>CM024706.1:1344851-2722013 GCA_014182895.1 Angophora floribunda | reverse complement strand
CTCCGCCAATCTTGAAAGCCCGCATTTTTTTTTCTCGCCAATTCAGGCTCGACTCGCGGTTGATTCTGCGCCCCGATCGGGGTCTGTCGCCACACGGGTCGTGCGGTTGCGAGCGATGACGGCTCCTTTGATGTGATCGAGGCCAAATTTTGGGTTCCGAACTGGTGGGTGTTCGATTCTCGGAGTAATTTGTATCGACTGCGCAACTGTAAGTTGAATTCTTGGTCGAGAATCTTCTTGGTCTTTTTCTTTCTTTTTTATTTTTATTTTTGTGAATGCTTTAGCTGTCGTTCGTTTTCTGTCCCGAATTTTCGACATGAACGACTGCGATCCTGGGTTGTGCTTGTCGGAACGTACGCATTTTGTCGGGGACTTGAACCGTCGCGAGAGAAAGGAAGGTTTCAGTAGAGTTCGTCAGGATCCCCGGTCGTTTCTGTGTGATGATATTGAACCTATGCATTTTGTTATCAATGCTGCAATTGGACAGTGATATGATGCCCAATCCCAGCTATTCGATTCTTAGATTAAATTTGTTTTTTTATCCTGACCGCTGTGTCGACTGCACGACTGTAAGTTGAATTCTTGGTTTTTTTTCTTTCTTTCTTTCTTTCTTTCTTTTTTTGAATGCTTTGGCTGTCATTTGTTTTCTATCCTGACTTTTCAACATGAACAACTGCGATCTGGGCTAGTGCTTGTTGGAACCTACGCATTTTTGTCGGGAACTTGAACCATCGCAAGAGAAAGGAAGGTTTCAATGGAGTTCATCACAATTCCCGGTCGTTTCGCTATGATGATATTGAATCTATACATTTTGTTATCAATGCTGCAATTAGACAGCGACCTCATGGCCAATCCCAGCTGTTGGTGGTGTGGGTTCACTGAAGCCTCTTGCCGCATTGCTAATGAGTGGCTGGGTCTAAGGCATTGTCTGCATGTTCATTCCATTGACATAATTGAAGTGTTTTCTATCTCTCGTGATGACTGGTCTACTTTGTAAATGTGATTTAGTACAGTTTCACCATAAAGTTATGATCTTGGCTGTCTTTGGCTGCACATGGTGGTACCATATCATATCTGTACTAAGAACTCTGTATATCCATGCATTTATATACACTAACATGCATGGTTCAAATTGACCCATCTATTTAAAAATGGGTGCTGTTGTTTGTAACCTAAAGTTTGAGTCTATATTGATTTAGTCCTCTTCTAAAGAATCCTGATTGGACTCTAGTTTTCCAGGTGCCTCATGGCATATAAGGGCGTCCCAAATGAGAGAAGAAATAGGAGTTCGACACCTATATTTGTCGTAGTTGGTTTGTGCTGTGTCTTCTATATTTTGGGTGCATGGCAGCGAAGTGGTTTTGGAAAGGGAGACAGCATTGCACTTGAAATCACCAAGCAGGCAGATTGCAGTATCCTCTCCAATCTACAATATGAAACACACGATGCCAGGATGACGGATGATTCTGACACTGACATCAAGGAATTCAAGCCATGTGATGATCAATATATTGATTACACACCATGTCAAGACCAAATGCGGGCTATGACATTCCCTCGAGAAAATATGAATTACAGAGAGAGGCACTGTCCTAATGAAGAAGGGAAGTTGCGTTGCCTTGTCCCAGCGCCCAAAGGATATGTGACCCCATTCCCATGGCCCAAGAGTCGTGACTATGTTCCCTTTGCCAATGCACCGTACAAGAGCTTAACTGTTGAAAAGGCTGTCCAGAACTGGATCCAGTATGAGGGCAATGTGTTCAGATTTCCAGGAGGGGGAACGCAGTTTCCAAATGGGGCTGATGCTTATATTGAAGAACTTGCCTCTATCATTCCATTGGATAATGGGGTGGTTAGGACTGCACTTGACACTGGATGTGGGGTAAGTGCACTAGTGCAAGTTACAAATATTTGTTTCAGATCAGTTAGTCTTGTGTTAGATTTCTGCATTTGGTGGATCAACTGTTCAATATGTGCGTGGAAGTAGATTTATTCAGATCTTGTTCCCATTGTGGTGAAATCTCTCCCACTGTTGCATATGTGCATGTCTAATTCTGATTTCAATATCATTGGGTTTTGTATTCATATTTGCTCATGTATGTTCATAGGTTGCAAGTTGGGGTGCATATCTGTTTAAGAAAAATGTTATAGCCATGTCATTTGCACCCAGAGACTCTCATGAAGCTCAAGTTCAGTTTGCACTGGAAAGAGGTGTCCCTGCAGTTATTGGAGTTCTTGGGACAATAAAACTGCCATATCCATCTAGAGCTTTTGATGCAGCTCACTGCTCTCGTTGCTTGATACCATGGGCTTCCAATGGTGAGTTTAATTTAGGAGTTGCTCACATCAATTGGTTTTTTATCGTCCTGCAACTGTAAACTTCTGTTTCATGTAGTCCATCACCAAGTAGTGTTCACATTTCCCTACATCTTTGTTTCTCCTTTTTTTCTTTTCATTAAAGGTGTTTCTAAGGCTGGTCAAGGAGGGTTTGGTTTTGTGCTGATATTATGCAGGAAGAAATATGGCATTGGATTTTGACCAGTCTCACATAACTTAGGAACTTTCCTTGGAATTCTTGTCACAGAACACATGCAGTGTAGTATTCCCTCAATTTTACTTTATCTATATTTTATAATCTCCTTTGCAGATGGAATGTACATGATGGAAGTTGATCGAGTTCTTAGACCCGGTGGTTATTGGGTGCTTTCTGGTCCTCCCATTAACTGGATCAACAATTACCAAGCATGGCAACGTCCAAAAGAGGAACTCGAGGAGGAGCAAAGGAAAATCGAAGAGACTGCCAAGCGTCTTTGCTGGGAGAAGAAGCATGAGAAGGGAGAAATTGCTATATGGCAAAAAAGAACCAACTGCCATCACAAAGATCTGGAGGCCACAGTGTGCAAATCCGCAAATCCAGATGATGTCTGGTACATTTTTGACCTTCAACTATATCTGTCAGTTCTTGTTATCTTGGCATTCAGTCACTGTTCAATGCTTACTTTACTTTAAATATGGCTGAGGGGGTAATTGACCTTAATAGCACTTGCTAGAGGCAACAAAAATCCTCTATGGGCAGCCACCACCCTTGATTGGTCTTTATAGTGCCTCATGTCATACTATTCTGGACTTGAGTATAGGTATGGTGCATGCTGCATGTATTCTCTATGCTTGTGAGAACAAGAAATGTTCTATAGGAGCATGTATTGACTGGATACTGCTATAACTTATGCTAGGTTCTGCAATTTTTATCAGGAAGACAGGTTTTCATGTTCTTAGAGTTGCTGACCTGCAGGTACAAGAAAATGGAGGCATGCATTACTCCTTACCCTGAAACTACTGATCTAGAAGAAGTTGTGGGTGGGGCATGGAAGCCATTTCCAGAAAGATTAAATGCCGTTCCATACAGAGTTTCCAGTGGTTCGATACCTGGAGTGTCAGCTGATTCATTCCAGGAGGATAGCAAGATATGGAGGAAACACGTAAACTTTTACAAGACAGAGAACAAGATTATTGATTCAGGGAGGTATCGGAACATCATGGACATGAATGCTGGTCTGGGGAGTTTTGCTGCAGCTCTGGAATCTCCGAAGCTATGGGTCATGAATGTCATGCCCACAATAGCTAAGAGAGACACTCTTGGTGCTATATATGAGCGTGGGCTGATAGGCATATATCATGATTGGTATGTTTTCAAATGCGAATCCTTTATTTTTTCTGTTATAACTCAGGAATTGCTATTTTCTGGGCTGTGGAACTAAATTTTGATAATTCTAGGACCATGAGCTCATTTCACTTGTCTCTTGTTTCAAAAGTCAGTTTGTGCTGAGATGCAAGTTATTGCATCCAGTTCTTGTGGTTCTTTATAGGGCATAGAACTTATGAAATTATTAACATTGTTTTCTGTGCTGGCAAGTTTCGATTTGTGGTTATTTATGAAAGCACCAAGTTTTGATTTGTAACACAGTAATTTTGTCCCTTGGTCGGATGTCACTTTATATTGAGATTTCATCAGTTTGGGGTGGATTACAAAATAGTGACCACTGAATACCTTCAGCAACTGATTTGCACAGCCCTGTAAGCAGAACCTAGAGTCTGATGACTTCTGCATAGGTGTATGTTCAGTTACCTGATAGCATATTTTTTGGGTAAGTACTCATTGACAAACACCAATGGGGCTAATTATTAGATACCCCCAGTGCATACTCCTTCCATCTTGCATGCACTGTGGACCCCCCTTATATGGGACTTATGGTAATGTAAGAGGAGTCATTATACTCCTGGAGGATGTAAACCAAGAGGATGCGGCCTTTCAAATCGCTTACCAGGAATATCAGTGCCTATCAGCTGCTAGTATTCGTTATTTTCTGTAGAAGCTTTAAAATCAGAATTTTCACCATGTGCAACCTTAATGTGCAATTTGCTGTGGATGCTCCTTTAAGGAACCATCCATTCCAATTATAGTGATTTCATCAAGTTCTTCTGTTGCTTAGTTTTACTAATAAACTGTTATCATGGCTTAAAATTCTGCTAACCTATGGTTTCTGTAATAAGGTGTGAAGCCTTCTCCACATATCCGAGGACATATGATCTCATTCATGCGCATGGAGTTTTCAGCTTGTACAAGGATAAGTAAGTGATTTATTAAACCTTCTCATTGGATTCACTTTTCAGCTGTAGATTATTGGTTAAAATCTAAGCTTCTACATAAATAGCATCATTAGATGGCAGATTGCAGGAAGTACTGGAAGCTACCTTATGATGGGAGTAGATAGTGATTAGAGGTGGTTTAACATGAAGATCATGATTAACATCATTAACTGAAGTTTCTCGATTCTAATTAATGACCTGCAGGTGTAACATGGAAGACATTCTCCTCGAGATGGATCGTATCCTACGACCTGAAGGAGCAGTCATATTCCGGGACGACATGGATATGCTACTGAAGGTGAAGAGGATTGTGGCTGGAATGAGGTGGAACACAAAGATGGTGGACCATGAGGATGGTCCTCTGATCACTGAGAAAGTTCTCTTTGCTGTCAAACAATACTGGGTTGCCGGCGAAGGCAGCTCTACGTCTGCACCGCAGATGGGTTAAAGAAAGGATGACTAGAGTGCAGTTCTTGCACAACACCGCTGCTTTAGCTGATGACTAGAGTGCAGTTCTTGCATGGACATGGCTGCTTTAGCTGTTCAATGACAAAGAAACTCATTTGGACTCACTTGCGCATCCCCAGAGAGAGGTGAGATAACGTGCAACCCCTTCTAATTTTATGTACAGGTGACTCTAATTCTTCAAACGGTCTGTAGTCCATTAGCCTTTTCCTTTACCTTTTTGGCTTCTTCAATTCTGTTCTTCCTGATGAATTTTGCAGCACTGTTAATGCTAACTTATGCCTGCATGCGTCTCCCCTGAACATGACTCATTAGCATTCTGTTTGAGGGAAGCTACTGGCCTCTCCGTTGTAATTCCACTATGAGATTTCTGGTACAATCATTTGTTATCCTTTTGCTTCTTGGTACAATACACAAGCTGCTTTAGCATTCACTGCGGGTGCACCCAAGTCTCTGCTTTTTCCTCGTAAGTATTAGACATGCGATATATAGAGACATGCTATAGCAAGGGACGTACATTGTGATCATTTTATGCTACGTTTGTATATTGTCTGTCTCATTATTCTGATTTTTCACCCTTCAATGGTAAACGGCTACTGGAAGTATCCTTGGGACTGGTCGAGGTTACACTTTACTTGTGTCAATAGCAACCAGATGAGGCGCTTTTTGGACGCCATGCGAACAATCCGACTACCGCACCTACTTGATTACTGGGATAATTACTAAAAAAATCCTAGATTTATTACACTTATACCAATTCAGTTTTAAATCTTTTGATTTTTCATCAAGTGTTAAACCTTTTGATGATTTGCTAATGTAATTATTTCTATCAATTTTGCTAGAAATTGTTGACATAAATGCTAGTTGTTTTACATGGCATGAATGGTGCTAAAATAGATAATTTTTACAACTTTTTTTCCTTTTGTTTCTGTTTTCTTCTTCTTCTTCTTCTATTTCTTTGCCTTTTTTGGCCGACCCCAAATGGGCTCTTGTCTAGGCAATCATCACCAACACTAGATCTAGCAAGTATGACTATTGCCTGTGGCCAGCCATAGGATGGTTAGCGTTTATGTCGGTGATTGCATTAGCATATCGTAAAAAAACTTATGACTCAATTGGTCAAATTGATACTAAATCGATACTACTGCAATAGGTGTAAGGTTTTTTTGATAATTTTTCTCAAGATCACTTTCAATTTGATGGGGAGTTACTGGCAATGGAGATAAATATCTACCTAAAAGTCTCCATTTCACATTCATTTACAAGTTATGTAGTTTTCAAGTCACCGTGGAATCCGCTCAAAAAACGTATTGAAAAGTGCATTCTCTGCACCTGCTTTTGTCCACATTAAAGGCAGAATGATTTGAACTAATTAATTGCTTAAGAAAGAAGTATGACGACTTCACACTGTTGTGTCCGCGTGAGGAGCTGCCGCAACTAGCTTAATGAAGATGATGCATTTCTCAACTAAACATCTGAGCTAAGATTGAATCGTGGGCAAGTTTGCAGCTAAGTTTCACTCAATGGAACAGATGCCACCGTGGAGGAGAAGATGATACTTTGATGGAATTAAGATAACTCATGAAGCCCCCCTTCGATATAATTAAGGCTAAAGACAACATGGTTTTGGCATTTAAGCACAGTGAGATTCAGAATGAAAGGATAAAAAGGACGCTCGCTTGTCACTCTCCAAGCAGACTAGGCCACAATCCAATTTCAATGTGACCCTACCAAAAATCTAGGCATTGAGACTGGTTGTTCCCAACAAAGAACCTTGAAATGCCAAGCATAGCAACCTTCTGTTGTATCAGTTCCCATTACTTAAAGGCACATTTTCAACCTGTCCATGCACAAAAAAAGCTCCCAATACGATCTGCCTCCTTGAATTTCTCTCTCTCTCTCTCTCTCTCTCTCTCTCTCTCTCTACAGAGCTTTAGCTATTGATCTTGCTCTCTCAAAGCTACTTAAGCAACAAACCCAAATTCCTTCTGCTGCCCCTTGTTGGGTTCTCAGACAGATCAATGGAGGGTGAAAATAACTACACTGATCTTCGAACCGCTTCCTTTTCAATTTATCTGAATTCGGCACAAGAGAGCTTCGTGCAGAAGCTTGGCGAGTCGGCTCGGTTCTCGTCTCCTCCCAACCCTTCGAGTGAGGAGACTCCCGGTCCGAAAGGCTTAGGGAAGGCCAGAGCTAGAGAGGGCGAAATCGGCATCTTTGGTGCCGAAAAGTACTTCAACATGGACATAGACGAGGAATCTGCTCCACCAGTTGTGGATGATTACACAAAGAAATTCGGGTATAAGAAAGAAAGTCATCTCGATCCTTATTCAAGGAGCTTGAAGACCAGGTCCGGAACACCAAGTTTGAGCTCTGAGACGAATTGGAACAGCCAAACTTCTTTTTTGAGAAGCTTTCAGAGGATTCCATATCAGGGGAAGCAGAACAGCTCCAATGGGAGGAGCATTTTCGCAGGACTTAGCTGCAACAAGTCTTGTTCAGATAGGAAGTCCATATACGTCAGCAAAAACGTTCAGGGCAGAGGAATCAGACGAGAGGATATCAGAAAAGAGAGTATGGAAAATGAGAACTTAGCAATAAAAAATAAGCAGTCTCATCAACCTACCTTTCAGGGTAAAGATGAGCTGAGCTGCTCAAGTTTCGAAAAGGCCAGAGTGGGGCCAAAAAGAGAGGAGCACTTTGCTTTCCCGGTGCTTCAGGATGGGTTAAAGAAACTGGCTGTTGAAAGACAAATGAAAGAGGAGATCAGAACCAAAGTAGAAGAAGAGCCCCGGATGTCTCTCGAGGTATTCGGCTCCCGTGCAAAGAAGAAAGGTGATGCGGTGGCAATGAACCTGGAGAGGAAATTATCAATTCTCACTTGGGATGCCATTCCAAAAGCCCAAAGCTTTCTGACTACATCCAAACGCAGCGAAGCAAACGATGACATGGAGAGTGAGGCAAGTTCTGATCTGTTTGAGATAGAAAACCTATCTGGCACAAGTAGTGTGCCTCCATTATTTACTAGGCAATTATCCGATGGCTTCTCTGGGTGCATGACTCCCACCACTTTGTATGAGCCAAGCGAAGCCAGCATCGAGTGGAGTGTTGTGACGGCCAGCGCAGCCGAATTTTCAGTGGTTTCCGATTATGATGAGAAAGAAGTTTCGCTTTCATCTGGTTTCCAGGATGCTAGTCTAGTCCAAACTGCTAATGCTAAGCTGACCCAAGAAAAATCATCAATGGAAAAGCAGGGTCCGAAAACCCGATTGAGTGGAGGTGGATTATTGGGGTGCAAGAGTCACAAAGCAGTGAAAGTTGTTGAGACTGCATACAAGACTAATGACAAGCCGAAGATCCCACGGCCCCACCCGAGTTTGGATGCCTCCATGCGAGCAAGGAAAATTGCAAGCTGAGGCTAAGGTGAAAGATCTTGATTTCTCATAAGAGAGGTGAGGAGAAGCATAAGTTTTTCTTTTTGTTGCTCTTTCATTTTTCCCTGTGAACTTTTCCTAGTATTTGATGTCGATAACAATTAGGAGTGATTATGCTGAGACTAAGATTGTGTTTGTTGTTGTCCATGTCTGGTATCTTTATGTCATTTCAAAACAAAGCAGCTGAATTGGCCTGTAAAAATCAGGATTTTGATTTTGTTGGAGCTTTCTAGGCAATTGTCTGAGAGGACATGGAATGCTTGACCACCCTTGTCTGTTACATTTGTAAGTTCTGTTCATTCTTGTCCTGCTCTAGGAATGGAGGTGTTTTATATGATGGGGACCTTCTTCTCTACTTTAAACTAAAAGCCACTTTTAAGTTTGGATAGGCCAGACTCATCTTTCTCGTGAGAATGCGAATGGGTTGTCATTTTATATCTGTAACTAAAGCTGAACAAAATATGAAGTCAATGCTTCAAGAAGGAATGACCCAAGAAAACTGATCTCTATGCAAAGCCAGTCAATGGTTCCCCAAAAGACTTAAGCTTTTGACAGGAAATTTTTAACAGTGTAGGCTGAAAGATGATGATGATGCGCTCCTACTTCTCGCCTTTTTCTTTAGTAACATGTGATCATTGAGTTCAGATACCACGCTTGGATGTGACGAAGCTTCTATAGTATAGCAAGACAGCTCGAGCTCGCTACATGAAGATTTGGCATTGGAACAGAATCATAACCATGATCTTTTGGAGATTGTTCCCATCATGGACACACAAAAGATTGAGTTCTTGAACTTTGTGAGAGAACGCAACTTGATTAAGCACAAGTTAAAATTACAAAAGTCGATGGTAATTTGCCTATCATAATCCAACAGAAACCAGTACTCTTTTAACACATCACAATGTTTCTGCTTTCTTCTTGACCCTATAGATGATTCAGTGTCTCCAGCGTTATAAATACAGTATGCAAAGGGCGATAGAAAATTGTTTGAGATTCAATTAGTCAGAATGTTCATGTTCTGGCATACTCGGTTTTCTGGGTAATCTCCATGTTTCTTAAAATGCAAGATAAGGCATCAGCTTCCTCTATGGTGCAGGATGAGAGGAGTTCCTTGTTTTGGTTCTTTTTCTTTTTTCTTCGATGGGGATTTCAGGAAGGGTAGGTCAGATGCCTTTAATGGAGGACACCACTTACAGAGAGATATGATTTGTTAAGGAATGTCGTCTGCAATGACAGTTTCAAACCCAAATCGTCATAAAAGCGGATGCTGATATGTCAATGAACACAAGTTGTTTTGCTTGTGCATTTTTGTGGCCTGAGCCAACCCGACAGCTAAATGTGGAACCCATTCATGATCCTTTTCATATTCGTTTTTCCACACTCAGTAACTACGGTTTGGAATCTTACAGACATTCTTAATCTTAGAACTTAAAAACAACAAATATCCTTCTCTTTTTTAAAGTGTTAATACAGCAAAATAAGGCAAAATTACAAGTTGAAAAAGAAATGAGAAGATCTGCAAATCTTCCAAAATTGGCTAGATTGTGAGACTGTTGACCAACCATTGATAGCAGCAATAATGAACTACTAAATTAGGATCTGGCGTTCTGAACCACAAAATGTAATAGCTGTTCAAGTTGAAAGCATGCTTGCTCAGTAAGAACTCCTTTTCACAGTTCTTTCAACCTTGAAAGGAACCCAATAAAACGTGAGATCTTAGGCATCAACAGACATGATGTGACCAACAAACAATAGCGAACCACATAGACAAGCAAAGAAACTTAAATGCAGAAAAAGATGGAGTTGACTGTCACTTGTGATATCTTAAAAAGGGTGAACCAAAATAATATTACAGAAAAAGAAAGAAAGAACAAATGTGATATGTCCCTGGGACTGTAATATTAAACAAATGAAGCCACTGTCCCTACATGAAAATCATGTTGTCTTGAGAGGGATGGACATTTATTAAAGAATTCAATTTCTGACAGAAATACTCTATGCATTCTCTTGAGAAGTCTGGCCACATATTGGCTTTTGCCAAATGGAATGTCTTGAAGGGACCTTTATATATCAGCATCAAATTAGTTTGCGCAGTAATGGTTCTCATGGACCACTTAGCAAACACATATGGTTGCTATGGCTCTTGGAGGATTGACGGTTGTGTGATGCACATCAGATGATCACTGGAGAAAGAAATAGAGATTGAAATGGAAGATCCCCACACAATTTTTTTTTTGGTCAAATTGAATATCTCGCAATCAATTTGACGATGTACGTGTTGAGCTTGATCTTTAGAGTTTTGAGGGCTCATAATGAAATAGTACCACAAGATAAGAAAGAATTCAATTTCGAAGGTGAGTAAAAAATCTTTGTATTTTGATTTGACCTCCTCAAAAGCCACTTTGCAATGGTGACCTTCAATAATGCGGGCAAAAGATGCAACAACATATGTCTGATGCATACCGGGTCAGTATGTCTTGTCCCTCTCTAATGCTTACAATATTTGGACAAATACTTTGATGTCTTAAAATAGTAACTTGTCCTCTATCAAGATTAAAAGGTGAAAGGGGAGTGATGATGACCCTTTGGTCCCAAATGAAGAAGTTCTTTGGGGGCATGATGCCTTTGGTAAAAATTTTATTTCTATGAATAATTTTTGCTCAAAATTTAGTAATTGCACAAAATTTCTATTCCCAAATTAGATAATAAAAATAAATAAAAGAAATGCATTTGGTACTATCATCAAATTTTTTGATAACTTAAATTTATTTTTTTATTTTTTGATAATATTTTGAGATTTTTCTCTCTTTTTTTTTCTTTTTTCCTTCTTTTCTTCTTCTTCTTTTAGCAAGTTGTTAGGCCTTGGTAATGGCTAGTGATCGACTAGAGAGGAGAGTTAGCAACCTCACCAGTCCTCGATGTGGTTGACCTCGCGATGGCTAGGCAAGGTTGAGCCTTGCCAATGGCTAGGTGAGGTTTGCCAGTCATCACCAATCTCGTGTCACCAGCTAGAGGAGGAAGAAGAAGATAAGAAAAGGAAGAAAAAAAAAATAGAAAATAGTTTGATTCTAAAATTATTTCCAAGAACAAAAAAATAAATTTTATCTACTTCTTTATTCTCTTCCAAATTTATTCCTTGGTTACTAATATGCTATAGGGAATAGAATAATTAGCTAATATTACCAAACGAATCTCTATTTAATTTTATTTTTGTTTCGAGGAATAAAATAACATAAATAGTCAAGATTTGACTAGTTATCAAACAGGGCCTAAAAGTGCTGGTTGCCCTTTTTTATGAGATAATCGCCCCCTCCCAAAATCAAACTTTTACTGTAAATCGATTTTCTTCTTTACAATAAACCGATGTGATCTTGATTTTACATCATAAAATCACTATATCTATAGTAGTAAACAGTAAAAACACAACACTCGTTCAATGATCTCTTATCCTGCAAATCCCAATGAGGAGCCTGTTAATTGCTTTTATCAATTACATGTTTCCCTTCGGGTCCTTTCCTGTCTCATGGAACCCCAAAGTGATTCCAGGAATAATAGAAGCAAAGAGCCAAGTTGTCAAGCAAAAGCGAAACAAGACATGTAGGCCCATCTATCGAGATAATGCAATATGAGCCAAAGTGCTTGTACTTTCATTTGAGCCAGGTCCATTTCCCTGGCCCATTCTGCTTTCATCAGCCCTAAAATTTCCTTCCCCTTATGCCCATTTCTCCACTTATATCATTAAGGCTATGTTTGGGGAATGAGGGAGAAATGGGGGTGATGAAAATTCGAGTTAAAAATTATGAAAAAAATTAAATTTTCTTCAAGATGAGATACGAGGGAAAATTTAAGAAAATTGGGTCTTTTTCTTACTTTTTCTTCACCTTGGGTAGCTCTAAATATCACCTAAGAAAACAAATGATCAATTTTCAAAGAAAAAGGGGAGAAAAATCAACTTGTAAATGCAAATGACCTTTCACGAGTTCTTTCTTTTTTTGTAATGTTTGAATGAAATATGTGGGTCAGAAATATAACCCGAGACAGACGATCAATTTCCAAAGGAAAAAGGATACAAATATGAACATGTAAATGCAAATCACCCAAATTATCTTCTCATGCATTTTTTAATTTTTTTTTTATAATACTATCATGGAATGTGCAAGTTGCTTATCAATTGTGCAAGCTCAATCCAAGAACGCAACGTATTAACGAATTTCAAATTTAATCCATAGGGTTTATGCTATTGCATAAAATATTATTGAATTGAAAAATTGATGTTTCATTCAAAAATTATGAATGTTATCATATTATCATGATTGGTAGTGAATTTCGAATTGTTTTTATTTCTTTTGATAGAAAATTTTCCCCGATTTATAACAACATTATTCTTGAGAATAGCTAAATTTGGCTTCATACAATCGAAAATCTTGAACTTATTATATTACTAATGATGATAATAATCCAGCAATCGATTAGCCCCCATGGCCACGACCCAGCCGGCCGGTTAAAGCCTAGAGATCCGTACCGTACGAGGTTTCATGAACTCGCGACTCACCCGACATTCGGATTCTGGTTCGACTTTCAAGATTCTATTTTTGCTGCTCCGACCGAGTTAACTCAGCAGCCGCGCACCGTTTCCTTTCTGGTCGAAAATAACTCACTGTTATAAACCCCCCAAAACCCTAGTGTCCTCTGTTTTCTCTTTCCCTCTCGGGTGGTAGGGTTTTAGTTTCACTCACCTCTCGCGAGCAGAGGGAGGCACGCCAGAGGAAGAGAGAGAGGAGGAGGGGCGAGCCGCGAGCGATGGTAGGGGACAAGGGGAAGAAGGTGAGAGGGGACGACGAGAATTCGGAGCAAATCGATGGGGAGCTCGTCGTCTCCATTGAGAAGCTCCAAGAAATCCAGGACGAGCTTGAGAAGGTACGTGATGATCATGGTTTTTGTTGGGTACCCATTTCGCCAAGCGTGTAAATTTCCCACTTCTTTTGCGTGTGGATGGTTGACGGTTAAGATGGAGGTTGGGAATTGCCTCGCTTCTTTTGGCCCCTGCTGGTTGGTTGAGCTCTTGAATTACAATTCTTTTCGGATGATGTCTCGGCATAAAGAGTTGTTGCTGTCGGTTTCCCTATCTTAGTTTCGTTTTGAATTGTTGTTTCGGGTCATGAGTGAATGGCTCTTTAGGTTTCTGGAAAATTATGGAAGCTTTTGCTGCCCTCTTGATAGAAACTTGCTTGCAATGGTAATGAAGAGAATCCGGCTTTTGGAATCTTTGACAGCAGATTTTAATTGCCACAATGCAGTCAATTATGGTGAAGAACATTGTAGTGACCGTTCTGTTCATCTACATTGTCATTGGAGTGCTGGAATTTGTTGGGTAAACTGTGATGGTGTATCGCATATTATCATATTGATTAATCTGTCTGGTTTTGGGTTGTGTATTGATAGATCAATGAGGAGGCCAGTGACAAAGTTTTGGAGATAGATCAGAAGTATAACGAGATACGCAGGCCAGTATATGATAAGCGCAATGAGATCATTCAGTCGATCCCTGATTTCTGGCTAACTGCTGTCAGTAATTTGACTCTTTTCTTTTTAGTCTTTGATTGGACTGACTTTGGCTGCTACAATTCGACAATTTTCATTTTTCTAATCAAGCTGTTACGTTTGTGTAGTTCCTTAGTCATCCTATGCTTGGTGAACTTTTGACAGATGAGGATCAAAAGGTTTGTCTTCTATTCTTATGTCAGTTGGAGAAAACAGAAATGGAGAAAACTATCAGTGAGCTCATTTCTGTTTTCATAGTCAGACCTCTTCGATTCTTTCAAGTTCTAGCAAAGTTGACCACCCATTCGACAATGATGTTTATATTCAGAAACTTCTACTTACTATTTGCTTGGAGAGTTACTCTGTTTTGCATAGTTTGAGTGAATTTCTTTTTTCCTGATAGATATTTAAGTACCTCGACTCCCTGGAAGTGGAGGACTCAAAGGATGTTAAATCGGGATATTCCATCACCTTTGTGAGTTTGTTTCTTTTATTCACCAATCTTGGCTCGTAAGGGATTTTTGAACTTTGTTACCTTTTTTCCATGCAGATACATTCATCTATATGGAAGTAATGCAGTTTATCTTTTTTGTTTAGACATTAAATTTGCAGATTCTGTACTTATTGCTTCATTTTTATTTAGAACTTCCGGCCAAATCCTTTCTTTGAAGATTCAAAGCTTACAAAGAATTACACTTTCCTCGATGAAGGAACTAAAATAACTGCCACGTCAATTAAGTGGAAAGAGGGCATGGTAAGTTTATATGCTTTTATAGGTCTAGGTTTATTGCTGAGCCTTCTATCTTAATGGTATGTGGCCACCTCTTTGTAATGTGAAGGGGTTGCCAAATGGAGTCGCCCGTGAGAAGAAAGGGAACAAAAGGCCCTTGTCAGATGAAAGGTCAGTATCTTTCTCAACCTAGTGGCTCCATAACACAGTGAAATTGATATGTCTTTAGATCAGTTTTTAACAGTGAGAGATGTTTTCCTGCAAGATTATGGTTGTTTTTTCTTAAGAGAGTATTGTGCATTTACGGAACCTCGGTTTTTCTTTACTTTCTTTTGTTTTTCTTTTCGGGGATCTATTTTTCAGTATTTATTGAATACTATAGTTTCACATGGACTGTTAAAGGAATCATCATTCAAACTATAGGTTAATCCATCACAACAGTGCCTTATTGGTTTTCACTCCCATCCTTGTGGTTTTACTACAGTCCATGTCCTTCAGCAGTTTGCATTTTGAAATTGTGAGAAAAATCCTTTACCAAAAGAATGCACTGTTCTGAATTGATATCAAGCCAGACAAAGTTCAAATAATCTTCCAGTGCATTATCTTGTAATAGTTCTTTTGCTTCAACAGGCTGAGGATGTGGAATTTATTGTGCTGTTCTGATGTGACGCTTGGAAAGTGTTTATCACTGTCTTTTCTTCTTTTTTCAATACTTTCCATCTAAAGAAGGCTCATCCAAATTGGCTAATTTTCTCAGCATCTGTGTAGGCTGTTTTTATGTTCTTTGGACTTTCTATTCATGAATCATGAATTGTGACTCACCACTCACTTCTTTATCATGGGATCAGCTTCTTCCATTGGTTCAGTGATGCTCAGCATAAAGATGCTATTGATGAAATCCATGATGAGGTTGGTTCACCCCCCCCCCCAACGGGGTTATTTGCTGATGAGAGTTGATCTTGCTAAAAAATAATAATTCTCGAATATTGCAGATTGCGGATATTATTAAGGAAGATTTGTGGGCGAATCCTCTTACTTATTTTAACAATGTAACCCCTTAACCTTTTTGCTTCCTTTTATTAGTTATGCTGCAAAGGTTTTATAATTATACTAATGTGACAATGATCATCTTGTCTCAGGATGCTGATGAAGATGATGAAGAGGTAAATGGTTTTTCTGCTGACATCAAGCAAATTCCCTTGCTTCCTTAGTTTTTACTTTGTCTTTAGGTCTCAAAGTGCTTTTATGGCAGTTCATGCTTTGCCATTGTGATTTCCAATGTCTGCAATTAGATGGATTAGAAATTGTAGGGTGTTGACTGAATCATCCCTTGATCTTGTCATATTCTGCTCTTCTTTGTCCTTCACGGCTTCTTGAATGTTGAAAATGGTGCATTGCCCTGTCTATAACTCTCTTGTGCATTACCTATACAAGCAAATAACTGATTTTTAGGATCAGTCAGACAGTTAATACTAACCCTTGATGGTTTGGGCTCTTATTGCATTTAGCATCACTTTGTTGGATTAGTTTAACTTCATCTTGTTTCTAGAGCTCTGTGGCTATTTTCTGTTATTATTCCAACCTGCGGCTGTTTTTGTTATGTCAAATTGGGTGTCAATCATCAAATGTCAAGGCTCTTGGGACTGGAGCTGGGAGAGGCTGTCATAGGGTACTGGACCTTGTTTTTATGATCTTAGAATTGGTGCCTGCATGCATGCATAAATTTACCTGATTGCTCTCTAATACTCGAAAATTCCATACAAAGAGCATTTATTAAGTAGAGAACTCTACTAAACTGTCAATAAAAAGAGTTTTGTAATTCGGAAATTTCCACGAACTGCATGTGTTTAAGAAGTTATAATGAATCTTTTTGTTGCTTTATACTTAGAAATTTAAGGTGGTCTCCACCAGAACATTTCCAGAAACATTTCCTGGAGAGAAAATTTTTGCCTGCCCAGAAAATCGGGACTTACCTTCTAGGGTGATCCTTTGTGGCCGCTGATGTTATTATGATCTGCTGCTGCAGAAATCACTCGTCTCAAAAAGCTCATTTATGAAGTAGACTTGTTTCAGCTAAGTTTCTTATTTCATCTGTCTGTTGCAAATGCAAAATTGCTCCATGCTCGCTTGCTCCAATCAATCTTTTTGAGGAGTATACGGTTTACTTTACAGGATAAGCGTTGTAAGATTTTGTGGAATCACTATCAACTGCTCTAAAAGCTTAAATTGTTAGACGATGACCATTTTACCAACAAGTGCATTATGTTTGTTCCTTTTTCTTTTCTTTGTAAATGATGAGCGATATTATATGGTAACAAATAGTGTGCTTTTTTTATCATTTAGTTCTCTTTGCTCATGCCACGCAAAAAAGTTGGATTTTTGAGTTCAGAATTGACCACTGGGAGATTCAAACAGTGCGACTAGTCTGATGAATTCTGGACTTCATCACATAGTTTCTTGTACATCCTGACTTCTCGTTGCTAACAGGGAAAAGATGATGATGGCTCAGAAGATGATGAGGAAGACGATGACGACAATGACGAAGAAGAAGACAGCGATGAGGAAGATGGCCAGTGAACTCCTCAGGGCCTGTACTTCTTGAATATTAGTGTCCAGATATGTATAGAGGGATCTTAAGATCATGCTGAATTTGACAGGGAGGAAGAACGATACATGCATTCTCTTTAATGTTAGGGCGCGCTATCGTGCCCCAATCTCTGTTATGCACGAGAGTCTGTTGGTATTGTTAGTTGAGACTTCGTGGTTATCTTTCTACTCTTTGGTTTTCCGACATTTCCTTTGATAGGCTAGCACTATTATAGTCCCTGAGCTATCATCGTGGGATGATGATGTTATGTCGGCAACTATATTTTACTATACTAGTGAGGAGCAAGATTTCTGAGATGAATGTAAAGATGTTTCTGACAGCCAAACATTATATGTGTAGAATATTTGGTTCAATATCTCACTCTCTGAAAAAGTTACTAATGTCTCATGGATGAGTTGGTCACAATTATAGCGTCTTCTTTTAGTGGGTACAATATCCATGCTCTGTCAAATAGTATTAGACGTTTGGACATTTGCCTTCTGATATCTACCCGCTGTCTGGATGTACGTATTTGTGAAACGGCAAGGACAAGATGACAGAACCATTGACGGACTTGGATGATAATATTCATGCCTGGTAGCAAACCAACATTCTTGTGCTCTTCTACATACGTAAGTAGGAGTACAAAACAGCTAGCTTAGTCAGAGTTACCTCAAGAATTCGTTGCCTTTTCCCTCATCTGTATTACTTTGCAGTTCGACTTATTTTGCCCAAGGTCAGGCAAGAGCTGAACTGCTCTGGTTGAGTCGCAACTTGTAGAGAACTTCGCTTTCATTGACCCACTTTGTGTTATTACTAATTACTTATGCCTGTTACTTGACCGTCATGAACAGAAGATAATGAGCCCTTAGCTGTATGATGATGATCAGAATGGTATGAAGATGGAATTCGATTGAAAGGAAACAGTTAATGGGACTAGGCCGAGTTTTTTATTGCTCTCATCGTGATATGTTCCGGTTCTGAGGATGAACTCAACGTGTACAGGCAAATACGCTAAGGTTGATTTTCGTTGGCTAGTTCTGGCTTATCAAACCAAATTTCAACTTGGCATCGGGCAGTTTTCCGGTTCTGAGGATGAACCAAACGTGGTCAGGCAAATTCACTCCAGTTGATTTTGGTCAGCCAGTTTTGACGTATCGAACCAAATTTCAACTTGGCATCATGCAGAGTCTGCAGGCTTCTTGCACAAAGCTGTTGTAGCCAATGCGAGATTATTTAAACAAAACATGTTATAGGCTGATCCCTGACTCTCTTGAGGTAATTAATGAGTTAAAAAATGCATAATGGTTCGGACTGATGCAAGATGATCTCTCGGGTGCTGATTGTTTAGTACATCCTAAATGTTACCTCAGGAAGAATCTGCGGTTTTCATGTTCATATTTTTACACCTGAATTCTCCATCATCCCACAAAATAAAAGTCAGATGAGACGGAAATGGATGCGATTCACCCTGCTCATTGATGTTGCCAAAATTTTCATCATGACTAGATAAAAATGACGTGCTCTGACTCCAACGATAATCTTAGGTTAATTAGAATAAAGTACGACATTTTCAAACTCGAGGAAAACCAACAGCGAGTGAAAATGCAAGTACATGAACTTCTATGGAAAGAAATGATGGTTTGGGACAAGCCCTCGAGCAACCACAAGAAGCAGAGACTGAGAGACAAGAACTTGAAATGGTCTCCTCAAGCATCCCAACAGTTTATCTCTTTCTTTTCTTTGAGGAATGTAATGAGCATAGGAAAAGGAAGGCAACAGAGACCATAGCCAAGGCTTGTGCCGAGTATGGCTTCCTCCATATAATGAACCACGACATGCCTACTGATCTGATAAATAAAGCCCTCCAAGTCTCCAAGACATTCTTTCAATACCCACCTGAAGAGAAGCTCAAGTCAAGTCCGGGATAAGGTGCTCTGCTTCCTGCAGGGTACAAGAAGCAACCCGATCGCTTGGCGGACAAGAATGAGTACTTGCTAGTGTTCCCACCAGGGTCAAGCTTCAATGTCTACCCCGAAAATCCACCTGAACTCAGCTAATCTTCAGATCACTGTGAACCTGCCTTTTTTCTTCCCTTTCATTTGCTCTAATTGTAAGTCAAATGCTGATATCTCCCTTTCATTTACTCTTTGACAGGAGTGTGATTGAAGAAGTCTTCTCCCACTTTAGGAAAGCATCATAAATGACTGCTTGGGGCTCCCTCTAAATTTCCTAAAAGAGTATAATCATGACTGGAGCTGGGATTTCATGGCTCATTACGCTATTTCCCTGCGACAGAAAGAGGGACAAATGGGATCACGGAGCATGAAGATGGGAACTGCATCACCTTCGAGTTCCAGGATGAATTTAGAGGCCTTGAAGTTCACGAGGATGGGGAGTGGATTCCCATTGTTCCTGCGGAAGGCAAAATTAGGGTCAACTTGGCTGATGTCATTCAGATAAGTGAAAGGGTTTATCTCTTTTCCCCTGTTTCAGCATGGGATCCACATATTGATCATCTATTCCTAGCTCTTGCGCTGCATCTGGTGTTCTTTGTTCGATCTTTTCATCATGTTACTCAATAGATGCTATATCTTTGTATTGCATGTTTACTCTGCCTCGTGGAAAAGGTATTGAACAATAAAAGGTTCAAGAGTGCCACTAGCAGAGTCATGAGATCAAAAGGAAGAAGCCGTTACTCATTTGCCTTCTTCTATAACTTGCAGGGGGACAAATGGGTGGAGCCGCTGTGGCAATTCACTGCAGAGATTGGGGAGTCACCCAAGTACGAGGGTTCCTATACAAGGACTTCCAGCAGCTGAGGATGAGGAACAAGACTCATCAACCTTCCAGTCCGGAAGATGTGATCCATATTACTCATTATGCCATTGATACTTAGCAAGGATGAAAATGCTCCCATTGAAAATTTTCGTGACTGGAATGTCTTAATCAAGTAGTCCATGCGTCCTATCGTTCAAGATTGGCAAATTGGGTGAACTAAATAAGGGTTGTGATCAAGATGCTTCTTTGCTTCATTTTGCTAGTCCTCCGCTGTCATTTCCAGTTCTTACAGTTTCATCCCTCAAGTTTATCTCAGAAATCCTCCAATAAAGAGGCGATCTTTATCTTCACCTTGTGTATCCATGACCAACATCTCCAATCAATAATCCAAGTTATGCAGCTTGAAAGAAGAACAGAACTCATTATTGTGACCAGTGAATGGCCATGGCAATTAACAAAAAAAGAGCAGGTACTAGGCATCTTCTGACTTTGAGCAAAAGGATAAGGAAATTTGGAGAAATGTCGACACGCACATAAACATTGTAGGATAATGCTAAAGAATTTAGCTCTTCAACCAAAACAAGACGTGGTGACCTTCTTAGAAGCATCATAGGTATGATTTTTTTGAGAATTCAAAAGCGAGTTAGCCTTTGCACTTCAATGAATTCTGCTAATTCCCTTTGCTCATCTGTTCCTTGCAGTACGAAGACTTAGAAAAGCTTCTACTGATGTACTTCCAATTGTCAAGTGATGTAAAATCCTACAAATTTACAATTCTGAGAAGGGTGTGTGATTCGTTAAAATGTTGATCCATTTGCTAGATTTCCTAGATTTTTCTCTATATAAAATTCATGCAAATATCTCTGAACATGCAGAGATAATTTGTGAAGCATGTAGGTTAACAGGGGCTATAAGTAGGCTTGTAGTGCTCAATTCTCATGTACAGAAGAAACCAACTATCAAAACTAAAGTTCCATACACGTTACTTCTTGTAATACCCCAACGATTCAACCAAAATTCCTATACCCCTATACCTTGTCCCATTGCTGTTGCAACTGCCAAGAAACGCCACATGTTTTTCCATCCAAAAATACGAATACTAACACGATTCTGCAGCAACATGAAATGAAAAGATGGAGTTAGGCTGAACTCAACCTTGACCCAGATGTCTTGAAAGCCTCATCAGCATTAAAAACTTCAGTTCGTTCATACTGTTATTGACTCCAAATGTAATGGAATCATAGACAAGAATACTATTAATGTATTGTCCCCCATTGCAACCACAGGTCCTAAATATTCTTTATATTCATATGGTCTTTCTCCACCTATTAGCTTAAGCTTTTGGGTTGGACTGTCTAACATATACGTACTTAAGAACCTAATTTTATTGCGTTCACAAAAATTAGACAAGGAATAAACAGATGAAGATTCCACCATACTATCTTCCAAAAGAGAAAACTATAGAATATTAGTCCTTCCTGTTGTTTATTAGACTACTTGCACTCAACAAATTTGAATTGTAACCATGTATAAAAATCCTGAATTCTTTTGTCGTATTGGATAATGGCCGCATGATCCTCCTAGTTACTCAGACTAGGCTATATTTTCTCTCCCTCTCATCGTGATATTTTATGGTTCTGAGGATGAATCCAACGCGGTCAAGCAAATACACTCCCGTTGATTTTCGTCAGCTAGTTCTGGCATATCGAACCACATCTCAACTTGGCATCGTGCAGAGTGTGTTGGCTCCTTGCGCGAGGCTGTCATGGCCCAATGCATGATTATTTCATCGACACATATTCTAGGCTGATTACTGTCTCTAGCCAAATAAGCCAGCCCATCTTCATTTCCTCCTTCTTTTGCTGCACCCAAGTCAGCGGGCAGAACAGAACACAAGCAAGAACAGAAAGAAACGAGAGAAGAGAGAAAGAGAAGGAAAAAAAAAAGAGAAGGAGAAGGGGGAAGGAGGAGAAACTCTCACATGTTTGCCACGGATGCCTTGACAGCTCATCTTAACACCATTCTACAACGCCGGTAAGTGATTAAGGCCTTATATTGTCATTTGAAAGGGATAGTCGTAATCAGGGCTTGAAATTCGGAATTAGTGGAAATTTGTGCGGCAAAGTCCGATTTTTGAGTCATTAAGCTGCGAATTTTTATGGGAATGATCATTTAGGATGTTATGAAGTTATAACATTTAGCAAATCTCAATTTGAGCTTATGGTTTATCCAAAACGGAATTTTCAAGTTTGGCATGCATTCTAGTACTGTTCCGAACAGTAATTTCGGGGCTGATTTTCAGCTATTTTTGGTAAGGTTTTGATGCTGTTAAGTTGGGGGTTGTTGTAGTATATTAAAATGGCTTTCTAAAGACTATAAATTGGCTTGAAACGGAATTTTGTGGAGAAAGTTATGACACAACGAAGTTTAGTGCGCTAGCCGTATCTCACAGATAACAATAGGTTTCCGCTAGAAACGAGCTTTCTGTTGGTGTGTAAGTGTCGTTTTATCGATAAATAGATGTAGTATAGTTAAGTCATTCATAAAAATGTCTTTTTACTCGGTCTTTTGATATTGTTTTTGGGTTAATTGTTAGGAATTTGAATGCGTTGGCTCAAATAAGCACTTAGTTGATTTTTGGTTTTTTTTAAGTGAGTGATACTATTTCTTCATTGTATTTTAACCTCATGTTTAAAAGACATTATGGGTAATATATGCTATTAGTTGAAAAAGAGCATCTTTTGTTATATAAAACAGGATTGAGCTTTTATTGCCATTTGTTGTCTGAGTGAAGGAATTGTCCTTTGATTTTAGTTGGAATATTTGCCTGAAAGTGATTTGTAAAACATTTATCAAAGAATCTTGGAAAGTTTCTTGTTTACTTGAAGCATTTTGATATTTATCAAATGCTTGAATTGTAAGATGATTCTAATTTTGTTTGTGGATTACTGAAAATTTGTAATTGATGATTTATGCTCAATATCTCTGTGAACCCCGAAGGGTGTGTGGGTATGCATATACTAGTTTAGGATATCATTGTGGGCCAAACCATAGGCTTATAATAGGTGAAGACCTAACTAAGGAGAATCTTAGCCGTCTTGTCATGGGCGTTAAGCGTGACCATAGTTGGACATTTGAGCTTGAGTTTGGTTAATGGAGTTGACCATTGATATATGATTTGAGTTTAGTCGATGGAATGGACTATTGACCTATATTTTGACGTGTTTAGCTAATAAAATGGACCATTAGCATGTGTTTTATGAGATTGACCAATAGATTAGACTATTGGTATATATTTTGTTATTATCTTGAGGTACTTTTATTATGAACGTATTATGTTAAAAGTGAGTTATGTTTGTGTTTAAAACGTGTATAGTGATTTCTTGATTTGCTTGGAAGAAATGTGTTACTCACTAAGCCATGGTAGCTCACTTCTCTTATCTTCATTTTTTTTCAGGTTCTTCAGTGAGCCACAAATAGGACGTGAGCGTTCGTATCGGGGAGGACTTTTTGATAGTGGAAATTTTTGGTATGAACTGGCATAATTGTTGAACTTGTGAGTTAGCTATTTGGGAAATGACTATGTTTTTTTTATGGTTGATAGACAACTCTGATATCATAACCATATGCCATTTTGTCAAAAATATATATATGTGGATGGATTAATGTTGATATAAGGTGGATTTAGGGTGTGACAGTCTCTTTTGAGGTAATTAACGAGTTAAAAAATGCATAAAGATTTGGACTGATGTAAGGCGATCTCTTAGCTGCTAATTGTCTAGTTCATCCTAGGTGTTACCTCGCAGAAGAAATTTGCTGAAAGACATTTTATTTTCATGACGTCCACACTTTCACACCAGAATACTCCATTACCTGTCAAAATAAAGGTCCGATCGGATGGAAAAGATGCTCTTCCCCCCGGTCATTGGTGCTGCCAAAGTCCTCCACTCGACTAGATAAAAATGACGTACTCCAATGCCTATGATAATCCTAGGTTAATTAGAATAAAGTATGACATTTTTAAACCTGAGGACATCCATTTTAATAAGTTAAAATGCAAATATGTGTACTTATATAGAAAGCAACGGCGGTTGGGACAAACACGCGAGCAATAACAAGAAGCAGAGAGTGAGAGACGAACTTGAAATGGGCAACTCGAGCATCCCAACAGTTGACCTATCTCCTTTCTTCAACGAGGAAGGTGATGAGCATGGGAGAAGGAAGGCAACAGAGACCATAGCCAAGGCTTGCTCTGAGTATGGCTTTTTCCAAATAATGAACCATGGCATGCCCACTGATCTGATGAACAAAGCCCTCCAACTCTCCAAGACATTCTTTCAATATCCACCTGAAGAGAAGCTCAAGTCAAGTCCAGGATCAGGCGCTCCGCTTCCTGCAGGCTACAGCAAGCAACCCGACCACTCGCCAGATAAGAATGAGTACTTGCTGGTGTTCCCACCAGGGTCAAGCTTCAATGTCTACCCTGAAAATCCACCTGAACTCAGGTAATGCTCAGATCACTGTGAGCCTGCCCTTGTTCTTTTCCCTTTCATTTGCTCTAATTGTAAGTCAAATGCCGATAATTCCTTAAAAAAGATGCCCTTTTACTCTTTGACAGGAGTGCGATAGAAGAAGTCTTTTCACACTTGGTTAGAGTTGGTTCTCTTTTGGAAAGCATCATAAATGACTGCTTGGGGCTCCCTCCGAATTTCCTAAGAGAGTATAATCATGACCGAAGCTGGGATTTCATGGCGGCATTACACTATTTTCCTGCAACAGAAAGAGAGACAAACGGGATCACGGAGCATGAAGATGGGAACTGCATCACCTTCGTGTTCCAGGATGAAGTTGGAGGCCTTGAAGTTCACAAGGATGGGGAGTGGATTCCCGTTGTTCCTGCGGAAGGAAAAATTGTGGTCAACTTGTCTGATGTCATTCAGGTAAGTGAAAAGATTCAACTCTTTCCTGTTCCAGCATGCAATCGACATATTGATTATCTATTCCTAGCTCTTGCGCTGCATCTTTTGTTCTCTGTTCCATCTTCTCATCTGTCACTCAATAGATGCTATATCTTTGTATTGCGTGTTGATGCCACCTCGTGGAAAAGGTGTTGAGCAACAAAAGGTTCAAGAGTGCCACTCACAGAGTCGTGAGATCGAAAGGAAGAAGCCGTTACTCGTTTGCCTTCTTCTATAACTTGCATGGGGACAAATGGGTGGAGCCGCTGCCACAGTTCACCACAGAGATCGGGGAGTCACCCAAGTACAGAGGGTTCCTATACAAGGAGTACCAGCAGCTGAGGATGAGGAACAAGAGTCATCCGCCTTCTAGACCGGAAGATGTGATCCATATTACTCATTATGCCATAGATACTTAGCAAGGATGAAACTGGAATGTCAAAATCAAGTAATTCTTGCGTGCTATCGTTCAAGATTTGCAATGTGAACTAAATAAGTTTTGTGATCAAGATGCTTCTTTGCTTCACTTTATTAGTCCTCCCCTGTCATTTCCAGTTCTTACAGTTTTATCTCTCAAGTTTATCTCAGAAACCCTCCAATAAAGAAACAATCTTTATCTTCATCTTGTGTATCCACGACCAACATCTCCAATCTATAATCCAAGTTATGCAGCTTGAAAGAAGTACAGAACTCATCCATTGTGCCCAGTGAATGGCAATGGCAATTAACAAATAAAGAGTAGGTACTACCCTTTGAGAAATTGGGATTTGTTTAGGTATTCCATCTTCTGACTTTGAGTAACAAGATAAGGAAATTTGGAGAAATGTCGACACCCACAAAAACATTGTGAGAATAATGCTAAAGAATTTAGCTCTTCAACCAAAACAAGATGTGTTTACCTTCTTAGAATCATCAGATGTATGATTTTCTTTAAGAATTCAAAAGCGAGTTAACCTTTGCACTTCATTGTATTCCGTTAATTCCCTTTGCTCATCTCTTCCTGCAGTGTGAAGACATGGAAAAGCTTCAACTGATGTATTTGCAATTGTCAAGTGATGTAAAATCCTATAGATTTACAGTTCTCCAAAGGGTGTGTGATTCATTAAATTATTGATCCATTTTCTAGATTTCCTAGATTTTTCTTTAAACTACAATTATCTACAAATGTCTCTGAACATGCAGAGTTAATCTGTGAAGCACGTAGATTAACGAGACCTATAAATAGGCTTGTAGTGCTCAATTTTCAATTACAGAAGAAACCAACTAGCAACACCAAAGTTCCATACACGTTACCTCTTGTAATACCCCAATTCCTATTCCTTGTCCCATTGCTGTTGCCATTACTGAGAAACTCCACGTATTTTTACATCCCGAAATACAAATACTAACGTGATTCTACAGCAACATGAAATGAAAAGATGGAGTCAGGCCGAACTCAACCTTGACCCAGACATGTCTTGAAAGCCTAATCAGCATTAAAACTACAGTTTGTTCATACTGTTATTGACTCCAAATGTAATGGAATCATAGAAAAGAATACATTGTTAAGAACCTAATTTTATTACATTCACAAATATTAGTACGAGAAATAACCAGATGAAGATTCCACTATACTATCTTCCAAAAGACAACTGTAGAATATTTGTCCTTTCTGTTGTTTATCAGACTCCTTACGCTCAACAAATTTAATTGTAACTATGAATGAAAGTCCAAATTCTTTTGTCAAATGGGATAATGGCTGCATGATCCTCCTAGCGACGATGGATCGTGTTAAAAATTTCAATATAGAATTTGCCTCATGATGCCAACTCATCCTATGTTTAACTATGTGCAATCTTTTGCTCCTCAATTTTTTTCTACTCAGGAACCATCTAATCAATTATGAACGACTGTATTTGTTTCAGTCCATTCAACAGTAAGGATGTGATTGAGAGAAGATAAGATTTATATAGTTGTTTTGGTGAAGAGTCAGTTAAACTAACAGTCAGGAGTATTGACAGTAGGAATAGGACTGGTTATTTTCTAAATATTTCAAAGATGAAATACTTTTGAAATGGGTGAATTCGGAACTGTTTCCAGAAATTAGATGCAATTGTAACACTTTAGAAATTGTCATGAAGGAAGATTTAATCATTTCGCTATGATTAATAGCATTGCTGGTCAAGCCATGTATCATCTGGTGGGTACTCTGTCGTCTCAACTACCTATCATTTCCTAAAAATTGCAAATAGAAGTTGGGGGTAACGTCCTCATGAAATTCAAATTAAACAAAGGAAAAGGATAAAAGAAGCCAATTCGGCATCTTTCATGCAGCCCTAGAAAGCATGAGTAAATATGCTTCACTCGACACATTAGGTCAGCTATGTGAAATCTTTTAAGATGAGGACATACTTGCAGATGACTTTCAAGTTCTTTTTAGGCCATGCTGATTCCGCAGCATGAAAAAAATCATAGATGTGACAACCATATTTAATGTGTTTTTAACATCTAGTCAGGTGATATCTATAATTTAACCATGTTTTGATCGACCCTTGACTTCTTTTACAACTGATGCGTGCGCGAGATTAGTAAAATTAACCCATGAACCCACCCGGTTTCAGGTATTGCAAAGTAATAACTTTATAGTCCATTATAGCATTATGTCCCTAGAAGACGAAAGGACTGAAGCACTTTTCATGTTCTCATTGCTTCTGAACATTTAGTTTTGAATGAGTTGATACAGAATGAATCATATTCGGTATTGGCTAGGTCTGATTGCTAGACAATCATACTTATTAGGGTGGTCTCATTAGCCGTGAGCTTTAACAATTGAATTTTTCATGACAATGTCTTGCAGCGAAGTCCTGGATTAGATCTTCTCACACTTTGTGAATACAGGAGGATCATTGAGAACATAATCAGTGAGTGCTTAGGACTCGCGTTGAATTTGCTGATGGAGTACAATAATGACAGGAAGTGGGAACCTATGCTGGCGTTCCACTACTTCCCTGTTACCAAGATGGAAAACACCTTGGTTGCTGAACACGAGGACGCAAACTGCATCACTTTTGTGTTCCAGAATGAAGTCGGAGGACTAAAGGTTCGGAAGGACAGGAACGGGATACCGGTGACTCCGATAGAAGGCACACTTGTCATCAGTGTCGGAGATATAATTCAAGTAATGACTAATGAAACATGTGGCAAGAATTTATTATCATTCATTGCACGTTTATAGGCCATGAGCAGAGAATTTTTGAAAATTTTTGTGCTGGTACTGAGCAATGACAGTTTCAAGAGTGAGTCATGGTGTGGCGAGGCAGGCAAGCGATTGGCACTCTTATGCATTCTTCTACAACACAGGCAGAGAAAAGTGGGTCGAGCCTTTGCTGCAGTCCACCAAGGAAATTAAGGAGGCGCCTAAGTACAAAGGGTTCTTGTTCAAGGAGTATCTGCAGTTGATGTCAGGAAACAAGACCCACCTCCTTCTAGGCCAAAGGACGTAATCAGCATAAAACACTATTCAATCCTTGCCTAATAAGAGCTATCCGGGATTGCTAAAAATATGTCCCTTGTTAATGGATAATAAGTAGCACTATCGAGTAGGATCTTAGATAGTGTAATTTTGGCCTTCAATTACATTTCTGTAGTGGATTTTCCCAATTTCGCCTGCATCAGTGGAACAAAAATATTCCCCGAGTTCAGTGAATATGCAACTTTACTGCTATGGAACGAAAACGAATGGCAATGAGTATGAAGAAAACATTTAGAGCCTTTGCATCGGCACCAAAAAACAGCTATAACATGAAAATGAAGGTTAGTGACTAGGATCCTTTAAAAGAGAGTAGAGACAGATAGCTTAGCCGTATATTCCAGCAGCAAAAACATAAACAGAAGGTATTGATGATTTTAAGAATTTGAGGACCCATCAGAATCTGTCAATGAGACCAAATTTTTTTAATGTTAAAAGTATGAAACCGGATATCATCCTGTAACTTCAAAATAAGAAGTTCGTGTCATTATCATCAATCTAATCTGGTTTTTCTTTCAAATCATTTGTTTATTCAGAAATTCCACAGAACTCAAATCTTGAAAAGAGAATTGATCTGCAGAACTCATGGAAATTCATTAATACCGGTATGGCAGATTTGTGAATGATATCTAATCTTTATCAACTATCAATATGGTCATAGATCTAAATGTGTTCACCCACTACATTCATCTCTTATTAACCATGCAAGTAGAACTTACTTTGCCTGTTAAATCTTCTTTGGCGCAAAAGTACTCGGGTAGATTTGATATGGTTTTCACCAAGTATATTATGTGATTGTCTAGCTAGCAACTTTTATCATACAAATTTGGTAAGGATGAACAGTCCGAGGTTCTGTACAGGTTCTTCCTAGAGTCTAGAACAAAACCCGTAACCTACTCATTAGAACAGGTTTCTTATTTTTTAGAACTTAGAATCTACCATACATACCTTGAAACCTACCTTGCATATCCTGGAACTTAGAACCTACCATATTATGAGTTCCAAAGTTGTGGGTTTCAAGTTCTACCCAAATTCCATATGTATTATTAATTAAACTGATTACAATGAACCATCAATCACTTGTTATAATCCACTGACTACAACTTATATTTAGACATGCAAAAAATATGAAACATTAACAAAGAAAAGTCTCAGACTTAAAATGAAAGCTCAAACTAGTAGTTCTAAATTATATACTTATTATCGAACTACATAAAGTATCATAGATCATGTGAAGATAGATCAAGAAAAACACAAACTTCCAAGCTTCAAGTTCTACTTATATAGAACCTGAAACCTACTTTTTTAACAGGTTTATCAATTTTAGAACCTAAAATCTATCATACATACCTTGGGACCTAGACTCAGACAAGTTCTCACCGACCTAGTTTTTTTATTCTAAGTTTTACCTTGAAACCATAGTCACCCTTAATGATTGATATTTCTTGAACATACCAATCCTAGGCTTTCCGTCACGTCAATCTCCTCCACGCCAGTCCAGGAGAAGTATAGTAGGTGGCCCGACATTGATTCGACCAAGTTTAAGCTGAGTTGCAAGACAAACCCCTCCTCGACCCAAAAGGCAAGAGCTTGAAATCTTGACTCTTTAAATCGACGTCATCTTTGAGGAACCGCTCTGGTCGAACTCCAACAAGTCTTGCCAAAGATGCGGGTCATGGCCCATTGCCCACAGATTAATGGATACAATAGTGCCCTTTGGAATGTCATGGTGACCAATCTTGGTATTGGCATTGGCCTTGTGAGGAACCATCAATGGGGTTGGAGGGTGCAATCTGAGCGCCTCCTTGACTACACATTTTATGTAAGGAAGGTTCGAGAGGGCAGATTTAGTCATCCAAAGACCCAACCTGATAACCTCATCCCGTTCATCTTGGACCTTTCGTTGCGCTCTCGAATTCTTGATTAGCTCAGCCATGGCCCATTTGACTGAGATAGCAATGGTGTCCATGCCAACACTAATCATGTCCCAAACTCGATTATAGTCTCCTCAATGAGGTCAATTTTTTTTGCATACCAGGCAACGTGTCCACAAAGTGTTTCTCGGCAGCACGGCCTTGTTTGGATTTCATCTTGTGCTCTCTGATGATAGCTTGCTTAAGCCAATCCCTTGGAGCTACATGCCTCCGCAACTCCTCTATATCTAGCCGAGAAACCCAACCGAGCCACTGGATATGCTTTGAGACAAACAAGGAAAGCGAAGCACCTCACCGGTTCCCTTCTACGACTCTTTCCTTGAAATCCGACCACCCATCGTCATCAACCTCTTCCCAAACAGGAGCCGCCAGATGCAATTATATGGGACCGAGCTCAAGTACTTCCTAACGACCAACCTTCTCCCTTGATCTTCTATATTAGGGCGTTTTTGAAAGTTGACTCCGCCGTGTTCGGAACTTGAATCTTCTCTAATACAAATGTTTTTGATGGGGTAAGCATATCGAACTGCCCAAACTGGGAACCACCCATATTAGACCAGATCGGCTGGTTTGATCTGGTTCCTAGAGGCGTCAATCCGATTCCCGATTCTTGAAAAATGAAACCATTGATTTTTAGTCTGGTTCCCAATTCCGGGGGGAATTGGACCAATGGACCGACCAATCCTTTTTTACATTTGATAATATATTTTTAATATCTTAAAAAATGAAATAAACCTTAAAATAATAATAATTATAGTATTTTTTAAAAAAAAATTTTTAATTTTTTTTTTTCAAGTGGCTAGTTTATTTGGACCGAATCGACCAGGCCAATCGCTCAGGTTCCCAATCCAAGACCGTTCGGTCCAGTCCCCAATCCCAAAAATGAGAACCGATCCTTTTGGTCGGGTTTTCAGTTCCACTTAGGAACCAGAGCAGACCAGAAGCCAACCACTCCTTGTTTTTGACATTTGCCTTCTGATATCCACTCCCATTGTGGATGTACGTATGTGTGAAGCAGCAGGGTAAAGATGCAGCAACCACTGACAATGGCTTACGGAGTGCTCTTTCCGTTTATTTGATAAGGTTTGTGCCTGGTGGGAGAACGACACTCTTGTACTCTAGTGCCTACGTAAGTAGCAGTACACGGCACCTAACCAGCATTGAAAACTACAGTCCTTTACACCGTTATTTGACCCCAAATCTGGTGGGGTCATATGGAAAGAGATATAATAAACTGGAAGAACCTAATTTACATTCAGAAAGACTAGCACAAGGAATAGACAGATGAAGATTCCACCACACTATCTTCCAAAAGACAAAACTGCAGATGTGTCAGCCGTTTCTATTGTTTATTAGACTCCATGCACTCAAATATATAAAATTATAATTCTTCCATAACTTAGATGAAGGAAACGTTTTATCATATTGGAAAATGGCCGCATGATCGTCCATAGACGACGGACCATAAATTGACCAATTGATGCCAACTCACCCTCCGTAAAACTATATACCGTGATTTGCTACTCAATTTAAAAAAAAAAATTTCAGGAATTATTGCCCATATTTTGCACCGGTGTATTTGTTTGAGTCTATTCAGCAGTAAGATGCAATTGAGACCAGATTAAATTCATATCGTTGATCTGGTGAAGAGTCGGGCAAATTAACAGCCAGAAGGACTGTAGGAATAGGACTTGTAGATGTTTCGGAGATGAAATGCCATTGAGCCGGATGATTTCAGAAGTGGTTCCAGAGGATATTGTCGTGAAGGCAATTCAAATAATTTCGCTTTGATTAAAAGCAACCGGTCAAGCAATCTATCATCTGGTGGGTGCTTTGTTGTCTAAACTATAGAGAATTATCATTTCATAAACAACTGCCAAGTAGAAGTCACGGGCATCTCCTCATGAAATCCTAATCAAACAAAGGAAAAGGATAAAAGAAGCCAAATGGGTATATTTGATGTAGCCCTATGAAGCATGAGCAAATATGCTTCAGCAATCGCTTTATGTCAACTATGTATGAAATCTTTTGAGAAGAAGACATACTTGTGTCACAGGCTGGCAATTCCTTGGCCGGGAATAGCTTGTGCATTATGTCGGCTATGTTTGAATTCTTTTGAGAAGAAGACATATTTGTGTCACAACCCGACAGTTCTTTGACCGCCTGTACAGCGCCTAGTAAATGAATAAAGCCAAACTAGCCTTCCTTCTATAGTTGTTCCAAAAAATAATATAGCGAATAACTTTCTCATATCGGATCATATCATGCCCAACTTAGCTCAAGCATCTAGTCCATTGAGCGAAACTATAGATTACTTTAGGCTTAACAACTGATTTCAATCTGCAATGGCCTCATTAGGAGAGGGACATCAACTCCTGACCAATTTGTATATAGTAGAACCAAACCTACCTTCTAAATTTTGTAAAGATATATCCATTCTATCTTAGAACTTCTAGCACCATTCGTCTTGGCGTCACTCACATGGACTAATTGTAGTCATCCTCTCTACATTACTCACTCTTCACTTGATAATCCCAAACTCCACTCACAATGGTTCACAAGTATAGGAAAATCACAGATCATGACATTCTCCCCCATTCAATTCCGCAACACCCTTATTACGAGCTATTATGTCACTTCCCTGCATTTCCTTAACCATTAATGTGCCACTATGGACCATTCATCAAATTGCACCACTCTCCCCACAAAACAAGCTACTCCATTGGCAGTTTCTTTTGATCACAACCGTTTGAGCTCCTTCAATCACTTGTGCTTTCCCTGATAAGTGTGACATTTTTTGCCAATTGCACCTTTTAGCAACACCATATTTCGCTCACTAAGCTTTTCTTGATCCTAACTAACCAATGGAAGTTTTTTTCCTTGTTGAAAATGTGGCAACAGACCCTTTTTTGAGATTCGACAATTGATATAGGAATGTTTTCCCTATTTAGTGAGGATCAAATCTTTCTTGTACCCCAATTGTCATCCTACAAGCTGGTTGAGAGTCACATTTTGTGCGAGTACCTTTTGCCTTGGCGATTCACTCTCTACACTCATAGGACTAGGTAGACCATAGGTTTCTCCAACTCAACTCACTTACTAGAAGGATCTAGCTATGATGCCATTTGTCACAGGGCAGCAGTTCCTTGGCTACGGAATAGCCTGTATGAATGCCTGATGAGCGAACAACACTAGGCCAACCTTCCTTCTATAGTTGTTCTGGAGAACCATACGTCAAATAGTTTTCTCGTATCGGATTGTTTTAAGCTTAACACAGGAGCCTAGTCCATCTAGTGAGATGGCAAATCACTTTAGGTTCCATAAATAGTTTGGCCCGCCATGGCCTCATCAAGAGAGTGGCATCAGCTCTTAATTAGACCAGCTATATTCATCACTTCTGCATCATTCATTCTTTACTTGATAAACCCAAACTCCACTAACAAGGGTTCATGAATACAGGAGAATCACAAACCATGACACTTGCACATGACTTCTCAAGTTTTTTTGGCCATGTGGATACGGTAGCATGAAATAAATCATAAATGTGACACCCATATTTTATGTGCATTAACATCTAGTCAAGCCAAATTTATAATTACCATTCTTTTGTCAAGAAAATTTTCTTAGAATAATTTGAAGATGACAAAGTAATCAAAAGCTACTAATATGTGTATTCAGATGTGTAGAACAATTTTTATTTACATAGGGTATATCCAGGTGGTATTGACAGTATGACATTTAAAGCATGGAAAGGCTTTGGTTTTATCGAAGGAGGACAAGCTATCGGATGGGAATGCGTATAATTTTGGAGATACCTTTGTAGAAGATAAACAAGCAGTAAGATGTCGGTTTGTTAAAATTTGGATGGACCAAGGTAAACAATTTAAAGACATGCGACGTCAATTTGCTTGGAAGGACCTGTCATTTGGCAAAAACTCGTGAGAGATCTGGAAGGACGTGTTAAAGAAGCAGCTCATGCTGGAGACGATATAACTAGTGGACATACGAGCCTCTACAATCCTGGTGGGAAGACCCATATCTTTTATCAATTTGAATTGGACTCAAATTGGTGTTGCACAACTGTCTTAAAAATACTGGAATCCGCATACAACAATCCAGAGTGTATCAGAACGCTTTTCTCCATTTTTTGAAAGAGGAAAAAATGTCAAACAAACTGCAGAAGTGGAGTTAGACTTTGGGAAAAGGCCTTTAATACTTACAGACCGACATTCGTAGAAAGTGATTCCAATGGTCAGAGTATCGTCCTTTTGACTGAGAAAGCTTCTCACAGATACCTTGAAGCTTAACAGATCAAAGTTGGCAGTGAAGACCGACGAAGTTTAAGAACTCTTTCTCTCTCAAGCTCAAATTAAGAACATTAATTCTGGAGGAGTCTAAGCTATTCTAGATCAATACTCCAACCGAAAAGATGGACTGAGGCCAAACTCAGCCTCCACCCAGATATGCCTTGGTAGCCTAGCCATCATTGAAACCTACAGTTAGTTTATACTGCTATTGACTCCTGATCTTATGGAATAAAATAGATGGGAGATAGAAGAAAGAAAAAGAAACTAATTATAAACATCTCCCATAGATTCACTAATAACTTGACTATTGGCGGGTCTCTTTGGATGTGTTGTCCGGAAAGAGGACTTAATGATTATTCGTTCGCCGAAATCATAAGTCAAAATTTTGGTAGAAAGAAAGTATATACATTACCGGGAGAATCCAATTGTATTACATTCAGAAACATTAGGACAAGGAATAAACGGAGGAAGATTCCACCATACTATCTTCCAAAAGATAAAACTGCAGGTGTCTTAGTCATGAAATCCAAACCAAACAAAGGAAGAGGTTAAAAGAAGCCAAATGGGTATCTTTGATGTAACTATATGAAACATGAGCAAATATGCTTTGGCGGACATATTATGTCAGCTAAGTTTGAAATCTTATAAGAAGAGGACAAACTTACAGAGATGACTTCCAAAATTCTTTCTGGCCATGCCGATACCACAGCACGAAATGAATCATAGATGTGCCACCCATGTATTATGTGCATTAACATCTAGCCAAGCCAAATTTATAATATTACCATGCTTTTGTCAAGAAAATTTCTTATAATTTTTTGAAGATGACAAATAATAAATAAAAAAAGGCTACTAATGTGAACTTGAATGTGAGGAAGGACTTCTATATACACAGGTTATATGCAGGTGGTGTCGATGATATGAGGTCCAATGCATGAAAAGGCTTTGGTTCTATAGAATGAGAACAAGCTATTGGATGGGAAATATTCACAAGTTCAGAAAAACCTTTGTAGAAGATAAGCAAGCAGTAAAAGGACAGTTCGTTAAAACTTGAATGGACTGACAGAAGGTAAACAAATTAAAGAGCGTGAGACATCAATTTGCTTGAAAGGACCTGGTTGTAGAAGGTGAACAGACCATTCAGAGAAAACTCGTGAGGCGTCCAGAAGAACCGTGCTGCAAAAGCAGCCTATGCTAGAGATGATATAGCTAGTGGACATAGGAGCCTCTGCAATCCTGGTGGGAAGATCCAGACCGTTATCAATTTGAATTGGACTCAGATTGGTGTCTCAAAACTGTCTTAAAATGTTGGAGTCCGCATACAACAACCCAGAGTATAATATCATTACGGTTTTTTCCATTTTTGTGAAAGGGGAAAAGATGTCAAACAAACTGCCGAAGCAGAGAGTTGTGCCTTCAAGAAAAGCCTTCAATGCTCACGAGCTGAAGCTCTGAGTGTGTAGAAAGTAACTCTAATGGTCAGATTGACGACTCTTTGATTGAGAAAGTTTCTTAAATTTACTATTGAAGCTTAACAGATCAAACTGGGCTGTGAGGATGAGCGAAATTCAAGAACTCTTTCTACCTCAAGTTCAAATTAAGGGGGCTGTGAACATAACGAGTCTAAGCTTTATTAGAAAATTGTTCGATACTTCAACAGAACAGATGGGCTTACACTGAACTAGGCCTCTGCCCAGATATGCCTTGAAAGCCTAATTTTCGTTGAAATCTACAGTTAGTTTAACACTGTTATGAACACCAAATCTAATTGAATCGTATAAAACAAGTATATACATCACCAGGAAAATCTAATTGTATTACATTCAGAAATATTAGTACCAGGAATCAACGGATGAAGATTCCACCAGGCTTCCTTCCAAAAGACAAATCTGTAGATGTATCAGTCCTTCCTGTTCTTTAATGAATTCAATATACATCATGGTTTGGACTGATGCAATACCTTGATCTCTTGGCTGCAATTGTCCGACACATGCTACATGTTACCTTAGAAGCAACTTGCTGAAAGACATTTTCTATTCATGACATTCATAGCTTTGCACCAAAGTACTCCATCACCCTTTAAATAAAGGTCTAAATAAACAAATGTATGGTAACTTGCCCAAGACTAATTCTATTCTTTTGTTCTTTTTTTTTTTGGTTGGTAATTCTATTCTTTTGTTCCTAGAATAAATTTAGGACAGAAATTCGTTTGGTAAATTTTTTATTCCCGGAAATAGATTTGGAACATAATCAAAATTCAAAAAAAAGTTAATCCACAGCTCGATTGTCCGACACACCCTACATGTTACCTTAGAATCAACTTGTTGAAAGACATTTTCTATTCATGACATTCAAAGTTTTGCACCAAAGTACTCCATCACCCTTTAAATAAAGGTCTAAATAGACAAATGTATGGTAACTTGCCCAGGATTGATTCTATTCTTTTGATCTTTTTTTTTTTGGTTGGTATTTCTATTCTTTTGTTCCCGAGAACAAATTTGGAATAGAAATCCATTTGGTAAATTTTTTATTTTCGGGAACAGATTTGGAACATAATCAAAATTCAGAAAAAAAGTTAATTCACAGCCCGACTGTCCGACACACCCTACATGTTACCTTAGAAGCAACTTGCTAAAAGACATTTTCTATTCATGACATGCATAGTTTTGCAACAGAGTACTCCATCACCCTTTAAATAAAGGTTTGAATAGACAAAATCAGATACACTTCCCTACTCATTCATGTTGCAAAGCTAATTCTTGCGACCTGATCAAAATAATGTATTTTAAGTCTCAAGATAATCGTATGTTAATTAAAATGAAGTATGACATTTTAAACTTGTGGACAACCAAAAGTGTGTCAAAATAGCAGGTATGTATGACATTTTAAACTTGAGGATATCAAAATAGCAAGTATTTGAATTCTATATAAAGCAATGGTGGTTTGGGACAAGCACTCAAGCAACCACAAGAAGCAAGACCGAAAAAACAAGAATTTGAAATGGTCTCCTCAAGCATCCCAACAGTTGATCTCTCTCCTTTCTTCAACAAGGAAGGTGATGAGCATGGAAAAAAAGAGGCAATAGAGACCATAACCAAGGCTTGCTCTGAGCACGGCTTCTTCAATATCATGAACCATGGCATACCCACTGATCTTATGAATAAAGCCCTCCAACTCTCCAAGACATTCTTTCAATACCCACCTGAAGAGAAGCTCAAGTTGAGTCCCGCGCCAGGCGATTGTCAGATTCCTGTTGGCTACAACATACAACCCGATCACTCGGTGGACAAGAACGAGTACTTCCTGGTGTTTCAACCGGGGTCGAGCATGAATGTATACCCTGAAAATCTACCTGAACTCAGGTAATGCTCAGTTCACTGTGTACCTGCCCTTGATCTTTTCCCTTTCATTTGATCTAATCGTAAGTCAAATGCCGATGATTCCCTAAAATATGCCCTTTCGCACTTTGACAGGAGTGTGATAGAAGATCTCTATTCACGCTTCCTTGGAATTGGTTCTCTTTTGGAAAGCATCATAAATGACTGCTTGGGGCTCCCTCCCAATTTCCTTAAAGAGTACAATAATGAACGGGCCTGGGATTTCATGGCGGCGTTCCGTTATTTCCCTGCAACAGAGAATGAGGCAAACGGAATCACGGAGCATGAAGATGGGAACTGCATCACCTTCGTGTTCCAGGATGAAGTTGGAGGCCTCGAAGTTCGCAAGGATGGGGAGTGGATTCCCGTTGTTCCCGTGGAAGGCCATATTGTGGTCAACGTGGCTGATTTCATTCAGGTAAGTGAAAGCATTCAACTCTTTTCCCCCTATTTCGGCATGTGATGATCATATGGATCGTCTATTACCAACTCTTGCGCTGCATCTTATGTTCCTTGTTCCATCTTTTCGTCACGTCATGCAACAAATGCCATGTCTTTGTTTTGTTTGGCGACGCCGGGACGCGTGGGAAAGGTGTTGAGCAACAAAAAGTTCAAGAGTGCCACTCACAGGGTGGTGAGAACGAAAGGAAGAAGCCGTTATTCGTACGGCTTCTTCTATAATTTGCATTGGGACAAATGGGTGGAGCCGCTGCCACAGTTTACTACAGAGATCGGAGAGCCACCCAAATACAAAAGATTCCTAGTCAAGGAGTACCAGAAGATGAGGATGAGGAACAAGCTTGATCCGCCTGCTAGACCGGACGATGAGATCGGCATCACTTATTATGCCATCGATACTTAGGCAAGGATGGAAAATATCCCTATTAAGAATATGTGCACTCGTGATGTCTTAAGCAACTAGTACTTGCGTTCCGTGAAGTCAAGAATAAGAACTTGTCATTGTCTGACGGTTCGAAATATGTAAAGGGGGCGAACTAATTGAGGGTTGTGATCGAGGTGCTCATTTGCTTCCCTTTGTTAGTCCTCCGCTGTCATTTCCGCAGTTCCGTTTCTCAAGTTTACTTTCAGAAATCCTCCAGTAAAGAAACGATTTTCTCTTCACCTTGTGTTCTATCTCTCACTTTGAGTAACAAGATAAGGAAATCTGAAGATATGTCCCTACCCACATTAACGTTGTGAGGATAATGCAACTGAATTTTGCTCTTCAACCAAAAGAAAAACAGATGTGCCGACTTCTTATAAGCATTAGGGTTGTGATTTCTTTAAGAATTCAGAAGCGAGTTAGCAGTTCGGCACTTCATTTTCCATGTATTCTGCTCATAAAAAAAGCTTCTATCGATGTAATCACAATTATCAAGTGAGGTAAAATCTTATGAATTTATGGTTCTCCAAAAGTGTGATTCTACAACAATGCAAAATGAAAAGACCAACTTAGGCCAAAGTCAACCTTGGCCCATGCATGCCTCCAAAGATTTTTTTGTCAATCCTACCCTATTCCTACTCTAACTATTATTTTCAGACTTTTGTCATGTCTCATTATAGGACATGGGAGTTGAAATTTACGCCTAAAGTTAAATCATCCACACCCCAACCCTCCACCTCCCATTTCCATATGGAAAAAAGTAGTCATTGAGGCAAGCCTTAAAAGCTTAACCAGCATTGAAAACAACACTTAGTTTATGCTGTTATGACTCCAAAACTAGCAAGAAAGCCTCACCACATCAGCCACGCACGCCTCTCCACTCATCGATCTTCACGTGTCTAGGTAAGGTCCATGTTTCGGGTTTTCAATTTCTCAGTCACATGCTCTTGTTCTTCAATAACCCCTTAATCACATTAGACTCTTAAGTGTTGAAACATGCAAAGCTAAAACTTGTTGTTTGTGTTTAGTTGCAACTTTTGACTCGTAGATATGTAATTTTAGGCGCTACATTTAATAGTTTTGTGAATTATGGCTCGTTGCCTAACGACCAAAAAACAAATTATGGCTCTTTGCCTCAACTTTGCCTTTGAGATTTCAATTTGATGATGTGATTTCTTTTGCAACTACTGAGCATGCGTGTCTTGGTGCCTAGTTAAAATGTAAACCAAAGGCGTGGGTGTGAGATGGAGAGGATGACTGTCACACCCCAGTTCCTACCATAAAAGGAGAATGACACAATTATCCTTCGTCCAGAAGAACGTAGTCTCAAACCATACCCAAAAATCATACTCCCAAAAGTCCTAGTCAATAATGCTCTCGAGCTATGGCCACTAATCGAAGAACTTGAAAAAATTTGAGTAATCACAACTCGGTGAATAACACATCTCTTATAAGCATATCAAACATTGATTGTGCATCTTTATAAAACAATACCATCATTTATCAATCCCAAAACTTGAGTATTCTATACATAAAATATCAAAAGTGGATAATATCTTTCCAACAAACCTTTTTATATATAAAATCAATAATGATATCAACTCACAATAACAAATCAACTATCAGTGTTATATTACATTGATTAATCTCAATAAAATCAAATGCAAATGGTCTATTCCATTGACTAATCTAATGCTCAACATTTAATCATGGTCATGTTTAACGCCGTGACAAAGGCAACTAATTTTACTCCTCTTGGCTAGGTCTATTGATTACTCTATTTTTAATAGAGTATTCTTACTTATTTATACTTGATATTTGCTAAATTTTGAGAAATTTTTGGGTGAATTTAATTGCGACTCACGTAATTTTATTTTGTATGAAATATTTTCAGATCTTTCAAAATATTGCAATATCTTTCGAGAATATTTCATCTTGAAGAAAAAGGCAGCCCAAATCAGATATTTGGAAAATTTGACCATAATTGAAGATAAAGTTCAAAGAAAATCAAGGGGGAATCTTTTCCAAATCCTAGTAGGAGTTGACCTAGGGCAGATTTTTGGAGGCTATATAAACTGCTCTTGTGCCGCAGAAGAAGAGAGTCCTGGGAGCTACCATCTTTGCAGAAAAATTTGAGTTTTTTTAGTTAGATTTTGTTCTTCAATTTTAGTGGAGTTGGTGCTGTCAATGAGAGAAGAATGAGACAAACCTGAAGCTCCTTGTTTCTCAATTCGGTGAATTTGTTTTTATTTAGTACTATGTTTTCTTTAATTCTTGTCAGTTTAATTTTTACTATGTTTTAAATTTCTTTTGTTAGAGCTACAATGGATCTTAATCATGATTAATTAATTTTCAAAGACTTTCATGCAATAGAATTGTTTTGATTGTGTCGTTCTTTATCATAATCTTAATGCTTTTAGAAGTCGGCCAACTTTTGAATGATTTTTATGTATGCATGATACCGGGTGGAGATTGTGTACATGCGCATTAGTGATATTGAACCATAAATTAAATTTAGGTCAAGGTACACTAGGTTATTTATGTGGCTGCGGTAGTAGATCTAGGCTGGGACTACTTAGATTAAATCCGAGAATTTCCACAAGAACTTAATGCTTTGAGGTAGTTTAAATTCACCTAAGGTTAATGTGGGTTAACATATCTAATTAGGGATTATTAGACCGAGGTCGGCTTTTAATTCATCTTAGGGAAATTTCGCCAACACAATTGAAAATTAATTTGTTGCATGAAAAGTTAAGAAAATTAATTATGAATGGTTAAGTGAAGTTGGATGCTCTAACACTTTGTGATCTTGAATTTGCTTTAGATTAATTTTACTTAGCTTTTAATTCTTTAAGTTTTACCATTATTAGTTGGTGGTTCAGCCCTAAAGGACATCCTGACAATAATATGCATACTCTCCCCCATCGTAACAATATAAACAATGTTAACCAATATCTTTTTTCAACAACCCACAATCAATACCAAAAAGTTATCTCATAAATTGGTTTTACAAACCGAATCACATAATTTTTAATAATTGCATTTATTAAATAAAATACATTTCATAAAACATTTCGCAACCAATATGAACAGCTTTTGGCAATTCCCTTCAAAAAGCATTTAATCAAAACATTCACAAACGGCCCTTTCCAACAATTTCACATAGGGCTTTCTAATGCCTTTTCAACCAACTAAAAAGGTAGTAAAAATTCAATCAACTAAAAAGGTATTAAATCTTCTAAGATATAAATTTGTAAATTCATAAAAGAGATAGAACTACCCAATTGGAAAAGCTTAAAACCAACTTAGAAGGTTACTCGAACCATCAAAACCGTATTCCTATCAAATAATTGAAATACAAAATCAAATACCCGAGCAAAACACTAATCCAACAAACAACTCGATGAAATCATGCTTAGTTGTCAACGAATTAACTAATCCAACAAACAACTTGACAAGATCATGCTTAGTCGTCAATGAATCAACTCCTACCCATTAACAAAGAAACTCGTTTATAGCAGAATGTGCATCTTTGTCCATTTTGGTATTATGTGTTATGCATAGTTCGTACGCAAAACTTCATGAATTTGTTCCTATCAAACCGTACCTTAGAATCGATTTTCATTGAACACAACAACTCTACAACAACAGTCTAAATTATCATTTCGACAATAATCATAGTTTAATAATTCTTCATTTGAACCTAGTAGTTCAAAATTGAAATCACTTTGAATTTGTGCCCTAATTTAGAAAATTACTTCGATTAGACGAATAATGGACTTGAATAACTACCAAGCGTTGACTAGTCACGGAGTCCAGATCGGCTATGCGCGAAGATTTTTCCCCTTTTTCTCTCTTTCCTCTTCTACGGACGAGCCCCTCTTTTCAATTTGTCGCTGGCTGCTTCGTGTCTTCACCTGTACAAATTTGTTGCAGAAGAAAGGAAAATGGGCTTGGGCTTAGGTCTTAGGAATATGGGCTGGCCCATATTACAATGACCGAGTGAAATGCTAGTGCCTGTGTTTGTTTGTGCACACGTTCTTTGCCTTCGTCTGGAGAAAATAATTAAGCTGGGTGTCCTCACTTGGCTTAATCTGTTTTTCCGGTACTATTTTTTTTTCCAAGCAAAGAGAGCATTATTCCATTAATATTGTGAAGACTAGTGGATTTTCCGGCGTTGACAAAAACAGTCGCTTTTACACTGTCGCATTTTTCCGAAATATTGAATCATTGCAAAAATCGCTTGCAAACTTCTTTAAAATGAGAGCAACCATATCACAAACGGCACTTCTTTTTTCTTATTAAGCTCAGAACGATGATACTTTGAAGCTTTGAAGCTTGGCCGTTGGAATGGCTGTCGCATTTTTGTGGAGACAATGAAGATGAAGTTGAGGGGTGTTTGTGGAAGAAAACAGGTGCCTGAGAAAGAGTTTCTTGAAAATCTGAAACATGGTCCCCCACCTAGACACGTTGCGTGACTGATGTGACGAGGCAGGACCATCCAATATTTTCTTGAAGCTAGCAGTCACATGTAATTGAAAACATGTACTTCACGGGAGGTCCTATTGTTAGTACATTCAGACTTGGAGGAATCAGCGGATGAAGATTCCACCATACTACCTTCCAAACGACAAAACTGTAGATGTACCGCTCGTTCCTATTCTTTATCAGACTCCTTCCACTCAACAAATTATAATCATGAATGAAGGTCCAAAATTCTTCTGGACTTGACCACGTGATGCCAGACCACCCTTTGATCAGCTATGCAGGATGATTTGCTCGTCAATTTTTTTCATTTGGGAACCATTTAATCATATTCGCACGACTGCATTTGTTTCAGCATATTCAAAAGTAGGGATGTGATTGAAAGCAGAGTAAATTCATACTAGTGATCTAGTGAAGAGTTGGGCAGATTAACATTCACTAAAAATATAGGAATAGGACTAATTAAATCTTGTTTCAAAGATGAAATGCTGTGGAACTGGGTGAACTTGGAACTGATCCCAGACTCTATGTGCCATTGTAGTAGTTTAGAAATTGTCATGAAGGTAGATATTATGACACAAACAAGCATTTTTTCAAAAGGTAACTCATGCCGATAGTACTTTAAACTAAGCATGCTTGACTTTGAAATTCCAAAGCAAAACTTATTGTTATGTCAAAAGGCATTTCGTAAGTTAATTTCAATTTTCACATATATATCTTAAAATCATTTTTCCTCTATTAGGTGCACAATTTTTTCCCCCTTGGCCATTTTAGACACTTGCTAAGAGCTGCTCCTTTTTCAAACCCTTTGACCTAGCAATCACTCCCCAACCTCATCATCAAACCAAGTCATTATGGATATGATCATTTTGCTTTGATTAATAGCAATAATATTCAAGCAATTAATCATCTAGTGGGTACTTTGGCGGCTTCACTACATAAGATTTTTTATTTCATAAACAATTGCGGAACAAAAGTCACGAGGTGTCTTCCTCATGAAATTCAAACCAGACAAAGGAAAGGATTGAAGAAGCCATTTGAGCATCTTTCATACAGCCTTATGAAGCATGAGTAAATGTGCTTCAGTGGACACAGTATGTCGGCTATGTGAAATCTTTTGAGATGAGGACATACTTCCAGATGACTTCACAAGCTCTTTTAGGCCATGCCGATGCGGTAGCATGAAATAAATCATAAATGTAACGCCCATGTTTTGTGCTTTAACATCTGGTCAAGCCAAATTTATACATAGTTTAACCATGTTTTGGTCGATCCTCGACTTCTTTTACAACCGATGGATGCGGTGAAGTTCATCGACCTTGAAAAGCTCCTTGAAAAGCTCCATTAGCTCCTCATAGATGCTGTCAGTTTCTTAGTTTCACTTTCTTCTTTTTGGCTGAGCCTCTTAATTAAAAAGGGTCAAAACAACCAAACTTACTGACGCGTCTTTATTTCAAACTCGATATATAAAGTCAGAACTGAGAAGAGATCAGGGAGTGGCACAGAAAGCATATGTCCTTGACCATGAATTCAGGAATTCCAACGGTGGATCTCTCTCCTTTCTTCGCACAAGGAGATGAAGAAGGCAAAAGGAACGCCATCAAAATAATAGGCCAGTGGCTACAGCCAGCAACCGGAAAGGTCGGCTGACAAGAACGAGCACTTCATGATGTTTCCTCCTGGGTCCAGATTCAACGTATATCCCATCAACCCACCGGTTTCAGGTATCGCATAGTAACAACTTCATAGTCCATTATACCATGGTGTCTCTCGAAAAGGAAACAATTCGATAACTATTTTCATGTTCTCATTGCTTCTGAACCTTTGAGTTTCAAAGCAGTTCATACCGAAGGAATCATATTCTAAACAATCACGCTCATAAGGGTAACCATAAGCTGTGAGCTTTTAACATTTGAATTTTTCTTGACGATGCCTTGCAGGGATGTCCTGGATGAGATGTTCTCACAGTTTGTGAACACAGGGAGGATCATTGAAAACATAATCAATGAGTGCTTAGGACTCCCATCAAATTTGCTGACGGAGTACAGTGATGATAAGATGTGGGACCTCATGACAGTGTTCCGCTACTTCCCTGCTACAAAGACAGAAAATACCAGGGTTGCCGAACACAAAGACCTGAACTGCATAACATTCGTGTTCCAGGATGGAGTCGGAGGACTAGAGGTCCAGAAGGAGGGGAACTGGATACCAGTGACTCCGGTGGAAGGCACCCTTGTTGTCAATGTTGGAGATGTAATTCAAGTAATGACTAATGAAACATATGGCAAGTATTGATTGTTTTTCCTGGTACATGTATAGGGAATGAGCAGAGAAATTTTTGAAAATTTTTGTGTAGGTACTGAGTAACGACAGGTTAAAAAGTGTGAGTCATAGGGTGGTGAGGCAGGCAAGAGATCGTTACTCGTATGCATTCTTCTACAACATAGGGGGAGACAAGTGGGTCGAGCCATTGCCACAGTTCACTAAGGAAATTAAAGAGGCACCAAAGTACAAAGGGCTCTTGTTCAAGGAGTATTTGCAGTTGAGGTCAAGAAACAAGACCCGCCCTCCTTCTAGGCCAAAGGATGTGATCAGCATAAAGCACTATTTGATCCCTGCCCAATAAGAGTGATCCGAAGGCAAGTGATGTGCTTGACTTGGTATGAAAGGTAAGTCTACAGTTTGCCAATTTAAATTATCCTTGGGAGCAAATTCTAAGAGTAGAGATGCCCTTGAAAATGCACATAGTGCCACCAGAAAGATGGTTTCCTGGCTTATATTGCTTTCTAAGAATTTCTTCATATTTCATTGTATCCAGGTAAATTCCCAGCTCATCAACGGTGTCTGAACGGATGCTGTTTCTGAAGAGAAGGTAAGGATGCAGGTTTCAGACTGCCTTGAAATTCAAATAATTTGTCACTGTTGTATTAAGGAGATGCTATGGCATATCTGACGTAGCACATGAACGTTTCACAAGCATCACTGTTAATGAATATTGTTGAATATATCATTAGATGGTGTATTTTGGCCTTCAATTACACTTTGCAGTGGATTTTTCCAATTTCAATCTGAATCAGCCGAAAATATTGTTCACCAAGTTCAGTTAATTCACAAGTTTACTGTTCCGACAGGAAAACAAATGGCAAAGAATGTGAAGAAAGCATTCAGAGCCTTTGCATCAGCACCAGAACACAGCTATAACATGAAAATGAAGGATAGTGATATGGAACCTATTAAAGAAAGTATACAGATAGCTAAGCCCATATTCCTGCAGCAAGAACATAATTATACAGAAGGAATTGATGATTTTAAGAATTTGATGACCCGTCAGAATTGGTCAATGAGACCAAAGTTTGTTAACGTTAACATAAACTATGAAACCGGATGTTACCATCCTAAAACTTCAATATCTGGCACGGAAGTAAGGAATCAGGAAATTCAAGAAGTTCATGCAATTTTCATCAATCTTATCTGGTCTTTCTTTGGTATCATTTCTTTATTCAGACATTTGACAGAGCTCAAATCTTGAAAAGAGAATTGATACGCATTACTCATGGAAATTCATAGATACTACTAGTATGGCAGAGTTGTAGACAGATGACTATCCTTTATCAACTATCAGTACGGCCATAGCTCTAAACATTTTCACCCACTACGGGATCTCTCATCAACCATGCAAGTAGAACTTACGTTTTAAGGCTTCTATAGCGCTGAAGTACTTGGGTAGATTTGATATGGTTTTCACCAAGTAAATTATGCAATTGTCCAGCTAACAACTTTTGTCGGACAAATCTGCCGGTAGCCTCATGGTTGGTATTGCCTGAAGAGGTTTCTGCATGTAACATACCAATCCTGGGCTTTCTGTCATGTCCATCTCCTCCATGCCAGTCCAGGAGAAGTGATGCAGTAGCTGGCCTAACATTGATGCGACCAAGCTTAAGCTGAGCTGGGCTGCAGGACAGACCCGTCTCCCCGACCCGAATGGCAGGAGCCTGAAATCTTGACCCTTCACATCAACGTTGTCTATGAGGAACCGCTCTGGTCGGAACTCCAGCGGGTCTTGCCAAAGATCCGGGTCACGGCCCATGGCCCACAGGTTTACGGATACAATAGTGCCCTTTGGAATGTCATGGTGACCAATCTTGGTATTGGCACTGGCCTTGTGAGGAAGCAGCAATGGGGTTGGGGGGTGCAATCTGAGCGCCTCCTTGACTACACATTGTAAATAAGGGAGGTTCGAGAGGTTGGACTCGGTCATCCAATGACCAGCCCGACAACCCGGTCCAGTTCTTCTTGGACCTTGTGTTGCGTTCGTGGATTCTTGATTAGCTCGGCCATGGCCCATTCGACCGAGATAGCAATAGTGTCCATGCCAGCAGTGATCATGTCCCAAAGTAACTCAATTATGATTTCCTCGCTGAGGTCATGGTTTTCTTGCATGCCAAGCAATGCATCCACAAAGTGTTGCTCGGCAGCATGGCCTCGTTCGGCTTTCAGCCTATGCTCTCCAATGATCGCTTGCACGAGCCGATCCCTCCGAGCAACATGCCTCTGCAAAAGTCCTCTTGATTTGGCTGAAAAACCCAACCGAGCCACGGACATGCTCCGAGACAAACAGGGAGAGCAACCCACCTCGCTGGTTAGCTTCGGCCGACTATTTCCTTGAACTCTAACCCTTGCTCGGTCGCCTCACCCCCCACCATCATGAACCTCTTCCCAAACACAATCCGCGAGATGCAATTAAACGCAACCGGGCTCAAGTACTTCCTAACAACCAAGCTCCTCCCCCGAACTTCATCGCCGGTGCAATCTTGGATAACGGACTCGACCATGTTCCTGACTTCATCTTCTCTAATGGGCGTTAGAGCTTCAATTCTCCTTGCAGAGAACAGCTCCAGGACACAGATTTTTCTGAGCTTCACGTAGTGTGGCCCGTAATCGGCCCACACGAGCCCCTTGCCATCTTTAGTAATCTTCCCTGTAGACTCCATCCTGTGCCTGTTGGCCAATACCTGGTCACGATCTTTGAGGACCTCCTTGGCCAACTCAGGACTAGACACGACGATGTTCAGCCTGGAACCGAGCCAAACCGACATGACAGGGCCATAGAGCCGCGACCACTCAGCGAAGCAGCAAGCCATGGCCACGTTCGGGTTGATCCGGTGTAAGTTACCTAGGAGTGGCAAAGGGTAAGGACCCGGCGGGAGCCTGGGTTTCCTCCATTGGCAGAGCTTGATGGCCAAGAAGATGGAGATGATCAGAATGAAGGGTTCATACGAATCCATTCCGAAGAGGATGAGGACGATCGACACTTCCACTTTTCTCACATTTGACACTGGATTTGGAGTTATAAAGGGATCTTAAAATAGGCATTTGTTTCTAATTTTTGGTTTAACGAATGTAAAGGAAGCTGCTCCATCTGCATGACTCCTCTTGAGGAAACATGCTAATCTCGTCGCCTGCTCGGGAGCAAGAATCGTGCCCGCGCAGTTCGCATGAAGTCCGAGGGCGCGACGACTCTCGTCCTATTTTACATTAGCCTAAATGATCGTCCTCATAAAGTAAGAATAGACATTTCAGGCTCTCTGCCAATCAACTGACGTGGTCCCGTGTAATTCAGACTGACCTTATATTGCCGACAATTTTTTTTGGAAAAAAATTTAGAAAATGACTTTACTATTTGAATAGTTAGATTGGCATAATTGCACGACTGATGATCACCTTTGAAGGGTTTCAACACCCCGTTTATAGACAATAATGTAGATCTTCTTAAACTATTTTGTATTAACTTTGGAACATAAAATATGAGAATATTCACATTTTGATGGGAAAAAAAAATATACAACTTGAGACAAGAGATGCAAGACGTGTAGGTATCGACATATTAAAATAAAGAACACAACCATACTAGGTGCCCTTACTGGAGAGATTACTAGTGGGGGCCTTGATAGATGGAAACTTCTCTAGAAGAGAATAAACCTGTGAAGTCGACTTCAACGTCGTTTTACCGTGAACCCATGATCTTTCAATAGACCCCGAGTTGAGTTGAGGAGGTGTACATCCCGTTTATAGATAGCAGTGAAAAAGTCATCCCCAAGTCTCTTGGCGGTCCAGGGACCATACCACGTGGTGTGTTCTCATTGGCCATGCCCAATGTTGTTTGGATAAGATATTTGATATTCTACGTGGAGTTTTGCGACTTGCAGAAGTGGGCCCCAGAAAATGCACGTAAAACAAGAATCATTGAAGATGGCTAATACTGTTCTCCTGCGTGGATGTCCCGGGCCTAGGTTTCATACCTCTCTCTAGGTGAAAAAACATTATTATTTTCATTGATAAATATATAAATAATTAAAAGTTAAAGTTGCGTAGGTTAACATGGGAAATCCATGGTATTTTTTTTATAATTATATATAATATATGTTTCGAATAACCGATTTATTTTAAATACATTGAATCCTATGCTTAAATTCTTGATATGATTCTAAAGAAGTCGATGCCATGAACATGATTTGGACCACTAACATGTCATAGCAATGGTGAAAAAGATACCTCCAACACTATCCAAGTGTCAGACATGGTATGATAGATGACCATAATAATATCCATGAATTTTTTTCTTTTAAAACTAATTCTTTCTTTTAGAGAGGGAGAGATGGAGCTCACAAGTCGTAAACATTAAATGGTGTTCCTTTGAGGGGGGAAAAATAGCACATGGCCATACTTGCGAAAACTTTGATATGATATTGGAACCAGACTTTTTCATATATGGAGGTGATTCTTATGGTGTGTCAAGTAATATGAATTCATCTCTAAAAAATACAGGAATTCTTTAAGTTGTTTTTGCTTGTTCGAATTGGAACTGGAATAAGATACAATAGGACAAAAAGGGATTTAAAAGCCTCCAAATTGCCTCCGAATTATATAAATATCTCATCATGTTTTTGGTGCAACCAAGATAGGATTTGAAGGTGGAGCTACCACGTTCAGGGGGAGTGTGATGGAGGAGGGCGAGCTATAGAGTGAAATGGAGGAAGGCAACCTCTTCCATCAAGCAAAATTATGAATCAAAGGCGAAGGAGGATTTCTCTCTAACTTTTCACCAAACCCTTAGTGAGCACCTTGTTCAAAGTAGATCAAGAGAAATTGTGGAACCATGGAGGCTGAGAATGAATAATCAAAGGTGAAGTAGAGATAAGAACCAAGTGATGATTTAATGATATTGGAAAAGCTGGAAAGCCGATTGAGAAAGAGAGAGAGAGAGAGAGCCACAGATGAAGCGGTGAGCCCTAACCTTCCAAGTGGGCCATGAGCAAAGGCACAAATGAATATACTCAAGGACACCAAAGGGCGAGACCGTCATGACAGACAATCGCTAAAGTAGCGGTGGGGTACTACCGGAGAGAAAAATGGTGAGTCTCGCCTGGGGTGGAGCTTTCCTCGTGCGTGGAAATTGTCAAGTCAATTTTTAAAATTTTATATCCAACTTGAATTTATCCCACTTCTTACTCCAAATTTCTTGTCCAGGATTTTGTCGGATGTATTCGATTCAGATAACGTCGCTAAACACCAAATAGCATAATAAATAATTCTATTCGGATTTTCTCAAAACCCGACTTTTTCATATCCAGAGGCAATTATTATCATGCCTCCTGTAATGTGAACTAATTGATCTTGGCAGATGAAAGATATCATGTTACATTGAAAACTCTCTCTCTCTCTCTCTCTCTCTCTCTCTCTCTCTCTAAGCTATTGGGCCTACACATCCGTTCGAAGGAACCAAAAGTCCGTAGGAGGTAGGGGACCAATCGAGCAAGAGAAGCCCAAAATCACATTCAAAACACTTGAAATAGAAGCATAATCCTAATAAGGATGTCTAAATAGTCATGAGAGTTAGATGAAAGGGATATTTCCCAATAGGCCCATGCAAAAAACCAAGTTAAAAATGAACTTGATGTGACGCGAGAGGCTGGCTGCTCTAGCTTATATTCGTTCTAGAGGCTGTTTTTTGTTCTTTGTGACGTCAGCCCTAGCTCCATTAGGAAAGCATAAAAGATTCCGACTGTCTAGATATTTCCCTCAACGTGACGTTTGATCCAATCAGCAACAGTATCTCATGAAGCTGGCCATATTGGTAAAGCAGAGGCCTAAATATAGTTTTGAGTATTTATAGTGCGCACCGATTCTGGCCATTGGCCAATTCCATCACATTATAATTTCTCCTTTGGTTCATTTGGTTTGCGAATTTTGTACATTTTACTCCTAAAGAAACTACAAAGAGAATATTTTTCCTTTTCGATTTTCTACTTTTATCAAGTAGCCCAGCTAGCAATTATCAAAGGAACGACACCTAAATCTCAAGATATTAATGATAATGAGCTTTTCGTGTCGGGTCACTTGGTCTCTGGGCTGGACGTGCATAAGTTTACTTGACATCGGTCAAAAACACGTATTAATCATAATGAAAATGGAATATATTTATATTGGGAATTACTTAATTATTACGGAGACATAGCTGTTTCAATTAAGGACAAGTGATCCATTTATTCAGCTCCAAAGTGCCATTCAGCTTAGGGAGCAGCCAAATTGGGGTTAATTAAGGTCAAGCGTTGGCCCATATGCAAGGCTGACGAAGTCTACTTTAATTAACCTTTGACTGGGTCACTTGCCAGAACATGCCAAAATGAATGAGTTGGGTCCTGATATATAAGCTATTTAATTGGGTTTTTAGAGTTGATCTCATGAAGTTAATTACACGTTCTTGCCTAAATGAAGAGTCTTAAATCTTTACACAGCTGCAAAAGCATCAATATGAGGCACCATATGTCATCTTTAAACTTAGCAAATAATGTAAAATTGATCACATTGCTGTCAACCTCGGTCTCGGTGACAGAAATAGGGGCAAAGGTGAAGATGGTTGGATCAAAATTAAAGTGAGATTGACAAGAGAAAACATGATGAAGAGTTCACAACTCAGATTGCTGGGAAACAAGGAAAGGACTTGGTCTATCTCGCTGGCAACACAAGCTGAACCACAAATTCCCTGCTTTTGTTTTTTTAGGCAATTTACTATGCTCTCAGATCATTCAATAATGCAAAAGTCATCAATTTATAAATCTCGTTTGTGTGTTGGTACCAGTCCATCCATCTCTCTCTCTCTCTCTCTCTCTCTCTCTCTCTCTCTCTCTCTCATCTGGAATACACTCACCGAACATACAGCTAATTCCGGCAATCCAGCCATTAATGGAGCTCACCGTACCCTCCCTTCACCCAAAAGAATCCAGAAAATAAAGAAATAAGCTGACAAAAGAGAAGACCTACAGACCAAGGTCAACATCGAAATTGACAGGAACCCCTACTTTATAAACTTCTAAAATTTCGGCAACCTCCATTTGTCACCTAATTGAGTCAATTATAAAAAAACTCGCCCGACCATGATCTCGGGGAATCATCCATAAAATAAAGATCCTAGGGTTTCAAGAACCCTTTTAAGTTGCATTTTAAATTTCAAGAACAAGAGTCCACTTATACCCTAAAATTTTGGACTCCCAAGATTTCGTACATCCATGTATCATGCGGATAGACAGATATATCCAAACGGGAAAATGAAGGACTGTACAGAAGAAAGGAGAGAAGGTAAGATGTCGATGTCAGGATGGCATAAGGGAGCTGCAAGCTTGTGGTCTCAGAAAAGGCAGCATTGACTAACTTCTGGTCCACAATCCTCGGCCAAACTGGTCCACATTCGCGTCGTGAATAGGGGCAGTTTTTTCCCTCAAAACCAAATGCTCATCGCCCTCTCTCTAACTTGTCACTTATTACACAGCATCCACACACACTCCCCCACTAGGTCTCGCCACGTGTTTGAAAACATATTCATCAGAAGAAAAATAAACACAATATTCCCCAATTGCAACTCGCTCAATCAGCAAGAACCATCGAAACAGCGGTGATTCAAGATCCGCCTGCATCTTGCCATGTCGGGCGTTCTTCTCAAGGTCGTCTCGAGAGCTCGGATCCGGTCCTTAACTAAAAGAAAAAACCCATTTTACCGCAGTGTTTCCCGTTTGGAGAGGGTTCAAAAGTGGAGGTTAAAACCATCTGGGCAGTAAATAGAGCAGCTGAATTGGACGGTGCAGTTATTTTAACCATGCAATGTGACGTTCTCTTCATGCTCACTCAGGGCAAAAGTGGGCAGCAAAGACAGAGCCTCTCTCCACCACAACCGTGCGACACTGACAACGACATCGAGAAACAACGTGCATGTGCGAAACCCTAATGTGACAGCCCAAAAATAATGGAGGCGAAGCAAGAGAGAGAGAGAGAGAGAAAAAAGGGAAACGAAATATACACTTTACAGAAAAGTTACCTATCGGATAAACTTGCTTTTCATCATGTTGAAAACGGCATGTGTTTTCGCTCGTCGATGGAGCCAAAGATTGGAAAAGGTGGGGAGGGTGAAAGTGATCCGCATGAAGTTATTGACTCCCCCAAATTTGACTGTCGTTTTCAATTGCCCGATTGAGAATTACCTTCGCCACCGTAGTGTCCCATTTCGCCATTCCAATATTTTCGAAACTTTAATATAGCTTAAGGTAAAAATTTTATATATAAAAAGAGAAGTGTTCTCATGGATATGTCCCATCACAATTTAATTGTATATTTCCTTTCATATTTGAAAATTTGAACATAGACAGAACCATTCAAATTTTCCATTAAACATGCTCGACTGGACGTATAATGAATTTGTTAGAAGTCAAGCCAGACCCGCTCGGACATGAGGTTAAACATCGGAGTCAGACGGCTCTCGACGTGGCTATAATATTTGTAGTTAACAGCACCAAACCACGATCGACATGAATCTTACAAAGAAAAAGAAGCACAAGAGGGGGGGGCCCATGTATATTCGAGAAAAATCACGGTCACGAAAAAGGAACACTAATCGACCAAAGTACTCGCTAATCAAAGCTTATTTAACTAGGCCTCGCACGTAATCTGTCGCCTTGTTAGTGTGACATCATAAGTGCATATTCCCTCCCTTAAAGCATCATTCGAAAAAGAATGCTTGAAATTTGCAAGGGGGGTTGTCATTTATAGACTCCTCCTATAGGTTTGATCTCGACAGGACCCAGATAAGCATCTGCCTCGGACATGGTCCCTTTGGAGCACCCATCCTGAGAATGCGTCAAAAATAATGGTGAAAAGGCATCCTTTGGTATGATTAAGTTCTTAAACTTTGCCTCATTCTTTTCCCCAACTCATGGTCCTTAATATAATATTCCTTTATGATGTTCTCCAGTTCTTGTTGATAATTAGTAACGTTAGCATCTTTTGGATGTTCCTATGTTTGAGAGTAAATTTTCTTGCCTTTTAGCTTATCTAATGAGGTGGACTATTCAAGATGTGTATATAATTAGAAATGGGACTAGACATGGTCGGGGATTGTGCTTCCCGTCCCTGCCCGATCAGGCAAAGCTCTACCCGATCATCACCCCGTGCCTCGTGTGGGGCAAGATAGTTTTGCTTCGATCCCATATTCCCATGGGGCAACGATGCCTCAGGATGAGATTGTTCTCCCTTTTTTCATTGAATTTTAACTGAAGTAATGTCACTACGATGAGTGGTTTAGTCTATATCTCCAAAAAAAAAAGATAGTCAAATGAACGGGTAATTGTCAAATACCGGTAATCAATATACATTTCAAAAAACATACTAGTCGGGCTCGACAGGGCTAATACCAATCCCCTCCCAATTTCTCATCCTGTCGTCCCGCAAACTGTGTGTTACATCCATTTTGATAGGGGCAAATCCGCCATGCCAAAATCAAGGAGCACGGGATTCAAAGAATCCATGCCCTCCCATGTCCATCCCCCAAAAGAAAGATATGCCCTAGACAGCAGTCACAGCACCACCCATCACCTGATCATAGGGGTGAAAAAATAGGGGAGCCAACAATCAAATCTAGCACAAAGGATCCCAAGGAAAAGGCACCATGAATTTTGAGAGATAGCTACTAAGAGCTTAGGGTATCCCAAAGATGTTTGTCTGTGTGTGCTCTTTCTTTATCTTCCTCTCTCTCTGTCTCTCTCTTTAGTTTTCTTTTGTTCTGTTTTCTGATCCCCACAAACAAAGCTTTGATGCAGAGCGAAAGGCAAAGGGCCAAAGGCACCAGGGAATGATTACTTGAATGGGGAAGGGGACCCACCTCATAATCTTTCCTTTATAAGCCTTCTGCCCTCTGCCCTCTCTCTCTCTCTTTCTCCCTCTCAAAATTTATCTTTTTGACTTGGTACTGGGGCCCACCCCAATTCCAATGCCCACTGTCTTTATGGATTGAATGATAGAAAAAAGAGGGCACCTCACGTGGAGTCTGAACCAATGGCCCTGTCCAACCACAATCAAAAAGAGCAACTTCTCACTTCCCCTCTCCCCTTCACATACCCCAAAAAAATAAAACAAAAACATGCCCAAAATTAAGAAAGAAGAGAAAAAGATTATAACAACATTAGAACAATGGAGATCAATACCAAACATCCTCTACTCATGTTAGGAATGTGTTGTAATGGCATGATACTCAATTGGGAAGGATAAGCATATACCCGATTTACTTAGTGTTGAGATGCGAGGTAAATATCCAATAATCTAAGAAGATCGCTAAGAGGAAACTAAAAATAAAATCGATTGGCATATCTAATTGGATATATATTCACTCAAAAACCTAATCTAACAAGTTTTAATCGCTCCACACCACATTTATTTTTCAATTGAGACCATAAAAGGGAGCTCAAGATTGAGTTCATTAACATGTCAAATTGGACACTTATTCACTCAAAAACTTAAGCCGATTAGTGATGAGTCAATTACGATACAGTTGAGATTGCTTATGTGATGATCTTATAGCAATTGCTCTAGATGACATTAATTCTTCAAGTGAAACTACGACCTAAGATCATCATATGCCCACCTGAACATGTTTCATGTGCTTTTCAAGTATAAACATATATCTCACTTGATTTACTAGAGACAATATTAAAATCAACACAACTCGATACATTTAAGTGAGTGATTGAAAAAATGACAATGTATGTTTGATAGATAATTCTATCATAAATCAGGGAATAATCACATGTTGAAACCCTTTTTGCTTAATATGGTATAATCAAGTAAAACCACAGCATTTAGTCAATGAAAAATCTCAAAAAATCAGCATCATCGCAACAAACAAAACTCAACTTCAATAATAAATAGAACATCGAAAATATATTAGGCATCCACTCCTATTACAATCTCCACAAAAATCTGAAGATAATGTGACAATTACACTTTGAAATTTCATTAATCAGTCTAGTCTAAGTCAATCAGCTTAATGTCACACAATTTAGATTTTTTTTTTATTTCTCCCTGTTTCTCCCTGGCCAGTATCTAGACTATATATATTTTTTTGAAATCTAGACTATACTTCAAAAGCCTAAAACTGACCTAGTTAGCAGTTGTGACAAAAGTGGTGAACTGGATTTTATTTTTCTTCTAGATAGAGAGAGAGAGAGAGAGAGAGAGAGAAGAGAGGGAATTAAAAGCTCAACAATGTACAGCAAAGAAAGCAAAAAAGAAAAAATAATAATTTTTTCAATTGGGGGTGGGAGAGGAAGAATTGATAAGGAAAAAAAAAACAGCTTTTTAAAGCTCACCCATATAATTCCCACTCATTATCTTTTTGTTCCCTCAAAGCCCTTTTTATCTTTGCCCCCCTCTCTCTCTCTCTCTCCCCCTCTTCCTTATCCCCTCTCTTTCTCTCTCTAACTCAGACGCCTGCCAAAGCAAAGCAATTCCACATACTCTCTCTCTCTCTCTCTTACGAACTCACAGCAACTCAGTCTCAGGGAAGGAGGAGGAGGAGGAGGAGCTTGCGCAGGTGAAGAGGCAAGAAGAAGAGGGAAGAAACGAAGGTGGGTTAGAGAGAGGGAAGGAGAGGGAGAGCTTGGTTTTACATGTGATAATGGAAGGAGGTGATCACGACCACTTCCACCACCACCACCACCACCACCGACGCCCCACCTTCCCCTTCCAGTTGCTGGAGAAGAAGGAGGAGGAGCAACCGTGCTCCACCTCCAACTATCCCTCCCTCGCCATGTCCTCCGATGACCCGCCCCAGAACCCTAACCGATCCTCCTCCACCTCCAACACCCTCCAGATCGTCCCCGCGGAGGATCAGCAGCAGCAGCAGCAGCAGCCGCTGGCGGCGGCGGGGGCGGGGGCGGGCAAGAAGGCGCCGCCGAAGCGGACCTCGACGAAGGACCGGCACACGAAGGTGGACGGGCGGGGGAGGCGCATCCGCATGCCGGCCCTCTGCGCCGCCCGGGTCTTCCAGCTCACCCGCGAGCTCGGCCACAAGTCCGACGGGGAGACCATCGAGTGGCTCCTCCAGCAGGCGGAGCCCGCTGTGATCGCCGCCACCGGTACGGGCACCATCCCGGCCAACTTCACTTCCCTCAACATCTCGCTCCGCAGCTCCGGGTCGAGCATGTCGGTTCCGTCGCAGCTCCGATCGACCTACTTCAGCCCCAACTTCTCGCTCCCGCCGCCGCGCCGGGGCAACACCGCCTTGTTCCCCGGGATCGGGCTGTCGCCCGAATCGACCACGCCGACGCTGCTCAATTTCCAGGGCTCCTCGAGCAATTTGAACTCCATGCTGTTCCAGGCCAAGCAGGAGCTCCGAGAAGCTTCGAATTTGGAGCTATCGGAGAGCGCCGATCACGAGGGCATGAGCAAGAAGCGAAGGCCCGATCAGCTTGACTTGTCGACCAATTCTCAGTCCCAGACTCAGCCGCAGTCGCATGTCGGGAGCTACCTGTTGCAGTCGAGCTCCGGAGTCCTGCCGGCGAGCCACGGCAACCTCCCGGCGAACTTCTGGATGGTGACGAACCCGAGCAACCAGGTCATGAGCGGCGATCCGGTATGGACGTTCCCGGCCTCGGTCAGCAACAGCGCCGCCTTGTACCGAGGCACCATGTCCAGCGGCCTGCATTTCATGAACTTCCCCGCGCCCGTCGCCCTATTGCCAGGTCAGCATTTGGGCGGAGCGGCCACCGGCGCCGGAGCCGGCGGCGGCTGCGAGGGGCAATTCAACATGCTGGGCGGGCTGAACCCATACCGGCCTGTGTCGAGCTCCGGCATGTCGGAATCCCAGGCAAGCGGCTCGCACTCCAACCACGGCGGCGGCGGCGGCGGGGGCGGGGGTGGCGGCGACGACCGGCAGCCACCGTTCTCAGATCCCGGCGGCGATTAATTTGGTGGGCTTAGTTTGATTGATGTGTTGTACACACGTGAGGTTTTTGGTTGTTCGTTAATTGGATGAGCTGAGCTTCTTCTTCTCTCTTTAAAAAAAAAAAAAAAGAATCACTGATATTTACTATCATTATTATTATAATTTTCCCCAATTTTTTTTTCTCCTGTGTGATTACCATATGGATTGATGATTATCAAGGCTTGCAAGACGACACTTTTTTAACAGGGTGGATTATGGAAGGATTTCCCCTTTTTTTTCGGGATTAGGGCTCAAATTTCTGATCTGGGTCTTCTCTCTTTTCTCTTTTCTGGGCACCCATTCTAATTTCTTGTGCAAATTCCCCCCTCCCTCCAACAAAGCATGATTGTATAATCTAATATATGATGCTTTGTTTTTTATGGGCATCAAATGGGTCAAAATCATCACCACCTATGTTCAAATGTAATGCATTTGATTGGCAAGACTCCCACCTAACCAGCAACTCTCTCTCTCTCTCTTACTGTGTGTATGTGCTGGGAGTGGGAGGACCACAAGGGCCTTTTGAGTACTTAAGAAGAGATGGAACAGTGTCACTTCAATGTAGGGCAGTAGAGAGAGGGAGAGGCTTTGTGAATCAATGTGATTTGATGATTCCTAACATGACCCAAATGGGGGGATGATGGATGTGAGATGATGATGATGGTGATGATGTTGATGATGATGATGATCAGAGGGCTGAGGAGGAGAGAGAGAGAGATAAGGGGGTGGAGGGGCCCACGGAAAGGGGCAGTTCCAGGTGTTGCTCAGGTAGGGGAGGCCCAGCTGCTGGTCATTGCCCTAGCCATTGTGTACAATTGTCACTGACAAACAGGTGAATCATTCCTCCCTCTTCCCTCCCTCGTTTTTTTTATTTTTTCCCCCTCAATGTTGATAAAAAAAATAGGGAAGATATGGTAAAAGAATTGCAAAATTCATCGATTATACGGCGATAACCCGTGAGGGCCGAATCAGGTCACTAGAGAATGCGGGTTCTCGCTCGGCAACCGACCATGTCGGCCAAATCGGGAATTGACCATAAAACGAGTCTATGCGAAACCCCTTTTTTTTCTTTTCTTTTCTTTTCTTTTGCCTAGTGACCAGTTGGAGATCAGTGGTGGGTTTCAGTGACCCTACTTTGGGGCGGGGCCCACCGGGTCATTAAATCTGGACCGTTCGTTTGGCGGGCCAGGGGGGTCTTGATGGGCTCAGTGAATGATTGGGTCTCACCTCAGAGAGAGAGAGAGAGAGAGAGAAAGAGCGCGGAATCTGGAGTTGAATGTACCGGAGTATTTTTATTTTATTTTATTTTTTCCCCACCCTTTTTCTCTTTTAATTAATTAATAAATTAAATAAAGATATTAGGTTGTCAGGTGGCAAGTGGCGATTGGTGCAGTGGTTCCTCATTTCAGTGTGGGACTGACCGGACGTGACCCGCGGGGAAATTTTCTTTTCCTTTTTATTATATTAGTTGTAAAATTGAAATGTGGGAAAAAGTGGACCAAAAAAAATTGTGGGAAAAAGAAAAAGGCGGATTTGGCAGATCCCAAGGAGAAACCCTTTAGCGAATTTAATTAATTAAAAGGTGTCGGGTGTTGGGTTTTTTTTTTTTCCTTTCCCTTTTTTGGAGGGGTTTATTAATTTAAATAAAAAAATAATCAAGATCGTTCTAAAGAGAGAGGGGGCTATGATTGTTTTGGCGTGCGTGGGGAGAGCCACTGGGGAAATTACACGTCATTGAGAGCCTCTAGCGATTTCATGATTTTCATTGTACAAATTGCTGTCGTGCTTTGGAAAATTCGGTTTCCGGAAATTCGGTTATTATTAAATTAAGTGTGATTAACGAGTGGCGCGAAAAGCACTTGGTACGATCATGCATCGCTCGTAAATCTAGAGGAATTATTGCTTATGTTGTTGTAGATCGTGGACTCCACGTGAGTCACAAACCATATGAAAGAGAGAAGTATTTTCCGAATCATTTATGATCCATGAAAGCTATCGTTCTAATGAATTATTTCATTCCGAGTCGTTCCCAATTGCAAAAAAATAGCCTTGGAGGAGCACGAACAAACTTGACCAGGAAAGGGTTCTCAAATGGATTCACTCCTACGATGTCACCTGCTCATTATGTTCTTATTAGATCGCTCTTCCTCACTATCAAAACATTTTAAATATCATAATATGTCATAATCTAATAATTAAAGCTTTTTAGATAATTAGCCGTGGTTCCCCCATGTACCTTCTTTGCATCCACTATTATATACTTCTACACTTAGTCTTGGCCAAAGTGTAACTTACAAAGAAATGGGAGTGTTGGAAAAGATAAGCATAGTTTTAGGACAAAACCTAGAATCAAAGAATTGCATCGGTGGGAATCTATCCAGTTCCAAGTTTCAAGATATCTAAGATAGATTTCAGATTCGAAAAGTTGGAGAATCTGTTTGAATAGATAAGATCCAGATCCTAAATAAATGGAACCTAGAACTTGAAACTAGTTTTAGTGTTTTCTTGGTCTATGTCTTTACGAAATCTTGCGATATTCCACAACGTCCGATGATAAATATATAATTTGGAACTACTAATTTGGGTTTTCATTTTATGATCGGAACTTTTACTTTATTAATGTTTTATATTCTTAATTTATCTTAATATAAGTTATGATCAATGGATTATAAAAGTAAGTGATTGTCATTAAATATGATAATTTATTACAATCGTTTAATTAATTATACAAATGGAACTTAGGTAGAACCTATAATTAACCTTAAAACTTGTGATAAGATAAGTTTTAGGTTCCAAAAAGAAAAAAAACCTATTACAATAGATAAGTTACAGGTGACTTAAGTGTTAAATCAAAACAACTAGTGACGATCCCACAAAATCTTACTCCCCACATCCATATCAAAGTGACGCACCGACAGACGTTTGCCCGACGACAAAGGCTCTCTACGAAACCAACGACCAAATAGGACAGTCAACTTATCGCCACGCGATGCCTCTACAAATCGAGCACCGATGAAATCGATTTCCATGTGTACAACATTTTTTCCGATCCCTCGGCGATGATGGATGATGATCTTTCGATTACAACGAGACTGTCCTCGCATCAGTGTGTGCTGCAGGATCTCCCACGCACGCACGAAATTTTGCGACCACGTCTCTGTCCCTTCCTACCTTTGACTTTCTCCAGGCGAATTTAATGCGGATTTCTTCTGCGGACGTAGTCGCGATTGAATCATATGCCACGGACCCGCGGAAACGAACGATCGACATGAATGTCGAGGGCAATTCGAAACGCGTGGAGCCCGGTTTCGCGAATTTTTCCTCTTGTTGATATTAGTTGTTAGACCGCGTCTCGTGTAGCTTTCGTGCATTGGACGGAATCCGTCTTTCGGTTTGTTCCAAGACATGAGATTCCTGTGCCCTGCCCGTGCTGAGGAATTTGGAAAGAGTTGAACTCCCAACTGGGTGCATTGAGTAAGGATTGATCTCGATGTTAGGAGTCGATGCACAACCACAAGAAGAAAGAGAATTTAAAACATAAGATTTTATCCTTAAATTAGGACGACGTCCAGCTGAGGATTTTAATATAATTAGGGCATTGCATCTCACTATTTCATCTTTCAAAAAAATGAGATTAGATATTTTCAGTAGCTATTATTGAGACTCTCAAACTATAAAAACCCTTTGATAGCTTAGGGGACATCCTTGCCCACTCACTGAAAAGTGGGATCCCGTGCCATTTTGTCAATAGAAAGTATGAATCACATCTCAAAATTCTAAATCTCATACTTCTTGCAATTTTTATACTAGTGTGAATCTATCGATGAATCTAGAGCTGCCATGATCGATGAATTGCATAAGACAATCTAATTGCTAGTGCGAATCTATCTCAATTGTGCTTTTGAAATCGAAACACATCCCCTCCTAGCTAGTTAGCAAAACTAATATTTTGATCGATCACAAAGAGTTTACATACTTGGCATTGATGAGTTTCGAAACACATCCTCCAACTAGTGAGCCAAGATTTTCATGAATTCCATGTGAAGGTCACATCACGCAACTTCAACAATCCCATTATATGCATGTTCATAGAAGAGATTTATTTTCTAGCGCACATCACATCAGAACGTCACGAAAACCGACTAGAAAAGACAAATTAAGAAACCTAGACGAAAAATCAGGTCTAGGGTGCGTTCACGTGAGCAATGGGCCGGGTCGGTGGCGGCGCGATAACCCATATAACGGACACACAAAATACTCTTATTTTCCGGACGGCATGCCGTGCGATGTCGTGGCCGCCGTGGAAATACCGAAACAGCTACGGATGGTGGTAGGGGGGCGGCGGTACACGAGCATCACGTGGTGGACGGTGAAATCCAAACAACGTACGACCCAGGCCCACCACCCATGGCCCATGAGTTCCACCACCAAGAACCAAGGCAGATATTTCTCTAAAATCAAATTAAAAATTTAACAAAAAATTAATAAAATTTGGAAAATTAATTAATAAAAAAAAAAAAATCTGATGGCCTCGAGACCATCAGATCAGATGGCCCTCAATCGGGGCCGGAGGTTTCCGGCGAATCCCAGCCGTCGATCTAGATCTCGGGCCCCATCGGATCCTTTTTGTGTCTTCTCCTTTAATTGTCATGATGGGAAGTGGATTTGTTCATCAAACTTTGGCAGGTCCGTGTCCTTTGATTCGTCTCGATTAGGGAAGGCTTAACAATAGTCTTGGACCCGGGACCTCGTGCATCGACACGTGTGCAAGGAGGGGAATTTCCCTTTTTCTACCCCGGGGCAATCATGCGATGTACGAACTTGCTAGATATTAACGTACTAGTATCGAGAATTTCTTTTTGACTCGGCACTATTACCATTCACCAACAACCCTAATCGCTTTGAATATAGGTAATTAGATAGAACTTGTTTATCAATGTTGTACAGGAAAATGGATTGAGGCTGAAGACTGTTCCTCCGCTCTCTTTTCTTCTTCTTCTTCTTCTTCCGAACGACCAAATCAAGCAACTGTGTAAGCGCATTTCGCGGATGAACACCGCGAGTAGCAGCCCACAGGCATCATAATCATTGCCATCATCGTCGTTGTCACCATCAAAGAAAATGGTGATGCTTAGTACTCATCTGGGTTTTGTCTGCTTTTTCCCATTCCGCTTTCTTTTTTTTGCATGGGTTTGCACAATTCTTTGCAGAGTCCTGTGCTGGATTCATCTCCCGATTTTCTCTTCTTGGTTGTATGCACATCTATACGAGATGTCACTCTAGTGTAGTTTTTCCCCTAGGCAATCATAAATCTTAACATTCTTATTAAAAAGCACACAGCATAAATCCGATACCTTTATCCAAGAGATCATCAAGAAGAAGTCTAAGTTTGTTAATATATCTAATTGGACCAACCTTCATTAAAAAATTTAAGCTAATAAATTATGAGTCAGTTAAGATATATTAATTTGCTCAATTTCACATCAATTTTCTAGTGTGGGACTTTTCTAACATGACTCACCACACATAGATCACCTATCTTGCTCTCGGCATAAATCACCCTCAGAGAGGAGGGGAGAAATTCATTCCTCCCATTTTCCTTCTTTTGATAGCTTGTGATTCTACACGGAAGCAACGCTCGAACTTTCTCTTTCTGCATCGCTAATGGCAAGGATGCTGCATGGCCATTATTTGGTGACCATGTTATGATAAAAAGTTAAGCTTTTGTTTAACATTCAGTTGCTTCCCTAGCAGTTGCAGTTACCAATGGCAAGCTAACAGGCATCCTTGCTCGTGATCTGGTTTCAGAACTCCAGTTCGTATTTATTTTATCAAGTTCCAGCCTCTGAAGACGAGGTAATTTACACTGCGTGGGATTCAGTCCTCTGACATAGATTCTGCTCGGACTCGGTGCTGATTTTCGCTTAAACAGATTGAAGCTGAAGCTGCTGCTGTGAGGGCAGCTGCAGATATTGTATGCCCTTTGAATCTTGGATGGGTTGGTTTGCACTTCAACAGATGCTGCTGCTTGGCATATTATGTCCAGGTCATCTTGAGGGACAGGTCCTGTCTCCATTCCTGCAAATAGACAACTCTCTCCCTGTTCGACCTGCGAAGGGATGAGGTGCAGCTCTTCCATTTGAATTAACATCGGTTTTCACTTCGTCGCTTGGTATGCTCGTACGATTGGTGAGTTGGGGACCTTTGAGAGGGTTCGGTTGTCCATCGGGTTTAGATGACGGAAGCGACGTGTCGATGCCTAGAGCTTGAGGAGAGAGATAGCTTCGGTGCTGTAAAGGCAGACTTTTGACCACACGATAGTATGTATATAGAGATGATAGGTTTATATCCCAGCTATGTCGGATTCTCAAGACGGAAGTTCTGAGGCTTACCGTTATGATAATCCGACATACCGAGGGTTAACCTAACACCATTATGCCCATACTATCATGTTCGTACAATATCCAAGCTATTACTCTACTCGGCGGTCTATAACCATAGGCTCCCATAGGCCCAATGCATGACCTTCATAATCAAGCCCCGGCGTACTATCGAACACTTTGAGAGGTCCCGCCAATTGGCCACTAGTACAAGCGTACCAAGTAATGAGGTGATAAGGAGTACATTGAGGTAACCCAATGTGAACCTGAACGTGACATGCTCCACCAAAAAACTAGGTACAAGGTACGTGTTGATAGTCATATTCCATAGATAGCAGTATCCAAAGCTTATCGCAAGAGGCAAATTCATCACTACAAATTTGTAAATAAAGGGGTTAGTGAAAGTTTAGAAAATGAACTCTCCAAGCCTAAGGTAAGAAATTATATAATCAATTGATCCAATATCAAATACAATAACATGAATTCAAAACGAATATGACTAGATACATTGGCTTTCTACTGTGATATGTATATATAATAACTTGTCAAGTGTCATAAAAAAATTTTATTCACATGTAGGTAAAATCACATATAATTTCACGATGTGCGATTACCACATAGCTCACCAATATGCATAGGTGAGTATTGAGCTTGCTTATCTTTAGCTAAGACTCTCTCAACTGACGAGGCATGCTTGCCACTAGTCATGAGGATGGAATTTCATCCAAGCTACATCGACAAGGATAAATATGCTTATGTTTGTCTCATACTCATTTTCTTTTTCTTATATATATATTTCTTTTTCAAACTAGGACCTCTTGTTTTTAATATCTCATAACAAGCCACTCAAGTCATTTTGTATATTGTGAATGTGAGTTGCAAGCCCACCATATATAAGAATTATTGGACCTCATGTCCTCTTAACTTTGCATGGTCTAGGAGCGAGTAGAGTCTAGGGGTGAGTCGTCAAATCAGTTCAACTCAAGAATCGGCCAAAACCAACCTGGCCAGATTGGTTCGAGGTCAGTTTGACCAGTTATATTTTTGGCCCTATCTTTTGAACCAGCCAATTCTATTCGGAAACTAAGTCGGTTCCAAGTGAATGGGTTAAAAAATGGTTTACCTGAAAAGAATTAATTCAACGCACGCTTGAAGAATCAAGCCCATGATCTCTTTGAACTAAGCGCATGCGCTGTACCACTTTATCAACATCAAGTTTGCCCACGTTTGTATGTACCAAAAGATTCTATACAATTAGAAAATGTCACGAATTTTCAAAAAGTTAAAGCCCTACAAACCTAAACTAAGGGGCCTATCATCTTCTCATTCGCCACAAAACTCTCTCTCTCTGATTAAAAGTATGAAAGAAGTTGCAAGTAAAAACCAAAGCCACATAGCAAAAGCCCTCATCTCTCTCTCTCCTCCCCGTGCTCAAGGCTGGACAATCCATCTCCCTCCCTCTCTCTCTTTTATGTTACTTTCTGCTGGTTGTCCATGATGGGCACTGCATTGCATTCGCTTTTTGTTTGATTACACTCTTCTTCTTTTGACTCGCTTTCACTTGTTTGCAAAAAATAAAAGAGAGGAACTTTGTTTCTCAAGTAGAATCAAGAATCGGCTTGGAACTGGATGGTTGATTCCAATCCTTGCCAACTTGATTCGCAATTCCAAAAAGGAATAAGAACCCACAGGGTCAATTCAAGGTTCTAGCCTTGAACCGGCCCATAGGCAATATAACTTTTGTCATTCCCTAGAAATTTAAATACAAATTCATAGAGAGAGGACATTATTCACATACAAAATATTACAACATAATAAATATTCAAAGAATCTATTGACTTTTTCTATATAAACAGTGACAATCAAAGGAAAATCAAGAAGCTTTAACATCTAAAACATAAGAACCATTGAAACACCATGCCTTAAGGTGACATTGCTTTCACACAAAAATTGGCTAATTCGGTCTTTATTCAATTCGACAATCAAATGTTCTAAGCATCATTTATTACATGAGGTATATATAAATGTATATATTTGAGGTTGGAATTTTTTATTCATTTGGAGCTCAATAAATGTGTATATACATTCTTATTAAGAGAATAGACAATCATCGAAATTTTGGACGGGTGTTGACATCAGTCTTAAATTGCCTTGGCACGATTCTATTTAATGATTGGACTTTCGTTAATTTGTTTTGGTATTTTTTTCTTTAATGATTCGTGAAATTTTTTCAGCGATTGAAAAAAAATCAGGGTATATCATATATGTATGGTTCACATAAAAAAAAATTTCCATATTTTTTCGTAATTCTAAATTCTGAAAAAAGAAAGTAAGAAGACGATCCAAGGCTGGCGAGCGTGGCGGGCACACGCTTCGAGGGGGCCGGACAAGGGCTGGCGCTCGACATCATCCTCGTTCCTCGGTCACTCCATCCCTCCAGCTCGTGAACGCCACACGCCTTCCTCCTCCTCCCCCTTGTCCTTTCTCCTCCTCCTTTTTTTGATTTTCCAAATTATCCAGCATCCGTAGCCAAAGCTGAAATTACTGTTTTCAGCTTTTTGAGGTCCCGCCAACTGGCCATTAATAAAAGCATACCAAGTAACGAAGTTGTAAGGGGTATAATGAGGCAACCCGATGCGAACCGAAACTGAAGAGCTGCACCTAACATGCTCCACCACAAAACCAGGTACAAGGTACATTTGATAGTCCCGCTCTATAGATAGCAATGTCCAAAGCTCATCGCAAGAGGTGGATCCATCACTACATATTTGTGAATAAAGGGATTAGTCAAAGTTTGGAAAGTGAAATCTCTAAGTTTAATGTAAGAAATCATATTATAAATTGGCCCAATATCAAATATAACAACATGAATTTAAAACACACATGGATGGGTGCATTTGGTTTCTACCATGATATGTAAATGACAATAACTTATCACGTGTCATAATATTTTTTATTCAATAAAAGTAAATGACATATAATTTCACGATACATGATAGCCACATAGCTTGCCAATGTGCAACCTACTCTTCTAAAGCTAAGACTATTTCAATTGACGAGGCATCATCGCCACTAGTCATGATGATGGAATCAATTCATATGAGCTGCATCAACAATGATAAATATGCTTACAATTATCTCAGACTCATTTTCTTTTATATTTTTCTTTTTCAAACCAGGATCTCTTGTTTTTAATATCTCATAAGGAGCCATTCAAGTCATATTGTATATTGTGAATGTGAGTTACGAGCCCATCATATGTAAGAATTATTAGACCTCATGTCCTCTCAACTTTGCAAAGTCTAGGGGTGAGCCATAAGATTGATTCATCTTAGGAATCAGCCAAAAACCAACTTGGCCCGATTGATTCAAGCACAGTTTCCAACTCTAGAAATTGGAAACCAATCTTGACCAATTATGTTTCCGGCTCTATACCCTAAGCCGGTCGGTTGTATTTGAAAACTGAGCTAGTTCCAAGTGAATGGGTTAGAAAACAATTTACCTAAAAAGAAATAATCCAACGCATGCTTGAAGATTCAAGCCCATGATCTCTTTAAACTAAGTGCATGCGCTATAGCACTTATTCAACATCAAGTTTGCTATGTATGTACCAAAAGATTCTATACAATTAAAAAATGTCACGAATTTTGAAAAAGTTAAAACCCTAAAAACCTAAACTTAGGGGCCTATCATCTTCTCATTCGCCACAAAACTCTCTCTCTCTCCTTTTGAGATTAAAAGTATGAAGAAGTTGCAAGTAAAACCCAAAGCCACATAGCAAAAGCCCTCATCCCCCCATTGCTCAAGGCTGGACAGTCCATCTCCCTCCCTATCTCTCTTTTATCTTCCCTATCTCTCTCTATTTTATCTTTTTCTACTGATTGTCCATGGTGGTTGATTTCACTTTTTGTTTGATTTCACTCTTCTTCTTCTTTCACAAAAAATAAAGGAGAGGAACCTTGTTTCTCAAGTAGAACCAAGAATAAGCTCAAAACTAGATGGTTCGGTTCCAACCCTTGCCAATTTGATTCTTAGTTCCAAAAAGGAACCGGAACCCATAGGGTCAGGTCAATTCAAGGTTCTAGCCTTGAACCGGTCCATTCTAAAATGATTATCCCCGGCAAGACCCAAATTTAGGCAATGTAATATTTGTCATTTCCTAGAAATTTAAATACAAATTCATAAAGAGAGGACATTATTCACATGTAAATTATTACAACATAACCAATATTCAAAGTAATAGCACACTAATCTATTGACATTTTCTGTGTAAACAGTGGCAATCAAAGGAAAACCGAGAAGCTTTAACATCTAAAACATAAGAACCATCGAAACACCATGCCCTAAGGTGACACTACTTTCACACAAGGAATTGGCTAATGCAGTCTTTGTTCAATTCGATGATCAAATGTTCTAAGCATCATTTATTACATCACAAACTCACAATTTATATTTATATATGTATGTATGTATACATATATTTGAGGTTGGAATTTTTTATTCATTTGTACTCACTAAATTTGTATATACCTTCTTAGTAAGAAATCAGACAATCATCAAAATCTTTGATGGATGATAACATCGGTCTTAATTTGCCTTGGCATGATTCTCTTTATGACTAGACTTTCTTTAATTTGTTTGGGTATAGTTTTCTTTCATGATTCGTGAAATTTTTTCAGCAATTGGAAAAAATAAAAATAAATCAGGGTATATCATATATGTATGGTTCACATATTAATTTTTTTTCCACATTTTCCCGTAATTCTAAATCCTTAAAAAAGAAAGTAAGAAGACGACTCATGGTTGGCGAGCGTGGAGGGCACACGCTCCGAGTGGGCCGGACAAGGGCCGGATCTCGACAGCATCCTCGTTCCTCGGTCACTCTATCCCTCCACCTCGTGAACTCCACACGCCTTCCTCCTCCTCCTTTTATTTCTTTTTTCGATTTTCCAAATTATCCAGAATCCGTAGCCAAAGCTGAAATTACTGTTTTCAGCCTTTTGAGGTCCCGCCAACTGGCCATTAAAACAAGCATACCAAGTAGCGAAGTGGTAAGGCTCATGTTGAGGTAACCTGATGGGAATCGAAACTAAAGAGCTGCACCTAACATGCTCCACCACAAAACCAGGCAAAGGTACATGTTGATAGTCAGATTCTATACAGAGCAGTATCCAAAGCTCATCGCAAGAGGCAGATCCATCACTACAGATTTGCAAATAAAGGGGTTAGTCGAAGTTTGGAAAGGGAAATCTCTAAGTCTAATGTGAGAAATTGTATTATAAATTGGCTTAGTATCAAACATAACGACATGAATTTAAAAAAGCATGGGTGGGTACATTTGCTTTTTACCATGATATGTAAACAATGATAACTTATCACATGTCATAATATTTTTTATTCAATAAAAATAAATGACACATATTTTCACGATGCACGATTGCCACATAGCTCACCAATGTGCATAGGTGAGTGTCTATCCTACTCATCTCAAGCAAAGACTACTTCAATAGATGAGGCGTTATCGCCACTAATCATGACGATGGAATCATAAATTCATTTGAGTTGCATCAGCAATGCTAATAATTATCTTAGACTCATTTACTTTTATATTTTTCTTTTTCAAACCTGGACCTCTTGTTTTTAATATCTCATAACAAGCCACTCAAGCCATATTGTATGTTGTGAATGTGAGTCACGAGCCCATCATATGTAAGAATTATTGGACCTCATGTCCTCTCAACTTTGCAAAGTCTAGGGGTGAGCCATTGGATCGGTTTAACTTAGGAATTGGCCAAAACCAACCAGGCCTGATTGGTTCAAGGCTAGTTTCCAACTTTGGAAATTGGAAACCAGTCTCGACTCGTTATGTTTTCGGTTTTATACCCTAAACCAACCGGTTCTATTCGGAAACCGAGCCCATTCCAAGTGAACAAGTTAGAAACTGGTTTAAAAAAGAAATAATTCAACGTACACTTGAAGAATCAAGCCCGTGATCTCTTTAAACTAAGCGCATGCGCTGTACCACTTGATCAACATCAAGTTTGCCTATGGTTGAATGTACCAAAAGATTCTATAAAATTAGAAAATGTCATGAATTTTGAAAAAGTTAAAACGCTACAAAACTAAACTAAGGGGCTATCATCTCCTCATACGCTACAAAACACTCTCTCTCTCTTCCCGTTGCTCAAGGCTTGACAATCAATCTCCCTCCCTATCTCTCTTTTATCTTACTTTCTGCTGATTGTCCATGATGGCGCATTCGCCTTTTGTTTGATTTCACTCTTCTTATTTTTTTAACTAAACTTGCTTTCACTTGTGCATAAAAAATAAAGAAAATTCTTAAAAAGGACCCGAAGTATCCATATTTTCTTAAATAAAGGTCCGGAGTGGACATTATTTCAAATAAGAGTCTAAAGTAACATTGGTTGTTTTAAATAAGGGCCTGAAGTGGTCATGGTTATTTCAAATAAGAGCCCGTCAATTGCCTAGCCAACTCAATTTTCTAACTAGTCAAGGTTGTTTTCATCCAAATGTTCTTTTTTTTTTAAATCTTTTTCTCTTCCTTTTTTTCCCTTTTTTTTTTTTTTTTTCCCAATCTTCTTCTTCCTTTATGTTAGTGGCCAGCCAGCCATTGGCATTGCCCACAAAAGGCTAGAGCAAGGGTCACCCTCACACGATCCGGCCAAGTGACCTTTGCCTGGGGGAGGCCGCCCCTCGCGATATCCGCGAGGTTGAACCTCGCTAGATCTAGTGAGAGGAAAGGGCTCATGGATGCTATGAGGGGTGGCCTCTCCTAGGGTGAGGCTATCCCTCATCGGATCGAGCAAGGGTGACCCTCACCTAGCCCTTTGTGAGCAATGTCGGTAGCTAGGAGTGTGCAACGAGAATGGCTAGAATTGGGGTCGGACTGGACCGATCGATTTTAGGCAGTCCTAGGGGGTATTGGTCCAGTCTCCAATTCCCATTTTTGGAACCGGTGGCCAATTGGTCTAGTTCCGGTTTCAAAATGGGAACCGGACCGATAGGACCGAATCGATCATTTTTATTTTTATTTTTTAAAATTTTTGAACAACTTTTAAATTTATTAGACCCCCCCACCCTAACATGAACAAAATCAAGGCATAAGTGTGAATTGAACCTTTGTTGATTTGGGGTTTTATTTTATTTTATCTTTTCCCTCTCTAATAATATTTGCTTAAATTAGGGAATATATATTTTTGGAAGCCCATGTGGACATATATTATTTTTTTAATGTAATGATAGTAAATGATTTAATTCATTGGAATTGATGGTCCAATCAATCCCTGGTTCCAGCACCAATTAGTTTGGTCCACAGTCCCAAAATTTGGGAACCGATCGTCCTAGTCCGGTTTCCTATTCTTGGGTGGGACTAGACTGGAAACCGATCACCCCTATCGGTAGCCAATCGGTCGACCATTGACATAGAGGAAGAAGAAGACTAGATAAAAAAAAAGAAAAAGGAAAATGGTAAATGACAAAAATGCCCTTGCCAACCATTGGCGCAAAAGAAGAAGACTAGAATAAATAAAAAAGAGAAAAAATGAAAATGATAAATGACGAAAATGCCCTTGACTATCGAAAAGTCAAATCCTTATCTGAAACAAACATAGTTACTTCGGGATTTTATTTGAAACATAATTAACTTTTGACCCTTATTTCAAATAATATCTATTTTTGACCCTTATTTGAAAAAATGTAGGCACTTTGGGCTCTTTTTTGGAATTTTCTCCAAAAAATAAAAGAGAGGAACCTTGTTTCCCAAGTAGAATCAAGAATTGGCTTGGAAGTAGACAATTTGGTTCCAACCCTTGCCAATTTGATTCTCGGTTCCGAAAAGGAACTAAAACCCACGGGTCAATTCAAGGTTCTAGCCTTGAACTAGCCCATTCTAAAATGATTATCCCTTGCAAGACTTAGATTTAGGCAGTATAACATATTCCCTAGAAATTTAAACACAAATTCATAGAGGGAGGACATTATTCAAATGCAAATTATTATAACATAACAAATATAGTGTATATTTAAAGGTAATAGCACACTAACTATTGACTTTTTCTATGTAAACAATGACAATTAGAGGAAAATGAAGAAAATTTAACATCTAAAACATAAGAACCAGCGAAACATCATGCCTCGATGTTAGGGGTAAGCATGGTTCTAGGGTAAAATCTGAAAGCAGAGAGCTAGTTTGGTGGGAACATTTTCGATTCTAGGTTCCAAAAATTGAAAAATATGTTTTGATAGATAGGTTCTAAGTTTTAGGTAATTAAAATCTAGAACTAAAACCTTATCCTAGAATAAGTTTTTATGTTTTTTTTTTGTTATATCTTCACACAATCCTACATTAATTCATGACATCCAAGATAAGTGTATAATTTAGAACCACTAATATAAATTTTTATTTTATTATTGAAACTTTTATTTTATTAATATTTCATGTTATTTGTATGTCTAAAATATAAGTTTTGGCTAGTGGATTAATAATAAGTGGTGCTCAATAAAAGTGATGATTAAGTGGAACCTGATAAACTCTGGAACCAACCCTAGAACTTGTAATTGAATATGTCGCTAGATACGTTTCAGATTCCAGAAAATGAAAAATCTATTATAACTGGTACATTTTGAGTTCCAGGTGAAACTTATACAAAACCTAGGATTGCCCTTTCCTACTTGCATGACATTGCTTTCACACAAGGAATTGGCTAATGTGATATTTATTCAATTTGATAATCAAATGTTCTAAGTGTCACATATCACGCCACGAACTCATTATATATATGTTTGAGGTTGGAATTTTTCATTCATTTGATGCTCTCTAAAAATTTATACACATTATTTTTATGAGAACATATGATCACCAAAATTTTTGATGGGTAAAAATATCAAACTTAATCTGCTTCAATATAATTCTCTTTAATGATTTAATTTCCTTTAATTTGTTTTGGTATGGTTTTCTTTAACGAGTCATGAAATTTTCAGCAATTGAAAAAAAATCAGGGTATATCATACATACACACACATATATATAATTCACATATAATTTTTTTCCATATTTTCCCGTAATTCTAAATTCTAAAAAAAGAAAGTACGAAGAAGATTCAAGGCTGGCGAGCGTGCAGGGCACACGCTCCGAGTGGGCCAGACGAGGGCGGGAGCTCGACATCATCCTCGTTCCTCGGTCACTCCATCCCTCCTGCTCGTGAACGCCACACGCCTTCCTGCTCCTCCGCCTCCTCCTCTTTGTCTTTTCTCCTCCTCCTTTTTTTCCTTTTTTTGATTTTCCGAATAATCCAGAATCCGTAGCCAAAGCTGAAATTTTTAGTGCCAATTCTGTCGAATTCCGAGGTTTTCTTTGGATTCGCTGATTAAGAATTTGTACTTGACTTCGTAAGATCGATTTTATCGACGACCCATTTCCCCAAAAAGAAATATTATTTTAAAAAAATTGATTTTTCGAGGGACGGTTTTTTTTTTTTTTTGGCGTGGGGGGTTTGTGTCATCTGGGGCGGAAGCGAACAGGGGAGGAGGAAGAGACAAAAGGGAAGAGGAAGGGCACGTGGAGAGAGGGGAGGACGCGGTTCTAAGCTTCGCATCAGCAGGTGGTCGCCACGCTCCTTCCTGTGTCCGTGTCTCTCTATCTTTCTCTCTCATACCTACTTCAATGATATGCCCTCTCTCTCTTTCTCTCTCTCTCTCTAACCCTAGAATTTCTTGAAATTTTCTGCCCATCGTCGGGAATTGTCCCGATTCATCGATTGGTCGTTGCCCCGGATATTTGCCCTTTCTCCAGGTAGATCAATCACGCTGTTTCTCTCCATTAGCAATCAGTTTGGTTTGGTTTCGATCTCTGCTTTGCTTGTCAAGCTTCTTTTTTTCTTGCTCTGGTTCATGTGATTCTTCGTTTTCTCGTCTTGCGAGGCTTGATCTTGGTACTCTGTTTGTCTGGGGATTTAATCTGATAGTTTCCCGATTCGTTTCTGGTCGAAAGATTTCTTTTTTTTATTCTGGGTTGTGAATGAATAGATGGGTTCTGTGCTATAGGACATGGGTTGTTTTGTGTTCGGTTGCAGAAGAAGGTGGTCAAATTTTGTAGATTCGTTTAGGAATTGGCTATTGCCTGCGTACTGTTGGGCAAATGAGATAGAAGTTTGATTGGCTTCGTTTAGTTTCTTCAGTGATTTGCGTTTGCACCGCGACAACCATGGTTTCGGAATCGACCACATCATCCGGCGACAATACCAATGGGACAGTGGAGGCATCGCTATCAGCAGGAAGGTTAGTTCCCGTTTGGCTGTTTCAATTGATCGTGGTTGTTGTGACTGCTGTGTATCTCTGAGTTCATGTAGTCCATGCCGTGTGTAATTGGTGTGTAGAAAGCAAGTAATCACACATATGAACCACGAGTTGTGCACAAGATGTGCACTTTCACTCATTGTCATGACCGAATCAGGAAAGAAGTGATCTGATCGAGAACAAGTGTCAATTTGCTTGATGGCTCTATAGTTTAGCTTATTAGCTTCAACCTACAATGGGAGCCTGCATAGTTGATGAGAATGACAAGGTCATTTTGCTTGTGTCAGACATAAGGATAGAAGCTGAACGGTTCAAAATATTATTAGATCCACATAGTGCATAAGTTTAATGGAGCCTTAGGCTTATGTTAGCTGAATTGATGCATTATTGGAATCAGCTGGTAGTAAGTGTCAGGTGAGATATGTATAGGCTTAACTTATTAGTTGCTTGTGTTATTACAGATATGCCGATTTAAATGGGAAAAAATGTTCAAGAAGTTTGGTTATACCTGTATTTAGTGATTAACAATTATCACTTGCTTTTGAATTTTTAATGGTGAATTGTAGAAAGAGGTACAGGACTTGGCTTTCTATATTTGGAGTTGGCTTTAATGTTTCTTTTGTAGACTTTAAATCTAACTGACTCACACATTTTTAGTTGAAGTGGTAATCCTAGATGGAAGATCAGCATTATCATCCTGTAAGAGCCGTTTGTTTTGTTTGTCTCCCTCTCTAGCATGGTGCCTGCAGAGTCAACTTCCTGCTCTGTCTAGCGCATGTTTTATTGGCCACAATTCCCATTTTGGAGTGGGGAGGTGGGGTTAGGACTTGGAGGAAAAGGGACATGGATCAAAAAAGTTAAAGTGCTTGTTTTACTGATTGTTCCTTAGTGCTTCAGACTTTTCACTGTGTACATCTATTTAAAATAGACAGGTTTATCCAGTTTTCATCTGATAAATTCTCAGGCTATTCATTTTCGTGGCATGGGATGGGCATGCGCTGTTTCAAATCATTGATTTTATGTTTTATGGTCTTATAAATTTTTTATTTGCTTTTTGCAGGTCATCTCCTTGCAAAAAGACTCATGGTAAAGTACCGAAAAGAATTCACAAGGCTGAGCGGGAGAAACAAAAGCGTGAGCATTTGAATGAGCTTTTCCAAGATTTGGCAAGTGCACTTGGTAATTATCGTCTTTTTTAGTGGATGAAATTATCTGCTTCATGTTATAGCAAGATGCTCTATCCATTTCAGTTTATCTGCTCAGACACTACTGTTCTGATGAGTACATCAAATCACTCCGTTTGGATTTGACCTCATTGTGGTAAGTATCTTGCGCAGATCTGAATCAGCAGAACAATGGCAAGGCCTCAATACTGTGTGAAGCCGCTCGCCTGTTGAAAGAAATATTTGGCCAGATTGAGGGTCTTAAAAAGGAAAATGTTGCTCTCTTGTCTGAGTCTCGCTATGTAAGTACTAACTTCTATTGAATTATCATTTGATGCTGATGTCCAGGCATGTCCTCTGTTCCCAAAATGTAGGCTCCTAAAGTTTGATGTCAACCACTCTCAGTCTCTTGTCCTTTGCCCATCACTTTGAAACTCATTTCCTTTATAAACATAAATTTATACCCGGTAGTTTTTGTCTGTCAATTTTTTTTCTTCACACAAATGTTAATGTAGGACTTTGCTTTGGAAAGTTCCTGTAAATTGACCATTTCACTCTTATTATGTGATAAACAATTTGAAAATTTCTTGATGTTTCATTTGGCATTGGTTTGTTTCAAAGTTCTACAGGCGATAACTCTGTGAAATGCTTGTTCAGGTGACTGTCGAGAAAAACGAGCTGAAAGAGGAGAATTCTGCGTTAGAAGCCCAAATAGAGAAATTGCAGAGCGAGGTAAGAGCCCGGGTAGCTGAGTCGAAGCCTGATCTGAATGCACCTCCTCCTGAATGTACCCAACCTGCGGCGAATTATCCTGGAGACACTACACAGTTGGCTACAGCAGAACCCCCATTGCAGCAAACGCATGCTGTGATCATTGTCCCCCTCCAACCCCAACCCGATCTCTCGTCATATCCTGTGCATGCCCCACACGTGAGTAAACCGCACCCAAGATACCCTACCCCCGCAGATTCATGGCCGTCACAGCTCCTCGGCGACCAAATTCCTAGGAGGAACGAACCCCTGCTTTGCGGAGGCGATAACGGTTGCAGCAACCGGGAAAACGGCCCTGATAATGGCATGTAAAACCCAGTCTTAGTAGTATTCTCTTGAGGAATCTGTACCATCGTATTCTTGAATTTGCTCCTTTTGCTTTCTCCCCTTTAGCATCTTGGACCGGCAGTCTGTACATGGATGATGGATAAAGGACAAATCTCTGCAAACTTCCGTGTTGTTTTCTCTCTTCTTTCGTCATGATTTGTGGGGGAAGCTTGTTTTCTGATAAAAACCCACGATCTTTTTCTGGGTCTGTGGAGTGCTCTGCTCTGCTCCACTTCGAAACCAGTAAATTTCCACTCGATCCAGTTCACGTAGGCAAATCGAGAACGATAGATCAGTCGAATAAAAGTAGAGCAAATCAACACGAAAGGTGGAAGCTTTATCATGAATTCGTCGGTGCCTACAAATCATTCAATCCGTACGCTCCGCTCTGCTGACAAAAGCACGCACGTATGCCCGGAAGACGACAGGAGACCATATGAGGCAGTCAAGAACACACGAGAAGTGGCACTTTCGTGGTTTCGACAGGGGACCAGGGTCTTTTTCCTAGGATCCATCCATCTTCGCATCTGTTGCACCGAACCCACCGCCTCGAAAGATCCGGTGGTTTAGGGTGCACCGTGGTACGTCAACCAAATCCACTGTCTGAAGCCGACAATGTCAAAGTCAAATTGATTACTCCGCGTGGCGCGTCACGATTGGTTGAATGAGTGAGCTCACCGAACCCTGAGGCACGCTACCGAATGAGTCCTGTGGATCTGCCTTGGGCGAGCTTCCATGTCCTTTGTTTTCCACCGCTTTTCGCATCGTGCTTTTCTTAAAGTAGTTATTCTCTCCCCGTCTCTTTCCCTGGAGAACTAATTTTTACCTGAAACCCTATAATAATACTACTCTCTCTCTCTCTCTCTCTCTCTCGCAACACGCAAGGGCTATAATTTGAAGGAGGAGGAGGCTGAGGAAGACGCGCATTTGAGAGAGAATAATGGCATCGGGAGTCGGGAGCTTTCTGAAGGTGGTGCTGAAAAATTTCGATGTTCTTGCTGGGTATGCCTTCTTTTCCCTTCATTCGCTTTGCCCACTATTTCTTTTTGATCTTTTCCTGGAGAAACCCAAATTCTTGAAAAAAGAATGACTGGGTTTGTGCGTTTTGATCGTGTGAGCTGGAGATGGTAATTTGGTGTGCGGAAAGAGCTAAAGGGCTTTACTTGGAATCTCTTTTGAAGTTGATAATTGGTGTATAGAGCTAAAGGGGCATGCTTGGAATCTGTTGAAGTTGAAGATTTTATGCGTTTTAGTTAATGGGATGAACTAATTCGCGATCCGTTGTGTTTTGTTTCAGGCCGTTTATCAGTCTTGTGTATCCCCTGTAAGTGGGTTTCTGATCGCATCAACTGAAATTTTAGCTTCCTTTCGCATTTAATATTCTGTTTAATTCCTAGTTGATTTTGTAATTGATTAAAATTATTTTGCTTGCAGGTATGCTTCAGTCAGGGCAATTGAGACTAAATCTCCTATAGATGATCAGCAGTGGCTTACCTATTGGGTTCTGTATTCCCTTCTCACGCTTTTTGAGCTCACATTCAACAAACTCCTTGAATGGTAAATTGCATTTTGCTGTGGATGCCTTTTGCTATCCATGAAGTAGTTATTGCAGTTTGCAATGTGTTGCTATTGCATGGAAGTCGCATGAATCGCTGTTTACAAAGAATGTCAAGATGGTTTTTCGAGGATTGTGTTGCAAGAGCTCCATTCAGTGCGCATCATTCTAGACTCTCATACTTCCAAGGCCTGTGAGCCATTTAACTATCTGGAATGAGTTGTGTGCACAAATAGCTGGGAATGGGATGTTGTAAATACCAACAGCAATGCAGATGTGACCTGATTCATAGCAATCCCCTGGTAGCAGAAGCTTTTGTCAGAGTCTTCTAGGTCATAGTGTCATAGAATGCTTTAGATATAGGACTATTCTACCTTTTGGATGTCCTCAGTTGCTGCAGTCTTAAGATGGGTATCGTCGGCCTCTTTCTTGATTAGCGGAGTGACATTTGTAAAAAAGATGAAGATTGAGAACGATATTGTGTGGTTAGTGTTCTTGCATTAAAATCTCTGCTAAGGTTATAGAATAAAAAGTGATCACCAACAGCAAGCATTATTCTCATTATGTTATCGGGGGCTGATACTCTCAAAATCAAGGCTGTGTTTATTTATGTCATGTTAAATAGTAGAATGTGATCTGTGTTATTCCCACAGCCTTTCCCGATTGTATTACGGATTTGCAGTTCCATGGATGATTTCCTAGTAAACAGAAGACACATGTTACATGTATAGGACGTGTTCTTCCATAGCTTTTATGGTCTTCACATCTTAACAGTTTCTTGTGTCTTTCGGCAGGATCCCCATATGGCCATATGCAAAGTTGATATTGACCTGCTGGTTGGTCATACCATATTTCAGTGGTGCTGCATATGTATATGAACATTTTGTGAGGCCTGTCTTTGTCAACCCTCAGACTATTAATATCTGGTATGTCCCAAGGAAGAAGGATGTCTTTAATAAGCCAGATGACATTTTGACTGCCGCAGAGAAGTATATTGAAGAGAATGGAACTGAACAGTTTGAAAATATCATCCATAGGGTAAGACCTTAGCTAGATTCTGAGGAGTAAACAGTTCTTGATGCAATCTGTCCTATGTCTCTGGTTGACTGCCACTGAAGCACTGACTTGTCTGAGAATTTATGTTTCATAATCTGATTTTGGAAAAAGAAAGTCTCGGGATGGCTGTGAAGCCACTTAATTTCTTCTCTCTGTCCATGCAGGCTCATAAGTCTGGGACTGGCAGTGGTTTTCCAGTATTTGATGAAGACTATCATTTGTCATAATGTTCTACTTGAATTCTAGAGTTGGTGACGCCTACTAACAGAGATGTACAATGTCACGAGCTGTTGTGTTGCAGTACCGGGTTCCATTGGCTTTCTGCTTTGTGGTGATAATGTACATGCACCGTTTTGTTATATGCAGTAGTTCTACCGTTGCAGTTGTTGCCACTGTTCTTTTGCATCCGTGTATTTAGGGCATGTAATAGTGTAAATTCTTCAGATGAACTATGAAGTACTCAAGGTTGGAAAGTTGTGTTGCTTTATTTATACCTCTTGTCCATCTCTTGCCTCATTTGTCCCGGCATCTCACTTCTCTATCAAGTGAATGTGGAGTTTATCGGGCTGAAACTTTTGAGCATGCAAGACATGATCTCAGCTTCTTGTGAGCTTTTCTTGGAAGCTGAAGCTGTGATAGGCATCATTGCATTGTTGGATGTGATGTGTGGTACTTCAATTGAATGGAACGTTTCCTCGAATCCCTTTCTTCTTTTAGCCAAATTATTTGTATTGCTAATCTACTAGCTACACTTAGTGACAATTTGCAATCCAGCTTCTTTCTGCTATTATCGTTGTGGCTTTCTTCGTACTATAATTGTAATGCAGTTAAACCAAACCAGGGGGAGTCGTTTGCAGAAAATGTAGGCAAACAGCCTGCCTAAGATCCTGATCTTGAAATTTCTTGTTAATGAGAAAAATAGATTGTGCAAAGGTCGTTTTACTTTGTAGCGAATCTCTGTGACTCTTGTTATGGCGTAACCAGTACGGATAAGCTCTTAACTGGGTTGTTCATGATCAATTTGCAGTTTATTCTCACGGCATATGCAATGTCTGGAAGTACATTGTCGAGATTCAACTGCATGTTCCAACATGGTGAAAGATATCCTAGTCCCGTAATGAAATGACATCACAGGGTTCAGTCATGATTGGATTTCCGCATGTATTCCTGAGCTTCTTCGAGAGCCGATTCCTTTGCATCGGCAGCGTAGAGTATCTTCTTCACAGCTACTGACATCTGTATCAAAATTCATATAGAAAGACCTTCATTAGAGAAAAGAATGACGAGACGCGTCTCCATAAAAGTACAACGACCAAAGGATGAAATGGAGAAGAAGATTTCATCAGTACAAATGAACCAGTTCTTGAATCTCTTACAGGGATATCCTCTAGTTCGGGAGTCTGACAAAGTATCTCTATGTCTCGCAATTTTGCAAAGTAAAAATCCCGTTCTTTTTCCAAGAAATCCACAGATAGCTTGAGATCTGCAACCTGTAAAATGTAAAAAATATACTCAAGATGATTATCTGAAGAATGATGATCCACCCAGATGAGCAGACAAAAACAAGGACATATCCCTGAAAATCCTTTGAAAAATAAGAAGAATATGGAACAGACTCCATTGTTACGAAGCATGCATGTATACTAGTGTGCATGTGAGAGTATGCGCGCATAGAGATAGTACCCAATGCACTAGCATGTATCAGCATTATAAGACTACATCTTGATTGTGGCGATAATGATTGTTCACTCTTAAGTTTCTGATGTAAGGTAACAACTAAATGTGGTAATGTACCAATCTCATACCAAATTTCTTGCTTTGATGCAAACATTTCAATAGCCAAAAATGAACTCTTAAGGCAAGAAAACAACTTCCTCAATCCTATTTTGATTACCTCCTTTGACAAAGCTTGAATTTCCCGAGAAGAATCGGCTGCACCAACCGTTGCACTCATCCTCCCTTGACGAGGCCCTACAAAATTACAACTCATCATAATATAATTGTCAAGTTAGGGGTTGGGGGAAGAGAAAGGGAAACTTATAACAGCTCCCAAAATTCTGCCAAGCTAACCAGAAGCTTTTGTGACACCAACTGTATCTGATGAGCTTATGTTACAAGCATTGTTTGCTTGCAGTGATTTTGAATTCTTCTGCGAACTCCTAGCAACTCTTTCCCTGCCACCCTTAGTGCGTCTTTCCACAGGATTGTAGTTTCTGCCGAGGTGAGACAAAAAGGGATTGTTATCAAGAAATACCACCCAAAAATTTAAACAAAGAAAACGTTATTTGGAAGGAAGCATGAATGCAACCATATTTAAAAAGGGAGTTGCTTACTCATTCATTATGCCACCATTTACAGCATCACAGTAGCGCTTCAACCATTGTAGAAACTCCAAATTGTCCAGGGGTCGGCCTTTGACAAGCCTGTTGACTTCAATATGCTGCCAAGAAAGCCAATTAGAACAACAGATCTGAATCGGTGGTTCCTCTTTTACATATAATGCTCAAGCACAATGAGCTAGCAATATTACGAATGTTGCCTATTCTCAATTTCCACAAACATGAGGCTACAAGTCAAAAGCACTTATTTCACATGCCAAAACAGACATTAATCCAGTTCAGGCTTCAAAAAAAGTGCTCAAACAGAAACAATGCCCCTAGGATAATCGGAAGACTAGTTAGTTCACCATTTACACGTATTGAAATGCAACTGACTTATACAGAATGAACTTCAAATTGATAGAGTTGTCTATGAACTATAGTTTCTTTACAACTCACAGTTTTACTAAACCTGGCAGGGAAAAAACCATTTAGCTGGTCTTCCAGCTTTGAAGTTGTCTGACAGGAAATGAGCCAAAATAACTCAATTACACTACAAAAACTTTTCCTTGCAAGCTGCACGCGTGCGTGCGTGCACATACACAATGTGTAAGGCAAATCTCTGACCACAAAATTACTTGGAACTTAATATTCAATGCAGCCATTCACACAGCAGGTCAAGAGGTGGTCATGGATCAGAAGCACCCAAATGAACTAACATCTGAGTTACCTTTACCAAATGGATCAGAATTATGTTCTCGCTGCATTATAAAAGCATAATAAAACTTTAACATTAAAATAATTTGTGATCCAATGCAATATCTCGTACTACCTTTTCAATCTTCAACTTGTTAAATACTTCCTGCAGAACCTTGTAATTTTGAATCATATCATATTCTGTCTTTGCATCAAAATTCACCTGCAAAACAGCATAATCAAGTCAGGATGGTGGTGAGAGCTATGTTGTGAAACAGAATAAACCTAAAGAGGGAACAGAATTTATATTTGGTTGCATTGCGCTGTTACCTTGTGCATGGGAACTACTCCTGGATAGGTCATGTCCATCAATTGGCATTGGACTGCCCCAGATGCAGCCTGTCAAGATATGTTGCATCAAAAGCATTTCAACCAGCTAAGTTTGAAAGGAATTAACAGAATGCACTGATCATCAAAGTGAACAATCGCTGATATTCTCAAATGATTGTTCACTCTGTATTCATCAAAGTGAACAATCGAACCACATTCCTACCTTGACCAACATTGACAGTTCTCAATAAAAATCACGACCTGATTTGCAGTTCTAAACATTCCCATGTCTCGTCATTAACGAAGCATTATGGAATCCAATTTCAATGATAAAAAAAACCCATCAATACAGAAAACCTTCGACTTTAGCACGACACCACAAACTTTGTAAACTCGTCACACAGACGTATGGTGATCTCTGCTTGCAATCACTGAATTTTCTAGAATTTTCTTCAAACCATTTCCCATGTTATTCTCAATTGCTCTGATTAGATGACTGTAGCCATAATTTGATGCATGCAGTGCATAAAATATAGACTCTTGTGCTGGTTAACTTACTTGGAAATTTTCTGAACCTAGACAAGACTAACCAGGCTCAAAACTGAAAATTCTGAATTATCATGTTTCATCTTATACCTTGCTAACGCAGAGAAATTTAAAAAAAAAGGGTTTGATACAACACTTCAACAGAAACCTTATTAAGCCTTATCTAATCCATTCTTTTCAGCTACAAAGCGGAGGGTTTAGATACTGACACACGTATCCATAGTTTATCGAAGGATGAAATCTCACCATAAATTTGTGAAAATGCGTGGAAAAAAGATATATAATCTACCCGAACCAGAACGACTCAAATTCAAACAACTTACGTGCCGTATCAACACGTAGAACGAGGGAAATTAAAATCACACCTCTTCAATGCGAGAGAGATTGAGCTGAAGCCTACTGTTGATCCAAGTCAGAATCTCGTTCCTCCCCACGAAGTAAGCACTGTCCATCATTCCGATAGTACTCGCCATCCTATTCGGTCTCCCACAGAAACAACCCCAACCCAAGAGATGATTCCTCTTCCGTCTATGCCCGAAGCCAGCCGCTACGACGAAATTTCAAAGAATTTCGACCCACGACAACCTCAGGGACCCATATAAACTCGTGAAGCACGTAACGTACCACAACCCGTTGATGGGTCTTCGAGTTCTTGATTCTGGGTATTAATGACAACGGCAAAAAGGAAGAAAAATGAAGAGAGAGACGAACGGACGAGACGAAGAGATGCGAAACCGAAAAGGGTAGAGAGAGGGAACGAGACACCGTCGCTCCCCGAGGCAAAAAGGGATTCTTTTCGTTTTCCCTCCAACGTACAGAGAATCCGAAATGGGTTCGGATTGGATCGAAACGAGGATGATGAATGAGGAGAATTAAATACGAAACGAGCGTGGGTGGGAAAGTTTCTGGCTTTCGTAAAAAATAAGGAAAATCAAAATATGGGTTCACATCAATCTTGGATTTTTTTTAAAAAATTCCGAAAACGGAGGATTATCCGTTTCAGGCCTGATATAGGAATCGAGATTGGGAAATCGATAGCGACGAGAGGCGAGCGTCACTGTTTGTCGCATTTGATTGGGACGCTCGTGAATCCGCTACTTCGCCTAACTTCCGACATGATTGATCGATCTCGTACGTGATCGTAACTTGTTAAGCCCACATGCAATGGCCACAAATCAATTAGAATCGGAATTAGATTAAGTAGATGAATTTGATAAGAGAATTGGGTCGAGGCCACATTGTCGTATAATCTTGTAACTCACGGGAACTTTAAGGATGAGATTTCATTTCATTAACTCGAAACTTGATAGTGCAAATAAAGGAAGTAATAATTTAAATGGTTTATGAAATTTAACTTAATATGTAATATGATCTTGAATTTTTTAATTTATTCAATATAATCCCTGAACTTTGGTTAAATATGCAACACAATCTTTAGATTTTTAATTTATTCAATATAATTTTTAGACTTTAGGACATATCCAACTTAGTTTCTTGACTATGCAAAGATCTTCAATGTTATTATTATATTAATTCAAGTTCGAAAACAACATTAAACATCTTCACATAGTTTAGGTACTAAGTTGAACATGTATAAAAATTCCAAAGACCACACAAAACAAATTAATAATTCAGAGACTATATTACATATTGAATCAAAGTTTATAGATACGTTGTATGTTGTGGCCCAAAGTTTAGAGATTATTTGTGTCATTTCTCTTTTAACGAAAAGCAGAAGATCAAGCAAGGGCCCTCGGATGACACAGTCCGGCCCAATACGCTCAGCAGAGGGTTGCGTATGGGCCAATCCATAGGCCCCTCCGGAGAGACCATTGATGAGCTTTGGGCCTTTTCAACCGGCTGTTCTTGATAAAGATCCAGCGCTAGGGTTTTGAGGGTTTTCCTTACCCCTTATAAGGCGCACTTGGAACCCCCAAGAGCTTTAAAGATTGCATCTTTACAGGGAGAGAGCTTGATTTTCCGCCACCACCGCCCGGTCGGCAGCCGCAGAGCTTAGCTTCGGTGGAGAGCAGCCATGGTGCACGTCTCCTTCTATCGCAACTGTAATCTCTCTCTCTCTCTCTCTCTCTCTCTGTTTGTTTTTGGTCGCAAGCTCGTGTAACCTCTGGTTGGTGTCCGTATGTTATTGGAATGCATGCCTCTTCGTTCTTGGGATGTAGGAGATGTGATCTGGTGCGATTCTGAAGGCGTTAATGTTTTGGGTCTATGATGAGTTGTGTATGTCACTCGATCTGTTTGGTTTGGAATAGATCAACAAGGAGACGTCTTGTCTTGTCTTTTGTCTTTAGGGAATGTGGTGGGGGGTAATTTAAAGTGTTTTCATTTCGCATTTTCATTCACCCTTCTAGATGAAAAATGTAGCAAGCGAAACCAAAAAAGAAAAAAGAAAAAAGAAAAAATGGGTGTCGGCGGACCAAGTGATGAGGTTGAATTCAAAACTATCGCAGATGTTTTATTTTTTGGGTCTCCTATCTCATCGCAATTGGATCCAGTTAGTCTTTACGTTTAGCAATGTCTGCCCATTAGAGCAACTGCAAGATTCGGCTAAGAGGTAACTTGCAACATCAAATTCAGTCCCGAGTTCAGTATCAGTAGCTTCTGATGATGGATTTGATCGAGCATGTGCTTAGAATACTGCTTAGTTGAAGGAGGAAAGGTTCTCCTCAATTGTAAAGAACTTTATTTCCATAGATTAGAATGGGCATGATGAGAACTTGCACTTTACATATCTCCTTTATGTTCCAGCTGCAGTAGACTTGTAGATATGTCATCAGTCACCTAGATACGCAGCATCTCTGTGGTTGAGAATGAGTGAGTGATTTCTAGGAAACTCTTTACATCTGCATTTCTTTTAACTTCAGATGGGAAGACATTTAAGAAGCCCCGTCGCCCTTATGAGAAGGAGCGATTGGATGCTGAGCTGAAGCTGGTGGGAGAATATGGCCTTAGATGCAAGAGAGAACTTTGGAGAGTTCAGTATGCTCTGAGCCGCATCCGCAACAACGCAAGGATGCTTCTGACCCTTGATGAGAAGAACCCTCGTCGAATCTTTGAGGGTGAGGCTCTTCTCCGGAGGATGAATCGCTATGGTTTGCTGGACGAGAGTCAGAACAAGCTTGATTATGTCTTGGCCTTGACTGTGGAAAACTTTCTGGAGCGTCGCCTGCAGACACTTGTCTTCAAGTCTGGAATGGCCAAATCAATCCACCATGCCAGAGTGCTAATCAGGCAGAGACATATCAGGTTAGATATTTAAAGTTAAAATGGATGCGTGGTGTATAACATATATTGATGGATGTGCAGGGCCTGTTTTGTACATTGATGCTACATGTAGAGTGGAACAGCAACTTTGGATGTTTGTTTCTTAGAGGTCTCGTATGATACAGTGATTTTCTGATTGGTTGTTTTGTAGGTAATAGTTGGGGCATCTAGTTCATCTGAGTTGAATTTTAGATGAGCCATATAAGTATTATCTTCTTGGGAAGATTAGATTAGGCAACGGGCAGTGCAGAACTTTCTTTAATGGATATTAGATAGTGGTTAATCTTCTTAGTGGTTTAAAGGCTTTGAGTCTGGGTTTTGATGCTTCTGTTTCATTCTTGTGTTGTTCATAATTTTTTTAGTAATATTATGAAGCATGAGGTGTTGAAACTCGATAAGTTTCTATAGTCAGGAGGTTAATGAGAATGTGAGGGTAGCAGTTTGAACATTCAGTGCCACATGGGTTGATCAATAAGTAACGGCTTCCTTGCATGTCTCAGAATCGTGTGGAGATCTGAATCAAAAGCTAGCTGATTGCGTGTTCCACTCATGCTATAAAGAATAACATTACTGTTTTAGATCGTGGTTGATGTACTGATTTGATCTTGCTTCTAACTTGGCAGGGTTGGGAGGCAAGTTGTGAACATCCCATCTTTCATGGTGAGGGTCGATTCACAAAAGCACATCGACTTCTCACTTACGAGCCCATTCGGAGGAGGCCGACCAGGAAGGGTGAAGCGAAAGAACACGAAGGCTGCTGCTAAGAAGGCCGCTGGTGGTGATGGAGATGAAGAGGACGAGGATTAGATGGTTGCACCGGTTCTTGTTATCCTATGCTAGCCGCCATTCCATGGGCCAATTTTTATTCTTTTTCAGCGTTGACGTTGCAGTATAATTTAATTTTGGAACCATTTCGCAGTTCTACTTGGGTAGGGGCTCGCTTGCATAGTGATAGCATTTCACCCTTTCGGAACATGGTCAGGTTATTTGTATAATTTTGGTTTCAAGGTGACTATTCTCGGCCACTGGTCATAACTTCAAGTTTTGCCAATTGCCGTAGTTGAATTGATAACTCGGGTGTCCGTAAAAGTTCCTAAACGCCGCTAAAGATACGATCTTGATCTTAAGGTATGATAGGATTGGAATTGCTTAAACTACCCAATGACCTTTAGTAGATTACATTGAATGGATTTGGAAATTTTCAATGCCGGGTCGGTCTAGAAGTGGATAACAGGAAGAAATTGGGATTACGATTCAATTTAGAACGTTGGATGCCAAGCTCCTGCACGTTGATTTGCTTTGGGGTCGTATGGAGGCCCTTGACTTGGTCATTTGGACGATGATAAACTATTCAGAATTGTCGGCAGATGTCAGAACGCTTGCTCAAAAGCCTCATCCGGCATCCATGTCCATCGTCTTCTTCGCCTCCTGCACAAGCACAGAGAAAAGAAACTAGCGACGCAAGCATGGAATCCATCAACGTCTTGAAGGGGTACGGCAAACTGGGCAGCCCCGAACCTCAGACCCCGCACCACCACAGAGCCGCCAAGAGACCTCTGATCGTCGCCCTCACCATCTCGTCGGTCGTTCTGCTGACCATAAGCCTCGGCTTCCTCGTCGGAGCTCTCATCCGGGAGTCGAACGCCGAGGAATCGGAGTCGCGTTCGCTCAGATCCAGCTCGGCCCAGTCGATCCGAGCAGTCTGCAGCGTAACCCAGCATCAAGACTCGTGCTTCGCGAGCATATCCTCCCTCAACAGCTCCGTCAAGCCCGACCCAGAAGCCATCTTCGAGCTCTCCCTGCGGGTGTGCGTCAACGAGGTGTCCAACGCTTCCCTGTTCGTGCGGAACCTGGTCAAGAGCTCGAACGACGCGCCCTCCAAGGGCGCTCTCGGGGACTGCGCAGTGCTGCTGGAGGACGCGGCGGGCCGGCTCGCCGACTCGGTGGCGGCCATGGCGGGGCCGGGAGAGGAGAAGGCGGCGTTGACGGAGCTGAAGATCAGCAACATCCAGACGTGGGTGAGCGCGGCCATGACGGATCAAGAAACGTGCTTGGACGGGTTGCAGGAGATGGGGTCAACGGTTCTTGGTGAGGTCAGAGATCGGTTGAGCAGGTCGAGGGAGTTCATGAGCAACAGCTTGGCGATTTGTGCTCAGATGAGTGCCATTCTCGACAGGTTCGAGATGGGTATGCATTGATCTTTCTTTAGTCGCGAAATCGAGTGTGAGAGGATGCATTGAGACAGAATTGCAGATTGACTGTTGCGGACTGGTGTATTGGTCCCGGTGTAGAAACTCGGTGTGTGTATGATTTGGTCTGTAAATTTTATGTGAATTTGTGAAATGTGGGAGATTTCCCATCTATATGAGGATGATCACTTCCCAATGGCAATGATTTATTCATTTGTAAGTCTGCCTTTGTGAAGTTTATGGTGCTTGATCCATAACTTTCATAGTATGCAAAACTTGGCTCGATTTACATAGGACTCTGCTAGATGCTCTGTAGAAGGTACATAATACACTCCAAAAGCCTTCGGAAGAGTAGTATGACTTTTATTTGGAAGCAGCTTTCGTTTTCTAGTTCTGCTGCTGGTTTATCACTGCCCTAATTGCATGATTTTTAGCAACGGAGCGACTGAAATGAAATCCTTGAGAATGCTTCTTGGTCCATTCTTTCTCTGTGTAGCCTCCAAAGGCGACCCCATAACCATTTTGAAAGTCATATGCGATAGGTGAAGCGTTGCCAAACGATGGTTCCTTGAGTTTTCCCCTAGATGAAGAGCATTACTTTCTTAATGCTGCCACTCGGCACAGCCTGGATGTCCGACCAGATGGGCTATGATGGCACAGATCGATTTCTTTTGTTGTAGCTCCCACAGCGGTGTCCTTTATAGTCTGTGCCTGTTCAAGCAACCGGACGGGGCCTGGCTAGGGACAGAGGTTGTGGTTTACTCTCTATTACTGATTCTCTGCCTTGACAAGTGATTGATCTTAAACATACCGTTTTATGAACTTGATCTTTGTGTCAGGCATGATTGACTCTCTCTCTCTAGATTAGGACTTTTATTGGGGTCACATGAAGTTTGTTTTAAAGCCAAACCAACGAGCACATTGAATCTTGGTGACGATATGTCATGATTCAAAGTGACCAACAACGGTGACTGAAATTGCTGGCTATTTTTAGTCATGAAATTCATCCACAGTTCTGGCCCTCGAGTGAAACTATGAGAAGGACCAGCAGAACCGCGGCACTGGTTCGTTGACCCGCAGCACTGGTTTGTCTACTTGGGCGACTGCTGGCTCGCCCACCTGGACCTTGCGCTACATATCTGGCATCATCATTTCTTCGAAAACAATGGGCCAACACAAGCTTTGTGGTGGGCGTGCTTGCAGCATGCAAGCAGGAGACCCCCTTTGCCGTCCTTGAGATTCCTTGGCAAAGTCCCGGTTTTTGAAACAGTTGCGTTCTTCTATGCAAGAAGAAGACTTAGAAAAAACAAAGAAGTTTGGATCTGAAAAAGTATGCTTAGGCAGTTCCTTCGCTGAGCACAACAGAATGAAGAGGAATTTGTATAATTTCAAATCCCTTTTCTTATCGAAGAGAAGGAAGGAGAAAAACCGAATGGGTCAATCTCAATGAAAAAGCCAAACGCCAACCTACGAAGAGGAAAGCTGGAGATACACATTTGTCCAAGAGCAGCAACCTTCAGAGACTTTGCGGCGATAGAGTGCGTCTCCATACTTCAATACCTTAACATAGTCTTTACCAACCTTTCCAATTTGATTCCTTGCCGTATTGACTGCCCCCAGAGCGGGCTTGTAATGATCCTTGTTGTATAGCATATGAAGAAGATCGTCGTAGAAAGGATGGATGTCATCCCGTCAAGAGAACTCATCAATAGTCGTCAATGAAAATTCTGTCTAGTGTTCTTCACCTTGCACATGTCGAATTGATGGAGCTGAGTATAGCATATCCCTCGTGGTACAATGCTGCCAGGTGCAGGTAAAAGGATGATATCAGTGAAATCATTCGCATTAGGCACCAGTGGTAATCTTCTTGAAATTGCATTGCACCATCTTATCTTTTATAAGATCTGCAGCAAAACAAATACACCAGAATCCAAAAAGACCGGCCATTTATAATTTTTTTTCTCGCTGAATATTTTTCATCATACAGTTTACCTAAAGATAGACGTGAACCTAGCCAACATCAATCATTCATGCTTGCGATCATGCATGGTAGAAAGAGGGATTGAATTGTCCGGTTAGCTCTGCTTCAGAAGACAAGACATCCATCATATGCGCAGAAAACCAAAGCAAGCTGTTAATATAACTCCCAACAGCCCTTAAATCGTTCGACCGCATGAGATATTGACAGACGCAAGACAAAGGCGTGGCGCAGACAAGTTCAGCTCATCTAGATGAGCAACTGGGATCACTGGCCTGCGCTTTGGGTTCCGACGCTGCTCTTTGGCCATTGCTCCGCCGTTGCCACTGCCGGAGATGCCGCTTGAGGATTCGTCTGCTAAGCTTGAGAGTCTGTGGACGGATACAAAGTTGGGCATATCTGTCCTCATGTATGGAGATTTCCCAAATTTTTAATTTTTTAACCCTACGATGAAATTCACCCGATTTGCACTAAAAGACAAAATTATCTCAATTATTGAGTTGCATTTTATGGTGATGTCTCCAAATTTTTTTCCTTTTCTTTTTCTATTTAGGATCTAATCATCATGATTAAATATTTTACATATTTTATTTTATTTATTGTGGGTATCTCATGTATATTAAAGGTATTGTGCTTTCTTTTTCATATTTAGATTTTACTTACACGTTTGTAAACTTTTAATTTTACTGTTCATATCGACATGATGCCTTTCTGATTGTTTGCTTGGTCATTTTGGCTATCATCACGGCCTATTGTGCCTCGAAAACCTCCGTCCGGGATAGTCACTTGGAAGAAAATTCTAATTGACATGTGCCTATGGTAAGAAAGAGAGTAGACATTGGGTTTCAACGGTCATGTGTCCAAGCCTGCCCTTAACATAAATTCAAAAAAAGCAAAAATCGAAAGAAAAATAGAACTTCAGTAATTAATTATACATCATTCGAGTAAGATGAACCTAGTCAAGTTGAGTCAAGTCGATCACTTCAAAGTGGGCTAGGCCTAACTTGGCCGAGTCAATCAGAGCAGTGTGTAGCCTGACTAAGAATAAAGACTCCATAGTTTCACTGAATAATGTGTAAAGTCTCAACAACTCATACGGAAACACATTCATCTAGTTTTTCTCAGCTCAAGCACATGGTATCAATTTTGACTTTTTTGGTCCTTAATCAGAGCATAGTGCAGAAGCAGGGCCCATGTGACAGAAATTGTCCGAATTGCATTGCATGTTTCCCCACTCGGGGAGCAGCAAAATAAATTGGCCCAGCTCCCTCTTTGTCCCATGTTTCCACTTGTCACTAACTGTGCGTTTTTGAAAAATCTAAATTATCCCTATTTTCTTTTATTCAGATTCTGCAGTGGGGGAAGACCAATGTGCAAGACAAGTCAAAAAAGAAGTGGCATTGTCCACGTTTCCTGTTTCATTCCAGATAACAGCTCAGAAACTTGGGTTAATAAGAGAGTGTAGATGGATGCTGCAGCAGAAACTAGTGCTTTCATTGAGTCCCAGTCGGTGAGTTAAATGAACTCTGAAGTAATGGAGTGATAACACATGTTGATGTTGAAGCAAACATGAATTACATTCACTCAGTCAATATGTTTAATAGCCTTTGAGATCAGCAACCAGACATGAAACAAAAGGAGGCAATAACTCTACAATTAATGTTTGCTATTTATGTGTTTTAAAAGAGGGGACTTGTACGCGGATTTCTCATGTAAGAAAATCAATTATCCCTTCCAAAGAGAGAACTCTTTTTTAAGGAAATGATCCTTAATGTTGTCATGGGGACGGTAACCTTGGACGTGACTCAATCACAAGACATGAGCATGAACTCGACCTAAATGTAACCATGGAGAGACCAAAATCGAATTAGCCACTATGGATGGCTTGGATTTAAGTTTTGATTTAGACTAACTTAACTACTCGGTTATTTTAGTGCTATAAAAACCAATAAGCCCTCCAATAAAATCCCTAATATTTCACAGAAAGCATTTTTTTCAACTTTAATTAATCATAAGGCCGGAAAGACATTTTAATACCCATAAAAAGCAAATAGTACCTCTCTCTCTCTCTCACTTTTGGTCCTCACTATAAGTTCACTGTGTTTAAGCAGTTAATAGTTCTTCAACTTTTGCATTAAAAGAGGTCAAAAATAGCACAACACAGAGGGAGACGGACTCCAGCTGTGTGCCTGAATGTTTTATCAGTGTCAATTCATGCAAAGCAAAACGACAACACTCGTTCGAACTGAGGGGTTTTGTGAAATTAACTTCGCGTAGATCTTTCTCGCGAGCATCCCCAGCAAGAAAGCAATAACTCAGTAAAGAACAAGCGTTCTCCAACAGATGGCTGTCAATAGCCCAGTTTGTTCTGTTCTCAGACTGTAACTTCCCTCGCATTTTAAGGGGTTGTTACCAATTCGTAAGCCTTTGCTTGAAAAAGAGGCATGAAACGTGAAGCAGAAAGTAAGCCAAAGTACAGCTATGTGAGTGAATGATCGACTGGTGTCAATTCATGCAAGGAAAGAAACATTAATCACCATGTAACCGTTTCGATTTCACAAAGAAACCTCCAAACAGAAGACTATCTGCAACCAAGAAAGCTTAATTGAGAAGAAAACAAGCTTTCCCAACAGATGGCCCTATCAATTTGGCTTTTCCGGTGTTTCTCACCCCCTGTTTCTTCACGTTTAAGGGGTACCCATTTAAAGCATCTACATTAAAAGAGATCCGATTGTACACAGAGAGAGCCAAAGTACAGTCATACCATGAGCCTAAATGTCTTCCTGGTGTCTTCGATGCATGGAAATGAGACATCATTGACTAGAAACCTTTTGTTCAAAGTATAGCCAGTGTCCTTCTCGCCCGTATTTCCCTTGCGTTTAAGCAGGTTGCCCATTTAAAGCTCTACATGGAAAGAGATTCGATTGTACACAGAGAGAGCCAAAGTATAGTTATACCATAAGCCTGAATGGCTTCCTGGTGTTTTCCATGCATGGAAATGAGACATCATTGACTAGAAACCATTTATTAAAAGCATAGCCAGTGTCTTTCTTGTCCGTATTTTCCTCGCATTCAAGCAGATTACCCATTTAAAGCTCTGCATTGAAAGAGATCCGATCGTACACAGAGAGAGCCAAAGTACAGTTATAACATAAGCCTGAATGTCTTCCAAGTGTCTTTCATGCATGGAAATGAGACATCATCGACTAGAAACTGTCTCATGAGTCTCATGAAGATATAGCCAGTGTCTTTCTCGCCTGTATTTCCCTCATGTTTAAGCAAGTTACCCATTTAAAGTTCTACATCGAAAGAGATCCGATTGTACACAGATGGAGCCAAAGTACAGCTATTGTCTTCCTGGTGTACTCCATGCATGAAAATGAGACATCATTGACTAGAAACCATTTCATAAAGATATAGCTGGTGTCTTTCTGGCCCGTAATTCCCTCACATTTAAGCACGTTACCCATTTAAAACATCCACATCGAAAGAGATTCGACTGTACACAGAGAGCCAAAGTAAAGCTGTATGATGAGCCTGAATGTCTTCCCGCTGTCTTCCACGCATGGAAATGAGACATCTTTGACTAGAAATAGTTCGACCAGACTAACTTACAACCTTAATCATTATTGAGAAGACAAAACTAAGTGCACGTTGGATTTTCTGTTAAACAATGCTTCAGAACACTAGAGGAGAATTTACAATTGGCTTATTATGTTGGGTGCATCTGGCATTACAGCCATAGTGCACAGTGCTCTAAAAATTACATTGTGAGCTATGGCTGATTTTCGGCACATGAAAAATCAGTCACTTAAAGAATGAATTAAATTATCTCCTGCATTCTACATTACAAAAAGGCATCTTAAACAAAGTAGGTTCTCAATCCCTTATACCCAAATATTAGGCATGCTAGACAGATGGATCTTCCAGTTACAAACTTTTCGAAAACAGGCTCACTCACCATTGCATCCAAGTGATCCTATTGTCACCTTGCTGTCTTCATCAATACCTCAGCTTTTCTGTCATAAAAAAAAAAAATTGCACAAGTACTTAGAACAAAGGTGCAGTATCCCATTTTTCCTAATATTAACGGTGGCAAGTTCATTAAAATTACTCTAATCACTTCAAATGAACTATCATTACATCATAACAGAGTTTCCTGATATTGAATCATTAAATAGGAGTGGTGCAATAACAATGATCTTAGAACAGGCTATGCTCATTGATGTACTAAAACAAAGAAATGAAAGGAAAACAAATTGTTTTCTCAAACAACCATCCTAATCGGTCTTCCCTGATAAATATCAAAGATCAGCAAGTCTCGACGAACATATAATATTAATTTAGCTTTCGCCATCATGTAATAATGTCTATTAATGATAGTATGTCAAAATCTTAGAAGAGAGAATCTGGTATCAAAATTGAAATTACAGATCCACAGTGGCAATCTGCCATAGGTAATCAAATAAACACAATTTTGCCCATGTAAAAGATTGAGTAAATTGTCAACCGGACCACCAAGGATCCAAAAAAGAGGGCACATGGTCGCAACAAGCTCTGAGACTTCAAGACACCAGTTGCATAGCCAAATAACCAAATGTGGTCTTAACTGCATTTCATTTCTTTCCCTAAGGGCTTAACTTTATGATCATGAACACAGACTGAGCTTATTGTCAAATCGCTGGCCAAGAATCTATTAAAGATAGGTAGTGATTAATGAAACACGGTTGCCCAAAGCTCTGAGACTGTCTAGACACTGATTGAAACAAAAGTAGCCAAAACTAAAATGTGTTTCGATTGAAAAAGATACTTATTGTGGAGGAACTGTCAAACTCAGAGCAGATAGGCCTGATTACAACTAAAATTGTGGAAGGACTGTCACACCTATTGTGATAAAGATGCTAATAAAGGTATGTAAATCGCTAACATTCATGGCAGTTTCCGAAAGACAAATTTACTAGGCATTAGGATTTCAATATACCATTGGTATGGAAAAGCATATAGATTCAAATTAAAAAAAATTGAAAATTTACTGCATTAGTCTAATCAAATCTTTAGGCTCTTTGATTCTTACCCTGAAAACCATAATGTCTATCAGGCAGTCTTTCAAAGACAATCTAATAGCAACCTATGAGAAATTTACTGCATTAGTCTAATCAAATCTTTAGGCTCTTTGATTCTTACCCAGAAAACCATAATGTCTATTAGGCAGTCTTTCAAAGACGATCTAACAGCAACCCATGAGAAATTCAATCGTCAATTCTATGCTAGCCCAGAAGTCAACTTCTACAGCACATTGTTTTGCCTATTTGAATTTTTTTTAGTGGTGACTTGCCAAAGATAATGTGTTGCCTCGATAGGTTTGACATTTTGATGCATAGAGTGTTGCCTGCATTGGTCCATCCAGGATCTACAATTTCATGGCAAGCACTTCAAGGCCATGAATAACAAGAACATTAGGAATTCATGCATAACATGAAATAATGTACAAGGGCTTGAAGGTTTGCTTTCTAACTCACACAAACACTTGACATGCCACACCTTTCTACTCATTAGGCAGCTCAGAAAAGATGCATCTTTATTTGACAAAGATCAGTTTATGATTTCATGTGAGGCTGCTGCTTTCTCAGACCCATCTCTCAGTGCATATACAACTTTCTTTTGGTTCATTCATTCATTTAGCATCACGCATTTTGTGCTTTCCATTTGGTTCATAACATCTTTTGGGATATGTTGATTATGAGTTTGTTCAACCAATTCATCTGGTTGCAAAGTCGAGAACATTCAACACATGAGATTGGCAAAGATTTGTACAGTTCACAGTGATGCCTCAATTTTCTGTGAAGAGCAGACATTTTTACACAATTTGGTGCTTCCTATATTCACATGTACCATGACACCCCCTTTGGAAAATTTTAGAAGGTAAATACGACAAGAAAGACGCAATGCGACAAAACTAAATATATAACGGAAGAAAAAGAACTCTCCAGATCCTCCTATTAATTTATTTGCAATTCTAGATTACTGAAGAGCAGAGATTACCATCCAGCTGACACCCTTCTCTATAAAAGCCAGCCCTTCCGTTGAGCTCAAGCGGCGCCCCAAGAAGCTGCACCAGAGCCTCAGCATCCCATCACAGCACAGTTGTACACAAAAGTACCTGATGGTTTTCTGGCTAGCAGCTTCCACTGCGGTGGCCCTTCACTGGGAACCCAGGAGTTGAGTTCAACAGTTCCACCCCCTAAAGCCCTGGGTCCGCCAATAACAACTATCCTCTCACCACATCCCCGAAAAGCAATACCCCAACCGTTCATCGACATGGCACGCTCCGGCAAGCTCCCCACTGTAGACCATGAGTTCCTCACCTTGTCATACTTCCTGACCTCCTTCGCTACATGATCAGCTGCGTAGAGCTCGTTGTTCACCACTGCAAGCAGGGGAGGAGCCTCGGTGGCAGAAGGAGCTTCAGTCACCCCAGTCCTGCCATTCCAGGCTGGGAACATATTAGGTATCTCCCTCCATGTCCTAGTCTCCATATTGTACACTTCTCCGCAGGTGAGAGACTTCATATTCCCAGTTCCAGTCCCGCCAATCATAAAACTTCCCATCCATGAATACCCCAGAGCACATCTTTCTGGCTTTATGCATGTCTGGCAGCATCTCCCACCTTCCAGTGTCTGAGTTATACAGCTCGGCAGAGCTCAGGATGTTGCCTCGTGGATCACAACCACCAGCTAGGATTGCAATTTCTCCGAGGCTGGCCGACCCGAACAAGCACCTAGGCACGTTCATCTCCATGCCCGACGTCCATGTGTTTGTCAGGATGCTGTACTTGTATATGATATGGGACATTATCTCCTTTCCGAAGATAAGGAGTTCAGTACCGACAGCCAGCGACTCCTTATCAGATAAAATGAAACACTCGTCTGTACTCATCCTGGGCAAGCGCAACCAACGGCTTCGAATGGGATCAAACGCGTCCCACTCAAGGAGATTGCAGGAGAAGTACACCCAGTGTTCGACGATCCCCATTTGCCTTCTCAGGCGGTAGAGCTCGCCACTCTTGATCAGAGAGCGAAAGCTTCGGTTCACAGATGCAAGGGAACCATAATCAGACCTCGAGCAGCGGAGGAGGCAATTGATGGAGTTGTCGCGGCCAATCTGATGGATGAGGGAACTCGAGTCCTCTTTCTCGCCGGCTTGATGCTTGTCACCGACTCGAGCGGCTTTAGAAAGACAGTGATCCTGAGCACCCTGCATCGTACCCCACCTGTAACGTGTGTCCAGTGGCCTGGAAAACTTTGTCAGTGAGAATTCATCTGCATCATCCAATTTTTTCGAAAGCTCACGCACACGAAAAGTATTATAAACCCATGTGCTCTCTTCGTGGCACGAGCCAGGCAAGTCTCGCATAACAAGGTAAGATAGACCTTCCAACATGTTGCCGGACTTTTTCTACTTTCCAAGTCCAACGAACTTTCCTTCTTGCTCATAAAAAAAAACAACGCATTTCGAATAAGTCACTAGTCCTCATTCATAATGGAACCAAGCACAGAACAATCTACTCGGCCTGGTATGCGATCTCCGGTGGGGATCGACCAAACCCCACTCACGCATTTTTCAAAAAGCAAAGACATCCCAGGTGGGAACAAGCCATAAACACACACAAGAACGAATTAAAACTAGATCTTCGAGAAACGCTTCTTTGCTTATCCTTTCTCTTAAACATTCATGCAAGTGCTAGTGCCAGAACGAATCGAAATCCCGAAAGTTCCCGTAGCCCGAAATTCAACGACTAAACGAAACGAAGCCTTCACGCTCATTCCACACTCGGAGTGGATCATAATTACGTGGGAGAGGGGAAGAAAAAATCGGATCTTTAGCTGCGGAGAGGAGAAGACTGAAACGAGAAGAACATGCAGGAACCTCCAGCGCCCAACAAACAAACGAAAACGAACAGAATTCCCACCGAAACGCATTCACGCCACCAAAGCGCGGCACCAAGCAATCCGCGGCCGACGCCATGACGAAAGATCAAGCGCGGACCGAGATTCCTCCTCCCTCACCTGAGCCAACGAGAAGAGAAGGGACGGCGGGCATTCCCGAAACCATCGGGAACCGCTGAAAACATCGCGGCGAGAGAGAGGGAGAGGGAGAGGGAGGAGGAAGAATTCCCCAGGCCGCCGAATGCGAACGCAAGCCAACGGGGGGGCGAGGGAGAGAGAAATCTCGGGAACGATTCTGGTGCGTGCGTGCGTGCAATGCATATAGAGAGAGAGACAGAAAGACAGAGACAGAGACAGAGGCAGAGGCAGAGGCAGATGCAGGGGAGGGAGAGAGCGAGCTTACACGTTGGACGTGGGGGAAGATTTTCTTTCTCTTTTTTCCTTTTAGTTTTCCCTTAAAAAAATTTCCCTTTGTTTATTCTTTTTTTTTTTTTTTTTTTGGGGGTGGTGGCGGTGTCCCGGAATCTGGCTCGCCGTCGTCGCCGCCGCCGCCGCCGCCGCCGCCGTCCGCTGCGGTGAATGGCGCTATCAAAAACAATCTTCTCGCTTTCTGTGCAGAGAAAAATCACCGAGCCTAAGCGCACTTTCTCTCTCTATCTCTACCCTTCCTCTCTGTATCTTTCTCTCCTACATCTACCTCTGTAGATTCTCCTCGCACAATAATATTTTTTTCTTGGTGGGCGCATCGCCCCGTTTTATAGTCGCGGCCGGGAGCCGCGCGTGGGCGAGAGACGGCGGGGAGCCGCGCGTGGCGACGCGTGCGGCCGAGTCTCGACTGTTCGTGCATGTAATTTCCTTAACAGAAAAGTGAGCGACGTGGGGGCCCGCGCGCCACGTGGCCCCTCCTTTTTCTCCCCGCCGGGAAATTTTCCTTCGGGGTGAATACGACCAAAAAAAAAGCGAAGAAAAAAAATTCAAATTGCTACTATTTACTCGTGAACTAATATTCGTGTTAAAAAAATAAATAAATCTCGGAGTGTCGTATTGAGATCCAGTTTACCTTCAGACTAATTTCATGTCACCTTTGTCATAAATTTATCTTCCATTACTAAATTGCCAGCATGAAAATACCGGTAACAAACGACTCGAATACTGGTGCGGACCTGACAATCAAGATACGATATAAATGGATTTACTAAATTATATCGTTTTGAGGAAAGCAAGATCCAAAGAAAGTGAAAAAATGTGCCGTCTTTGCCCTAATAACTCCCTTGTGTAGCAATTATTTGTCAAGACTTGACTTCAAGATTGTGATGGATCCGTAATAAGTATATTAATTTAGTATTTTTCGATCCAAAATTTAGTTTAAGATGGACGTTAAGGGTGTATAAGTTTGAGATTTGTATGGTGTGAAAATTAGTTAGGGTAAATCTATTATATGTATACCAATTTGAGATTTTTTTGTGATACGAAAATTAATTTTGGGTTAACACAACATGTTTTTGAGTTTGAGAATTTTTATGATTTTAACTCATTTTCTTTCGACCAAATCGATCAAAAAGCGTGCTTGATTATTGATGAAACACATATAAAGAGTAAAAATTTTATTTTTTTAAAAATAAAATTGAATATTTATTTAACATGATACAAGAGTAATAATGAAATATCTAAAATATGAGATAAAACGAGATTTCGACTCAAACACGTCAAAGGTGTAAATCTTTATTTCTTAAGAAGTATAAATTCATGTCTCCACTGAAAATATTTTTGAAAAGGGAAATGATTTATTTATAGGATGCTTAATTTTTTTTTTTCTGAAGTGATGAGAGCATGAGCACAACATTTCAACATGCGAATATCATGAAATTTCGTGAAACAGCCGCCACCGATTATATTGTAAATTTAAACCGACAGGCAAAGAAACTAATTAATATTTAAATATTTTAACAAGAATCGACGAGATTGTGGCGGGATAAGGGAGCCGAGGACTGGGGCACAGGAAGGGGGCCGGGATCGGAACTGGTAACGGCCGTCCGGGCAACGTGCTCCGCCAACCCCTGCCCCCAACGCCCGGCGGGCAAGGGCACTTGCACGGTTCTCACGCTTTGGTGAAATTTTTCCGTTTCTTTGCTTTTATTTATTTATTTTCCTTTTTTTGGCATTTTCCTTCCTTTTTTTTACTTTTTCCCTTTTTTAAATTGCATGCGAAAAATCTGATTTTCATTTAAGAGCAAGAAACACCCGGAAAATCATGAAGCCGTGGGGGAGAAATTTTGTTTGAACGCGGGGGTTCACGATTTTCATGGTTTTTCGAGGGAGGGCCGTTTCATTTTTCTTTTTGTTGGTTTTCTTTTCTTTTCTTTTTTTCCTCTCAAACAAAAAAGGGAAAATTTGGTGAAATTAGGGTTTTCACTAGTTGGAGGATGCTGGAAAGTAAGTCGCCCTCACTAAGCACTAGTTCTAATTTAGGGAAAAAAATCGGAGTCGAATTGGTAAATATTCGATATTAGGGTCCGATTAATCGGGTAGGCAAATAAGTGGCTTCGGATTAGAAATGGTAGGTGCATCATATTTTTCGCCGTTCTCTTTCGAAAGTGAGATGGTGCAGCAGAATGTTCGGCTAGAACCATGGACTCTTTCGCCATTTTTTTTTTTAAAAGTGAAGTTGTGTTATAGAATACTTGATGGTATACTCCAGGTAAGATAACACGACACAAGTCACTTGAGGTATTCTCATAACATGAATCAAACTCATGATAAGCGAATGATTCCTTTACATCGCTTTTTGTGGTCATCGTTGGCTTTGTGTCGATGGATAATAAAGCATTGTATCGAATTTAATTTGGGAATTTTCTTGATGATGGATCTATAAGGAAATAAATCCATATGTTGATTAGATATTGGGGGTGATGTTGCATTTCTTTTCGTTGCTCTTCTTAGAATTTTTTAGATTTAGCAACAACATTATCTCCACAATTCAAACTTAAGGAAAGTAGCCTTTTATAAGGAAAGTAGCCTTTTCATGTAAACTAGTACACTAAATGCATCCTTCTATAATTTTTCAAGTTCTTTCTAAAGAATTAGCTATCTTATCTATCCAATCAATCACGGAACACTAAATATTGGGACAAAAAAAATTCGGTTAGTATGGAATCAAAAAATACGGAATGTACAAAATTTTGAGCAAATAATATGGGATTATCATCGGTTATCATTCAATAATCTTTTGAACTTTAATTTAATGTATCAATAATAATAAAATTTAATGATTTCAATTCAATCGTGTTTCGCGTATTTGGGAGAAATTTGACCAATTAGCTAATTATCATGGGTTCAACACCACATAAGCACAAATAGTTACCATGTCCAATGGTTATACCATGCCTCTTTTCAAAAAGTGATTTCTCATGTCTAAAAATAGAAATGCAATCAATAATTAATAATGATGTATTGATGATTACGATATTTAAAGTTGTACTACACGATCTTTTGCCTAGCAATCCTTCACGCGCCAATTGATTAGTCTCTACAAAACCATATATGGCAATCTCTCACGCGCTGACCAAAACCGAAACCAAAACCGAACCATTAACGATAAGAGATCTAACAGTATTGAACGAACAAATTGCAAGGAAAGTGCAATGGTTATGCAAATTATCGGTCATTTCATAAATCAATGAAAAAATATGCCAATCATTGATGGGGTGATATGGTCGTACCGAGATTTATCACTCTAATCTTCATATCTCATATTACTTTTGTTATGTGGGTGAAAATTTGAATGTTGAACTAAAAGCCTAAAACTAAGCTAGTAGCTGCTAATCCAGTAAGTATATAACTGAAATTAATAAGCAAGGTTAGCAACATTTGTTTTTGTTAGAAGAAATAAAACAAAAAGGAAAAAAAATTAAATGGGAATAATTGCAAAGTCGTGCAAATATTATTAATTCAACAAAAAAAAGGACAGAAAATATTAAAAGTTGGTAAAAAAAATATAGACGTAAAATGAACTTAGCCATAAAAAAAAATTCCGATTGACTTTCGGCCCTCAACGTGCAATGTCAAACAGCAGTCCTATTTGTATTGACAGTGACTGCTTTTTCATCATGCTCTTTCCAAGCTTTTTAAAGCTTTAAAAATGTACCGACCAAAAAAAAAAACCAAAAATATAAATAATTAAAAAAAAAAAAATGAACTAAGTTTAACGATAATAAATTATACAAATTAATATTTTTTTCTCGATTGCTATTTGATTCCCTGGCTTGCTACTAGCTGTGAGTCAATTGAATTTCATTATCTATCGAAGTAAAATAAAACGAATAATATATCATGAAATTTTCGGAGTCAACTAGAATGGAGGGGTTGCTCGATCTCCATTTGAAAATGCTCAAAAACTTGAAATTGGCCAAGGCCATGTTAACTTAAATTTCTTTTCTCCAGTCGAAGACGTTAACTTACTTAAAAGCTGCAGAAAGCCCGATTAAAGGAAATTTCCCTTAATTACTAAATTATAAATTATTCTGATTCTTGAATTATAAGAGGTCCCCTAGACACAACCAAACCCGACATCACATTCACTGTCAATCCTATTCATAAAGAATCTTTTTTTTTTCTCCCGAATGTCTAATATTGCATCTGATGCTATGGGGCAAAAAAAAAAAAAGATTTAGTGAATTCTATTCGATGGCAACAGTGTATTTTCTCAGACGATCGATAATGCTTCTGCCACCAGAATAACATGCAACTTTATTGTTAATTATTCCTTATTAATATTTTATCCCCAAATATATAAATATATATACACAGAATCGAATAATTAAGTTGGAAAGATTTGTTGCCTTTTTGTCATGTCATGCTCACGTCATTTTTCATATCATCTTATACCCTTTTTATGAGTGCTGGATGTCTCCAAAAAAATTCAATCATACACTTTTCGGGGGCAATACTTTTTGGCAAGGAGCTTTCTCAAGTTGACACCCAACCCGATGGAATCCAGCTTTGGGCAATGACTAGGAATATCCAAGCACACGTAAATGAGACATGACAAAGGCTGTAGCTTTTTAAGAAATTCTCTCCAGGTTCTGGCATGAACAGGGCCGTCTAGTACATATTCCCTCTTGCATTCGGGTTATGAAAATGTAAAAATAGGAGTGAAAAAGGTGCCAAAAATGGCAATGTTGATTTTATTGATCCGTTGCAATCATTGAGCAAATTCCTACGAAAAGGTTTTATTTGAATTGGTGAAAGAATTTACACCTCAAGAAGAAAAATGGTGGAGGAGGTCAAATGATAAAATCAAGAAAATGTATCTAAATTTATGTTTGGTAACCATTCTATTTTTCTATTTTTATATTCTTTTATTTTCCGGTACAAGACAAGAACAAAAAACTGTTCGGTAACATCACCTAAATTTTTTTTTTATATTTCTTGGAACATATCAGTGGCCAAGGAATAGATTTAAAACATAAATAAGAAGTAGAAAAAAGCCTACGTCTTTGTCCCTAGAAACAATTTCTAAAACAATATCATTTTTTTTTTCCTTCCTTTCTCCTTTGGTTGGTCACTAGGCCTTGGCAATGGATAGAGGTTCTACATCATAAAAATTTGAGGGTCATACCAAACGTGTTCCTTTTTTTTTTTGAGAAAAGAAATTTTTTGTAGTTACCAAATGCATTCTTCTACTTAAAAAACTCTTCTAGAAAATAGAAATGGAATAAATTATTTCTCAAAAAAAGTTATTTTTGCGAATAGAAATGTTACCAAACATATCCTAAGATGTATTTGATTTCTATTATTTATGAGATAATGATAGTAGTAGTAAGAGCGGCACTATCTCCCCTCCAATTTCGGCTAAGACACTTATTTTGTCAATTAATTGATTGATATATCTTTCTCTCTTTTCAATTTATTGTTTCTTCTTTTATCAACCTAATTAACAAAATTGCCTTTATTTCTATTATCTCTCTTCTTCTTTTTTTTTATCATGCATCTTGTTATCCGTTTGCCTAGAGAATTCAATTTAATATGTTTTAAAGTTGAAAATTAAAATTCAATTTAATTATTATGCCAATCTTGATAAAAAATGGAAAAGAAAAATTGATCAAAATATAGAAAAGGTTAATTTGTTAGAAACATGATCAAGGTCAAACATATTTATATTCAAATCATATTCAAATATTAGCAAAAGATAATCACATAAAGGGAAAAAAAAATGAAACTTCTTACTATTCTACTCCCACTACAAAGAAAGTAATTGATATTAATTATAGATTCAATCTCATAACAAGTGGATCAAAGCTTTAAAATATGCTTATAACTTTCCCTAGAAAAATTTGATATGAGTTTCAAAGTGTAGACTGTAAAAATAAATTATCTATCCCAAGTTGCATTTCCTATTAAAAGAAAAAATTCCAAATAAAGGCCTGAATTGTCATCATTTTTCAAATAACGGCTTGAGTAGCAATAGTAGTTTCAAAGAAGGCTTTGTAGTGGTTATGATTGTTTCAAATAAAGGTATAACTTCACCGGCTAGTCGACCGACAAAAAATTCCAACCGATTAAGAATATTTTCATCCAAATACAATTTAAATTTAAATTAGATTAAAAATTAAAAATTAAAAGAAAAGGAAAAATGCACTCATTGTGGCTGTTGCCCCATTATTGGTGGGGCGGTAGCGGCAAGGGTTAGCGATCCTCTCCTAGATTTGGGCAAAGGTTGCATGCCTTCACCTCGGTCTAGGCGAGGGTTGTCAACCCTCGCCCAACGTTCCCAAATGCAAGTGACAAGGTCCAGGGGCATTGGGCAATGGTTGGCAACCCTCATCCCATCGTTGGTGAAGTGGAGGCAATGGCCAATGGCCCTCATCAACTAGAGACAAGGGCCAACAAGCTCTTGCTAGAGACGAGAGGGTGGCAAGGAATTCCACATGGTCTATTTGTTATATTTTTTGTCTCTTATCTCACATGATGATGGACTTTCTTACAACCTGTAATACCATAGCGTGGAATTCCAGCGAGGTGCGCTTGGATCCTTGTAGCACTTTTGCAATACTTGTTGCCGCAAAACCCATACTTCTACTTGTTCTCCACAGCTTCCACATTCCCATCAAATCGATCTAACTCTCTAGGCATTCTTTTTGTTACTACCTACAAAGAAGACATGACATGAAAAACAAAGACAATGCCGAGCAAAAGCATAGAACGGTTAAAAACAAGATCAATAAATAAATAAAAAAAGATGCGTATAGAAACTTAAAGGATTCCTAAGTTAAGGTTTAGTTTTTTTCTTTTGAGTTATTTCTTTTATGAAGAGAAAAAGAAAGAAAAAGAAAGAAAAAATGAAAAATTTTAAAAAGACAAAATTGTCCTTTACTAGCGGGTGAGTTTAGGCTCTCTTTTGAGATTGATATGGCTATTTCAAGCCTTTATTTGAGAAAATGAGAGCAATCAAGCCCTTATTTACAATTTTTCCTTATTAAAATTGTAAAAAGCTCAAAAGCTAGCATAAATCGGTGGCATTTAACTTTAGAAACCTACAAATTTATTTCGGAAAAATACCCACAAGGTCAAAATCGGCTAGATAATTAGATTGAATTTTAATTTTTAACTTTGAGTTAAATTATCGTGCAAATTATTTGATAAATAATGGGCAACTAATTGTGTGTTCATAAACCATCATAACTAGAAATTTCTAAAGTTCTATGTAACTTTTGTGATTAAAAGAGACTATAAATTAAAATTAACGACATTCTCTAAGCAAAGTGATAATAGGATGCATATATATATATATATATATATATATATATATATATATATAATGAAATTGATAAATATGAGAGATTATAGAAATAAAGGTTGTTTTGTTATTTAGACTGATAAAAAAAGAAAAAACAAATTGAAAGAGAGAGAAGAATACTTCGGTCAATTAATTGACAAAAAGAGTATTTTAGTCAAAACGGGTAGAAATAACACCGTTAAATAATAATAATAATAATGGAGATTGTAAGACAATCTTGGGCGAACTGCTATCACTATGAAGGGACTATAGGAGCATCATAAATAATTTTCAGACACTAGAAGAATGGTTGTCCTTTTTAGGAATTGGTCAAATAAATTTTTTCCTCCTTTTTTTTTCCAGATTCATGGACAAGAATATTCTATATTCCCTCTTAATTATTTGATTTTCTACACAGCCACTAGGTCACTGACGGCCGACTTCCGATTAATAAACCACCACCTCCCCCCCCCCCGGGGGCACCCATAAATCAGTTGAACAAAAGGCAAATGGACAGAAAGAAGCACGTAGGAAAAGCATCCTCTTTATTTAATTAAACGAAAAAAATAGATAAACTAATAAATATATATTTTTTCAAAATTAGCTTTTTGATTGTACCTACAGAATCTTTGTCAAAACCCTAGTGGTGGGAATTTTGCAGTTTGGTGAAGAGCAATTGGATGAAGCAGAAATGAATTTAGCCTATGTGGAAACTCATCATAGTCAATGGCATGCGCAATACTTTTATTATGTTTCAATTTTTCTTATTAAAACTCTTTTTTTTTATATAAAAAATGAATAATCTGAAAAAAATACTAAAAATGATCGCTTGAAATAATTAATCAATAATAATTATTTTCATTATCCCAAATATTTTCATGAGTGATTAAAATATTTATCATTTTTTTTTTTAAAGCAATATACAAGTTATCATCTTTAGAAAAATATTTTTCAAACTATTTATTTTCCGCAAAACAAATATTGCATGCTTAAGAAAGTAATTTTTATTCATTCATTTTGTGAAGAAATATATAAGCGATCGTTTTAAAGAAAATTTTTAAAATTATGTATTTTTCACGAAATATAAAGAGCCTAAGATATTCATTTTTTGGGTATTGCACTTTTGGAAGACACAATGAGATCTGGTTATATGAAAGCACAAAAGGTAGTAGGTAGGGGTGTCAATGGGTCGGGCCGGGTCGGGTTTTGATGTTACCCGACCCGACCCGACCCCAATAGTAAAAGGTCATGCTCGCCCGACCCGACCCCGACCCGACCCAAAACGCATTAGACCCAAACTTTCGGGTCGGGTCGGGTCGGGCGGGCGACACGACCCTTTTCTGAGTTTGGTTTTTTTCTTGTTTAGGCTCAAAAACTCAGAGAGTTGAGAGCCAAAACGTCTGAGAGAGAGATGGTTATTTTTGTTTCTTTTGTTTATTTTATCCTACTTTATCATTTTCTTTCAACGGATGAGGACCAAAACGCACGGACGGTACCGGTGTCAAAAAGGCTTGCGCGCGACCCATTTTGACCCGACCCGACCCGACCCGACCCTAAATTTAGGGTATTTTCGGGTCGGGTCCGAGTATGGAGCCGGTATTGAAAAATACCCTAAGTTTCGGGTCGGGTCGGGTCGGCTCGGGCCTTTTTGACACCCCTAGTCGTAGGTTCAGTCCTAAGTGGCCAGTGTCTTGCACACATTTAGTAATGTCATCTATACAATTTACTAAACCAATGCTCATTATTGTTGCATGTTCAATTGTGATCAAAAGCATGGCCAAGAAAGGTAATGGTACTAAGTGAAATTCGAAGACGACGAGTTTGCTTATCCATTCATGAATTTCCTTTTTCATCTCCATCATCCTATTGGCATGGTTTTTGTTATCAACCTCATCGAATCCATTGCCCAATAGAAGGTCATACCGGGGATGAAATATTTCATATTGTTGTAAAGCAATTCTTGAATAATTGGTTATTCAGCTCATTGAATAATTTGATTTGTCACTTTTCTTTATTGTGTTTTCCGTTGGTTAATGCAAATGATGCCATTTGATTTGAAACCTATGTCATGTCGGTTATTTAAGAAATTCCAAATTGTTGTTGGTAAATTAGTATACGTTTTTACGCTACGTGAACAGTATTGTCTAAAATCATTTATAAAGGAAAACCAAAAATCCCCTAAATCGGACGTTAATCCTCTGGCTCAAAGGTGGCAATCGAACTCCCCATCCCGAATCGATGAGGAGGAAGATGGATGGGCCACTGGAGAAGCCCAAATCATCATCAATCCTTTCTCAATCGCAACCATTAGGGCCCGTTTCTTTTATGGGCTCGGGTTCTATCAATTGTCGGCCCGAACAGAATTGTATACCCTGGTTGGTAAGATTACTTGCTAATGATGCTGCTAAGTTCGTGAGTTACAAATTGGATTGACAAAAGTACCAACCGAAATGCAAAATGTGAATCAGAGAATGACATATCCGAAAGGGCCCAAGAAGGTTTGAAATCCAATTGCAGGAAATGGCTTGTTTATAACGAGTTTTGACAACTCAATCCACAACTTTAGTAGCTTCTCTTGAGCAATAAGCTAGCTTAAGGTCAGAAATAATACAAGCAATCAATGTCTATGATAAGGGCACTCATTTCCCAAGCCGAGAGATGATCTTGAGAAAATATATACTTCACATCGAAAAAGACCGGCTAGCACAAATTCTTTTCCTCGAGGCAAACAACTTATGTGTGTCTCGGTATTCCTGAGCCGAATATTTTGACAAAATCAACTTGGTCCTAAACTCGAAAGCAGCTGGCTTGCCTTTCCAACTTCAGTCTCAATTTAGTTCACAAGGTTGAATGGCTAATTCTCTTCCGGACCTTCGGTTGTATTATTTTCCAAGCCAAATACGCAAGCAATGTATCTAGGAGAAACTTAATGGTTGTTTGACTTTTTGGTCTTGCTGTCTTCGCAAGTAATCTCTTTCCAAAGTAGCCGAGATAGATTCCTGTCTGGATTGATTTTTACTCTTTTATTTTTCGTTTCAATCAAGATCTTGCAATTCACGAATTGACTCGTACATTTACACGTCTTTTAAAAGTAGAAGCAGTACGACCCAAGAAAGAGGTTGAAGCTAGAAGTGGCGGGCCGACATGTTGGGTCACCTGAATCCTGATGCCAACGAAGCTGCCCTGCCCTCGCTTCTCCAGATTCTTGAATTCGAGCACCATCAAGCACCTCGACCCGTTTCAAGAAATCGCCTCACGTCTGCAATCATGCAAGCGCGCGACCCACCTCGACCAAATCCATGCGCACCTGACCACCACGGGGCTCCTCCTCAACCCCGTCATGGCGGGCAAACTCATCGCGGCGCTCTCGGCAAGCTCGTCCCCCTCCGCGATCTCCGCGGCTCATTCCGTCGCTCGCGGAATCGAGGGTCTCGATTCTTACACGGGGAACGCTGTCATCAGGGGTTACTTGGAGAGGGACGATCCTCAAAATGCCATCTTGGTGTACTCCCATTTGAGGGGACTGAACAGGACGGTGGACTCTTACACTGTTTTGTTCGTGATCAAGGCTTGTGGGTTGATTCCCGCAATTGATCAAGGGAAACTGATGCATGCCCAGATTTTTAAGATGGGTTTTGCGTCGGAGATCATCGTGCAGACTGCCCTCCTTAGTATGTATGCAGTGTTCGATGAAATTCGGAGCATGCAAAAAGTGTTCGACGAAATGCCTCGTAGAGACTTAGTTGCTTGGAACTCTCTTATTGCCTCATTTGTTGGGCGAAACTGCTCTAAGAAAGCTCTTGAAGTTGCTCGGGCTATGGTCTGTGACAATGTGAGCTTGAATGAATCGACTGCGGCGAGCATTCTCTCGGCTTGTTCAGCGCCAAAGGCCTTGAGAGAAGGGAAATCTGTCCATGGTTATCTGCTAAAAAATGATGTCGATCTGGATGTCTTTGTTCAGAATGCCTTGATAGGGATGTACTCCAAATGTGGTTCTTTATCGAATGCTTGCCGGATATTCCATTCAATGGCTACAAGGAATGTTGTTTCGTGGACTACAATGATCGATGGCTATGCATGCAACGGTTATTTTAATGAAGCATTGTCTGTTTATAGACAAATGGAGTCTGCCAATGTAAGACCGGATGAGGTTACTCTGTTGAGTGTTATTTCCGTGTGCTCAGAGTTGGGAAGCTCTGAACTCGCTGAATGGATTACTTTAATAGTTGAGAAATGCGGACCTAAAAGGGAGAGGACGGCTCTGGCTAATGCACTTATGAGAATGCATGCAAAATGTGGTAACATCTTGAAGGCTTGTCAAATTTTCGATGGGATGAAGGAGAGAACACTAATAACTTGGACCACTATGATTCAGGCTCTAGCAATGCACGGGCACGGCGTGGCTGCTTTGATGAGGTTTATTCAAATGCAGAGGCAAGGCTTAGAACCTGATGGGGTCGTCTTCCTCTGTGCACTATTCGCTTGTAGCCATGCTGGTTTGGTAGAATATGCAAGAAAATGTTTCGATCTAATGATAAAGGAATATAATATCAAGCCATGGATGGAGCACTGCGGCTGCATGGTGGATCTGTTATGTAGAGCTGGGCTAGTTGAAGATGCATTTGACTTCGTAGCAAATATGCCAGTTGAACCGGATATGATTCTGTGGCGTATGCTCCTCATGGCTTGTCAACACCGAGGACGCCCCGAACTGGTGAGTCGAGTTATGCATCATATACATGAATTGGGGCCTAAAAGTAGCGAGGACTACGTGCTAATGTCGAATCTGCATGCTTCGGTGGCTGAGTGGGATGTCGTGAAAGAAGTAAGAGAGGAGATGAAGCAAAGAGGAATCACTAAGGAGGTTCCTGGTAGCAGTTTTCTCGAAGTAGATAAAAATGTGCATAGATCCTGATTCCTGACAAAATTAGAAGCTTGATAATCACTTCAAAGATGAAAGAAAGGCCCGAAAATTTGCTGTGTAAAGAACATCGACTTTGGCATTGCAATTTGTAGTTACGGTAGAATTAGTTCTTATTTCTTTTGTGTTTACAGAAGCAATTGGCGAATGGATTTACTCAGAATCTCACTCATTTGACACAATGGGTCTATTCTTCAAGAACATATGGCTCCCTCCCTCCATCAGAGCATTCTGTTCTTTCTTGGCCCATTGTAATTCTAAAATTAGCAGCAGAAAAGGGCAAATACAAATAGAGCAGAAGGGTCAACGTTGTGGAGAGGTGGGTCAATGCTGACCGAGTTTCTTGTTTCTTTTGCTTTTCATGTTTTAGTTCTTGAACTTCATCTAACACGCCCATGCCCTTCAAGAACTTTGAAAGAAAGAAAGAAATCTTTCATTTTTTGTTTTAAATCCCATTTAAAATTGGTGAAATATCAGTCAACTAACCCAATTATGAAGACTAGTGGAAGTCAACGCCTACCAGAAAAAATAAAAATAAAATCAAGATTCTTTTATTAAACGGCACATTACAATCGGCCCTATCAAATTTCGTGATTCTGTTCCATGTTATACCCCACTTTTAATTAGCCGGCAGAAACAAAAAGAAAACAGATTAAACTCGGTCTGAAAGCGACGGGCTTTCCGAATCCAACTCCGACACCAACACCAACACCAACATCCCTAACTGCTATTACAGCGTTAGCCTGCTTCACTTCAAAGTCACTACTTACCCGTTTGATTGAATGATTAATTCTCCTCAAGTAATGCTTCCAAGATCCAATAAATACCATTCAATATCCACAGGTGCCTTAAAACAATTCTCTCTCTCTCTCTCTCTCTCTCTCAGGGAAAAGATGGCAAGCACAACAATGTTTCCACATCTCTGTGAGGCATGGCAGCCTCAAGATTCTGGGCCTGAAGAGATCCTTTCGCAACACGATGAGTTCTTGATTGAAATCTATGCAAATTTCGTGTATGTAAGGATGGGGAGCGATGATGCCGATGGCAGCAATAATCCACACATAAGCCCTACAACTTACAAGCCCTTCAGGTACAGCCGCAACCATCTGATACGAGACGCCTCATCCTGGTCGACCATCTCCAGCATGCTCTCCCAGGTCAATGTGCCATACCATGTTCAGCCACACATGATCAGGAAAATCCATGAAGCAGCTAGGTCGATCGCCAATGCATCGGTAAACAAGGACTTGAGGACTCTTCCAATGGTTGTGTCCATAAGGGTGGTTCAAGAAGTCGCTGGAGAGACATTGCCTGTTCCTGTGGTACAGGCCGAACTGCTGAGCGCTCAAGCGAGCGGAGCAGGGGCCGTGAGCTGGTCATCGATCCAGGCTTTAGAGAAAGTCAAAGTTGGAGGTTTGGAGGAAAAATGCGTGATTTGTTTGGACCGTGTTATGGTCGGGTCAGAAGCCGTTCAGATGCCTTGTTTGCACAACTACCACGAAGAATGCATTGTGAATTGGCTGCAGAGGAGTAATCTCTGTCCATTGTGTCGGTTTCCAATGCCTATGTGATTCTCAGCCTTTCTTGACGAGGATTAGTGTCTTTAATCAACACTTCGAGATTGATTTGAATTCAGAGCAATATCTGCCTGTATAATCCTTTTCATCTTCCTGTTAGGTTTCTATTCTTGCAGTAATCTCTAAGGTCAATCTCAATCATGAGGTTGTTGGACTTTATCTTTAGTAGTTGTTGGACAGATAATGAAAGTTTAGCATTATATCTTTTATGATTGGCTAATGTACTCATACACACAAGTTTTTAATTGTAGTCTGGTCTGTATGGGCAGAAATTGAAGCGCTTCTAAGCTTTTTCTTGTGGTTCTCTTCTTAATTAGCTGTAGAACAAAACTCATCTCTGATGAATCTGATAAGGAGATTCACATGACCCTTGAAACTTTCCCATTGTTCCGTTTGAAAAAGAACTTTGAACATCCATGTTTCTAGAAAGTCTCATACCAAAACAAAGACTTGATATGAAGTCGTTTGGCGATGTGATGAGAGATAAGTGACCTAGTTCTCTTCTCAATCATTTAGGTAGTTAGCTATCTATCTGTCTAGTCTCTTTCAACTATTATCAGACCAATAAATTTGTTGGCCAGTTCCATCATTGCCTGGTTAGATCACTATTTTGAGAGTTTGCTGTCATCTTTAGCATCTAAAAATCGCCAAATTGTATCATCGTTTCCACATTCAGATTGACAATTGGATTGACTATCTAATATAGACCGGTGGGTCTAATTCGACGGAAGGTTCCATGCTGATGTCAAAAGATTGATAAGCTATCAATACCAGTTCTCTGAAATTTCATAGATTGGACCAGATCGATGCATAGCAAATATTCTTTTTAAATGCTTATAACCAGCTCTGCCAAAAAATGAACATAAAACAAAGGGTCGATAACATCGACAAGGAAATAATGGACAAAGTTACTGGTCTTGAGAATATCTCAAAAAATTTCTCATCAAGCTGGAGTTTAATGAGCTGTGAACCGGAAGACCATGACACTCTCATAATGCTGTCCCGGATTTACTATCTGCGAGGGGAAATTCGGGTGATTCACTGCATCCGGGAACCCTTGAGTCTCCAAGCAAAGACCAGCGTATTTCGTGTAAACAAATCCGCCTTTCCCTACCACGCGATCAATCTGATTGCTTGTGTAAAACTGCACTCCGGGCTGATTGCTCCACAGTTCCAACTTCCTGCCCGAGTGGTTATCTTGCACGATGGCAACCTTCTTCAAGTGCTCAGTTCCCTTGTCATCTAGCACGTAGTTGATGTCATACCCACCAGGCACCTCATTGATCCGGCTCCCGATTGTGTGAGGTTCTAGGAAGTCATACGGCGATCTTTGGATGTCGCGGATTTCACCCGTGGGAATAAGAGCACTGTCAACTGGAGTGATTTTCGATGCGAAAAGCTGGATTTCATGAGAGGATGTTGCCGCTGTTTTGGCCTGCGAGGTTCCAGTAGGTGTGAAGGGCGAGATTCACCGGAGTCGACTTGTCGAGTGCCTTGGCCTCTAGTTTGACGCCTAACTTGTTGGTTCCGATGAGCAAATAGGTGACGTATACAGACAGATCACCAGGAAAGCCTGCAGAGCAAAAAGAATATCCAACCGCATCTCATTTGATCTCTTTAACAGTCTTCTCAAGGGTATTGACCGTATTGTACAAAGAACCGAGCTTAGCAGCAATTATGTATTGGAGTTCAGATCATTCATCGCCGGTCACATGAACAATATGTATATCAGCACTTCAAATCGGATGAAGGCAAAACGAAAGTGATGATTTGGTTGAAAGGCAGACTAGGATTCAAGTCATGCGGTTGGAGAACTCACAAAACGTCTAGAATATCATGGAACAATCGAGAAAAAGATTTTACCTTCTTCGCCATCAAAGCTGTCATAAGTAAATGTAACATGACTCTCTGCGTCATAGCTATGCACTCTCCAGATAACGTCGCCGTACCCTTTGCTGCCACCTGATATTCAATTGCGAAAATGCTTCAAGCTCGAACAAATCACGGACAAAGGAGAATAAAGAGGGCGAGGGAAAGATATGAGCTACCATGAAGAGTGTTATTGCCATCATTGGCCACCAATTTGTAGACAGTCCCGTTCAGAGTGAACTTAGCCCCTCCAATTCTGTTGGCGACGCGTCCGACTACAGCTCCGAAGTAGGTAGTATCATTCTGCAGCAGATTCAACAAATAAGCGCAAGAGATTTCATGGACCAACGCAAATCGAAAATGAACATTTCAAGGAGACATTCCCCCGTTCTCTTCGACCAGTTACAATAATATTTTTTATCGATCTGCTAGCTTTCTTTACTGCAATGGTTCAGCACGAATGCATGGTCCATGCGATTTTTAGTATACACTGATTTTGGCTAATCCACGTAACTGATTTTGTTATGTCACTTGATGCAGGAAAATCATTGATGCGAAGGGAGACAAGCAAGGCCATACCTTGTAGCCCTCGGGCGAATCGAAGCCGAGAACGACGTCATCCAATTTACCTGAGAAAGACGAGGTGTGAAAAACAAATGTCCGCGACATGCGAAAAACATCAATCCGGCAACGTTCGAAACAAGGCACACGGCCCGGACCCGGAAAGCCACAAGACAATGGCGACGACGACGCAGTGCCCACCAAACACACGACACTATTCAGACAACAACGATCAATCCGAACGTGTCAGAACTCGAAAGAGGAAGAGGGTGCGGAAAAAGGTACCGTTTTTGTCAGGAAGAACGAGGGAGACCATGAGTGCACCGTAGTTCGTGAACTTTGCGGTGAAGTATCGGCTCCTGAGCTCGTACACGCCAATGCCTTGATGGTCGTCCGCGCACACGCCGCTGGCGACGAGGAACGCCACCAGAAGGAGAGCAGACAGGAAGCCGACGTTGGCCATCTTTCGAGACCGGAGGATGGCCAAAAACCAAAGAGAGAGCGTAGAAAATTCGCTCGAGAGATAATGATGTGATGATGATGATGAGAAGGAGAAGGTAAGAATGAATAAATAGGGCGGGGGGTGAGTGAAGAGATAGAGATGGGATTCGGTTGAGGTAATATTTTTGGGTAATGGATAAGGATGAGTATGCAAATTATCCTGAGCCGCGAACAGCTTTTATATATGGTAATTGAATCGAACAACTTTCTATTTAATGTATGGATCAAAACTGATTCGAGATATCACCAGATTGATTGTCGCTGGTTAAAGAGATGTTAATGGCTATTGGCTATGATGATGATGGTAAAGTGCGTGGCAGGATTATTCTTGGGAAAGCTACTGGTCCACTCACGTGTTTTTTCATTGGTGAGAGCGATGGGCATTGAAATCGTGATTTCGATGGGGACAAGGAGATGCTCCTCACTTTCCGTGATGCAAATTATTGGGTTTTCCGTCTTTTTTTCCTTGGGATAATGGATTTTCTGATAAGACACGTGATTTCCTAAGACCTCGAAAGTTCAGGAGTTGGGTTAGCAACGACAACTTTATCGACGATCGATAAGTAGTTTGTTTGAAAGAGAACATGCAATGACATAAGGAATGAGTAGAGAGAGACGAGCGCAAAGAGGAGGTTTTGGCAATGTTGAGAAAGGCGTCTCGAGTTCGATTTTCACTTTGCACCACTTCTTGACTAAGGTCTAGATAAGGAAAGTGTAAGAAAATTTCATGCGCAAAAATTGACTCAAGACACTTATCTTTTGAATGGATCGCTATCAATTTATTGAGAAATCGGAATTTGCACTATCATAGTTCATAGATAATGGATGCCTTGAGGGCAGTTATTACTCATTAATGATTTGATTACGTCTCATGTTGCATCTTCATTGCTGGAATTACGGCCTTGATTAGCCGATCACCCATGAATACTTAGCATAAAACCTTTTTATGTTCCTTTTTCTTTCTCTCCGAAAATTCAAAGTCGAGGCACACCGATTTGGAAAATTCAAGAATCCATTGGACAAATGGCAATCTCAAAAGGATAGGGTTTGATCTTAGCACAATTTTCAATTGTTTGACCGGATTTGCTGAAAAACCAGATATTCACAAAAGATATGGTTTAGACAACTGTCTATTCGAGTGGATTGACGTTTCGTATTTTTTTCCCTACCTTCTCCTTTTTGACACTGGCTGATTGTCCTTAATTTTACGTGTATCATCTGCCCAAATTTCAAAGATTGTCCTTCCCCGGTTTGAGTTTTTTATTTTTAATAATAGGAAAAGTCCTTTTTTTTAGGTCGGTAATAGAAAAAGTCCTTTACAAAATGTATTTTTTAAATATTATTTAAATCAAAACTACATCCCAATGCTTTTCTAACTTACAATTTATTAATCACCATTTTGCATTTTTTTGCATTTTGAAAAGCCCTTTCAACCATAAATTCCAAGAGCCTCTCAACTTGATGTGCCGCTTGAGTCATATGCCGCTGATGATGTCCTGTCGACATTGCCTATTACAAGGATCTAATTCTGGACTTCTCACAAGAATTTGCATGGAAAGATTGTTTACCAGGCGAAAAGAGAATCTAATTTTGAAGAAACCATTCACACCAGAAACATCAGCAGAATTAATCATGAATTGGCGCCACACGTTACAGATGAAAATGTTCGCAATGCCTAACATCAGCAGACCATCAGAGGTAGCTAAACAGATGCACAACTATACAAATATGCATGTATAGTACCATAGTACTGACCAATAATGAGTTAAACACTAATTTGAGACATGAACATGGTGAGACTCCAAAAACCATGATGTTACCTGCACTAACAAATCCCACTCAAGGTCTAGAGAACCAGGAAACCAGACACCGTGAATCAAGTTCCAGAACTAACTCTCCTTACACCAGTGAACACGAACCGAAATCTGCACACAATGTTGCTCCTCGAATTAGATATGAATCGCAGTGTTTCTGAAAGTCACCTCCTCCACTCAGCCTTTCCTGTGAAATTCAACAATAAATACTATCCCAGATAAGTAACCAAAGAACCAAAAAGAAAAGATTTCTACTTTCTGAATTGAATGATCCATGCATTCAGATAATTTTGGGGGGAGGGGGGTGGAAGGGTTCCCTAGGATCTTTCATCTGGCTTTCCACAGGCTGATTTCATGTAGATCAGCAAAGGATAATAAGAGAATATTGCAAGATTAGTTTCTCTAGAAATCCTTCTTATCAAAACAAGCAAATATCACAAAAATTTAAGTCTGCAAAGATGGCATGCATTTGGGACCACTTTTCACTTGCTATCTTCACTAGCACAATGTGATTTGACTTAGGTAAAAGATTTGGAAAGTACACATAACCAACTTCATTAATAGGATTGCATGTAGTTCCAAAAGACAGTTGAGAGCAAGCATTCTCTAAATTACTTCAACTATACTTCAATCAAATCCAGTATTCCAACACAATCGAATGACAAACAAACTACTTGAGTCCTCTAAGAAATAAATAGTAATCCATAGTTTCGTACCATTCGCATCTCTTGATGATCTGTCGCTTTTATTGCCACCTTTGCCACTTCCCTGATCAGGTTTCTGGGTTCTTGGTGACTGAGAGTTGATTTTGCTGTTAGCTGGGGAAGGTAGAGAGTGACGTCTTGACAGATTACTCTTTTCTGCCCCGTCCTGCCCAAGCCTCGGAGAACCTTGCACTCTCAGTTTGGCCTTTGCAGATGCAGTTGCTGCCATATAACTTGGAAGCGCTGGACTGCTCTGCAAGCCATTCTCCTCATATTCTTGCTTTGAGGGTGTGGAAGATTTACGGCCTGATCTACGTTTCTCATTGCTCACTGGATCGTCCCTCTGGATTGAGACTTCTTGGTTTTTGGGTTCCTGATGCCCATTCATTATAGGACTGCTGTCATCTTCCACGTTGTTCTCCACTGAAACATTTGAGTCAACTACTACTTGACCATCAAAAGGAATATCAGCTCTGTCATCTATTTCCAATGGTTCCTGAATCTTCTCTGCATCAGGCAAATTTGATGAGGTCAATACTGTCTCACTCTCCATTTTCTCATCAGAAGTTTTATTGTTCTGCTCAAAAACATCATCTCCCCTTGTGATGGTTGGCCTTTCCAAACTGTCCTTGGGCTTTACACTTTCAGTTTCAGACTGGATCACAGCATTCTCTACAATAGGATTGTTGACCTTTCTCAAACTCCGTTTGACCTTTTGGATCTCATTTTGTGGACTATCCTGTGAAGGATCCATAGAATGGCCAGACAACTTCCGTACATTGCGTTTGGGCATCTCTGTGGTTGCATGTGCTGAAATAGTGTCGACATTGGAAGCAGGAGTTTTCTGGACACCACGCTTCGTCCTCCGAGTTTCGGTTTCTGAAATTTGAGAGTAACCCTGCTTTCTCTGAGATTTGGAGATTTTTCTCGGTTGGGGGACTGGTTTCCAGAAAACGGATGCTGACCAGCATGCTAACCAACTCGGAACTGAATTTGGTCCCGCAGGATCATAATTGAGGTGCAGAGGCATGACAGTTGGCGATGAAGCGACAAGCTACAACATTATGCAGTGGTTGCACAGAAAGCATATGAGAACAAAATCAAAAGAGTACTTGAAAATAGCAAACTTGCAATTCAATGCTACATGATGCTGTATTACCTTTCTAATGAAATCATTTGCTGAAACATTGGCAAGCTGAGTACTCAAATCAACTTTGGCAGAATCCCCAGAAATGCCCTGTCAGATAATTTATGAGGAAATGTAACTCAGTCATCTATCATCATGAACATGGGAGAAAAATGAAGAGGCAGCAGAGGAAAAAGGATGCCAGAGTAATGTAAGAAGAATTCCGTTCCCCCCCACCCCAAGTCCTCCCTCCCTCCTCCCTCTCACACATGCACAAGTGTGTGCCCGCAACCGTGCATACATGGTTAAATCCTGCCAAGTAGGCACTTGTGTCACACATCACTGTTCGAAGAAATGACAATTTCTAAGTACCTCCATCTAACCTGAGAAGCGACATCTCAATAAACAAGTAGCAGACACCCCACAAAGCAAGTTGCAGATGTCACTGTTTGTTGATTTCATATAAGTACAGCTATGCAGGACTGTTGGCATATTATCATTCAGCAATGCGAAGTCAGAAATAAGCAGAAATATCTATCTTAGAGTGAATGATCCAACCATTTTACACAACAACAAATATTTTAATGTTAATTTTACTGATAAACACAATGCTAACTTCTCTTTTGTCTACACTGTTCATCAATAGCCCACCACTCCAAGGCATGTGAGCCATAAAGCCCCAGTAACAAACAGTATAGTCTGATATAATGCCATTTTTGTCAAAAGTAAAAGACATCCGAATGAAAGAAAAGGAGCTATTCTATCATCCGCTACAAGTATTGCTTCACCCTGAAGTACCTGAGATATTAGTAACTTGTGTACTTCAAGCCCAATGCTAGATTGCCTGACGTTTCTCCCTCGAACAAGTGCCTGCAATTTCACTATTCCCAGCATGCAGGACAAAGTAGCAACTGCCTGTCTCCGAACCAAATGCCCACGGATAAGTGCTTGTAACCGAATGATTCCCTTGAGAGCTCGAAATGCACGGCGAGCCTTCATCATGACAGCAAATCAAAATCCATAAATAAGCCTGATCTAAATAAACAGTTGCAATTGAAAATAAAGGAAGTTTCATTAAAGAAATAAACTATAAGGAATATTCTCCTGAGTCCATTTCATATTCTGATAGTTATCCATTCTTCAACTGCAATGAATGTCTAAGCACAGCAGGGGTGAGCAGAGAAGACAAATCTCAGAATAAATACCAAATAACCCCTGAAGGCAGCTTGCGTCTTTGTTGCTGCTATCTCTTGCCTGATTATATCTGGATCTTGAGGATCATCCTGAGTTTGAGCCATGTCCAGATTCTCATCGGTCTCAGTCCCTTGATCTTGTAGTGAAATTTCCTCATTCTTTCTCTCTGATTCTTGTTTTCTGCTATTCCAATCATCACTTTCAGCATTAGGCTGAGAAGCCACCTGATAATTAGCTTCAGGTGCCCTAGCACCAACCGCGACCTCTGCGTCATTTGTAATTTTCTGCGCATTATGGTAGGGGCACATAAGCTCAAAAGAGAGGAAATTACAGGGTTACTTTAGTCAGACAAAAAGAACACAAGCCCCTGGCGTAAAACTATCATGCTTTTAATTAAAACTTACAAGAAAGTTGGAACACAAGGAAATAGGATTTCCAACGGTTTAACTAAGAAGTTACAGGGTTTGTCGTAGCCAAGAAGAATACCTCTCTTCCTTTAACATTGTGCTTTGAGGTTTTTTTCCCAAATAACAATGTCTTGATCCATCTACCAGGTGATTTAGCTCTACCCATGGCAGGAAAGCAGGAACCGATGCAGCAATAACCCAAACCTCAGCTCCTGCACAGTCCGAAGTAAAACAGCTCAGGCGTTGATAGAGGGAAAAGTCCCAGATGGAATAGTTTTGCTCATCACAGAACAAGACGACCAGAACAAACCAAATTACTCATCTTGAAGAGCAATGTTGAAGAAATTTAAACAAGCGCGTAAAACTGTTGGCACTACAATCCCGACTCCAGCTTGACCACTCAAAAAATCCCAAATCCTGACCAGAAGCTTTGCTCATTACCGCATTGTCAATTTCACCGAGCGCCCACATATTGGAACGACACTTGACAATACAACAGTAAAAAATGGGAACATACTAGATCTTCACCCATCACCATGACCAACACCAATTCATTCCCGACTCTCTTCCATCTGTAAAATGGATCCGTCTAATGGCAACCCAATCTTCTCGTTGCGTCCTTCAAGGGTCATCGACTCTTTTGCAAAAAGACCGTTTTATTTTTTTTACCCCCAACCCATCAATTACTAGAACAGTTTCTCATTTCAAATTCAAACACCCAGACCAATCTGTCCCGCGATCTCTCCGCTAACATCGAAGTGATTCAGAAACAAGAAGCAGACAACTGATCCCTAAACAGGGCAAGCACACACCAAACGGAGCTGAGCAGAGCGCGACCCACCAAAACCAAGTCAAACCACGGGCCGGCGACGACCAAAATAATCGACCGAAACTGCGAATCCAACTCGGAAGACGAACGCGAACCCAGAGACCACACGCACTTTCAGCAACGAAACCGCGAGACGGGAAAGATCACCAATGTAGCTCAAGGCCAAGCCAGATCTGCAATTTACCTGCCCAACGTGCTACCCCCGGACGCACCGCCTAGCATTCCTGACACAAGCCACAACCCAAGATCAAGAAGACACGACAACCCACGTTTTGACACGAGAACGTTTTATACAAATCACAGGCACATAAAGAGAGAGAAAGAGAGAGAGAATGTACCATGGCTGAGCTTGCAAATCAAGGTAGCTGCGATCTAGCAGCTGCAGCATCAATCTCCCACTCTTGCTCTTCTCTCTCTTTCTCTCTCTCTCTCTCTCAGTGAAGCTGGTGGAGCAAAAAACTAGTGAAATTTTTGAAAAAAATATCATAAATAAAGGAGCGGTCCTAAGCTGGCCCCAAACTCACTGTAAGCCCGGCGAGCTGGGCCGCGCGATGGCATTAGGCGCGGGCGATCTGGAAGGAACAACCCAATGGCGGCTCGACGCGTGGCGGTCGCAGCGGATTTAAGCTGGGCTCGAGCGCAGGGAACGAAAGCCCGGTGCTTTAAAGTGAGTGCTTTTTTGTTGGGACACCTAAAGCGCAGCAGTTACTTCGGTGCAAAGTGTTCGGCTTCTTTGGTCCGACGGCATCCTGGGGAATTTACGCTCTTGCCCTCGCGACGTGGGGCGGGGAGCTCCACCGCCACTCGCGCTTGGAGGGCGTGGACGGCACGCACGGCGAGGATCGTCCCACCAGCTCGGCCGGAGGGCGCGTGGGAGAGCGTGTCACGGAGATGATGCTTGCTGAGAGTGGGCCGGGAAGTTGGTTTGGACAGAGATTCGCAGCGAGGGGGAGAGGGCGGGTGACGATGACCGGTTTCAACTGCCTCAGCCCGGCGAGTCGGGTCGGGTCATTATGGTCATCCGTCATTCTCCGGTCCCTTCATTTTTTTTTATTTTTTTCTTTTAAAGCTTTTTAATAATTATATTTTTTGCTTACTACACCCACGTGGAGGATCATTAGGGGATCATGGGATTTGCTTTTGAAGATTAGATTTATATGATGAGAAAAATGAAGGTTTGCTTTGAGAGTCCAAACACCAGATTGCACTAATTGCTTCCACTATCTATGCATGTCAATGCAATTGAAATTGTAACTTTATACAATACTCATTCAAACGTGCTTTTCCTAATTATTACGAAGAGATCTTTGAATTTATGCAAATAGGAAATTTGTCATTATTATCGCGTTTATATGAATGTGGACATTGAATATATGTTTGACCCAAAATAATTTGACTACACAAATCGTGTCCAAGTAATTTTTTTTTAATTCTCTGTTGGAGTGTAAAATATTATTCAAAGTGTAAAAATTTATGAAAAACAATGATATGTGAATCATGTGAATGTGAAGACTTATAAATTGCAACAGTTTCAAATGCCTAATATTTGTATAGAGACAATGCGTAATTCACAAGATTTGCAAAAATAATAGTCAAAAAAATAAATAGTAATAGTCACTTTGGAATGTGCCCAAAATTTATTATGATAACAATATTTTCTAATCACGTAATTCATAAGGATGGGCACATGATGGAGGTGAAAAATATGCCCTTTTTCACCTTGTTAGGGTCGAGGTAGTTGTTTCTTTTCGGGATAACGAATCCTCGCAGAGCACCGCATTAGGTTTGGCTTTCGTTTATAATTATATTTGGCATTTTTATTATTATTATTATGATATTTTTATAAAAAGATAGAGTAACGGTAAGAATGGCTTCATGGGTAGGTTTTGAAAAAGAATAACACTCACCAACTGATTTTATTGAGTCAAACAAGTTCTAAATATCACAAAATTGTGGATGCGAAACAATTTGAAGATGGAATAACGGGAAATAACTGTCCCATGCTTGTTACCGAGAAAACTTTCAAACTTGCATCTCCTGGAAAAGTAAGGCTTGTAAGAAGAAGAGATGGTTCTTAAAGTCCTTTTCATATCAATATTTATTTTTATTTATACACAATAAAAACTATAAAAAAAGGCAGATTCAAACGATAGGGCATGACTAATGCTACAGCCCACCCTACCCAGCCTCTTGCCCCACAATGTACCTATGGACTTGTTAAATGGATGAGTTGGATCATAAATGATCCGATTCAAATTGATATATCTAATTGCAACGCAAATTTCTCTATCTATATCTAACCCAACTAATTTTTGATCCATACCCGACCAAACTTGGGATTCATTTTTTATTTTTAGCATTTTTTCTCGTTGAATTATGATTTCTAAAGAATCAAGTTAGTGAGAGAGTTTGGGCATCAGGTTATGAACAAGGCGTGACGATTGTGGTGAAAATTTCCCCTAGTCCATATACAAATCATGAAACAAGTTTGAGCATATAGGTTTTGGGCTATAAACTCACTGTGGTGGAGAAAGTTTCCCTAGGCCATATATAAATCATGAAACATATTTGAGCATATGGGTTTTGGGCCATGAACTTACTGATAAACAAAACCACACCATATATTGCTCTAATTGTGAGTATGATTGCATGCATAAGACAAGCAAGTATTTGGACCCAAACTAACTAGCATCTTGGACGGTGCGAAGTATCAATATATTCTAGATGTTAAAATAGGGAGGCTTTATGAACATTTTGATTTACGCAACCAACTTGAATTATATAAAATCAAATTCCTTTGAGAAATCTTCACGAACACTTAGTGGGCAATCGCAATAAAGTTCAAACAAAATTTCATTTTGCAGCTCTAGTCATCATCTTTGAATTGCAATGTCAAATTAACCCAAGACAAAGTCGAAGCAATTTTGTCTTCCTATACCAGCCATCTTCTCAGAACCTACCTTCCAAACCAGGAAAATGGCTTAAAAAAAAAAAAAAAAAAAGCAAGTTTGATATGTAAAAATCTCATGGTTGAATAGAGAAATAGTCCAAACTAAAATAAAGTAGCAATACCATGTGGGTTATGAATACGTATCAATCATCAGCAACAACCAAGCACACATGCCATGAACAAACAATCAATGAACAAACAATCAATAGCAAAGCACACTGCTGACTTAGGTTTCGAGAGCCCAAAAAACGCGTTTGATAACAACAAAAATTTTATCTTAAAAAGCATATTCAAAAAAATAGGGTGATAATGGGCTAAACGGAAAAAAATTTCTTCTGTCGACGTAAAAAATGATTTCTTGAATAGAAAAAAAAAAAAAAAAAACTCTCTCAACCTATCCGAAACATAAATTACATGGCGCTAAACTCTCTGTCGACGTATGACCAAAAAAAAAAAAAAAAAAAAGTTTCTTACAGATTTATCTGAGAGGCTTAATTGAACAAAAATCACCAATTTCACGTCCAATGCAAGCGATTCTGAAATATCAACAGTTTAATTTCAAATTTATTCTCAATAACAAGATTTCAAGTTTTTTTTGGCATCAGTAAACTGCAACAATGCAAGTTTGAACAAAGTTTGCCCGAATTACAAACATAAACATCATTAACAAATGCAAGAGCAACAACGTGAAGCTTCCTCATGAAGTCACAGACAGGGAATTAAGAAACCTAATACAAACTCAGACCGGACCTTAATACACATGAATCTCTGAAAACCATACCTGTATAACACAAAATGCCATATCCGATTTATTGAATTATGGATCAGAGTTGTGAGCTCGCGATGCTTGTGAAGGCAAAGCAAACTTCGATCCTTTAATTTTCTACTATGACTAAATTCGCGATAGCCACCATCACCGAGCTGCCCAAGATCTTCTCCTAGAAGAAGGCATTTGGCCGCTCCTTCAACGCCTGCTTCCCGCACTCCATCGCCCAGGTCCAACCCACCCGCCTGACTTCTCCGAGCTCCTCCGCCTCATGAAGGACCTCTGCCAGTACGGCATACATACGAAGGAAGCAATTCATATGGCAACTTGAGAGTTTGCAAGAAAGCATGCTCCAGTAATTAAAATAGCAACTCAAGGTCTTTCGGCAGGACTTCTTCGAAAGCAGAATCGGAGGGATTCACCCATAGAAGTCGAACGATACTGCAAAAGCCAGTGTTAGAGCTGCACGAGTCTAGTCCTGATCCTAGTCTCTATAGTTGCATGACTATAAAAAGAAGAGCTACATCTTCGTAACGTTTTTTAAGAATTTAATTTGATTTTGATTTTAATTTTGATTACAGACTAATTGATTCAATCAATCTGTAAGGTTAGATGTTTACACAGGAAAATAGGAAAACATTATCTTGTACATCTTTTCCTATTTTATCTTTTGCGTATTATAAATAGGCTAATGTACATGTAGAAAATATATAGCAATACAATTGATAATTCCTTCAATATTTTTCGATTTCTGTCGGGAATGAAGGAAATTATATCAATTACTCACGTGAATTGCACCAGCCTTCTAGAGTACAGCGACTACCATCGAAATGGAGATGAGATTGAAGAAGAGCCTGGGCATCGGGATGATCCCATATCAGCGTCTTCCACTTTTCCTCACCTTCCACTTCAATATACGGAAGGTCCTCAACATCACGGAATCGCAATCGCAAAGGAATCCTATTCAGTTCTGGGCATCCGGACACCCTCAAAGATCCCATGGAATTGCAACTTGTTGGGACTTCACATATGCTCTTCAGCTGGGGTAGATTGTGTAGGTACAAGGATTTCAGCTTTGACAGAGAAATTGAAGACTTGAAGGATGAAGAAGTGTTGTTGTTTACAGGAGTCGTTATGCTTCCTTCTTGGCCTTGTCTTGCTCTGCTTATCATCTCCACCATTCCTTTGCAGCCATTGACATAGATACTTTGAAGATTTTGAAGATGGATCAGCCACTCATGTGGAAACAAATTCTCATGTTATCGCAGTCTATCACCCCAAGAGATTTGAGAGAAATCTCTTCAACTGGCATGTCTGGGGGAGAACCTCCGATTATCTCCTCCATGTTCTCACAATGGAGTGCTCCGATTCTTTTTAGATTAGGGAAGTGGGGCAGCCACTCAGATTCCACCACTCTCTTCATTTTATCACACCTCATAACATCAATAAATTCTAGACTAGGGAAGGCAGGGGGCAGATGCGGTGGTGGTGATGTAACTGCTACTGTTATCCCCACCATTTCCTCACATTTATATATTCTAATTTCTTGTAGATGCGGAAGGTAGAATTTAGGCTCATGCCCAAAGAGATACTTCAGTTTCGGACATTGAAATATTATCAAAACCCTAAGGCTTGGGAAGAGGAGAGGGGCAGGGGCTGGGATATCGGAGTCATGGATGTCAGATTATTTCTTCACCCTGTCCTCCACAGAGCACTCGCAAGCTTTTCCATTCTATTATGCCCAGCTCCTCAAGGTCTTCAAGCAGACCCATATCAGACAAATTTATTGTGCCGTTGCAATTGCACGCTGTCAATTTTCGCACATGATGGGGAATCAAGATACAAATGCCATTGCCCCTACTTTCCCCTCCCACGGTCACAGCAGTGTCACTCCTCATATTAATGTGGACACTCCTCTCACAATTCCCAAATCGAGCATCATCACTTCCTTCCTTGTAATACTCCACTGCTTCTGGACCCAGCTTGAGCTGGTAATTGCGAGGGTTATTCCTTTGCTTATTAACCACCCTCACAAGCTTGTTGAAATTATCCACATGTTCAAAGTGGTATTGGAGATCGTCCGCATCATCCTCATCTTCTTCCACATCTTCAAAGTGGCATTTGAGTGTCTCCAATGCCTGCAATTTTGTGACGTCATCTCCATTTACTGCTTGAACCCTAAGATATTGCAAGTCCAACAAAGCCCGTAGTGTTCCTTTGGGCAATCTCTTTATACGTGTATAAGATATGTCAAGGTATCTCAAGTTCACTAGCATTTCCAGACCCTTGAGCACTTCAAGCTCAGCACAGTGAAACACGTCCAACTTTCTCAAAGATTTGAGCTTCCCTAAATAAGGAATATGGCGCAGTTGCACACAATGTCTAAGCGATAGTGCTCTCAAGTTTATCAAGTCTGAAATGGAATTTGGAAGTTCTCTCAGTCCACATCCACTCAAGTTTAACACCTTTAGGCCCCATAATTGTTTGAAAAAAGAATTAGGGATGACCATATCATACACCCAACTTGCATTCATGAGAAAAGTCGATAGTTTAGGACAATTTGGTGACATATTCAAGGGAAATTCTCTAATTTCATTCTTCATTAGAGAAACTTTCTCCCAAGCATCCGACCAATATTCCTCAGACGGTATCCTCCTCAACCCTTTTCCTGATTTTACAATCGAAGTCACACTCATGACGTGTAATGCCATGTCCCTAATCAAATCATGCATCTTCATTATGCTCCCATGAACTTCCAATAGGCAAACATTTGCTAGTTTGTTCAGTATGGTGAGGCCTCTAACATACTGTTTCTCCCTTGTATCTAATCAATCAATCAATCCTTGGTCAATAAAGAATTCAATCAACTCGAACTTATCAAGACATTCATCTTCTGGATAAAGTGCACAAGATAGGAAACATTGTTGAACTTCATGATTACCAAGGCGATTGTAACTAAATTCTAGTTTCTTTAAGACCTCCTTTTCCATATCCATTTGTGCCATATCTGATTCTCTCAATTTCTCCAAGAAATCCTTCCATTCAAATATGTCGGTTACTCCTCACATGCTTCTTGCCATTGTGATGATTGCAAGCGGCAAGCCTACGCATTCTTTAATGATGGACTTCATAATTGATTCAGTTCCCAAATTAAGGGCCACTTTGGATGTAAGCTCCTTGAAAAATAATTTCTCCGCTTCTATATGAGATAGAGGTTTAATTTTTATCATTTCTTGACATTGCATCTGGCGGCATACATCAAAGGATCGAGTGGTTAAGACCAACTTAATTCCATCTGCTTTGATTGGGATTCCCACCTCTTTAAGATCAAAGTGTTCCCACACATCATCGAGGATTATTGTAGATTTGTCTCTTTCTGTTAAACAACCGCTCAACATTGCTGCCCGTTTCCTGACATCCTTTTCTTGTAGTATGCCCATATCTAGCACCTTCCAAAGGTCATCTTGCAACCTTTGTGTGCTGAAATTTTGTGACACAGTGATCCACAATACGTTGCCATAGTTTGCTTCTTTGAGGAGTCTATTATGTATGTGCACCATAATAGTCGTTTTACCAACATCTCCCATTCCATAAATGCCTAGTTGAGATATTTGATTCTCTACTAGGCACTCCAAAATCTTTGTAGTATTTCTCTGAAATGCCTCTCCCTCCATCTCATCTTCTAGCAATTTATTGACTTTGGTCCCTCTCACCTCAAATAGTCCTTTGCCCTGTTTCATAAGGTCTTCTACTTCATGCATCAGTATATCCACTTGTTGATGATCCACCTGTTGATGTGGTGGCAAATGATCCTCACTTGCTGCTTCAGGACAATCACGTTTAAGCTTCTCCACATTCACCAACCAATTCGCAACTTCCTTTCTAGGCTTCTTTAGGGATAGAGATGCAGCAAATTCTAACTCATCCCTTATGTCAAGCTTCTTTTCTATAGAGTAGTTCTAATTTTCTTTTCAAATCTCTATTCTCTTCAAAGTTGTTGATTGTGTTTGCATGACTCATCATAAGCGCCCCCTCATTCATATCTAATTCTGCAGTTTAAAAATTCCATTGGTTAGAGTCTCATGATAGCATTCTTGCTACCCCATGATCAAATAACATGGTGATACACAATGATTAACTTTTGTAAATAACTATAAACCTAGTAATGACGATGGGCCAATCAAGCCTGTTCCACAAGGTAGAAGAGAGGAGGTGGAGGAGCATTATGTGGAGCTTTTGATGATAATGGCATACATGGATCCTAGTCAATTAGAACTTGTGGGTGACATTTGACTAAATGATTTTTCGATGATGATGATGGCACGGTTGGATTCTAATGCGATGTCTTGAGATTGGTTGATTGATGTGGAACAATTTGACGTTGAGGGGTGCACACCGAAGCTACTTGCAATAAAATATTCAAGTGTAAGATCAACAACAATTGGACTTTCAAATCAAGCCATAGGTAAAACAATATCTAAAACATGATTACACAAAATATCTATTGCGAAAGATAACATCCACAAAAGTTAAATATTTTGATGAAGAAATGGTGCAGTGAAAAGGGAGTGACATTGAACATATGGAATATGCAATGATGCTCGGCATGTTCCGTGTGGGAGAACCTCTCGATGATATCTTGTTTGAAAGCATGTCATATGTTGATTTCAATAAAATAATCTATAGATATTTAAGGATCTAACGGAAGCATAACACAATATAGATTAATCCAGACACACCGTGTGATGATGATGGGCCTATTGTCTCTGTTGACGTCACTGAAACTAGTGAATCAACGATTGTTGCCGCAGAAATCTGAGAGTCAATTGAATGCCGTGATGCAGTCAAGGGGTCTATGCCCATTGGAATTCGCGAAGGAAACCGACGGGTATCATTCCCATCTTCCTTCTCACACCTTGGGTGAAGCTGACCAGGATGCTGGACAGCATCGGTCAGACTAGTGTTGCTTCGTGCAAATCCCACTTCCACTTTACAGGGTTGACCACAATCTTGCAAACGATTTGCACCGTCCAAATCAAGGGATGAATCAATTTGTAACGATGAACCAACCGTTGGATTATGCAGTCCATGTATTTCCTCAGAAGTGTCTATAATTACATCACAACATTCACGATAATCCTGTAGAGAGTGCCACCCTGTTGAGTGTAGCAGTGCATCTGGAGTGATTCCATTTGCAAAACGTTTGTCAAAAACATTTGATATACTATTGCCAAGGACTTGATCATTTGGGAATGATGATAGCCCTCTTGAATTTTGTTGTTCCCTCCCTGCTTCAATATGAGTTGGTAGCTCAAGAGGCGCTGGTAGCTCAAGAAGCGCTGGTAGCTCACTTTGATCGAGCTCACTTAGATCCAGAGAAGGTAAAGCAGGTGAGTCCACCGGAAGTTGCTCGAAAGATGAAGCAATTTCATTTCCATGTGCCCCATCCAACCTATGGTTCAATAGATCGGGTTGGCAGGTGGTATCTAGATAATTTAGAAGCATATCACCAGTAGGCAAAGACAATTGATCCTGAGGGCATGCTGAAGCAGTACTAGTTTCGGTCGACCGAAAGCAAGATGGTTGCCGTGGCGAGCACCAAGGTATATTCGATTTCTGCGTAGCATTGGTATGTGACGCATCGTCACTCTGGAATACAATTTGACTCCCCCCAAAAACTATTCTTTCCGTTCCTTCGCCCGATGTGCTTCCCCTGCTTATATCCAACACGCTGCCTTTATCTTTAATTTTCTGCAAGGCTTCTGCTTTCACACGATGATCAACTTTCTCACAATCTTTGATACCATAGCCCGACATTCCAGCAAGGTGCACCCGGATCCTTGTGGCACTTCCGCCATACTCGTTGCCACAAAACCGGCACTTCCACTTGCTGTTGTCCATAGCTTCCACATACTCACGAAATCGATCTCGGTCTCTAGGCATTCTTTCTGCTATTGCCCATAAACAGGACATGACAGGAAAAACAGAGACAAGGCCAAGCAAAAGCATAGAACAGTTAAAAACAGACAAGATCAATAAAAAAAGATGCATATAGAAACATAAAGGATTCCTAAGTTATGTTGACGGTTAGCTGACCAGGTAGACTTGATATCGATGCAAAATCCTCGAATCCTCCTAATAGATCCAATCCACCCGAGTTGTGAATGCCCAATGTACGGAGATCTCTCTCCTTATTTCACCAGGGACAAAGCCAAGGTGGAGAGAGATGAACTAGATCTCCACAAAGGAAATTAACAAAGGAAAATTAGATTATAACTATCGGAAAAAAGGACAACTTTTGCATTATCTGAGCAGGAGAACATGCCTTGGAAGGAGAATATCAAGCAGTACTTACACGTATAAGCATGGATCCAAAGGAGTGTCAAGAGTGCAGTGTAATTGTCTCCCATGTCAAAAGGAGTGGACAGTCTTACTCGAAAACGTGTTTTCTTTTGAGCCAATTTCAATTTGTGACAAAGAAACTTTTGAGTCCACTTATCTTTTTTTAATCCCATCCAAAATGGTACAAATTATATAAAGATTTTTAAAAAAGTAGTGTGCCAAATGAGGTGAAAAGCTATTGTTAAGCGTTCAAGTATGGTTAATCAATAAAAAAAAAGTTAAAATATGATTTACTTAATTGCCAAACTCTCTAGACTTTGCAAAGAAAATGAAAAACAAAACTTATCTAAAAAGGCTACCGCATATATATATACATACAGTGCTCTTTTTTCCCTCTAGGAATGATTTACATTGTATTAATTTAGAAAACCTGGGAAGTAATGTTGCTTATTTACTATCATAAATCATCTCAAATTTAGAACGTTACCTATCCTAATCACTTATACTCATAAGAAAGGCTTTTTCGTTTCCAAATCTGACAAAATAGGTCGTATTGCAATGTCAATGTCTAAGGAAATTCTATGGTGTAGTATAACAATTCACAAGACCGGTTTCATATGCAGTTTGGATCATTGATTAAAAAGCAAAAAAGAAAAAAAAATTCACCCAAGGAATGATTTAAAAATGAAATATTAACTTATTGATATTTAAGAAAGATTATTATTGACAACTAAAATTTTCTCTCAAATGCCTCATTCACATTTTCATAAAAATATTAGCCATCAAATCCTCCGATGATTTGACTCCTGATAAAAATACATTTGTAATGCCGTATCCTCAATCTCTATTGCATTCTTTTGGGTTCAATATTGTAGATCCTTTCTAATAAAGTTACGAATTCTTGTGGACCGATATATTACACGGACCCAATCCGAGCCTGAATTTTCCAAGGCGAATTTAAGCGGGAAATTCCTATAAAAGTCTTTGGACGCGCTCCGTCCTCCGAGTTCTAAGTCCTTGCCGCTCCCTCCTCCTTCTTGTTGACCGGAAATGGTCCAACTTGGGGCCACTTTCGACACGACATTAATGCGTGTGTGAATGAAGGAAATTGGTAGTGTGAAAACATGCAAGCAACAGAAGTGGGCTGAGAAATTCTGCAAAGTAGAGGGCCCCTCGGTCGAAAATGACACAGCAGATAAAATTCAGCGCACTCATAATGACCGTATAATGCATGTATATCTCTAGCAAGATTGAGAGGAAAAATGGCGCCAAAAAAGAAAAGGAAAGGAAAAAGCATATAACAAACAGGGAGATCCCCACGGAACGGAGGAGCGCAGGTGAAGATGACCGGTGCCACTGCCTCGGCTGGGGTTCGGGTCGAGTCGGGTCATTATGGTCATCTGTCCTCCTCCGATCTCTCTATTAGTATAATTTTTTCTTCTTTTTCTTTTAAAATCTTTTAATTATAATTGTTTTTTTTTTTTGCTTACTATACCCACGTAAAGGATCATTTATGGGATCACGGATTTGCTTTTGAAGAACGAGTTTAAAGGATGAAAAAAATGAAGGATTACTTTGAGAGTCCAATTATTGCTCTTTTGGTTACCTAAACTACTTTGGTTATTGGAAACATGAATTATGTGGTCTTTTCACTTTTAATTCCATAGCACAACCAAACTCAAACATAATGGGCCATGAGTACATACATCCACGTCTAAGTGATCAAAACGAAAGCACAAAAATCAAGTACGACGATAATGAAATAATTAGAGTACGGTAAAGGCCCGTTTGGTAACAATTTTATTATTAGGAACAATTTCTGATCAGAAATGATTTTTTTTTTGTTCTGCTCTCAATTTCTGAGTATTTAAGGTATTTGATAAATTGTTTAAAATTTTTATTCTCAAAATAAAAATGTGTTTGGTAAAAGTTTTCAACTTTTGATTCTTTTAATTTTTTAATACTTTTTGTTATAATTTTCTTATATTTCTTTTTATATTTTATCTTTTTATTTTTCCTCTTTTCTCTCCTTCTTCCTCTTTAGTGGCTGAGCAAGGTTGAGACTCGCCAGTGGCCAAGCAAGCCTCCGGCGAGCTTGCCGGACTTTGCTCTGGCCTGACGGGGTTCTGCAAGCTCGCTGGACCCCGCTTAGCGGCAGCGGCCTAGGGGCAACAAAGGGGTGGTGATGGGGTGGCAGTGGGAGGAAGAAGAAGAAGAAGAAGAAAGGGAAGCGAAAAAAAGAGAATATTGCAAAATTGATTCTCAAAATTGTTTCCGGGAGCGAGAAGTAACTTTTTTTTTAATTCTTAATTCTGCTCCAAATCTATTCTCATGAACAAATTTGTTCCCGGGAACAAAAAATTTACCAAATGGATTTCCGTTTCAAATCTATTCCCGAAAACGAAAGAACAAAATCAATTGTTTTTTGAAGTGTTATCAAATAGGCTCTAAGTAAAACCCAGTACAAATCGGGCAAAAATACACATGACCCTATTATTACGCCTCGAGATAGGATCGTCCTGTGAGTGATGTGAAATTTATTGACCTAATATATAGAAGACAAAATTCCGTTGTGATAAGAACAAGACAATCAACGAATCCTAAACAAGTAATGAAGCTAGAAACAAAACACCTAAAGATTATCTTTAAATCTTATTTATATTTTAATCTTTTTGAGTTAATAAATCGTTTGTCTTTTCTGCTCACCTCCGCTAACTCAAATCGTGAGCTTAAATTTTCAAATAAGCGAAGCCTGAAGATGATGATGCGATGACTGGTTGCATCAATCCAACGCACGACAACAAAATAAGATAAAAACGAAGTGAAGGAATAATGAATCTCGATTCGAAATCAGCCACGGAACGGAATAACATGATCGGAGCGAGCGATGCCAGTGTCGTCTCAATCTTGGTTACTGTCGCTGGCGATGTCTTGGTCGAATGGCGGTGATGGTGAAATGGCCGGCCAGTTACAATCAGCAACTCCGTCCAGTGATCGACGGCGGCGTGAAAGCACGAGGGACAACGAAGCCCAGTTTCAATAGACGAAGTAAGTCAAATCACTTTTGCCTACGGCTCGGGCTGTAAAAACATGCGAAACCAGAAATAGAGAAGCAAAGCAAGGGAGAAAAACTGCACGTAGAATCAACTCCATGACTCGGTTGGACGGAAACGGCCTGATTGCAACGACTCGGCGTCAGCAATGGTCACTCAGTGATGACGGCTCGGCAAAGTCTCGGCATTAGGCGCTGCAATTCAGTGACCGCTTGGAAACGAAACGAGGTAGGTATACACCCAATAGATAAATCCGGAATGAATCTAAACAACCCGGTAGATGCCGCAGCCACAACATTCTCCGAGGAAGCCTTTGAAGCTCAACGAATGCTCCCGTCTCTTTTGCTGTCCACTTCGATTTGGAGAGTCGGCGGAGCTGAACCTAAATATCCCGTGAACAGGGGAGGACAGAGGATAAAACCAGCACTCAACGTCGATACACATGAATCTCTGAAAATCATATCTGCACAACACAAAATGCCATGTCTGATCTATCCAATTCTGTATTGGAGTCGTGAGCTCGCAATGCCTGTGAGGGCAAAGCAAGCTTCAATCCTTCAATTTTCTGCTATGAAAAAATTCATCGAAGAAGCCGCCGCTGCTGCCGAGCTGTCCAAGATCTCCTCCCCAGAAGGTGGCATTCGGCTGCTCCTTTGGCGCCTACTTCCTGCACAACTTCGCCTGCCGGACATCGCTGAGCTCCACCACCTCATGGAGGACGTCCGCCGTTGCAGCATAAGAAGAAAGTGATTCAGATAGCAATTTGAGTTTGCAGGGAAGTATGCTTGAGTAATTAAAATGGCAGCTACAGGCCTCTCGGCAGGACTTCTTCGAAAACAGCATTGGGGGGATTCAACACTTCCTGGCGGATCACACTGCAAAAGCCAGTGTTAGAGCTACACCACTCTAGTTCTGACCATAAAAAGAAGAGCTACTACATCTTCGTAAAAGATTATTAAGGATTTAATTTGATTCTGATTTTAACTTTGATTACGGAGTAATTCATTCAATCAATTTAGATATTTGCACAGTAAAATAGGAAAACATTATCTTGTATATCTTTTCCTATTTTATCTTTTGTGTATTATAAATAGGCTTATGTACATGTAGAAAATATTAGCAACACGATTGATAATTCCTTCGTAGCCATCGACATTGATACTTCGAAGATTTTGAAGATGGATCGGCAACTCATGCAGAAACAGATTTTTCATGTTTTGGCATCCTCTCACCCAAAGAGATTCATGAGAAATCTCTTCAATTGGCACGTATGGGGGACGACCTCCAATTATCTCCTCCATGTTCTCACAACAGGATACTTCGATCCTTTCTAGGTTAGGGAAGTGGAGCAGCCACTCAGATTCGAACACTCTCCTCATTTTATGACACTTCCAAACATGAATATGTTCAAGACTAGGGAAGGTCGAGGGCGGATGTGGTGGTGGTGACGTAACCGCTACTGTTATCCCCACCATTTCCTCACTTTCCCTTACTGAAATCTTTTGAAGATGCGGAAGCGAGAATTTAGGTCCCATGCCCAAAGAGATACTTCAATTTCGGACATTGCCGTAATTGCAAAACCCTAAGGCTGTGGTAGACGAGAGGGGCACGGGAGTAATGGATGCCGATTATTTCTTTATCTTGTCCTCCACAGAGCACCCGCAAGTTTTTCCATTTTATTATGCTCAGCTCCTCAAGGTTTTCAAGCGGACCCATGTCAGACAAATTTGTTGCACCGTCGCAATTGTTCGCTATTAATTCTCGCACATCTTGGGGAATCAAAATACAAGTGCCATCTCCATTGCTTTCCCCTCGTGCGCTCACAATAGCATGGCTCCTCGTATTGATGTGGACAATCCTCTTCCAATTCGGAAATTGAACATCATCACTAAATCCCCCATAATTCTCCCATCCTCTTTTACCCATGTGGAGCTCGTAATGGCAAAGGTTATTCCTCTCCTCAAAAGGCATCCTCGCAAACTTGTTGAAATCATCCACATCTTCAAAGCAGCATACAACTGTCTCCAATGCCCACAATTTTGTAATGTCTTCTACATTTACCACCTTAACTTTAAGATATTGCAATTCTCGCAAAGCCCCCAATGTTCCTTTGGGTAATCTCTTTATGCGTGTATGAGATAGGTCAAGGTATCTCAAGTTCACCAACATTTCCAGACCCTCGAGCGCTTCAACTTGTTTACAATAAAAAATGTCCAACTTTCTCAAAGATATGAGCTTCCCTAAATAAGGAATATGGCACAAGTTCCCACATCTTCTAAGCAATAGTGCCCTCAAGTTTACCAAGTCTGAAATGGAATCTGGAAGTTCTCGTAGTCCACATTCACTTAGGTTTAGAACCTTTAGCCCCTGTAATTGTTTGAAGAAACAATTAGGGAAACAATTAGGGATGACCACATCATACCGGAAATTTTCATTCATTAGAAAAGTCAATAGTTTAGGACAATTTGGTGACATGTTCAAGGGTAATTCTTCAATGTCATTCTCCATCAAAGAAACTTTCTCCAAAGCATCTGCCCAATATTCCTCAGATGGTATCCTCCTCAACCCCTTTCCTGCTTTTACAATCGAAGTCGCGCTCATGATGTGCAATGCCATATCTCTAATCAAATCATGCATCTTTACCTCTTCCCCATGATCTTCTAATAGGCATACATTTTCCAATATGCTCAGTATGGTGAGGCCTCTATCATATTGTTTCTTCCTCGTACTCAATCGACCAATCAATCCTTGGTCGATAAAGAATTCTATCAGCTCGAATTTAGAAATCAATTTATCTTCTGGATAAAGTGCACAAGATAAGAAACACTGTTGAACTCCAGGATTACCAAGGCAATCGTAACTGAATTTTAATTTCATTAATACCTTATTTTCCATATCCGTTTGCCCCATCTCCAATTGTCTTAATTTCTCCAAGCAATCCTCCCATTCAAACACATGGGTCACTCCTTGCATGCTTCTAGCCATCGTGATGATTGCAAGCGGCAAGCCTCCACATTCTTTAACAATGGACTTCACAATTGCTTTAGTTTCCAAATCAATGGCCACTTCGGATCCAAGCTCCTCCAAAAATAAACTCTCAGCTTCTATATGAGATAGAGGTTCAATTTTTATCATTTCTTGACATTGCATCTTGCGGCATACCTCAACGGATCGAGTGGTTAAGACCAACTTAATTCCATCTGGCACTCCCACCTCTTTAAGATCAAAGTGTTCCCACACATCATCGAGAATTACTATAGATTTGCCTCTTTTCGTCAAACAATTGCACAACATTGCTACTCGTTTCCTCACATCCTTTTCTTGTAGCATGTCCTGACCTAGTACTTTCTAAAGGTCATCTTGCAACCTTTGTGTATTGAAATCCCGTGACACAGTGATCCACAACACCTTGCCACAGCTTGTTTCTTCGAGGAGTCTATTATGTATGTGCACCATAATAGTCGTTTTACCAACACCCCCCATTCCATAAATGCCTAGTCGAGATATTTGATTCCCTAGTAGGTACTCCAAAATCGCTGTAGTATTTTTTTGAAATGCCTCTCCCACCATCTTTCCTTCTAACATTTGATGGCCTTTGGTGTCTCTCACCTCGAATAGCCCTTTGCCTTGACTCCTGAAGTCTTCTACTTCACGTACTAGTTTATCCACCGATTGATGTGGTGGCAAACAAACCTCATTTGCTGCTTCAGGGCAATCTTTAAGCTTCTCCATGTTCGCCAACCAATTTGCAACTCCAATTTTCAGCTTCTTTAGGAATAGAGAATTAGCAAATTCTAACTCATTCTTTACATCAACTTCTTCGCTATAGAGTAGTTCTAGTTTTCTTTTCAAAGCTCCATTCTCTTCAAAGTTGTTCCTTCTGTTTGGATGAGTCATCATCAGCACAACCTCATACATAATTAATTCTGCAATTTAAAAATTCCATCAGTTAAGAGTCTCATGATAGCATTCTTGCTGCCCCATAATAATGTAACACGGTGGTATATAAAGATTAATTTTTTAATAACCATAGACCTGGTAATGATGATGAGTTTGTCAGGCCTGTTCCACAAGGTAGAATCTGAGGAGGTAGGGGAGCGTTATTTGGAGTTTGCGATGATGATGGCATATGCGGATCCATGTCCATTGGAGCTTGTGGGTGACACGGGACTAAATGGTTTTCCCATGATGACGATGGCGCGGCTAGATTCTGGTGCACTATCTTGAGATTAATGGATTGATGTGGAACACTTTGATGTTGAGGGGGCATTGAAGCTGCTTGCAATAAAATAGTCAATTGTAAGATCAATCAATAATTGGACTGTCAAATCAAGCCATCGGTACTAGTAAAACAACATCTAGAACTTGATCACACAAAATACCTACAGTGAAAATCAACTTATGCAAAAGTTGAATATTATTGATGAAAGAAATGGTACAATAGAAAGGAAGTGGTATTGGACAATATGCAATGATGCTCGGCATGTTTCTAATTGGAGGCCCAATTGATATCTTTTTAAAAAATACATCACATGTTAGATTTCAATAAAATGATCTAGAGGTATGTAAGGATCTATCTGGAATCGTAGTAGCAATGTGGATTAATTCAAACACACCTTGTGATGATGATGGGCCTACAGTATTCGTTGACATTGAGATATCTATTTCCATTGGAGCTCACGAAGGAAAGATATCGTTCCCATCCTCCTTGTCACACCTTGGGGGAAGCTGACCAGGATGCTGGACAGTGTCGGTCGGAGTAGTATTGCTGTGTACAGGATCCCCTCCCACTACAAGCAGTTGATGACAATCCTGCAAACTATATGCAATGTCCACATCAAGGGATGAATCAATTTGCGATAATGATCCCACCGTTGGATTATGCACTTCATTCGTTTGTATTTCCTCAAAAGGGTTTCCATGTACATCACGAGATTTAAGAAAATTCTCTAGCAGTAAACAGCGATCATTTGACCAGTCAGTTGAATATAGCGGTGGATCTGGAGTGATTCCATTTGCAAATTGTTCATCCAAGCTTAGATGTTGTTCATTAGAATATTGGGGAGTGCCAGTTGTAGTTATGTTATCGAGTAGAGGAGTAGGTAAAACATTGTCTCCAAATTCAGGATGAGTTGGTTGCTCAGGAGTCGCCAGTAGCTCACTTACATTAAAAGAAGAAAAATCTAGCAAGTGTATCGAAAGTTGTTGGGGAGATGAAGCATTTTCATTTCCATGTGCCGCATCCAACTAGTGGTTTGATGGATCGAGTTGCCAGGAGGCATCTAGATTATCTAGAGGCATATCAGTAGGAGGCAGTGAAACTTGACCTTGAGAGCATGCTAAAGTGTCAGTTCCGGTCGGTCGATAGCAAGATAGTTGCTGGGGCACGCCCCCGGGTTGATTCGAGTTCTGCATGTCATTGGGATTTGACGCATCATCACTTTGGTGCACACTCGTAACTATTCTTTCCGTTCCTTCACCTGATGTGCCTCCTGTGCTTAAATTCAACACACTGCCTTTACCATCATATGTGTGGGAGGCTTCTGCTCTCACATCAGGATCAACTTTCTCACAACATTTAATACCCTGGCCTGGAATTTTAGCGAGGTGTGCCCGGATCCTTTTAGCATTTCCCTTATACTTGGATTTGCAAAAGTTGCACTTCCACTCGCCGTTCCCTAGATCTTCCACATGCTTACGAATTGGATCAGGCTTTTTAGGCATTCTTTTTGCTATTACCTACAAAGAGGACATGACATGAAAATCAAAGACAAAGCCAAGCAAAAAGCATAGAACGGTTAAAAACAGACTGGATCAAATATTAAAAAGAAAAGAAAAGAAAAGATGCATATAGAAATATAAAGAATTCCCAAGTTATATTAATAGTTAAGCTAACCAGATAGACTTGATATCGATGCAAAATCCTCGAATCCTCCTAACATATCCAAACCACCTGAGTTGTGTATGCCCAAAGTACAGAGAGATCTCTCTCCTTTTTTCACCAGGAACAAAAGCACAAGCAGAGAGAGATACACTAGATCTACAAAGAAGAAGTTAACAAAGGAAAATTAGATTATACTTACCGAAAAAAGGAGGAGAACTTCTGGATTATCTCAGTAAGAGAACACACCTTGAAAGTAGAATTTCGAGAAGCACTTACGCGTTAAGCATGGATCCAGAGGAGTATTAAGAGTGCAGGGTAACTGTCTCCCATGTCACTCCGTCAAAAGGAGTGGCCGGTCCTACACAAAAAAACGCGTTTACCTTTGAAGAAAGTAATGTGCACCCAATAGACTTTTGAGCCCAGTTCTCCTTCTTCTTCTTTTCCCCTCCCGAAATAGTACTAATTATATAAAGATTTTAAAAAAGCAGCATACCAAATGAGGTGGAAAGCTATTATTGAACGTTAAAATATGGTTATTTGATAAAAATACATTTTAAAGTATGATACACTCAATTGCCAACAAGTTTTTGGATGCGTTCCCCTCTCCGAGTTCCAAGTTGAAAAATACTTTCGCAATGCCGCTCCTTCCTCCTTCCTCCTTCTCGTTGACCAAAATGGTTGACTTGGGGCCACTTTCGACGCGACATTAATGCCTGCGCGTGAACGAAGGAAATTGGCTGTGTGAAAACACTGCAAGCAACACAAATGGGCTCAGAAATTTTGCAAAATAGAGGACGACTCGGTCGAAAAGGACCCGGCATAGAAAATTCAGTACAAACCCATTATGACCATATCTTCAGCAAAGATCGAGAGTACGAAGCATACAAAAAGCTGGAAATTCCCGGCTGGAGGGGAGGCTTTAGTCTAGATTCCGGTCGAGGCGATCACACCGTGTGAATTAAGAAACCTGATTCAAATTCACGCTCATCAACAATATGCACGAATCCCTGAAAATCATATCTCTATGATATCAATAGTCATATCCGATCTATTGAATTTATTCATAAAGGATGATTGAGCCATTGGCATATTACATGATGCATCGTTGATAATTATTAAAATTGATATCAATATTAATACATGTTGATACTCACTCTTGATCAATTATCGATATATGGCAACAAGTGATTAATAATGATAGGCAAAAGTATTGATAAGATTAGTAAATTGTCAACGTATTAGAAGGCGATTGAATACACGAGGAGCCTCGAGATATGGTTATTGGTTCGAAGTCACTAGGGATGAAAGTAGTTGAGGTCGTGTAACAATTGGCATACGTTTTTGGATGAACAACCGTTCGAAAATAGGATTGTGGAGTAGTGTCAATATGGGCACATTATTCATGGTTCAACGGCATTGTGCCAATTTACACGTCTGCCCTCGCGGGCTGAGGGGGATCCCGCGCGACTAGTTATGGTCATCCGTGGTTCTCAACTTTCCATTATTTATTTTTAAAATTTTTTAGAGCTTTTTAATAATGATGATGATGATGATAATGATAATATTTTTTTTCCTTACTGTACCCACGAGGAGGATCATTAGGGGATAGCGGGATTTGCTTATTACATTCTTTCATGTATAGTATTGTAGATCCACGCCCAACACGACCTTCGCGTACACTCAATTCGAACGATTCGTCAACGGAAAGGTGAAAACTCATGTGTGGGACTCAAGTTTTGAGCTAAGCAGGTTGTTTCAGGAGATGTTCGTTCTATGTGCGCTTTGGACTTGCGTGCGGTTTAGTTGCATGCAATTCTTGTGCTGAAGTGAATTGGCTTACTAGAAAAGCAGCTCTTGTTCTGAAGTGATTGAAAGTTGAACAGTTTGGACTTTCGCGCTCAGTGATGGATTGTCCCATGGATGATAACTTCATCTTGTTTGTCTTCCAATATGACATTTAGTAATGCAAAGTTTGATTGATCCTTTGGAATAAGCACAACGGTAGAATTTGCGCAACTACGACTTGTCCACCATGAATATTTTTACATGGCATGGATTCCGAGTTAGCATTTTGTAAGTGTCTGAATTAGGTTTTTTCTTTTTAACTAGCATTGCTCTTTTTTCCCTCTAGAAAATGAGTAAGAAAACCTCAGAAGTAGTGCTGCTTATAAAATTTTGGCTTCTCAAACGCTGTCCAAGATTAAAGTCCAATAGCCGAGAAAATATTGGGTAGGTGAGACATTACACGTAGATTGTGCAGCTCACCACTCAGAGAAGGACACGTGGCGTCCACGTTGGCGGTGGGCCACACAAGGGGCCGAACCCCTCTCTCCTCTCTCCTCTGTTTCCTCTGCCAAATTGTACGTGTTTCTGCTATGCTATGTCATCTCTCTCTCCTCTTTGCAGAGGAGAGAGAGGCCCGACCTCTGCTCCGGCCAGGGGAACGCGACGGCGAGCCTCCGCCTCTGCCTCCCCGAGCCTTGCCCCTCCGCCTCCGCTTGTGGATCTAGACGTCAACGCCGCCTCCGCTGTCGCCTCCCCGAGTGCTTCGCTTCCGGCGGGGAGGCTCGCCCGAAACAGGACACGAAGCCAGAGGATTCGCGGGGAAATGGACGGTGCGATTCTTCGGGTTCTAATTCGTGGAATTCGGCCATAGAGGAAGTGATTTTCTCGCCCCCGAACCGGAACCCAGAAGAGAAATCGTCATTGCCGTTGCCCCCGAGCAAGGGCGGCTGCTTCTGGTGCTCGCCGAAGAAGCCGACGTCAAGGAAGCGGGACGAATCTAGGGCTATCGAGAAGGCGATGAGCAAGAGCTTTTAAATGGATGGAGGAGGACGAGATATTGTTTGATTTGGGGGCTTCTCAGTTAATGAGCAGAAGAAGTTGCTGAAGAAGGCAATGGAGGCTCGGCGGAGGCGGAGGCAGAGGCTCAGGGAGGCAGAGGTCTGGATCCACGAGCAGAGGCGAAGGGGCGGGGCTCAAGAAGGCAGAGGCGGAGGTTTGGATCCACGAGTGGAGGCGGAGAGGCGGAGGCTCGCCATCGCGTTCCCCCAGCCGGAGCAAAGGTCGGGCTTAAAGAGGAGAGAGAGAGGACATAGCAGAGCAGAAACATGTACGATTTGGCAGAGGAAACAAAGGAGAGAGGAGAGAGGAGAGAGGGGTTCAGCCCCTTGTGTGGCCCACTGCCGACGTGGATGCCACGTGTCCTTCTTTGAGTGGTGAGCTGCACAATTTACGTGTAACGTCTCACCTACTCAATATTTTCTCCCAATAGTCAGTGCTTCAAACGATAGCCTTGCTGACGATGACCGGTGTCAACTGCCTCAGCCAAGTGTCGGGTTGGGTCATTATGGTCATCCGTTGTTCTCTGGTGTTTCCATTATCTATCTTTCTCCTTTTTTTTTATATTAAAACTTTTTAATAATGATATTTTTTTGCTGAGTATTTCCACGTGGATTTTTTTGATTAGGGGAATCATGGGATTTGCTTTCGAAGATTAGATTTATATAATGGAAAAATGAAGGATTCCTTTGAGGGTCTAGACATCGGATTGCGCTAATTACGCTCACTTGGTACTCATTCAAACGTGCTCTTCTTAATTATCACAATGAAATCTTTCAAATTATGCAGATAGAAAATTTGTCATTATTATCACGTTGAGTGAACGTGGACATCGCACACATGTTTGACCAAAATAATTGGACTACAAAAGTCATATCTATGTAATTATCTTTTTTATTTTCTCCATTGCAATATAAAATATTATTCAAAATGTAAATACTTATGAAAGAAAATGATATGCGCATCCGCACGTGAAGACCTATAAATTGCACGAGTTTCAAATGCCTAACATTCATAAAAATTCATTGGGTAAATAGCAAGATTCGTGGAAAGAAAAGTTAAAAAATAAATAGTAACAGTTACTTAAAATGTGCGCGAAATGTATTATGATAACAATACTCTCAAATCACGAAATCCTAGTGATAGGCATGTGACGGGGTGAAAAACATGCGCCCTTCCCCGTGAGGGCCGATGTAGTTTTCTCTTCTCGAGACAGCAAACCCTCACGGAGCACTAGTTTAATCTTCACATTCGTTTACTATTATATTTGGCATTTTTCATCATTAATTTAAATACAATAATTATGTAAAAAAAAGATAGAGGATTAATAAGAAATGGCTTCATGGGTAGGTTTTGAAAAAGAATAAAATCATGGACTGATTTTATTGAGTCAAACAAGCTCTCAATATCACAGAATTGTGGATGCGAAACAATTTGAAGACGGAATACATTTCAAGCAATCATTTCGCGTTGCTTACCTCAAGAACTTTCAAACTTTTGTATCTATATTTGTTTTCTTTTTTTACTGCCTTAGGAGTTGTCACCAACCTTTGTAGAGGCCGATTTGAGTCCAGGGACTTGATCATGCTAATAGTTGAACAACATCTTTTCGACATCTAAACTCACTTTGGTTATCGAATACATGAATCATGCGGTCTTTATGCTTTTAATTCCCTAAAGATGTTATGCTATGTGTCCATGCACAATCAAACTCAACATAACAGGCAGTAAATACACATATCCTTATATCCTTATCCAAGCGATCGAAATAAAAAGTGAATGGCGTATAAAATGTGGATTGAGTTGTTAAATGTAAAATTTATTGATCTAAATATATAGAAGACAAAATCCTATTGTTGATAAGAATGAGACTAGTAATCAATACAAAACTAATAATGAAACTAGAAATAAAAGCAACTAAATACTATCTAATCTTTTTTTTTAAAAATTTTCATCTGTTTGAGTTAATAAATCATTTGTCTTTCCTGCTCACCTCCGCCAACTCAAATCACGACCTTAAATTTCAAATAAGCAAAGGCTTAAAAAATCATGATGCAATGACTAGTTGATTGCTCGATGCAACGATCCAATGCACGAAGACGAAATCAGATCGAAAACGAAGCGAATGACCCCGGTTTTGTTGTGGGCAATAATGAATGAATCTTGATTTGGAATCAGCCACGGAACGGGATAACTCGATCGTAGCGAGCGATGCCGGCGACAACTTGATCTTGGTTACCGTCGCTGGCGATGTCTTGGTCGATTGGCGGCGATGGTGAAGCGGCCAGGCAGTAATAATCAGCAACTCCGTCTGGCGATCGACCGCGGCGCGAAAGCACGAGGGGTGACAAAGCTCAATTTTAATATCCCGTGAACAGGGGAGGACAACTCCGTACGTCAAGTCAGTTTTGCCTACGACTTGGGCTGGAAAAACATGCAAAACCAGAAATTGAGAAACCAAGCAACTCTAAGAAAAACTGAACGTAAAATCAACCCTAAACTCCATTGAACGGAAACAGCCTGATTGCAACGACTCAACGTCAGCAACGGTTACTCGCGGCGACGGTTCGGCAAAGTCTTGGCATTTGGCACTGCAATTCAGTGACTGCTCGGAAACGAAACGAGGTGTAGAAACCCAATAGATTAATCCGGAATGAATCGAAACAACCCGGTAGATGCCGTGGCAGGCAACATTCTCTGAGGAAGACATTGAAGCTCAACGGATGCTCCCGTCTCTGTTGCTGTCCACTTCGATTTGGAGAGTCAGCGAATCTGAACCTAAATATCCTGTGAACAGGGGAGAACAGAGGACAAAACCAGCACTCAACGTCAACACGCATGAATCTCTGAAAATCATATCTGTACAACACAAAATGCCATGTCCGATCTATCGAATTCTGGATCGGAGTCGTGAGCTCGCAATTCGTGTGAGGGCAAAGCAAACTTCGATCCTTCAATTTTCTACTATGACAAAATTCACCAAAGAAGCCGCCTCCGCTGCCGAGCTGTCCAAGATCTCCTCCCCAGAAGGCAGCATTTGGCTGCTCCTTTGGCGCCTACTTCCCGCAAAACTTCGCCTGTTGGACATCTCCCAAGCTCCTCCGCCTCATGGAGGACGTCCGCCATTACGGCATAAGAAGAAAGTGATTCATATGGCAACTTGAGTTTGCAGGATAAGTATGCTCGATTAATAAAAATAGCAGCCGCAGGCCTTTCGGCAGGACTTCTTCAAAAGCAGCTTCGGAGGGATTCAAAGAAAATAATAGTAGGCCAACGGTCCTGCAAAAGCCAGTGTTAGAGCTTGCACGACTCTAGTTCTGATCCTAGTCTCTATAGCTGCATGACTATAAAAAGAAGAGCTACTACATTTTCGTAACGATTTTTAAGGATTTAATTTGATTCTGATTTTAACTTTGATTATGGAGTAATTCATTCAATCAATTTAGATATTTGCACAGTAAAATAGGAAAACATTATCTTGTATATCTTTTCCTATTTTATCTTTTGTGTATTATAAATAGGCTTATGTACATGTAGAAAATATTAGCAATACAATTGATAATTCCTTCAATATTTTTCGATTTTTGTTGGGAATGAAGGAAATTATATCGATTACTCACGTGGTTTGCGCCGGCCTTCCAGCATATAGTGACTACCATAGAAATGGAGATGAGACTGAAGCAGAGCCTGAGCATCGGGATGATCCCATATCAGCGTCTTCCACTTTTCCTCACCTTCCACCTCAATATGCGGAAGGTCCTCGATCTCACGGAATTGCAGTTGCAGAGGAATCCTGTTCAGCTCTGGGCATTTGGTCACCTTCAAAAATGCCATGGAATCGCAAGTTATTGGGACTTCACATATGCTCTTCAGCTGGGGTACATCATGTAGCTCCAAGAGATTCAACTTTGGGAGAGAAATTGAAGACGGAGAGGATGAATGGGTGTTGTTTACGGGAGTCGTTGTGCTTCCTTCTTGGCTTTGTCCCGCTCCGCTTATCATCTCCACCATTCCTTTGCATTCAATGACACGGATACTTTGAAGATTTCGAAGATGGAGCACCCACTCATGCGGAAATAGCTTTCTCATGTTATTGCATGTTGTCACCCAAAAGAGATTCGAGAGAAATCTTTTCAGTTGGCACGCGTGGGGGAGGACCTCCGATTATCTCCTCCATGTTCTCACAGTAGGATACTTCGATGTTTTCTAGATTAGGGAAGTGGGGCAGCCACTCAGATTCCAACACTCTCTTCATTTTATCACACTTCTCAACATAAATATTTTTAAGACTAGGGAAGGCAGGGGGCGGATGCGGTGGTGGTGACATAACCGCTACTATTATCCCCACCATTTCCTCACAAGACCCTATCGCAATCGTTTGGAGATGCGGAATGGAGAATTTAGGCTCATGCCCAAAGAGATACTTCAATTTCGAAAATGCAAATATTTCCAAACGCATGAGGCTTGGGAAGAGGGGAGGGGCAAGGGTTGGGACAGGGGAGTCATGGATGTCAATTATTTCTTCATCTCGTCCTCCACGCAGCACCTTCAAAATTTCATGGAATCGCAAGTTATTAGGACTTCACATATGCTCTTCAGCTGAGGTAGATCAAATAGGTACAATTCCGTCAGGTTTGGGAGAGAAATTGAAGACTGGGAGGATGAAGAAGGGGTGTTGTTCACAGGAGTCGTTATGCTTCCTTCTTGGCCTTGTCCCACTCCGCTTATTATCTCCACCATTCCTTCGTAGCCATCGACATTGATACTTTGAAGATTTTGAAGATGGATCAGCAACTCATGCGGAAACAGATTTTTCATGTTTTGGCATCCTATCACCTAAAGAGATTCAAGAGAAATCTCTTCAACTGGCACGTATGGGGGACGACCTCCAATTATCTCCTCCATGTTCTCACAATTTTGTACTTCGATGCTTTCTAGATTAGGGAAGTGGGGCAGCCACTCAGATTCCACCACTCTCTTCATTTTATGACACTTCAAAACATAAATATCTTTAAGACTAGGGAAGACTGGGGGCAAATGCGGTGGTAGTGATGTAACCGCTACGGTTATCCCCACCATTTCTTCACATGTGTTTATCGAAATCTTTTGGAGATGCGGAAGGGAGAATTTAGGCTCATGCCCAAAGAGATACTTCAGTTTCGGACAATGTTATATATCCAAATTCCTAAGGCTTGGGAAGAGGAGAGGGGCAGGGGAGTCATGGATGCCGATTATTTCTTCATCTTGTCCTCCACATAGCACCCGCAAGTTTTTCCATTTTTTATGCTCAGCTCCTCAAGGTTTTCAAGCGGACCCATGTCAAGACAAATTTGTTGCACCGTCGCAATTGTTCACTCTCAATTTCCGCACATCTTGGGGAATCAAAATACAAGTGCCACCTCCACTGCTTTCCCCTCCTGTGCTCACAATAGCATGGCTCCTTGTATTGACGTGGACAATCCTCTCCCATTTCAGAAATCGAACATCATGACTAAATTCCCATAATACTCCCTTCTTTTTGACCCATGCAGAGCTCGTAATGGCGAAGGTTATTCCTCTTCTCAAAAGCCATCCTCACAAACTTGTTGAAATCATCCACATCTTCAAAACAGCATACAACTGTCTCCAATTCCCTCAATTTTGTAATGTCTTCTCCATTTACCACCATTAACATTAAGATATTGCAAGTTTAGCAAAGCCCCCAATGTTCCTTTGGGTAATCTTTTATGCCTGTATGAGATAGGTCAAGGTATCTCAAGTTCACCAACATTTCCAGACCCTCGAGCGCTTCAACTGTATCACATTTAAACATGTCCAACTTTCTCAAAGATTGAGCTTCCCTAAATAAGGAATATAGTGCAATTTCCTACATTCTCTAAGTAATAGTGCCCTCAAGTTTACTAAGTCTGAAATGGAATTTGGAAGTTCTTGTAGTCCACATCCACTCAGGTTTAGAACCATTAGCCCTTGTAATTGGTTGAAGAAACAATTAGGGATGGCCACATGATACTGGAAATTCGAATTCATTAGAAAAGTTGATAGTTTAGGACAATTTGGTGACATGTTCAAGGGAAATTCTTCAATGACATTCTTCATAAGAAACTTTCTCCAAAGCATCCGTCCAATATTCCTCATTTGGTATTGTCCTCAACCCCTTTCTTGCTTTTACAATCGAAGTTGCACTCATGATGTGCAATGCCATGTCTCTAATCAAATCGTGCATCTTCACATTTTTCCCATGATCTTCTAATAGGCAGACATTTTCCAATATGCTTAGTATGGTGAGGCCTCTATCATATTGTTTCTTCCTCGTACTCAATCGACCAATCAATCCTTGGTCGATAAAGAATTCTATCAACTCAAATTTATCAATCAATTCATCTTCTGGATAAAGTGCACAAGATAAGAAACACTGTTGAACTTCTGCATTACCAAGACGATTGTAACTGAATTTTAATTTCATTAATACCTTATTTTCCATATCCGTTTGCCCCATCTCCGATTGCCTTAATTTCTCCAAGCAATCCTCCCATTCAAACACATGGGTCACTCCTTGCATGCTTCTAGCCATCGTGATGATAGCTAGCGGCAAGCCTCCACATTCTTTAATAATGGACTTCGCAACTGCTTCAGTTTCCAAATCAAGGGCCACTTCGGATCCGAACTCCTCCAAGAATAAACTCTCAGCTTCTGTATGAGATAGATGCTCAATTTTTATCATTTCTTGACATCGCATCTTGCGGCATACCTCAATGGATCGGGTTGTTAAGACCAACTTAATTCCATCTGGGATTCCCACATCTTTAAGATCAAAGTAATCCCACACATCATCGAGGATTACTATAGATTTGCCTCTTTTCGTTAAAGAATCGCACAACATTGCTGCTCGTTTCCTCACATCCTTTTCTTGTAGCATGCCTAGACCTAGTACCTTCCAAAAGTCATCCTGCAACGCTTGTATATGGAAATCTTGTGACACAGTGATCCACAATACTTGTCATAGTTTGTTTCTTTGAGGAGTTTATTATGTATGTGTACCATAATAGTTGTTTTACCAACACCCCCCATTCCATAAATGCCTAGTCGGGATATTTGATTCCCTAGTAGGTACTCCAAAATCTTGGTAGTATTTCTTTGAAATGCCTCTCCCACCATCTTTCCTTCTAACATTTGACGGCCTTTGGTGTCTCTCACCTCGAATAGTCCTTTGCCTTGTCTCCTAAAGTCTTCTGCTTCACATACCAGTTTATCCACCAATTGATGCGGTGGCAAACAAACCTCACTTGCTACTTCAATACAATCTTTAAGCTTCTCCACATTCGCCAACCAATTTGCAACTCCAATTTTCAGCTTCTTTAGGAATAGAGAATTAGCAAATTCTAACTCATTTCTTACATCAGATTCTTCTCTATAGAGTAGTTCTAGTTTTCTTTTCGAAGCTCCATTCTCTTCAAAGTTGTTCCTTCTGTTTGGATGAGTCATCATCAGTGCACTCTCATACATATCTAATCCTGCAATTTAAAAATTCCATCAGTTAGAGTCTCGTGATAGCATTCTTGCTGCCCCATAATAATGTAACATGGTGATATATAAAGATAATAACCATCGACCTAGTAATGACGATGAGCCTGTCGGGCTTGTTCCACGAGGTAGAATATCAGGAGGTAGGGGAGCGTTATTTGGAGTTTGCGATGATGATGGCATACATGGATCCATGTCCATTAGAGCTCGTGGGTGACATAGGACTAAATGGTTTTCCCATGATGATGATGGCATGGCTGGATTCTGGTGCACTATCTCGAGATTAATGGATTGATGTGGAACACTTTGACGTTGAGGGGGCACCGAAGCTGCTTGCAATAAAATGGTCAATTGTAAGATCAATCAACAATTGGACTATCAAATCAAGCCATCGGTACTAGTAAAACAACATCTAGAACTTGATCACACAAAATACCTACAGTGAAAATCAACTTACACAAAAGTTGAATATTATTGATGAAAGAACTAGTGCAATAAAAATGAAGTGATATTGGACATTATGGAATGATGCTTGGCATGTTTCTAATTGGAGGCCCCCATTGATATCTTGTTTTAAAAAACATCACATGTTAGATTTCAATAAAATGATCTAGGGATATTTAAGGATCCATCTAGAACCATGATAGCAATGTGGATTAATTCAAACACACCTTGTGATGATGATGGGCCTATAGTATTTGTTGACGTTGGGACATCCATGTCCATTGGAGCCTGCGAAGGAAAGATATTGTTCCCATCCTCCTTGTCACACCTTGGGGGAAGCTGACCAGGATGTTGGCCAGTGTCGGTCAGAGTAGTAATGCTGCGTACATGATCCCCTCCCACTACACGCAGTTGATGACAATCCTGCAAACTATATGCAATGTCCACATTAAGGGATGAATCAATTTGCGATGATGATCCCTCCGTTGGATTATGCACTTCATTCGTTTGTATTTCCTCAGAAGTGTTTACAATTACATCACAAGATTCAAGAGGATACTCTGGCAGAGAGCGGTGATGATTTGACCAGTCCGTTGAATATGGCAGTGGATCTGGAGCGATTTCATCTGCAAATTGTTCGTCCAAGCTTAGATGTTGTTCATTGGAATATTGGGGAATGCCGGTCGTAGTTATGTTACTGAGTAGAGGAGTGGGTAAAACGTCACCTCCAAATTCAAGATGAGTTGGTTGCTCAGGAGTCGCCAGTAGCTCACTTACATCAAAAGAAGAAAAATCTAGCGAGTCCATCGAAAATTGTTGGTGAGATGAAGCATTTTCATTTCCATGTGCCGCATCCAACCACTGGTTCGACAGATCGGGTTGCCAGGAGGCATCTAGATTATCTAGAGGCATATCACTAGGAGGCAGTGAAACTTGACCTTGAGAGCATGCTAAAGCGTTAGTTTCGGTCGATCGATAGCAAGATGGTTGCTGGGGCGCGCCCCTGGGTTGATTCGAGTTTTGCATGTCATTGGGATCTGACGCATCATCACTTTGGTGCACACTCGTACCTATTTTTTCCGTTCCTTCACCTGATGTGCCTCCCATGCTTATATTCAACACACTGCTTTCACCATCAAATGTCTGGGAGGCTTCTGCTCTCACATGAGGATCAACTTTCTCACAACATTTAATACCCTGGTTTGGAATTCCGGCGAGGTGCGCCCGGATCCTTGGAGCACTTCCCCGATACTCGTTGCCGCAAAACTTGCACTTCCACTTGTTGTTCTCCACATATTCCACATACTCACGAAATCGATCTGGCTCTCTAGGCATTCTTTTTGCTATTACCTACAAAGAGGACATGACATGAAAAACAAAGACAAAGCCAAGCAAAAAGCATAGAATGGTCAAAAACATATTAGATCAAATATAAAAAGGAAGAAGATGCATATAGAAATATAAAGAATTCCCAAGTTATATTAACAGTTAGCTAACCAGATAGACTTGATATTAATGCAAAATCCTTGAATCCTCCTAACAGATCCAAACCACCTGAGTTGTGTATGCCCAAAGTACAAAGATCTCTCTCCTTTTTTCACCAAGAACAAAAGCACAAGCAGAGAGAGATACACTAGATCTACACAGAAGAAATTAACAAAGGAAAATTAGATTATACTTATCGAAAAAAAGGAGAACTTATAGATTATCTCAGCAGGAGAACACGCCTTGGAAGTAGAATCTCGAGCAGCCCTTACACATTAAGCATGGATCCAGAGGAGCATCAAGAGTGCAGGGTAATTGTCTCCCATGTCACTTCATCAAAAGGAGTGGTTGGTCCTACACAAGAAAACGCGTTCGCCTTTGAGGAAAGTAATGTGCACCCAAGAGACTTTTGAGCCCAGTTCTCTTTTTCTTCCCCACCCGAAATAGTACTAATTATATAAAGATTTTTAAAAAGCAGCATACCAAATGAGGTGGAAAGCTATTATTGAACGTTAAAATATGGTTATTTGATAAAAAAATACATTTCAAAGTATGGTACACTTAATTGCTGAAATCTCTAAAAACTTTTTAAAAAAAATGAAAAATTAAAAACAAAACCTACCTAAAAAGGCTACCGCACTATTTTTCTTTTCTCTTCATACTCCATCCATCTTAATAATATATATCCACTTTTCTTATATCTAGCATTGCTATTTTTTTCCTTTAGGAATGAGTTACATTGTATTAATTAAGAAAACCTTGGAAGTAGTGTTGCTTATTTACTATCCATAAATCTTGTCTCAAATTTACAACTTTACCTACACTAATCACTTATGACCATAAGAAAAAGCCTTTTCCGTTTCTAGTTCCGAACAAAACATGTCAGATTGCACCATCAATGTCTAAGGAAATTTTACCATCTAGTCTACCTTTACATCTGCAATTTGGATCATTGATAGAAAATTAAAAAAAATTCACCCAAGGAGTGATTTAAAAAGAAATCTTTAACTTACTAATATTTAAGGAAGATTATTATTGACACAAACATTTCTCGCTCAAAGGCCTCATTCACATTTTCATGAAAATATTAGCGATTAAATCCACCAACAATTTTACTTCTGATAAAAATACATTTATTATGCAGCATCCTTAATCTCTATTGCATTCTTTTGAGTTTAATAACGTAGATCCTTTTTAATAAAATTATGAATTCCTGTAAACCGATTATGACCATGTATCTTCAGCAAAGATTGAGAGTACGAAGCATACAAAAAGCTGGAAATTCCCGGCTGAAGGGGCGGCTTTAGTCAAGATTCCCGTTGAAGCGTTCACACCGTGTGAATTAAGAAACCTGATACAAGTTCACACTCATCAACTATATACACGAATCCCTGAAAATCATATCTGTAAATTATAAAAAGTCATATCCGATCTATTGAATTTATTCATATAGGATGACCAAGCCGTTGGCATATTACATTATGCATTATTGATAATTATTAAAATTGATATTGATATTGATATTAATACATGTCGATATTCACCCTTGATCAATTGTGATATATGGCAATAGGCTATTAACAATGATAGACAAAAATATTGATAAGATTGGTAAATTGTCAAGGTACTAGAAGACGATTGAATACATGAGGAGCCTTGAGATATGGTTATTGGTTTGAAGTCACTAGGGATGAAAGTAGTTGAGGTCATATAACAACTGGCACACGTTTTTTGATGAATAACTGTTCGAGAATAGGATTGTGGAGTAGTGTGAATATGGGCACATGATTCATGGAGTGGAAGAACAGAGTTAAAATCATTAGAAACTGTTCGAAAGAAGTTACGGCACTACTACTATAAATATTATCACTTGTCTATTAAAAAGCCGGCACAAATTGAATAAATTTATTATATTTCAAAATATCTTTTTTTTCTTGCACGCTCGCATCTGGCATACTTTCTAAGTTGAAGCTTTCATATCCGGATGATCAATAAAATTCTAACGTAAATTTTATTAAATTCTGTCGAGGTATATTTACATTTGGTCTGCTTGTAATAACTTTTTTTCTCTCTGTGTCTGTGAAGCTTGTGGAGCAAAACACTACCGATGTTCTTGAAGAAAATATCATAAATAAAGGAGCGGACCTAAGATGGCCTCGCGCTCACGGTAAGTCCAGCGAGCTCCCGTGAGCGTCACTGCAAGATGGCTTGAACCGCGTACTCTTCGGCTGGAATCCCCCAACCATAGCTCGACGTGTGGCGGTTGCAACAAATTCAATCTAGACTTGAGTGCAGGAGACGATAGATGGTGCTTTAAAGTGTGCGTGTTACTTCCATGCAAAGTGTATGGCTTCTTCGGTCCAACGGCATTGTGCGAATTTACACGTCTGCCCTCGCGGGCTGAGGGGGTCCCGCACGACTAGTTTTGGTCATCCGTGGATCTCAACTTTCCATTATTTATTTTTAAAAAATTTTAAAGCTTTTTGATGATGATGATGATAATGATAATGATAATGATAATATTTTTTTCCTTACCGTACCCACGAGGAGAATCATTAGGGGATCACAGGATTTGCTTTTGAAGATTAGTTTTATATTATTAAAAATGAAGGATCAACTTGAGAGTTTAATTAACGTCCTTTTGATACTTAAACTTGCTATGATAATCCGAAATGGAATCATGTGGTGTTTCAACTTTTAATTACCTAGCGGAATCGAATTCAAACATAATTATCCACATCCAAGTGATTAAAATGAAAATTTAGAAATAAGTATGATGATGATGAAATAATTAAAGTACATTAATGTTTTTACACTTAAGGACAAGATATAAAAATAAACGTGGATTGAATTAATAAATTTATATTTATTAATCTAAATATATAGAAGACAAATTCCATTGTGATAAGAACAAGACTAATAATGAATACTAAACTTGTAATGAAACTAGAAATGAAAACACCTAAATTCTATCTAGTCAATTTTTTTATAATCTTTTTAATATTTTCTTTTATCATTCTCATCCTTACTCATCATCCGCCAGCCGTGTCGTTTTTCTCTCTGTGCTCACCCGCTCTCTTGACCGACACTGCCCCCACTTCTTTTCTCTCTCTCTCAACTCTTCCTGTCGTCTTTTCTGCTCACCTCCACTAACTCAAATCATGGCGTATTCTCGATCATTATTACATTCTTTCATGTATAGTATTGTAGATCCTTTCTGATAAGATTACAAATTCTTGCGAACCAATCTATTACACGATCTGACCCTGAATTTTTCAAGGCGCATTTAAGCTGGAATTCCTATCAAAGTTCTCGAACGCGGTCCGCTCTCCGAGTTCTAAGTCCTTGCCGCTCCCTCCTCCCTTTGGATGACCGACATGGTCGACTTGAGGCCACTTTCAACGCGTCATTCACGCATGTGTGAACGGAAGGAAATTAGCAAGAGGGAAAACGCGCAAGGAAACAAAAAGTAGAGCAACTCGGTCAAAAAGGAAACAGCAGAGAAAAGCCAGCAAACAGTCATAATGCCCATATCTTCAGCAAAGGTTGATAGTGAAAAAGCATACAAAAAGCTGGAAATTTTCGGCCGAAGGGGAGGCTTTTGTCAAGATTCCCATTGAAGCATTCACACGGGGTGAATTAAGAAACCTCACACGAATTCGGACTTGACGTCAATATACACAAATTTCTAAAAATCATATCTGCAAGACACAAAATATGATGTCCGATGTGGTGAATCTATTTACACCAAAAGAAATGACCATATCTTTGGCATGGATGAGCATGTGACTAATGCATGGATATCACCAAGCACATGATGCATTATTGACAATTATTAAGATCGATATCGATATTAGAACACATCAGTATTTACCTTCAATTGGTTGTCGATATATGATGACAAGTAATTGACAATGTTCGGCAAGAGTATTGATAAGATCTCATTAAGGCATTAGAAGAGGACTGAAGATATGAGGAGCCTAAAGATATGATTATCAATTCGAAGTCATTGCAAATTGAGCTAAGTAGGTTGTTTCAAGAGACGTTTTTTTCTGGGTGGACTTTCGTGCGGTTTAATTGCATGCAGCCCTTGTGCTAAAGTGAATTGGCTTACTAGAAAAGCAGCTCTTCTGCTGAAGTGATTGAAAGTCAAAACAATTTGGACTTTCACACTCAGTGATGAATTGTCCCATGTTTGCCTTCCTGGTTTGTCTTCAGTATGACATTTAGTAATGCAAAGTTTAATTGATCCTTTGGAATAAGCATGACAGTGAAATTTGTGCACCAACGACTTGTCCACCATGAATATTTTCACATGACATTGATTCCAAATTAGCATTTTGTAAAAGTCTGAATAAAGGTTTTTTTTTTTTCTTTTAACTAGTTCCAGATGGATTTTGTAATATTGCTAATGAAAGAAAATAATTTTGAACATCACATAATACATGCTGAAGGTGATTAAAACCACGTCTCTTGGATAGTTTGTAGAGCTGAGTTGGCTGTTATTTCTCCTAGATTAACAAAAAATTTTGTGTTATTAATATGCATTGCTAATGAAGATAGTTTTTATGCCTCTAAGTTCAGTGACTACACAAGAACCTTTAAAGAAGGTGTTATGGCATCTCACGTCCAACATCACTTCATTATGCTTCCAGCCTCTCTAAATAGGTATGAAAAGAGGAAACTAAGAAGCTGCCACAACAAACAATCTCATTCTATTAGGTCCACACTACATGTGAGAATCTGAGTAGACAATCCAAAAAAAGTGTGCCGAATTGCAAATTAGACAGTCACCCTAAAAAGCTCCCTAAAAGCATCAACCCAATCACCATATTACTGCAGCTCTTGCAAATACACACTGATAAAGAATTAGTACAATAGACAATTAAAAATAAAAAAATGGATCACTCTCCAAGGAGAGAAAAACAAAATCAAATTCCACAATCAGCGCAGGAGAAAGATGTTGTTTAGCATTAAATCGCCAAACTCTCCACATCTCACTGAATCACTCAGTGTTGTGTACCCCAGGGAGAACATATTCTATGATCAAATAAGCAAAATATGATAGAAGTCAAAAGCTCAAAAACCACAACTAAACTCACAAGTAGTCCTGCAATAAGTATATATGATCACTAAACATTAGTTTTAAATTAGAATTACTAGTAATCGAACTCAAATAATTAATGAAAATCTCAAAGACATATTTCTTCCACTTCAACTTGCAAACTCTATTTACTGGTAAACTCCAAGTGAAAATCATCCATATCTAACAAAAATAAAATATTAAAGTATTCACTTATTAGATATATGAAAGAATTACAATATAAAAAGATATATCCATGACTTACCCTACTCAAACATTTATGCATTCTCAATGCATTCTTCAATATTAATTAGCGTGGTAACTACTCTTAATCAATCTTTAGTGCAAATCATAGTTTCCACTACTCTAGAAGTCAAAGAACTTCAAAAGCCATCAAGTTTGTGATCTGATGTATTGAAAATCAACTATGAAAAAAAGGGGGTAGACCCAACACGCTCACATGTAAAGGGGAGATTATTAGGGTTGTTACAAGAATAGACAAAATATCCTAAGTTTTCACCACTCAGTCAAAGAAAAAAATGATTTTAAACAGTTTTTGGCTCAAAAAAATGATTTTAAACTTTTGGCCAGTAGTTTTCTACCACATCAAAAGATCAAGATCATGACCCTCTTAACTTTCAGCTTTAAAATACTTATCAAGTTTAGATAAGTTGCTCGTGGACACTTTTTTCTCCTCGTGAAGAAAGAATTCATATACCTTTTCCAAAATGAAATCCACAATTAAATCAAGGTCATCCTTATTGCCCTTCTCATGGCTCTCAAGATTCCAATTACTACTAGTATCAATCAAAAGTTGACCACCCAAATTTCTATCACAAGAGATCTCTCATGAAAATGAAACATATGATCCAGGGCAATATCACATTATTATACATTTCATCAATTTCTGCACTATCATCATACATTAGTTTATAATAGTACTACATATAATTTTCTTGAATCCAATATTACTGCAATCAACATCATCATAGTTACCTTTTTGAAACTTTCATAGTATTTGTTGTACTTTTTCTTCATTTTTGCATCTATTATTTTCACCCTAAGATCTGAAACTTTCTCCGCTTGTTCAAAGTTTTATATAAAGTTAATATCTCATTAAAATAATCATTCAAAGTGGTATATAGAGTTTTGGAGATCTTGTTGATAGCATCATAAAACTTCTTCAAAAATATGAAAAGAATTTTGCCATTTTCCCAATCTTCATGTTTACAAGTTTAATTGTCAAGTTCAGTTAAGAAAGAATGATCATTTTATTCCATCCTTTTAAAAGCTTTACCGAACTTTAAGGTGGTGTCTAAGATGAGATAAGTAGAGTTCTACCTACTTGTAATGTCAAGACATATTAAACCATTATAAGTGATCTTTGCACTTTTAACGCAACTTTGGAATGTTTAATGCTCATGGGAGAACTCTTCACGTACCTAATCACATTTCGATTATGTACAATAAAATCACATATTTGATCAATCCATCCCTCACAATCAAATTTAATTTATGAGCATGCACTTCATGTGTAAAACATCACAATTTAATATCATAGCCTATCTTTTGATAATTTTTCTTTCAAAAAATCAATGACAATATCATTTGAACTGCCATTATCCATAATGATTATGGATACTTTTTTTTTTCTATTCCTCACTTGAAAATGCATTTCTCAACTATTTTCCCAATATCTTGCCCTTTTGAGTATGCATTACCACAAAATTGATGATTATGTTGTACAATTTCTAGTGATCATAAATAAAATGTACAGTTACATATAAACAGTTCAAGTTTTGAAACAATTCCATGTATCGGTTGTGAGTGCGGCCTTAAACTTAAGCTTGCAAAAGTCTTCAACCTTGTATTTTCATAGAGATACAACTTCATGCAAACTCTAGTAATTGGAAATCATGAGATGTGATTGAAGGGAGGCTATAATTGATTAATAAAATCATAAAATCCAACACGCTCGACTATCGAAAAAGGTAGTTCATCCATTATGATCATCCAAAAAGCTAAGCCAAGCTAGTGGGGCACAAAATCACCTAAAGAAGACTAAGACAACAAAAAGTATGATGCAAAAATTTACTAAAGACCTAGAAAGTACCAACATTTTGGGAGCTTTTGTGTAGTGTCGGAGTGTCTAACACTCTTCAACACTTGGTCAACAAGTGTTGGAAAATCTAACGCTTGATCAACTCTCTCGACACTCTCCAACACTTGAGTCTAGAATTCCGACACGCGAGTTTGGAATTCTGACACATGATTTTAACACTCATGAGGTCAATTTTAAAAATTTTTAATAAATGAAGAGTTAAAATGTGAATATGTAAAAATAATAAATAATAAAAATAATAAATGGGGAAATAAGAAAAATCTAATCTTTCATTCTCTTTTAACTCTCACTTGTCATGACACGATTCACCCCTTAAGTTTTTTTTCTTGTTTCTTCAAACATGCTCGACATGTGAGTCTAAAATGTGGATTGCTTTTTTTTCCCTTCAAATTATATGGATTATTGGAGTGAAGTTAAATTTGTCAAATTGAAACAATGAATAACTTTAATAAATAATGACTTAATATTTTCAGTGTAAATTCATTCCAAGCTTTTTTTGTTATTTATTTATTTATAATTTGAATCAAATTAATTTTATTAAAATAATCATAAAAATGATAATTTATCATATAATATAAATATACATTTAATATATAACATGTCTCAACGTGTTGGAATTCTCTTTTTTTATAAATAAATTGTCGGAGTGTCATGTTATATTGTGTCGCATATTGCATGCCAATATTAGTGCTACTTAATTGAAGACTAACAATTGATAAAAGAGGCGAGGGCCGTGAGGGAAATTTGAGACTCGAGAAAAGACGAATTGCATTTAATCACATAGCAAGAATGAATGAATATAACAATGAAATCAACATTCATTTTAATAATCAACATTCAATACACAACATCTTTTCATACATATCATTACTTTGCCCTTTTTAATGATCACCTAATATTGACGGCATAAGTACAGCGAGAGTGCCAAAACTTGGCACGGAGGAATACTTAAGTGCCAAAACTTACAAACGGTACACTTAAGTGCCACTTTTAAAAAAAAAAAATAGATCACTTAAGTACCAAGTTGCCGGAACCTTGCCGAAAATCCTACGTGACAATTTTTTATTAATTGTTTTGCCTACATGGCTCGCCAGAAATTGAAACGACAAAAAATCAGCACAAAACGACATCATTTTTGCGCTGACGTGGATTTTAAAAATTATTAATTAAATAATTAAAAATATATATTATTATAAAATTGATTTTATTAAAAAAAAAACAGAGGAGAAAGGGATCGGCGAGGGCTGCACAGCCCTCACTGCTGCGCCGCCGTTGCCGGCCCATCCTTGCCGGGAAGGGTCGGCGACGGTGGACGAGGGTCGTCGGCCCTCGCCTAGCCGAGCCAAGGGCCGTCAGCCACCCAGATCCGACGCTGTCTGGGCGGCTCTTAGCCCAACGGGGCGAGGGCCCACAGGCTCTCGCCGCAAGCCAGCCGGGGCCCGGCGACCCCGGCCGACCCTCGCCCACAGTCGCCGGCCCTTCCCGACGAGGGTGGGCGGCGACGGCAAGAGCTGCATAGCCCTCGCCGATCCCCTTCTCCTCTGTTTTTTTTTAAAATCAATTTTAATTTTTTTTAAAATCTGACGTGGACAATTTTTTTATTTAAATTGCCACGTGGAATTTTTATTTTGAAAAAAATGCTCCGTTAGCAAATGAAGTTGCCGGAAAATGAAAACATGGCAATTTGGCCGGATTTTCTCGCCGTTGGCACTTAAGTGATCCATTTTGCTCCGATTTTGGCACTTAAATGTACCGTTTGTAACTTTTGGCACTTAAGTGTCCCTCCGTGCCAAGTTTTGGCACTTCTGGGGTCCGTACCCCTAATATTGACATGCTTTCCTATTTTCATTTTTCATGCAAACAATATTAACACATTCAACAAATCAACAAATGAGCATACTCATTAAGTGGGTACACTTGGTGAATAGCAAGTGGATATACTCAACAAATGAATATAATTGGCAAGTGGTTATTCATAGAAAGTGAATATGAGCAGTAAATAGTCATACTAAAAAAATGGATATGAGCAATATTTAGCGATACTTAGCAAATGAATATAAGCAATTTGTTATTATATTTAAATGGTAATAAGTGGCAGGCGAGTATAAGCAACGAAAAGTGAGTATAAGGTGAATATGAGCAATAGCCAATAATTATAAGGAGATATTAGCAACAACAAGTAAATATAAGATGAATGTGAGCAGCGGCTAATAATCTTAAGGTGAATATTAGCAGCGGCTAGAAAGTATAAGGTGAATATATAGTGAATATGAGAAGTATGTCGATATACTTAGTAAGTAACAAAATGATGAAATTAATCATTCCAAGCCCAAGTTTTTCATTTTCATATACAACGTGCAACCATACTTCAAGAAAATCAATTAAATGCATATGAAACGTGTAAGAACTCATTAATACAAGCCAAAACAACACAACATCCCAACACACTAGTATTGAGACTTGTTCAATCTTACCTTCAATTCTTTTTAGTGACAACTAATATTAACTAATATTAACCAACCAAGTCGAAAGTACTAAATGGTTTACGCTATCTCAATGTCTAGAGTTTTCATTTACCTCGAACAAAACTTGAAGAACCAAAAATTTTAACCACCCTGTAAATCTTGAAAGATGGAACCTTTACTTTTCAAACTAGGGATCAAACGTAGAGAAAATTTTCTTTTTGAGTTTGATAATGAAAGGATACGGCTAAGGTAAAAAATGAGCTTAAGATATTTTACCAATTTAAAATGATGACTTGAAGTGTAAAATGCTAGACGGACAAGTCGTGTACACATTAGAAATTATGAGTAGCAAATTTTTCTAGTTTATGGCCAAATAGAAAGAGGAGTTGATGGCTAATACTTTTATTAATGATGGCTAAATTTTATGTGTCAAGAGACACAAGTGTTTTAATCTTAATAAGACAAGTGGCCTAATCCTTCAACTTTGGCCAAGTGAGTGGGTCAAGGTTAATGTAAGTAAATTTATATTAATATTAATTAACTAAGGTTAAAATAAAATAAATATTGTAGCCCTTGACATCTCAAATTCACCAAAGTCATTGATCAACCATACCAAAAATTAGGAAAATTTTTGATTTAGTAAATTTAAAACTTAATAATCATTAAACATATAATTAGAATAATGTCCATCACAATTGATAACTAAGTTAGTGGTAAATTAATTAATGTAACTCTACACTATCAACGTATATGTCAACATCTATAAGCTTAACTATTTAAATCCAACACATGAGACTCAAGATGATTAAGGTCATGAGAAATTATCCTTTGCGTTTTTTGAACCTCATAAAATTAACAATCCCACTAAGATTTATTACATGCTAACCTGAATTCCATGCTAGATAATACTTAGCTTCATAACCTAAATTTTATTATTGGACACAAAATATTCAGAAATATCACATAAATATTATCAGGAAAATTTCAAATGTCACAATTAGGATGGGACTTGATGAAGAACACCATTGATTTAAGTGATGAATGATGGAAGAGGAAAATTCATTTTTTTTTCTTTTCTTTTGTTACTTTTCTTTAAGTTCATTTTTTAAGATACAACTCATAAACATGTTTATTATAATAGGAAAATCCTAAAGTTAAAGTTTTTAGAATGAAATGCATACCTCCGGATCTTGAAATTTTGTTAGATAAAATGTTCAGAAATACAATTGCTATTGGAAGTATCAAATGGAACCCTACGCGAGTTTACATGTTGATAAGGATATTATGATCATATAACTTGATATCAATAATTGTGTAGGATTTACTAATGATAATATAAAGGGTAATGTATGCAAAAAGATTGTTTGATAGGCTCAAAGCCATAAAAGAGTGGCATAGAGTATAGTGAGGCAAACTCAAAAAAAAAAAAAAAACAAAAGAAATTGACTATAGATGCTAAGTTAACAATGCAAATAGACAAAATTTATTCAACTATTGAAAGTAGGAATAATGTCACAAATTTTGAGATGGAGTTTGATCCTTACAAGGAAAATATATAGATGTTGAAAGCCATGCCTAAGATTAAGTAAGACCCATATTTATACTTTTTTTGCACTAGATCATTTTTTAAAAACGAAAAGAAAAAGATAATTGGCAAGCAAGGCCTATAGTTATATTTTTTTTGCATTCAATCATTTTCCAAAAAAAAAAAAAAAAGAATAGGCAAATCTTCATAAACTTGGATGGCAATTAAGAAAAAGTTGTGTGAATCAAGTATAAGTTTAAAAAAACATAATCATCACTAGGATCTTAGTTACTTACTTGAGCTTATTCATATGCTACGTTGATGTAATGAGACACATATTTACACTATTTATTTGTATTAGTTGGCGAGACATGTTTATATTCTATTATGAGACCTTTTTCTAATTGAGTTCTATTTTAAGTCATGACTCACTCATTTCTATTTATATTCTATTATGAGACTTGTTTTTAACTAGTGTTCTCTTTATTGGGTGGAATTTGCATATATATGATAGTTGATAAGTGTTTCATTGATGAATGATCAAGATAATTTGTTAAACTCCTATTTTAACTCTATTATGTCACTTTAGCCAATTATGGATAAATTTTTTAAAATGGAAAACCATGAAAATAAGGAAGATGAATATTTGCAACTCTATGCAATTGCCCATTCTTCAATTGTTTGTCATTTGGGAGACATGATTTACAATTTCCTCATCCTCCAACAAGTTTGTAAGTTAATTCTTTTACACATTAATATATGTATGTGGTATATATTAATTAAATTTACAATATTTTTGTGTTAGTAAATATTATATAGTAGATGCTAAATATTCAAATCTCATGGATTATTTGGGGCCATGCAAACAAATTAAATATCATTTGCTTGAGTTTCAACGATGTCCTACACTTATAAGTTATAAAAAAGTGTTCGGTTGTACTCATTTCTCACCATAATCAAAAATCATAGTGAGCCTTTGGTATATTGAAAAAGGAGTGAAAGAATTTGAAAGGAATGCCAAAATATCCATATAAAAAACAAGTGAAAATTGTAATTATGGCAATTATATATGGAAAAAAATATCGCAAATGATACACATTTTACGAGAATAGATTCGGATTCTATTCTATATATAGTCCAATTATATATATGAGGAGGAAAATACTTCAAATGATTTTGCAACTTTTAATATGGCACATTTACATGATAAAATAACTCATATCTTAATTTAAGCTGATTCATTTATGGGGATAAGTGTATTGCAAAAGTCATAAAATTTATCAATAAAGTATAATTTAATACTAAAACTTTCAAAAAGGGGTAATCAAATCATAAAATTTATTACGAAAGTTCAATCGAGTTCCGTGAGGGTTGGGGAAATTTGGGCCTGTTCAAGATGGTGTCCCACGGGGCATGGATTTGTCATGCCCCTCGCCCCTCACCCCAGTTATCCATTTGCCGACACGTGGAGACATCATGGGCCAAAATGGGCCTAGAACAAGCCTACGCCCTCAAACGTGGCCCAAGCACCGCAAGCTAACCCGAAAGTCCATGCCCTAAGTTCCAATCCAACGGCTGTCCGACCGACCAACGAAGGAGAAAAAGGTCCCAACGGCCGTGCGTTTCGAAATTCGAATTTCGAATTTCCGCGGAGCTTTTTCCTCCTCCCCGGGCCCTCCTCGGCCGAAACGGCACTTGGGCCCCATTCGAGCTCCAGCGGTCCAAAGATCTATCCGTTAATCCCGTCCCCACGCCGTCAAAACCCACCCCGTCTCTTCCACACGTGTCGGCAGCAGATTGGCCGTGGGGGTGGGCCAGAGGAGCTCACGTCACGGGCGTCTGGAAGCGGTTTCGACGGGCCGAAAAGCTCCCGCCCAAAAATAGAAGAGAACGTTTTTCCTCTCACTATTTCTATTTAATTCAATTTTTTAAAAATTAATTTAATCGCTCCCTTTTTTCCCCCCGTCTGGGTAGTTCTGGAAGCGAGCTGTATAAGAAACCGCTCGTTGAAACCTTCCAATCAAGAGAGAGAGACGCGATCGTTCCTCAGTTTCCGTCGGAGTGAAGGAGAAGATCGGATCGGAGGCTCGCCGGCGAGAAGGGAGGAGACGTCGGACATGGAAGAGGCCGCCAAGGAACAGTCCGCCGGTTCCGGTGATCTCTCTCTCTATCTCGTGTTTATGCCGATCGTGGTGAAGTTGAATTCTCGCGACGTTTCTCGGCGGTCCGTTTTTGCTTCCGCGCGTCGGTTGGTGATGGTGGCGAGTTTCTTCTTCTTCTTCTTTTTCAGGGAAGCCGAAGCTGCTCCGCTACGGGCTGCGATCGGCGGCGAAGCCGAAGGAGGAGAAGCAGGAGGCGGCGAACTCTTCTTCGTCTCGGAGGTTCGTTTCCCTCGATCTCCTCTCCTTTTCCTGTTCTGGGCTTTGACGGTTCTCTGCTCTTCGGCCGTTAGTTTGGGGTGGCTCTGTGTGCGCGCGTGTGTATGTGAGTGATTGATTTTCCAGGATCGGACCGAGTCGAGCGGGCGTTCGTCACGTGTGGAGATCGAGCTATCGTTTGCTTTTGCTTGTTTCGGTTAGGTTTCCCGTAGGATGTACAATTTGTGTCGGTTTGTGCAAGGGTACAGAGAATTTGATATTTGAGTTACCTCGTTTGCGAATGGAGTGCTGGATGATTATCCCGTGTGGGGCCTGTGTGCCGTGGCGCGTTCTGGAATTGCTCTTGTACTTGTCGTGATGATGGGGGAGGGTTTTGAGTTACAAAGTTAGATTGAACAGATTGAAACGACGGGAGAGTGCCCTGCATAGATGGCATTATTTAATGGTGCCTGGGACTTGTCTTTCTTCTGATAGCGTTCCCATGATTTTTCTGGGCGTTTAAGTTTACACATGTGCTGGTTAAGCATTTTTAATGATTTAGTTTGTAAATTTACTTTATACTTTGATTATCAACTCTCTTGTGCTTGTAATGAATCTTGACTGGTTCATGCAATGCTGATTAAGACTTATTAATGGGCGAGAACCATGACAAGCATAACTAGTGGTTGTTCTCGTCTCTACTCCAGTCCTAGCAAAACAGAACCATATAATATGCTTAGTACTAGCTGAATTAGAAGTGCGCTCCATCTATGTAAACTGCTTAGTGATGTCGCTGCATTTGCACTGTTTAGGACGAGACGCTCACCCTCAGTGAGTAAAAGCATGGGCATTCTTGATCTCTCTGGGAAGGAGAAATCTGCAAAGCCACCCAGAAGGCTCTCCATCCCTGCTAAGTCCAATGTGAAACCAGAAACCAGCTCCTAAATCAGGTGGAAACGTGACTCCGATCTCTGAGGCAAGAGTGAGGAGACCTGTGAATAGTCAAGCAAAGAATGAAACGCTGCTCTCTAGTGTCTCGCGATCATCCGTGCGGAAGAAGTACAATCTTCTTGCTTCAACATCGTATTGGCTATCGCAGATTAATCTCTCGGAATCTGATAACAAGCACTCTATTTCTCTTGGCTTTTTCAAACTCGCTTCTGAGGCTGGATGTGAGGTATGCCATCTCGCGTTATTTGGTCATATAAGGACTTTCAGATATTCTTTTAATTAGGACCAATAATATCTGCCCAGGTCTCTTTAATGAATCTTGTAACTGAGGTTCATGTTAGGCCATTTCACCTTTGCACTGCGCTTGATGCTTTATTGATATATGGATGCAACTTGTCCAATGAGGCTTTGTCAAAACTGATGCATGCAACCTCTATTCCAATCTGATAATTTGGGACTAGATAATTTGCCCAATGGACAGCAATAGAAGCAAGTGATTTCTTCAATATGCAGCCACCTGGTGCTTGCCATAAAGCCGCAGCTTTCAGTTGCGGACTTTGTTAAAGGAAGCATAATTTTTTACTATTTATTTTATTAGTCATGTCTGTCATCTTCTCCAATTGGGACAATTGCATCCTGCCAGAAGAAACACACTTTATACTAGAGTAAACCACTGCATCTTCAGACAGTAGCTTGCACTGATGAAAGTTTTCTTTTTCTGGATGGACAATTAGAGGACATATTTAGATTATTTTGACAAAGTTGACCTTGTTTATTGATTCCCAAATTTGCAGCCCATTCAGAAAATGCGGGAAGAGCTCAAATCTTATGCACAACGTCACAATCTTGCTGAATTCGGAGAATCTCTGAAGGAGTTATTTGAAACTTACAATATTACAGAGAGTATAGAGCAGATGCAGGTGTCTCAAACCTGTTCTCAGGAGCCAGAAGGGGAAACTAGAACATCTGATGATGATGTCCATAGCGCTGTTTCTGTGACAGGGGCTAGGAAGCTCAAACCTAAGTCTTTGAATAATGAATCTGCTCAAACTTCCCCAGTAACAGAATCAGCCAACGACTCCAAGACCAAAGCTGCCACAAAGATTAGAAAACCTGTCGGTAGGAATTCAGCTAACTCCAAGACCTTCAAAGACAGAGAAACTCAAAACTTGCAGAAGAAGCCCCAGAAGTCAGTTAAACAAGAACTTGACAAAGAAAAGGCGAAGAACCAAGGAAGCAAATTGGCTGCTGAAGAAGGTGAGAAATCTTCAGATTTACTATAGCTTCAAAGTTATTGCATATACGAAGAAAGTTTAAGTCAGCTTCTTTTGTTCACAGGTCAAAATAAGCATATGCCTGCAGAGGACAATGTTGAGAACAAAGAAAACATGGTAAACTCCTGTTAATGTTTATCGTCAGTCTTTCTCCTGTCTGGTCTGGTGCATAGCAACTTTAATTTTGTAATTGGTACGGCTAGAGCTAGATTGGTCCAAAATATCATGGTTCCATTTTGGTCTGATGATGAACTACGCTTCTGTGAAACCACTTCCCCTTTCTATTTGATGAAATTCTCTGTACTTCTATACTGAATTTATGGAATTCAAGATGTTCCATGTTTCTCTGTTTTCTCTTGATCTATCATTTCATAATGACAAGAAGCATTCTTCTGTTTTAGGACTCTGCTCCGGTGAAAGAGGGTCTGTCTGAGGCTGCTTAAGCCTATGGCGCTCAGAAGATGCTTCCCTTCATGTCCAGCATCCATCCCGCAATGAGGAACTCTTTGTTTTTTTTTTGGTCGGAGGAACTCTTTGTTTGTATAGATAGAAGTTTCTACAACGAGTGTGTCGGTGTGGTTTGAAAAACTGAAATCATCTTTCCTTTTGCTGGTTTTATGTGCAATTCCTATAGGTGATATTTAAGTGTATTCAAACAATCAGACCGCTCCTGTCGCAGTGTGGTTAACGTTTGCTGGCCGAGGCCTTGTTTGAGATGTGGTTTTAGATTCAGTGGAATGGCAAGGAGGAGCATCTTGGAATTCTTTTATTTTTCTATTTTCAATGTAATAAAAAAAATATAGTGTTGTTTGCAATTTTCAAGCACGCTGGTCTTGCGCGTTTCTTAGTGGGAGAACTCCTAATTTAGACATATTTTGTGAGCAGCCTGAATTATGCCATAGCCATTTGTTCCTGAAGGTGGTTGTGTTATTTCTAAAACTTGTTCCAAGTCTTGGAGCATGAATTTTTCGAACTTATTTCTTTACAATATTAGGTTGATAATATATTTATGTTTCAAGAAGTTAAGAATCTAAATTTAGGATGTGTTTGTTTTAGGAAAATTTCATGATAAAAGCAAATGTTTTTCGAGAAATTATATTTTAGAAAAATGTTTTCCCATTTTCAAAGTAAAATATTCATTTTCGTAATTTTTAAATATGCATGTTTTTTCTATTGTAAATGGTTTGTTTTTCTGATTGATCATTTGCAGCCATTTAATCGTATGAAAGTTGGGAAAATTGGTTTGTGAGAAGTTCTTTCACTTAAACACCGCCTTAGCCAAGCAGACTTTCTCACTCGCCCACTGCACTCAGTCTCAAAACCTGCAAGCCGTCGCAAACCCCGATGGCTAATCATTTCCTAACCTGAAAAGAAGAATTACTGGTAGGTTCAACCAGAGAACCGTCCTTAACCTGAGTAATATTGCCAACTATTACTTTGAAAAAATTTTTTTAATTTTGTCGAGATTCCTTTTATTTTGCAAAAAATGCAACATCTCTAAAAAATTATTTTCCAGAAAGTTGTTCATATTTATGGGTATTAGCTAAATATTGAGACAAGATTATAGAAAGAAGCGTGCGTAATTGTGGAGAAAGAGAGGAAGAGAGTCCATGGACACGATCATGGCATTGTCGAGCGCATTAAGCGAGCTTCTCTGGACTTTCATCTTTGAGAGATTTGCTCTTGCTCAATCAATAGTCCAAAGCTGAAGTTATCCACTGTCTGGTCCTCGATTATCTCTATGTTGAACAGGTACTCCTCGGAACAGAGTCCGCCTTTGTCATTTCATCGAACATCTTCCTTGCAAACTCGATTCCTCCTCCACGGTGAATCAACGATATTGGAACTTGAAAAAACAAGGGTAAAGCGGGAATGAACTGAAATCATATCTAGAATTTAATCGGATATAAACGACCTGATTCGGCTGTGGGCATTTCCAATGAATCAGCAAAGGCCACAAATGGCTTCAAACCATCGCCCTCACGAACTAAGCGGTTGGGCAATTCCAAGGCTGAAGCCCATGGCAACACCGGCGAGGGACAGAGGATGGAGAAGGAGGCTGAAGCTTGGAGCTTGAAGGATCACGAAGCGAGTGCAGTAAGATTGAGATCGAGATCGTTGCAAGTACACTTGTTAAAATAGGTGTATAACCCATTTAATATTTAAATGGGTCATAAATAGATCAGGCTTTCTTTTAATATAAACTTATTTATGACACATTTAATATTATACTCCTATTTTGACATGTGTATATATAATGGGTTTAAAAATTAAAAAGACTAAAATACATGGATTGTTAATGAACTTGAACAAGTTTAAAATCTTTAAAAAAGTTATAAGAATAAGTTTTCCTAAATTTAGTTAGATAGAGAAATGTTTTAACAATATGAATCAGGTTGGATATGGGTTGGATTAAGTATGAATCAAAAAATTTATACTATGCTTAAATGGGTCATAAACGGGTTAATGAGTCAATTTAGGTCGGATCATTTATGACCCGACCCAAACCCAACTTAACCCACCCGTTTAACAGGTCTAGTTGCAGGCGAGACAGTGATAGTGATGGTCACTGAAGAGGAGAAAAGCCAAACAGAGGAGCCATCAACGGTAGCAAAGACATGCCTTCAAAGGGAGACGAGGAGTTACGCTAAGTGTTGTATTGACTCGAGTTAAGCGAGGGAAGAGAGGAAGAACCCCTAAGCTGAGAAAGATGGAAAAATGATTTTTTTTTTTTTAAAGGAAAACATTTTTCCCAATTTCAAAATGAGGATTTTTCGTTGATCAGAAAATATTTTCTTTACCACTCATTTTTCATGCCCCATACATCTGAACTGAAAAAGACTTTCCTGAAAAACATTTTACCGTTGACAAACGAAGCCTACTTTAAACATCATCTGCAATCAAATAAACCCATATATTACATAACCTTCACCAATACACTGCTGATAGTTCAACTCTACCTTTTACAAAGTTAAAATTCTGGCCAAGCTTGGAAAGACAATAGCACCACAATAAATGATTTTTCAAACAATGACATAAGAAAGCATTGAAGTGTGGCATTTTAATACAGGATACAAGTTACACACCCCTTGTTTCGATTGTGGATTACAATCCGCGAACGAAAACCCCCAAACTTGACCTGCCCTCTACCGCTGCCACGGGATTGAATTTAATCGGCAGTCCAGCTCTGCTCCACTATCTCCCTTACTCTCCGGTTGTATTCACGCTTGTTCTCACTGAACATTCGAGCGGCTTCCGAGTTTGCAGGAGAGTTCGGATTGGGATCGCACAGTAAAGACTGCAACAAAGAGCAATGATATCACTAAAGAGGAGAATGGCTTCAGGATAATTGAGTAAATTATAGATGAAGCTGTAGCATTAGTAGAGGGTCAGCAGAAATATAGTGATGATTTCTAAGCTAACCATGAGCCAGAACCATAAGAAGAAACTTCAGCTTACCCTTTGCAAAGTAATTCAACAAAGACACAGCCAACCTAGACCTACTTTTGGCTAATAAAGCAAGAAACAGTGAGTTTCATCATTCACCAGAATAATCAATTTAAGGACATAAATTCTCCTCCCACTGAAAAGGCCAATTCTCAAGTCTCTAAAATTAAGTGGCATCTAAGGGAGTGAGCCCTCTGCTCACTCCACCCACCAGTACTAATGTCCCAATATCTGCTAGGAAAATGTAAGCCAAATCAAGTTTAGAATGAAAAAGTGGGCAACTTGCAAAGCTTAAGCAAGTATTCGTGCACCCACCACATGTCGGCATACACCACAAGTGAAAGCAAAAAGGCTTAATTGCCAGAAAAAATAATTACCAAGCCACAAAGCTTCAGGGTCACGATCAAGAAGAGTCCATATTAAAAGATGAAGAGAGGCAGCAGACTGCATCTCTTCAGAAATATTTACTCATCCCAGAATACCACTCTGGTAATGAAAGCACAGGCAGAGCTTGTGCAGTTGGTTCACTGCAGGACTAGATACAGTTTGGCCTTATCTCCTTTATTCTCATAGCATTTCAGAAAACTGTATATTCAAATTTCTAATAATAAAGTTGATAGATGAGGTAAAAGGCTCAAAAATGAAGTACAATAGTTGTTTTTTGGATGCACAAACTTGTGATTTTTATCATGATTATCCTGATTGATCAGTCAAAACCAATCTTGCTCTAAACTTTAATGGCCAAAATCATGACCTATTAAGCACCATCAATATCATTAAATTTTGATGGTCAAAGTGTCAGGCAAACAAATATTAGATGTGGAAACTTCTAAAGTTTAATCAATTGCATGTGATCATCCAGAAATCTTTTCCTCCTATGGGCAACATGATTCTGTAACTCTAGCTCCAGAATTTTTAAATTTATTTCCCGTTGCCAATTAATTCTTGAAGTATGCATCATTAAAAATTGAAGAATAAAAAATATGCTAAGGGTCTCATTGAAACATGTATACTGTGACAGTGTTCATTGACCAAAAACAAAGAGGTGCAAGCCAAGAACAACTCATTGAATATCTATGCATTGAATGGCGAATGAGATGAAGACAATGAATGAAGCCACTATATAAAGCTATGTCTACCATAGAATAATAGCAGTGTTTGTGCATATAGAAAACACAAGATATCCATCCAGGACATGATCCAGTTGCTTTCTTATAGAAAGCATGCTACTATAAACAGGAAAATTAACAGTACCTGGATAGATGTGAGTATTGCCGCAACATCATATATAGGACTCCACTGGTTTTGCAATATATCCAAACAGATACTTCCATCAGCATAAACTATAAAAACATTAATAATGAAACAAACCCATCAGTAATCATTTTACATCATGAGAATAGATGCTCACTCAAGGCAGCTTGTAACTTGATTTTCCTGCAACTTACTATTTGGGTGAAACATTCTAGAAACAAAGCGCACTGTCGGAGGTTTATTTGGATAATCCTCTGAAAACTGAAGAGTCAACTTGAACGTACCTGGAAAACTCTTGCAAATTTTTAAATGTCGAATCAACAGGTGCAGAATATTACCAAGAATGTAGGGGAGCAAAACCAACAGAAGCAACCAGAAAGAAAACATAAAGAGAATGAGACAGAGGATCATCTTTACTTTTCGTTCAAAGAGGGTTCATCATGTGGTCCCACATGAATAAATGCAACACACCCATGGTTATAATGCACCCAATGCCCATAATAGGGAAGTAACTAGTTGAAGACCCGCATTGGACGGAATACCTTTTTTCAAATTTTTAAGATTATCTCATCCTAAATTTTTCATAATTAAAACTCACATAAGAAAACCATCATAATTTGAAAAAAAAAAATATTTTTCCCTAAATGAGTCATAAACTCATTAGCAAAACCCCTAATGATCTTTTCACATTTAGTTTAAATGTAATATTTTCTTTGCTGTACGACCTTGAAGTACATTTTTTAAATGATCTTTCACATATTGGACCTTCAATTCAACCAACATTTTATTTTATTGAAAGCTCTCAATCAAAACTTTCTCATTAAAGTGCGTGAGAAATTAAAAACATGAGGCTTTTTAGTGAATACAACAAATTTACTCCTGAAATTAATCCTCAACTAGACAAATGACTCTATACTTAAAAGGATGCAAAGGACATCAAGAGCTAATGTACTGAAATGATCTTTCAAATCAAAAAACATTTTATGACATTTTTATTGAAAGCTCTCAAATCAAAACTTCCTCGTTAAAGTGCATGAGAAATTAAAAACACAACTTTAGTTTAACTCCTGAAATTAATCCTCAACTAGACAAATGACTCTATACTTAAAAGGATGCAAAGGACATCAAGAACTAATGTACTGGAAATGGTCAAGCAAACAAACAAATAGCCTCAAAATTACTTTTTATTTTTTATTAAAATAAACATTGTGGCAAATGCAATTTTGACTTTCTTTAACCCATATGCTGAAACTTTCACCACATTATGTACATTGCTTATAGTTTACTGTAATTTTTTATAATTTGTGTAATATTTCAAATTTTAACAAAATCATAAAAAAACTTATGTTTTGCCTTTGCTGAAGTGTAAATTAATGCGCCCTATGATTTTGAGAATTGTACAGCCTACATGAACCTTATCCCACAAAATAAGGAAAATTTTTATAGCTTTCATGTAAAAAAATGAAAATTCTCATCTGAAGAATAAGGATAGGAAATAAAATAAGAGAACACCATTTCGCCAAACCACCTCATAGATTGAAAACTGTCAACATGCCATGTCTTTAAAGCCCTCCTTTTTATAATGGTAAGATGTATTGTTTCTAGAGCAAGTAAACCACAACCATAATCATTATAAATATATAATCTTGCAATAAAAATAACATTGCCACATTCTCAACGTGAGCAAAGGTCCACATAAGCAATGAACAATCAATGGAAGGCTTACCTCCATCCCATGGAGTATCGTCAGGACTGCAATCCAACCACAGAAGAAACAACAAACAGCTTATCCAACCATGCTGATGATACCATAGCCAAATGAAAGAGAGCAAAGACATTATAAGAATCTAAGACCAGTAATCAACATACCCGAATATCACAGCATTCCAAAGCATAATGTTATTGTCTTGGGGTGCACCGCTAATGCCTGCCGGTGGGTCCTGTTGCAACCTCTTAAAATCCCTCATCAGCCTCTTCCTCGCAGGAGTTGACATGGCGGTCACTGCCCACAGATTCCAAACAGCAATCCGATGAAGCAACAACAAAAATTCACAACATGCCTGAAGTGAAACAACGAATTCGACCAAATGGGCCCCACTCGCTAGCTGGAAAAAGCTAAATTTCATCCTCAAAAGTCAACAACGAAAACGATTCATATGATACGCGCTTAATTCACCTCAATTCTCAAGAACTTCAAAACCTTACGAAAGCAAGTAGCAATATCCTCCAAGCGAAATAAAAATGCGAACTTGAAAAGCGAAATTCTCATAATCACGCGCGCAAATCAAAACCCAGAAAACAAAAAGAAAATTTAAACTAGGGTTTCGGCCAGAACGAGCCCAAAGATCACCGATCCGTAAAATCGAACCCTCAAGGTCCCACGGAAACGGACCAGATGCACAAGGAAAAGCTGGATACAGTAATCAACCACAAATTCCATACTAAAAGCCGAAATTGAAGCTACGGAACCGCGTCGAACCTGGCGGAGGAGCGCGAACGGCAAAACCTCAAAGCCGGCCCGAATGCAGCAGCAGAACACAGAGAGAGAGAGAGAGAGAGAGCTAGGGTTTGCTCTATGGCCTGGCAATTGGAAGCTCGCCGAGTGGAGATAATCTGTGCAAGCGAGAGAGATTCTACACGCTCGGCAAGAAAGAGAGAGACCAACTTCACTTGGTTTACGCGTAGAGAGATAGAGAGAGTGACGTGATCGGGTTACTGTATGCCGGCGTCGCAGGCAATCTTTCTCTCGTCCCCCGAGTGAAATGTGGGCCGCCGGTTCATTTGGGCGGCCACGAAATCGGCCCATATCTCATCAATACTCCCGTGATTCGGGTGAAGTTAAATAGCTTTCCTAAGGATTACTAGTCTCAACGAGCCAGTTCAGTTTGGGTCGCCGTCGGTCCACGACCCGCATATAATTTCGTATCAAGTTTTAGAGCACTTAAATCTTATTATTATTATTATTATTTTGTAAGAACTGCCGCTGCTTAACCCTAGAAAGAAGATTTGGTATACAGTTGGTAGGCTCTCTGCTCCAGCTCCCACCACCATAAGATCACCTCCAACGATATCAAACCCTCGCTTTCGTCGAGAAATCGGCTACTGATGCTCATCAACACACAGGCAACACGACATGGCCATCGATCTCAGCCAATTCAAAGAGTCAAAATTTATAACGAAAGATCACAACTGAGCGAGCTCTAAGCAAGAGCTACATGTATAATACTATCATCATGTACGTATATGATCGGACTCACTGAGCGATACTCATTTCAGCTTCCAACAGAGTTGCTCTCGTCAAACAATCCGCCAACAGAAGGGTGTAAAAGAGCATAAACAAAAAGAGAGATACAAAGATATATCACTAAGGCACGCCATGTCGCATCTGCTTGTCTACTCGTTTCCAATCGAGAGATAAATATCGCATCTGCTTGTCGAACTCCCATGCAATGCCTCAATTCTCTGCAATGTCAAAGAATAATACCTGTTAGTTCGTAAGACAAGTATTTCGCAGAGGGAAAGATCAAATTGTCAATGAGTTGGATATGTCCTTTTCTTGTTTCAGTATGAATCAACCAACTCATTTGTGCTTTTTCCAGAAGTAGGATGGGTGAATGAAGAAAACACGACACAACAAGGCCCTAGATCGATAGTTGACTGTGGGAACTGACAGTTCCTCCAGCCATGCCAGAGCCGCAAGCCTGGATCGCAGAGGCTGTGTCGTTCTAGAACGGCATGAAGGGAAGCACCACCATCTTGACCAGTCATCACCAGCGCAACCGGGTGGCGATGGCACCAAGAAGGTGATGATATTAAGCATCGACAGCTTCTCTTTCGTTTAATTTTGCTCATCAGCTTCATTGGGGTACAAACAACTGCCCCGATGATAGTAATGCGAAAAACTAAGCAGGGACTTGAAATTTTTCCTTACCAGAGTAGAGTGATGATGTCGGGGTTGCAGGTCGGGGTGCCTCTGAGGATCATCCAGTCACCTTTGCCGTCGGTAGGAGCTGTGAAGGTCACGCCCGTGCACGAGACATACACGTCGAACATGGGCACCCACCATGGACCCAAGTGCAGCCGCCGCTTGGACTTCACCACCACGTCGATGGTCACCGCCCCGCCCCGCAAAGACCCCACCAGGCCCTTAATGCTCAAGTCGTTGACGATCGACAGCATAGACAGGGCCTCACGTCGGACTGTCGTCGAGTTGTGGGGGGCCTGAGTGAAGGCCGGAACGCGGGAGGGACGAGAGAGAGCGAGATTGCCTCCAAAGCTCAAGAGGAGCTTCATGTGGGTGTACTTGACGGCGATGAGCTTACTGGGATTCTTGACACACAGAGCGATGTTCCACCGTACTATGACGCGGGAGGTGGAGACATTGAGAGGAGAGAGCGAAGAGCCCGGGTCGAGTTTGAACTCCGGCGGCATTAAAGCAGGTATGGCGAGGAAGATGACCATGAGGAGGCCAAGGATAGTGGGTATGGCATACGCAATACAGCGGGAGATGATGTGCTTGCAGCGATCTGACCGCAGCAGCCCGAGGAGGCCGAGAATAGTGCTTTTGGCATACTCAATACAGCCGGAGATGATGAGCTTGCAGTGATTGGACCACGGAGGCCCCGGCGATGTTGATGGCGATGCCGGATCACTGATAGCATGGGGCGGGACGGCGTCGGGGGCATTCATTTTGGAATTTGTGGGTGGGGTGTTTGTTTTTCTGCAACTATTTCTGGGTGAAGTTGCCCTCGGACGCTGGGATTTGAAGTTATATGGACGGGCAAGAGAGACGGGGTTGCTTACTCGAGGCCCAATTCGACGTCGATTCCTCAAACGACGTCGAATTCCCAATTACGTCGAGTTCTTCAAACGACGTCGAATTCCAATTCGACGTCCGATTCCTCAAACGACGTTCACTTCCCAACTGGACGTCGACGTCATTCGACGTGGGAATTCGACGTCGAGCTCCTCAAACGTCGAACTACCAATTCGACGTCGAGTGAGGACAAGAAACCCCACGTCCTGATTTGACACTCCTCGGGGGTTGTCAAGTGTCAAAGGTGGAATTTAAAATGGTGGAATGAATTTGTTTTATATAAAAAAAATTCTAAACAATAAAGGTAAAAAATCTTAGCAAGTTGTTAAATTATTTGGTTTGAATTCTGAATCATAAAATTCAAGAATATTTTCAAGTTAGAAAAGAAGAAAAATATTTTCTCATCAATTAGGCGTGTGAGGTGTGTGAACATTAACATGTTAAAATAAGAAATATAACTTGATAAAATGTCTTTGCTAAAAAAATTATCGCAGGCAATTCTTGTAGATGGCATCATCTAAGGCTAGTGGAGTCGCCTTTAACTGGTCTTCACTATGAGCCCATAACACTCCAAATTCTTCAAACCTATTAATGAGTTCTATCCTTATCAAACTTTCAATATGCTAAAAAGTGAAACAAGACTATCCTCAATGTTTCTTACTAAGTAGTGCCAATACGGACATGCGACACGCGACACATGACACGATACAACACGATATGCCAATACGTTGTTTTTCAAAAAATTAGAAAATTTCGACATATTGGAATACACTGTTTATTATATATTCATGATAAATTATTATTTTTATGATTATTTCAATCAAATTAATTTGATTTAAATTCACAAATAAAAAAATAATAAAAAAGAGCTTAGAATGAATTTATACTAAAAATATTAATTCACCATTTGTTAATATCATTCGTTTTTTTAATTTAACAAATTCAACTCAATTTCAATAATCCATAAAATTCGATGGAAAAAACAAACTATCCATATTCTAGACTCTTATGTCAAAGTGTATTGGAAGAAAAGAGAAAAAAAAACTTGAGTAAATGAATTATGTGTCACGGGAAGTGAAAGTTAGAAGAGGAGGAGATAAAACTAAGGTTTTCATCTTCCCTCATTTATTAATTTTATTATTATTATTATTTATTTACATATATACATTTTGACCTAAAATTTATTGAAAATTTTTAAAATTGAACTCATACATTTCAAAATCACATCTTGGAATTCCAACGTGAGTATTGGGGAAAGTTGACCTGATGTCGGATTTTTTGATATGTGTTGACTGAGTATTAAAGAGTATCTATAAATGTCGGACACGTGTTGAAGGAATGCCCAACACAACATAGGCTTTAGGAGAGTATCGGTGCTTCTTAGACTTCTTAATCCCAATGAGGAAAATTGTGTTTCCCTGCATCTCATCATTTCTCTGCTTGCTTTAGTCTATCCCAGTTGATCATCACTACAATTTTTATTGGAGTAAGTTTATGGTGTTATTGTCTAAGGAAATCTAATGATTTTTTTCCCAATCTAAGAACTCATGCGTTAATTGAGATTTCATGCCTTATGTTATTACTTCTCTTCTATTTTGCAAACAATAATCATATTTTTCACCTCAAATATATATTATTGAGCCTAATCATCTTAAAAAGCATCAACTTTAACTCGGATCTATATTTTGGCTTAAACTTATACTTTTATCTTGAAAAACAACACAAACTTTCAATTGGTATTCAAATTTGACTCTCGTCAGGTTTCTCTATTCAATGAGGCTGCTAAAGATGTGACTTGTCATTCCACGGTGTACTCACTGAACATGGCTGTGTTGACATGGAAGGATCGCACATAATTCATGAGCTTTTCCTATTTCTGGACAAAGCTGATTGCGAGTTCAAGATTATATTTTTCTCGAGTTCCAGACAAGCTTAGATCCAACGAATTGCTCATTTATGCCATGTTTGCCCTGGGTATTAGTCCATTTCGATTTTTGTTGTCAAAATACAAACTTCAATGCTCACGTTCCTCCTCTTGCTTGATACAAAACTATCCATATTTCAATAGTCGCTCCAACGATAACATCAATAAGTCATCTGATACAAGTGGAACAACATGCCAATTCTTTAAAAGGGTATCATTGGGTGGAAAATTGACGAGAGTTAGATTTGAATATCGACTGAATTGATACCCAATTAAGGTTGGTTTTATTTTTGAGACCCCCAAAAAAAAAAACAAAGGATAAGCTAGAATTGGTAGCCGCATCACGAGTTATTTGTCTGTTAACCCAAAAAGAATAATTGGTGGACCATTATCACATCTTCTATTATACCGTTTAAGTATGATTATGTGAAATCTTACATAACGATTTGGAGAATATCTAATTGTTCTAAAATATCATTTTGGATTTACAAAAGCAAGTCTATATCAGATCGTATAAAGATTATATATCCAATCAAGCACGAATTTATGTGGTGTTAGACTAAAAGATGGGGTCTAACTTCATGATAAATGTTCCACAATATAAGTAATTGGAAAATAAACTCCAAAATCATTGATAGTATGTAGTAGTTGATTAGTACATGAGTGCATCTCTAGCTCTCAAAATGGAGGTTACCCATTTGAATCCCACTAATTGTATGCAAATTGTTTTAGGTCATGACTTTTTGTATATGTCAAATATCTTAAGTCGATTCAATAGGATTTACTAGATATTCCATAAGTTGCTAGAAAGTCTGAAAAATTATAGAACTCAATTGCATTTTTGTGATAAAATTTAGAATTTAATTGCACAATTATACTTTCATAATACTTATATCATTTTACTATTTTATTATTTTATTTTGTGAGAACTGCCAACGCCGGATATCAGAAAGAGGATTTGCTATGCAGTAGGTGGTCTCTGTGCACCAGCTCCCACCACCATAAGATGATCAAGATCGCCTCCATTGATGTCGAGCCTGGTGGAGAAGCGCGAATGGAAAAACCTCGAAGCTGGCCCGAATGCAGCAGCAGAACAGAGAGAGAGAGAGCTAGGGTTTGCCCTATGGCCTGGCGATTGGAAGCTCACCGAGTGGAGATAATCTGTGCAAACGAGAGAGATTCTACACGCTCGGCAAGAAAGAGAGAGAAAGAGAGAGACCAGCTTCCACTTGGTTTACGCGTAGAGAGATAGAGAGAGTGACGAGATCGGGTTAATGTGGGCCGCCCGTTCATTTGGGCCTCCAAGAAATCGGCCCATATCTCATCAATACTCCCGTGATTCGGGTGAAGTTAAATAGCTTTTCCTACGGATTACCAGTCTCAACGGGCCAGTTCGGTTTGGGTCTCCGTCGGTCCACGACCCGCATATAACCCTTCGGTTCGGTTCGGATATCCTCCTCCTCCTCTGTCTTTACCATTATTAGGAACAAACGCGTGATTAAAATTTGTCACGAAAGTATAAAATAAAATAAACAATCAAATTCGAACCATTATGACAAATTTTTCACGCTTTTTGAAAATTTTAAAGTAGGCAATCAAAGGTATCAAAGAACTTAAATCTTATTATTATTATTATTGTTATTATAATTAAAAACCTAGAAAGAAGATTTGGTATACAGTTGGTAGGCCCTCTGCTCCAGCTCCGACCACCATAAGATCACCTCCAACGTTATCAAACCCTCACTTTCGTCAAGAAATCGGCTACTGATGCTCATCAACACACGGCGACACGACACGGCCGTCGATCTCAGCCAATTAAAAGAGTCGAAGTTTATAACAAAAGACCACAGCTGAGCAAGCCGTAAGCAAGAACTACATGTATAATACTATCATCATGTACGTATATGATCGGACTCGCTGAGCGATACCCATTTGAGCTTCCAACAGAGTTGCGATCTCGTCAAACAATCCACCAGCAGAAAGTGTAAAACGGCATGAACAGAAAGAGGAAGATACAAAGATATATCACAAAGGCAAGCCATGTCGCATCCGCTTGTCTACTCGTTTCCAATCGGAAGATAAATATCGCATCCGCCTGTCGAACTCCCATGCGATGCCTCGATTCTCTGCAATGTCAAAGAATACTCGTAAGACATGTATTTAGCAGAGGGAAAGATCAAATTGTCAATGAGTTGGATACGTCCTTTTCTTGTTTCAGTATGAATCAACCAACTCATTTGTGCTTTTTCCAGAAGTAGGATGGGTGAAGGAAGAAAACATGGCACAACAAGGCCCTAGATCGATAGTTGACTGTGGGAACTGACAGTTCCTCCAGCCATGCCAGAGCCGCAAGCCCGGATCGCAGGGGCTGTGTCGTTCTAGATCGGCATGAAGGGAAGCACCACCATCTTGACCAGTCATCACCAGCGCAACCAGGTGGCGATGGCGCCAAGAAGGTGATGATATTAAGCATCGACAGCTTCTCTTTGTTTCATTTTGCTCATCAGCTTCATTGGGGTACCAACAACTGCCCCGATGATAGTAGTGCAAAAAACTAAGCAGGGACTTGAAATTTTTCCTTACCAGAGTAGAGTGATGATGTCGGGGTTGCAACTTGGGGTGCCTCTGAGGATCATCCAGTCACCTTTGCCGTCGGTAGGAGCCGTGAAGGTCACGCCCGTGCACGAGACATACACGTCGAACATGGGCACCCACCATGGACCCAAGTGCAGCCGCCGCTTGGACTTCACCACCACGTCGATGGTCACCACCCCGCCCCGCAAAGACCCCACCAGGCCCTTAATGCCCAAGTCGTTGACGATCGACAGCATAGACAGGGCCTCGCGTCGGACGGTCGTTGAATTGTGGGGGCCCTGAGTGAAGGCCGGAACGCGGGAGGGACGAGAGAGAGCGAGGTTGCCTCCAAAGCTCAAGAGAAGCTTCATGTGGGTGTACTTGACGGCGATGAGCTTACTGGGATTCTTGACACAGAGAGCGATGTTCCACCGTATCATGACGCGGGAGGTGGAGACATTGAGGGGAGAAAGCGAAGAGCCCGGGTCGAGCTTGAACTCCGGCGGCATTAAAGCAGGTATGGCGAGGAAGATGACCATGAGGAGGCCGAGGATAGTGGGTATGGCATACGCAATACAGCGGAAGATGATGTGCTTGCAGCGATCGAACCGCAGCGGCCTGAGGAGGTCGAGAATAGTGGGTATGGCATCCTCAATACAGCGGGAGATGCGATTGAACCAGGCACTCATTTTGGAATTTGTGGGTGGGGTGTTTGTTTTTCTGCAAGTATTTCTGGGCGAAGTTGCCGTCGGACGCTGGAATTATATAGACGAGACGGTCAAGAGAGAGGGTTGCTTCCTCGATTCCTCAAACGACGTCGAGTTCCTCAACGACGTCGAATTGGGCCAATTCGACGTCCACGGAACTCGACGTCCGATTCCTCAACGACGTCGAATTGGGCCAATTGGACGTCCACGTCATTCGACGTCGCATTCCTCAAGAGTCGAACTCCCAATTCGACGTTGACGTCATTCGACGGGGAATGAGGACGGGGACCTAAAGTCCTGATTTGGCATTCCTCGGGGTTGTCAAGTGTCAAAGGTGGAATGAATCTGTTTTATATATAAAAAAAATTCTAAACAATAAAAATAAAGTATCTAAGTTCAGTCCTTAAATTAGTTCATTTAAACTCTGAAACGTAAAATTCGAGAGTATTTTTAAATTAGAAATGAAGAAAAATATTTTCTTATTAACGAGAGGTGTGAGGTATGCGGATATTAACACGTTAAAATAACAAAAACATAACTTGACAAAGTGCCCTTACTAAAAAAATTATGTAAGCAATCCTTGTAGGTGGCAACATCTAAAACCAATGGAGTAGCCTTTAACTGTTCTTCACTATGAGCCCATAACACTCCAAATTCTTCAAACCTATTAATGAGTTCTATCATTATCAAACTTTCAATATGCTAAAAAGTGAAGCAAGACTATCTTGATGCTTCTTACTAAGTAGCACTGACACGGACATGCGACATGTGACACAACACGACACGATGATATGTTGTTTCTCAAAAAATGAAAAATTCCAACACGTTAGAACATTGTTTATTATATATTCATGATAAATTATTATTTTTATGATTATTTCAATCAAATTAATTTGATTCAAATTCATAAATAAATAAATAATAAAAAATATCTTGGAATGAATTTATACTAAAAAAATTAATCCACTATTTGCTAATATCATTCGTTATTTCAATTTAACAAATTCAACTCAATTTGAATAATCCATAAAATTTGGAGGAAAAAACAAACAATCCACATTCTATACTCTTATTTCAAAGCAAAGCGTGTTGGAAGAAAAGAGAGAAAAACAAACTTGAGTGGGTGAATTGTGTATCACAAAAAATGAGAATTTGAAGAGAAGAAAAGATAAAACTAAGGTTTTTATCTTTCCCCATTATTATTATTATTATTATTATTATTATTATTATTATTATTTACATATTTATATTTTGACTTAAAATTTATTGATTTTTTTTTAATTGAACCCATGCATATCAAAATCATGTATTGGAATTCCGACATGAGTATCGGGGAAAGTTGACCCAATGTCAGATTTTCCGACACGTGTTGAAGGAATGTCCGACATGACATGAAGGCTCCCAAAGAGTATTGGTACTTCTTAGGCTTCTTAATCCCAATGACAAAAACTGTGTTTCCCTACATCTCATCATTTCTCTGCCTACTTTAGTCTATCCTAGTTGATCATCGCCCTTCATTTTTTTATTGGAGTAAGTTTATGGTATTATTGCCTAAGGAAATCTAATGATTTTTTTCCCAATCCAAGAACTCATGCATTAATTGAGATTTCATGCCTTATGTTATTACTTCTCTTATATTTTGCAAACAATAACCATATCAATTTTAACTTGAATCTAAATTTTGGCTTCAATTTATACTTTTGTCTCGTAAAACAACACAAACTTTCAATTGGTATTGAAATCTAGCCCTCATCGGGTTTCTTTGTTCAATGAGGCTGCTAAAGATGCGACTTGTCATTCCATGGTGTACTCGATGAACATGGCTGTGTTGACGTGGAAGGATCGCACATAATCCTTGAGCTTTCCCTATTTCTGGACAAAGCTGGTCACGAGTTCAAGGTTATATTTTTCTCAGGTTCCGGATGTGCCTAGATCCAACGAATTGCTCATTTATGCCATGTTTGCCCTGGGTATTAGTCCATTTCAATTTTTGTCGCCAAAATACAAACTTCAATGCTCACGTTCCTCCTCTTGCTTGATACAAAACTATCCATATTCCAATAGTGGCTCCAATGATAACATCAATAAGTCATCCGATGCAAGTGGAACGGCATGCCAATTCTTTAAAAGGGTATTATTGGGCAGAAAATTGATGAGAGTCAGATTTGATTATCGACTGAATTGATACCCAAATTAAGGTTGGTTTTATTTTTGAGACCCAAAAAAAAAAAACTAGAATCGGTAGCCGCATCACTAGTTATTGTTTAGTTATTTGTCTACTAACCTGAAAAGAATAATCGGTGGACCATTATCACATCTTTTATTATACCGTTCAAGTATGACTATGTGAAATCTTACATAACGATTTGGAGAATATCTAGCCTGTTCTAAAATATCATTTTGGATTTACAAAAGTAAGTCTACGTCAGATTGTACATAAATTATATATCCAATCAAGCACAGATGCATGTGGTGCTAGGCTAAAAGATGGGGTCTAACTTCACGATAAGTGTTCCACAATATAAGTAATTGAAAAATAAACCCCAAAATCATTGATAGTATGTAGTAGTTGATTAGTATATGAGTGCATCTCTAGCTCTCAAAATGGAGGTTATACATTTGAATCCACCAGCAGGAGGAGTAAAACGGCATAAACAAAAAGAGGAAGATACAAAGATATATCACTAAGGCACGCCATATCGCATCCGCTTGTCTACTCGTTTCCAATCGAAAGATAAATATCGCCTCTGCCTGTTGAACTCTCGTGCGACGCCTCGATCCTCTGCAATGTCAAAGAATAATACCTGTTAGTTCGTAAGACATGTATTTCGCCGAGGGAAAGATCAAATTGTCAGTTAGTTGGATGTGTCCTTTTCTTGTTTCGGTATGAATCAACCAACTCATTTGTGCTTTTTTCAGAAGTAGGATGGGTGAAGGAAGAAAACATGACACAACAAGGCCCTAGATCGATAGTTGACTGTGGGAACTGACAGTTCCTCCAGTTATGCCAGAGCCGCAACACCATCTCGACCAGTCATCACCAGCGCAACCGGGCGGCGATGGCACCGAGAAGGTGATGATATTAAGCATCGACAGCTTCTCTTTTGTTTCATTTGGCTCATCAGCTTCATTGGGGTACGAACAACTGCCCCGATGATGGTAATGCAAAAAACTAAGCAGGGACTTGAAATTTTTCCTTACCAGAGTAGAGTGAGGATGTCAGGCTTGCAGCTCGGGGTGCCTCTGAGGATCATCCAATCACCGTCACCCTCGCCGTAGGTTGGAGCCGTGAAGGTCACACCCATGCATGAGATGTAGGCATCAAACACGGGCACCCACCACGGACCCAAGTGCAGCCTCCGCTTGGACTTCACCACGACGTCGATGGTCACCATCCCGCCCTGCAAAGAGCCCACCAGGCCCTTCACCCCCAAGTCGTTGACGATCATCAGCATTGAAAGGGCCTCGGCTCGGACTGTGGTCACGTTGTTGGGGCCCTGAGTGAAGGCAGGAACGAGGGAGGGACGAGAGAGAGCGAGCTGGCCATCGAAACTCAAGATGAGCTTCATGTGAGGGTACTTGACGGAGAGGCCGATGTTCCATCGGGCGGCAACGTGGGTGGTGGAGATGTTGAGGGAGGAAAGGGAAGAGGCCGGGTCGAGCGAGAACTCCGGCGGCATTAAAGCTGGTATGGCGAGGAAGATGACCATGAGGAGGCCGAGAATAGTGGGTATGGCATACTCAATACAGCGGGAGATGATGAGCTTGCTGCGACTGGACCTCGGCAGCGGCCCCGGAGATGGCGATGCCGGATCACTGATGGCATGGGGCGGGACGGCGTCGGGGGCATTCATTTTGGAATTTGTGGGTGGGGTGTTTGTTTTTCTGCAAGTATTTCTGGGTGAAGTTGCCGTCGGACGCTGGAATTATATAGACGAGACGGTCAAGAGAGAGGGTTGCTTCCTCGAGACCCAATTCAACGTCGATTCATCAAACGACGTCGACTTGGACGCAATTCGACGTCCGATTCCTCAAACGACGTCGACTTCCCAATTGGACGTCGACGTCATTCAACGTGGAATTGGACGTCGAGCTCCTCAAACGTCGAACTCCCAATTCGACGTCGAGTGAGGACAAGAACCCCACGTCCTGATTTGACACTCCTCGGGGGTTGTCAAGTGTCAAAGGTGGAATTTAAATGGTGGAATGAATTTGTTTTATATATAAAAAGACATTCTAAACAATAAAAGTAAAACAATTTTAGCAAGTTTTTAAATTATTTCGTCTGAATTCTGAAATATAAAATTTAAAAATATTTTCAAGTTAGAAAAGAAGAACTATATTTTCTTATCAATGAGGGGTGTGGGGGTGTATGGACATTGACACGTTAAAATAAGGAACGTAACTTGACAAAATACCATCGTTAAAGAAATTATTGTAGGCGATTCTTGTATGTGGCAACACTTAAGGCTAGTGGAGTAGCCTTTAACCGCTCTTCACTATGAGCCCATAACACTCCAAATTCTTCAAACCTATTAATGAGTTCTATCCTTATCAAACTTTTAATATGTTAAAAAGTGAAGCAAGACTATCCTCGATGCTTCTTACTAAGTAGCATCAATATGGACACACGACATGATACGACATGACACATTGGCATGTTGTTTCTAAAAAAATAGAAAATTCTGACGCGTTGGAATGTATTGTTTTTATGATTATTTCAATCAAATTAATTTGATTTAAATTCACAAATAAATAATTAATAAAAAGAGCTTAGAATGAATTTATACTAAAAACATTAATCCACCATTTGTTAATATCATTTGTTGTTTCAATTTAACAATCAACTCAATTTCAATAATCCATAAAATTTGGAGAAAAAAACAAACAATTCATAGTCTAGACTCTCATGTCAAAGCGTGTTGGAAGAAAAGAGAAAAAACAAACTTGAGTGAGTGAATTGTGTATCACGAGAAGTGAGAGTCAGAAGAGAAGAGAAGATAAAACTAAGGTTTTCATCTTTCCCCATTTATTAATTTTATTATCATTATTATTTATTTACATATTTACATTTTGACCTAAATTTTATTGAATTTTTTAAAATTGAACTCATGGATGTCAAAATCACATCTTGGAATTTCAATATGAGTATCGGGGAAAGTTGACCCGATGTCAGATTTTCTGACACGTGTTGATTGAGTATTGAAGAGTATTTATGAGTGTTTGATACATGTTGAAGGAATGTTTGACATGACACAAGATTCCTGAAGAGTATCGGTGCTTCTTAGGCTTTTTAATCCCAATGACGAAAACTGTGTTTCCCTGCATCTCATCATTTCTTTGCCTGCTTTAGTCTATCCCAGTTGATCATAACCCTACAATTTTTTATTTGAGTAAGTTTATGATATTATTGTCTAAGGAAATCTAATGATTTTTTTCCCCATCCAAGAAATCAGGCGTTAATTGAGATTTCATGCCTTATGTTATTACTTCTCTTCTATTTTGCAAACAATAATCATACTTTTCACCTCAAATGGATATTATTGAGCCTAATCATCTTAAAAAGCATCGACTTTAACTCGGATCTAAATTTTAGCTTAAACTTATACTTTTGTCTCGTAAAACAACACAAACTTTCAATTGGTATTCAAATTTGGCCTTGTTGGGTTTCTCTATTCAATGAGGCTGCCAAAGATGCGACTTATTGTTCCACGGTGTACTCGATGAACATGGTTGTGTTGACGTGGAAGGATCGCACATAATCCTTGAGCTTTTCCTATTTCCGGACAAAGCCGATCGCGAGTTTAAGGTTATATTTTTCTCATGTTCCAGACATGCGCAATGAATTGCTCATTTATGCCATGTTTGCCCTGGGTATTAGCCCATTTCAATTTTTATCGTCAAAATACAAACTTCAATGCTCACGTTTCTCCTCTTGCTTGATACAAAACTATCCGTATTTCAATAGTGGCTCCAACGATAACATCAATAAGTCGTTCTATATAAGTGGAACGGCATGCCGATTCTTATGTCGATTCTTTAAAAGGGCATCACTGGGTGGAAAATTGACGAGCGTTAGATTTGAATATCGACTGAATTGATACCCAAATTAAGGTTGGTTTTATTTTTGAGAACCCCCCCAAAAAAAAAAAGATAAGCTAGAATTGGTAGCCACATCACTAGTTATTTGTCCGCTGACCCGAAAAGAATAATTGGTGGACCATTATCAGATCTTCTATTATATTGTTCAAGTATGACCATGTGAAATCTTACATAACGATTTGGAGAATATCTAAGCTGTTCTAAAATATCATTTTGGATTTACAAAAGCAAGTCTTCGTCAGATCGTACAAAGATTATATATCCAATCAAGCATAGATGCATATGGTGCTAGGCTAAAAGATGGGGCCTAACTTCGCAATAAATGTTTCACAATATAAGTAATTGGAAAATAAACTCCAAAACCATTAATAGTATGTAACAGTTGATAAGTATATGAGTGCATCTCTAGCTCTCAAAATGGAAGTTATCTATTCGAATCCCACTAATTATATGCAAACTGCTTTAGGTCATGGCTATTTGTATATATCAAATATCTTAAGTCAATTCAATAGGATTTATTGGATATTTCATAAGTCACTAGAAAATGGGAAAAATTATAGAATTCAATTGCATTTTTATGATAAAATTTAGAATTTAATTGCACTTTTTTGAAAGTTTCGGTATTCAATTATACTGTCATAATACTTATATCATATTATTATTTTTACTATTTTATTTTGTGAGAACTGCCAATGCCGAACATCAGAAAGAGGATTTGCCATGCAGTAGGTGGTCTCTGTGCACCAACTCCCACCACCATAAGATGATCAAGATCGCCTCCATTGATGTCGAGCCCTAGCATTCCTCAAGAAACCAGACACTGATGTTCATCAACCCATGGCAACACGGCACGGCCGTCGATCTCGGCCAATTCAAAGAATTGAGATTTATAACAAAAGATTGCAGCCGAGCGAGGTCTAAGCAAGAGCTACATGTGTCGTACTATTATCAATACGACCAGACTCGCTGAAGCGATACCCTTTTCAACTTCCAGCAGAGTCGTGATCTTGTCAAGCAATCCGCCAGCAGAAGGGCGCAAAGGAGCATAAACTAAAAGAAGAAGATTCAAAGATATATCACTAAGGCACGCCATATTGCATCAGCTTGTCTCCTCCTTTCCAATCGAAAGATAAATATCGCATCTGCTTGTTGACCTCCCGTGCGACACCTCGATCCTCTGCAATGTCATAGAAAAATATCTGTTAGTTCGTAAGACATGTTCGCATAGGGAAAAGATCAAAGTATTAATAAGTTGCATATGTCCTTTTCTTGTTTCAACATGATTGAGCCAACTCATTTGTGCTTTTTTCAAAAGTAGTAAGGGTAAAGGAAGAAAACATTACACAACAAGGCCCTAGATCGTTAATTAACTGTGGGAACCGACAGTTCCTCCAGCCATGCCGGGCTGCAAGCCTTGTTTGCCAGGGCTGCGTTGTTCTAGACCGGTATGAAGGGAAGTACCACCATCTCGACTAGTCATCACCAGAGCAACGAGGTGGTGACGGCGCCAAGAAGGTGATGATATTAAGGACCGGCGTCTGTTTTTTTTCATTTTGTTCATCGGCTTCATTCGTGAATAAGCAGCTGCCGCAATGATAGTAATGCAAAAAGCAGGAACTTGAAAATTTTCCTTACCAGAGTAAAGTGATGATGTCCAGCGTGCAGCTTGGGTTACCTCTGAGGATCATCCAATCACTGTCGGCTGCGCCATCTGTTGGAGCCATGAAGGTCTCGGCCCATGCATGAGACGTACTTGTCGAACACGGGCACCCACCGTGGACCCAAGTGCAGCCTCCGCTTTGAATTTGCCACCACGTCGATGGTCACATCCCCGCCCTTCAACGAGCCCACCAGGCCCTTCACCCCGACGTCGTTGACAATCAGCAGCATTGACAGGACCTCAGCTCGGACCATGGTCCCATTGCCGGGGCCTTGATTGAAGGCGGGAACGAGGGAGGGACAAGAGAGAGCGAGTTGGCCATTGAAACTCAAGAGGAGCTTCATGTGAGGATACTTGACGGTTATGAGCTTACTGGAGTTCTTGATGGAGAGAGCGATGTTCCACCGGGCGGTGACGTGGGTGGTGGAGATGTTGAGGGAGGAAAGGGGAAGAGCCCCGGTCGAGCTAGAACTCCGGGGGCATTAGGGCGGGTATGGCCGGGAAGATGACCATGAGGAGGCCGAGAATAGTGGGTATGGCATATGCAATACAGCAGTTGATGATGAGCCTGCAGCGATTGGACCGCGGCGGCGGTGATGCCGGATCACTGATAGCGCGTGGGGGGCTCTCATTTTGGAATTTTTGTGTTGTGTGTTTGTTTTTCTGCAAGTATTTCCGGGTGAAGTCGCATTGGGACACAGGAATTGGAAGGAGCGGAATCACGCAAGAGAGAGGGTTGCTTGCTTCCTAGAAACCCCGGGACATTTAAAAAAGTGAAATTGACTCAAATTGGGTCTTTGTCCTCATTCGACGTCCAATCCCCACCAATTCGACGTTGACTTCCGTCGACGTCGAATTGGGAGGACAAGGACCAAATTCGACGTCGGATATCTCGTTCAACGTCGAATTGGGAATTCGACGTCGGATTGGGAGGACATGGGCCCGACGTCCTGATTTGACACTCCTCGGGGGTGTGAAGTGTCAAAGGTGTCCTTGACACCCCGGGGAATTTAATAAGGTGGAATGAATTTATTTTATATAAAAAAAAACTCTAGACAATAAAGTACGATGGAGATTCTTCCGACGTTTTTTTTGTTTTTTTGGGCCGGGAAGCAAAGCCCAAAACAGGGGCATCTTTACAGAGGAGAGCCCAAGGGGCCTTGGGTAGGGAAAATAAGCCAATTCCCCGGCAGTTCATTTCTTCTGTGGGCACGTGCAGCCCAATCAGCCACAACGTCAGCACTTCTTGGACAAAAGACCAGCTTCATGTGAGGTGACCGAGATAAGTTAGTGGAGTTCGGTGATCAGTGCTCGCACTTCCCAGTTGAACTGATCTGCAGTGTTGAGGGCATTTGTCAAATCTAGATAGCCTATCTGATTCAACGATCACCTCTTTGTACCTGTTTGGCTCAACAAAACAGAGAGCTTCTGAGGGCTAGAGGGCCAGGGTTTCGACTTTCACCGAAGAATACGCTTAGATGGACTTTGTGAGGCCGTTGACGAGATATGTTTGTTCCTCCATTACTGAAAATATGTGGTGGTGTTCTTTGATCTTGAAGACTTTCATTTTGGTTATGTTAGAGTACTTTACTAATGATGCACTTCATCCTTATTTGCCAGGTGAACCCTCTACTCTGCATGCGAAACAGAATTAGATAACAACTGAGTTCAACTTTATTATAACTAGGGATTCATTGCTTGAAAAGAAATGCGGCCAGCCTGCATTTTGCTGTAATGAAGAACTCACAGGTTAATAGTTGACTATACATCTCTCACTACTCTCTTCAGTATCTGTCCCTGCTACTTTTCATGAGCTCCTCTGGTCATTTCATATTGTTTTCTTGCTTTATACAGCGGAAGAATTGTCTAGTGTCTTTCTATTCCATTGACTGTTCTATCCCACAACCTCACTATTGTACCTCTTACTTCAAGAAAAAGAAGAAGGATAGATTCTACGAACCTTCCTTGCACTTTCTTCACTGCCTTTGAACCTAGAATAATGATGCAGTCCTGCAGAAAGCAATCGTGGCACCCCTGGATTCATTTGCGTATGGCATGGTTGGCTCATTTGACCAAAAAAATTTCTTGTGCTAAGATGAGAGTGGAACTGGAATAACATCACTACCACGTGCGTTAGTTAATGTTTCTGAGTCCACAAGCACTTTATTATTTATTTTTTCGTCATCTGATCACTAAGATTTTGTTTCATGTTGAACCTACAGGGCACACAAGAAATACAATCTTCAAACCATGCTTCTCATGATTCTCAAAGTGACCAACAGAACAACCAGGGAGCAGAGGCTCCCTTGCTGGACTCCAGCTCAATTTCTACTTCAAGCAATGAAACCAAAAAGGTTTCACGCAAAGATATAGAACTTGTAAGCCTACTCATCCTACTTAAACTTTAAGTTGGTAGCTATATCTTTCATTTTCTTTTCAATATTTTTTATTCTTATTTAAGTTATCAGCCCTTGAAAGCACTAATCTTGTTTATACTTTCTGTAATGTGGCTCATTGTAGATCCAGAATTTGATGGAGCGTCGTTGTCTACAACTTTATATGAATAGAGATAAAGTTGTCAAGATACTGTTGACTAGGGCGTGGATGGATCCTGCATTCACGACACTAGGTGCGCATAGTGGGACACTATTGAAGACCTTGGATTGGGCCACAGCTCATCTTCTCTTTAGATACTTAACTGGATTTTATGGTTTTGGGTTTTGTTCTATTTAAGGCCCTTTGATGAAAAGTCCTTGTTTTTCCCATTTGGTCACCTTTTGTATCTGCCTCATCACCATATATTAGGAAAACAAAAGATATATTTTCTTCTCATAACTCATTATATATTTTATTGCCGCCACATTCAAGACACCTTCCGCCGGAGCTACCCAGATCTAGGGAGAGGGAAGATGCCTTTTCTTTTGTTCCTTCGTGCCTTGGAAACTCCATTTTTTGATGTTTAGTTGCAAGATTCGAGCTAATTCCACTGTATTTCTTGCATTTGGAATGGTTCCCCTAAAAACCTATTCATTCCGGGCCTTCCAAATTTGCCATTAGATAGTCGCCACAACTTCCATAGAAGGTATGTTAGGTGTGTTGCCTGTGAAATTCATTAGCTACACCTCAAATCGAGTCACCTCTTGCATTAAAATTTGGAATTTTAGAGATTGGTCTGACCAAACACGTTCTGTCCAAGGGCATAGCAGAAAAATATGTTCAGCTATTTTCAGTTCGCTTTGACACAAGCTACATATAGAATCCAGTACTATGTTTCTCTTCCATAAGTTTTCCTTAGATGAGATTGTGTTTTGGCAAATGCTCCATAGGAAAATTTTCACTTTTGTGTTTGTCTACATATTCCAAATGGCATTCCATAAAGTTCTTGGAGTCTAGAAAGAGAATGATGGCTGTTGTTGTTGTGACTCATATGCCATTTCTTGCCGGATTGTATTATAACCATTTTTCATTTTGTAGTTGCCGCATCTTGTACCCGTTCATACAAGTTCATCCAACATGTGATGATGCTTAATAGGGATAGCCAGGATTTCTTGAGTGAGCTTTTCATCAAACAAATTGTTTAGGAGTCGTACATTCCATTGTTCCTCTTCAAAATTCATCAACTTTGATACCTTCTGCGGATCAGTTGTTTGCTGACCTCCAATTAGACCTCTCTTCAGCCACTTATCAGTTCTTCTTTTGAAATGGAGAAAGGGTCAAACATATGAACATGGTCCATCCCTACCAAACTTTCAATATGTTAAAAAGTCAAGCAAGACCATCCTCGATGCTTCTAAAACCCAACGAGGAAAACTCTGTTTCCCCACATCATCATTTCTCAGCCTGCTTTTAGTCTATCCAAGTTGATCATCACCCCACATTTTTTTAAGGAGTAAGTTTTATAATTTAAGGACATCAAGTGATTTTTTTCCAATCCAAGAACTCATGCATTAATCAAGATATCTATACCTTATGTTTTTCTTCGTTTCTGTTTTTGCAAAGAAAAAAAAAACTAATCACACTTTTCACCTCAAATGGATATTATTAAGCCTAATTCCCTTAAAAAGAATCAATTTTAACTTGGATCTATATTTTGATTCAAACTTATTCTTTTGTCTCATAAAAAAAAAACTTTCAATTGGCATCCAAATCTTGTCCTCTTTCATTTTTTTTTTCAATGATGCCGTGTGACATGTCATTCCACATGTACTTGGTGGTTCACGATTGAGTTGATGTGGGAGGACCTCACATAATCCAAGAGCTTCCCCCATTTTTGGACGAAGCCGGTTGCAAGTTCAAGGTTCTATTTTTCTCAAGTTTTGACATGCTTGAATCTATTGAATTGCTCGTTTATACCATGTTTGTCCAGTAAAATTATCTAAAAAGTCCTAAACTTATTGCATTTTTACCAATTAAATCATAAATATTTCAATTTAACAATTGAGTCCTAAACATTTTCACTTTTTGCTAATTTAATACATTTGACCAATTTTGGCTAGAATTCCTTGACGTGGACGGCCAATGCTAATGTGGACAAAAATTATTTTTTTTAAACTTCTTTTCGATTTTTTTTTTATATTTTTAATTTAATTTAATTTATTTTCTCCTCTCTTTTTCCTCTGTTGGTCACCTAGCCTCTGGTGATCGGCCAAAGGCTATGACTGGCAAGGTTCAACCTTGTCAGGAATTGGCCCAAGAGCAACCTCGCCACCCATGCTTGTCTCACACGCGGTCGCCTTGTCAAGATTTGGCAAGGGACAACCTCATGAGCCTTGGGTGAGGCTCACCCTCCCTCACTTGAGGCTAGCAAGGCCGACCCTCACTAGTCACCGAAGGCTGGGAGAATGGCAAAGGAAGAAGAGAGAGGGAAAAGAAGAAGAAAAAGAAAAAAAACAAATTTTTTAAAAAGAAAATTAAAAATATTTAAAAAAATAAATTTTGTCCATGTCATTGCTGGTCGTATCACATAGGATGGTTAGAGTCCACGTTAGTGAATTTTGATCAAAATTGGATGGATTGACTTAATTGGCAAAAATGAAAATGTTTGAGACTCAATTGATAAAATTAAAAAGTTTATGATTGAATTGATAAAAGTGCAATAGATTTATGATTTTTTAGGTAAATCATTTCTTTAGTCCATTTCAATTTTTGTTGCTAAAATACAAACTTGAATGCTCACATTCCCCTCTTGCTTGATTTGAAACTATTTATATTCCTACGGTGGCTCCAACAACGGCATTTGTGAGTCGTCAGGTACAAGTAGAATAACATGTCAATCTTTAATGGCATCACTAGATGGAAAATTGACGAAAGTCAGATTTGATTACTGAATGAATTGATGCCCAAATGAAAGTTGGTGCTATTTTATGAGGAAAAAAGAAGAAGCTAGAATTGGTAGCTGCATTATTAATTACGTTTACATGCTTGTATACATAACAATTTGGAGAATATATAGGCCGTTTGAAAATATCATTTTGGATTTACAAAAGCATGTCTACATGGGATCATACACAGATTACATCTCCAATCAAGCACAAATGCATGTGGTGTTAGGCTAAAAGAAGGGTCTAAATTCATGATAAACATTACACAATATAAGTTATTGGAAAATAAACTCCAGAACCTTTGGTAATAAGCTCATGATTCTAGATTGTAGCAGTCGATTAGTAAATGAGTGGATCTCTCGTTTTCAAAATGGAGATTACCTATTCAAATCTCACCAATTGTATGCAAACTGCTTTAGGTCAGACCCATTTATATAAGTCAAATATCCCAACTTAATTGATTTAATAGGATTTATAGGTATTCCATAAGTCTACAGATAATCATATCTCCAACCCATGCCATTGAATTGTCAAAAAGATAATAAAAAAAGGACGGCCAATTAATCAGTTCACGTAGAGTTTTCAAGAGTGTATATAATAGGAATACAAAGTCTGCGAAGACTGGTCGTGCTGGTGGCGGACATGCCGTGATGTGGCCATGGCCGTGAGCACGAGGAGCTGGACGATAGTATGGAGGCGGCAGCGGAGGTGGTGGAGAACCCACGGCAGTGGCCAACATTGGAAGTCGGTGGTTGTGTGCGCCATCACATGCGTAGTTATCAAAATGGATATGTCCACGCCACATCCTTGCACCTGAATGTCCAAAACACGTATACAAGCTGATCATATAATTTCGTTAAAAATGATGAAGTACGGGACCGGCTATCCAGATCTGATTCTTCTTCTTCTTCTGCGACAGGGTAATAAATCCAACTAAGATTGGAGGACTGGTGGGTATTAATTCTATTGACTCCCAATTCCTTCAGAGTGAGTGAAACTCGAGACTCGCCAGAAGTCAATGAATCTAAAATTGCGCCAGTAATTGCTCGTTTCCTAGTGAAAACTCTCGCCGCCCTTCTAGATCATGCCATGACCACTGCCAGATGCACGGTTTCTGAAACATGTTCTGAGTACAGGAGCATAACAACGTCGAACCTGGTAAAGAGGCATGGACGATAAACCTCGAAGCTGGTCCGGACACAGCAGCAGAACAAAGAGAGAGCTAGGTTTCTTTATGGCCTGGCGAGAGAGAAGGACCAGCTTTGCTTGGTCTACGCGGAGAGAGAGAGAGAGAGAGAGAGAGAGAGAGAGAGAGAGAGAGAGAGAGAGAAAGAGAGAGAGGTGATTTGCTTGGAACCCACGGGACATGATAGCTGGTCAAGAAAGAAATTTATTCGAGAGCTCGCAGACATCTTGGTAATGCCTAATCCATAAAATTCGAGTACAAGCGCACATTTTGTATCTGTATTAGTTCTACGCAACGTCTTGATAATGATAGAAATCTCCCCGATAATTTGCGATCGGGCGCGACGTGAACAAGAAGAAGAATTGAACGGAGAAATAAGATTCTCTCATGACACGACAAGGAACCCACGACCCATGCGAAGCAAATTCGACATTGTTTTTTACCCCGGTTGTTTTCTTTTCTATAGAACACACTGCTCTAGTTATAACTGGAAGAAGTTATGGCATGCATCCGATTCAGTTAGCACAGCACTTGGAATCCAAACAACCCAAGAATGACATGCATTGGACTCGTATGATTCGAGCGCGCTTAATAATTTCTTATAACCAGATGTTAAAAAGTTCAGTCGTTAGCATGACAGGAGAACCGAAGAAAGTTGTGGCATGACATGAGTTATTATATATTATAAAACGTGATTGGTGGAAAAAAATTGCATAACGAAAGATCCCACTGAATTGATTTGGGTCTATGAATCTAAGTTACAATGAAAATTCTCGATCCCTCCAGTCCCATGTGCTTTTCTTCGTTATGTCCATCCCCTTATGATTATGAATATTGAATATTAAAACTTTTAAGTTAGTTGCTTCGAAAAGCCTCACGTCCCAAATAATAAAAGCTAATCAACAGCGTAAGATATCGATTTCTCTAGCCATGCTTGTACAGATTGGATTGAGAAATAATCAAGTCACATACATATAACGCATCGAACTTCATGTTTTCCCTAATGAATTATCATCATGCATGAGAAAATCCAATAACATCAAACCCCCACTTTCAAAGAGTCACTCATTGATTTCAGCAAATTCAAAGAGTCAAAAGTAACATCAAAAGATCACAGCAGAGCAAGCTTTAAGCAAAGAGCTACGTGCATCATCGAAGCAACGACGTTCTCAGCCGAAGCAATGACGTTCTCAGCTCTCTATTTTGTTAAACAATACAACACGCTAGCAGAGAGGATACAGAAGAGCACAAAAGAGGAGGAAAGCAAAATTATATCACTGCGGCACACTACAGATCATCTACTTGTCGAACTCCCACACGAGGCTTCCATCCTCTGCAATGTCAAAGGAAAAACTGTATTATTTCATGAGACGCGTGTATATGGCAGAGGAAAGATCGCTAGACAGACAATAACATGATGCATAGTATCACAGGTTACCAGAGTACAGTGAAGATGTCGGGCTCGCATTGTAGGGTCCCACCGAGGATCATCCAATCACTGGTGCCCTCGCCGTTGCTCGGAGCCGTAAAGGTGACGTCCACGCACGAGAAGTACACGTCCAACACGGGCACCCACAGCCACGGACCCAAGTGCAGCCTCCGCTTGGATTTTGCCACCACGTCGATGGTCACCATCCCACCCTTCAGCGAGCTCACCAGGCCCTTCATGCCCAAGTCATTGACGATCGGCAGCATCGACAGGGCCTTGGTTCGCACTGTTGTCAAGTTGCGGGGGCCCTGAGTGAAGGTGGGAACGAGGGAGGGACAAGAGAGACTGAGTTCACCGTCAAAGCTCAAGAGGAGTTTCATGTCGGCATACTTCACAGCGATGAGCTTACTGGGATTCTTGACGGAGAGAGCGATGTTCCACTGGACTGTGACGTGGGAGGTGGAGATATTGAGAGACGAAAGCGAAGAGCCCGGGTCAAGTTTGAACTCAGGCGGCATTAAAGCGGGTATTGCCAGGAAGATGGCCATGAGGAAGGCGAGAACGCCAGGTATGGCAAATACGATACAGTGGCTGATGATCGGCTTGTACCTATTGGGCGGGGCGGCGGCACTGGAGGAGGTGACGCTGGATTGTCATTCGCAGCGGGCGGAATGGCTTGAAGGTTCATTTGGAATTTCTGTGTCGTGTGCTCTCTTTTTTTCTGTAAGTATTTCGGTGTGAAGGTTTGTGGCCGCACAGCAAATTTAAAGGGGGTGTGGAAAGGTCTCGTTGTCTACTTTAATCTAACGTGTCCTAGAGACGCTAGGGACCCATAAAAGTTAGAGAGAGTAGACATTTCTCTCTCTCTCTCTCTCTAACTTTCACTCTTGCTCTCAGGCAGGCTCCTATTCTGTGGCGAAGATACCTGTCAACCACAATCGGTCCTAAGTAAGACTTTTTAAAACTATTTTATTATAGGTCTAGTACGGATTATTCGACATTCCTACACATTGAACATCTAGAGGATATTCCTTTTTTTTTTTGGGAAAGATAAAATACAAGAGGAAATTGAGGGATTAAAGTGTGTGGTTACTAATATGTTAAAATAAAAAATGCAGTATAACTAGCTCATCAATGGTATATCCATCATAGGGGTGGTTTGCCCTCAGTTATGTCGCAACACTCCTACTTTTTAGTGAGAAGACCTCAAACTACCAAAGATTCAAAGAGAACCATGATATGATGCTTCCTAGAAATGCTAGGGACCTATAAAAATTTCCTCAACTCTCTCTCTCTAACTTTCACTCTAACTTTGTCCCTCTCTATCTCTCTCTAACTTTTATGGCATTTTCTCTCTCTAACTTTTGTGTCCCTATCGTCCCTCAAAACATTCCCCCCCCCTCTCTCTCTCTAAAGGGTCCATGAGAGAGACTTTGATAGGGTGTTTCTTATCTCTTTCTTTAATGCCTGTTTCCTAGATTTCTTTCTTTAATAGGTGCTTCTTCTCTCTTTCGTGGGTGTTTCCTCTCTCTGATATTGAATCAACGTAAGAGAGAGGAAATGGAGTCAACATTAGAGAGAAGAAATGAATCCTCTTAAAACATATCCATTAAAATAAAGAATGTAATCTTGTCAATTTGCAAATGGTATATCCGTTAAATAGACAGAACGACCCTCAATGATATCGCAAGACATGTACTTGATGAGGAGACCTCAAACCACCAAAGATCCAAAAAGTACCCTAATCTAACATTCCTAGAGATACTAAGAACCTAAAATTTTAAGAAAGTAAAAATTTCTTCCTCTCTATCTCTAACTTTGTCCCTCTCTGTCTCTCTCTAACTTTCACTCTAACTTTGCCCCTCTCTAACTCTTATGGCATTTCATCTCTCTAACTTTTTTGTGTCCCTATCGTCTCACAAAACATCTCTCTCGACAGACAATCCATTTCCTCTCTCTAACTTTGAGTCAAAGTCAACATCCATCTCTCTCTCTCTCTCTCTAATGGGTCCATTAGAGAGACTTTAACGGGATGTTTCTTCTCTCTTTCTTTAATGTTTGTTTTCTAGATTTCTTTCTTTAATGGGTTCTTCTTCTCTCTTTAGTGGGTGTTCCTTCTCTCTGATGTTGAATCAACGTAAGAGAAGAAATGGAGTCAAAGTTAGTGAGAGGAAATGAATTCTCTCAAATATATCCGCTAAAATAAGGAATGTAATTTTGTCAATCTATTAACGGTATATCTGTTGAACAGACGGGAGAACTCTCAATGATGTCACAAGACAAGTGCTTCTTCGTGAGGAGATCTCAAACCACCAAAGATTCAAAGAGTACACTAATCTAATATTTCCTAGAGACACTAAGGACCCATAAGATTTCAAGAGAGTAAAAATTTCTTCTCTCTCTAACTTTGTCCCCCTCCCTCTTTCACTCTAACTTTGTCCCTCTCTGTCTCTCTCTAACTTTTATGGCATTTCCTCTCTCTAACTTTTGTGTCCCTATCATTTCATAAAACATGCCTCTCTCTCTCTCTCTCTATAATGTGTCCATTAGAGAGACTTTAACGAGACGTTTCTTCTCTCTTTCTTTAATGTCTGTTTCCTAGATTTCTTTCTTTAATGGGTGCTTCTTCTCTCTTTAGTGGGTATTCCTTCTCTATGATGTTGAATCAACGTAAGAGAGAGGAAATGGAGTCAACTTTAAAGAGAGGAAATGAATCTTCTCAAAACATACCCGTTTCTCTAATGGGGCCCACCCATTAGAGAGAGGGAATTGAGGATTTGAAGTCCGTCCGCCCTATATTTCTTGCCACTAGAGATAGCAAATCAGGATGTCGATCCTGCAAGAGGCACTTCTGCTGATCCAGCCTGCGTTGGAGACACAAATGACTAACACCTTACCCTCCTAAGGTTTTGTGCCCCTCACGTTAATTCCAATCAAAACTTGTCGCGTATATTTTACCATGCAATTGACTGCACCCGACTAGTCATAGAAGGAAAATTGATCATGCATCATCTATATATGCAATACAAAAATAAATAAAGAAGACTATACAAGAATATGATTCGTAATTAAAGGCGTGACTAGTCATTATTGATAGGAAGTGGGGGACCCACCACGCTTTTCACCTTACCTAAAAATACAATATTGTCAAAGATAATAAAGTGAGTCTGCATGGAGAGATGGCCATGAATTGTCAACAAATCAATGTACCATCTTGAGAATATTCTGAATTTATTTTCAAAACTCATACGTTTTAGTCTTATTATCGCTAGATTAAAGTTACTGTACTTAAAAACATGAAAAGAACAGTTTGGAGAGTGAAAGAACGATGAGGTCTCTTGATAAGTTTTCAACAAGATTTACTCTTACCCAAATTTCCATATTATGTATGTATGTATGAATGTATGTATGTATGTATGTATTGCAATGTATAGGTACTTGGAAAAGTGAAACAAAATCATTCTCAACATTACTATAACCTGAGGAAAAAGAAGAAGAAGAAGAGTTTCTCGCATCATCATTTCACTATAACTTTGTCCATCCAAATTGATCCATCAACTACAATTCAGATTGATACGTCCCGCCGGATGATGGTATATTATACTTTAGGGTAAACCACCATTTCCTTTTTCCCAAAGAAGCCCCTGAAACTGTTGAATTGATTGAGATATGAATTCCTCATTTTTGTTTTCTTCTTTCCTTTTGAAATACTCGAGTGATCTCCAACATAATCAACTTCTTCCTGCCGAATTACTTTTCATCCGTCCTGACAAATCCAAGAAATTGCCAAGCAACATCACGCGGCAAGCAGCAGCTCGAGGGGGGAAAGTCACTTTCAGGGATCGGACTTAAATTGGATGAAGATCCGTCGAAGTACAGAGCTTAAACGAACCTCCCCAGAATTAAACGAAGAATTCTCTGCAGTTTGCTGAAGTCGGGCAAAAGCAACCGAAGCAACAACATTTGCCTTCGCGAAGCGGCAGCTCGAGGGGAAATCTTTATGGAACTAAACTAGGATCCTTTGGTTGCACAGGAGCCTCATCCCTCAGTGAAACAGTGATGGTGTTTACAAGCTGAATGTCCAAAACACGTATACAAGATGATCATGAAGTATGGGACCGGCTATCCAGATCTAATGCAGGCGTCTCCAATCTGGTCTCGGGAGTCAGAAGAGGGAACTGAAAACACCCGGATGACGATGTTCGCTGCCCTCCTATACCAATGCCATAACCATTGTCGGTCGTGTGGTTTCCAAAACATGTTCCGAGTATGGGAGCATACAAGAACGTCAAACCTGCTGAAGGAGCGCAGACGATAAAACCTCGAAGCCGGTCCGAACACAGCAGCAGGACAAAGAAAGAGCGAGGGGTCTCTTCATCGCCTGGCGATTGGAAGCTTGCCCAGTGAATAGAATCTGCACCAGCGACGGAGACGCAGGCAATCTTTCTCTCGTCCCGTGCGTCAAATCTGGGCCACCCACTGGTCTGGGCTTCAATGAATCGGTCCATATCTCATTGCCAGGCCCAATACCCGCTAAGAAGACCGAAATGCTTTACTTGGGCTCGTCGGTCCACGCTGGCTAGTGGATCAAGTCACGTGATCCCCACGCGACATAATAGCTGGTCAAGAAAGAAATTTCTTCGAAAGCTCGAAGACACCTTTGTCAATGCCTAATTCTTAAATTTCGAGTACAAAGCGCACATTTTGTATCCGCATTAGTTCTGCGCAACGCCTTGATAACGATAGAAACCCCTGGATAATTTTCGATCGGGCACAATGTGAACAAGAGGGAAAACTACACGAAGAAATACAATTCTCTCGCGACGAGAAACACATGATCAACGTGAAGCAAATTTGACATTGTTTTTTACCCTAATTATTTTCTTTTTTAAAAAGCATGTGGCCGTGGGTATAACAGAAGTTATTGCGTGCACCCAGTTCAATTGGCACAGCACATGGAGTCCACATGACCATAGAATGACCTGCATTGGAGCCATATGATTCGGGTGCGGTCAATAATTTTGTTATAACCATATATCAAAAAGTTTAGGACGTGAATTATTCTATATTATAAAACGTTTTTGGAGCAAAAGACTGTGGATGAAAGATCCCATTTGCATTAAGATGGGTCCATGAATCTAGAAAACAATATTGACCCAAAAATAAATAAATAGAAAAGAGTGAGAATTCTTGATCTCTCTGATCCTATGTGCTTTTCATCTTTTATCCATCCCCTTTTGATTATGAATATTGAATATTCATATTGAGATGTATGTTCGAAAAGCCTTATCTCCCAAATAATTAGAGTTGACCAACCACGGAAGATATCAATTCCGCTTGCCGTGCTTGTACAAATTGGATCGAGAAACAATCTATGCTACGGACGTATAACATGTCTAACTTCTTGTTTGCCAGATGAATCATCATGCACAATAAAATCTGATAACATCAAAACCTCCACTTGAACATCAGCACAAAGTCACTTGGATCCGGCCGTTGATCACAGCCAAATGAAAAGAGTTGATAGTAATATCAAAAGATCGCGGCTGAGCGAGCTTTTAAGCAAGAGCTACATGTATCGTGTACATACGATCAGACTCATTGAAGCGATAAGAGCACAAACTGGAAGAGAAACATAGAAAAATTACATCATAAAGCCACACCATACTCCATCTGCTTGTCGATCTCCCATATGACCCCTCCATCCTCTGCAATGTCAAAGGAAAATATGTATTATTTCATGAGACGCGTGTATATGGCAGAGGGAAAGATCAGCTCGCTAGATAGACAATGAAATGATGCATAGTATCACAGTTTATATGTCTTGGACTACTTCGAGCGCGTGAAAGCAAAACGTGTTCCTAAAGAATGAGCCAAATACATCAGCACCGCAGCAAATCCCTGTCATTCTTCATGAAAACTAATCAGTAACAGTAACTTGTAATTTTCCAGGAAAAATGCACCACAAGGCCTAAATAATGACATGGAGTGCTAAAACTTTACCAAAGGTGCAATTGAGTCCTAAATTAAGTGAAAAGTTAAGGACTGCATGAATTTTGGATCTTGCAGTGTAATTTTTCCATGAGTTTTCTTACCAGAGTACAGTGAAGATGTCGGGCTTGCATTGTAGGGTTCCACCGAGGATCATCCAATCACTGCTGCCCTCGCTGTTGTTCGGAGCCGTGAAGGTGACGTCCATGCACGAGAAGTACACGTCGAACACGGGCACCCACAGCCACGGACCCAAGTGGAGCCTCCGCTTGGCTTTCGCCACCAGGTTGATGGTCACCATCCCACCCTTCAACGAGCTCACCAGGCCCTTAATGCCCAAGTCGTTGACGATCGGCAGCTTTGACAGGGCCTTGGCTCGGACTGTTGTCGAGTTGCGGGGGCCTTGAGTGAAGGCCGGAACGTGGGATGGATGAGAGAGAGTGAGTTCGTCTCCGAAGCTCAAGAGGAGCTTCATGTGGGTGTACTCCACGGCGATGAGCTTACTGGGATTCTTGATGGAGAGAGCGATGTTCCACTGGACAGTGACGTAGGAGGTGGAGATATTGAGAGACGAAAGCGAAGAGCCCTGGTGAAGTTTGAACTCCGGCGGCATTAAAGCGGGTATTGCCAGGAAGATGACCATGAGGAAGCCGAGAAAAGTGGGTATGGCAAATACGATACAGTGGCTGATGATCGCCTTGTACCTGTTGGGGGACGCCGGCCGCAGCACTGGTGAAGGCAACGCTGGATTGTTATTCGGAGCGGGTGGAATGGCTTGAAGGGTCGTCATTTGGAATTTTTGGTGTTGTGTAAGTATTGCTGTATGAAGTTTTTTTGTGTCGAAGGTCTTGTTATCTTTTTATGGAGGAGGCTGAATCGAATCCGGTGGACAGAGAGCAGGAAACATCGGAGAAATCCTACGTGGATCCCCATTAGAGAGAAGGAAACGTGAGAGAAATCCTCTCAAACTCTCTAATGGGACTAATTACCGAAAACGAATCATTGACCCATTGCAAACTTGCAACGGGTCAATGTTGCAATTGACTCAATTGCAACATCAATTGCAACATTGACCCGTTGCAAGTTTGATGATTCCGCATTCGGTAATGAGTCCCATCCGAGAGTCTGAGAGGATTTCTCTCATGACCCCATTAGTATCAGAGCTTGAATCATAAATTGTTGAGGTTATCCCATCCCTTGTGGAAGGGGGACCGATGATTGATTTATAAATGTGAGGGAAAATCTCACTTTTTAAACTAGTTTTGGGGTGAGAGAGGCCACTTAGAATTTTGGGATTGTGGCAAGTTATGTGATCATATATCATCTATATATGCCAGAAAAATAAATAAGAGTATTCAAAAACATAATGCGCGACTATACATGTGACGGGTTTAATCATTATAAAAATGAATTGTGGGACCCACCAATGCGTTTTGCCCAACCTAATAATACAATATTACCAAAGATAATAAATTGAATTGACAACAAAATAATTACCGTCTTGAGAATCTTTTCATCATTCTTAATCTATATTCAAAACACATACATTTTAATCTTATTAGGGAAAATTTCAAAAAATGACCCGAAGTGAGCCTATTTTCTCAAATAATGACCCAAAGTGGCCGTTGTATCAAATTAGGACCTGAAGTGACTAAACCAGTCTCGAATAAAGACCTTAAATTGCTGGCCAACCAAATGTTTGTCGGCCAGTGAGTATGTGGCATTTCTGGTGGCCAGAATGAGGGCAATTTTGTCAAAAAAAATATTGATAGAAAAACAAAACCCAAAAACTCTTCATGTTCTCACATTTTCTTCTTATGCTCTTCATCTTCTCCATTCTCTGTCCTCTCTCACTTGGAGCACCCAAATTTTCTGTTAATGGAGCACGAATTAAAGCACAACAAGAAACCCCTACCTTCGTTTTTTCACGTTTTCTTCCTTTCTTTTTTTGTCTTCATTTCTTTCCAACAAAGAAGACAAATCTCGAGTAAAGCCACATCTTTGTTATTCAAATAGTCGTATGTACCATGAAAGCCTTAATTCTTCATCATCTTTTCCCAACCGAGAGACGGAGAACATCTTGATGTCAAGCACTCACATCTCGGGCACAATTCGAATCCACTTTCATGAAGAGAGAGAGGGGGGGTACTGGCACGTTCGTTTGGAACTCAAAGAGTCAGGGATCTTGTTCAATTAACAAAGAATTTGGGTTCTCCGAGCAAGAGGGGACAGGGAACCTAGAAGATGAAGTGCATAAGAAGAAGAACATGGAGAGTTTAGGTTTTTTTTTTTAGGATTTGTTAATTTCTATCAATATTTTTTTTGACGAAATTGCCCTTATTCTAATCACCGGAAATGCCACACGCTTACCGACTGGCGAACATTTGGTTGGTCGGCAATTTGAGATTCTTATTTGAGACTGATTTAACCACTTAGCGTCTTCATTTGAGACAATGGCTACTTTTGGTTCTTATTTGAGAAAATAGGCTTACTTCAGATCCATTTTCGAAATTTTCCCATCTTATTATTGCTAAACTTGAAGTTGCTTTATGTAAAAACATGAAAAGAACGGTCTAGAGAATAAAAGATGATAAGGTATCTTGACAAGTTTTTAACAAAATTTATTCTTACCCAAATTTCCATTATTTATTAAATTGATAGACTTTTTTTTATTGGCAATGTATAAGTACTTGGAAAAGTGAAGTAAAACCATTCTTGACATTCCTATAAACCTATGGACAAATTTTTTTTCTCACATCATCATTTCACTACTTAACTTTGTCCATCCAAATTAATTCGTCAACTAAAATTTTAATAATTGATGTGAATATATAGGTCACACGAGATGACGGGATTTCCTTCCCAATCAAACAACTAAAACTCTTGAATTGATTAGGATATGTCTTTCTTTTTTTTTCCCCTCCTTTTTGAAATACTTTAGTGATCTCCAACAAATCAACTTCTTCCTACCGAATTACTTCCGTCCATCCTGAGAAACCCAAGAAATTTGGCAGCAATTTCTTACGAAACACGTTCGAAGGAAGCAACAATACAAGGCAAGCAGCAGCTCGAGGGTAAGTCTCTTTCCAAGCGGTTGCCGAAGTCGAGCAAAACGACCGAAGCAACAACAACTTGCCACTAGTGTTAGTGTTTATGTCACGATCAAGATACATATTCAAAGTGGAAAGCAAGAACCTACGATAGACAATGAAGATTTTCGAGCCAAAATTGAAGGGAGGATGATTTTGTGGGATGGAAGCAAGAATCAAGGGAAGCTTAAAATGGAAGAGAATTAATAGCTTAATCAATTATCATTCTGGTTGGGTCAATTTGCATTATTAGTATTTCCTTTTATTATAAAATTGTTTGGTTGTATGAAAACTATAAATTGTATCTCATATGAGGAATTATTCATTCAATAAATAAATAAAAAATCAAAGTGTTTGAGATTCTACTTGAATTTTTGATGAAAACATTCCATAAACTTTTCAAAATTACGCTTCCACATAGACAAGGAAACCACATTATGAATTCCAATCCTAAGAGCATGGTATCAGAGCTGGAATCAATGGCGCAAGAGACCAACCCCCGAGACTTATGGCCGTAAGTGTTGGCAGCCTTGCAGGACATTCAACAGCGTCGCGCGATGCTAGAAGGGAACAGGGGCGCGGCGGAGGCTGAAGCCAAGGCTTGATGCAGGGGTCCTTAAACCAGAACCAGAACCAGGAGGAACACGAGGAAGATCAGGGGTGAGTGGCCCTTTCTCACAGAGGGTATCATCCCGATATTACTCGATTCGATGAAACCACCGATGCAACAGCCTGGATAAGGAGAGTAGAACATATATTTCGATATAATCAAACTCCCGTCTTCGGGAAGTTCATCCTTGCATCCATTCATCTTAAAGGGGAAGTCCAATTATGGGTCAAATCACTACGTGTAGATGATAATCTACCATGGGAGCATTTCCGCTTCATGTTTTCTAAAAGGTTCGACCCAACTCAGTTCAATGATTTCTTTGAGGACTTGACAAAGTTAACACAAACCGAAACTCTCAACGATCACCAAATCCAGTTCAAGTGGTTGCTTGTGCGATGCAGCGTGCGACTCTTTCCCATGGAAGAAGTAAGTTGTTTTGTTAGTGGTCTTCAAGAACTTGTAAAATCTGATATGCGTGCTGCAGGCTCAATGACTCTTTCGAACGCAATTAGCTTGGCTCGAATTTTCGATGAAAGGAGCAATACTTTACGAAGGGCCACAACTACTGCCCAATCTCGCTATGGCCCTAACACGGGACCAACTCGACCAACTCAAGCCTCACGGGATAACCGAGTAGTGAATAGCATGGGAAAGCCCAACCTCACCATGTCTCGAGCACCCATCAAGCGCTTAACATCAGTGAAGGCTCAAGAACGGCGGAACCGCGGGTTATGCTACAATTGCGATGATATTTTTTCCCCCAGATATAGATGCAAGTGGCTATTCTTAATTGAGGTTGGGGAAGAAGAATCCGAAGAAGAGGAACCGGAGGCCTTCGAGGTGCCACGCGAAGCAGCGAACGCGGAGGGGGAGACATCCTTGAAATCTCGCTGCAGACAAGTGCAGGAGTCACCACTCCACAAACCATGCGAGTCTAGGCCACAGTGAAGAAAGAGCCTCTTGGTGTGCTCATCGACACCAGGAGCACGCACAAATTCCTCAATACCACGATGGCACGCAAGTTGGGCTTGACCATAGAGAAAGGATGTAATTTGAGTGTGGTGGTGGCTAATAGGGAGAGGCTTGCAAGCATGAAGAGTTGTAATGTGGTGGAGGTAACTATCCAAGATACCATATTTATGATTGATTTCCATGCTATTTCTCTTTGTGGATGTGATGCAATACTCAGGGCATCATGGCTTCGGAATCTTGGCATGATTTTATGGGATTTCAAGACTATAGAGATACGGCTCCGGTGTCATGAAAAGAATGTAAGGTTAATTGGGATGGATCATGAGGAAGCAAAGGAGATCAAGGCCGAAAGCTTAAGCCGGCAGATCGGGCAATCAAAGGTGCATGGTTTTTTGCTTCGTATGGAAACTGATTCGGGGCTGCGGCGGACAAAAAACCCACCAGTGAGACCAATTGAGACAGAACTGGGAATGGCTCGAGAAGGAGTATCCAATGGTTTTCATGGAACTCGAGAGGCTAGCATCGCCACGAAGTTAAGATCACCGCATTACCATTGTGAAAGGAAATGGTCCTGTCTACGTGCGCCCTTACCACTACCTTTTTTTTTTTCCAAAAACAAGAGATCGAAAGACAAGTCGAGGGAATACTAAGAAGCAGAATAGTTCAACCAAGCAACATCCCCTACTCTTCTCCCATAATTCTTGTTAAAAAAAAGGATGGGACATGGCGTTTTGCATTGACTATCGCGTGTTGAACAAAGTCATTATAAAAAACAAGTTCCTGATACCCTTAATTGATGAACTTATTGACAAGTAATTTGGTGCAGAGATCTTCACAAAGTTGGACTTAAGGGCCGGATATCATCAAATCTGAATGGCCACCCAAGACATTGCAAAGACAGCATTCCAAACACATAATGGATATTATGAATTTCTCGTCATGCTATTCGGACTTTCTAATGCTCCGTCCACTTTTCAAGAAATAATGAACGGTATTTTTCAACCATACTTATGTCAATTCGTTCTTGTCTTTTTTTATGACATTTTGATCTACAGTAAAGATGTAATGACCCACGCCAAGCACGTAAAAATCATGATCGATATACTCAAAAACACGGGCTGCACATCAAGCATAGCAAGTGTGTCTTCGGGCCACCTCAAATAAATTATTTAGGTCATATCATAGACCAAAATAGGGTCAGCATGTTGCAAGACAAGGTCAAGGCCATCCTTGATTGGCCTTGTCCCACGAATGTCAAATCTGTTTGTGGATCTTTGGGTCTCACCGGATGTTACCGCTAGTTCATTAAGAGATATGGGCAAATTGCAGTGGGGGAAGCTGGCCTTTGAAAATCTTCGACTTGCTATAACCTAAGCACCGGTTCTCAGTCTACCCAATTTTCCCGAACAGTTTGTGGTTGAATGCAACGCGTTCGGGGTTGGCACAGGAGTGGTATTGATGCAACAAGGGCATGGTCTTAGCGCACTTTTGCAAGGCATGGTCTAGCGCACAAATCGCAAAATCCACCTACGAAAAAGAAATCATGGCCCTCGTATTGGTGGTGCAAAAATGGCGAGCATATCTTTTGGAAAGACGATTCATAGTGGACACCGCCACCATAGTTTCAAATATCTTTGGGAGCAATGGATTAGCACGGACGAGCCATAAAGATGGCTCGTAAAGTTGATGGGGTACGGCTTTCTCATTAATAATAAAAAGGGAAAGGAGAACGGTGCGACTAACGCCTTATCTTGCAAAGCCGAAGCAACTTTGTCCACTATCTCTTGGCTAATTCCGCAATGGCTAGACAATCAAAGAGGAGAATGGATGGCTGGCCCAGTTACAGCAGCCGCACGAGCTGCTCAAACAAGGGAAATAATCGGCCCGTGGAAAAATAAAGACGGTGTGCTATTTTACATGGACCAGATTTATATTGGGCAAGACTCGAAATTAATTCACATCATCACCAAAAAGACACAGGACACAGGGTATGAAGGATTCTACAAACCCTTCAACTTCTCAAGTCGACTTTCTTTTGGAAATGCAAGAGAGTATCGTTGCGGGGATGCATATGAAATTATGAAGTTCGCCAAGGAAATAAAGCGGAGCATTGCAAGCCCGTGAGATTGCTCCTCCCATTGGGCCCGTTTGATAACCAACCAAATAGTGAAAATTTTTGTTCTTTTGTTTCCGGAAGTAAATTTGAAACATAAATTCGTTTGTTAATTTTTTTTGTTCCCAATAAATAAATTTGTTCCTAGAAATAGATTTAGAACAGAATCAATAGTAAAAAAAAATTTGATTTTTGTTCCTAGGAACAATTTCAAGAATTAGTTTTTTTTCCCTTTCTTTTTTTCTTTTCTTTTCTTCTTCTTCCCTAAACCTACTGCCACCCCATCACCGGCCACCGGCCACCATCGTTGGCGTCGGCGGTGGCCAACGAGTGGCTTGGTGAGATCCGACGAGCTCGCCTGGCCAACGAGTGGCTGGGTGAGGTTTGACAAGCACGCCTAGCCACTGGCGAGCTCGACCTCGCAGATTTGGGTGAGGCCAAGCCTAGCCGATGGCTCGGCGAGGTTCACCCAGCCATCGGTGAGGGTTGACCTCGCGCCACCTAGGCGAGGCTTGGCCTCGCCCAGATTTACGAGGCCGAGCTCGTCGGTGGCCAGGCGAGCCTTTGGCGAGCTTGCCAAACCTCGCCCAGCCAGTCGTCGGCCACCACCAGCGGCGACGACCGGCCACAATGGAGGAAGGGAAAAAGATAAAAGATAATATTTTTGGACTAGAAATTCTAAGGTTTTACCAAATGCATTTTTATCTCGGGAAAAAAAATCTTAGACAATTACCCAACGCCTTCAAATACTCAGAAATTGTTTCCAGGAACAAAATAAAAAAAAATCATTTATGAGCAGAAATTGTTCTCGGGAACAGGAGCGTTACCATGCGCACCCTTACAGATTTCGAAACAAATTGGGAAGGACATTTCAATGGATTTCATAGAAGGATTACCGGCTTCCAACGGTAAAACCGTTATATTCGTCGCCATAAACCATTTATCAAAGATGGCACACTTTGCTGCACTTAGCCACCCTTAAATGGCCCTAATGGTGGCAAGGGCATTTTTTGAAAATATCTTCCGACTGCATGGGATGCCTAAATATATTGTTTGTGATCGGGACCCCACTTTCGCAAGTGCTTTTTGACGGGAATTATTCGGACTATAAGGGACTAAATTAAACATGAATTTGGCCTACCACCCACAAACGGATGGACAAACCGAAGCGGTCAACCGGGTCTTCGAAATGTATTTGAGATGCTTTACTGGAGATCGTCCGAAACGTTTGATACAATGGTTGTCATGGGCGGAGTTTTGCTACAACACTAGTAATCACACCACCACCTGCATAATCCCGTTCAAATTAGTGTATGGGAGGCCCGTACCAAACCTCCTTATCTACATGCCTAGTACGGCACGAAGCGCCACCATCCTTGCGATTTGGAAGCCCGTGACCGTCTGCTTACGGACCTTAAGTAGCAGATTACAAACGCACAAGCACGGTTGAAAGTCTAATACGGCTGTGGACACTGCGAGTTGGAACTTCAGGTCGGGAATAAGGTTTTTGTTCATTTACAACCTATCGATAAACGCCTCAAGCTATCTACTCGATTTTATGGTCCGTTTGAAGTCACTGGTCACATTGGCTTGGTTGCAGGATTCCTGAAGCTTCCTCCAAATGCCCAAATCCATTTTTTTCATTTGTCTCCGCATTGAAGCCCCAACTTGGAGCACATGACAAGCTCAAGGCTAAGCAACCAAACACGGAGGCCGAAGATGGACTCCTACAAGTTGAGCCGAAGGCCGTGATTGTCAATAGGATCCACTAAGGCTGAAAAGAAGTTCGCATTCAATTGAAGGGATTGAACGGAGCTAACGCCACATGGGAAGACTATGACACAATCTCAGGCCAATTCCCGTACCTTTTTGTCCTTGAAGACAGGGACAATTTTTTTTTTTTTTGGGTGGGGGAAAGAAGATGTCACGGTCAAGTTACATATCCAAAGTGGAAAGCAAGAATCTGGGATAGAGAACGAAGGTTTTCATGTCAAAATTGAAGGGAGGATGATTTCGTGGCATGGAAGTAAAATTCAAGGGAAACTTCAAATGGAAGAGAATTAATAACAGGATCAATTATCATTATAGCTGCGTCAATTTATATTATTAGTATTACCTTTTATAATAAAATTCCTTGGTTGTACGAAAATTATAAATTGTACCTCTTACAAGGAATTGTTTATTTAAGAAATAAAATAAAATCAAAGCGTTTGAGATTTTGCTTAAATCTTTGGTAGAAACATTGCATAGATGTTTCAAAATTACGAGTCCACATAGGCAAAGAAACCGCATTAGAAATTCTAATCCTAACGGTTTAAATTGAGGAAAACTTTACGAACAAAATTTAAGAAAAGAGTGTTCCTCCAACTAACATAATCCATAATCAATGAACTTTACGAACTAAAAGTAGGCAGACATAATCTAACAAAAACATGTGTCAAAGGTTCAGTTATTCTATTACTTGTTTTACTCAATGTAACTAAACCCAACTGTTTGGACAGGGTGACAGTAGTGGAACTTGTTGAATAGCAAACGGCCAGCTTTTTGATTTCTAAACAGCACAATTTTGAAAATATTGGCAAAAATTACATGAATCGTAAGAAATGCAACTCACATAGATTTTCAACTACCATCAAAGCTGCATAGGCATAGAATATAGTAAGAAATTGCGTAGTTCGATAGTAGTTAAAAGACTACAAGTAATGGTAATAAGCACTCATTGCAAACTTTTTCAAATGGTGCATGATACCCAACTAAGTGGAGATAGAGTCTGTTTTCGGAGAACCAAATTTGGAAAAAATTCACTTGAAAGATTACTTGTGTAGCAAAAACATGTAGCTCTCCCAGTGCAAAAAGAGCTATGAAACCATACAAGCTCCTCAGACAGAAGGCGGTGAAGCAAAAAAAGCAACTAGAAAGGTTGCTCCACAAAGAAGCTACATCAAAATAATAGAGAAATTACGAGTGTCGGGGAAAAAGAGAACAGTCGACACAAACTAAATGACATGACATAACATAAGCAGAAGTTGTTTAAAGTGTTATTTCAATAATCTAAGAAACAATTTTTCTTAAAAACTATAAGCACAACAAACCTTAAACAAGTAAAGGTGTAATGGCATGTCAAGTAATCATGAAGGCAGGAGTAGATTCCATCAAAGTCCTAAGGCATTCAAAACATCTAACACAATATACAGCTAGGACTTCTGCGCACATATGGAAAGGAAAATTTCCGCATCATCAACCAAACTGCATGGTAGTAATTTAGATAACCAAAAAACGGTGAATTCCCTCAATTTTCAAATGAGAAATAATCAGAGCAATGGCAAAAGTAAAGGTCTAATGGCATGTCAAGGATTTATATCATTCAAAACATAGGGAAAATTCTTTTATGATTAACTGTGATTTCAGGAAAGTAAACTCCTGAAATTCTTTATAGGAGCCCCGATGGAAAGAGTAAGATTAGCCACCTCCATGATCTTAGGTTGGCAGGATTCCCTTTTAAAGGTGGTACCTTTTTACTTCAGTTGCATCACGACTTTGACAATATCTAAAATTGGAGCTATACATCCTAATGCTAATGTTCATATATTTCATCATTGAAACTTAGACAACAGAAATAGCAACAAAATTTGACAAAGATATATTATATATTTGCAGCTTTCTTTTATGACATGGCAACACAGCAGGGGGAAAAAGGGCCTTTTGACCATAAAACTGTAGCTGCTAAGTCTTCTTACACTAAGTGTGGTACAACTCAGATTGGCTTATGCCATCTCACTTTGTCCCTTGTCATATCCCCGAAAAACATTCATTCCCCCTCCCCCAACCCCTCTTTTTCCAACAAAAAACAAAGAGAAATACAAAAAAAAAAAAAAAAAAAAAAATCCAATACTTGCACACTCTTACGATCAGGAATGTTGGGATCCAGATGCTGTTAAAGCTTATTAAAACTATACTGCTTAAGTTAAGAAATTTCCAGTCATGTTGCGACACACTAGATTGGCCTTGAACAAAAGTGACATTTTTGGCTCTTACAAAGTGGTTCATTAAATATTCATGGCCATAACAGCACATTTCTTTGATAGGCCAGACACTTGAGGACATTTAGCTGAAAAGTGCCGTGATTTTAAATCAATATGAATTAACCAATTGCCAGATAGAGAAAATTCGCAATCAACTGAACATTGTAGAACATTCAATTCCCCATATTTACTCTACTCAATGATGTTTAACTCAAACCTACGGAATACTGGGCAGAGTAACACTTGTTGCGACAAATACCTGCAACTTCTGCTATGCAATCTAAGCAATCCCTCAACAAGCACAGCAACCTAAACACCCGAATCAAGCCACTAAATTCAGAGCCAGTCGCGACGCGTCAATATGCCAACAGTACATGCACAAACGCACACTCGAACGCATGAATTTAAAAAAAAGACGAACACAAACTAATAGAGGAAGGAGGAGGATCGTCCATACGTCTGAAATCGATATGATCCCAAGGCCGTTCGCTCCCAATCCTTGCTCTATCTTCAGCACATATCGGCATGCCTGTCCTGTTCCAACGATCGAAACCACAACCACACCAAAATCACGCCCTGCAAGTACAAGAACATGGAAGAGAGAGACAGAACACGTGCTCGGCACCTTGATCTCGGAGTAGCAGATGGTAACTAGAAGCCGAGTGGCGCGGTGGCTAGCGGACGACTGCTGGGGACGGCAGTTTCAGAGGCGGTTTGTCGGTGGATCAAGCCGAGCGGTGGTCGTCGATTGAGGCGCAGCGAAGAGAGAAATGGGCAGGGAGAGGCTTCAAGAAAAGAAAAGGAGAAAATGGGCAGAAGAGAACAAGCATGGGGGCTTCAATTTTTTTGAACCCTAGACTGACGTGGACTGACACCCAAGACATATGTCGATCAACGAATCCCCTTCCCGTTTGCCACACTAACAAATCACACGCACCCAATATTTTCTCGTGAAGGTGACTGCTGGATCCCCCGGGCCGGTCCTTGAAAGTCTTGAGATTGTGGTAAGGTACATGTTGATGTTACAATTTTTTTTCTTATTTTTGCAAATTACACCCTCCTTTGGTGAAATTGGTGCCGATGTGCCCCCAGCAACGGCGTCGATTCTGATCAAACGCCTGTGTATTTTACCACTGTACTGCACCCGACTAGTTATAGAAGGAAAATCCCAGTGATTATTTGACTTTGTGTGAGGCCTTGTGAGAGAATACAGTAATTTTCTTATTTCTCTTTTGGGATAATGATACAAACAATCCCTAAATTTTGATTCAATATGCAATTTGGTTCCTAAATTTTTTATTTACTCAACGTGATCCCCGAATTTTAGCTCGATGTATAAGTTGATCCTTGAATTTTTAATTTATTCACTATAGTTCCTAATTTTTTTTATAAATATTCAATGTATTCCCTAAATTGTATGAAAATGTTCAATGTAATCATTAGTCTTGAATTAATAGAAGGACTACATCGTATATTTCCATACAGTTCAGGGACTATATTGGATATATACCAAAAGTTAAATTAAAAGTTCATGAACCACATTAAATATTGAGTCAAAATTCAAGGATCGCATCAAATAAATTAAAAATTTGAAAATTAAATTGTGCATTAGACCAAAATTCAAGGATTATTTGTGTCATTTTCTCTTTATCTTTTTCTTGTTATCGAAAAGAAGACAGCAATTTAAAAAGGGGGCATTGGTGTCGTCCCTGGAGTACTGGAAGTTGGGGTTAGAAAATGTATCGCGGGCGTCGCAAGATTCTGCCGAGAAATTACGTAGAGCGTAAAAAAAAAAAACTTGAGAAGGCTCAATCTTTTGATGCGTTTTGGTAGGATCCCTTCCGCGACGATAAAGAATCGTGAAGGGATGGGATGGAATTCGCCAAAAATTCAATGTACTCTCCCAAGAATTTTGTCGATGTGCACATGTGACTCCTAAAAATTACAGTCTGAGACGTAATAAAGTTGCAATAGATAGACTTGGCCATGATTTTACCAAATTCGGTTATCGGACTTTTCGAGTCGTCATGATTTAATTATTAAATTTTAACCTCATTAATTTTCGAAATTTTCAATTCGTCCAGAATCATCTATAAAGGATCACCGGGCCGAAAATTTAAACTCAAGACTTAACCGCTCCTTTCCCCTCCTTCTTCCCCCACACGTGCGTCGCCCCTTTTCTCCCCTTTTTTCCCTTTTCTTTCTTTCTTCTTTTCCCCTTCTCATCCGCGCGTCCCTTCCCATCCCATCTCCCCCTCATGTTTTGACTTTTCTATTCCCTTTTTTCTTTTCTTTTATTCTCTCTCTCTCTCTCTATCTGGGCACGAACTTCTCTCTCCCCACCTCGCCCGCCTGCTAGACCTGTTAAACGGATGAGTTGGGTCGGGGTTGGGTCGGGTCATAAATGGTCCGACCCAAATTAACCCATTAACCCATTTATGACCCATTTAAGTATAGTATAAAAATTTTGACCCATACCCAACCCAACCCATATCCAACCCATACCCAACCCGACCCATATTATTAAAACATTTCTCTATCTAACTAAACTTAGGAAAACTTATTCTTATAATCTTTTTTAAAGATTTTTAAACTTATTCAAGTTCATTAACAACCCATGTATTTTAGTCTTTTTAATTTTTAAACCCATTATATATACACATGTCAAAATGGGAGTATAACCCATTTATGATCCATTTAAATATTAAATGGGCCATAAACTTTTTAAATGGGTCATAAATTAGTTATATTTAAATGGACCCATTTAAATATTAAATGGGTCATAAATGGGTTATACACCCATTTTGACAGGTGTACCGCCTGCACACTTCTCCTCTCTCTTCTTCTTACTCTCCTCCTTTGCCGACGCCCTCTACTGCCGCTGCATTTTCTTGCTGTTGCAGCCTCGCCAACTGCCACCACCATCGGTACAGAAGCTCTATCACCTCACTTGCTTGCCGCGGAGCTGGTGGTGGGCCGCCGTCTGCTGGTTGAGAGCCAAACCGTGGCCAAACCAGCCGCTCTCTCCTCCGGTCTGTTTTGGAGGAACCGGAGCTCGTCGACGGCTAGCCACAACCATCGACCAGCACCAGCTCTTCGCCAGCTCCCTCAGTCACAAGCGATCGACTCTCCGCCCTTGTCACCGCCGAAAACCCACTGACCGGCCAGCCGACACCCCGCCCAACTGCTACTGCTACTGCTACTGTTGCCGCTGCTGTCGCCTCGTCGGTCGCGACCAGCTCTTAGCCACCAGCCACCATCCGTCCACCCTTGCACCGTCGTCGAAGTCAGCCATGAGCCGTCCGAGCCATCGAGCCCGAGCCACCGCCATCCGTTCTTCCCTCTCTTGACTTGGTTCGGTTGAGCCCGCTACCGCAGCCCTCAGAGGCCCTCCTCAGCCCTCCGTTCAGCCGTCTGCCGTTCCTCAGCCGCTGGAACCGTGCCGCCCACCTTCTTTCCTCACGATTTCCCTTTTGGCCGAATAGGCAGCCACCCACAGCCGAGATCCGGTCCCGTGCCACCCTCGTTTCGACACACCGGAGGTGTTTGGGAGTGTGCTCACCACCACCATCGCAACTGCACCGCCGCTATTGCTAAATGGTGGGTTATGGCATTAATCCCTTGATTAGCATACTAATCTCGATTAAGATTAGACTAGTTTAGGACTAATTCGGATTAAGTAGTTAGTTATGATTAATTAAGTTTAATGATGATTGATTATGTTAATCTTACTTAGTGTTAATTAATTGGTGCTAATTAAAGGATTAAGATTAATTTGAATAATTTGAATAATTTAATTATTTTATAAATAATTAAATATTAATTGATTATTTTTATTGATAAGAAATTATTATTTGTAATAATTAATTACGATTAATTATTCCTAGTGATAGTTATTGATTTTTTTAATAGTAATTATCTATGAAAATTATTCTTTTCATAATTGATTATTATAGAATTTGACGTAGGCGAAAATTGGATCGTGGGGGATTATTGTCATATGGTGATTTATGGATATTACGTGGGATACTGGTTGCATTGTACATGAATTTTGTGCATGTTACACGTGGATTGTAGTGTGAGTGCCTCAAAAATTAAATTTAGTAAATAATATAAGGTGCTCAAGTGATCACGTAATGCCTTGATGCATATTTACTTGGGGAGGTGGTTGATATGCTAGTATAATCATGTAAATGACAAACACAACTAATGAATTTTAGATACCCGATGGATTTTAGGGAAAGTGTTATTGATGGATTTGGAATACCCAATGGATTTTGGAGAAACGTGACCGATGAATTTCGGATACCTGATGGATTTCGGGGAAAGTGTTACCAATGGATTTTTGGGAAACGCGACTAATGGATTTTGGAGAAGCGTTATCAATGGATTTTTTATACCCAATGAATTTCGGAAAAATGCGACCGATGGATTTCAGGGAAACGTTATTGATGGATTTCAGATCTGCCTTGAATGGCCATGATCATATCCCAAATGGATTTCGAGTTTGGCACAGAGTGGATACAGTTATTCAGATTTGTATAGAGGCTTTGAGCATGTAGTTAATAATGAATGTGTGTCCTAAAAAATTGAATACATTTGTTGTGTGATGATTGTCGGCATGGCCTCATGTGTGGATTGAACTTGTGAAATGTTGGATGCCACGGGAAAAGGTAGAGCCCTGAGGTGTGTTTATGCGATGATATATATAGATAATTGGAACACACTTGACTGTTGTGTGCATGAGATTTATATGTGGTGTCCTGATTATGTGTCATCTGTTTGCCCAATGTCTGGCACGTGTGATTGGTATCGCGCACAATATGTGCAACTACGAGGTAATAGTGCTTGTGAAACGATTTAAATGTTGGTTGTTGAAGGGTACTTGTGAAATGACTTAATTGTGGTTGTTAAGTACCCCGAGGCGAATTGGTACCCTAACCAAGGCTTAGAGCCTTAACCTACTAAGATTTTATCTCATTAGTTATTATTTAACCATTTTTAGGTCCTTGATGGACGCGCTTGATTGATGGGTTTTGGACTGATCAAACCTCAAACCCTAAGAATAAGGAATGAAGTAGATTGACCCCATTGCCCTTATATCATTTGATGGTTGTTGGAATAGTGCCAATGATAAGGTTGCACATGTATCCGTTCACCAAGATTAAACGAGGTCATTTTGAATTATCTATCTTTTTGACTATCCCTATTGTTGACGTTTGACTAGGGTTTAATATTTATTTCCACATGTGTATACTTATAAGATAAAAAGAATAGTCAGCAACACGTCCTAGGACGTCGCACTCATTTGACCAAAGAAAACATGGGTTGTCACGTGCTCAAGGGTTAGGGCATGACAATTAGAGTCCACATGACCCAAATATGACATGCATTTACAGTGGACTCGTGCGATTCCGGTGTGGTCAATAATTTTCCTCAAACTAGATATTAAAAAGTTTGGTCATTACCGTAACACAGCAATCAAAGAAGGATGTGACATAGACATGATTTATTATATATTATAAAACGCTTTTGCTCAAAAAAATGTGAACTAAAGATCCCAATAAATTGAATTGGGTCCATGAATCTAAGAAACAATGAAAATTCTTGATCCCTCTAATCCTATGTGCTTTTCATTGTTACGCCCATCCCCTTACACTTAAGATTATGAATCTTGAATTTTAAAACTTTTAAGTTTGTCGCTTCGAAAAGCCTCACATTCCAAAACATAAGAAGTAATCAACGATGTAAGATATCGATTTCTCTAGCCATGCTTGTATAGATTGGATCGAGGAATAATCAAGTCACACATACATATAACGTATGTAACTTCATGTTTGCCCTAATGAATTATAATGCACGAGAAAATCCAATACTATCAAACCCCTACTTGTACAAATCCAGCCGTCGATCTCAGCTAATTCAAAGAGTCAAAATTAATATCAAAAGTTCACAGCTGAGCAAGCTTTAAGCAAGAGCTACGTGCATCATCATGTGTTTATTTATATGATCAAACGGACCGAAGCGATCTTGTTGGACAGTACAGCAAGCTAGCAGAGAGGGTACAAAAGCGCACAAAAGAGGAAGAAAGCAATAATATCTCACTGAGGCAAGCTGCAGCGCATCGAATTCCCACACGAGGCCTCCACCCTCTGCAATTTCAAAGTGAAAAATGTATCATTTCGAGAGCCGTGCATATGGCAGAGGGAAAGATCAACTTGCTAGACAGACAATAACATAATTCATAGCATCACAGGTTACCAAAGTACAGTGAAGATGTCGGGCTCGCATTGTAGGGTCCCACCGAGGATCTTCCAATCACTGCCGCTGCCCTCGCTGTTGTTGGGAGCCGTGAAGATGACGTCCATGCACGAGAAGTACACGTCAAACACGGGCACCCACAGCCACGGACCCAAGTGGAGCCTCCGCTTGGCTTTCGCCACCACGTCGATGGTCACCACCCCGCCCTTCAACGAGCTCACCAGGCCCTTAATGCCCAGGTTATTGATGATCAGCAGCGTCGACAGGGCCTCTGCTCGGACCGTTGTCAAGTTGTGGGGGGCCTGAGTGAAGGTCGGAATGCAGGAGGGATCAGAGAGTGCGAGTTCGCCTCTGAAGCTCAAGAGGAGCTTCATGTGGGTGTACTTGACCGCAATGAGCTTACTGGGGTTCTTGACGGAGAGAACGATATTCCATCGGGCGGTGATCTGGGAACTGGAGATATTGAGGGACGAAAGCGAAGAGCCCAGGTCGAGCCTGAACTCTGGCGGCATTAAAGCGGGTATTCCTAGGAAGACGACCATGAGGAAGCCGAGAAGAGTGGGTATGGCAAACGAAATACAGTGGCCAATGATCGGCTTGTATCTGTCGGGGGGCGGCACCGGTGAAGGTGACGCAGGATTGTTCTTCGCAGCGGGTGGAACGTCACGGAGGTTTGCCATCTGGTTTTGCGGGAGGCCTTGTGGGAGAAGACCAGCAATTTATAAGGTACTAAAAAGTATTTGCTGCTACATAGTACGCTGACAACGACAGGGAGCAGTAGCACCCCCGTATGGACATGGACATAGCGAGACCCTGCCGAGAAATTACGTTGGATTGTTATTCGCGGCGGGTGGAATCGGCTTGGAGTTGCTTTTCTTCCTCTGTAAGTATTACTGTGCGAAGTTTTGTGCCCCCACAGCAAATTGAAGTGGGGGGCGTGGAGACTTGGAAAGATATGGTCATTCTACTTATGCCGGAGATTGCATGGCTCCAGTTTCACTTCCTGCCAAAAAAAAGTTGGCTGCATGGATCTCTCTCTCTCTCTCTCTCTCTCTCTCTCTCTCTCTGTTCCCATTAGAGAGAGATCGGAAATTCTCCAAAATGGATCCTCTTTCTAGTTCTCGTGTGTCCCGTTCCAACATGTCGGAGGAAGTCAAGGATCTAACGTCCTGTGGTCCTAGACTTCTTGCCCATCAGAGACAGCAAGTCCGGATGTCACATCTACAAAGGCCCTGTCGCTTGACCCAGCCAGCGAGGGAGACGCGGACGAAACACCATGGGAGACTTATACCTCTTTATTATTATTATTATAAAATTTGAGACTTATACCTTGGGATAAGACATACCAATTTTTTTTTGGCAAATTACATCCTAATTTGGTGAAATTTGTACCAACGTGTTTAGAGTGTGCAACAAAAACCCAATGCCTTCCACTTGAAGAGACCGCCAAAAAAGAATCCAAATCCGAACTTGTTAATATATCCAGTTAAACCAACTTCTACTCAAAAACTTAAGATATTAAATGTTCAACATCGCATCAATTCTCCGTTGTGAGATATTTTTAATATAACTCACTCATACGTGTATCTTAACATGATAAACTAGCTTTGCGTGAGGTCTCGTGAAAGAGGATAATAATTTTCTTTTTTCTCTTTTTTTTTTTTTTTTTTTTCTTTTCCTTGTCGTAAGACTGCAATTCTAAAGGTGGGTCATTGCGTCTTCCCTGGAGTACTGAAATTTGGGGTTAGAAAATGTAACGCGGGCTTCGCAAAGACGCTGCCGAGAAATTGCGTGGAGAGTGAAAAAAAGCTCGGATAATCGTCGAAGGGATGACTGGAATTAGCAAAAAATTCAACGCGCTCTCCCGAGAATTTTGTCGTGATTGTTAATTAAGTTTCAAAGCTCATGTATTTTAATATTACTATCGCGGAGCCTAAAGTTACTTATAATGTAAAAACAAGAAAAGAACGGTCTAGCGAATGAAAGAATGGTACGGCCTCTTGATCGCTTTTTTCACATGATATGTTCTTGTGAAAAAGTGAAGCAAGACCACTCTTGAAGGAACAAAGACTTAAGGAAAGACGATATAGGGTTCCCCCACCTGGGTATACGCATCACACACGAAGTAAATGATGGGAAAATTATCAAAAAAATTCCTAATATAATTATGTCAATTCAATTCTAAATTTTTCTTGATCAATTTAATTATAAACATTTTGTAGTTGTGTCAATTCAGTCCATCCGATCAATTTTGGCTGACCGATGCTAATATGGATGTTGGGCGATATTGATGTGGACAAATTTTAAAAACATTTTACTTTTTTGAATTTTTTTTTTTTTTTTTTCTTCCTTCTTTGGTTTTGTTCCTCACAATGACTAGCGAGAGGGCCGTGAAGCCCTCGCCCAAACTCGCCTAGATTTGGGCAAGGCCTAGGGGCCGAGGGTGAGGCCAACCTCCCCATGGCCTCACCATGGGCAAAGGCAACCTCATTCGCAGTGGGTGAGGCCATGACCACCTTTGCCCCTAGGCATTGAGGCAAATGATCGCCAAGGGATAATCACCCAACATCATCAAGACTCGCGTGATGTTGAGGGCTGCTATGGTCAAGGTCGACTGAGATCGATGCTTGCCTCCCATCTTCAAATCGAGCTTGCCTAAGGTCCTAAGAGGGTCAAAGCTAGCGCAAGGTCGAGGGCAGTTGGCCATGGCCTTGCTAATCGTGGGCAAGGCTGTCTTCACTTGTAATGAGGCCATGGCAAGGCTGGCCTCGCCTAGATTTTGTTGGTTACTATGTGGAAAAAAAAAACTAGAGAAGGAAAAAAAATTAATAAAAAAATTAGAAAAAAAATATTATTAAAAATTGTCCACATCAATATTGACCTACATCCATGTTAGCACGAGCTGGCCAAGATTGGTCTTGAATTGAATTGGAAAAGGTAAAGGATTAAATTGGCAAAAAAATTTAGAATTGAATTGACATAATTCTAATAAGTATAGGATTTTTTTTTTTCGGTAATTCTCCTGATGATGGTATTATAGTCCACATATAATTATTTTTTTCCCCAATCAAGCACCTAAAACTCTTGAATCGATTGGGATATTTGTTCCTTATATATTTATATTTTTTTTTCTTCCTTTTCTTCATTTCTGAGATTCTCTAGTGATCTCCAACGATTGAATAAAGAATTTTCTGCGGTTTGCTGAAGTCGAGCTAAGCGACCGAAGTAATGACATTCACCAAGCGGCGGCTCAACGGGGAAAGCTTATGAACTAAATGGTGGCATCGGAGCTTCATCCTTCGGCAGAACAGTGATGGTTTCTAAGTCGAGGAAAACTTGATATGGGGTAGGCATCATGATCCGGTGAGGTTGGAGAGTAATTGTGAAGGTGAGGGGCCTAAATAAGGAACGGACCCCGGCAAGCTTCTAGGATGGTGAAGGGAAGTAGAATGAACCGAACTGTGCACTGAACTTAAAAGCAAAATTTTTGGATTACATATGTGAGAAATTAATATAAAAATGTTTAATAGATTAACAAATCATGGGCAAGATTGTTTTACCTATTTTTCAAAGGATCCAATGTAATGTTTAATTCGATCAAATTAATCTATCCTTAATTCCTACACTACATGACCAACCAAAAACCACCTTCTAGAATCAAAGAGCATGGCAATATATTTCTTTATTCTAAATAGTTTTAATGAGCTTTAATGTTGCAAATTAGCAATTAGTGAAAATTATAATTTTTTCGTTTTGTAAATTTTCCTAATTAATATTTTGTTGGAAGTTCCGTATTCATTTCTTTCAGTAGTATGATGATGTAGCTCACTACATATTGAATCCCCCTATCACCTAACAACAACGATCATGAATTTTCTATCTATGGCCGAGTCCACGTATCCTCCGTTGATCGTATTTGAGCAAAGAATTTCTACTTCATTTTGTTCAAGAAGCTTCAAATAGAATAGGAGACATACTAAAAAAACATATTTCCACTCTACACAAAATAAATAAATAAATAAGAACAAAGCTCTTGCGACGAACTAAGTATGCTACTAGTTTTGAGTGATATAGAAATATGACAACTCAACCATCCTGTTTCCAGAAAAGAGATAGATATTTTTTCCTAGATTTCTATAAGAGCTAGTTAGGTTGAAAAAGTTACTGGTTAATTGATTTCTTGGTAATTTACTAATAACTTAATGACATTTTTATGAAATTACCAATTCTTTTTTACAATTTGGAATTTATTAGCTTTTCTTATTTTTTACTAACTTTAGTTTATATGTTTTACCAATGTCTCAAATTTACCAACTTTCGTATGAATTTATCAATCTTCATTAGAGTGATGTGCCAACTCTAATAAATGGCAAGTCACTCCATTTTAAAGTCAGTCTTTGTCAAGAAATGGATACGCAAATTTGCAAACAATATAAAAAAAGTTAGCAAATATTAGGCACTTGAAACTCGAAGATCGCCTGACCGCTGCAGAGAGTTCGGTGCTCAACCTCAACTTCTGGCCAAAGTCGTAGTCTCCGACACCTTGATGTTGATTTCCCATGATCGACTTGAGACCGTCGGCCAAAGCGGATTGAAAGCCAAGTCATTGAAGACTGGCCGAGCTGGTGGCGGACGTGCCGTGATATGGCCATGGCCGGGAGCTCGAGGAGCCGGACGACAGCAGCAGAACAAAGAAAAGAGCTGGGGTTTCTTCTATGGCTTGGTGATTGGAAGCTGCCGAGTGGAGAGAATCTGTTCAAGCGAGCAAACGAGCGAGAGAGACTCTACACGCTCGGGGAGAGAGAGAGAGGGGGATTGGCTTGTCGTGTGCCGGCGTCGCAGGAAATCTTCTCTCGTCCTTTGCGTCGAATCTGGGCCACTCACCGATCTGGGCTTCCACAAAGCGGCCCATATCTCATTGGCAGGCCCAATACTCGCTAAGAACTAGGGGTGTCAACGGGTCGGGTTGGGTCAACCCGACCTGAACAATAAGGGTCATGTCATTTGACTTGACCCAATCCCGACCCGAAATGCATAAAACATGAAGCAAAAAAACGGGTCGGTTCGGTTTGGGTTTCGAGTTTTTTATTAAAAAATATTACGATTTTTTAATAAAAAATATGACAAAGGGAATTCAAAATGCTTTTACATGACGCCGCGAGGTTTCGTCCAACCCGTCCGTAAACATCTCCGCAGACAAATAATTTTTTAATAAAAAATATGACAAAGGGAATTTGAAATATTTTTATGTGACGCAACGATACCTCATCCAACCCATCTGTGAACATTTCTATAGACAGATAATTTTTTAATAAAAAATATGACAAAGAAAATTCGAAATGTTCTTACGTGACGCCGCGAGGCCTCGTCCAACTCATCCGTGAACATCTTCGTAGACAAATAATACTCCCTCCTCTAAAGTTCTACGCCAGTCGTGAAAAAGAAGCAAATCATATGAAAGATGGGGAGAGGGAGGGAGAGGGAGAGAGATTGATGGGGGTCAACTTGAGGGGCGACGACGATGAACCAATGTGACGAGACATGTTAGATGAGTTGCAAGTAGAAGGAGTTGTAGAGAAGATAAATTGGGTGGGTGTGTTTGAGTTGAAGCATTTAATGTGTTTGGGTGGAACAATGTTCCGACTTTAACTTGACCCAAAACATGTATTCCATTTGTATTTATAATTGTTATTCGAACAGTATTAAGACCTGAAACATGTACCATACTTATTTCGTATTCGGGTCGCGTTCGAATTGGGTTGGATGGATTTTTGGACACCTCTACTAAGAACACCGAAATGCTTGAGTGTGACTCGTGGGCCCACGATTGCTTGAAGATCGAGTCTAGTGAAACCCACACGACATAATAGCTGGTCAAGAAAGAAATTCCTTTGAAAGCTCGAAGGCATCTTGGTAATGCCGAATCCTTAAAATTCATGCAACCGCACATTATGTATCCGTATTAGTTCTGCACAATGCCTCGATAATGATAGAAACAGCTTGATGATTTTTGATCAGGAATGGCACAAGTAAGGATACTTTTGACATCCATGTTATTTTTTCTATTTTTTCTATTCTTTTGTTCCCTGAAATAGAAAATAAATATAAATCAATTTGGTAATATCAACTAATTTTTCTATTATATGAAATAGAAAAAGGGCTAGGGAATAACTTTCGAACAGAAACAAGAATTAAAAAAAAAATCTACTTCTTTGTTCCCGGAAATAAAAATAAAAAAAATATTTCTAAATAGAAATTATTCTTAAGAACAAAATGTTACCAAACACGACCTAAGAAAGAGAATCGCATGCAAAAAATATAATCGTCTCATGACAAAGAATGTATGATCAATGCGAAACAAATTCAACATCGTTTTACCAAAAGCATGTGGTTTTGGTTATAACTGGGAAATGTTATTGCATGCACCCAATTCATTTAGCACAACACTTAGGGTACAAGTGATAACCATTTTGTTCCTAAAAACAAGTTCTGGCCAAAAATAATTTTTCCTATATCTATTTTCTAAATGAGTTTTTGAACAAAATTATGCGTTTAAATAGCACAAAACTTTTGTTCCTGAAATAGAAATTTGTTTGATAAGCCTTCTTAAATATCTCCCTCTTGAGCGGTGGACAGTTGTGCGGTGAGGACAAGTGATGAAAATGGTTTCCATTTCTAGTTTTGTTCTAAAGAATAGAAAAGTAAAAAAATTATATTTATTGTTTCTATTACAAACTTATTTCTGAGTTAAATTTTTATCCAAAAATAGATAAATGAATTGCTTACCAAATGGATTTATGTTTCAAACCTATTCCTAGAAAATAATAGAAAATATAATGGTTATCATTCGCGCTCTTAGAGTCCACACGACCCAAGAATGACAAGCATTTACATTGAACCCATATGATTTGGGTGCGGTCAATAATTTTCTTATAACCAGATAATAAAAAGTTTAGTCATTGCCATAACAGAGGAACTGAAGAAGGATGCGGCATGACGTGAATTATTATATATTACAAACATTTTTGCTGAAAAAGACCGTGCATGAAAAATCCCATTTGGATTGAATTGGGTCCATGAATTTAAGAAAGAGTGAGAACTCTTGATCTCTCTAATCCGATGTGCGGTTTTCTTCGCATGTCCATCCCCTTATATCACAAAGCCTCCACCAGGTTGCACGTGTTTGTCGATCTTCCTGTAACCCTTCCATCTTCTGCAATGTCAAAGAAAGACATGGATTAATTCAGGAGACATGCGAATGGCAGAGGAAAAGATCAACTCGCCAGACGGACAATAACATGATGCATAGGATCACAGGTTATGTCAGCAGCAGTACGACAGCAAAGCCAAGTCATTCTTCATCAAATGTAGGCAGTATCTTGTAATTTTCAAGGAAAATTGCACCAGAAATCTTAAATAATGTAACTAAATTATAAACCTTTCAATTGTTTAATCAAGTCCAAAACCCTACCAAAAGAGCAATTCAATTAAGTTGTAAACTATTTTCAAGAAATTGCAATTCATAAAGTGAAAAAAATCTAGAAATCAATCGCATCTTTTGATAAAAATTTAAGACTTAATTGAAGTGAGTGAAAAGTTTATGACTTAAATCGCTTTTCTTACATGAATTTGGGACTTGCTGCGTAGCTTTTTCCATGATTTTTCTTACCAGAAGAGAGTGAATATGTCAGGTTCAGAGTGTAGGGTCACCTACTAGAATCATACAATGGTCGCCACCAGCACTGTTGATCGGAGCCGTAGAAGGAGACCACCATACAAGAGAAGTACACATTGAACACGAGCACCCACCATGTGATAACATATCGTCCTACAAGTAGCTAATCTCTTCCGCCTTTCTCAAAATTCAAATTCAAATTTTGAATTAAAAATTCTTTCGTCAATTTGAGGATTCTTTCCTCGATTTAAGGAATTAATTATCTATTTAAACTCATTTTGTACATTAATACAAGTATCAAAGAAAAAAAAATTCAAAACTTCATTTACAATCTTTACGGTATCAAAGCGCTATGCGTAATAGCATTACTCGTACTCGTAATCCTGCTTCTTCTTCCTCATGGCTCCCTCCACCATTTTTGATGCTAAATACCCCAATTCAATCCCCACCCATTGTAATTTCATTGCCAACCTCATCCTAATCAAACTGAATGCCTTCAACTATCTCCTTTGGAAATCCTTGTTCATATCTATTTTGCGTGGTCATCGCCTGATGGATCATGTTGATGGTTCTATTCCTCCACCATCATATGATGATCCCACATATCCAACTTGATTTGAAAAATACCGGTTATTATTATCCTAGATCAATGCCACATTAAGCAATCGCTCTTCTATATATTGTCGGACTTACTTCTACAAGCAAGCATGGGATCTAATCAATAATAGATATGCCTCTACAGCAGCCGACCATGTGATGTCCCTCAAAGGGCTGCTTACTCAACTCAAGAAGAGCACTCAATCTATGACTGATTATATCCAACAATTTAAGGTCATTTATGACTACCTAATAACTTGTGGTCTCTTAAAAATATTTTAGCAAGATTTATTCTTACCTAAATTTTCATCGTGTAGCAAGACTCTATTTGTTTTGCAGAAAATATGGCGTTTCTGGAAAATGCTTTCTAAGAAGTCATTTTTCAAGAAAATAACCATATTTTCTAGTATTCAGCTGAAATTTGAAAATGAATTAAAAAATATTTTCCGTTGGTTGATATGGAAAATTCAATTTGATTTTCCTCTGTGCACTACTTTTAAATTTTTTTTAAATCGAATTTTAATTAATTATTTTTAAAATTTCAATTTTTTATTATTTTTTATTTTCCCATATTCTTCTTCTTCAACTAGTTGCCAACCATGGCTATGGCCAGCGACAAGCCAAAGGCGAGCCCAAGCTGCCGGAGGCCGATAAGCTTAACATTTACCAAATTCTAGCCAACCTTGAGCGCATTAGCCTCGAAAGGCATGCTAGCCTCGGGCCTCGCCAAATCTGTGAGCTAGAGGTAGCTAGAGGCTCACCCTCATGCTCACCGAGCTTGAGGCTTGCTGGCCTCTAGTGAGGCCCTAAGGCAGTGAGCTCGAGGCTCGCCTTGATCAAAGAAGAAGGTGGAAAAAAAATAAAAAATAATAGAAAAATAGAAAGGAAAATAATTAAAATTTGAAATTTTTTAAATTGGAAAAAAAAAAAAAAGAAATAAGAGGGGTTAGTTGGGTATAAGATAAGAGATAGTGAGTAAGGAAAATTTTTTCCTTTCTTTGAAAAACGGAAAACATTTTCTCCTACTTTAGAAGATTTTTTTTCCATTAATAGAAAATATTTTTCCTGACTACTTCATTTTTTGTTAAACAAATATAAAAAATCTGAAAAAATATTTTCCTAAAATTTATTTTCCGTTAAATAAATAGAATCTAAGTTGATAAATTTCTTTTCTTTTTCTTTTTCTTTTTTGCAATGTATAACTTGGAATAGTGAAGCAAGACCATTCCTGACGCTACAAAAACCCTGAGGAAAAAATATGATACTCATGTCGCCATTGGCTTCCTGTCAAAGGAAATCATCTCACAATTTTAACCCACGTGAATTTACAAGTCAAACAAGATGATGGTATTTTTCTCTGGGGATAACTATTGTTTTTTTCCCCAAACAACAATTGAGATATTTGTTCCTTAATATATTCTTTTTCTTCTCTTTTTCCTGACCTACTCTAGTGATCTCCAACAAATCAACTTCTTCCTACGGCAATGCCCCCCGCCCATCCTGAGAAATCCAATAAATTGGCAGCAATTCCTAACGAAACCGCGTTGGACGGAAGAAAACATTACGTGGCTAGCAGCTACTTAAGGGGAAGTCGCTCTCAAGAATTAAACAAAGAATTCTGTGCGGTCGCTGAAGTCAAGAAAAGCGGCCGAAGCAGCGACATTCGCCATGCGGCGGCTCAAGGGGAAGACCTACGAATTATACTAGTAATACTTTAGGGGCACCAGAACCTCATAGTGGAATAGTGATGGTGTTTAAATTGAGGAAAACTTTATTTATGGTAATGACTCAATTGAAGGCAGAGAATGATTGTGAGGGCAATGGGTCTGGATAAGGGGTGGCTTTCGGCAGCCTTCTAGGACATCGAAGGGAGATAGGAATGAATCAAATTGTGCATTGAACTAAGAGAGAATGTTTTTAAATTATATATGTGAAACTGGAGTTAATCAAAAAGTCATGGATACCAACTATTCTACGTGATATGACTGACATTGATGTGAATAATTATTAATAATATTTTAATCTTTTTTCAAAAAAAAATTATTTATTTCTAATTTATTTCTCTTTCTTTATTTTTCTTCCCTCTTTTCTCCTCTAATTGGTCGTTGGCTTTTGGCAAGACTCGTCCTTCTGACCATCGGCAACGGCAAGCCTTGCCAAATATGATGAGGTCAAGCCTAACTGCCCTCGCCTTGCTATCGCTAGGCAAGGCTTGCCCAAGGCTAGCGAGGTCGACCTCATCAGCCGTAACCTTTGGCCAGTCATCGGCCATCACCCACAACAGGCTAGAGGACAAAGAAAGGAAAATCAAGAAAATAAAGGAAAAGGAATTAAAAATAAATTAATTAATTAAAATATTAATAAAATTTGTCTAAGTCAACACCGACCGTCTTATATAGCACAATCAACATAATTTCAAAAAGTGAAAACGTTTGTAATTTAGTTGACAAAATTGAAAAGTTTATAATTGAATTGGCAAAAATATAATAGATTTAGAACTTTTTGACTAATTTTCCCAATCAGATAATATTTTCTAGAACCAAAGAGCATGATAGTTTAGTTTTTCATTTGGTCTTTGAAACATAGACCATTTGGAAGTATTCAAAGAGTAGGGAGTTGGTTGAGAATATCCCATCCTATGATGAGATCTCGATTGGTGTATGAGGAACCAAGGATTCTAATAGTAATAAAGCATCCTGGCAAAGACTAAATCTTTATGGGCTTACTCCTTACTTTTGTAGAGAATCATGTTCCAAATTTGGTCTTTGAAACATAGACCATTTGGAAGTATTCGAAGAGTAGGGAGTTGGTTGAGAATATCACATCCTATGATGAGATCTCGATTGGTGTATGAGGAACCAAGGATTCTAATAGTAATAAAGCATCTAGGCAAAGGCTAAATCTTTATGGGCTTACTCCTTACTTTTGTAGAGAATCATGTTCCAAATGCAGCTTGAAAGTGTTTGATATGTGGAATCCAAAATTCATCAAAAAGAATTTTAGGATCAAGCACAATATGTGGAATCCAAAATTCATCAAAAAGAATTTTAGGATCAAGCACAAATGCACTGGCTCCAGTATCAATAAGTGTGATAACTTGGATAGGCATATCGTACTTAGTGGATATGAGGTGTATGGCAAGATATGGATCATAAGAGGCGGTAATTTTAGAACTCTCAAGGTTTTCAAGGGTTTCAAGGTTTGGATTGTTGGAGGTGATTTCAAGTGGTAGGTTTGTGGGCTCTAGGGGAAATTCGATGCTAAGAAAGTATGGGCCATCAGTGTCACCGGATATTTCATCATCACTTTCAAAAGTTTCAATAGCACAAATAGTATTCTCTGATAATTCATCTTCAAGAGAGAAGATAGATTCAAGATCATCATCGTCAAGAGAAACACCTATTGTTTTCTCGAGCTTCAGGATCATCTTGATATGCTTATTCTTCTTAGCTACCTTAGGACACCTTTTAGCAACTTGTGTCCACAAATAAAGCATTTGTTTCCTTTCTTCTTTCTTCTTGGAAATTTTGATTTGCGGAGAAACTTATATCTCTTCTTCTTGGAATATTTGAATTTAATCTTCCGGAAATGCTTCTACTTCTTTGTAGAGCATATACAATTAACATGTCCTTTTGGATATTTGATTTGTAATTCAGGCTTTTGGCAAGCTTTATCGAATTAGGCATTAGCTTGGAGGTGATGGTTTGTCTTTTTTGGCATAGATCATCACTAGCTAAATGAACTTCTTGCTGAATTTCACCAAGCGTAGCATCCAAAGTTCTTTTTTTAATCTGAAAATTTCTTTCAATGGCTATGGAAAGCTATTTTGGAGTAGACATCAAGAAGACTGTTTTAAGGGCTAGATCGGCTCCTATATCATAAAAGAGCTTAATCATTTCTTTGAAGTGTTGATCCAAATCATTTCTTTTATAGGAACAACACTTCCTATCAAAGAATTCCCACCGTTTCAATTCATATCACCAATAAAGAATTGGTGAATCAAACTAAGGGCATGATAGAATTCTTCAAATGCCAAAAAACAATTCTAGTCTACAGGGGTGAGACAATTCCACCATTCTTTAGACTTCAAGTAAACCCACCAACAAATTCGAATAAAATATCCACATTTTGATAGTTCTGGGTCTAATAATCTAGTAGCCATCCAAGAATGAAATTCTTGCAACCGATCTATCCACTTTGAATATAGAAGATCATCCAAAGTAAACCCAATCTTTGTGGAGGTTGTGTTTCTAGCTTCTGCTTGAAACACGTTGGACGACCTTGGTGGAAACTATTTTGTAGTTGACTCTATATCTTCATCTACCATGATCACTCCACTTTGAACTAGAGTGTCTTGTGAAGGTAATATTGTGGATGTTTCGGATAAGGTATCCGAATCATCACTAAAACTTTCTTCAACTTGATATGTAGCTGAAAGAGCTTGCTGGTGTTGTTATCGTAAAATGGACTTAATGGGATTAGGATCATAAATGATGAAGGAGAATCTCCTTCCTTGGATTCTGATGCTTTCCCTTTCTTTTTTGAATCTCGAACATGATCTCATAAAGTTCTAATATTAGGGCATTAAGACGCCAAGTTTTTCCTAGCTAAGATTTCTACAAAGATATTTCTAGTAGAGGACAAAGAAGAACTACTAAGTTGCAGAGTGGAGGCAGCAGTTGAGGCCAAAGGATCAACTAGTTGCTTTGGAAATAGAAAAATTAGTTGGCGTTATCAAATGGATTTCTATTCTTTTTCTATTCCGAGGAACAAAAGAACATAAAAATAGAGAAATGAAAGTGTTGCCAAACAGAGCCTAAGGTTCTCATCCCAAAAGAGCTCGTGTGAGTAATTATATATTATAAAATGCTTTTGGTGGAAAAATTGCAAACGAAAGATCCCAAAATTGAATTGGTCCATGAATCTAAGAACCAACGAAAATTCTTAATCCCTCTAATCCAATGTGCTTTTCATCATCCATCTCCTTATTTTTAAGTTCGTTACTTTGGAAAACCCCACATCCCAAATAATAAGAGTCAATCAATAACGTAAGATATCGACTTCTCTAGCTATGCTTGCACAGGTTGAATTGAGAAATAATCAAATCACATACATATAACGTATCTAACTTCATCGTTGCCCTAATTAATTGTCATGCCGAGAAAATCCAATAATACCAGACCCTCACTTTCATCAAGAAACCAGCTTCATTTGGTAATCAACGCAGTCACTCAAATCTAGCTGTTGATATCAGCAAATTCAAAGAGTTGAAAGTAACGTCAAAAGATCACAACAGAGCAAGCTTTAAGCAAGAGCTACGTACATCATCATGCACTTATTTTTATGAGCAAACTCGCCGAAGCAACGATGTTCTCAGCTTCCGACAGTGTCCCCATCTTGTTAAACAATACAACACGCTAGCAGAGTGTATAAAAGAGCACAAAAGAGGAAGAAAGCGAAAATATATAACTGCGGCACGCCGCAGCGCATCTTCTTGTCGAACTCCCACACGATACCTCCATCCTCTGAAATTTCAAAGTGGAAAATGTATTATTTAGCGAGACGTGGGTATGGCAGAGGGAAAGATCAACTCGCTAGACAGACAATAACAATAAAATTGCACCAAAGGTCCATCATCATTAAAACAAAGCAGTATCTTGTAATTTCCCATGAAAATTCATATTGGGAAAAGTTCAGAATTTGATTGCATTTTTCGATAAAAATTTAGGACTTAATTGCTTTCCTTACATGAATTTGGGTCTTGGGGTGTAATTTTTCCATGAGTTTCCTTACCAGTGTAAAGTGAAGATGTCGGGCTCGCATTGTAGGGTCCCACCGAGGATCATCCAATCACTGCCTCCCTCACTGTTGTTCGGAGCCGTAAAGGTGACGTCCATGCACGAGAAGTACACGTTTAACACAGGCATCCACAGCCACGGACCCAAGTGCAGCCTCCGCTTGGCTTTTGCCACCACGTCGATGGTGACCGCCTTGCCCTGCAAAGAGCGCACCAGGCCCTCAATGCCCAAGTCGTTGACAATCAAAAGCGTCGACAGGGCCTCGGCTCGGACTGTTGTCGAGTTGTCGGGGCCCTGAGTGAAGGCCGGAATGCGGGAGGGACGAGAGAGAGCGAGTTCACCTCCGAAGCTCAAGGAGAGCTTCATACCGGTGTACTTGACGGCAATGAGCTTACTGGGATTCCTGACGGACAGAGCAATGTTCCATCGGGCCATGACGTGGGAGGTGGATATATTGAGGGACGAAAGCGAAGAGCCCGGGTCGAGCCTGAACTCGGGCGGCATTACAGCAGGTATTCCAAGGAAGATGACCATGAGGAAGCCGAGAATGCCTGGCATGGCAAATACGACACAGTGGCCTATGATCGGCTTGTACCCATCAGGAGGCGGTGGCGGCACCGGTGAAGGTGGCGGTGGTGGCGGCACCTGTGAAGGTGACGCTGGGTTGTTATCCGCGGCGGGTGGAATGGCTTGGAGGGTCGTCATTTGGAAATTTTGTGTTGAGTTGCTCCCTTCTCTATAAGTATTTCTGCGTGAGGTTTCGTACCCACTCGGAGTCTGCAAATGTGTTGCTTATCTACTTATGCTGGAGTCTGCATGGTTCCTGTTTCACTTTCAGCTGAAAACTGTATACGCTATCTCAGAATAATTAATTATTAAATCACATATTTATCTAACAATTTAAATTTTTCGAATAATTATCAAACCCGAGGTCTATGTTCCACATTATCCGGTCTAGAATTCTTGCCCATCGGAGACATCAAAGCGGGATGTCCCCAGCGTTGATTATGATCAAAAGTTTTCGCCCGTGTGTTTCACCTCGTGACCGCAACCAACCAGTTATAGAAGGAAAATCCAGCACGTGTTTGGCTTTGTGTGATGTCTTGGAAGAGAAGACAGCAATTTTCTTTCCTTTTTCTCTTTTTTATTTTTAGAATAAGAAGACAGCAATTTGAATGGGCAGTACCAGAAGTTGGCGTTAGAAAAATGTAGCGTGGCCTTCGCAAGATTCTGCCAAGATTCTGCCGGCAAATTACGTGGAGCGTGGAAAAAACACTCGGGGAGGCCGACCGACATATTGGTCAACGGACCACTGGTTATGGAAAGTCGACTTATCGTACATCCTCTATACTACAATATATATTATAAATTTTAAAATTTACAAAAATTTATTTGAGTTCTAATTTTAAAAAAACATAATTAAATTATAAAATTTGTCACGAAAGTACAATCGATTCCTAAAACTTTCAAAAGGTGTTGTCAATAGAATGACTTAATTGACTAATTTAATAAGTATTATGACTTAATTATACTTTCAGAAAATTTCAAAATTTGATTATACTTTCATGATAAGTTTTAATATTTGATTGTAATTACATTTCGAGAACTACATATCGATGCAAGCACTTGTTGCAATTTCAATTACGTGCTTTTGCATGTAATACACTTCCGAATTACTCTTTTGCTTCATTGTAAGTATACACTTGTACAACGAATTCGTTGGGCCATATGTGGTCGGTGCGACGGCACCCCTCTGGGATGGTTGCGCAGCGGTGTCCCATTTTTTGATTCACTATTCCTTGTTTTCCCTAAGAAAAGAAGGGAGGAGCAAACATAAAATAATAATAACAATAACATTAATAATCGCGAAGGGATGACTGGAATTGGCAATAAATCAACGCGCTCTCCGAGAATTTTTTGGTGATTTTTTTTAATTTATTTTCAAAGCGCATGCATTTTAATATTATTATCGCCAGGCCTAAAGTTACTTTAGTGTAAACAAGAAGAAAAACGAACGGTCTTCTAGCGAATAAAAGAATGGGGTGGCTTAGTTTTCTTAACAAGATATATCCTCGGGGAAAAGTGAAGCAAAGACCATTCTTGACGCCACGAAGACCTAAGGATAGACATTATAGGGGTTTACCCGTGCCATTTAAGTTAAATCATCAAGGTGTGATTTTAACCGACACTGAGTACACGTGTCACATGAGGCAATTGTGGGAAAGATTATAAAAAAAAAAAAGGTCATAAATCTAACACAATTATACTAATTTAATCCTTACCTGCGATGTACAAAAACATAAAAATTGCTCAAACCGGTTGGAACCGAATCGGATTGGATCAAAACCAGCGGTTCCCATGAACGTGGGTCCAGTTCCCGATTTCAATTTAGTGGAACCAATGAGTACCGATTCAATTTCTGATTCTAAGCATAAAACCACCTGCCATTGAATCAATATATATACAAATATACAAAGAAATCCCACCTCAATTACTTAATTATTTTATAGTTTTTGGACCAAATATACATGTACATATATGTATATTTATAATTATTGGATATTATTAACTAATTTAATTAGGTTAGTGTTGAAAAAATAGATCAAACGATTAATGCTTTAACTTCTGTGGAGGTTAGAACTTTTAAGGTGAAGTCTAATTCTCTCCATGTTTCTGATGTCGGGAAACCCTAACCTTCGAAAAAATTAAGTTTTTAGCTAATGAGTATTGTCTATTCATTCCACCTTATAATTTTCAATCCTTAATTAAAATCAATGGCTCGTAATTCAACCCAAATATAAGGTCGAACAAGATTTGGGGCTCTTACTAGAAATTAGGTTCACTATAATATTAATTAATGAATGCAATTTTGTAGAGATTGAAGACCTGTTTCATGGACCCACTTGGAAACCGAATTGAACTGCCAGTCTAATTCCCAAGTGGATCTACAAAACCAAATAGGCAAATCCTCGTTCCAATTGTTTGGAATCGGTCCTTAGTGGGCAATTTCGAATTCCAAGGTAGGAACCGTCCACCTGGACTATGCCCATCCCTAGTCTTAACCTTTTACAATTGTGTCAATTTAGTTTATCTGACCAATTTATTTAGCTAGCATTGACATGAATAATTTTTAATATTATTTTTCAAATTCCTTTATTAATTTTTTTCCTTTTCTTCCTTCTTTGGTTCTATTCCCCATAGGCTCGCCAGCCGCGAGGATCGCGGCCCTCACTTGGCTTCGCCTAAATCTAGGCAAGGCCTAGGGGCCATGAATGAGGCCATGGCTACCTTCGCCTCTAGGCATTGAGGCAAATGATCACCAAGGACGGTCACCCAACATGGTCGAAGCTGACACAAGGTCGAGGGCTGTTGTGGTCAAGGGTGTTCTAGTTGTGGCTCATTAAGATCGACTTTTGCCTCCCATCTCCAAATTGAGCTCGCTTGAGGTCATGGGATGGTCACCTAAAGGTCGATGCTCACCCGAGGTTGAAGGCGGCCACGGCCTTGCTAGCCGCAGGTGAGGCCACCTACACCCGTGGTAAGGCCATGGCAAGGCTACCCTTGCCTAGATTTGGGCAAGGCTGCCTCGCCCGCAACCCCTAGGCTTTGCCCAAATTTGGATGAGGCCAAGCAATGGCCACGACCCTCGCTGAAGCCTCGCCCACCATTATAGGAAAATTACCAAAGAAAAAGAAAAATAATTAATTAAAAAAAATATATATATAATAAAATATTATTAGAAATTGCCACGCGTCGTATCGGTCGGCCAAAATTCGTTTAGCAAAGGTTTAGAACTAAATTAGATAAAAAAAAGTTTAGAAATGAATTAATATAACTACAATAGATTTATGATTTTTCGGTATTCTCGTGGTGATGGAGTTATAGTCTATAGATTACTATTGCTTTTTTCCCCAACCAAGCATCTAAAACTCTTGAATCGATTTAGATATTTGTTCCTTTATATGTATATTTTCTTCCCTTTTCTTCATTTCTGAGATTCTCTAGTGATCACCTACGATTGAACAAAGAATTTTTCTGCGGTTTGCTGAAGTCGAGCAAAGCGACCGAAGCAACAATATTCACCAAGTGGCGGCTCAACCTGGAAAACTTATGAACTAAACGGTGGCACCAAAACCTCATCCTTCAGCGGAACAGTGACGGTGTTTAAATTGAGGAAAACTTTACATAGAGAAACGTCCCAATCTGGTGAGGACGGAGAGTGATTGCAAAGGCGAGGAGCTTAAATAAGAAGCAGATCCCAACAAGCTTCTAAAATAGTGGAGGGAAGCAGAATGGACCAAACTATGTACTAAACCAAAAAAAAAAATTATGGATCATATATATGAGAAATTATAAGAAAAATGTTTATGATCATGTATATAGATTAATAAATCATGGGCAAGGTTAGGTAAAGGTACAAAAAAAATCTTAAACACGATACCAATTTAGTCTTAAATATTTTTATATTGGTACCAAATCAATCCATTTGGTCAAGTTAGACTGAAAATTGCTTATGTAGATGTTGGTTGGCCAGTTGGCACTAACTTGGACATTTTTAATAATTTTTGAATTTTAAAAAAAAATTCATTTCCATTTTTTTTTTCCTTTTCTTTTTTCTAGTGGCTATTACTGGCTATTGGCCACAACTACGGCCAGCAAGGGCTAGTCTCATCAACAAAGGCAAGTGCTATTCATGCCTTGCTTGAGCAAGGGTTAGCCTCCCCAGGACGAGGGTGAGGCCCATCGAGCCTCACCAAAGCGCAGCTAGATGAGGATCGACCTCCTTGACACGAGATCAACCCTTGCTAAACCTAGGGTGAGGCTCACCATTGCCCAGGTGGGGCTTGCTAGACCTCGCCCTCGCCTAGGCGAGGCCAACCCTCACTCAGGCAAGGCATGACAAAGCTGCCTTGGCCTAAGCCGAGGGTCAACCTCGCTGGATCTAGCAAGGGGACCTTGCCTAGCCTTGCCTAGACACAACCCGACAAGGCCAACCCTCACTAACCATGGAAATGGCCTAGTGACCGGCAATGGCCATCAATGAAAAAAAATGAAAAGAAAACAAAAAATTATTAAAAATTTTCTACATTTACATTACTGTGCCACGTAAGATGACTGACATCCACATCGGTAATTTCCAATCTAACGTGGCCAAGTAAATTGAATTGATACTAATGTGAAAAGGTCCATGATTAAATTTGTTTAATTGAAAGGTTTAACGCAATAAATATAGGACTTTTTTATATTTTTTTCCTAGCAAGATTGTGTTATTTGTTTTTCAAAGGATCGAATGTATTGTTCAATTCAATCAGATTAGTCTGTCCTTACTTTTTCCACTGCATGACCGACGAAAAACCATCTTCTAGAACCAAAGATCATGACAATATTTCTTCATTCTAAATGTCAACTCCAAAACATAATTAATTTTAGTTAAATAAATTGAGACAGATCAACGGAAACTAGCAATTAGTGAAAAATAGTTTTGGGTAAAGCACATCCGCCATCCAATTCCCACACGTGACACACACATCAATACCATCAGTTTTGGTTAAAAAAATAGTTTTAATGAGCTTTAATGTTGCAAACTAGCAATTAGTGAAAGTTATTTTTTAAAATTTTCCTATTAATTATTTTGTTGGAAGTTCTGTACTCATTTCTTTCAGTATTATGATGATGTAGCTGACTCCATGTTGAATATCCCCCTATCATCTAACGACAACAATCATGAATTTTCTATTTTTCACCAAGTCCATGTTAATTGTACACTAGCTAAGAATTTCTCCTTCATTTTGTTTAAAAGGGTAAGTTTATTGAAAGTTCTAAAACTTTCAAAAAGTACAATTAAGTCATCAAACTTATCACAAAAGTACAATTGAGTCATAAAACTTATCAAACTAATCAAATCAAGTCATTTCTTCGATAGCACTTTTTGAAAATTTTAAGACTCAATTACAATTTCTTAACAAGTTCTATGACTTAATTGCACTTTTTAAAAGTTTCATAACTTAATTACACTTTCGTGACAAGTTTTAGGACTTAATTACACTTTTTAAAAGTTTTAGGACTTAAGTGAATTTTTGTGACAAGTTTGCACTTATCCCTTGTTTAAAAGAAGAAGGTTCATATAGACTAGTGCACAAGACGATAAGGTACTAAAAATAATAATTTCATTCTACGCAAATAAAAGAAGAAGAACACCATTGGTGCAACCAATGAATATGCTACTAGTTTTGAGTACTAGAGAAATAGGACAATTCTACTATTTCCAAAAAAGCAATAGATAATATTTTCCGTACTAGTAGATTTCAAAAAGGGCTAGTTAGGTAGAAAATGTTACTGGTTAATTGATTTCTTGGTAATTTATTAGCAACTTAATGACATTTGTATGAAATTACCAATTCTTTTTTAGAGTTTGCAATTCATTAGCTTTCTTATTTTTAACTAAATTTAGTTTTTTTTTTTTTTTTGCCAATGCCTCAACTTTGCCAACACTCGTATGAATTCATCAATCTTTATTTGAGTGATCTACCAATTCTAATAAATGGCAAGTTTCTCCATTTTAAGGTTGGTATTGTCTAAAAGAATTTTGTAAATTGGAGGCGTTGTAAAGAAACACGTGTATCAGTTTGCAAACAAGGAAAAGTACCAAAGAACTCCTAAACCTGTTAACTGGATTAATTAATTTTAAATATTTGCACATTAATATCAATCTAGGCCATCCATCTAATTTAGGTCAGAAATTACTAACGTCAATGCTGGCTATTTTACATGGCATGACCGGCTCTCACATGGACATTTTTAATAATATTTTTATATTTTTTTGAATTTTTCGAATTTTAAAAATAATTTCTTTCTTTTTTCTTTTTTCTTTTCCCTTTTCTTTTTGCCGATGACCATCATTGTTCACCGACCACCGGCCATAGACCATGGCTGGCAAGAGTTGGCCGCAATTAGGCAAGGGTGAGCATCGACTATCCAAGCAAGGGCAAGGCTCGACAAGCCTCACGTTGGCCTAGGCGAGGGCTGACTTCCTCAATGCAAGACCAATCCCTCACCCAAGAGAGGCCCGCTGGACCTCACCCTCCCCCAAGTGAGGCCTAGCAAGGCCAACCATCGCTTAGGAGAGGTGCAACAAGGCTGCCCTAGCTTGGGAGAGAGGTGCCTCACTTGGACAGTTGGCGCTTGCCCTCACTTATGGTCAACAAGGCCAACCCTCACTGACCATGGTTATGGTTGATGGCCACTAGCAAAAAGAAAAGGCAAAGAAAAGGGAAAGGAAAAATATTTAAAAAATATTAAAATATTATTTAAAATGTCTATATCAGGGCCGATCGTGCCGTATAAGACGACCAACGTCGAGTCAATAATTTCTGACCTAAATGGGTTGAATGGACTAAATTGATATTAATATAAAAAAATTTTATGATTAAATTGATTCAATTAAAACAAATTTGACTAAATTTATATAAATACTATATATTTACGACTTTAATGATACTTTCCCATGAAGTGTCTCCAATCTGGTCTCAAGAGTCGAAAGAGGAAACTAAAATACACATTGATGATGACGTCCATATTTCTTCTTCCTTCTTGAGGAAACTTTCCCATGCAACCCTTTTTGGCTTACCAATATTTATCTTCCAGCCAACTAGGAAGTATGGAACACAATGGAAAATCCCACCCCTCCAGGATTCTTCCTCTCGTCTCTTTCTTGAGCTTTTTAGGGCACAAATGATAAAATTTCTAGAATAGAAATAGATTTTTCTATTTCTATTATTGGATAAAGTTTTGAGCTAAAAAAACATATTTGATAACAATGCAAAATTTCTCTCTTTTAAGTGGCAGCAACAGGGCGAGAGGGCAATGGTGGCCAACGACCAGTAGCGGTGGGGGGAGGGGGTGGCGGCAGCAGCCGATAATCAGAGGTGGAGGAAGGGGGCAGCAATTGGTGACGAGGAAAGGGGAGAGGGCGGCAATGGCGGGCCACTAATGATCGGCAGTAAGGGGAAGGGGTGGTGGTGGTTGACGATCGATGATTGGTGGCAAGGGGCGACAGTGGAGGGCGACCAATGGGGGGAGGGGGCAACGACGGTGGCAGCAAGTGGCCAGCCACCTATGGTTATGGGAGAAGAGGGCAGCACAACGGCAGCTAGTTGGGGGAAAAGGAGCAAGCAATGACGGCAATGGTGGTAGGTGGCAACAATCGGAGGAGGGTGGATGGCTAAGGTTTAGGGAAAGACTCCTTCAAATGAGAAGTAAAAAAGAAAAAAATAATTTCTAATTTTCATTTATGAAATAGAAATGTGAAACATTTTTATTCTAATTTATATTACAAACATATTTTTAAAATAGAAATCTATTCTAGAAATAAAAAAATGAAATTATTTTACCCAACAGATTTTTGTTCTAAAAGTAAATCTGAAATAGAAAAATAAATTTAAAACAAAAATAAAATAATTATCATTCACACCTTTAAAGTTCTATTCCTATTTTTTCATGAGCTTTTATAGATCTACTCAGGCCCAAAAACGATTCCGATGTAAGCTGAACCTAACATAACTAAGCAGACTTGGTCTAAAAAGCTCGCTAACTTAAAGTGAAGACTGACCCAGCCTACCTCTATGGCTGTCGCATGGAAGTTAAACAAGTTCCAAGCAAGAAAAGGAGGCTTCCTGACGCTTCAACCGGAGAATCATCCTTTTCTTAACCTAAGAAAAACTACCAAATATTATTTTGAACTCCATCCGCGATCAAGCAAGCCCATATTACATTAACTATTACACCAATCGTTTGCTGATAGTTCAATTCTACCTTTTACAAAGTCAAAAGTCCGCCCGAGCTTGGGAAGACGACGACGACACCATAAATGATTTTCAAACAATGACATAAAAAGCATTCAAGAGTGGCGTTTTACTACAGGATATAAGTTACACAGCCCTTGTTTGGATTGTGTATTACAATCAGCAGATGAAAGCCCCAAACTCGACCTACTCTACTGGTCCCCCCCGGATGGGAAATCAATCAGCAGTCCAGCTCTGCTCCACAATCTCCCTTACTCTCCGGTTGTATTCACGCTTGTTCTCACTGAACATTCGAGCAGCTTCTGAGTTCGCAGGAGAGTTTGGATTGGGATCGCACAGCAAAGACTGCAACAAAGAACAATGAGATTACCAAAAAGGCAGATTGCTTGAGCATAACTGAGTAAATTCAGATAAAACAGTAGCCGTAATAGGACGTCTAGGAAGGGTAATTTTAGTGATTTCTAAGCCAACTGTGAGCCAAAATAATTAGCATAGACTTGACAGCAGTCACCCTTTAACAAAGTATTCCACAAAAGATATCGAATTATGTTCAGTTTAGAGCCACTACTGACTACTGGGGTGCAAAGATACAGATGTAAATTCCATCATTCACCACAGCAATCAGCTCAAGGAAATTCTCCTTCCCAATGTAAAAGCCAATCAAGTCTCTAAAAGAAAGTAACGTAACAGTAGAGAGCACCCTCTGCAGCCCACTCGCTAGTTCTTGGTCCCAATGTCTACAAGGACTTCAAAAATATCAAGCATACAACAAACCCAAATTTTAATTGAAGAGAAAAACTCATCCAATTGCAAAGCTTCAGGTACCCACCACACATCAGCATGCAACACAGCTCAGAGAAAGGGGGCTTAATTTCCAGAAAAAAATAATAATAATAATAACCAACACACAAAACTTCAGTTCATGGCCAAGAAGAGACTATATTAAGAGACAAAAGAATTAGCAGAAACTTTTACTCGCCCCCATGGAGCTCGCAAATGAAATAATTTGATCACTAAAAGCTAATCTTGCTTCAGTTATGCAAGAAACAAGCACATTGCCAAATTCATTACCTATTCAACACAGTCAACTCCATGATTCTTTAATGGCTATTGGCGTCCAACAGAAATATAAAAACAGGTTTCTCAGATCAATATAATTTTATATATCACACATGATCATGTAGAAATGTTTCTCAAGCAACATGCTTTGCATATCTCTATTCCAAAATTTTCGGGTTGGCTTTGTGCTTGAATTTCATTTTTTTGAACTATGGATTGATAAAAAATTGAAAAGTACTCACTATGTCATGGTAGTATAAAGACTTATGCAACAGATGTTCAATGGTTACAGAAAACATGTATATGGTCAACAGTGAACATTGAATGAAAAAGAGGAATACACAAAAGCCATAAACATCTCAATAAGCATGGTGAACGAAATAAAGACAATAAGGGTCATTGTGTTCAATAAAAACTATCTGGGAAATTGTTTTCGGACATTCTAGTGCTTGAATGATGAGGAACTACTTGATCACCAGAAATAGATTTACATGGACCGAAGACAACAAACTTAAATTGCAAATAACAACTTCCCCTTCCAACAAGGAAATCATTTTCCCTGATTTCTTGCTTCGTGTTCAAGTAAGAAGAATAGTCTTTCTGTCTATTTCCTACCTTTCATCAATTTCTTCTTCTTTTTCTTTTTGATAATGCTCATCTTTTTTTTTTCAATGAATCTTTTCTACTATTTCCTGAATATAATTAATGCTCATGTTCTTCGACATTCCCAAATGACATTATCATATATAATATTGTACAAATAGGACTTCATAATGTCTTTCCTAATATCTTTGTTAATTCATGTTATTTTGATGGATTACAGAATGAATAGAGAAGATGTTGATTTCCTTTTGTCGGTCATTACATGTCATTTTTAACTATACAATTACAAGCTGCCTTTAGTGGATTCACTTATTATCAAATACCGTAAATACCAACCTTTTAAACTTGATTTCGACACAAACAAAAGATAGAAAATGGTTTACTTTCTCTGAATTACTAAAAACATTTTTCAATGACCAAAAGTTCTCAGTGAAACAAACAAACCCTAAAGAATGAAGCCATTTCAAAATAACAGCATAGTTCATTACACATGAAACACAAGATGCGAAGTTCAAATTCAAAACTAACAGATGCATCCACCATGTTCCAGCTAGCTTTCTAGTATAGATAGTAAATAACAAAAGTACCTGAATAGATGTGAGTATTGCTGCAACATCATATATAGGACTCCACTGGTTTTGCAATATATCCAAACAGATACTTCCATCGGCATAGACTATACATGTTTCAAGAATAAAAGAAGTCCATGAGAATCATCAAACATGATGAGAGTAAATGTGTACTGAAAGCTTCTTGTAACTTGATCCTGTAAATGCTTACTATTTGGGTGAAACATTCGAGAAACAAAACGCACTGTTGGAGGTTTATTTGGATAATCCTCTGTAAACTGAAGAGTCAACTTGAACGTACCTGAAAAACTCCAGCAGATTTTTTCATGTAGAAACAACAAGAGTCAGATATTCTCATGTAGACATCGAATAAAACCAATGCAAGCAACCAGGACAAAAAGACAAGAGAGAATAAGACAGGGAATCATATCCCTTTAGTTGAAAGAGGGTTCTTGTGTAGTCCCGCTTGAATAAACACAACATGGCCATGAATATAAAAGCCCTCAATAATTTATTGCTAGCACAAGAGATCATTCCCACAGTCTCTACAAATACATAATCTCAGAATGAAAACAAGAGCACCACGTTTTCCACATGAATGGAGGTCTACATAAGCGAAGAACAATCAGTGGGAGACTTACCTCCATCCCATGGAGTATCATCAGGACTGCAATCCAAACCACAGAACAGTTTATCCAACCATACTGATGATACAGGAATCAAATGAACTGAAGCAAAGATAATATAAAAATCTAAGAGCTCTCTTCAACATACCCAAAAATCACGGCATTCCAAAGCATAATGTTGTTATCTTGCGGCGCACCACTAATGCCTGCCGGTGGGTCCTGTTGCAACCTCTTAAAATCCCTCATCAGCCTCTTCCTCGCAGGAGTCGACATGGCGGTCACTGCTCACTGCCCAGGAATTCCAAACAGCAGTCCAATGAACCAAAGTGAAATGAAAAAAGGCAGTAGCAAGCTATATTACAGAAAATGCACAGGATGCGATCCAAAGGAGCTAATAAGTTCCACTTTTATTTTGTCGGTCACACCAGTACTACTATTCTAACAGCTACCAATTCCCGAAGAAAGACACGCTTGAGTGGAGCCAGAGTCTATATTCAACTCATTCCTATCCCTATAAGAGTTAATGTCAGGCGAAACCCTGAAACTCCATAGTTCTTTAGTGGGTTCATCAAGAATTAGGTCAGGGTAGCTGGTGGTTTCGACCACTGAAAGGACATCATCAATTCCACCCTTAGGGCATTAGGAGATGACAACGTTGCGCCTAACCCACCTAAATTCTCACGAAATTCGAAACCTTTAAAGTGGAAGTAGCGATATCCTCCAACTAAATTACAAGTTTTAACATCAAAACACAAAATTTCTACCAGACACGTACCCAAACCCAACACCAAACAGCAAAAACGGAGACTTTAGCTAGGGTTTCGGCCAGAACAACCCCAAAAACAAAAATCCTCGATCCACCAAACCGAATCCTCAAAGGAGACGCGGGAAACGAACCGGAGACACAAAGGGTAGCTAGAAAAGGGCAACTGAATCGCGAATTTCACAACGACAACAACAAAAAGCGAAACCGAAGCCACGGGGGACTGCGCCGAACCTGCTGAAGGGAGAGCCGATGAAGAACCCCGAAGGCGGTCCCGTCTCCCGGCGGAACAGAGGAGGAGCTAGGGTTTCCCTATCGCCTGGCGATTCGGAAGCCGCCGAGCGGGGCGGAGCGAATCGGTCCCACGAGAGGGGGGAGAGAAGGAGAGAGATTCTGCAAACGTTCGGTCCAGAGGGAAGGATCAAAGGAAGCTTCGCTTTGGCTTATGCGGACAGAGACAGAAAGAGAGGGGGAGAGAGAATTGATGTGACAGGCTTGCGCTACGGTGTACCGGCGTCGCACTCGAATCTTCCTCACCCTTTTGGGCCGCGCATTCATTTGGGCCTTTTCAGAATTGGCCCATGATCACCTTGGGCCGAATGCGTACCAACCAGGCGAAATCCTTGCACGTGTCTGTTCCACGATGGGTCGAATCGAGTCGATCATGGTACGATTGATCAGTTTCCGAGTCGGATGGCAAGTGGCATTGTCAGTGACGGACGGGTGAGTATCGCGTAAGAACTGCTCTTGGGAGGGGAACAACAGCTAGGAAACGGCTACTACTATCCCATAGGTTGAGGAGCAAAAGGAGGAATTTGGCTAACAAGAGGCTCGAATCTAATTGGCTAGCTGGTGAGACAATAACTTACCAACACGATAATCAGTAGCTGGCATTTTCGGATGATCAACCACAATGGGACTCAGACATGGCCCAAACTCCTATGGAAGGTAAAAGAGGAGAATTTTCCGCAATGGGCGAAAGCTTGACAAAGTAATGCCTCATGAAAGTAGAAGGCCCATGGATTGTGAACCCGAAACCAACCATGTTCCTTATGATTTCAATGCTAAACCGGGTAGGCTTGAAACCTAATTGCCTGATTTTTAGGTTCTATTTGAAAATTTGGGCCTCACTTTCCGGTTTTTAGATTTAAAAAAAAATTGAACAATAAAAGTAATTTACACGATAGCAAATGAGCAACGGTTAGTTGAGCGGTCTTTTTCTAGCACATTTGTCGCTGTTGGTTTGGTGAAACACTTTTCTTTGTGGTTATTATTAAGGGTATCCTATACTAGTTGACATTTCCATTAACCACATCCATAATTACAAAGTCACATGATGTTAAATGTGGCCCAAAGAAGAGACTCGAAATCAAGACCTCTTGACTCTTGAGGCAAAAGGGCCAAGCGTGTCATCAATTGCAGGCCAACTAGCATGGGTTCACAGCTCCTTAACTATCATGAATACGACATAGGAGATGTTAATCATGTCAAGAGATCGCAATAGAAATTCAACATGTTCAATTATAGAAATCGTCAAGACGAAGTCCAATCCAAATCTGTCAAAATATTCGATTAGACTCACTTTTATTAAAAAGATTAAGTTAATCAATAATGTGAAAACATTTTCAACTATAATATATTAATTTTAAACATTTTCCAAAAATTGTACGATTTTCCACACCATACCAATTCTATGATATAAGATTTCTTATAAGATAATTAATTTCCATATCTCAACAATATTCTCCTCGTGTATGAGCTTGATGTTCAGGCTACTTCCTTTAATTCAAGTATCCTCTGCACCAACATGTCTTAACTTGAATCTCCAATGGGTCCACCTTCATCTCGAGTCTCTTTCTCCAAACTGAAACCATGAAGGCTATCATTAGGACTGCGTTGTAACACCAAAATGCCCATAATTACTCTAGGTCTCTTTCGTCATACAAAAACTATGAAGATTACTCAAAAACTGTGTTGGCCAAATTATTGTCACCAATCAACTATCGATTATAATACCATTTATTGGGAGCTTATAGTAGAAACCCAAACCTTAACTGGGGAGACCAGCAAGATAGTGCTCAAGTCCAATCGTGTCAAGATATTCAATTGAAAGTTATTATATAAAAGACATCGATTTTTTTTTTTATCAACAAGTTGAGACACATAACAATAATTATTGAAATTTACCGGCAGGAAAAAAAAAAGAATCAGTTCTTCTGAGCACCGATCAACAGAATTTTGCATGAATTATTATACAATATCTATCTGCCTGTTGAGCTGTCATGATCGTACTTCATTTTGAGTGAAATAGAAATGACCCTTGCCTTTTACAAATAAGCACTGTAACTTAATGTGAAGGACCAATAGGCCAACGATTTTCTATCTCAAATACTAACATATCACCTACTGCAAAGCTAAGAGACATAGTTGTTCCGATCCTTTTTTGTGAACAAACGTTGTTTGCTCGGAACAGCTACATCTTTTATCATGCTGCACAACTTTCTCCCTCATGATAGCAGATTCGTGCGATCCCTGTTGTCCTTCGGGGACGCAGTTGTGCTTTTCAACGAAGAGAACGGCAATGAAGGAGGTGCGATCACAAAACTTCCGGGTTGAGAAGCGCTCGTCGAGCTCGATTTGTTCAAGAAACTTGATGAGCACCCGTTCACTTGTAACGCCTGGGGGAGGAGAGAAGAGGCCGCTGAAAAGGGTTCGGTGCTCCACCTCAACTTTTGGCCGAAGCTGTTGCTGTCCCTGATCCCCTGATGATGATCTCCTATAGTCGCTGGAATAGTTCCGCTGCTACCGTTGCCAATGATTGACTTGAGAGCGACTGCCAGAGCGGATTGGAAGTTGGGGTCCGCCGTGATCGCCTTGGTTGCAGCAGCAATGGTGTCTGGTAGAGATTGTTGAGGAAGGCTAGGGTTGTTCTTGATATGCAAGTAGGGTTGATAAGCCGTGTGGTTCTTGTTTTGGAGTTGGGTGGCGTAGTTAAGAAGCCCATTATTAGCCCATGACATGGGAAGATTATTATCAGATTGATCGGGCGAACTAAAGCTTAAGCTTGTGGAAGAATATCTCGATGTTGTCGAAGGGAAAGTATGGGAGGAGAATCGATTGAAATGCGATGAAGTCGATGATGCCGATGATAGGTTCGAGGAAGTGAGGTCAAGAGTGATTGTCGGGTAGGTAGGAGCAGATGGCATGACCGAGCTTGGCAGGTAAAATTGATTCGATCTCGAAGCATCGGACAGATAAAAGTTAAGCCCGTGAAGGCCGGCCCCGGTAGTGGCAGATGCGCCATGACCCTGTCCTGGCTGTGAGCTTGAGGAGCCGGACAACAGCATGGCAGCGGCTGCCGAGGTGGTGGAAGCCATAGCAGTGGCCGACATTGGAAGCGGGTGGTTATGCGTTCCTTCATATGTGGTTATCAGAATGGACATGTCCTCAGCACACCTTTGCACCTGATTGTCCAGAAAGAAAGATCTCCAGTTAGAAGGGCAAGATACAAGTTCATCCTGTAATTTCTGAATGAATTATGGGTTATTCACATATCCTGAAGTCTTTACAATCATATGTTGTCAATACGGTGAGGGCAACTTAACCTACCTGTTTTCTTACGGGACACGATTGCGCAACCGTACACCGATAGTAAGCTCGAGGGCATGGGTTTCCTTTCGCAATCTTTTGGCCATATTTTCGCCATTGGCATCCATCGTTCATCTGTTGAAGAATCATCATACAACTTTTCTAGCTCAGATTGCAACATTCAACCATACACATAACTTCATCAAACAATCAACGGATAACAACTGATGAGACTATGTATCTCGACCTGAATATATAACTACATAATTTACTCCAGATTACTAACCGTTGCTGCGTCGCATCGAGCCCGCACCGAAACCCTAGCTTTCTTGACTGGGTTTTGCTGGGAAAGCTCATCATCTCCATCTGATCTCATTGTTTTGGGGGCTTTGTTGGGTGGCCAAGTCTCTCCAGCTTCTTCCTTTTGATGATCATCAAAGCTAGTCGCAGGACTACCCTTGTTATTATTCTTCGGGAAAGTTTCGACCAGACTAGTTCTCGATGCATCGGATAATTTGCAGTCCAGTGAGAGACCCAGGTCCTGTTCTTTGCTAATATTCTCCAAGAATAGCAACTTCCCCTCGCGTGATGAAATCGACGACTTAATTTTCTCATCATCTTTCTCTGACAGCTGGCTTGAGGCTGATCTTCCCAGGCTGAGAGAAACAAGCTCTTCAGACTCTTCAGCTTGTTGCCTGTCATTGTTACCATTAGTGACTGCTTCATCATCTGAAGGTTTGTTTTGCTCCCGGTTGGGCTTGACAATGTCGAAGAACTGCATCTGGAGGGTCTTGTACTCTTTCATTATGCTGTCCAAGTACGTCTTAAGCCTTTGATTTTCTTCTCTCACCTCACCCATTTCAGCTCGGGCGGATTTAAGCGGATCTTGATCCTAAAAATTCGGAAAAAAGGAAAAAAAAGAACGAAGCTATAGTGATTAAGAAAATTCATCTTATAAAGTGAAAGGAAACAGGCAGTTCAACAAAGCTCTGAATTGTGGTTTTTGAGATGTGTGTTATAATTGTATGATTAGTGTGTATCCAAATCAAAAATAAATCGGATCTCATATAAGTCATCGTCCACGTTCTTACACGGCTGGACAAAGACGGTCAATAATGGACAGAGCTCAGTATCTTTGACAAGGTTTAATATTAGGACAGACAAGTCTAACTCCAGGAACTTCAACTATTGAATCTCAGCCCCTTTTGTTTGAAGTAAGATATACTCTTTTTCCTTCCAATTTTTTCATCGCAAATTTCAACTTACACCGGTGTGTTTATGCCGGCAATTAGCAGGTGGAAGGGGAAAGGGAAGAAAAAGTTTTTCGAGGATTAATTTTGGATTATATACGAGGGAGAACCTAAGTATATGCCCCTCAAGATCAAGAATAAATATTTGCCAAAATTTCCCTAACAAAGAAAAAAAAATTTCAGCCTTGTCAACATAAAACGTAACTAAGATCTGTGGATCTGTAAACCTAGAATCCATGATAACGTGTCGAACGTATCAAGCAAAACATGTCATTGATCAATTTACCTGCTCGCTGGTGCTCATGTTTTTTTGCTCAGGAGAAGATCGATTCGAATTATCATTCCTATGCTGGTTCTTTTCTCCATCTTCTACCTGAAAAATGAAAACCCAGGAAGCGCATTAGTACTGCATGAATGCATGGTTTGACGATCTGTCATCCACCGTGAATGCATGGCTTGCTCGTTGCTTCTTCTTCATGCTGTTCAAGGGATGACTGACCAAGGAAAGCCAGTTCACGAAATCGCTTCCTATTTCTCCAGCAGCAAAAATGAAACGAATTATCAAAGGAAGAACCATTTCTTCTTACCTTAAGAACACCGTTCATTCCGCAATACCGTCCACCGGTGCCTTCAAGCTCAGCTCTTTGCTCTTCCATGACCATCATCGCTTCAGCCTTCATGGCTCTTCTTCTTCTACTTCTCTCTCTCTCTCTCTCTCTCTCTCTCTCTCTCTCTCTATACTTGTCCTTATTTCTCCTTTCTGTAGCTCTTCTTTTCTCTATCCTGTCATGAGCAGGACCCTCTATTCCTTTTATAGGCCTCAAGCCTGAAGTATTTGACTATCCTCAGGCTACAGTTCTTTTCTGCATCCCCATCGAGAATACAAGTCAACCCAGCTCAACCCAAATGGCAACTCATTAAATTTGATTTTATATACAACCAGTTGAAGTATTCAACTTCAACGCTTGAGAACTTGATTTCAGACCAGATCCAAAGTCATTTAGTCCTTCCGAAATAAACAGATGAGAATACAGTTCAGCATTTCTAGAGAACTTCAAGCCACAATGGTATGAACCCCCCCACCCCCCATCTAACCCTAGCTACTTACTTCGGAGAAACTTCGTATTGTGCTATTTTCAGAAACTCAAAACACGAGGGGATAAAAAAAAACGTCAAATGGCCATTGGTCCACGGTCAATGTTTTTCCTCCACCGTGGCATGGCCGCTGTCGCCGGTGACCGGAGCTCTGGCTTTTTGGTCTTGGATTGGTTGCCGCTTTTGATTAATCTAAAGGTGTGTGAAGAAGAAACTCGATGCAATTTTTTGTTAGGCTGAAGCTTGGGCTTGCTGCGCATGAATTTTTAAATTATCGTCCCATGGTGTTGACCTATCTAGCTAAACTTAGGCTTCATTTTCATTCGAATCTTGTCTTTCGGATCCAGCGTGCGACGTGCATCACGCAATGCGTATTATTGATCTCATTCTACATTTTAGTATATAGTTCTTTCTTTACTAGCTAAGAGTATATTCTCTTATATGCATTTCGGTTTCAAAGTTGCCTCATGACATATTGTATGATACTTATTCGACATATTTTCTTAGCGTGGTTCGATAAACTCTTGTGTAACTCGATTGCGCTAAATGCAAATCTTCATGGATTCATGAATTTCGATGCTTACGGTTTTACCGTACCCACGGTCTGCGTAAATTATAGTCCTAAGTTGAATTTTGAAGACCACTTTCATAATGTAGAATGCGCCTATAAAAAATTATGAGATGCAAGAGATGCGGCTAGACTTTAGTTCAGCCGGCTAGTCTTGGGATCGGGACCTTTGACGTCTGACAAACTTTATAATTTTCCACATTTTTTTATTGAAGTATTCACGTCTATCTTATCTAATGCAAGGTCAACTTTGCTAAATGTATAAATTTATGACCAAATAATACCAAATAATAGAAAGTCACCCTATCTTATGTTGTCAAAGATAGTAATTTGGTCGATGGGGGTGTGAAAAATTCATAGCAAAGAGAAATTGTTGTTCATTGTGACTATTATTATTATTATAGTTGTTGTTGTGAGTTTCTGAGGACGAAGAAGTCGTGCATTGAAAAGAGTTGCCACAAGATGAAGAAAAGTTTGTTCTCAAGTTGAAAAGAAGAATATAGACGCAAAGAATAGAATTGACCCCGCAATCTTCATGCGACATTTTCTTGGAAGAGCCAAGAACGTACTTGTCCATTTTATGAGAAAAAAAGGAAAAGAAAAAGAAGTTGTGCATTTTTGCTTTTGACCATTGATATTTGCAATATGTATAAGAGCATGAAACTGGCTATCTAGCAAGACAAGAACATTATAAATATCATAAATTTCGTATAATATTTACTTTGATACCATAACTTTTCAATTACCATTTGATTGTCATGATTTTTTACTTAACTATTTAGGTGCCACAACCTTGTAAAATCATTCTCAACATAAATTCTAATGCCGCATAGGATTTCTAACGAGAGAAATCATCAACGTTAATCAAATTAACATTTTTTTAAAAGTCGAGGCATTCAAATAATTAATTGAAAAGTTATGACACCAAAATGAAAATAGTGTGAAAATTATAATACTTGTAATGTCCTTTTTCTTATCTAGCTAACATTGGAACTTTTGTGTCTTAACAAAAGGAGAGCCATGTGTAAGATTGATATTCCTTTCTTGTGTAGCTACTAAATTGGTGTGCACATACCATATCGAATAAGTCCTTTGCAATTTGATAAACAACAAACCATCCACCTTGAGATCAGAAAACCGTTAATCATGAGGTATTATCGTCTTGTGACCTAATCTCATGAGATTAGATCGAGTAAGAATTGAACCTTAGATCTCCCACATGAAGTGTAATTAGAGTCCTGCTTATTTACTATTCGACCATTGATTATCAAGTTATTTTTAACCATACTCTTCGGAAAATAATATCAAAATCTTCACCAATAAGCAGATAACAAAATGGGATAGCTCGAATCTTTTCTTAAATGTCATGCATACGTGATGATCCACGATCCCAACGACTTGTTTTAAAAAGGTGACAGCCAGGTATGATCTAGGGTTTTCTAAGCCATGTCGTACAAGGAAGTGAAACAATTTTATAAGGTCTTAGGATATATAATTAGAAGGGTAGTCTTAAAATATGTCATTAGAAAAGTTGCAAATTGCCGTCCCGAGGCACTGGAAGTGAGTGATTTATTAAATAAATGCCCTTAAAATTCTCTCTGAGCTTAATGACTTCCGTAGTATCTGATCATTTAATTAAGCTTCTCCGTAAGTCCAATTGAGATTATTTTATGTCGCCACAATGTCAACTGTAGCATTAGTCCAAGAGTGCATTTATACAAGTGATTTAAACATAAAAATGTCTTTGTTGTTATGGCGTGTATAACCTATGTATAACTTTCTCTGATTCACCATCATAGATGTACAATTTGGTAAGTCCATTACCAATTGTTCTAAAAATTTAAACTGTCTTTAACATTTAGTTATTTTAAGATTTCCCTCTCACATTTAGACCGGACTTTTTGGCCTAAGATCGAAGAGAAGATTTGAATTCAACAGATTCTGCTTTAATACCACGTAAAATTTTGCAAGATCTCTATCGACCACTCTAAAAGTTTAAATTGTAAGATAAATGTGTGATTCAACGTTAGAATATTTTAAGAAAGACAGTCACAATCCGACGTATATAAATTAACAGTCCGCTAAAAGGGGATATTTTGTGATTAATTATTTATTAAGTTAATGAGGCCGGCATCGCATAGGGCTGACGATTTTGATGAGTGGGACGTGCGTAGACTTTAGGTTATTGCTTCCACTAATTGTTTCATTTTGCCCACCTGAGAAGGAGGTCAACCGAATTAAATAGCACTTGCATACCAGAATGGGTTGACCCAGTTGATGGAGAAATCAGCTCTGGTCTCTTCTGATTGGGGATTTGACATATTGTGTATATATATCATATTACTTTTATAAATTTATAACATATTATTATCTTCTTAATGGAGGGGCTTGCATGCAAGCATGCATGAGGCATCGTCCTCAGCCAAAATGGTCAACGAAAGCAGATACGCAAGTGGATTCATTATTGTATCTGAAAATAGAATGGAGTTCGCAAGGTCAACCAAATCCTACGAAATGGTCGATCTGTACACTTGACAAAGCAATTCCAGAAGCGTGGAATTTTCTTATAATACTAAATTCAAGTAAACTTATCAACGTCTAACGTATAAATTCAAATAATAAGACGAGCCCTTGGTCAAACCACATTATTTTCCGTGGAAGTCAGCTTCCTCAAAAAATTTGCCACTCGATATGTTGTTTAGATTCTATTGGAAGGTGAAATTCCAAGATGATGATTTATGATCAGCCACCTAAAAAAGCGTCAACCTTTGATTTAATTTTCCGGAATTCCGAGCATGCGCTACCCAGAGTATTAGTTTTAATTTCGACTAAAGAACAAATTTTAATTTAAGAGATTCGAGATTGGACTTTAGAGTTTCGAATGGAGCTTCCTCTCCGCAAATGCCGATACTAGCAACATATTAATGTGTTTAAAGTATGATGATTAGAGTAATTTACACAAGCCATTTCATCAGCCTTCCTCTCGCCGATACGATGATTCGCGGTTCACAAATTGTGTTAGTGTTATGTCAAACAAGACAAAGGTATACTGTAAAACAAGGCAACTCAAACACGACACAATTAATTAATCATGTCGATACGCACAATGTTTTATAATCAGAAGTATCGTATTGACAATTTGCTTATGAGACATTACGCAGAGCATAGGTCAACACAACAGGAGCCCGAGAGATCCGACAAGGGCCTCTAGTGATAATTCGATAACTAGGTGCTTAGTCTAGATGTGTTCTTTCTTTTAACGTGTTTGTACTTGCACACCTCGTCCCCCTAATTTCCAATAGATATTTTTCTTCTCTGCTATGAGGGAATACGAGAAATGACATTGGAGAGTCTCACCCCTCATGAGTTATTTCCTTTTTTCTTCTCCTTTAAGCCTTTTAAAGATCTACTTAAGTCCAAATATTTTCTTATAATACTAATTCCAATAAATTTGTCAACGTTTAATGTATATATCAATTAATAAGACAAGCCCTTGGTCAAACCATATTATTTTTCGTGAAAGTCAACCTCCTCAAAAATTTGCCGAGATATGTTGTTTAGATTATATTGGAAGGTGAAATTCCAAGATGATGATCTATGATGCAGCCTCCTAAAAAAATGCCAACCTTTGATTTAATTTTCCGAAATCACAACCGTGCACCACTTAGAATATTAGTTTTAATTTCAACTTAAGAAAAATTTTTAATTTGAGAGATTTGAGATTAGAGTTTCAAATAAGCTTCCTCTTCCATGAATGTCGACACTGGCAAGTGACAACACAATAAATGTGTTTAAAGTATGATGATTAGAACAATTCATACAAGCCATCTCATCGGTGTTTCTCTTGCGAGATAATAATTCACAGTTCACAAATTGTGTTAGTGTCGTGTCGAACAAGTCAAGAGTGTACCATAAAACAAGTTAACTCGAACATGGCACAATTAATTAATCATGCTGACTTACTTGACGAATACGATCCGTAGATTAATGAGCTGATGGGCGCAAGTTTCAATCTTGCCATCCCTACCTAAACCTTCTCAAAGCTTATCACACTTCTCCGTCCAACCTTCTAGCATCAATAGTCATAGCACATAGTTTCAAGAAATATACGATTTTCTCAACCCAAATCAAGCAAAATGATATGATCTGTGTAACGGGATTAAATAACAAGTTAGCAGGTCAACATATTTGCATGACCTACCACAAAATCAACTCAATTCTAAAATCTATTTGTAGAAATGATCTATCAACAAAACATTGTCAGATCAAGAACAGGTTCCTAGTCAATGAAATACAATCAATTCAAGATCATGATAGTAAATAGCATCGGAAAGGTAGCATTTTAATTAATCATGTCTAAAAATGTCACCCACATGTCACCTCAACACAAACTCATTAATTAAACTGACTCTTTGGTCGACCAAGAAAGAAAAACTTGCTCTACAGGTTCATGTGTGGCGGATTGGACACTAACACGGCACCATTATTAATCTTTCTTGCGATTCAACATAAAATTATCGAAACATGATCATATTAGACTCAGACGCGCTAATTTTGTGCCGTATTCAAATTTCACTATCATTTCGTGTCTGAAAATTCCCACTCTTCCTCTCACACACACGTTGTATTACATTAATCTACTCAAACTAAAATTCATTTAATTAATGAACATCTATGTATTTGCTTTCAAAAGAAATATATAAACGGGAGTTTTCGCTTGTCTAATCATCTATACCCTAAGCACTTGTCAATCAACAAGATCTTTCGGATAAGCTTGGTCTACCAATAGAATGACCCCACTACGCTTCGCTCATGGCCCTAAGTCAACATTTATAATAGAAGGGGGAAAACGAAAACTGAAAGGTCAACCAATATAATAGTGGGGGAAAAACAAAAACTCAAATGTCAACTATAATTCTAAGTACTAAAACGATGTTTTTTTTAAAGAAAATGCCCGAATATGTACGGTTTGACTTACAATGTTGCAATAGATGATTTGCCTTAAAGGTTTAATTTAATTGCTATAAATGGCATATTCTTCAGATGCTTATTATATGCTGTTGCTAGAAATCTTAGTTTTGTAAAGGAAAATATTTATTGTATGCATGACTTGCTCATAATCCACCTGGGCATTTTTGAATTTGTCGTAGGCAGAATTCCGTCGTTTCGTACCCCAAGAAAACAGAAAAAGTTGTCCGTGATTGGTGAATTTTTGTGAAGCTCTGTGAATTATTGTCGGTAAAATTAGTGTAATTGGTGAATAATATTATTCTTGTGTACTAATTCTTATATAAGTTACTTAGCCGTCTTTTTGGTTATTTGTGCATTACCGACTTTTTTTTATAACTTATCAACATTTTATTTTACCAACTATCGTATCATATTACCAACATTAATTCGAATGATTTACCCTTTTTTTCCGATTTAATCAATTGATTTTAGGTCGCCAACTGTTATTTGAATTCCTCATTAATGTCCATTCAATTGTTTATAAGTTGCCAACAATACTAAGGACTTTCTAACTCACATTTAATTAATTTACAATCATTTTTAGTTTATCAACTTTGGTTTAAGATATCAACTTTAATTCGAGTTACCTACCGAAATGGATTCATCTAAGTTATTTACTAACATGTTCTTGGTTGTTTGTAAATCATCAACTTTTTTTGATAACTTACTAAGTTTTATTTGCAACCAATTAGCAACAAGCTAAAAAATCCAACCCTTGTATCAGTTTGCCAATCTTAATTTAATTGACTACCTATTTTATCTAGGCCATGCTTTTTTCACTCCTCCTTTAGCTTAGCCACTCCCTTTTTGTATGTTTTGACCATATCATCTCTTGTAAGACCCACCACTTTTAATAAAACTCTATAAAAGTGATATTTGTATTATTTAGTGAGAGCTTTTTATTTTGTTTTTTCTTTTCCTTTCATGTCGGCCTCACTTTCCTTCTTCTTCTTTTTCTCCAAGCTTTTGACATTTCAGTCTCAGCTCTTGCAAATCATTTCTTTGTTTTCTCTCTTGCAAGTCATTCTTTTCTCCTTTTTTTTTTTTTTTTATTTGCCTCCCACTCCTTTTTCTTCTTCTAAAAACCCTGTCATCCTTTGTTTTCTATCTATGATGCCAATCCCATTGTCCTCCACATTTTTTATGGCACCAACGTTGGGCTCACCAGTGACTTCCCCAACAAACCCTTTTTCTCCACTGCAAGTAGGCTCGTCTTGCACCATGGAAGGAAATATTGAGAAGCATTGCTTCTCTCTCTCCCCTTTGTTACATGTTTCTCTCATTTTTTACACATGTGAGTGTCTAAAGAAAGAAAAGGTGTCTTCCACCATGTGTAGGCATAAAAGTTGAACGCAATAGGTGAGTCATCTTCTTTTAGGTAATATGAAGCGAGATTCAAATTAGTGATTTTTAATTTGATTACAGATTTTGGTGGCATGTCTAAGTGTTGAAGTAATCGATTCTTTTGGAGATTGCAAAAGTTGGAGAGTTTGTTGAAGAAGGAGTGTGAGATGTAGAAAGAAGAGATTGGCTTAGCTGTCAAAGGCTTAGAAAGGAAGAAGACGAAGGAAAGGGAGACCCGCAAAAAAGAAGAAGAAGAAGAAACAAAATAAAAAGCATTCGCCAAATAATTAAAAAAAATATCACTTTTATAAGATTATACTAGAAGTGATGGGCTCACAAAATATAATATGATCAAAGCAACAAAAAAAGAGGGTCATTGTCAAAGAAGAGCAGAAAAAGCGCCGTCTTTTTCATCAATTTAATTACCAATTAGTTTTAAATTGCCAACTTTATAATTTGGGCCTCTTACAACGCCTCTTTAGTTGACTTTGTGGGAAATTAAGAAATTATGCAAAATCCCAACTTAAGGAGGGATATGATATAGATATTTTGCATAAAGATTTGAAGAATTGAACATACGACTAATAGAAGTCACATCGAGCTCAAGGAGATTGGCGACCATCGCCAGCACCACCTTAGATCTACCCTTGGCCAAATCAAATTCTATTGTCATCGACATGATTTGGCCCTTTTCACGAACTCACTTGTTAATTATGCAATTGATGTCAAAATGCAAGTAATTTGTATTATCTATATTCCTATACTATTCTTCAAATGTGAGTCTAGATATGGTCTCTCCTTTAAGAATTCTTCATTTATCATCATAAGATTGAAAAATTTATAAGAATAATTGGTCAATTAAAATTTTTGTAAATAATTGATGGCGTGCCTAATGTGCATTACGTCTAATTGGAATAAAAAAGGGAAATTTTAAATTGAGTGAACCATGACTAACTAAATTTAGCACAAAAAAATCACTAGTATTTGCTTCCGTGACCAATCTTCCTAGAAGGGAGAGGTGGGAAAATCTATATTCTCAAGGAGTTGGGAGTGGAGACATTTAATTTTGAGTATACAATTTGACTCTCACATCTGTAAAGAGGCGAGACACAAGTTGGAGAGTTAGTTGAGGGTCAAAGTAGAACAAACAAAAAAAAGTTTAGCACAAAAAAATGAAGAAATAAATATGTTCTCTTTTGAAAATATTGATTCATTGAGATTGTAGATTCTCCGGCCCAAAATTAAAAGAATGTCTTGCTTGACTGAAGTCCATGGACCCAAAATAATCACAATCATTAATCACGTGAGTTCCATAGAATTAATGGTCTCGATAGACTTGGTTCATGTGACTTTGGTCCGAAGTATTTGCCTAAGAATGAGATCAAGCTTTCATTTGACACATGGGAATCGAAAACATAGGGTCTACTTGATTCGATTTTGAGAAAATGTCTTTAGGAAAATGTAAAGGCTTTTGGACTAAATGGATTTTTCAAAATGCAAGTAGTGCTTGATAAATTGTATTTTAAAAACACATTTAGTAGTAACTTTGACTTAAGTTATGTTCATTAAAAACTACATTTTGTAAATTACTTTTGCTAATTTTTCTTTAAAATGGTCTTGAACTATTTCCAATAGAGCTCAACTACCGGCGGGCCAAAATGGTTGCCACCTAGCCTTGCATGGAGTCGCTCGACCCCAAGCGAGGTTGCCTAAGGTTGCCCTACCTCAAGTGGCGTTGCCTAGGGTTGTGTGACCCCACTTGATGTCAATGATCGCCAATCTCCATCCAGCTCCTTTGTGCAAATCGCGGGTTAAGTCAAGGAATAGCGAACAATGTCAAGACTTGCATTTTAGAACCCTACTTTTCAAAGGGCTTTTGAACCTACATGGGCCAAAGGTTTTAGAAGTCTTTGGACATGTAATTAAATTTTCCTAAAGTTTCCCAAAAATTTGCCAAAAGCCGTTCAAACCCCCCAAAACCCATTGCAAATGAACTTATGCCTTGTTTGGTTCGATTTTGCGAAGGGGCTTTGGGGGCCTAAAGGACCTTGGCTAAATGCAAACTCGTTTGGTTCGATTTTTTGGAGGATTTTGGCCAAATACAATTGCATCTCTAAAGGACTCTAAAGGCCTTTAGCCCAAGAGAGGTCCGGAGCCACTTTGGGAAGTTGCATTTCCAAATGCAAATAGCACTGTTCATGCAATCACTATTCATCTTCTCCAATGAGCCGACGACCACCGGCCAAGGGGTCCTCGACACCGACGATTGCCACCTGAGGGGTCACCCGACCCCACTGACTGTCGCCTGAGGTTGCGCAACCGTCGCTAGGGGGGGCAACCGCCGCCCAAGGTCGCACAACCCAAGCATTGCCTAAGGTCTGGTGACTTCAGGCAACAGAGGTGACTGTCGCCTAGGTTTGCATGACCTTAGGTGGTGTTTGCCTGGGTCGTGCACAAAGGTGATGAAGGCGCCATCGCCTTGGTTCGCGCGACCTAGGCAACCACCGCCTAAGGTCGCCCGACCTCTGACCGCCAGAGATTGACCAGCGGCCAGATCTGGCCCCTGGTAAATAGATTAAAAAAAAATCTTTACAAATTTTTTTAATAAAAAATTTAGTAGAAGTGCTTTACAAAATATAGTATTTACCAAACAACATTTAGGCTAAAGTCGCTTTGCAATGCAATGAAAAATTTCAATTTACCGAACAGTATTTGCATTTTGGAAAATGCCTTTTAATCTAAAAATATTTACATTTTTCTAAGTTTCCTAAGGGCATTTATCCAAAATCTAACTAAATGGGTCTTGATGGGGCCCTAGTCCAAACCCTAGGCCCGCAAAAAATCATCCGCAGCCCTACCGTAATCTCAGAAAAGCAAGCTGCTTTCGAGGATTTGGATGATGGCTCGGACGTTATTATTGGGAAATGAAGTGGCATTCTTACCACTTTCTTGCCGAACCGAGTGGAACATGCAGGAAGGAGTCGGATGCAGATGCTTCCCCAGAGATGAGAGCTGAGCGACTTTGTTTTATGTCTGTTGTGCCATCGGTATTGCGAAGGTGGGTTCTTTGGATTTAAGGCGGAGCTCCTGATCGGAGAGAATCCTTCTCCTCTCGCGCGCGCCCGATTCGATTTCTCTCGCGTTCTTTGACGGGAACCAGACATGGGTTCGCGTCTGCTCTTCAGGCAAGAGAGGATCGGAGGTCCGAAGAATGCTCTGAGTTGGCTCGGTTCCTTCCAGCATCTCTCGAGGCAATCTTTTCCTTGACCCCACCTTGTTTTCCCGCAAGAAATCTCTTTTTTTTCTTTTTTATATTGGTTTTCAGTTCTTGGGTTGGCCATATGTATGACTGTCGGTTGATGCCCTTTGTGGGGTTGGATTCGTCGACTTTGTTTTACGATTCTTGCTGTAATTGAGAGTGGGTCTCTCTCACTTTAGTGGGTCTTCGCTGTTTCTTGAAATTTTATCTCCATGAGCATCATCAGTCGTCACCCCTCACCGTTTGCTTTGAGCTTTGTTTTGTTCCTGTTCGTGTAAGAAATACGAATGATATTTGACAACTTGGATCAACATTGTTCTACTAGCGCATTTTATTCATGATTTGCGAATAGAGGATCATGCAGTATGGGTTTCTGCATCAAGAAATTGCAATGCTGTATCTGTTCTGGTGTCCATGTAAGTAAATTGTCTTGTTCCATTGCGTGGCACGGTCTTGGTTCCCAATTGCATGTAGTCCTCTGTTAGGAACCAAGATTTCAACAAGGCCATGTGATTGTCGATGCATCCGATCCACGAGTTATAATTACTGCAATGTCACATCCCCCAGAAATGCCACAAGTTTACTTTTGATTCTGATTTAAAGCTGATTTCCTGAGTTTCTCACGTGCGGATGTTGTTGCTTTTCCACAGCAGATCTCTCCATTCTTTACCTTTTGCGACGGTAAATGCTGAGGAAATATCAGGTTCACGACCTGCTGAAGTAGAAAATTTTGGTAGGTAGTAAGACTTGGACTTCGTATAATTTTCACTAACATATTCCATCAAAAGAGTTTTTCCTTTTCTCTTGGAAATGACGCATGAATCAAATCCACCCTCAATGAAATGAGGCAATTGCCTTCTGTCTTTAGTCACATGGGGTATTTTCTGGATTTGTGTGGCCATGCTTAGCAATGAATTAATACATCTTCCTTTACTCTTGACAAATTGGATCATTGTTGGCTGACCTTTCTTTGAATGTTTGGCTTGTTTACCACTTGCTGTCTTATATAGAATTTCTTTACCTTTAGTGCAGGGTAACTGGACCAAATCGAAAAATTCGAATGAGATACTGGATCCTCTAAATGGAGAGCCTTTCATTAAAGTTGCTGAGGTGGATGAAACAGAAATACAGGTCGACACTTTTATCTTATTGTTCTGGTCTGTATTAACTCCTTTTCTTGCTGGAAATCAACTACCTTGACAAAGCAAATCAGTGAAAGTGTGTCACTTGTTGCTTGTTCTGATGTAAACACTGACTAGAACCAGACTTTCACATATCATTGTTGTTTATTTTCTAACCTGTATTTGCCAGTTTAGAGGCAGTCCCCACAAGTTATGATTCCTTGTTTAACTCTTTCATGGATACAAGTCCAATCACAGATACCTAGATAAGTTGCTTACATTTGGCATATCTCTTAACTTAATGAACTGTTTGTGCAGTCATTTGTGGAGAGCTTATCCAAGTGCCCGAAACATGGTTTACACAATCCCTTTAAAGCACCCGAGAGGTACGCTTCTGCTCGTCCAGTTTAAACTTCTAATTTCTGGATTATGGTGTAAAAACAGATGGTTTTGGAGAGGCATTGCACTGAATATCAATAGAAAATGTTATTGAAGTTATTTCCCATTTCACTGTTTATTTGGGAACTAAGAGTAGAATATTAAAAGGGTTGGTAACTGCTTTGTTTGGCATAGGTATCTTTTGTTTGGAGATATATCAGCTAAAGCAGCTCACATGCTTGCACAGCCAAAGGTTCCATTTTGTTAAGATATATAAAACAAGTTTTTGATATATCAATTCCTCTAGAGTGATCTTAATGTAATAGTTGTACTTATGACTACAGGTCTCCGATTTCTTTACCCGTTTAATACAAAGAGTTGCGCCAAAGACCTACCAGCAGGCTTTTGGTGAAGTTCACGTTACACAGAAGTTTCTGGAGAATTTTTCTGGGGATCAGGTAGAATTTGACAAATCTTTGCTCATTAACATAGCAGGGAGAGCATGACTTTTAATGCAGAATGAGACCTTATAATACCTTTTTTTCTACTCAAGTATCTAATTTTTGCCCTTCTATAATTACCTTTGTTTTTCTTTTCTGTTTGACCTGCCAAAGTGTTGAATGGTAGATGAGAAGCCATATTAGATTTCTCATTTTCCTGATTTCTCTGCAGCTGAAGACATGTAGTATATGTCACTGAAGTCATTTTAGTACTCAAAAACACTCTCTTCTAGTTATATCGAAGTTTTTGATTTCTATTTTTTTTTATTGGCAGGTCCGTTTCCTAGCAAGGTCCTTTGGGGTACCTGGAAATCACCTTGGACAGCAAAGTCATGGTTTCCGCTGGCCATATGGCCCTGTAAGAAATTTTCTTCTGTCATATAATTTCATCTTCCCCAATAAATTAGTCTTGTCTAGTGGATTATGTGGTTTGAGATAGCTTTACAGTGGACTGCATCGATAATTTTTGGTGTGAGTAGTAAGAGTTGATCATCAAGAATGGTTAACTGGAAATGATTAGTCAGCCACAAGTACTTGAGTGATGCATCAGTATAAATAAAATTCCTGAGCTCATTTTCCCAATCAGAAGCATCTAGCACAGTCAAGAGCTGGAAGACGAACATGTATGCACCTGCGCATACATGGCTCATGGACATTTGCATGGCCCTTCTCCTTCTCAAAGTGCTGAATTTATTTCCGAGCTCCAGTGACTTTTAAGAAGGAAAAGGGTTCTTATGAGGTGTCTGGTTGGTGAAGTTTAAGTGTTGCATCGAGCACATGAAACATTTGTTCATTTGTCAAGAATATCATAGTATCTTCACTTTGACAATGAGATTACTCATTATGATCAATTCTGAATGTGCCTGTAGGTTGCCATTGTCACTCCCTTTAACTTCCCGCTTGAGATCCCTGTTCTGCAGTTGATGGGTGCACTCTATATGGGCAACAAACCTGTTCTTAAAGTTGACAGCAAGGTAAGTTGATCTCATGCTAATGGATATTGCTGTAATAAGGTCAAACAATCCGGCAAGATTTATTCATTTATTTGAAACTACTATAATAGTAGAATTACGATCTACACAAGTTCCAGCAAACTCTGTCCATCTGTGTAGGAGTGGGGCCAAGGGGATAGGGAAGAAGCCAGAGCATTGGGGGACTGACCTGACTATGAATCCTGTCGATATCCATTTTTGCTTTAGTTTCTTCTATGATGTGATGCTTTTCTAAATTTTGTTCAACGTGATTTATCTTGTTAGGTGAGTATTGTTATGGAGCAAATGATGCGATTGCTTCATCACTGTGGGCTACCAAAGGAAGATGTTGACTTCATAAATTCTGATGGAAAGACGATGAACAGGCTATTACTGGAGGTTAGTATAATATTAGTTCTCAGAAAAGTGTTTCATGCCTCAGATTCAGAATGCTTTTTTTGCCTAAATCCATCTATAATTAGTGTGAGACCATAGATGACTTTTTGCGGCATGTAGATGGAAAATAGGCCGATGCTTTCTCTTGGTCATATCTTGTTGTGTGAAGGAATGATTTCTATTGTTCTCAAGCATGAAGTAATAATGGAGATGAATGCACCAAAAGTGGACTTGATCATTAAGCAAATATGGAAATGGATACTTCTGTCTGTACTCTTTATATTTTTTGGTCTAGATAAGAAGGAAATAGCTGACTACACTAATAGAATTCTGACAGAGGGTTGGTCATTCGGATTGGCTTATCATGAATACAAAATCCTTTAATGGCTGATGACAGGATTAGGGTTTTTAACTTAAATTAATTTTCATGCTCTTAGAAATGTAAATGATCGGCTTTTTCTCTTGTATTGATTCTATAGGCAAATCCCCGCATGACTCTTTTCACTGGTAGCTCGAGAGTAGCTGAAAAGTTGGCAACTGATCTGAAGGGTCGCATAAAGTTGGAAGATGCAGGGTTTGACTGGAAAGTTCTGGGCCCTGATGTTCAAGAGGTTTGAGCGAGATGTTGAAATATTCAATGACAGAACTTCTATTGCGCAAACGATCTGCTCACTTTGGTTCGTTGTTTATTGGAAGGTGGACTATATAGCATGGGTTTGTGATCAGGATGCATATGCATGTAGCGGTCAGAAATGCTCTGCTCAGTCAATACTTTTTATGCACAAGGTTAGTTTTTCGGATAACGGTTCTCATACAATGTAGCAATTATACAGTAGTAGGTGCACACATACTTGAGCACAGCGAATAAAAGACGAGAACCCTCATCATCAACTCCAGACATGCTTTTGATCCACTTGTGCATATTTTTGAGAAATTTTTATCTGTGGATCAAGCGGTATTGATCTTCGGAGCTTAGCCAGGCTGTCATATTATTCTAACTTGCTTCATTTGGCTTTTATGCAGAACTGGTCAAAATCCTCACTCATTTCAAAAATGAGAGTTCTTGCCGAGAGACGGAAGTTAGAGGATTTAACCATTGGCCCTGTCCTCACTGTAAGTATGATAGGCGTGCTTTTGCGAAGAATGATCTTCTCTCCTAGATGAATGAGAATCATGCAATAGTATCTGTCAGTGTCTCTTTATGAAACTGCACAGAATTAGTTGAGCATCCGATTGGCCTTTGTTTTAGGCAATTAATAGAATATGACCAGAAAAAATGGAATTAGAAACTTGGCATGCTGATTTTTTAGCGAAGTTGGATGGATGAAATCACTCAAATTAGATTGTGATGTTTGGATCTAGGATTTTGACATGTCTTCTGTCCTGATATTTTTCTATACAACCTCTCTTCACCCTCCCCAATAAATCAATTGCTGATTAAATTCCTTTTTCCATTGCAGTTTACGACCGGACAAATGTTGGATCACATGAGTAACTTGATTCTCATACCAGGTTCAAAGCTGCTCTTTGGCGGCGAACCTTTGGAGAATCATTCTATACCACATATATATGGTGCCCTAAAGCCAACAGCAGTCTATGTTCCGATTGATGAGATGTTGAAGGAAGAAAACTTCAAGCTCGTCACGAGAGAAATATTTGGACCATTCCAGGTATTTAGCAAAGGAATCCATGTATGAATTAATTTGGCTGAAAATAGTCTGCTTCCTTTTGGGCCAGTAATAGCCTGGTTCACTTGTCTAAAATTGTTCGACATTTCTAGTCTGATGTATTTGGAGAAATCTTGGGAAAAAGGTCAATACTTTGTTAGGTAACTTATTGAATGAAAAATGGAGATTCCTAGTGGATCTGTCCGGATGCATAGAGGCGTAATTGTTCTCCATATGTCTTCTTCAAGCTACATGCAATATAAGTAGTTTAAACTAAGATTATATATGACCATCCGTGTCATCTGAATGAAGCAGTACATAAGTTTGAATGAGAAAGACAAATGTGCCAGTGTGTCTTGTTGTCCAGTTTTTAATGCCTCTATTGCCTATCAATCATTGAAGATTGTCACCGAGTATAAGGATGATCAACTGCCGAAGATTCTCGATGCTCTTGAGCGGATGCACGCACATTTGACTGCGGCTGTGGTTTCAAACGATCCCCTCTTTCTTCAGGCAAGTTTCTGTATCTAATCTTATTCTTCTCGACTCACAAACTTTTGTTTCTCTTCTTATTGTTGGTTAAAAATATTCAGATAATGCTTAGAAACCCTCCATTTCTCCCCCCTCAAGTCACTGGTCATGTATGCTCCCATCTCTAGTTTTGATCTGTGAAAGCCATTTTGCAGGAAGTTATCGGAAAAACAGTAAACGGGACGACCTATGCTGGACTGAGGGCAAGAACAACCGGAGCTCCTCAAAATCACTGGTAGATAGAAAACTGAAGCCTCAGCAATTTTCGTGATTCAGTTGACAGCTTAAGAAATCTGCGCGCTAATACACATCACTGTTCATATAATTTGCTTCAGGTTTGGGCCTGCTGGAGACCCGAGGGGTGCGGGAATTGGTACTCCCGAAGCGATAAAGCTTGTGTGGTCTTGCCACAGGGAAATCATCTACGACATCGGGCCACTGCCAAAGCACTGGGAAGTCCCGCCACCTACCTGAATTTCGCCACAAGGAAGAAAGAGAAGTGCCTGAGGAACCGTGCTTTGGGAACATCTCAAATACTTGGTACGGCTGAGGAATGTCCTCGGATCCCAGTCAGTTTTTTCTCTCGTTCAGGACAGGAAGTAGTTTTAAGTCGGCACCACAGGTAACATCCGACAGTATCTGCTGATAACTGTTTAAATTGTGGACAATGTGCCGCGAGTCGGGAAAGCATTTTGCTATACCAGGAGCGTGCCATCGCGTGAATGGATCGAATATCTGCTTTTACCTGGCTGTGGTTGTGGCTTCTCTTTGATGATTGAACTGAATCACTAGGTCCGGGCAATATACCACAATGCACTTGTCATTGAAATCGACTGATTTGAAAGCCGGTCTCGGAGTAAGACCCGTGATAGAGCCGATCATGAGCCGATTGATCCATGGGCTTTCTTGAGCTGAATGGTCGTCGTGAAGACTTATTTGGATAGGCGTCGATACACGTAGCTCTCCATATCCAGCCCGATCGGAGTAGGGAAAACGTACTGTTCATTTTAGTCCTTTGGTGGGTTGACCTGGATAGCTAATTCGATTCCATCTCAACTCATACTCGACCTAACCTGATCTTGATCGCGTCGAGTCATCGCCTTTTGATAGCCAGTTCTCCAGCCCGCTTTTCTAAAACATTTGATCCGTACCCGAGCCCCATATCCGCCATGGCAGGGACCTTCAATAAAAAAAGGGAATATACCATTAAAAAAAAAAGCCCTTGGGTTATGTCCGGTGCGACGCAAAATACCATGAAATTTCTTCTTGTATCATCAACAGCCGTGAATTTATATTTTGGTGACATTTATATTCCATCGCGATTTCGTCTAAAATTACTTTTGAAAATTGGATGGTTGGCAATTTATGATGCGTTTGGTAACATTTCTACTACTGGAAACAGTTTCTTTTGAAAAATTTCTTTTGAAAAATGATTCTTTTCTATTTTTACTCATTGAAACAATTTCGAGTAAAATAGGGCGTTTGGTAACTATAAAAATTTCTTGTTTTTAGAATAGAAATGCTTTGGTACCCAAAAATTTTTTAAATTTCTTTCTTCCTCGACAGTGGCGACAATCGGCAGGCGGGGGTGGCGACCGATGGTGGTGGGGTGTGGACGGCAATTGGGGGCGGCAGCCCCTGCCCATCGGCCGCCACCCCCGGTTGCCATCCACACCCCACCATTGCTGGTCGCTGTCGCCAGTCGCCGTTGCCGCCGGTTGTTGGTCGCCGGCTGCAGGGCGAAGGACAACCGCAAGAGGCCGGCGATTGGTGGTTGGTTGGTGGTGAGCGGGTTGGGGTAGTCGGCGTCTAGCGGCTAACGTTTGGCATTTGGCGGTCGGTGGCCGGCGTTCGGCGTTCAGTGGTCGGCGATGGGTAGGTGGTAACATTCAATAGGTAGTGAGTAGTCTCCAATAAATAATTTTTAGAAATTGTTCTCGGAAATAAGAAACTATTTTTTTCTACTTTTCATTTCTACTCCAAATCTATTATCAAGAATAGAAAAATCAGTTGGCGTTATCAAATACATTTATGTTCTTTTTTTATTCCATGAAATAAAAGAACAGAAAAATAGAGAAATAAAAACATTACCAAATGGAGCCTTGATGAAGTTATTTATCATTCATCATTTTTAGAATGGTGGAAGCTCATACAAAGCTCCTCCGACTCTCGTCCGTTGCTGTCCGTTGCCACCTAAACCTCCGGTGGCGTTCGTTAGCATTGCTCTTAGACATGAGATTTCAAATCTGTGAAAATTTAATACAAGGAGTGAGTCTCTTGAAAACTTCAAAACAAAGATTTTGCCATGACCACCATAAGCTTTGAGGTCAGATTCGTAATCAAAGCTTGCGTGCTCCGTGAACTTCGAGGTGTCCAAAATGGATCACTAAAATCGAGAATTGCTTGGATTGGAATAAATCGGTTTGTTCGGTTAGGCTCTTAAGAGTGTCGGTTTGGTATTTGGTTTATAAAAGTAGAACCATTATTCGAGTGGTCTGGTTCCCAATTTCAAGAAGGAACCGAACAAGACTGACTATATATGCCTCTTTGTTATTATTTCTTGAAATTTTTTTTAATAAAATGCCCATTAAATATCATATCGTCTAATAATACTATATCTATGGCATAATAATTATTTACTTATCATCCATTTTGTTAATATCTTAAGATTTATCATTATCTTTTATTATGCACGATCACTCTTTAATGGGAAAAAAAATTGGTTGATTTCGTTGGATCAAACTAACACCGACAATTTAGTCCAGTTCCTAGTCCTAGACCCAAACCATCCAGTCCCCAATTCCTAATCTTTCAGTCCAATTCTTGATTCCACCTAACTGATCACACCTACCATGACCGCTAGAGCTCGAGACTTGACAAGAGTTTTGAAGCGATAGAAGTTACAACTATTATATAAATATAAGTTTGGAGATTTTAGTCATGGAAAAAATTTATGATATTTAAGGTTTAATATTATAATTTGAGATTTTTTGTGGTAATTTTTTATTTTGAAAAAAGAGAAAAAGATGTGATCCGACGGTCGATATCCCTGGGCATCTGGTTGCAGAAAAGACTTTTCTTTCACCCAGGCCAGACCAAAGGACGCTGGCCTAGTCCTTCTTCTTCGTCCTCGCAGACCCGGTGCCCCGCGGTCTCCCTCTCTCGCCTTGCTCGTCTCAGAAACCCTAAATCTCTCTCTCTCTCTAGAAGAAGAAGAAGAAGAAGGAAGAAGAAGAAGAAGTGGTAGTAGTCTATGAAAATCCCCACGTTCTACCTCGGCGATGGATCAGGATCACCACGGATGGCGCCCCGCACCGCCTCAAGCTAGCCTCTGCCCCGTCTGCTCCGCCCCACACTTTCCCTTCTGCCCTCCTCCGCTCCCTTCCTTCAATCCGGCCCCCAGGTTCCCCTCCGCCGCCCGCCCCGACCACCGCCTCAACGGGTACCGACCCGCCGCTGCTCCTCCTCCGCCTCTGCCTTACGGTCATGGGTTCGGCGGCGATCCGAGGAGTCTCCGGCACGGGTACCCAAATCACGGCGGAGGTGATCTCGGGCAGTACCCGAATCAGTTTCGGCAAGATGGTCTCGGGCCGAGGCCTAATGGTTATGGCGGTGCCAATGGGTTCGTTGGGGAGGGCGAGAGGAGCTATAAGAAGATGAGGGTGGCGGAGCCGAGTAGTGATCCGAGCTTGAGTGGTTACGCCAATGGGAATCGGGATGTTTTTCCTGGGGCTTTGTTCGACAACGAGCGTCGATTGAAGCTGATTCGGGATCACGGGGCGGTGGCGGGCGGGCTGCCTTCGGGAGGGAGCGCAGGGTATGGTTTTGATAATGGCAGGGATGGGACGGGTGAATTGGCCGCAAAGAATATGCAGAAGAGCTGTGGGAATGGGAATATGCCGTTTGTTGGTGGGGAAGCCGACGGTGAACAGCAGTACTATCTGCAGAAACGTGCAAATGAGTATCAGGCCGAAGTTCCCGGCATGACAAGAATGTATCTTGGCCAGAGTGGTGGCGTTTCAAGGGACGATTACAGCCGTAACTATCAGCCACAGCATCAGCCTCAAGCAATTCAATCAGGGCAGGTGCAAAATAACTTGGCGCATGCTGAGATGAGAGATGCCAACCAGCCATTTTATGCCAATCATGGTCCAGTTGGGTATCAGAATTTCCCTGGGATGGCTCCATATGGTGCTCCGAGTTTAGGTGCTGGAGGAGGTTGCTCACCGCATCCTGCTGGGCCTGGCATGAATATCGCTCGCCCTCCTCTCCCTCTGTCTCCTCCGCCGCCCCTGCCTCTTGATCCACCGGGTTACACTTCATTAGAACAGAAGGCACATTCACCATTGCCACCGGCACCATCTGGTTCTCTGTTTCCCTTGCCTTCGAGCTCTCCTAGAGTGTCTCCTCCATATCCTCCGGCACCTGGAAATCATCACCTTCGGCACTATTACCGTGGTGGGCAAGCTCCATCTGTGTCTGCCGGCTTTGTCCCAGAGGTATGGTTTTTATTTGTCCTTTCTTTACATGATTATCAATCTTGTTAGTCCGTTTGATGCTGATCATGTATCATTATTTATTGTTTGGTACTTTTGAAGGAATATAAGGCCATGCAAGGGAACTCTTTGAGGCAGTATGCTGGGCAGGGTCCACAGCTTCCATCACAGCAATTGCCTCCGCAGAAGCCGAAAATTGTCGATGCTTCCCATATTTTTAAGCCACCTCATAGAATCAGTCGACCTGATCATTTTGTCATAATTCTTAGAGGGCTTCCAGGTAAAATATGCGATCTTAATTCTGCTCTTTTTACCTTTATATTAGGTTGACCTTTTTTTGCGTGTAATTGTACCCAAAATCTGTCATGAATGCCAGCTTCTGATTTGTTAATCTTGAAAAGATGTTGCCGTATGTATTGTGGCTAGTCATATTCTGGGAGCTATTATGCTGGATGGGAATAAAAAGGGTCACTGCATGTTATTAAGTTTCGCATGCGTAGTGAAATTTGTGAAAACATCCAATTGGTGAATTCAGGAAGGGCCAAGAATTTGACGCTTTTCTGATAAAGACTGGCCATTTGATTTCCCATGTTGTCATACTTATGAATATCTCACAGATGTCAAATTTAACAGAAATTTGTTAACTGATGTTTGTCAGATGGTTGGCTGTGTGGATATTCTCATTGATTAGTTGGGGTTGAGAATGATTTGTGGAATTTAGTAAATTATCTGGGAAGTGTTGAGGTAGATGCTGCAGAGGCTGGGTTTAGAAATCTGTTAGCCTCGATCACTTTCATCCAGCATATGTAGATATTTACCAGTGCTGTGTTTTGGCCGAAAAAGGGGAAATAAAATCATTGCTATATCTCATGTACATGATTGTATGCTGTCAACATGAAAATGTGAGCAGAAGCGTGCAATTGGTTATGCACCTACTGTTAATTGGAAAACATTTTTATGGTTGATGTGTTTATTAATGCCAGGAAGTGGAAAGAGCTACTTAGCCAAGATGCTACGGGACCTTGAGGTTGAATATAATGGTAGTGCTCCACGAATTTATTCTATTGATGATTATTTCATGACCGAAGTTGAAAAGGTTTGGAATTTCTATAGTTTCCTTATGCTATATATGCCCTGACTTTTATGTTTTGGCCTTCTGTTTATGGCATTGCATGGTTTTCTTTTTGTGAAGAGCTTCATAATCTTCTTCTACTTTTTCAGATTGATGAAAATGGAGCTTCAAAGTCTTCAGCTGCAAGCAAAGGCAAGAAGGCTACTGTCAAAAAAGTGATGGAGTATTGTTATGAACCTGAAATGGAGGAGGTAAAGCACTAGTCTGTATGACGAAGAGGTTATCATTTCTGGCGACAAAGAAATTTATAGGAAGGAGACAAGATGGTCTTAGAATTTGTCGTCTGCAACCGAGAGTGTAGATAAGTGGGTGTACAAACAAACAGCGGAGACAAAAAAAGCTTTAAGAAATAGACCAATCTGAAGTTGTTCCAGCATCTCTATCTTGATAATTTGAATTGTGGAATGTAGGAAATGAAATTGAATGGAGGAACTAGTTGAATTGGATTTGGCTTGAATTTGTCCTGAAAATTATACATCTGTACTTCAGTCATGAACTTTTTCTAGGATATTTTTGTTTTGCTTCATATTTTTCTATCTTAAAGTCATTTAAAAGGGTAGTTGATCTCTATTTGTTTCAATTTTAGGCTTACCGGTCAAGCATGCTGAAAGCATACAAAAGGACCGTTGAGGAGGGAACTTTCACCTTTGTAATTGGTATGAATATTCTATTTTGGTTTATGCAGCCATAGAAATTTGAAATTGTTTCATTTTACGCTTCTACTTCCATTTTGTCTTTTTATGTGCCGTTGGAGGCAAAAATTTATATCTCAAGCTCTATTAAGATGAACTATTAAGATGAACTCTAAAGATGATGGGGGCTTTGCCCTATTCTTTGATTAGATTGTTTGATTCCTGTAGTGGCAATGGATAAATGCTAGTGTATTCTACTATGTCTGTGATATTGCTGGTAGAAAACTGAATTGTGCTTTTACACTTGAGGATGCTGCACCTTAAGGATCAGTTAATCATTGAAGAAGACCTTTCAAGTTGCTCTAGTTTCATACATCTCACAAAAGAGTTGCTAGTTCACCATCATGCGACCAGTAATTGACAGTTTGATTGTACATTAAGTGGATGCAGTGTCGATGCACTGCCTTCATTTTAACTAACCACCAATGCAGTTTATGGTTCGGCAATTGACCCTTTTCTTGCTGGTATGTGTGCCTGGTCTTAGTGGATGACCGCAATCTGCGGGTTGCTGATTTTGCTCAATTTTGGGCAATTGGGAAGGTATATCTTCAATCTCTTATCTCACCACCCCTGCGAGCATTTGCATTCACATGTCGTGTTTCCTTGGAATATTCTAGGGTTCCTGGTCCTTGTGTATGTGATGTTTTTGTGATTTGCTTTATGTTTCTATGTGTTCTATGTGTTCGTTGCCGTGTTCACTTAAATCACATTTATTCTCTTGGGATTCGCACTAGTGTCACAAGTGCTACAGTGGTCTATGTCTTACATCTTGGAGCTGGGTGTCCCATTCTATTCCTAATGACCCCATTTTGAGGTCAGAAAAAGGAAAAGTATTTGGTGGACTAGTCTAAGGGAGCTGTACTGATAGTTTGCCAGATAACCTTGTCTGCCTTTGCCTGCTGGACTTTTAAAGTGCATGAATTACTGATTAAAAATGTAAAAGCTTTATAATTTCCCTGTCCTGATCTTCACAAATGGACAGTGGAGACCACACAGGGCCTGTGAAAATAAGAGATTCTGAAAAGCATAATTTTAATCCCCTATATTCCAGTCTCAGGGCCTGCTCAAACAATTCTAGTTTTTCAGTGTACTAGGATTGACTGTGAAAGCTGGAGTTTTGAAACAGTATTTTCCCTGTCCAACTACTACTACTTTTACTGAATCATCCTCTTATCCTTGCTCCCTCTTTCCCCTCCCACAGCATTATTTAAGTTTTCTTTTGGGGTTGGCAAATATATTGGACATGGAATGTAAAGATTCAACTTCACTTTTTCATAAGTAATTGCAGGGGGAAAGAAAAAGGAGTGGGGGTAGTTTTTTTTTTTTTTTTGGGGGGGGTGGTTTAAGGCCTTAACACAGGACCACTTGATCTTGCAAACTTATTTTGGAGCAGCATCCCCTAAATTCAAATAAAGTCTCTGAAAGTAACATAGGAATACTTGTGGGACAAATATGTCAGAGAATATTTACTTGTTGAGGTCTCTTAAGCATTCTGGATCTTTGTTTCTTTGTCGATGAATCTAGATATGCAGTGCTTGGGCAAACTAGGGCTCAATTTACCAGTTAGGCTATCTTCACTGACTTGTCTTTTGGTTCAGATCAACTAATTCTCTTCTTATGGAGAACTTAAGGGCCGGTTTGTTTACACTTGAAAAAGCAAAAAAGTACCGTTTTACTGTCCCACCAAAATTATGATTCAAATTGCAAAAAATCATGAAAAGATTATATGGTAATTTGCGTATCAATATTTGAAGGTTGTGCAAGTTTCAGGAGTTTCGGATTTAATTAAAGTCAGTGTGTGAGTTACAAGGCTTAGGTTGAGCAAAAAGTAAAAGTGTCAATCCAGACAAATCTTAAGTCCTGCCTGAGGAAAAGGTGATGGCAGAAATTTTGTGCAATTTGTGAGGGCATGCAACTCTTTGCCACTTTTCCTAGGCTAAATCTTCATTCTCAATCAGCATCTTTAGCAAGGCTCCTAGTTTACGATCTTAAAGGCATGAGTTTATAGGCTGGGAGAGGAGAATGTGGAAGAGAGCATGGTTTTGGAGAAGTGGGAAATGCTTATGCTAAAACTGAGCCCTCTTTATTTACTCTAATAATTATAGGTAGTGATGGTAGCTCCATCACAATGCGATGTTCATGTTCTCTTCTTGTTTTTCTAATTTTTCCTTTTGTCTTTTCAGACATCAGGCTATGAAGTTTACATTTTAGAAGCAGCATACAAGGACCCGGAGGTAAATTTCTGCATTAGCTTTGTTCCATTTAGAATATCATGCTTAGATTCCTAGAGAAATCCTGGATATACTAGCTTTGATTTAGGCAGGGCAGTCAGGGCCTCTGTGTTGAGTGTATGGCTTACGTAGGTCTAGTTATTCCTGCCTGGCTTCTTGCATAATATACTTTCCTTGTCTTGGATTTAGGGTTGTGCTGCTAGGAATGTCCATGGTTTTTCCCTTGATGACATACAAAAGATGGCCGGACAGTGGGAAGAAGCGCCAGCCTTGTATTGGCAACTTGATGTCAAGGTTTGAGAGCCTTTAATTTTCTAATTTTTGGAGAGTTACACACAAGTTTTATGAGCTGTGCGAATTAAGGTTATTTATTAGTTGTTTGTGTTCATGAAATACAACTAACTTGTGTCATTGCATTGCATGGCAGTCATTATTCCGTGGAGATGATCTCAAGGAAAGTGGGATTCAAGAGGTAATATAACATGCAGTTGTGTTTGATTGCACCTTAGTGGGATCGACGTAATGTGCGTTGACATGCTTGATCCACCAAATAGCAATGTATGCTACATGAATGGAAAAGATATATGTATTTCGCATAGTATGTGAGGCCGTCTTTTGTGCAAGTTTGCCAATCACGATTCTTTCAGTTGTCGTGAATTGATACTTTTGTCAATAAGAGTCTTTTGGCTGTGAATTGATACTTTCTTGGTTTACTTAATCCATATAGGCTCAGACCATTCTTAAATTCTGTTAAATGCATGGTTGGGTAGTATTTGTCTTAACAGGCCCTTCAGTGTGCTTCCTCAATTTATAGGTGTAAATGATCTTCCATCAGTGGAATTTTGTTTAGAACACCACTCTTCTGAAAGACCAACATGTTGTATTCATTTTTTGACAACTCTTTGGAGAATATTATGAAGTTTACCTTACAATTTAGTTCGTTGGGAGATCAGGATAGTAGTGGGAATCTCATATAGTTTCCTGTGTTCCAGGTGGACATGGATATGGAGGATGACCAGGATGAGAGTCCACCCGCAGTTGAAGGGAAAAAATTAGAGGATTCCAAGGAACCTCGTCCTGATGGTGATGCACCACATGGTATACTTCAAGTTCACTGTCATGGTTCTTCTGATTTATTGATTTAGGAAAATATTAGTCAAATTCTGAGCTTTGGATTTGAAAGCCCTTCTCAATTTAATCTGTACCATCTGACAAGCATTTTATATGCATGCATCTGTTCATACTAAATATCATGTCTGAGTTTCTATTTTTTTGGGAGCATACTCCTGAGTCCTTGTTGTGATAAAAATTGGTTTTCAATGTGAAGGTCATCTGTTCATGCTAATTGTTGTGTTGAAAGTATTCAATTTTTAGGAAGCATGGACATGAGACCTTGTCATGAAAATTGCATCCAATTTGAAGTTGGTTGTTTACTTTCGGGATTCAATCTGGAGTTGTTTAACTTAATCACGTCTAAAAGTAGTTTTTTGGTTGTGGTAATCCTGCTATAGTCTGGAAGTTGTAACTTTTTATTGTGTTGATGGTACTACCACTGGGGTAGAAATTGTCTTAAGATGTTCTGATCTCATGTCGTTGACCTGGTCCATACCAAAGGAGGTATGAGTTATTGGTAAAGTTAGAAATGATGTGTCCATTTTGAAACTTCAAGAAATATCTTATAGCAGCCTTTTCTAAAATAGTTTATGCAGTGACCTTCATTTCCATAAGAAGATGTTTAGATCTTTCTAAATGCGCTCTGCCATTATCCTAATTCTATATGCAATAAATGCTGACAACCAATGAAATTGCATGATTTTAGGAGTGCTTCCATTGTGACATAGTGAAACAGATTTAATGTCCACGAGTCTGACAAAAAAATGATCCTGTAGTCCTAGAGTCAAATCTGCCCAGAAGTTATTATTTAAAGTATGATTCATCCAATCATAAATAAAATGAGTTGTTATCTTCAGTTTTATCTCCTTTGGGTAATGACGGAACTGGTTTCTTTGATGAAGATGCTATTTTGCTTGGTAAAAATATTTGCTTGTTCTCATTCATAATGTGAGGTCTAGCAGTTCTCTTGGTGCTTTCTATATAAATTAATTACTTGGATTATATCTTCTTGTGATATTTTGTTTCCTGATCTGTGGGGAGCATGGTTGGTTTTAACTATTTCAGGAGATATTTTTGCGCTTTGCATTTTGCTGCTAATGTACAATCTGACATGCATTATGCCCATTTTTTTTTATGGTGAGTTTCCAGTTTTGATGGTTAATTAGCTTACGTCGTTTCTCTGATATTCTCAGAAGATTTCTCCAAAGTTGGGGAGATAGGGGATGCAGGAGGAGACCATATAACAGAAGTGAGAGAACTGGGTAGGAGTAAGTGGTCAGAGAACCTGGAGGAACATGAAAACGAAGAAAGGGTTGAAATACGAACCAGTGTATCTGCACTTTCTGGTTTGGTTCAAACATATGGCAAGGGAGGAAAATCTGTACGCTGGGGAGACCAGGTCTCTTTCAAATTTCCATATGATTGTTTCCTCAATAAGGACAGGTTTTTTTTTTTGGTCGAAAAATAAGTACAGTTAGAGGAGGTTATTTTTAGCTGGCCAAGCCATATAGTTTAAGTGCAATCTCATAACCAATAATCTTTAATGCACTGGGGAACCTCTTGTACTTCTAGTGTTTTGTGGAGTTCGTCACACCTGATTAGTAAAAGTTTTTCGACCTAGAACCAAAGCGATGGATATCATGCAAACATTGCTTGAAGATATCGCTTAGGTGTTGATAAAAAATTTGGCGTATAAAAGTTCCCTGGCAAACAAAGAAACCTTCCTTTTGACAACTGTATCTCTGTTTTTGTCCCTAAATGTGATAATCTTTTAGTATCTCTTTCCTGAAATACTGCTAAATTTCAGCTATAAACCTCCTTTTGGATAACTGAACATGCAAATTTATATCTCCTTCTGCCATTTGCACATTTTCGTCTCTTCTACATCTCACTTTTTGCGCATGGTGTTATGAACTTCAGGCTAAAAATACTGGGTTCTTGATCGGTGCTGCAAAAAGGGCCAATGCGTCAGCTTTGGTGATTGGACCAGGTGCTGGATACAACTTGGTAGGTGAATTTGCCTCGATAACCTTTTTATTCTCGAACAGTCTGATTTATATTAAAGGGAAACATATTGTTTTGTTTTTCCTATTAGTGCCTTCAGATGCAAGTAAATATCCTTGGGGTTGCATGTGTGCCGCTGCCTAATGATTGGTTCGACTTGGTTTTTTTTTTGAGATCCGTTAAAATGCAATTTTTTCCCCTTGGTGTTTCCTGGGTGATGGCATATGTATTTCTCGTCCTTTCATTTACTTACATTAGCTGATTCTCGAATCTGCTTGTGTATGGGTCCTGCAATCGCAGAAGTCGAACCCGTTGCCTGAAGAAGGTAATTTTTCGGCAAGCCATAGCGGTGGTGAACCGAAGAGACAGAGGAGAACATTCCAGGAGCGAATTAGGGCTGAACATGAGTCGTTCAAAGTAGTATTTGACAGGAGACGTCAGCGGATTGGCGGGCTTGATTTGGAGGAGGAATAGAGAACGACGGGAAGTGCTTGAGCCCCCTGAATTCTTACGTTGCCTCTCTGCTAGGCTGTAACTTAGCGGCATTTGTTGTAGATTAGTAAACACTGTAACTTGGCTTGCCCTGAAATTTTCAGCTGTAACAGGGGAAGTCCTCGCTCTAAATTAATGAAATAAATCCTTTCTCTTTCCTAAGTTGGCTCGCATCTTTCATTTCTTTTTCTGGTGTGTTGGCCTGTATCATCGCTGACAGGCACTAGCCAACGAACCGTGGCATCTTGTGTGGATAAGAAATCGCCTTCGGGCATCGTTAGGTACTAATTCTCGAAGCGGGGTGATATGCCGAAATCTTGTTCAAGGTCCAATTTTTACGGCTTGAAGGGGACCAAAGGTTTCCCTATATGGTGACCCATGTCTACTACAGATGAGACTGTCGGGCCGTCCCTCTACCCGGCGAGCTGCAAGTCGGGCTTGACAACGACTATGGTTTGAACAACTTCATCGTTTTTAACCGTGAGGTGAAATTTCTTTAGGAATGCCATCGATTGGGTCATGCATTTGATGAAAAATTGTGCCGGATATCCATGCCAGCTCCTCGCGGTTTTTCACCGCTGGGGATCGAGTCCCGAGCACGGGACGAAATACAAGGAAAAGAAAAAGACGCCGCATCCATCCTCGCTTGTCCATGGCCGTCTCGTAGCAACATGGTGGAATTTAGGGGGGTTTGAAAAACCGGGGCGGCCTAATCCTAAAATTAGGGTATTTGGGTGTCAGGCTCTTTTAGGTGTTGATAATGTTGGATTAGGCTCTAGTCAGGGTAGTGTGGGTTTTTCTCTCTTTCTCTATGCATGTGCAATGAGGAAGAAATCATAAATTTCTCTATGCACGTGCAATGAGGATGAAATCATAAATTTGAACTCAGCTGATCGGTGTCAGCTTGGCCTGATCCGTTCTCTTAGGTTATATGATATTCGAATTTCGGTCGGATTAGGTATCATGAAAACCCGACCCATTGACATCCTTACGGGCACACATCGTGTGTTGCTGTCGCATAACCCACCACCAAGAATCATTCTTACAACAATGGAAACAAACAGCTTTAAAAAAGAGCAAAACCATGTTCACGTATTAGAGAGAGAGAGAGAGATTTGCATTTCCTCTTCCTGGCGCATGAAATTTTCGAACATTATAACATCACCACAAGCCATTAACAGAGCACAAGCAAGGAAGACACCCCGCTCTCTCTCCTCTGTCATGGCGATTGCCGCTGCCGGGGAGGATGCTTCGTCGCCCGTATCGTCGACTCGTCGGAGCCGTCGTCCTCCGCCGCCAAGTCCTCTTCTTCCGGCCCATCCATGGCCTCCAGACTCTCCTTCCACTTCCCCACTCACGTATGAACTCCACACAATGCTCGTCGCTTTCCACTTTTCCTCGTGCTCCCCATTCCTGTCTGCGCGACTTAGTTCGTTTTCTTGCAAATTGCAGAGGTACCAGAGTCCATGCTCATTGTCCATGAACGGCTGCGAAGGGGACCCCGCGGCCCCCATCGGCACCGCCGAGACCCGCACCTTCCCGGCCGTGGCGACCCCGGGCCTCGCCGTGGACCGCCTCGGCTCCGCCGTCGCCAGCCTCAAGGCGAGCCCGCCTCCGGGTTCCGGCTCCGGCATTATCCGCCTTCAGGCAAGTCGAAGGAGCTTTTTTCCTTTCCTGGTGGCCGTCCGGCCGTCGTCCCGTTCGCCGGAAAAGCCAAAAGCGGCAGCTTTGTCACGGTCGTCAACGGATAATATTCTCGATAGAATCCTGGCAAATGGGGTCCGGCCACGTGTTCCGCCGGGATTGGTTCCCTGATTGAGCGCCACCAGAAAAATAAAAATAAAAAAATAAAAAAAATACCGCTTCTTCCCGCGCAATTTTTCAGTGCTCTTCTTCTCTCTCCGCTGCAGGTGCCGATCCACGAGAAGATCGAAGCGATCGACTGGCTCCACTCCCAGCGCCAGCTCCTCCCCCGCTGCTTCTTCTCCGGCCGGAGTGCCGGCGGCAACTCCGATTGCTTCCTCGAGCCGTCCCGGGTCGCCGGCGGCAACGGCAACGGCAACGGGCGTCTCGGCCGCCGGGCGGAGCACAGGTTGGTCAGCGTCGCCGGCGTCGGCTCCGCGGTATTCTTCCGCCGCATCCGCCCCTTCTCGTACGAGGATTGGTTGTCCATCAAAAGGTAACGCGGCTCGCGGCTCGTGTTTTGTCTCCCGATTGTTCTGTATAGACAAATGCAGTCTAGAGCGCATGAACAAAGTCAATCCGTGCTGCGTATATCGCAATTCGAATGAACTCGAATGAGCAAAGTGATTGGGGAATTAGCAAATGAGTCAAATTGTTTTCGTAGGGTTTGTGGGAGCTAGTCGTGATTGACAGTAATTGAGAGTTCGTTTCCATTTAATTCATAGGTTCCTCTCCACAAGCTGCCCTTTGATCCGTGCTTATGGAGCAATTCGCTTCGATGCGAGATCGAATGTGTCGCCAGAGTGGGAGGCTTTTGGTTCATTCTACTTTATCATTCCTCAGGTAAAAACTAGTGCCATTCTTTTTGAAGGACGAGTTAAGAGTGCCATCGATTTCAGATGTTGGAGTCAATTCGCCTTCTTCTGAGTACTAATTGTAGACTCTTCTAGTTAATGGCAGGTTGAGTTTGATGAGCTCGAAGAGAGCTCTATGCTTGCGGCTACTATTGCTTGGGACGATGCTCTTTCTTGGACTTGGGAAAGGGCCATAAATTCGCTTGAAGCTACGATAAACCAGGTCTATCTTCATCTCAGTGATATAACATATGATACTTCCTGGACAACTGATTATTTGTTCTCTCAACATGTCTGATTAAGCCACACTCTATAGATGCTAGGACTATGCATCTGATGATTGCATTGGTTTTGAACTTTGTAGGTATCGTCACTCGTGATGAAGTTAAGAAAGCAAGTGCCTAAAGCATTCATCTTAAGTAATAATCACGTTCCTGGCAAGAACTACTGGGATCTTGCAGTGAAGAGAGCTTTGCAGATGATTAATGGTGATGACTCTGCCCTCATTAAGGTAATGAACGATACATGTGTACATTGCTGTGGTAAGTGGTTATCAAGACTCCATCACCTTTTCTACTCGTACCGTCAGACCATCATCTTTGTTCTGATTTACTGTCTTTCCTCCCTGGAAATGCGTCTTATTCTCCTTTCACCAGAATCTTATTGGTTTTTTATTGTGTCTCTCTGAATTTAGGTTGTGCTAGCTCGAAGCAGCAGATTCCTCACTGCTACGGACGTAGATCCTATAACTTGGCTCGCTTGTTTACAGGTACTATTTTGCATATTGGACTTAGATCATGGCTTAATCATTAGTTAGGATGCTAAAGTGAAAACCAATTTTTCAGATTGAAGGGGAAAATGCTTATCAGTTTTGTCTTCAGCCACCTAATGCTCCAGCATTCATTGGAAACACGGTAATTACGATTATCTTCATATTTTAATTTCTTACTTTGGGATTTATGGGTGTTCTATTTTTGACTTGAATAAACTTTGTGAATAGCCAGAGCAACTCTTTCACAGAACCTGGCTTAGTATCAGCAGTGAGGCTTTGGCTGGAACACGTGCTAGAGGTGAATCAATGGCTTCGGATCTCCAAATAGAACTTGACTTGCTTTCAAGGTCTATATTTTCGCTACAGGATTAGACCTTTCAGCACTGTATGCCACTTTTTAGATGTGCATTCTGTCTAATTTCTCTCTAATTTTCATCTTATTCATAATTTTCAGTCCAAAGGACCATCTTGAGTTTACTATAGTGAGGGAGAGCATAAGAAGAAAATTAGAGGCAAGTGTTTTCGATTCTCCTCTTGAGTTGTTCCTCATTTATGATGTGAATTTTTCTCAATAACTAGTCACTTGTACTCATAGTTAGAAAGTAGCTTTACATGCCAATGGGCCTTTTAAAGTATCTTGCGTGGATGATCCCAAGCCATTGCCAACATTAATGAGGGTGGATGCATGAGGGCTTATGACAAGAGGAGATATTTTAAAAGATCCTCACGTTTGCTGAGGGCTTATGCAGGAAGTGTGCATGCTGTTTATGAGTAGAGGAGCAAAAGCCCACTCATGTTTCCTTCTTGCTCACTATCTATAAGTTTTCCTTGAATGAGCTGGGAAGGGAGCTCAGGTTCCTCAGATCCTTACTTCATACTAGCATAACCATGCAACCAGTAAAACAGAGCTTTGACAATTTACACGCTGATAAAAGAGTCCTTGTTTGGAGAGTGCGCAAGCTAGTTTCTTGTCCTCATGATTATGATCTCAGAGGAAGTAGTCTGTACTGTGATTTTGCTACTGTAGTGATAAAATCTCTCTTATGTATAACATATTCATTTGTGTACAGAAACCGTATATTCAGTTCTATTGCTATTTTTGTAGGCTGTATGTAGTGGAGTGGTTGTAGAACCAAGAAAAGCAATTCGAAAACTCTCTAGAGTTCAGCATCTACATGCTGTACTGGCTGGTACATTGAAAAGCGAAGATGATGAGGTGAGTCTACCTGCTTCCATAATCACACTTCCCTGATTGATCTTTAGATGTCTGTTATCATCTTATGGTAATGAGTGTTCTGATGGAGTTTAATTTACCCTTTTTTTTCTTCTTTTTTTTTGGTTATTACAAAATTTAGCTGACTATTGTCTTGCCAGTTTGACATTCTGTCTTCTCTCCACCCGAGTCCAGCAGTTTGTGGATTTCCAACAGAAGAAGCAAGGCTTTTAATTGCTGAAACTGGTAATATCATTTGAAACCGAAGCATTGTGTATCCATTCGTTTTCATTCCTCTAATTTGTGAGGTAGCTTTGAATCTTCAAAGGTGTGAATATGATGTAAAAATCCATTTTTTGCTGAGATTGTTGGAAGTCATGACTTCTTACTCTGCATAAATTGAAACATGGAATCTCCCATAGAAAGACTATTAGCTTCACAAATTTAAAGCATGTGCTGCACTACTATCTGATACTTTTCTCAGAATATTTGCTCATTCTTTAATATAATTAACAACTAAGAGAATGGTCTAGTGGTCTGTTGTCTGGCAGCCTGAATGAGAATATTGCCTGGCTAACTTCTGTCTCTGGACCACTTTAAGGAGAACCTCCCTGCTTGCTTGCTTTCCAAACTACTAAATCTTAATTGGTACATCTATATTAATGTTTTATTTTTCCCCTGATGCTTTATTTGCAGAGGTATTTGACCGAGGAATGTATGCTGGACCTGTAGGCTGGTTTGGAGGAGGAGAGAGTGAGTTTGCTGTTGGTATTAGGTCAGCTTTGGTTGGAAAGGTGATCCCTCCAGATTTTCTTTTTAATTAATTAGATGCATTTTCTCTAAGGAAAACTATTCTTCCGGTGCCCTGGGTCCAAATAATTCTTTGCTTTGGTTTATCTAGTGAAGATATGTGCATCATTGTCCCATAAATTAGTTCTAGGGAATTAACCTAAAATTTTAAATGCTTATGCTCGGTTTTAGGGTCTTGGTGCTTTAATTTATGCTGGGACCGGGATAGTGGAAGGAAGCAATCCATCTTCTGAATGGGATGAACTCGAAATCAAGATATCTCAGGTACGTGATGCGTATGCTCTTTTGTCTATTTGACATCATTGACGACTTTTAAAGCTTGACATCATAGAAGAATAAGAACTTTCTGAGAGGTGATTTCCTAGCATCACTAAATTAATGTTCCAAGAATATTAGGAATTTTATATTTCTTTATGCAGTTCATGAAATTGCTCAAACTTGAGGTGCCTTCACGACAAGAGTTGATGACTTAAGGATTAGCATAGTAAAGGTCAGTGACCGTAAGCTCTCCATTTCTTTTCTTTTCTTCTTGAATCATATTTTGGAACTATAACTATAAAGTTGCAATGAAGTTGGCAGTGTTCATTATTCATAGTAAGAGTATATTACAGTCCGATGTGTTTTAAGAATCACCATTAGCAACCTCCTAACTAGCCATTTTGAGGTCTTGAAGGTGAACTGAGGATGGGGGCAATGACTGTCATTGGCTCAAAGCGTGAGTATATCATAGACATTGCAAATTGGACAATAGTACCTTCTCTTGTAAACGATACACTTGTCTGGTTGAAAATGTGGGGAGATGTTCGTGCTTTGTTGGTTACTTCGGGTCACATGTATTCCAGTCTGTTTCCTTAACATCTTTTTAGTGAATGCTGAATGGGGTTTGTTTCATGCTCTCTGTGACCTGATGTATTGAAGATCACTAGATTTTGGATGCAGACGTTATTGTTACTAAGTTGTCCATGTTCTTTAGTTTTTGTTCTTCTTCTGCCCATCTTGTTGCCTCTTCACGTGATTGATCTTGTGCCTAGCTTTTTCGAAAAACAGTCCTCCTGGCTTGGGTCTTTGTTGGGTATCTTTACTCCCCACAGTAGGAAATGGACATCTTGTTGCCACTTACTATCTACTCTCGGTAGCACTGCCAGTATAATGCTTCAGTCTATACCGTAGGATATTTCTCCAGAGGCACTGTTAAACAAAATATACCTTCTGAAATAACTTCATCGATGTCACCAGAGGATGACTGACCATGGTATCTGCATTCATCCAACATTTTCTTCCACTCATAGAGCAGTAGCGGCACCAATCTATTGTGCTCCTGAACCTGTATCTCCAACTTCTATTTGGGGAGAGGCGCTTGCTTTCTTTGTTGATGTTGTTTATGTGCTATCGTAAGTACATTGCTTTACATTTTCCAGTCTTATGCAGATGAGAGCGCCTGCAAAGTGCATGAATGTGGTTACTAATGTCACCGGCTCTGCTCAAATTGCATCCTTCTCATTCACGTTTCCAGTCAGACTTTCAGATTCAAGCAAAGAAAGCTCCGTTTGATGTTAGGTCCTCCTTGGATCTCCATACTACCACACACTTTCTGGTGCATAGTCCCTCTTGGTCACCCAAATAAGAGACGCAATCAGCATTCCAAATTTATTCATTTAATATCGAGCACTTCTTTTGTGCAGAAAACCGAAATCACATAAATGTACAGGCATGCAGTGTCTGACATCGTCTTTATGTATGCTTATTCATTTTTTTCATTCTTAGTTGATTTCTAGGAGATGATTGAAGAAATAAATTACAGCCTTGCAATCTGGATTTGGAGGGCATTGATCTATTACCCTGGTAAATGGAAGGTCAGCTTCTATTCTAACTATGGAATGCAGGAGGCAATGAGTCTAGTCAATCATCGACTGCAAGAATAGAGCCCGTCAACGCCTTGGCATCATCTGGACCATTCCCTGGTGAACGCGTTTGGAAGCTTCATTTAATTATTAGGTTGCATCGTAGGAGTAGCTATTGCTTCCTCCAAAATCAGATGACCTGCGTACTCCATTTGTCAGTTCAACATGGATATCTGAGAAAACGATCTGAATCCAATTTACGCAAGTCTAGATTTTCCCCCAATCTTTCTAGGCATCTTTTCACTGTAAAAGTGTGAATATCGACTTGTCAAGCATGGATATGGATGAGGCTTGTCAACCAAGCATCCTCATGCCCCGTGGTACCTAAATAGATGCGCGCTTTCTTTTACTCGGGAAAGACTATTCTTTCTCGATTCCTTTCCTAGTTGGTTTACTTTTTTTCATTCAGCAGCATTGAACTTGAAGATACTGGCTTCGCGTAATCAGGACGGTCTCGAAACGGCTGAAGTCAAATTACACTGGCTGAAGATGGTAAAAAGCAAGCGAGCGCCCAATCAGCTCGATGCAGAATGCTCCTTTGCCATCTAGAATAGGTGGACTAAAGGATTGAAGCTTCAATGAGTGCAAGTGGCAACAACGCTTTCCGTTTCCTAAGACTTTCCAAAGTATACCATTGGTGGCCAATATTCTCAGACCGGGCTTCCGCAGGAGTTGTCATCCAAAGGTGGCTAAGCATAAGGTTCAAAAAGGAATGGGGGAAAAGGGGCCTCAGAAGAGAGAAGAGGCAAGGGGGGCGGGGAATATGTTCCAACATCCACTTTGATGTAAAAAGGATCTGATTCCATAAAGGCCGCTGAAAGGAAAGACACTTGTCCGACCCCGATTCGTTGCCGAAGCGGGAAGGAGAAGCTTCCCCTAGGGATCTGTGCCCCCAAAAGCTTAGATTTTCAGATCAATATGGTCCCTTTTGCGATGTGAGAGAGATGTTAATCCATTGACGATTGACAAGCGGGGATAGGAACCGTAAAGCTTGTATTTTCTTTAATCTAATAAGCAAGAATAGGAACGGTAAAACTTTTTCCAAATCCCCCCCTCCCCTTCTGCTTCGATTCTCTTGGGATGCCAATCCTTTCATCCGAATATTCTAAATCTCGAAGTAGAAGTGGACCAACCAAAAAGAGCATTGTCCTAGTTTAACGGTGGTGAAAATGCTGTGCATTGTGCTTGCCAAAGTTGCTTTTTGGGATTTCGAGGATCATCCGAAGCGGGGTTCGGGTGAGAAATTCCTACGGCATGCCGTGTACCGTTTGGATCAGAGATCGGATGAAGGCGGACGGGGCGACGGGTCCCGATCTGACGGTAGTCGGGAAAGGCCTTTGTCTAGCATGAGGTGCGTGCGTGCGGCGGAAAACGAGAGGGGCCCGAGAAAAATGAAAGTGGGGGATGAATGCTTTTGAAGAGAGGGAGAGAGAGAGCTTTAATTCGAAAAGATGTTGGAGCTTTTGACGAAAAGGGGGGAGGGCAGGCCAACTCGCTGTGGAATCATGTGCCATGACTCAACCGTGCCAAAGCATCTCGTCCCGTGCTCATTTGCGCTATGACTAGGTCATGTCTGCATCGCCCGTACACACATCTATTCCCCTTAATCGTGTATTTTTAATGCCTATGTTATACTAAAATATTAGGAGAGATTGACTGATGAATTCATGTGAGTATATTGTTGAGAGCATGTAGTAGAAGCCTAACATCTTCTCTTAAGGAAATTGCCAAAAGGGAATTAAAATCCGAGCTTATCATTATATCCATTAACACAATTTGCATATGTATCATAACACATATCTAGCAATAACGAGCGTGCTTGTGTCCATGCATGCATGCATCGGTGTCGATTTCTTTGGCCTTCTCTCTTGTCAAGGTTCCATTTGCAAGCACGAAATGAAATTATCTGTGTGTGCTCGAGAAATCACGAGATATCTATTGGGGGTGGTGTGTCGGGACTGCATTCACCCCATTGTCTCCTCCGCACTGCACAATCTTTAATCCCGTAGGTGACTAACCACTTACCGTCATTTCTTCTTAAAATATCCTCACTTCGCTTGTTTACAGGATACATACGCCCTCTCTATCCATTAACTGGAAGTTTCGGACCAAACATTCTAACACGGCGTGGAGAGGAAATTCTGTCTCGGTGCAAGATTTTTTAATCGGACGTTGCAACATTCGGGACATATTAAATGCATTCTGGTCCGAAGACTGTCATCCGAATTTGACAAAGTGGGATTTAGCAAAAATCTTAGTTTAGAAGTGGGGCAGCTCGAAGACAGATCCTGGAGTGTCGGGTTGTCAGACACCATCCGAAACCACAGGGGGGAAAGGTATCGAATAAATTAAACCCCCCCAAACCCTAACCATTTTTACCTTAATCCCCCGTTAAATTAATATTTTATTATGAATTTAAATAAAAATGAAAATGAGGAGAATAAGAAAAAGGAGAGAGAGAGAGAGCCGAACAAACAGACTTCTCCGTTCAGTTTGGAATCTCTCGAGCTCACTCCAGCCCACAAAACATTCCCCTTCCCCCTAAATAAAATAATAAAATAAAAAATAAAATAGAATAAAATGATAACAATTAATAAAAATAAATCAAAATTCAAGCAGAAAAAACATTAGTCATAAGGAGAAAGATTTCCAAAAAGCTTTCTCCCATAAAGAAAACAACAATACAAAACCCCACCGCTTCTCCCCTCCGCCATCAACGCCCTCTAATTCCTCTCCAAAACCCATCCCATCATCCCATCCCGCCGCGCCGCACGAGGATGACACCATGACGACGACGACGCCGCCGCCGCCGCACCAGCCTCTGCCGCCGCCGAAGACCGCGCGGAGGCTCCTCGTCGAGGTGTACGACGCGCGGGACCTCCTCCCCAAGGACGGCCAGGGCAGCTCCAGCCCGTACGTCATCGTCGAGTTCGACAACCAGAAGAAGCGCACCTCCACCAAGTACCGCGACCTCAACCCGGCATGGCACGAGGCCATCGAGTTCCTCGTCTCCGACCCGGAGTCCATGGAGTACGAGGAGCTCAACGTCGAGGTCTTCAACGATAAGAAGTTCGCCGCCGGCGGCGGAGGCCGGAAGAACCACTTCCTCGGCCGGGTCAAGCTCTACGGCACCCAGTTCGCGAGGCGCGGGGAGGAGGGCCTGGTGTACCACCAGCTGGAGAAGAAGAGCGTCTTCAGCTGGGTACGCGGCGAGATTGGGCTGAGGATCTGTTACTACGACGAGCTAGTGGACGAGCAGCAGCAGCTACCCCCGCCGCCGCAGCAGGAAGAGGCGCCGCATCATCAGCCTCCTCCTGCTGTGGAGCTCCACGAGGGGGCGGTGGCCGGGGGGATGAAGCCCCCGCCGGAGATGGTCGTGGAGGAGGGCAGGGTCTTTGAAATGCCGCCGGGGGCCGTCCCGATGGAAGCTGCCAACCGCCTCTCCGGCGCTGGGACAGGTCGCCCTCCCCTCCTGTGGTCGTCATCGAGGAGTCGCCGCCGCCGCCCCAGTCGGTGCACTTCCGCCACGAGCCCCCGCCCCAGTCGGTGCACTTCCGCCACGAGCCCCAGCCCGAGCCGATGCAGCCGGCGCCAACGCCGCAGCACGCGGCGGCCGGTCACCCCCCGCCGGCGGCGGCAGAGGCGGCGATGCAGTACCCTCCGCCGGAGGTGAGGAGGATGCAGGGCGCGAGGGTCGGGGAGAGGGTCCGAGTCCTGCGGCGACCGGCGGCCGGCGATTTCTCGCCGCGGGTGATATCATCGCACCACCAGAGATTCGCGTCGGAGACGGAGAGGATCCATCCGTACGATCTGGTGGAGCCGATGCAGTACCTGTTCATCCGCGTCGTCAAGGCGCGAGGTCTCTCCCACAACTTGAGCCCCTTCGTCAAGGTCCGCACCTCCACCCACTACGTCCGCTCGAAGCCGGCGATCCACCGCCCCGGCGAGCCGACCGACTCGCCGGAGTGGCACCAGGTCTTCGCGCTCGGCCACAACAAGCCCGAGTCGGCCAGCTCCACGCTGGAAATCTCCGTCTGGGACTCGCCGTCGGAGAGCTTCCTCGGCGGCGTCTGCTTCGACCTCTCCGACGTGCCGGTCCGCGACCCGCCCGACAGCCCGCTGGCCCCGCAGTGGTACCGCCTCGAGGGCGGCGACGTGGCGGAGCGGACCCGCGTCTCCGGCGACATCCAGCTCTCCGTCTGGATCGGCACCCAGGCCGACGACGCCTTCCCGGAGGCGTGGAGCTCCGACGCGCCGTACGTGGCCCACACGCGCTCCAAGGTGTACCAGTCGCCGAAGCTGTGGTACCTGCGGGTGACGGTGATCGAAGCTCAGGACCTCCACATCGCTCCGAATCTGCCGCCGCTGACGGCGCCGGAGGTCCGGGTCAAGGCGCAGCTGGGGTTCCAGTCCGTGCGGACGCGGCGAGGGTCCATGAGCAACCACGCGCCGACTTTCCACTGGAACGAGGACCTCGTCCTCGTCGCCGGCGAACCCCTGGAAGACTCCCTCATCTTGCTGGTGGAGGACCGTTCGAACAAGGAGACCCTGCTCCTCGGCCACATCCTGATTCCGGTGAGCTCGATCGAGCAGCGGATAGACGAGAGGCACGTCGCTGCCAAGTGGTTCCCGCTCGACGGCGGTGCCGGCGGAGGCGTAGCCGGGCCTTACTGCGGCAGATTGTACCTGAGGCTGTGCTTGGAAGGCGGTTATCACGTGCTGGACGAGGCCGCGCACGTGTGCAGCGACTTCCGGCCCACGGCGAAGCAGCTCTGGAAGCCGGCGATCGGGATACTGGAGCTCGGGATCCTCGGGGCGCGCGGGCTCTTGCCGATGAAGTCGAAAGGCCCCGGCAAAGGGTCGACGGACGCCTACTGCGTCGCCAAGTACGGCAAGAAGTGGGTTCGGACCCGGACCATGACGGACAGCTTCGACCCGCGGTGGAACGAGCAGTATACATGGCAGGTCTATGACCCGTGCACCGTGCTCACGGCGGGGGTCTTTGACAACTGGCGGATGTTCGCCGACCCAACCGACGAGAGGCCGGATTGCCGCATTGGGAAGATCCGGATTCGGGTATCACATTGGAGAGCAACAGGGTGTACACCAATTCGTATCCGCTGCTGGTGCTGACGAGAACCGGGTTGAAGAAGATGGGCGAGATCGAATTGGCGATCCGGTTCGCCTGCCCCTCGCTGTTGCCGGATACTTGCATTGTCTATGGCCAGCCCCTGTTGCCGCGGATGCACTACCTCCGCCCGCTCGGGGTGACCCAGCAGGAGGCACTGCGAGGGGCCGCCACCAAGATGGTGGCTGTGTGGCTCGGGAGGTCGGAGCCGCCGCTCGGGCCGGAAGTGGTCAGGTACATGTTGGATGCCGATTCGCATACGTGGAGCATGAGGAAGAGCAAGGCGAACTGGTTCAGGATCGTGGCCGTGCTGGCATGGGCGATCGGGCTGGCGAAATGGTTGGACGACATCCGGCGGTGGCGGAACCCGGTCACGACCGTCCTAGTCCACGTCCTGTATCTGGTGCTCGTGTGGTACCCGGACTTGATCGTGCCGACCGGGTTCCTGTACGTGTTTTTGATTGGGGTGTGGTACTACAGATTCCGGCCGAAGATACCGGCCGGGATGGACACCAGGCTCTCGCAGGCCGAGGCGGTCGACCCGGACGAATTGGACGAGGAGTTCGACACGATCCCGAGCTCGAAACCCCCCGACATCATCCGCGCCCGATACGACCGGCTCCGGCTGCTGGCGGCCCGGGTCCAGACGGTGCTGGGCGACTTCGCGACGCAAGGGGAGCGGGTCCAGGCCCTGGTGAGCTGGAGGGACCCGAGGGCGACGAAGCTGTTCATCGGTGTGTGCCTCGCCATAACGCTGATACTGTACACGGTGCCGCCGAAGATGGTGGCGGTGGCGCTGGGGTTCTACTACCTCCGCCACCCGATGTTCCGGGACCCAATGCCGCCGGCGGGCCTCAACTTCTTCCGGCGACTTCCGAGCCTCTCAGACCGGCTAATGTAGATTAGAGCCTCGAAAAGAGAGCAGAAAACAAACACTCGGTAGAATTAGTTTTTATGATATAATATATATTTTTTTAATTTTTTTTCTGGGGAGGGAAGGAGACAAAGGGGCACTGTTTTCATGTTGAAAAAAGTTGCGTCCTTGAATAACGTTGGGAGGAGACGAATGATGTTCTTTGGTTTTTGTGGGATTGATTGACTGACACCTATTCAAAAGCAGAGGGGAGAGAGAGGCAGTGAAAATCTGGGGTGTGGCTGGAAAAAAAAATTGAATTGGGTGCTTTTTGGAAATTTTTGTTTTTTCTAAGGATGAAGGGACAAGACCATTTTGAGAGTTAGGCTGGTGCGGTTTTGCTGTCATGAAAAGGTGTTGAACCCCCCATTGATAGTGGTAATGGTTTCTGACATTGTTGAAAAGAAGAAAGAAGAGGCTGCCTTTGCTCCAAAATTTTCTCCATTTTCCCCCTATTTCACTCGTTCATTGGAGAGCATTGAGCCCTGTGATGCAAGCTCATCTCTCCTTTCCCATTATGTCTTGTAGCGTTTTGTTCACGCGTGTTGCCCGCGTGGATGCCACATAATTTTTAGAGATAAAAGATACAAACAATTTTAAATTTTGACTGAACATGTAATTTGATTTTGATTTGTTCAATATATTGTTTGAACTTTAATTTAACGTGTAATATTTTTCATCAATTTTTGGATTTATATTCAATACGATTTTTAAATTGTATGAAAATGTTCAATATAATCATTCAATCAATTTAAGATTAAGGATTATATTGAATATTTTCATATAATTATATAAATTAAAAATTCAATAATCAAATGTATATTAAACCAAAGAGTTAATGAACTATTTGTATCGTTTTCCTAATTTTGATTATATACATCATACCATGCGACATTTTCTAATCACATCCGTTGCTGCCGTGCCATGGTGCGCCTTGCCATCGTTCATGGGGATTCATGGCATCTTTTCCTGGCCTCGAGAAGCAAACAAGGATTTGCAGCCTCCCATGAAGTCTATGTCCTGAACCAACGACGCGAAAACGCATTCTAAATTAGAGCAAAGTCCCTAGTTTTTCTATCCCCACCTCGTGCTAGTGGAGCATCGTGTTTCTCGAGAAGGCAAGCCCCGTCCCTGGCCTCTAGTTCACGCCCCCCCACCTCGTTTCGCTCCATCGATTCAGGGTCTCATCTCGGGCTTGTGATGCCTATAAATAATTTATAGTTCAAAGTGAAGTTTGACCATTCCCCCAAAAGAAGATCCAAAGCCATCATAACTGGAGGTCTGTTCATCTTTCTTTCTTTCTTTCTCTCTCTCTCCCTGGGTAAAGAATCTTGCTTTCTCTTTCTTTATATCAACTGTAATGATAACAGAATCATTCGGAGGATATACCTAGTTCTCTGAATGAATTCCGTTATGATCTTAACCGAACCCGGGAACATGACCGAACCTTCATCTGATGCATTTGTACTAGGTTAGCAACGATCTCCTCCCCGCATTGCATAAGATTATATTTGGAGAGAGACATGGGTGAAAAGGCAGAAGAAGAAAAGAGCGAGAAGAAGGACAAGCACAAGGATGGTGAACATGGGAAAGAGGAGAAAAAGGAGGATAAAACTAAGGACAAGAAGAAGAAGGACAAGGAGTGCAAGAAGGAGAAGAACCCTGAAGACAAGAATGACCCGCAGAAGCTGAGGCAGAAGCTGGAGAAGGTCGACGCCAAGATGCAGGCCCTGGCGGCGAAGCGAGAGGAGATTCTGAAGTCGATTCAGGAAGCCGAGCAGAAGGCCAAGGCTTCTGGCGGGGAAGCTGCGCCACCTGCCACCTCTTAAATCCGCATGTCAAGGTGTACAGAACCTGAGTGAGAGGAAGGATAATATATCTGTATAATTAGGGATAGAAATCTTGGGAGTATAAGAAAAACTTAGATGATGTACCTAGGAATGGTATTGTAAAATATGCGGCATACATGTCTCAAAGAGTAGCATTGCCGCGACATAATAATAGTCACAACGTTGATTGTTAATACCTAAACTGTAACCGTTTATCGAGTAATCCCACTTCATAAAATAATTGAGAATGGCACACGTTTATCAGCATTGTATCAACAGAAGCAGGGTAAACAAAAAATGCGCTGTGACATACTGCTTTCAGTGCAGCCGAAATCACCATCACCGATCAGCCAATTTCCTCGACATCTCCATGTCCCAGTTTCATTGAAGGAAGTTGCGAATTCCAACATCGCATATGTACCATCGTCTTGCGTAATTTCGACAAGATGTTTGAGCAACCTAAAGTGAAAAAGAGATCTTGGAAGCTTCATATAATCCAGAGCAGATACCAAAAGTAAAGAAGGAAACTTCCTGGTTGGCCCCTTCTCTCCTGGGGCCAATACATATATCTGGCCAAGTATCCCTGCCATCAATCAACTTACATCAACTATAGCACCATATATCCCACTGTATTACAATGAGCAAGTGCCCGGGTTTTTTCATCAACATTGGCAAAGAGGCCAAAGGTTCAATATGCTATTATCTCCCCTTCTTTCAAATCTTTTGTAGTGTTTTGCTCCTTATTATTAGAACATCTTTTACATGTCCAGACATGGATCTTTTCATTATGTGTTCTTGTTTTTGTAATGTTGTCAGATCTTCTTTACAAGGGTTATGGCCAGCAACCTCCGGTTCATTTTCACCAACAATTTGTCAACATGAACTGTGACTTGAGTTGTGACCTCTCCTGTGGAAGTAATTCCCTCCTTCTACGAATCTAATTTTCACTGATGTTTTCGCAGAGTGAGATGATCTGTAACTAGGCATGTTCCATCCTCAGGAAGGGAGCAGCTCTTTTTTTCAAAAACACTGAGAATGTTATAGTAAACCAATTTATTTGACTCAGTTAAATGATACTGCAATGTCATCTTGGTGACTAAATTAATGGAAGTTAGTGAAACTTTACAAGAGTTGAAAAACAGAAACTTTCTGCATGTCATAAAGCTCTTGAAGCATTGTATCTTCACTCATTTCTTGACATTTCTCGTCTTATATCATCCTATAGTCCAGATCTAAATTGTCTACCAACTTATAACAGTGACTATTTCCATCCCGATTGTAACAGTTGAAGAAATCATACCCGGTTTAGGAACGGCTTTCAGGCTCATTGCTCCTTACGCTGGCAAAGTAAGAGCTTTCAGTCAGTTTCTCACCAAGTTTGATCTTTTCCGTTCTCACTACTTTCGATATCAATGCCCAGCATTTGCAAGAATCGAAGCGTCCCATTAGGTTTCCACCCACATCTCAGTATGATCGGTTCACTCTTGCGTTGTATATGTTGTGACAGGTGGAAGTGCAATATTTACATGACTATGCAGCGGTTACAGCAGGCACCGGAGTAATAGCGAATGCTTTTAGTGGATATAACCCTATTATAAGCTTTTCCGGGGTGATAGGGAGCACTTATATTTCTCTTGGCACCGATCTTGTGTTCGACGTAACAGCAAAAACATTTAACAGAATTGATGCTGGTCTAAGCCTCAGATTCCCTTCCCTTGTAGCTTCCTTGACCCTGTGAGCAATCCCAATTCAGAAAATAGTCGCAATTTCTTTTAGCTAAAATATGACTTTAGTCATCTAATTAGCGAAGTTGCCAAATATGCAGAAATGACAAGCTAGACAATCTGAGAGCTTCATGGTACCACACAGTGAATCCCCTGACTCAAACTGTGGTTGCTGCCGAAGTGAAACACAGCTTTTCGATCAGCGACACAACCATCACCTTGGGAACGCAGCAAGCAATATTCGCTTCTACATTAGTGAAGGCTCGAGTAAATACGAAAGGTAAAGTGGGTGCACTTATTCAGCAACAGTTCTTCCAAAAGCTCTCTTTGAGCATTGCTGGAGAGGTGGACTTTCGCCCAAATCCCTTAAGCCTGATACCGAAGATAGGACTGACTATTGCACTGAAGCCATAGAGTAGGGAAACGAAAGAGAAAAGAACCCGCTTGCTTGCAGCTCAGAAATGGCCATAGTCAATTACTTCCATCTACTTGCTCCCCAGCTAATGCTACCTATGGTGAGGCAAATCATGCAATCCTCAGAGATCTTTATGAATTTGTATCAGATTAATGAGTTACACTCTCGGAAATGAGATTCTATCACTACCATAGCCAAGTGCAATCTGAATCTTTTCATATCTAATAACCAGTAATAAACCTGACAAAGAGGCCGAAACTGTGAGAGAACTTCTTTGCCAATTTATTAACTGGGTCCCTAAGATGCTTCCTCTCAAAAGGAAAATGTTTTTTTTGCCCTTTTCTCCCTTTTCTTTTTATGTGTGGACGATGTGTTGTTTGGATGCCACTGCTTGCATGCTAGAGATGATGGTATCGTGCTGGAGTAATTGAATGATAAATTTCATCCATCTTTATGCACCAGAATTCCAGTCAATTGACGAAACAAAAGCTACAAAAATGTAACAAGTTTTAGACACACTATCCCTGATTATAGCAAATCCGAGATGAATTTTCAAACAATCAACTTACAAAAGTATCTCTGTGTAGAAGCACGGAGACTATGTTTTAGAATACCTTCAAGATTCATATACACAGTACTTAAATCATCACTCCAAAAGGTCAAACGAAATGGGACATTCAGAAGACATCATCAGCAAAAGCACATGAGAACATTTACATAGAAAGCCAGAGAAAGTTTCTCCCCTTCCTTTTTCAGGTTTTGTCCTCCTTTTCAGTGGACTCCGATGCACACCTAGCTGACAGAGGAAGCTTGAAGAAGTCCCTCACGAATTTGAGAGGCAACATCGCGAACGACACCAGGACCATGGGGAATGAACACAGCAGAGGATTTAGATGCAGCGCCGATTTCCTTCATGGTGTCAAAGTACTGGGTGATGAGAACCATGTCCATGACATCCTTGGCACTGGTACCGGGCACGTTTTCTGAGAAGCCCAGTACACTATCTCTCAAACCATCCACAATTGCCTGACGTTGGCGGGCAATACCAAGCCCAGCAAGATACCTTGACTCAGCCTCACCTTCAGCTCTCTTGATTTGCAGAATCTTCCCTGCTTCAGCCTTCTCATTAGCTGCTACCCTTAGTCTTGCAGCTGAGAAAGACAATATCATATGACGACATTCAGATACTCAAGAACATTATAAGTTTGAGCAAGACGTTGCATATGGTTAAGCTAGATACAAATATAGCAGAGAAACAAACTTCTACACAGTTTTGTTCTTTGTTAACTGGAACAGCCGTCTTTTTTTGCCTTTAATGTGCTTCATTACTCGAAAGACAAGTACTTGCTACTGGATAGAAGAACGAGATCAATTATCAATGATCAATAAAATCTTCTGAATCTTGGCCTCTTAAAACAATCTAGTGCATCTTCTAAAATCAAGTAGTTATTGATCCAAATGGTTGAAGAAATAGATGCAAAAGCAGAAAAGCACCCTTCCTGTATCATTGATTTTTTATGAGGACTACAAATTGTGCAGAAAAGTATGAGATCTCCTAATGTATGTGATTCTTACCAGCATTAATCTCATTCATTGCTCGCTTCACATGTACATCTGGTTCAATGTCGACAATCAGCGTTTGCACAATCTCATACCCATATGTAGACATAGCCTATAAAAGTCAATGGCTAGAAGTTAAACCAAGTGAAGCCCATGGCTCATTTTCATAAAATGACAGACGACCATGCTTCTGCATTCTGTTCAATACCTTTTCAAGTTCATCTTCAACTGCTTTGGCAACTTCATTTTTCTGCTCAAAAACATCATCCAAATTGAGTCTTGGAACACTTGCTCTTATCACTAAATCAATCAAGGGAAAAGTAGGGGATATTACAAACCATATTGATTATTCATGCATCAATAATGTCACATTTGGAACATACCATCAAACACATAGGCTTGAATTTGACCCTCCGTGTTGCTAAGTTTGTAAAAGGCATCACTTGCCTGATTTGCAATAGCACGATATTGCACAGATGCAACAACATTGACAAAGACATTATCCTGCGGTGGGAATGTCCATGAAGACAAACAAACTTATTAGGTTATTCTGTGAAGATGAATTTGACATGGAGCTTTTACTTTTATATGGAAAATCTACCGAGTTCAAAGTATCTCCAAAGAAGAGGAACCGATCCATGACACTACAATCTAGTGGAGTCTAATAGGCTGATAGCAATCTCATAAGAACTACTATAACTTAGCTATTTTCTTAATCGTGGTCGTAGAATCAGCCTTAATCAGTGCTTCAATGAGTATTAATTAGCATCAGGACTTGTCAATTATTTGCAAATATCACATGCAGAAAAAGACGATTTCACTTTTCAGCTAGAGAGCGATTCCATCTAATGTGCAAAATTATTGAATACTAGACAAGTGAAGTATGCGAAATCTTCACACAGACACAGAGTGGACGGATAGACATACTTTTGTCTTGGTTTCACATCGCACATCCAACTGCTGCAGTCGAAGTGAGAGATGGCCCACTAGCCGGCTTCCAAGAATCCACGGAAGGCAATGGCATCCCGGTTGAAGTACGTCATCAAACTTGCCAAATCTCTCCTTGATAGCTACCATGGATTGATCAACTTGGACGCAGCAAAACAGATTGCCCATGTTATCTTCACACTTTGCATCAAAAAGAGGAGAGTTCAGATCATCGAGTTGTAGGCAGATAAAAAGTGAAAACAAATAATGCTTCTCAGGACAAAACATGAGACACAAGATCCTTAAAAGCAGGGAATCATATCCAAAGTAACAGCACCTCCTACAGCGTAATCTCAGTCAATCATGAATATGACAGAGAAGTCTTTTCTTATCTACTCATCAACTTCCGGAACAAATTTCTGTGATTTCCTATGAGTACTTGTACCAACCTTGTCTGTGTCGATCTATACTAAAGCAAGCAAAAATTGAATTCAACTTCTACAGCAAGATACTCAAACAGATCTGTGAGACAATACTTCAACATCTCCTCTTATGTGCAAACCGTCAGAAGTTTAATGCTATTAAATGGATGGAGACCATATGAATATATAAAGAAGCATTTAGATGGAATACTACAACTGTTGATATCAATGGCAAGGTACCGCTGGGTTTTCCTCTGAGCTCGTTTACTTCTCTTTGTTCTCAGCTATGAGACAGATTGCAGACGCTAATGAATGATTAGGAGGTCCTCATTTTAATGGACATGAAGGTTCGACGCTGACAACGCAGTGGGAAAACAGCACAAGTTGAAAGGAAATGAAAAAGGACGACATCAGCAAGAATATACTGCCTCTCTACGAAAGGTACAAAATAATTTTAAAAAAAATGATGGCGACGACGATGATGATAACAAGAATCACCTGTTTTCTATTCCCGGGGATGGAGTAGTTTTCTAGGGTTCACCTTCGTTTCACCAGAAATGACTTGAAAATGATACGGCAGAGAACAAGAACCAAACGACTTGGGCGATCGCGACATTTTCTTGTTTTTTAGGAATATTAGGCTATTGAATTTTATCTCTTTGAGATTATGTATATATGACCTTTGATGATGCTTATCCTTAATTATTCTTATTATCTTAAATAGTTATCCAATAAGTTATCATGTACTATTTATTATTATTCTTAATTTGGTTCAGAGCCTTTTTTTTTTTCGGATAATTTTGGGTACCTACTATATCTTGACTCACTCTTCAACTATGGTCACCTAAGTGCCTCATTCGCGTCTTGTCATGACATCATTAATGCATCACCAAATCAAGCTTTTTTTTTTTTTCGAGGTTATTCTTTTACACATCTTTGCATAGTAACTTTTACTCAATAAAGCTTGGCTTATTCCATTGGTAATAGCCATGCCATTCATGTCGGTCGCATTACTATTACCGTGTGTTTGTTCAATTATTGTTCTAATGGCAAAGTCAGTCACCAAGAACACATATTGTTGGCCCAATTCTCGACTTTTTACTTATTGTTTTGAGAAGCCGATACCACCATAAAACTAGTCACTGTCAAACTAGCAACATACTAAAATCTCATCACCCACGGAAGTTTGGAGCCATCACATGCCATCACCCACGCCATCCCGCTTTGGATCATTGAGCTCACTTATCTTACGGCAATCAAGATTTCGTGACATTATTTGGGTCATTTGATTTGCTACAACTCACTTGCGTTTGAGGGGCTATTGAAATATTTACTTGATTCTGCATATATTTTAGGATAATGCATATCATTCATTGATCATATGATCTTTTATCCAATAAAGTATATAAATAAGTTTATGTAATTATTGAGAAAAATGATTAGGTGACAATCTTTAATTTATTCAGAGAATAACAATATATTTTGGACCACAAAAAACTTTGTAGGGTTCACTTCTTCAAGAATATACGACTCATAATGAGATGTTATTCTCACAGTAATTCAAAAATTATTACGCTAGCAAAGTCCATTTGTCAATATATTAAAATTCCCCTCTTTTCCCCTTCTGCATTTTTATTCTTAGCTAGCTCAACAAGGAAGATGAAATTCATGCGCTTTCGTGTTCTATCGCCCATACGGAAAAATATTCTCATTTTAGTCCTTAAAATTTGTGTTATTCTTTCCAATATGATCCTCGATTTTGTGATATATACAATCAAAGTCTTGGACTTATAAAATAATTTCAATCGGGTCTCTCATATCAGCAAATTGAAACTAATGGTTTGATAAGTACTAGCTAGGAGTCCTATCTTAGATTAAGCCATCCTATGGGAGATCGAAAAAAAAAATATTTAGAAATTTGCATGGTCGTCTATTGAATTACTTTTTCTTGTATAAGTTGAACCAAATCAATTGTTTTTAGAGTGCATATGTTCCATGGAAAATTAATACTTAAAAATTAATTGATTATTCACTTAGAAAAATTAGTTAATGAAAAATGTATTCATTATTGACAATAATTTATACTTAACTATTTTCGTGAGTGATGAAAATATTCTTTATCGTTTATTATTGTAAACAATACAAGTTATTATTTTTGGAAAATGTTTTACAAATCTTAAGTTTTTCATAAAACAAACACACCTTGAGTATGACAAATTATTTTGAATTATGTACTCTTTATTTGGCATTGATGGACATCAATTTGTTAAAATTTGAGATCCCATAACTTGATTGAAAAAACTCTAAGAGTTTAAGGATTTGATTGTATGAATTAGAAATTTAAGGTCAAAGCAAAAATAAGGACCGCATATGTACTTTCTTCCACTCATGAGATTAAAACTCTACTTGGTTTTCAAGTTCGTAAAATAAAAGATTGTAATTCGTTCATCTGGTTGACATGAATAGCATGTCAATTCTACATGAATACTAAAAGAAAATAGTATATTTTGGAAAAAAATATCGTGATAATCATCTTCCATTTTCTCCTTCGAGCTCACTTTATGTTTACATTGAATGTTCATGCTCTGCTTTCTAATCATAATATATCTAATACAAATAATTGCATATCTTAGTTGAGTGAAAATATGTAATATTTATGCTTTACCGTCGGGTATAGCTTTTCGTTTTTATAAATTAATATTTACGGAGGATGTAAAAAATTTTCAGATTTTGGAAATTAGAGGTCAAAGAATCGTTGCTTGGATATTGTCAATTTTCTTTTTACTTTTTTAGCAAGAGAAATATTTATTTATATCCCTTTCTTATTGTTCAACCATAAGATTAGAGGAAAAAGGATAATTTAAAAATAGAAATAAAAAGTCCAAGGCCGGCATGACGATACGGCTGATCTAGACAATCCCCAAATTAATCAGGGGAAATTCCCTAACATTGTATATTACTTGAATGGGGCTCGGATTTTTATTTTTATTTTCCCTTTCGGAAGAGCACTTTCGTTCATAATGGAAGCTCTACTAGACCTATAAACAAGTGAGTTTCTAAATATAAAAATATTCCAAAGGGGTCGTGGGGGAAAAGACGACCGGTTGATGGAGAGAGTCTTGTTTCGGTGGGCTTTAGCGATCAATTCAGTAGCTTGATTGGCCTTTCGGGAGCAATGGAAGATTTTCACCTTTTCCATTTGGGCCAATAAAGCCTGGCTTTCGTCAATGATGTTCCCTATGGCCCATGGGTATTCGACCTGGCCCATCATGTAATCCATGAGTAGGGCTCAGAGTTTAGGATATGAAAAAGGGCAAGGTTTCGGGTTTGGTCCATTTTCGGTGCAAACTCTTTGAGTTAGTTCATAAGAAAGTAATCATTCATAAGTTCCTCGTTTAGGCACGGATTGCTCATCCTTAACCGTTGGCCCTGTTTGGTTCAATTTTGGGTCATTTCCCTAAGTATCTTTGAATGAAGGGGCATTTAATAAAAGCAAGAGTGTTTGGATACTCATTTTTGTGTATATTTTATAAAGCAACTTTGAGGTAAAAAGAAAAGAGAAAAAAAGAAGAATAAGAAGAAGAACAGAGAAGGCAAGCATGGGTAGAGGCTAGGACTAGGCAAGGTTTGCTAGCGCCAACCTCAAGCAACCATCAATAGCAACTAGGGGCAACCATTGGCTAAGGTCACTTGAACCCAAGCAAGGCGACCTTAGGATTGCACAACTTGGCAAGGTGAAGAGGCCTCACTAACAACCAATCTATTGATTTTGAGCATTTGATTTGGAGATTTGCAATGTTGAAGCTTCACGGCAACTAATCCCGCAAACCATCCGAGTCCTTTGATCATTTGCAACCCAATGACAGTTGTTGAGGTTGCACTATTGTGATTGAAGAGCTAGATTTGGGTCACATGACCTTCAACCTTGACTTCGACTCGTAATAGCTTCAACAAAGACACCGGCTCTGGCGAGCAGCTCAATAACACACACGACCCTTGATCTTAACCTTGACGACCTCACCTTAATGACGAACTAGCAAAGCCCAAGGAAGAATATGAACAATGAATATTTTAGGGCAAAAGAGGAAAACACGATTATCATTGAGGACAATATTGGGAAGAAAAAAAAAGTCATTAAATCCTTACAATAGCATTTTCAAAAATGATGAAAGCTCAAAGCAATTATGGACCGATTTTGAGCTTTCAGTTTCCATTGGCATTTGGCTGAGTGGGTCCTAAAAATACTTGTCAAACACCTTCCATTTTCTCCAAGGGAGCTTTGGGGGCTCAAAATTCTTGGAAAAGCTAAACCATGGTTATAAATCATTTTCTTCAATATCTTCTATTCCACTTTTTTTTAAAATTTCAATTCCCCCTTGTTATTTGTTATTGTAATTTTATACTAACTTTCTCTTATTCTTCATTATGAATTAATACAAAAATTGAAAATTCTATGCAATGTTGAAAGCCTTTTCTTTAGCATATTATATTCAAAATAGCAATTTTATCCAAATAACATATACACAATACATATTAAGAGCTTAAAATGAGCTAACTAGGATGCAGATTTTCATAGGTTTTAAACATGAAATTATTTTAGTAAATGGTGAGTACACAGTAGGGGTGTCATTGGGTCGAGTCAAGTCGGGTTGGCACCGATCAAGCCGGATTCATCCTTGTTGTGCACAAACCGAGAGAAGAAACTTGCTCCGGCCCAACTTGACTCGCTCGGCCCGATCCTAACCCAAACAATACCAACACCTAAAAATGCCTAACCCCAAAATACCCTAATTTTCGGGTTGGGTCAAGTTGGGCTAGTTTGGGTATTTTTGACACCCCTAGAGTACGGGTCAGGTCAAGTCAAGTATGGATCGGTAAATTTGTATTGTATATAAATGTATTAGAATGAGTTAAACGGTTCAATTTAGGTTAAATCATTTTCGATCCGACCCGACCCGACTCATCCATTAAGATGGCCTCATCGGTAAGCAATCTCAATTCAAATTTTATGGAAAAAGAAAATAGTCACGATAATTTAAGAGAAATTTTGCTTCCTACTAGACAATTTCTATTAGCCAAAATACGTCTTTAGTTATCTAAAAAGCGAAATTGCCAAATATGCAGGAAAGACAAGCTAGGCACTTTGAGAGCTTCATGTTACCACACAGTGAATCCCCCCTCGACTCGAACTGCGGTCGCAGCTGGACTGAAACACAGCCTTTTCGATCAGTGACGCCAGCATCACCAGGGGAATGCAGCAGGCGATACACTTGCACATTAGCGAAGGCTCGAGCAAGCATGAAAGGTGAAGCGGGCGCTCTTATTCAGCAACAGCTCTGGCAAAAGCTCTATCTGAGCATTACTCGAGATGTGTGCTTTTGCCGGAATTCCTTAAACTGGATACCGAAGATAGGACTGAGTATTTCACTAAGGCCATAGAGCATGGAAATGGAAGAGAACAGCACCCGCTTGCTTCCATCTCAGAACTTACGTCAGTCGAATACTTCATCTACTTGCTTCTGCCTATGCTGGGTGAATCATACAATCCACAGATATCTTTAAACTTGAGTAAGAAGTTATATAGCGGGAAATGAGATTCTATCACTACCATAGCCTAGTGCAATCTGAATTTTTTTAGATCCGATGAGCGTGAATACTCCTGACAAGAGACCCAAACTGCGAGAAATTTTTTTTTTTCCAAATTCGTTAACTGGGTACCTACGATGCTTTTTTACTTTTTGCCCTCTCTAAAGGAAAGTTTTTTTTTCCCTATTGTTTTATTTGTGGATGATGAGTTGTTTGGAGGCAGTGCATGCATCCTAGAGATGATGGTGGTGTGCACGACTAACCGAATGAGAAATTTCAACCATCTTTATCCGCCAGGATCGCAGTCAAATGAGGAAATAAAAGTTTTGAATATGCAACCACTTTAGACACACTATCATTAATTATAGCAAATCCGAGATGAATTTGCAAACAAGCAACTTACAACAGTATCTCGGTGCAGAAGCACGAAGACTGTTGGGAACACCTTTAACATTCATATACCCAGTACTTGAATCACTCCAAAGATCAAACACAACAGACATTCAGAAGACATCATCAGCACATGCATATGAAAACATTTACATAGAAAGCCAAAGAAAGCTTCTCCCCTTCTCTTTTCAGGCTTCATCCTCATTTCGAGTAGACTCTGATGCGCAAATTAGCTGACGGAGGAAGCTTGAAGAAGTCCCTCACGAATCTGAGAGGCAACATCGCGAACAGCACCAGGACCATGGGGAATGAACACAGCAGAGGATTTAGATGCAGCACCGATATCCTTCATGGTGTCGAAGTACTGGGTGACGAGGACCATGTCCATGACGTCCTTGGCACTGGTCCCAGGCACGTTTTCTGAGAAGCCCAGTACGCTATCTCTCAAACCATCCACAATCGCCTGACGCTGGCGGGCAATGCCAAGCCCAGCAAGATACTTCGACTCAGCCTCACCTTCAGCTCTCTTGATTTGCAGAATCTTCCCTGCTTCAGCCTTCTCATTGGCTGCTACCCTTAGTCTTGCAGCTGAGAAGCACATTGTCGTATGACGACATTCAGATACTTAAGAAAATTATAATTCTGAACAAGACGTTGCATATGGTTAAGCTGGGATATCAATTACAAACTTCTACACAGTTTCATTCTTTGCTAAATGGAAAAGCCACCTTATGTGCTTAAAATATTCTTCCTTCCCGGAAAGACTAGTATTTGCTTCTGTATAGAAGAACGAGATCAATTATCAATGATCAATAAAATCTTCTGAATTTAGACCTCTCAAAAAATTTTACTGCATCTTCTAAAATCTAGTAGATGTTGATCCAAATGCTTGAAGAAATAGATGCAAAAGCAGAAAACCGCCCTTCCTGAAATCATTAATTTTTTACCAGGACTACAAAATGTGCAGAAAAGTATGAGATCTAATGTATGTGATTCTTACCAGCATTAATCTCATTCATAGCTCGCTTCACATGCACATCTGGTTCGATGTCAACAATCAGCGTTTGCACAATCTCATACCCATATGTAGACATAGCCTATAAAATTCAATGGCTAGAAGTTAAACCAAGTGAAGCCCATTGTTCATTTTCACAAATCACGAACAACCATTCTTCTGCATTCTGTTCAATACCTTCTCAAGTTCATCTTCAACTGCTTTGGCAATTTCATTTTTCTGCTCGAAAACATCATCCAAATCGAGTCTTGGAACACTTGCTCTTATGACTAAATCGATCAAGGGAAAAGTAAGGGATATTACAAACCATAGTGATAATTCATGCATCAATAATGTTACATTTGGAACATACCATCAAACACATAGGCTTGAATTTGACCCTCCGTGTTGCTAAGTTTGTAAAAGGCATCACTTGCCTGATTTGCAAGAGCACGATATTGCACAGATGCAACAACATTGACAAAGACATTGTCCTGCAGTGGGAACGTCCATGAAGCCAAACAAACTTATTAGGTTATTCAGTGAAGATGAATTTGACATGGAGCTTTTACTTTTATATGGAAAATCTACAGAGTTCAAAGTATCTCCAAAAGAAGAGGAACTGATCCATGATACTACAATCTAGTGGAGTCTTTTGGGCTGATAGCAATCTCATAAGAACTCCTATAACTTAGCTATTTTCTTAATTGTGGTCGTAGAATCAGCCTTACTCAGTGTTTCGATGAGTCTTAATTAGCATCAGTACTTATCGATCATTTGCAAATATCACATGCAGAAAAAGATGATTTCACTTTTCAGCTAGACAGCGATTCCATCTAGTGTGCAAAATTTTTGATTACTAGACAAAGTATGTGAAATCTTCACAGACACAGAGTGAACGGATAGGCATACTTTTGTCTTGGTTTCACATCGCACATCCAACTGCTGCACTCGAAGTGAGAGATGGCCCACTAGCCGGCTTCCAAGAATCCACGGAAGGCAATGGCATCCCGGTTGAAGTACGTCATCGAACTTGCCAAATCTCTCCTTGATAGCTACCGTGGATTGATCAACTTGGACGCAGCAAAACAGATTGCCCATGTTATCTTCACACTTTGCAAGTTTGCATCAAAAAGAGGAGAGTTCAGATCATCGAGTTGTAGGCAAATAAAAAATGAAAACAAATAATGCTTCTTAGAACTCAATCTGAGACACAAGAACCTTAAAGGCAGGTGAAAGAAGATGGGGAAATTGAAGAAGGACAAGGAAGATCGAAAATGGAGAAAGATCCTGAGAGAATTTTATGTTTTTCTCAATGTATTGTACAATGGACAAAGGCAATAATATATTGAAGGGAATGAATAATAAAGAAGGAAAGATTATATATTCTAATCTACGTGTATCAAATCTAATCCTAAATTGACCTAAGATAATCAATTACAATCTTCGATATCTTTAGACATATCTTCCAACAGCAGGGAATTCTATCACAAGTAACAGTATCTTCTAAAGCATAATTTATATGACGGAGAAGTTTTTTTTTTATCTAGTCATCAACTTCCAGAACAAATTTCTGTATTTCCTATACCAACCTTGTCTGTGTCGATCTACACTAGGGCAAGCATAAATTGAATTCAACTTCTACGACAAGATACTCAAACAGAACCATGGGACGGTACTTCAACATCTCTTCTCACATGCAAGCCGCCAGAAATTTAAGTTATCAAGTGGAGGGAGACCACTGGGTATTCTTCTGAGCTCTCTTGTTTCTCTCTGTTCTCAGCTACGAGACAGATTGCAGACGCAGATGGATAATATGGAGGTCCTCATTTTAATCGACATGAAGGTTCGACGCTGACAGTGCAGTGGGAATACAGCACAAATTGAAAGAAAATGAAAAAGGACAACATCAGGAAGAATAAGATGCTGCCGCTTTTCGAAAGGTACCGAAATCATTTTTATAAAAATGATGACGATGATGATAACAAGAATTACCCTGTTTTCTATTCCTGGGGATGGAGTGGAGTTGTCTTCAAGGTTTCATCTTGATTTTCACCAGAAATGACCTGAAAATGATACGGTAGAAAACAAGAAGAACCAAACGACTTGGTCGATCGCGACTGGGACCGACAGGACTTTTCCCGTGAGCTGTTTCTTGTTCTTCATAAGAACTGTTAGTAATATTAGTGGTTCTTTGTAAGAAATGTTTACAATATTAGGATATTTTCTATATCTACTTAATTCTGCGTATCTTTCATATGCATATATTTCCTTTAACAGTGTATATCCCTAATTGATTTTATTACCTTGAATAGTCAATCAATAAAGGTCTTATGTACTATAATATATCGAAATACACATAAATTCATCAATTCTCTCCTCCGCATTATTATTGTTAACTTGCTCTTCAGTGCAAATTGAGACTAATGGTTTGATCAGTGCTAGCTAGGAGTCCTATCTTAAATCAGGCCATTCCATCGGTGACCAAAAAAATTATATTTAAAAATTTATGTGGTTGTATATCAAAATACTTTTTTTAGTATAGGTCCAATGCAAATCGATTGTCCTTATTGTAGTGATTTTCTTTTAACTTTGTACTCTTTGTTTGGCATTGACACAAATCAATTTGTCAAAATTTGAGATTTGGAAACTTGATTAGAAACACTCTAAAGTTTAAGGAGTTGATTGTATGAATTACAAACTTAAGGATCACACTAGAAAATCATTGCAAACTTAGGGACCGAATATATACTTTCTTCCACTCGTGAGATTAAAAACTTGGCTTGGTTTTCTAGTTCGTAAAATAAAATATTGTAATTCGTTCATTGGTTTGCAATTAATAACATGTCAATTCTACGTGAGTACTAAAAGAAAATAGTATATTTTAGAGAAAAATATCATGATAATCATATACTGTTTTCTCATTCAATCTCATTTTATGCTCAGATTGAACATTTATATTGTACCTTCTAATCCTAATATATCATATATAAATAATTTCCATATCTTTAGTCAAGTACAAATATTTAATATCTATGCTTTACCCTTGGGAATAACTTTCACTTTCATAAATTAATATTTACGGAGGACATGAAAAATGTGCAGATTTTGGAAATTAGAGGTCAAAGAATCATTGCCTGGATATTGTCAATTTTCATTTTACTTTTTTAGCGAGAGAAATATTTATTTATATCCCTTTCTTATTGGTCAACCATAAGACAAGAGGAACAAGGAAAATTTGAAAATAAAAATAAAAAGTCCAAAGCCAGCATGACGATACAGCTGATCTAGACAATCCCCAAAATAATCAGGGGAAATTCCCTAACATTGTATATAACTTGAGTAGGGCTCGGACTTTTTCTTTTTTTTTTCCTTTCGGAAAAGCACTTTCATTCATAAAGTAAGCTCTACTAGACCTATAAATAAGTGAGTTTCAAAATATACAAATATTCCAAAGGGGTTGTGGGGGCAAGGACGACCGGTTGATGGAGGGGGTCTTGTTTTCGGTGAGCTTTGGCGATCCATCCGGCAGCTCGATTGGCCTTTCGGGAACGATGGCCGATTTTCACCTTTTCCATTTGGGCCAATAAAGCCTGGCTTTCGTCAATGATGTTCCCAAAGGCCCATGGGCATTCGGCCTGGCCCATGATGTAATCCATGAGTAGGGCTCAGACTTTAGTATATAAGAAAGGCAAGGTTTCAGGTTCGGTCCATTCTCGGTGCAAACTCTTCAGCGTTAGTTCATAACAAAGTGATCATTCGTAAGTTCCTCGTTCAGCATGGACCATGGCCCTGTTCGGTTTAACTTTAGGGAAATGACCTTGCATTTCACCAAGTATTTTTGAATGAAGGGGCACTTGGTGAAAGCAAAAGTTTTAGATACTCATTTTGGTGTATATTTTGTAAAGCAACTTTGAGGTGAAAGAAAAAAGAGAAAAAAAAAGAGAGAGGAGAAAAACAGAGAAGGCGAGCATGGGTAGAGGCTGGGATTGGGCAAGCTTTGCTGGCATTGACCTTTGGTGACCATCGGCCAAGATTGCACAAACCCAAGCTAGGCGACCCTTGGGGTTGTGCAACCCAACAATTGAAGAGGCTTCATTGGCAACCAGTTTCATTGATTCTAGGTTTTTGATTTGGAGATTTGCAATGTTGGAGCTTCACCGACGACCAATCTTAAAAACCATCCGAGCCCTTTAACCATCTGCAACCCAAGTAACGATCGGCGAGGGTGTGCGATGCCAAGGACGCACAACACTAAGGTCACATGACGACAATCGAAGGGCCAAATCTGGGTCATATGACCGTCAACTTTGACCTCGACTTGCAGTAGTTCCAACTAGTGGCTCAACAACACACACGACCTTCGATCTCAACCTCAACGACGATGACTTTAACCTGGACCTCACCTCAACAATGAACTAGTAAGCTCAAGGAAGAAGATGAATAGTGAATATTTAGGACGAAAGAGGAAAACATGATTATCAGTGAGGATAATGTTTGAAAAGAAAAAAAAATCATTAAATCCTTATGATAGCATTTCAAAAATGCTAAAAGCCCAAAGTAAATAAGGATATACTTTGAGCTTTCAGCTTTCCTAATGCTAGCATTTAGCCAATAAGGTCCTAAAAGCTCTTGCGACACCTTCTATTTTCTCCAATGGGGCTTTGAGGGCTCAATATCCATGGAAAACTAAACCAAACGGGATCCATATTAACAAGAGCATTTGACAAAATTGATGCCAATGTAAGCCTTAGATTCCCTTCCCTTGTAGCTTCCTTGACCATATGAGTAGACCTATCAAAATGAATTATAGGCCCATTTCTTAATCTATATTTGATGGGCTAAGTTATCATTTCGATTAATTATGTTCAGTAAATAAGTTATAAATGTGTATAGAATGTCAAAGCCCGCAAAATATGGGTCTTAAATGAATTTACAATTTACCCTAACTCAACCCATTTTTGTAACTCTCTTCTCACCCTTTATGATAAAGTAATGGAAAAAAAACCCATAAAAAACCCGAAACTTATACTCGCATGATACATTTATCCCAAATTTTATCCATAATACCAAAAATGCCAAATTTATACTATTGTAATAAATTTATCTCAATTCTTTTTGCCCACCAAAAATCCTAAACTTTTATTTGCGACAATAAATTTTTAGAGTAAATATATCATACAAAGACAAGTTTGAAATAAATATGTCACGTTGTACAAGCTTAGAGTAAATGTGTTATTTAGGTATAAGTTTAGAGCTTTTGATGGCTTTTACCCTAAAATAATATACTCTTTAAATTGTTCCAAGTTCAAGAAATCTTGGTGGGCCTGCAAGATGGGCCCGATTTTACCCTTATATAAAATATCAAAATGGCTTCTTTTTTTCTCCATTATTTTTTATTTCTATCAATCTAATAAGTTTCGTCTATTAGTTATTGAAGTAAATCTTGATTGCATTTGGCGTTGTTATTCTTAGGTAATATTTTAATCTTAGTCCTTGTCATTGTAATCCATGATTATAAATCATTTTCTTCAATATCTTCCATTCCATTTTTTTTTTTAAATTTCAATTCCCCATTGTTATTTGTTATGTAATTTTATGCTAACTCTCTCTTATTCTTCATTATGAATTAATACAAAAATTGAAAATTCTATGCAATGTTGAAAGCCTGTTCTTTAGCATATTATATTCAAAATAGCGATTTTATTCAAATAACATATACACATTAAGAGCTTAAAATGAGCTAAGTAGGATGCAAACTTTCATAGGTTGAATTAAACATGGAAGTATTTTAGTAAATGGCGAGTACATAGTAGGGGTATCAATGGGTTGGGTTGAGTTTTCATGATACTCAACTTAACCCGACCCGCCCGAAACCATATATTACATGCTTGACCAGACCCAAATATCATATAACCTAAGAGAATGGGTTGGGTTGGGTTGAGCTAGCACTGATTAGCTGGTTTCATCCTCGTTGCACACACATCGAGAGAGAAAAAACTCGCTCCAGCTCATCCCTAACCCAAACAATACCACCACCTGAAAAGGCCTAACCCCAAAATACCCTAATTTTAGGATTGGGTTGGGTCGGGTTGGGTCATGCTAGCTCAAGTATCTTTGACACCCCTAGAGTACGGGTCGGGTCAAGTTAGGCATAGATCGGTATCAAAATGAGTTAAATGGTTCAATTTAGATTAAACCATTTTCAACTCGACTCAACCCAACTCAACTATTAGATGGCCTCATTGGCAAGCAATCTCAATACAAATTTTATGGGAAAAGAAAATAGTCATGATAAATTAAAAGAAAATTTTGTTTCCTACTAGACAATTTCTATTTGCCAAAATACGACTTTAGTTATCTAAATAGCGAAATTGACAAATATGCAGAAATGACAAGCTAGGCACTTTGAGAGCTTCATGTTACTACACAGTGCGTCACCCCGCCCCCTCTCACCATGGGAACACAGCAGGCGATATTCACTTCTACATTAGTGAAGGCTCGAGCAAGCACGAAAGGTGAAGCGGGCGCTCTTATTCAGCAACAGCTCTGGCAAAAGCTCTATCTGAGCATTGCCGGAGAGGTGCACCTTCGCCGGAATTCCTGAAACTGGATACCGAAGATAGGACCGAGTATTGCACTGCCCCCTTGCTTCCATCTCGGAACTTACTTCAGTGAAATACTTCATCTACTTGCTTCTACCTATGCTGAGGCGAATCATACAATCCATAGAGATCTTTAAACTCAAGTAAGAAGTTATTGTTGGAATATTTAAATGATTAATTATACATTTATATAACAGCTTAAATTTTTAGAATAGTCGGTTGTAGTCCCATCAAATCTTTCATGATATTAAAGTTTGAGGTTTTGAATTTGAATCTTTTTAGACCCCATTTGTCTCCCTAATTAAATTTCCATGTTTAGTACTAGGTAAAATATCAGACTAAACATGAGAGGGTTTACTGTGGTCTTACCAAATCTTGAGTTATATATTGGGAAATGAGATTCTATTACTACCGTAGCCTAGTGCAATTTGAATCATTTTAGATCCAATGAGCATGAATACTCCTAAGAAGAAACCGAAATTGCGAGAAAATGTCTATCCTTTTTTGCCAAATTCGTTAACTAGGTACCTAGGATTCTTTTTTTTTCCTTTTCCCTTCTCTGAACAAAAATGTTTTTATTTCCCTTTTCTTTCCCTTTGTTTTTAGGAAAAATGTCACAAAAACCCCGAATTATGCTCAATGGGACAATTTTACCCAGAACTTTTTTTGTGCCATAAAAAATCTCAAACTATGCCCATTAAGACAATTTTACTCTAAACTTTTTTTGTATCACTAAAAACCCTAAACTATGCTACTTGAGACAATTTTACCCTAAACTTTTTTTTGTGTCACAAAAAACCTTAAATTTTGCCACTTGAGACACATTTACCCCAAATTTTTTTAACTAAAGGACTTTTTCGTTTTTTCGTTTTTTTCTTTTTTTTTTCTTCTTCCCCTTTGCTGGTCCAGCAGAGGGGAGCCGGCGACGACCATCCTCGCCAGTGGCGATGTCTAGCGAGGGTGGCCCACGTCGGGGAGGGTCGCCCTCGATCGGGCAAGGGCCACCCTCGCCGAGGGCGGTCGGGTGAGGGTTGCCCTCCTCGCCGGGTCACCCGGGCGGCGAGGGTCGCCCGATCGAGAGCGACCCTCCTCGGTGAGGGTCACCCCTGCCACGAGCGAGGGTCGCCCCCGGGAGTGGGGCGAGGGCCACCTCGCCGGACGCCGCCACCTCCCCTTTGCTGGTGGGGAAGAAGAAAAAGAAAATTTTTAAAAAGAAAGAAAAGATGAAAATGTCATTTAGTTAAAAAGTCTGGGGTAAATGTGTCCCAAGTGGCATATTTCGGAGTTTTTTTTCGTGATCACAAGAAAATAATGTCAGATGGTTTTTAGATTTTGGTGACAAAAAAAGTTCAAGGTAAAATTGTTCGAGTGGCATAGTTTAGGGTTTTTGGTGGCACAAAAAAAAATTTAAGGTAAAATTGTCCCAAGGGATATAGTTTGAGGTTTTTGGTGTCCTTTTCCTTGTTTTTATGTGTGGATGATGAGTTTGGAGGCAGTGCATGCATCCTAGAGATGATGGTGATGTGCAGGACTAACTGAATGAGAAATGTCAACCATCTTTATGCGCCAGGATCGCAGTCAAATGAGGAAATGAAAGCTTCGAATATGCAACCACTTTAGACACACTATCATTAATTATGGCAAATCCGAGATGAATTTGCAAACAAGCGACTTACAACAGTATCTCGGTGCAGAAGCACGAAGACTGTTGGGAACACCTTTAACATTCATATACCCAGTACTTGAATCACTCCAAAAGATCAAACACAACAGACATTCAGAAGACATCGTCAGCACATGCATATGAATACATTTACATAGAAAGCTAAAAAAAGCTTCTCCCCTTCCTTTTTCGGGCTTCATCCTCATTTCGAGTGGACTCCGATGCGCAAATTAGCTGACGGAGGAAGCTTGAAGAAGTCCCTCACGAATCTGAGAGGCAACATCGCGAACAGCACCAGGACCATGGGGAACGAAGACAGTAGAAGATTTAGATGCAGCACCGATTTCCTTCATGGTGTCGAAGTACTGGGTGACGAGGACCATGTCCATGACGTCCTTGGCACTGGTCCCAGGCACGTTTTCTGAGAAGCCCAGTACGCTATCTCTCAAACCATCCACAATCGCCTGACGCTGGCGGGCAATGCCAAGCCCAGCAAGATACTTCGACTCAGCCTCACCTTCAGCTCTCTTGATTTGCAGAATCTTCTCTGCTTCAGCCTTCTCATTAGCTGCTACCCTTAGTCTCGCAGCTGAGAAGCACAATATCATATGACGACGTTTAGAAACTTAAAAATATTAAGAGTTTGAATAAGACAATGCAAATGGTTAAGCTGGGATAAAAATTCAGCAAAAATACAAACTTCTACACAGTTTCATATTATGTTAACTGGAAGGGACACCTTATGTGCTTAAAATATTCTTCCTTCCCGGGAAGACTAGTATTTGCTTCTGTATAGAAGAACGAGATCAATTATCAATGATCAATAAAATCTTCTGAATTTAGGCCTCTCAAAAAAATTTAGTGCATCTTCTAAAATCTAGTAGATGTTAATCCAAATGCTTGAAGAAATAGATGTAAAAGCAGAAAACCACCCTTCCTGAAGACAAGAACAAAGATTCCATCATCAATTTTTTACAAGGACTACAAAATGTGCAGAAAAGTATGAGACTCCTAATGTTTGTGATTCTTACCAGCATTTATCTCATTCATAGCTCGCTTTACATGCACATCTGGTTCAATGTCGACTATCAGTGTTTGCACAATCTCATACCCATATGTAGACATAGCCTATAAAAGTCAATGGCTAGAAGTTAAACCAAGTGAAGTCCATGGTTCATTTTCACAAAATCACAAACAACCATGCTTCTGCATTCTGTACATTACCTTCTCGAGTTCATCCTCAACTGCTTTGGCTATTTCATTTTTCTGCTCAAAAACATCATCCAAATTGAGTTTTGGAACACTTGCTCTTATCACTAAATCAATCAAAGGAAAAGCAAGGGATGTTACAAATGATAGTCATCATCCATGCATCAATAATGTCACATTTGAAACATACCGTCAAACACATAGGCTTGAATTTGACCCTTTGTGTTGCTAAGTTTGTAAAAGGCATCACTTGCCTGATTTGCAAGAGCACGGTATTGCACAGACGCAACAACATTGACAAAGACATTGTCCTGCGGTAAGAATGTCCATGGAGCCAAACAAACTTATTAGGTTATTCTGTGAAGATGAAACTGACCTAGATTTTTTAGCTTCGTATGGAAAATCTACTGAGTTCAGAGTATTTCCAAAAGAAGAGGCACTAATCCATGATACTACAATCTAGTAGACTATTAGGCTGATAGCAATCTCATTAGAACTACTAAAACTTAGCTATTTTCGTAATCATGGTCGTAAACTCAGCCTTACTCAGAACTTCAAGGAGGATTAACTGGCCGCAATACTCATCAATCATTTGCAGATATCACATGCAGAAAATTTCACTTTTCAGCTAGACGGTGATTCGAACTAATGTGCAATTCATGATTTCTAGACACGTGAAATATGTGAAATTCCTAGGTGACCATATAGACATACTTTTGTCTTGGTTTCACATCGCACATCCAACTGCTGCACTCGAAGTGACAGGTGCCCCGCTAGCCGGCTTCCAAGAATCCAGGGAAGGTAATGGCATCCTGGTTGAAGTACCTCATCGAACTTTCCAAATCTCTCCTTGATAGCTACCGTGGATTGATCAACTTGGACGCAGCAAAACATATTGCCCATGTTATCTCCACGCTATGCATCAAAAAAAGGAGAATTCAAATCATCAAGTCGTTGGCTGAGGAATAATGACAACAAATAACGCTTCTCGGAATTCAATATGAGACACAAGAATCTTAGAAATGGGGAATTCTATCGAAAGTAACAGTATCTTCTTCAGAAAAAACTCGGGCAATTGTTAATTTGACTGGAGTTATTTCTTATCTACTCATCAACTTCCAGAACAAATTTCTGTGATTCCTACTGAGTTCTTGTACCAACTTGTCCATGTCGATCTACACTAGAGCAAGCATAAATTTAATTGAAATTCTACAGCAAGATACTTGGACAGGAATGAAGCTTGGAACAACGAATTGACGCTGTCTCATAGCGAATTGCAAGGAACACAAACATCAAACAGGAAGGCCTGAAGAGAACGACCAACCAACCGCAAGTATCAAATTAGTTGATCTTCCTGCTCGTCAAAGAACAACTATAGTATGGTATCGGTGGATGCCTATTTATCAAACGAGAGAGAGAGAGAGAGAGTATCGATGCAATGGGTGCTGGAGCATCCACCAAACAAGGTTTATAGTAAGATAAGAATGACGAATTGATTTTATCGAGGAGAAAAAGTTCGCAACGTTGCGTCTCGATTTGGATCAGGGCTTTGTTTTTCCTATTTACCCCTAAACAACGAAAATCACGCCAAGAAACAAGAACTTTATTGATCGAATTAACCTGACAATGTTTTCCAGGGACAACAAGAACCTAACCAGGACCATGCAGAAGCGTGACTTAAATTATGTAAAGAGCATTCATGCCGGACAATATATCAACATCCCCTCTCACTTGTTAGCTGGGTTACGACAATAAGATGCTGCCGCTTTTCGAAAGGTACTGAAATAATTTAAAAAAATGATGACGATGATGACGAGAATTACCCTGTTTTCTATTCCTGGGGATGAAGTAGTTTTTCAAGGTTTCATCTTGATTTCACCAGAAATGACCTGGAAATGATACGGCAGGAAACAAGAAGAACCAAACGGACTTACCGAATATTCCCACGAGCTGTTTCTTGTTCTTTATAAGCTCGACAAGGAAGATGAAATTCATGCACTTTCGTGTTCTGTCGCCCATGAGGAAAAATGTCGTCATTATAGTCCTTCAAATTTGTGTCATTCTTTTCAATATGATTCTTGATTTTGTAATATACAATCAAAGTCCAAGACTTTGATCAAGTCTAATGGTTTGGCAATGGTTGCTAGGGGTCCTATCTTAAATTAAGCCATTCCATGAAAGATCGAAAAAACAAATTTAAAAATTGCATTGTTGTATATCGATTTACTTTTTCTTGTATAGGTTCAATGCAAATTGATTGTCGTTAGTGTAGCAGTTTCTTTTAACTTTGTACTCTTTATTTGTCGTTGACAGACATAAATTTGTCAAAATTTTAGTTCTAGTAACTTGAATAGAAAAACTCTACAAGTTTATGGACTCAATTGAATGAATTACAAATTTAAGGATCACACTAGAAAATCAATGCAAAATTAGGGATCATATATGTACTTCCTTCCACTCGTCAGATAAAAAACTCAACTTTGTTTCCAATTTTGTAAAATAAAGGATTGTAATTCGTTTATTAATTCGATGAGAATAGCATATCAATTCTACATGAAAACTAAAAATTGGTATATTTTAGAGAAAAATATAATTTGATCTCACTTTATGCTTAGATTGAACATTCATACTCTACCTTCTAATTGCAATATATTGAATATAAATAATATCATATCTTAGTCAAGAAAAAATATGAAATATTTATACTTTACCCTTGGCTATAGCTTTCACTTTCATAAATTAATATTTATTGAGGATGTAAAAAGTGTACAGATTTTGGAAATTAGAGGTTAGAGAATCGTGCCTAGATATTGTCAATTTTGTTTTAACTTTTTTTTAGCAAGAGAATAATGCAATTTGATAATATAAAAGAAGCAATCACCGTGATTGTCTACTTTGACCGGTTCCATTTCCATACCGGATTTGGTTTTGTCTTTTGGCAAATAGATAGGCACTCATATCCATCCTGGTAATGATTTAGTCTTGGCTCGCTTGACTTTAGAGTTATTTGCCATTACATCAAATATATATTTCAGAATCACTCCATCCTATTCGGCGTAGTTCAATTTATTCATGTATTTTTGTCATTCTACAAGCCTATCAAGAGCCACTTGTTGTCCAAATCTTGGCTCCGGTGACTAGTCTCTTGCAGTCATTGGATCGAGTCATCATAATTGCAGTCTAATTTAGATCTCGAAGGGAATCATTCCTCTATCCATACCGTTGAAGTCTCGAACGGGGAGGTTACAACTATAAAGTCAGTCATTTATCTATATCCCTTTCTTATTGGTCAAACATAAGATTAGAGGAAAAGGAAAATTTTAAAAGGAAGAAAGAAAAAGTCCAAGGCCGGCATGATCACGCGGCTGATCCAAACAATCCCCAAAATAATCAGCAGAAATTCCGCAACATTATACAACTAGAGTGGGGCTCGGAGTTTCAAAAATTAAAAAAGAAAAAAAAATCATAACATATAGCAAACCATGCCCATTATAATAAGCAAACTTCAAATTATGCTCACTATGACACATTTTTCCTAAATTTATTCTTGTGACAAAAAAACCCCCGACTTGTACTTTTTTGACACATTTGCCTTCCATCATAGTTCCGTTAGATGACTTTTCAGTTAAAACAATATCGTTTTTATTTCACTTAAGTCACATAAGCGTCATGTTAACAATGTTTGCTTTTCAGTGTCAATGTAGGCAATTTTTTAACAATCCTCATTGATAGAATTTGGACAGGGCTAAATGTGCTATGCAAGTACAAGTTTGGAATTCTTGGTGTTACAGAAAAATTATGCCTCATATTAAGCATAATTTCAAGTTTTTGGTGGCTTCTGCCTTACTAAAAAATGCAAAATTTCGAGTTTGGTCCACGTTTGGTGCAATGAGAAAGTAATCATTTGTTAGTTCCTCGTTCGGGCGCAGATTGTTCACCCCTAAGTGGACCATATCAGCAAGAGCATTTAACAGGACTTCAGTTATTTGAATAGCGAAGTTGCCAAATATGCAGAAATGACAAGCCAAGACACTCTTGAGAGCTTCAGGTTACCATGCAGCGAATCCCCCCCAACTGGAACTGCGGTTGCATCACCACGGGAAAGCGGCAGGTGATATTCATTTCTACATTAGTGAAGGCTCGAGTAAGCACGAAAGGTAAAGCGGGTGCTCTTATTCAGCACCGCTTTCTTGCAAAAGCTGTGCTTGAGCATCGCCGGAGAGGTGGACTTTCGTCGGAATTCCTCAAACTGGATACCAAAGATGGGATTGACTGTTGCACTGGGGCCATAGAATAGGGAAATGAAAGAGAACGGCACCCGCTTGCTTCCAACTCAGAACTGGCTATAGTCAGATACTTCCCATGACTTGCTTCCCGGCAAGTGCTACCTGTGGCAAGGCAAATCATGCAATCCTCGAGATCTTTATGAACTTGTATCAGATTAACAAGTCATATAGTGGAAAATGAGATTCTCTCACTACCATAGCCAAGTGCAATCTGAATCTTCTTATATCTGGTAAGCATGAATATACCGGACAAAAGAACGAAACTGCGAGAAACTTTTTTGTCACATTCTGGGTCGGATGGCACCGCATGCATCCTAGAGATAATGGTAGCGCACTGGATTAATTGAATGATTTATATCAACTGTCATTATGCACCAGAATTCATGTCAGATGAGAAAATAAAAGCTGCAAAACCGTAACCACTTTTAGACACACTATCCTTGAATACAGCAAATCCGAGATGAATATTCAAACACGCAACTTACAACAATATCTCTGTGCAGAAGTACGAAGGCTATGTTTTAGGCACACTTTCAAGATTCATATACACAGTGCTTATATAATCACTCCAAACGGTCAAACAAAACGAACATTCAGAAGACATCATCAGCAAATGCACACAAAAACATTTACATAGAAAGCCAAAGAAAGCTTCTCCCCTTCCTTTTTGGGGCCTCATCCTCATTTCGAGTAGAATCCGATGTGCAACTAGCTGACGGAGGAAGCTTGAAGAAGTCCCTCACGAATCTGAGAGGCAACATCGCGAACGGCACCAGGACCATGGGGAATGAACACAGCAGAGGTTTTAGATGCAGCACCAATTTCCTTCAGGGTGTCGAAGTACTGGGTGACAAGAACCATGTCCATGACATCCTTGGCACTGGTCCCGGGCACGTTTTCTGAGAAGCCCAGTACGCTATCTCTCAAACCATCCACAATAGCTTGACGCTGGCGGGCAATGCCAAGCCCAGAAAGATACTTCGACTCAGCCTCACCTTCAGCTCTTTGATTTGCAGAATCTTCTCTGCTTCAGCCTTCTCATTAGCTGCTACCCTAAGTCTTGCAGCTGAAAAACACAAAATTATACAATGACTATCAGATACTTAAGAATATTAAAAGTTTGAGCGAGATGTTGCATATGGTTAAGCTCTGAAGCAAATTCAGTAGAAGAACAAACTTCTACGCAATTTCACTCTATTCTAACTGGATGAGACACCTTATGAGATACGACAAAACTTCATTTCTGGTAAGACAAGCATTTGCTGCTGGATATCAATTATCAATAATCAATAAAAATCTTCTGACTCTTGGCCTCATAAAAAAATTTAGTGCATCCTCTAAAATCTAGTAGATGCAGATCCAAATGCTTAAAGAAAAAAGTTGCAAAAGCATAAAAGCACCCACCCAAAGACGAACAAAAAGATTCCATCATCAACTTTTACAAGGACTACAAGATGTGCAGAAAAAGTATGAGATATCCAAATGTTTGTGGTTCTTACCAGCATTAATCTCATTCATTGCTCGCTTTACGTGCTCATCTGGTTCAATATCAACAATCAGCGTTTGCACGATTTCATACCCATATGTAGACATAGCCTGTAAAAGTTAATTGCTAGAAGTTAAACTAAAGTGAACTCCATGGTTCATTTTCACAAAATCGCAGAGAACCGTGCTTCTGCATTATGTACATTACCTTCTCAAGTTCATCTTCCACAGCTTTGGCAATTTCATTTTTTTGCTCAAAAACATCATCCAAATTGAGTCTTGGAACAGTTGCTCTTATCACTAAATCAATCAAGGAAAAAGTAGGGGATATTACAAACCATATTGATTATTCATGCATCAATAATGTCACATTTGGAACATACCATCAAACACATAGGCTTGAATTTGACCCTTTGTGTTGCTAAGTTTGTAGAAGGCATCACTTGCCTGATTTGCAAGAGCACGGTATTGCACAGATGCAACAACATTGACAAAGACATTGTCCTGCAGCAAGAATGTCCATGAAGCCAAACAAACTTATTAGGTTATTTCATGAAGATGAAACTGACATGGAGCTCTTAGCTTTATATGGAAAATCTACCGAGTTCAAGGTATCTCTGAAAGAAGAGGCACTAATCCATGATACTGCAATCTACTGGAGTCATTTAGGCTTGATAGCAATCTCATAAGAACTTCTAAAACTTAGCTATTTTCCATAGTCATGGTCGTGGACCCAGCCTTACTCAGGGCTTCAATAAGTACTAAATTAGCAGCAGTACTTATCAATTGTTTGCAAATATCACACACAGAAGAAGATGATTTCGCTTTCCAGCTAGACAGTGATTCGATTTAATGTGCAACTCATGATTTCTAGACAAGTGAAGTATGTGAAATTCTCACACAGAGAGAACAGATAGACATACCTTTGTCTTGGTTTCACATCGCACATCCAACTGCTGCACTCGAAGTGAGAGATGCCCTGCTAGCTGGCTTCCAAGGCACCAGGGAAGGAAATGGCATCCTGGTTGAAGTATGTCATCAAACTTGCCAAATCTCTCCCTGATAGCTACTGTGGATTGGTCAACTTGGATGCAGCAAAACAGATTGCCCATGTTATCTCCACACTATGCATCAAAAAGGGGAGAATTCAGATCATCAAGTTGTGGGCTGAGGAAAAATGAAAACAAATAATGCATCTCAGAACTCAATATGAGACACAAGAACCTTAATAGCTGGGAATTCTATCAAAATTAACAGCATCTTCTACAGCATAAACTCGGGTAATCATGAAATTTGACTGAAGTTTTTTCTTATCCACTCATCAACTTCCAGAACAAATTTCTGTGATTCCCAGTACTTGTAACACCCTTGTCTATGTCGATCTAAATAAGAGCAAGCATAAATTGTATCCAAATTCTATAGCAAGATAATCAAACAGGAATGAAACTTGAAACAACAAACTGACACCATCTCATAGCGATTTGTAAAGAACACAAACAACAAACAGAAAGGCCTGAAGAGAACGACCAACCCACCCTCAGGTATACAATTATTAGATCTTCCTGTTCCTCAAAGAACGACTACAGGATGGTATTTAACGTATACCTATGTAGCAAACGAGCATGCAACCGAGAGTGAGAGAGAAAGAGATGAGGAAGGGGTCTTGGGGGGGGGGGACTATCAATGCAATAGGTGCTGGAGCATATAATAAAGAATGTTTATATTAAGATAAGAATGACAAATGAATACAAGAAGAGCTTTTTACGCAACCCACGAGTTGACTTGTTATAATTTTGGGCAGCAATCATTCATTCACTAAAGAGATCATATATCGACAGAAAACTTGCGCTGGCCGGTCAAACTCTCATTTCTTTACATTGAATGAACAAGAACATTCAATCACCAGCTGCACCAGAAGATTAAGGGAAAAGCTCACGAAGCTTCATACGCATAAAAAAACGACGAATTGAATTCATAAAGAAGAAAAACTACGCAACGTCGCGTCTCGAATTGGATCACGACCTTCTCTTTCCTAATCACCTCCAAACATCGAAAATCACCTCAAGAAACAAGAAATCACAAAGCAAATTGATCCAATACTGTCTTCTGAGGACAACAAGAAACAAGAAGCCGACAAGAGCCTATGCAGAAGCATAACAAGTTCGAATCTTTATCGCAAGGTACCCACTGGGTTATCTACTGACCTCGTTTGTTTCTCTTCGTACTCAGCGAAGAAACAGATTATAGACCCGAATGGACAAATTCAAAGTCCTAATTGTTATTGGCATCAACGTTCGACGCTGAGGACGTAGTGGGAATACAGCGCAAATTGAAAGCGAAAGAAAAGGACAGCATCGGGCAAGAATGAGATACCGCAGCTTTCGAAAGGTACCCAAACGATTAAAGAAGATGGCGATGCTGACGACAAGAAGAATTACCCTGTTTTCAATTTCTGGGGATGGATGGAGCGGTTTTTCAAGGTTGCATCTTGAATTTCACCTTTTAAATGACCTGGAAATGATCCGGCAGACAAGAAGAAGAACCGAAGGACTGGGTCGATCGCCGCCGGGACCCACCGACGTTGAGCTGTCTTTTATCCTATAATCTCAATGAGGAAGATTAGATTCGTTGACTTTCGTGTTCTGTCGCTCATAAGGAAAAATGTCGACACTCTAGTCCCTGAACTTGTCTTGTTTCCTTTCAATATGGTCCTTGATTTTGTGAGTTTATTCAAATGAAGTCCCTGAACTTGAAAAATATTTTCAAACAAGTCTCTCTGCCGCCAATATCGGCTAATTGAAACTAACGGGTTGATGGGTGCTAGCTAAGCGTTCCACCTTAATTTGAAAAAAGAGAGTCCTATATTAAAATAAGGAGTAAAATAAGGAGGGAAAAACACAAGTGGTCCATGAACTTTAATTCAATGTGTAATGCGATCCCTAAGTTTTTAATTTATTTTATGTAATCTCTAAATTTTTGCCCAGTAAACAATATTGTTCTTGAACTTTTAATTTATTTAATGCGGTTCTTAAACTTTTAATACATATTCAATCTAATTTCTGAATTATATGAAAATATTTAATATTATCCATGAACTAGAATAAATGAAATGACATCATTGAGCATTTTTATATAGTTCATAAATTAACTCAAACATATATTACAAATTAAAAAGTTGATGGAAGATATTGAGCAATCAGTTAAAGTTTAGAGATTATATTAAATAAATTTTAAAATTTAAAGATCATATTACACATTAAGTTAATTATCATCTGCTATATTCTTGTTTGATTTCATTTATGCTCTGTAGATCGAATATTTTACTAAAGGTCGTAAAATGGGGCAAGGAGATAATCGTGCATGGATCAATCTACTTTTTTAGCAGTACAGTCTACTATATAGAATCCGAAGGGAATCATTCCTCTATCTGATGGGGTCAATTCCAAAAAAAATCCCAAACTTTAGGTCAAGTCCCAAATATACCCTGAACTTTTTTTTGTCTCGAGAAAAACCCCAAACTTTAGGTTTAGTCCCAAATCTACCCCGAAATTTTTTTTTGTCTAAAAAAAACCCCTAAACTTTAATTTTAGTCCCAAATCTACCCACAATTTTGTTTTGTCTAAAAAAATCTCAAATTGGTACACAAATGACAAATTTACCCAAAATTATTTTTTTGACCACCAAAACAAATTACCATATATTATTTTCCGTTAAATTTTACTGTCAAATTTCTAAATTAAATAACATGCCGTAATTAACGGGTATACTAATTTGGGATTTTACCCTTCGTTTGTACTAAAAAAATCACCAAATTTTTGATATGTATGTCGTAGAAAATTATTTTCAAAATAAAACCATTTTAGGACATAAAAAATTAGGGATTACTAATACGGCTTTTGATGAGGCTAACAATGTAAGCCCCGCGGAAGGGAGTCCCACATCGCTGGGAGAAGCCCTCTCGCCTCGCTTGATCTCCGGGGCTAACGATGGCAAATTTAGGATTAGAGTAAAATTTGCTGATTTTTTTTTACAAAAAAAGTCCCACATTGCTTGGGAGAAGCCCTTTGGCCTGCTTGATAATCTCCGGGGCTGCCCTCACCTCACAACTGCTGCGAAAGGGAGTCCCACATTGCTTGGGAGAAGCCCTTTGGCCTGCTTGATAATCTCCGGGGCTGCCCTCACCTCACAACTGCAGTTTTGGGACTGAGAACCTTAGTTTCATAGAACCTCTATGGTATCAGAGCAATAAGTTCCTTCTTTCAAGTGCATGCCAAGGAATTCAATTTCTGTTTGGGCAATAGTCATTTTTTTCTGAGAAAGCATAATGCCATGCCTTTTTACAATATCAGCAAATTGTGTCAAAAGTTGGCAATGAGATTGTTCATCGGTGAACAAAAGAATGTCATCAATATAGATTTGGGAGTTTGGAAGAATCGGTTCAAAGATTTTGCACATAGCTTTTTGGAAAAGGGAAGGTGCGATCTTAAGGCCAAAAGGAACAACTGTCCATTGAAAGTCTTTGGTTTGGGATACTGAGTAACCCGTCTTGGGGCTCCTGTCGATGGGTCAATTCCCAACCGCTGGAATCCGCCTTAAGATCGAATTTTGAGTAAATCTTTGCTTGAGCAAGGCTAAGAAAGAGGGAATTTCGATGGGGTAATGGGAATTTATCATCGGGAGGAATTCATTCAGAGGTTGATAATTAATTACTAACCTCATTTTTCCACGGTTTTGTTCAGCTCGCTTGTTGACATAAAATGCTTCACATGCCCATTGAGAGTCAGATGGTTCAATGAGACCTTGGCAACAGTTCGCGCATTCTTGTGCAAGTGCAAGGTGTTGTGGGTTCATTCCAGAATGACTTGCTCTCGTCGGATTAATGTCTTCATTCTTCTTGAATGGGAGTTTGACATAAAAAAGGGAGTTTTTCCATAAGGGCTGAGTGCAGGTCTGGGAAAACTCGGAATGTGACTCAGCACAAGAGGAAATTAGATTCTGGATGATTGGGTCAAACAAGGCGGGTTCAAGTGCATAGAACCGTTTGGTTTCTACAAATTCCCTGAACTGATTTTTGAAACGTAAACCACGGGAAAGTATTTTAAGCTTGGGGAGTTGGGTCAGAATGTCCCAGTCAATGATAATATCTTTGTCTGGGGATCTAGAACCAAGGACCCTGGTGGTAATAGAACACTGGGGAAAGAATTGAATGGTAATTGGCTTACTACGATACTTGGTAGCAAATGTGTCACCGTAAGCTGAATTGAAATACCGGTGTAGGGCTTCCACAATTCTTCTGGGAGAATTTTAGTGTCTAGAATGGAAGAACTTGCTCCAGTATCAATGAGTGCTACCAAAGGGATTGGTTTATGATATTTGGACAAAAGGATATGGATGGGGATATATGGATGGTGTATTGGTTCAGTGGTGTGGATGTGATCAGGAATATCGGGGAAGAAGGTGAAGACATCATTTTCGAGATAACGAGGCCGAGTCCGAGCTATATGTTTGGATAGCATAGAGAATATTTTTCGATGGTTGGTCGTCTAAGGAGAAGACAGACTCAATGTCAGAATCATCAAGTTGGATGCCAGTGCTCTTAGCGATTTTATCAATCAAATGGCTTCCACGACTCTTGGCCTTTGGACAATTTTTGGCAAAATGTCATTTTTTGTTGCAAACATAGCATCTATCTTTGCTTCGTTTTTTGGAGGAGCGATGATAACTTTTTCGCAAGAATTTCCATTTGCCTTTACTTTTTCCTTTGCGTGCCTTCTTGAAGGAAAACTTTTTAAAGTGTCTCTTCTTTTTGCAGCCTGTGCAAGAAGGATCGATGCAATCCCTAGGACACTTTATCTTCAAACCGGGTTTAAAGCATGCCTTGTCAAGATGTCTGTCTTCTTTAAGGAAGTTTCGGAAGGCTTATCTGCGGAGACAGAGTTCTTCTATGGCGATATGAACAGCCTGTTGGATTTCACCAAGAGTGGCTTCTGTGAGGCTTTTTTGTCGCTGTTGGAGGGTTTTTTCTGCAGCTTGACTTAATTCTCTTGGGATGGATGCCAAGAAAATAGGCTTGAGATTCCAATCTGCACCAAGTAAATAGAATAACTTGATCATGGCTTGGAAATGTCGATCAAGATCTTTGCGCCTTAATGAGCAACATTTTCGGTCGAAGAACTCCTTTCTTTTGAGTTCTTTGGAGTCTTCAGGCTTGCCAATGAAATACATGTGGATAATCTGGATAGCATTATCCAATGGCTGAGTTAAGAAGTACATTTGGTCTTGTTCGGAGGCAGTATGCCACCAATCTTTAAGTGCTCCTGTAAAGCAACTGGTAAATTCCAAGAGAATATCATAGGTCTTTGGGTTGAAAATGCTGGTGGTGAGCCAAGCATGGAATTCTTGGAGTCGATCAGGCCACTTATGATATGGAATGTCATCCAAGGTAAAGTAAACTTTGGAGGACGAGGCAGTGAAAGTCTGGGTTGCATCAGGTTGCTCTGGGTGGTGTATTTCAAGTTCAGAAAATATATCTTCGTCTTTGACACTATTTGCCATAAACAGATCTTCTTCCGAAGAGACTGATTCGGTAAAGACATCGAAATTGGATTTAGACGAAGTTTCAACTTGTGTAGCTGTGATAGTTTGATGACAGCAATTGAAGGAATCTGCTGTCGAAGAAAAGTCTCAATGGGATTAGAAATGGTCATGGTAGCGAGGTGAGTTTCGGGAGGATGATCTTTGGGTGGGTGTTCGGGTGTACCAGAGGAGATGGTGATTACAGTAGGAGTGAAAGATTCCTTTTGCTTTTGTTTAAGCTTGCGGAGCTTTTCTCTGAGAATCAAAAAATTGTTTTGAGGTGGAGGAGCAGCTGAGTTGAGAACAGCAGCAAAAGAGGATGATGATCCTAGAGACGATTCTGGTTTGGGTGGTAAAGAAGGAGAGGGGAAAAAAGGTGGGTCAATCGGAGTGAAGGGGTTTGTTGACTTTTGAGAATTTGAATTTGCCTCTTGAGCTTCTCAATTTATGGCTTTTGATCTTCCAAATAATGGCTAGGAGGTGCTTGCTTGGTTTCTAGCGAGATGAAGCCTTTTTCGGAAGTCTTTCAAAGATACGGCAAGATAAGTCAAGAGTCTTGTCTACACGTTCAAGACGTGTAGCAACAGAGTCAAGAAGCTCATTTTGGGCTAAAGCATTTTCAGTTTGCCAGTTCAAAACAGTTTTAGCAGCAGAGGGCTGTTTCCGTTGTCCTTGGGTATCAAGGCCAGTGGGGTTTGGTATCTTGGGGGAGTGCTGAAATCTTTGATGAGGGTCGGAGAACTTTTCCAATGGAGGAAATTTCCGGGGATGAGTGCTGGTTTCGGATGATTCAGTGACCTCGAGTGGAGGGAAGTCATCAGGATGGAACATACATATACTGGGTAGAACAGGGGGTGGAACTGGTTTGGGTAAGCAGGTGCTTGGTTTTGGGAGGTTTATGGGACAAGAAGGATTCTTCTTTACCCATTTTTGAATGGGCTTATAGAAAGGGGAAGTGGTCATGGGTTTGGTTTGAGGTTGAGGAGGAGTGATGGGTTTGCAGGGAGATGGAGATGAGGTTACTGTAGGAGTTTTAGGTGGTCCATAAGCGACAATAAACTGGTATTTACCACCGTCTTCTCCTAGAGGTCCAACAGTTGGATCTCCGTCAAGATACCTTTGATAAAGGGTATCTTTTTTCTTTTTCTTCTTTGAGGAAGAAGGTCTGTCATCTTCATCTCCAAATTGTGTACAAGATGAACAAGTACAATCTGGATCCCAATAGCAATGTCTAGCAGGGTCTTTAAACAGATGAATCGGTTGTCCCTGAGAATCAAAAGAGTGGACAAATCGTTTGTCATCCGGTTCGCTTGAAACAGGGTCAGCAAGGCAGGGTGTAAAGTGGAAGATGGTTGGGAAAATGGAGGAAGGTTCCTCTTTGGTTTTGTTAAACTTGATGGCAACAGTACCATCTTTTTTTCTAGTGAACTGTAGTTCACTAGACTGGATCGGTTTGCAACTTTGGTGGAGTTTTTCATAGTTGGTTACCCAACTATCAGGGAGGAGCTTTACTAGCAAGTTCTTCCATTCTAGACACTAAGGCTCCGTTCGTTTCTCGGAAAATGAACCATTTCCGGAAAATGTTTTCTTGAAAGTCATTTTCCAGGAAAATGACATTATTTTCCGGTGTTCAGGTAAAACCTAAAAAAGTCCCGGAAAATATTTTCCGATGTTCGGTAAGGAAAATGTTTTCCAAACTTCACCACTCGGACATGCACCGTTTAGCCAAATTTACAAAGTGTTCCGACAACTTCAAAGACACACTAGAGCTCAACAAGAGCTGAAACCAAAACTCAACAAGCATCTTCAGATATACACCAGAGCACTCAAGTGGAGAGAAAGTGATGAAAAAACTTACTGACACATATTCATCAAATTCCTTTTTAGTCCCTATTGCAATTACACATTGCGCTTAGTGACACCCGTGTTGCGAGCTCACCTTGGGACAAGTAAAGGCTAATGGCTATGCTTTGCCAGGCCGCAGCGGTTCTGAGGACTACAAAAGCACAGCAGGTCATTACGATCCAAATTGTATTTTCTTCAAGGGATGTTAACGACCAGCTTTTACGTATGGTTTTCCCGAGTCCACACCAGCCCCAAAGCAAATGACAACGTAACCCCACGCCAAAAATGTTGTGGGAAAGAGAAAAGAAAATAAAGATGGCCGCATAACTCTCACAGGCATTTCATCAAACAGATGGATCGCCAATCCCCATGGCTTTCGGTCGAGCCCACATCATACGAAAAGGACTACAACCATCATCAAGAACAGGCCACGCATATAAGAAAATTTATCGCATTACTGAGTTCCGGGGTCGCCATCTTGTCCGGCTGTGCAGGATAGCTCTTAGCTGGAAAAGTCAAAACCCCATTTTTGCCCACTGCCTCACACGTTCTTACCGGGCAAAGCAAAGTTGTCTCGAGACTCGAAAGAAAATTCCGCATGCATTTCGAATGGAAAATCTGCATTTCTAGTGTGATTAAAACAAGTGGGTTCTTTCTTTACTGTGGATTCATGAGCTTCTTACACCGAAAGTTCACAAATTTGTACTTGGGTACGAAAACAGATATCGCTGAAACGGCCATTGACGAAAAAGGGCAGGAGGGTTCTGCTCTCATTCTCGCGATCGTTTACCTGGCTGAAGATTGGATGCAAATGCCGTTCTCTCTGCTGCTCTGCGATTGATTTCTTCGCACTCCCAAAAAGCCGGACGAGAACGATGATCGAGGAGAAGAAGGGCAAGTTCGGAGGGATGGGGACAGGATTGGCCGTGGGCGCCGTGGCGGGGGCTCTTAGTGGGCTCGCCCATGCGGTGGGCTGGGAAAATGATTTCCTTTTTGTAAAAAAGGAAATCATTTTCCACACTTTTAGAAGGGAATTTTCCATTGACCGGAAAGTATTTTCTTTGACCACTTATTTTCCGCCCCCCGAACGCCGAAAAATTTGGAAAATATTTTCCCGGAAGTTATTTTCCGCAAAACGAACGGAGCCTAAAATTCTCCCAGAAGAATTGTGGAAGCCCTACACCAGGTATTTCAATTCAGCTTCTGGTGACACATTTGCTACCAAGTATCGTAGTAAGCCAATTACCATTCAATTCTTTCCCCAGTGTTCTATCACCACTGGGTCCTTGGTTCCGCATCCCCGAGACAAGGATATTATCATTGGTCAGGACATTTCGACCCAACTCCCCAAGCTTAGAATACTTTCCCGTGGTTTACGTTTCAAAAATCAGTTCAGGGAATTTGTAGAAACCAAACGGTTCTATGCACTTGAACCCGCCTTGTTTGACCCAATCATCCAGAGTCTAATTTCCTCTTGTGCTGAGTCACATTCCGAGTTTTCCTGCACCGCACCCAGCCCTTATGGAAAAACTCCCTTTTTTATGTCAAACTCCCATTCAAGAAGAATGAAGACATTAATCTGACGAGAGCAAGTCATTCTGGAATGAGCCCACAACACCTTGCACTTGCATAGCAAGAATGCGCAGAACTGTTGGCACAAGGTCTCATTGAACCATCGGACTCTCAATGGGCATGTGAAACATTTTATGTCAACAAGCGAGCTGAACAAAACCGTGGAAAAATGAGGTTAGTAATTAATTATCAACCTCTGAATGAATTCCTCCAAGATGATAAATTCCCATTACCCCATCGAAATTCCCTCTTTCTTAGCCTTGCTCAAGCAAAGATTTACTCAAAATTCGATCTTAAGGCGGGATTCTCGGCGGTTGGGAATTGACCCATCGATGCACGGACCCAAGACGTGGTTACGTATCCCAAACCAAAGCACTTTCAATGGACAGTTGTTCCTTTTGGCCTTAAGACGCACCTTCCCTTTTCCAAAAAGCTATGTGCAAAATCTTTGAACCGATTCTTCCAAACTCCCAAATCTATATTGATGACATTCTTTTGTTCAGCCCCACGATGAACAATCTCATTGCCAACTTTTGACACAATTTGCTGATATTGTAAAAAGGCATGGCATTATGCTTTCTCAGAAAAAAATGACTATTGCCCAAACAGAAATTGAATTCCTTGGCATACACTTGAAAGAAGGAACTTATTGCCCGAACCCCATATTGAGAGGAACTCCAAAAATTTCCCGAGAATGATCTCAATGCCGGACAAGTCCAAAGAATTCCTTGGCATTGTAAATTACTTGCGAGATTTTATTCCTCATATTTCTACATATCTCAGACCTCTCCAAAAGATGCTCAAAAAGAATCCTCCCTCATGGGGACCCAAGCAAACTCAAGTGTTTCTCACCAAACAACTTTTACAAAGCATCTTCCTCCCTTAAAGATCCCATCTACTGGCAAAAGAATCCTCCAAACTGATGCCAGCGACAAGTATTGGGCAGCCATTCTTTTAGAAGAAATTGATGGGAATAGGCATATTTGTGCCTACAAAAGTGGTCGATTCTCCCAAGTAGAAATCCATTACCATTCCACTTTCAAGGAAATACTTGCAGTCAAATACGGCATCAAGAAGTTTGAGTTTTATCTCATTGGACACCATTTTCTTGTTGAAATGGATATGTCTGCATTTCCTTAGATGCTCAAATTCAAACAAAAGCAAGTCCCTCATCCACAATTACTCCGATGGGCTGAATGGTTTTCTAAATACTCCTTCGAAGTTAAACATATTCCAGTCACTAAGAATGTCCTAGCCGACTTCTTATCCAGACCAAAAGAACCAATTCAATCAATTCACATGTATGTCAAGAAGGAGCCTCTCTCAGAAACATACCGCACCACTGACATGCAGTGTGGTTGGCCAAGCCTTAAATACCCTCCTGAGATTCCATTGGCCATTCGCCAAAATGTCTTAAAAGAAAGACTTACGGAATTAATGTGGGAATATCAGTTCCGAATTTTTCGTGACCATGGCGGCCTAATGCTCAGACCATATGGACTCCATCCACAATATCCATTTATCCATCCCCTCCGATAGTCTCCTAATGATGCATTTCCCGAAGACCTGAAATGGTTACTTTGGTACATGTTTAACCTGTACACAATAGCCATTGAATTTCCTACCGAGCAAATTTTGGGGTTTTTATCAAGGATGCAGCTGGACGTGATCATACTCAAGTTTTTCAAGAATCCTTTGCACAAATTCATCGACACTACCTTACTCCATCACCACCAGCAGATCCTCATTCGATGGCATGGGAGGTTACAATCATATGTTTAGCCAAGTGTTTTTATTTATTTATTATAAGGCCTTTACTGAGATATTTTCTGGGAAATGTTTATTTATAACCCATCATTACTGGTCAAACATAAAACTAGAGGAAAAAGGGGAATAAAAAAAAGAAAAGCCTGAGGCCACCATGTCAACACAGCTGATCCAGACAATCCTCAAAATAATTGGCTGAAATTCCGTCTCATAAATTGCCAAATGGACCCGAGATACTTTTATGGATTGATAGAGAGAGATTATGAAAACGACAATTATAAGATAATATATCGAATAAGCCAAGCCCAAAGGTGGGTTTTATCATTAATTTGAGTAGGACGAGGTCTAGGATTCTTGAATTTGGTTTGGGCCGGCTCGAGTTTCGGCTCGGACGGTTCTTTTTTTATGCCCCAAGTTTTGAGTTCGGATCTATATCCGATACAACCTTTAGAAGCCGGGTCATAAGTACGTAAATAATCGCGAGTTTCTCGTTTTTTGCGCCGGTGACTTATCTGTAATTGGACCGGGAGTTTGGGTTAAGCGATGAGACATTTTTAATTCAGGGTTTTCTTTTCTTCTTTCTGGCCATAAAATTAGGTCGAGGAGTAAGATATAATTATATGTCGTGAGATCGAGTCAAATATTGGATTTCCCGTAGCAAAACAGCAAAGAAAAGGAAGGGCAGACATCATTATCTAAGATTGTGAGATGAACGCGGGCCAGTAGATGAATTTTAATCAGAAAGTGACCCCTCGGATTATTCAAATTGTAATGTAGTGTCATAACGTCTCAAATACGATATCAATTGCATTTGGTTCTAGATTTGGAGAAATTATTTAGATTAAAGGGTTTCTTTAGATAAACAAATAATATTTGGTAAAATATAGTTAAAAAGCACCTTGGCAATTAACTTTGATTTAATGTTGTTTGGAAAAAATTAGCCTTATAAAGAATTTTAGGTATATATTTTAAATTAATGAAATAAAAAAATCCGTTGAATATAGGCAACAACCGTTGCCTGAGATTGTGTGACATCAAGTGACCTTCAATGACAATCACTTGAGGTCACATGACCTCAGGTAGGCTCACTAGTGGTAAGATCTTAGCTCATTGGTGGTATTGTGAGAGGTTGGATAGTGAAAATGGTGAGGGTAAAATTATGAAGTTCAAAAGTTTAGCAAAAGCACAGTTGGAAGAAAAAAATGCATTAACTTTTCGGAAATGCTCAAAGTCGAAATTTGGGTAGGACTTGCATTGGGCTTAGGGTTTCGAAGTACCATGCATCCCTCAAAAGCTCTCCCAAAAAAGTTGCCTAACACCTTAACGTTTGCTTGAGGGCCTTTGCACCTTCAAAGTTTATTTTCAAAGTCAAACTAAATGAACTATCAATAAAAATATTTCTTACATATTGAAGCCCAATTTCATAAACTTGGGATTGGAGTAGCAAGATTCTAGCAATATTTTGGGTTTTAACATTTGTTTCGATGCAATCAATATTGGGGGAAATTATCAAAAAAAAAATTCAAATATATCGCACTTGTGCTAATTTAGTCTTAAACCTTTCAATTTGATCAATTTTAGTCATAAACCTTTGACAATTTGCTAATTCAGTCTACAACCTTCAAACAATTTGCTAATTTAATCATTTCGACCAATTTTGATAAAAAAAAAATACTAACATGGCAATTCAATTAGCATTGGCTGTCTTACATGACACAAAGAATCGACACTAACGTAGGCATTTTTTGTAATTTTTAAATGATTTTAAATTTTCTTTGTTTTTTTCCAAAATTGGGTTGAAGGCTCTTGCCTAGTCTAGACAAGAGCATCATGACCAACGCCAGCCCCAACGGATGTCCGCCCTCGCTAGCCTAAGGCTAGATAAAATAAAAAAAAAAAAAAGAAAAGAAGAATTTTTTTGTTAAAATTGTCTACACTAACATCGAGTCGTGTGATGTAAAATTGCCAATGCTTACTAAACTTCAATGTTAGTCATTTTTTTTAATCAAAATTGACCGAAATAATTAAATTGACAAATTATCAAAAAATTTAAAATTAAATTGATCAAATTAAAATATTTATAATTGAATTAACACAAACATAATAAGTTAATAACTATTTCGATATTCTCCTAGTCAACATTGTATAGAGATTAGCCAATACCAAGACCAACTAGTAACTAGGGGTGTCAATGGGTCGGGTTGGGTCAGGTCTTGATGTTACCCGACCCGACCCGACCCAAAATGGATAAAACATGAAGCAAAAAAACAGGTCGATTCGGGTTTCGGGTTTTTTATTAAAAAATATGACAAAGGGAATTTGAAATGTTTTTACATGACACCGCAAGGCCTCGTCCAACCCGTTCATAAACATCTCCATAGACAGATAATTTTTTAATAAAAAATATGACAAAGGGAATTCGAAATGCTCTTACGTGACGCCGCGAGGTCCCGTCCAACCTGTCCGTGAACATCTTCGCAAACAGATAATTTTTTAATAAAAAAATATGACAAAGGGAATTTGAAATGCTTTTACGTAACGCCACGAGGCCTCGTCCAACCCGTTCGTGAACATTTCCGCAGACAAATAATACTCCATCCTCTAAAGTTCTGCGTCGGCCGCAAAAAAGAAGCAAATCATATGGAAGAGAGAGAGAGAGAGAGAGAGAGAGAGAGAGAGAGAGAGAGAGAGAGAGAGAGAGAGAGAGAGAGAGAGAGAGAGAGAGAGAGAGAGAGAGATTGATGGGGGTCAACCTGAGGGGCGATGATGACGAACTTGTGAGACGAGGCGTGCTTGGATGAGTTATGAGTATAAAGAGTTGTAGAGAAGAAAGCCTTTAATGTGCTTGGGTGGGTGTATTTGGGTTGAAGCATTTAATGTGCTTGGGTGGAAGCCTTTAATATGCTTCGGTGGAACAATGTTCCAACCCTAACTTGACCAAAAACATATATTCAATTTGTGTTTATAATTGTTACCCGAACAATATTAAGACCTGAAACATGTACCATACTTATTTCGTGTTCGGGTCGTGTTCGGGTTGGGTTGGATGAGTTTTTTGGACACCCCTACTAGTAACTAGTGATTCTTGAAGTTATCCTTAAGCACTCTTTTACCCAATTACAATGGAAAGGGAAGATGAAATTAGTCGTATGCTCTAAAAGATTGCAATACAATATTAGGAGAAAGAAGATCAGTGTTTCCACAACTATTAATTCTAAGTTAGAAAGAAGATCAATGTTTCCACAACTATTAATTCTAAGTTAGAATTTTTTTTTATCAGTTCTACTCTAATGCTCAAAATTCTATATTAGATTTTATTTTTTGTCGATTCTACTCTATTCCTACTATAATGCTCATATTTTTGTCATGTCTCCATGCAAAGCATGAAAGTCAAAATCCATTTTTGAAACTAAATTATCCTTACTCCTACCTCCCTATGAAAGTGAGAATTCGAACCCCCTACCTCATTCTTCTGATGTGAGAATGGTGGCCATTAGGGTAATTCTGAGTTAAATTAACCCAAAAGAACCAATGCTATCTTTATTTCGCCTTTTTAACTATACCGAGTGTGGTATCAGTTAGGATAATGATACCTTTGTAAGCAAATGCATCTCTTCTTCTTCATACATTAATTTGTGATGTTTCAATGTCCGAACTATTAATGCCTCAAATTTTGAAAAATATTTACAGATATATAACGCAAAAAGATGACTTGGCAAAGATTTAAGGATTTCTTAGTTGTTTAGGTACAATTCCTCATGAAATTTCCCGTCCTCGGAGAAGCTCATGGGCCGAGAATTCGCTTAATTTATAATCATATGCGTTGCAATTTATTTTTAATATTAAATATACAATGAAAATAGACACTATTTTCATTTTTTTTTTTTTATAAAAGTGAGGATAAATGAGGGACCAATGGGAGCGGCGGAACGCGCGAATGAGATTACGTGGGGAGACGGAAAATTTCTGGCCGCGCGGCCTCCAATCAGCGTCCTACGTGGCAAACGCATCACCATCCGATTCGCTCGCCCGCTCCCCCGCTTCATCTCCACCAAACGAAGCTTGGTCCCTCTATCTCTCTCTCTGGAACTCGCAGGCGATCGCTGAACCACCACCGATGGCGGCCGTTACTCCGTCGCCGGCTGCTTCCCTCGCCGGACTCAGGCGCCGCAGCCCTCTCTCCTCCTCCCGCTCCGCCGCCGCCTCCTCCCCTGCCAGAAAGGCGCTGACCATCGTCGCCATGGCTCCGAAGAAGAAGGTACTCCTCGCACCCTCGTCGACTCTCTCGGGATTTTCGCGCGGACGAGGAAAATTGATAGACCGACGCCATTGACGTTCGCTCTCTGTGATGACTGAGCAGGTGAACAAGTACGACGAGAGCTGGAAGAAGGACTGGTACGGGCCGGGGATCTTCTTCGAAGGGAGCGAGGAGGTGGAGGTGGACGTGTTCAAGAAGCTGGAGAAGCGCAAGGTCCTGAGCAACGTCGAGAAGGCGGGCCTGCTCTCCAAGGCCGAGGACCTGGGGCTCACCCTCTCCTCCATCGAGAAGCTCGGGGTGTTCTCCAAGGCGGAGGAGCTGGGGCTGCTCAGCCTGCTCGAGCGGGCCGCCGCCGTCTCCCCCTCGGCGCTGGCCTCCGCCTCGCTGCCCATCCTGGTGGCGGCCCTCGCGGCGGTGGTGCTGATCCCGGACGACTCGGCAGGGCTCGTGGCGGTGCAGGCGGTGGTCGCGGGGGGGCTCCTGGTGGGGGCGGCGGGGCTGATCGTGGGGTCCGTCGTGATCGGCGGGTTGCAAGAAGCCGATTGAATTCATTCCTTAACGTTAGCTAGCGTTGTAGAATGATGATAAAATGTAAAAGCTTTTCCCCTCTCTCTCTCTCTCTCTCTCTCTCGATCATCGCATGGCCAGCTGAACATGTCTTGCTGTTCTCCATTCAATTACGACCCACGAAATTCGGACAAGCTGCGAAAGGTGCGCGTGCTTTGAACTGGCGTAGGATTCGAACGCGCGTCTCTCTTCATCCTTCACCCAGTACAATCAATTCTCAATCCGATCCAATCCCAAAGTGAACGGACCGATTTTCAATTTCTAGGACTAGGGACTAGACTAGTCGGTCCTTGAACCTGACCCGATCTAATGGAACTGTTCAATATGGATAGATGAAAATAGGACAAGATCCTATAATTTCTACTTGAGAAAGACAAATAAAAATAAATGAGGAAAGTTAGAATTTATTAAGAAATTAGAAACATAAATGTATATATATTGTCGATCTGATTCGGTTGATCTTATTCTCATCCTATAATTAGGAATCAGATCACCATTCTTGAGAACCGTCCAAAACCGATTGATCTGGATGGTTCCTAGTTCCGCTGCGCACCAGCCATAGGAAGAACGAAAGATCACCGGGATTTCAATGAAGCTGAAAACCGTTGATGGGGGAAGATCGAAGATGCAGCGAATTATTTAGTGCGAGGAAGACAAAGCGAAAGTCGAGGAAACCAAAAGCCAAAAAGGGGAGGAAAACATCGATATTAGGTGGAGATGCGGGGTATCGATCCCCGTACCTCTCGCATGCTAAGCGAGCGCTCTACCATCTGAGCTACATCCCCGTTATGCTCTTCGTTACTGATAAATTAATAAATTTTAACTTCAGCTGATGCGGGAAGTCGCCAGCTATCGCCATTTTCGTTAACCTGCAGGACATGTTCGAGCTGATCGCGAGAGCGCGGTGACCATCGAGAATCGAAGTGAAAAGGTCTGATGCGAGAGACAGGTCTGCTCTTTTGAGTAGAATCTTAAGCCGTATCGCGTAGGCGGGCATGTGTTTTCTTTATCCAGCGATCAGAAATGTGAAGTGCGTATTCGACGCTGATCATGTTTGGTGCACAGTCTCTCGCATGGATAATGGAGGGTTTCGTCAGGGGTGTCGAGCGTTTGGATTGCCGAGAACATGTGACTCCTCTTATTTTAGCAAGTTACTGTGTTGCGTTTCGTCAACTAGCATTAGAACCAATTTCAGCGATTTCGAATTCCGTCTAGCGATGAAACAGGAGATTCTCATGCAACCGCATTTATCTGTTCTAGAAAATATACATAAGCAATGAGGTAGAACATCACAACTCACAGCTCCTGGTGGTGAGAAAGCTAGACACAACTCTTTCGAGGAAGGAAGAATTACTCGGCACGTAGATCGCTATGTTTCTAGTGTAATGCTGGCATTTATTCCCATTAGTATCTTATGTCGATCTCTAGTTGTAGCTGTAGCGAGTAGCCCAGAAAAGGTAATGCAAGAAATTGATTACGCTCAGCACGCACAGCAGCCAATAAAACCTTTCCAGGTGGTAGTGATTCAGGTTGCTGCCGGACATCCAAGGCGTTGGAGAAAACATGCCAGTGATACTATCGACTATGGATACGAGTGCTGAGCTGAGGTAGTAGCCCATGGCTAATGATGCCCAGGAGAGTGCTGTGGCCAAGGACCGCATGCTTCGTGGGGTTCCCGTGAAGAAGAACTCCATCATGCCTGCCAGCGTGAAAAGATCAGCCGATCCGAGGAACAAGTATTGCAGTGCTATCCACAAGAATGTGATCGGTAGTGGTTCGGCGGAATCTATTTTCCGAGATTCTGTGGCGACTTTCTTCCTCTTGACTTCAACCAAAGCTGCCACTGCCATTGCCACAATGGACAGAACTAATCCTGTCCCAATGCGCTGAAGATGAGTGATGCCCATTTCGGTTTTATTGATTTTCCTTGCAAATGGTATGACTAGGTGGTTGTAGACTGGTGCTAGTATCATTATGAAGAGGACTGGGAAGATGGGGAGGGAAGCCGGCGGGACTCTCAGGGAGCCTAGCTTGGTATTCATGGTGGCTGCTTGTTGGACTGAAAAGGTCGAGAGTTGTGCGAGGCAGCTGTTCAAAATTATAGTCGACATGAAGATGGGGAGAATCTTTATCACTGCTTTGACGCTTTCCACTTGACTGACGGTGCATTGGAGCATTGGGTAACTGGGATTCTTCATTGCTGCTCTGTTTAGGAATCCGAGATGCACCGTCAGGGTCTGACTTGGCTTCTTTCCTATGGCTTCCGCATCCTCTGGCTCACTATTAGATGGGCTTGTTGCCATGCTCACCACAGCATTTGTTGGTGTCCTAGATTTGCAAGTGTTAAAGATAGTTGCTGCTAGCACCTATCGGACACCAGGAAAAAAAGATTGTCATTCTCTAAGTGCAGCTTGCAGTCCCTAAGTTTTATTATTTTAAAGATGTTTTATTACCTTGAACATGGTTGTGATGGGGCTTCCGGTGGGTGTTTTGATGCGATAGGTAGAAGAAGCAAGGAGGAAGATTGGGATGGAGATCAGAATTGTTGCAGCCGATATCCCTAAGCCCCACTGCCACCCTATGTTATCTTCAATCCAAACCACAAACGTGACGGCCAGCAAAGCCCCGCAGGAGAGGCTGAAGATGTAATAGTTGAAAAAGCTTGATCTCTGCTTCCTGCCTTCTGGGGTAGTCTCATCAAATTGCTCAGCCCCATGTGGAGGTAGTGAGCCTTTTATCCCACCAACTCCTAAAGCTACCAGATAGAGGCCTGCAAACAACATCACTGTCCTTGCACCACCGAGTTCTTGACACGGAGAATGGGTGCCGGATGAAACACAACTCGGTGGATTTAATGAAGGAATCCGAGCTTGAATCATGAGAACTAGCAACCCCTGTGCTATTCAACACTAGTAAGATTTTGATGGTGATAAACATCAAACTTTTTTTTTTGGCTGTCAATAATTAATAAAAAATTGAATAACATTAAACTAGTCGGAAATCCTGCAGCAGTAGAGTTTTAAAGTGAGGTTACAGAGCACAAAGATGAAAGTAGATACTTCTTTTGGCCACTATAAGAACCTAGCAACTTAGGATTCTGGAATTGCCATAGGAACCCCTTAGTTTGAGTGTAAAAATCAGAAAGAGTCACTTTCCTTTGTCCTGAGCATAGAGATGAACGTAGATTCGTCTTTTTAGTTGCTTTGTCATACTCTGCGGCACTATGGCCAAAGGAAATAGTCATTTTACCATTTCCCAATCCTTTTGGGTTTTTACAATGATGATGAAAGAGAAGTGCCCTTGAATGTTGCTAAGAAACATTCTTCAGGACATAACGATGGAGATTAGTGACCTTCTTCATCTTCATATGCGGTTCTATATTATGGTTGAGCTTCTCTCTTTTCTTTTTCTAGTCGAATGTTATGTTCATAAAGACTCGGACGTCCAGTTGATATTTGCAGGGATATAGTTAAGAAGTTCAACATTTCTAACACCACTGGGTTTCTGAAACTTGGCCAATTCCTTTGGCTCAGGACCAGCATTAATTGTCTACATGTTCTTTGCATCAAATGACGTCAGTCTTCATCCGGTGCATCTTGACAGGAATTTCAGGACTATTTACGTTTCTGATGAGTTCTAATAGATGGTTTCTCTCAAACCTTGGTGAAGATAATTGATGGGGATTGATAATCACCTAACACTTTGTCAGGGCTCATCAACTACAAAAGACTGCTATAAGAGGATATCTGAAGTGACTGGTGAGATCCATTAATGGAAAAAAAGAAGCATGAGAAGTTTTGGTGGAAGCTTACCATGAACTCTATTGCAGCGCTCATCATATATATTCTGTAGGTCGTGATGCAAGCATCTGCTAGAAAGCCACCAAGGAGAGCGAGGAGAAAAGTTGTCCCCATGAAATTGGTGACAATATTGGCAGAGTTGGATGGCGAATAATGCATAAATTTTGTCAGGTAGACCACAAGGTTGCTTGCATTAGCCAGGAATGCTAAATTCTCCAGCACCTCCACAACTGTATTCCTCAAATAAACAATATAAGCCACCGTTTTATTCTTGATAAACAGGATGAGATAATCTTTCTATTCCTTTTCTTTCTTTCTTTTCTTTTTTTTTTTGGGGAGAGGGGGTGCGGGGAAGGTTCTCTGGTCATTTCTGCAACCCTTGAATTATAAACTAGAAACTTTTAACAGTAAGTGCTTGAAAGAATCCTGGAAAATGAGCTCTCAATAATTAGTTGACTGCTTACCCAAGACAAAGAAGGCAGCCACCATGCCTCCATGACGATCTCTGAGTGCAGGTCTGTTCCTCCAATCTACGTAACCTTCCAATTCATTCTGTTCCATATTGCCCTGATACTTGAAGAAGTGCTTAGTGCATATATTATGATAACATGTAAAAGAAGTAGCCAAGAGTATGAATTATGCTGGGAACTTGAGGACTTTGGATGGAGGGAGGGAACAGGAAACGAAAGGAGACACCATTTCCCTTCCTTTCATTAATTTGTGCTGAGGAGCACTTTTTATGATTTGAGCATTGACAGTTGGGCCCATATTTATAGACTTTGAGTATAGTGGTGAAACCTGATATGAAAGATCTAGACTCTGAGAAAACGACACCTTATTATTCGTGCTACTTCTGATTTGTTTTGCTTTTAAGATATAAGAGAGAACAATGCTTCCGGAACAAATGCTTCCACAAGCAAATTCTTTGTTCTTCTTTCTTGACTAAAGGATTGTACCGTACTTTGTGCTTGCTTGCATATCCGTTGCTGAAGTTTTAAAGGCATTGCCTGTTTAGTGTGCATACCAGTTATGTAACCATATTGTCTGCGTGATACCTCAACTTCAAAAGTCAAAAGAGGTTTAGAATTTTAAGTTTGATTCATGAGTTTCGATCTACAGTTAATTGGTGGTTGACAATGCGTTAACAATTTGTGCAAGCATCAAAACAAAATGGATTTTTAGGTTGAGAATAATATTAAATGAGCAAGTTGCTTGACGATGGGTGCAAGTCAGGTTGCTGTTTTTGACGATAGTGCTAATTTATGGCTTTTTCAGTGTGTCCCACTCCCTCATCACGTTCACATGCACCTCCTCTCCGGCAGTGCTCGAGCCCCCGCATGCTTAAGCCACTCGCTAGTAACCGCTACAAAAGACTCCAAAGCTTATCGAGCAAGTATCATCAGATATCAAACGAGCAGCATCTGCACTATTCTCGTGCCGTCCACGACAGGGCAGAGTCCTCATTCCTCAGAATCAATTATTGAAGGCCATAAGGATTTGCTCTAAAAATTAGCCTTCCTTCCTTAATGTCTATTGGTACTATTGCCTTCAAATCTTTAGGTTCCTAGATCCATGTCGTTAGTCTGTCTGAGCTCATTTTGTCTGTCTGCTCAGGTACCCTTACTGAGCTTTCCATGGAGATGCTTCTTCTTGCTACTAGACTTATCTATTTAGTGGCCTGCTCTTTTTATGGTGGATTCCTGACTTGTACTTTAATTTCCCTTTCAAATTACCTGTAGTTCCCTGCTTTCCCTGATGCTCGAAACGTGTGGACGCAATTTGACTGGAGGAAACTTGGTGCTGGATCATCTGATTGCGCTCCCAAATTGGGCGGCTGTGAGCCGAAAGAGACAGGCCTTATCCTGCCTCCCATTTACTCAAGTATCTATTGAAAATCCGGACAGTTCTTCTCTCTCGCGCTTTATCTAAAGCAGTCAAAACTATAACCAGTAGCAAAAGAACACAAAACAGCAAATAGATCCACATGGCTAGCCAAGAAGAAAGTTGGGAAAGAACTTACCTTGGTCTCGCGTTGTTAGTGGTATTGCAAGAAGGGTTGGCGGCCTCATGCTTGTCTGTGTCATTATCTTGCTGAGGATGGAATTAGAACCTTCCCAATCAAAAATGGTGGGGTTGAGCCTCGGGGTGTCGTGGGGTCGCCGGCGATTTTGTTTAGATGAATCCAATTTGATTGGCTGCTTAGGAACCTGTTGCTGTCCCACTCTCATTTAAGACAGATGCAGCTTGATGTGCACTTTAGGCTAGTGGCAAGAAAAGATAAGGAGCGCTCAAATCGCCATTCGACATACTAACTATTCCTGTGCCTACTTTTGATGCTGCTCAATCGATAGGATCACACATCCCATTGCTTAGGACACATCTCCCCCTCTAATTCGATATCTCCCTCCAGTTACACAGTAATTCTCGGCCACGCGAATCTACATGAATCGGGCACGTAAGAGAGAACTCTCCCTTTGAGGACAGTGCAACAGTGGAACCCGCTACTCGGTTCGACGTGGATAAGGTAAGCAAGTAACAGGATGGCAGCATTGGTCGTGTAATGGTGTGGTGGGGTAGGAACACACCGCCTCGTTTAATGATCTCTTATGGAGTCTCAACGTATTGTGGTGGGCTTTTCTTCTTTGTCTAATGAGCAGCACAGGTATGGGGGACCACGAAATGATCAGCCTATAGGAATCACACAAAAAGACTCAGAGCTGGGGTCCGGGCTCGATCAGTTGTCGCAGTGACGGATCTGCCGACTTCTGTGGCAGGAAAGGATGGATCTCACCTGTTCGTTCTGTCCTCAAATAGTCGGCCTCGATCAGTCTTCGTTGGAGATAGGGACTGAAAGACGGATTCTGGCTTTGATTGATTGAGATTAGCCACCTGATATGTACTTGAGCTTTGTGATTATCATGCCATCGGCTATGAAGGAGAGATTTTAAAGTGTTGTTGGATCACCTTGCTCTAATTAGTAATTACCACGTGCGCCAGACTACCATTTTGGAGGGAAATGAAATAATTCCCTTGAATTTGACATGTGTGGTGAATCTTAAACGTGATCATTCCAAGATAGGTCGATTCTCACCTTGGGACCAAGAAACAAATCAGCAGGACCAATTCCCAATTTATGAAATCAGAAAATGACCTCCACTTGATATTGGAATTGAATTGATTGGTCAGGTTTGGCTTCTAAGTGGATCCAAGAACCGGCAATGATTTCTTTCTTTGGTTTTTTTTTTCTGTGCAACTCGCAGGGATATGAATTTAGTTTTTGTCACATCCTATGTTGTAATTGCAAGCAGGGTGCTGCTGAGCGATTGTGATAATAAGAATTGCTTTGGGAATTGTTTTTTTATAATAAGAATAGTGGGGGAAAATTTCAAGTAAAGTTCAAAGTGATGATGTATTCTCAAAAGAGGACTCATAGTAGATCATATCTCAAATAAGGGTCTAAAATAGTCAATTCAGTTTTAAATAAGAACCTAATTTTCTGGTCGGCTAAATATTCATTGGCTGGTGAGCACATGCATCTCACGTGTTATTTTTCAAGTCATCTTTAGGGGCATTTTCGTCCAAAAAACTCTCTTCATTTTTCTTTCTTCTCCTCCGTTCATCTTCTTCGTTCTTCATCCGAGCCTCTTCAGCTCATCTTCTTCTTTTCGGAACGCAGATGACTCTTCATCAATTGCACAAACTTGGCAATGATCGATGATGACGGCTAGGGACGTGGGGACACTAGTGACCCCAAAACCAAACCCTAGGGCTCTTGATTATAGCCGCCAAGTAGATTATGCGAATGGTGCAATTCGAGGTGGAGGATGGTGGTCGGCCAGCTAGATTGTGTTTGGTTAAATTTTCTTAAAGTTATTGGATCAGACTCTAGATTAATAAATAGGATAATATGGAAGTGATTTTAACTTTGTTAATGAAGAGAATCTGGCTTGAATGTACATTTGTTCATTGTTGTCAGCTTCACTACTGATACCCTCTTATCTGCAAAACAAACCATTGAAGAAAGGGATGAACAGAGAAAGCAAAGAAAAAGAATGCAAAAGAAAAGTTAAAAGAGTCTTTTGGACAAAAATTCTCTTGAAGATGACTTAAAAAATAGCATGTGAGATGCATGTGCTCACTGACCTGGCAAATATTTAGCCATCTTGAAAGCTAGATTCTTATTTGAAATCGAGTTGGCCACTTCAAACTTTTATTTGAGATAACGTCAACTCTAAGTCCTCTTTTGAGAAAACACCCATTTTGAGCCCTTATTTAAAATTTTCTATAAAATATATATATATTCAAAAGTTGTATGGAAGAGAAAGAATTCGAAAGAGGAACATCTCTTTCTTCATTAGTAATGCCATAATCATTTTTTTCCAAAAATCCTCCAATTAAATGCTTATAAATTTGATTAAATTTCACTTTCGGAATAATCCAATTTTCTATGAATTTATTAAAATATTCTATACTAATCTATTTTCTATTTATAGGGTCATGATCTAAGGACTTTTGTGATATAGAACTAGAAGAAGACATGAATCTTCTTCATAAGTTCATTGCATGAGACTACTTTTTTTTTTTTTCCTATGGTTCGATAACTGATGTTGACCAACGAACTCACTGCCCTTTAGGCTCTATATCTCCCCTTTAGGCTCCGATACCATTCACGCCACTAGATTCAAGGGAGTTACAATTACAATATAGATTAGTATTCTAAATTATACTTAATTAGTGTCATGATACTTAATTAATTTTGTATGATAACTATTATAGTATACTAATTTTATAATGATATAAGATAGAGATATAAAAGGAAATTATAATTGAAGAAAATGAAATATAATTGTAAGCATAAGGCAAAATGGTTAGAAGAAGTAATGAATTTAAGGATGCAAATAAATGCTTATATGTAAAGAATAATAACAAAAACCTTCCATAGGCAGTGAGATATGCCGTTTATGAAACCATTTTTCCTCTTAAAAATCTTTTTCTTTCTTCTAAAGCCTTAGCAAAATCTTCGCTGGGGTTTTTTGTTAACTCAAAATTTTTAAACGAGGTGTCTTCAAATTTTTTGATTAGGTGTCTATACTATGAATAGAAGATTCTAACCTATCTAATTGCTTGCCTATTATATGAAAATGTTGGTTAGAGTAATTATTATGTTCAACAATCTTCTTGATTTCTATTCCATCGATTTCTAAAGATGTTTTGAAAGGGGAAGCAATGACTTTAGTGTCTTTATGTGGGATTTTAATTTGTTGAAGATGTGGATGATTGGATTCTATGATTTGGCCATAATTTAATTGCCATTTGTCAAATTGATCCAAATTATATATTTCTTTGTCTTTTGAAAAACAACCTTCAAACCAATCAAAAAAGAGTATTTGAATGTCATGTTTATACATGTGTTCATAGTATTCTTCTTTGATTTATTTTGTTTAATCTTTGAAATTTAGAAAGAACAAATCTCTAACTTCGGTATTTTCAAAAGAATTAAATTTTTGGTTTAGAAGAATTTTATTGGGCGCAAATTCTTTGTTTAAAACATTGATTTTTGTATCAGCAATCTCAGAAGGAGTAGGCTCAAAATAGTTTAGATTTTATTCTTGCTGGTAGAACGATCTAAATATTCCTGATCTATTGTTAATGCCACTAACATTGATGAGAGGAGGAGCACTTTATTGGGTTTCATCTTGAATGATAATAGAAGGTAGATTTGGATTCAAATCAACTAATCTTCTAGAAGAGGATGAATGGAAAGAAAGAATTGTCCTGATATCACAAAACCTTTTAGAGTATCGAAAGACATTTTGGAGAATTGTATGGTTACTTTTTCTTTTGGATGTTGGATAATATTTGTAGGGTGAGAATTGTGAAGAGGAAAAAATGGCTTTTACTTCTAACAATGATTCCAAACCACCAATTACTTTGGATATTCCTAAAATAGGAAACCTCATTATAAAATATACATCAAACCAAATCAATGTTTGGATCAATCAAATACTACATCTATTACTAAAATCAATAAAATTGTTTGGAAAAATCTGCAAAAATTATATTATTCTAGAGCCAGGCCTCTTGATATAGCTTTAGAAGAATCATATTCTAATACCCAACACAAATACTCTTTGGAGTCTATCTATGAACGGAATATAGGTGAAATTTCTGAAAAAAATCTTTTAAATATTCTTAGTCAAATGGTTATGCTTGTTAATACCTATAAAATCATACCTGATTCTACTAATCAATTTGTAGCATATCTTTTAATAGCTAATTTTACTAGACAATTAAAGGATGGTGGGATGATTATCTTACTGATGAGTAGAGATCACAAATTCTCAATGCTTATAAGTTAGATGATGGTGGTTATGCAATAATGGATGAAAATAATCAACATATCCAAGATGTTATTAATACTCTTTTATATTCTATTTCCCAATATTTCATAGGAGATTCTTCACACATTCATGATGAGAATCTTGATCTTCTATCCACTATAAAGTGTAAATCTCTTGGAGAATTTAGGATATATGAGGATTTTTTTTTCCAAAGGATCCTCCTCAAAACCGATTGTAACCAACCTTTATGGAAAGAAAATTTCTTGCTAGTCTTTTGAAGCTTATGGGAGAACAAGTCTGCAAAAAGATAAGGGAGGAGCATGGTGAGCATATTCCTTATAATCTCCTTTTATATGGTGAACTAGTTTCTTATGTTTATAAAATTGGAACACAATTATGTACCAACATACGTCTTCAAAAACAACTTTAAAAAGAGCAAAAAATTTTAAACAAATGATCAGGAGATTTTTTGTGCTCAATATGACATGACCCCTCTTTTATAAATTAAAAAAATACAGAAAATTCAAAGTCTTCTAATAGAGACACACAAATATTGGTTTGGTTCGGGTAGTTTAGATGGTTTGATCTACACTTGGAATGGGGAATCAAACTGATTATCATCGATTCCAAATTTTAGGAATCGAGAACTACCTAGAACAAATCGTCTTTGGATGGGAACACCATGCTCCAGAATCTCCAGTTTGTTCCAATCCTATAAGTTATTCCAATCTACAAAGTTTAGTATTTTGACCCATGCCGAAGATTTGAAAATATGTGACATGCCAAAAGACGTGGAATCTAAATGAGGGATGTGAGAGATTGAGATATGCTTTCATTGCTTCTAGGTAAAAATAGGGTAGCTACAATGTCGCGCTAAATTCGATTTATTCAAGGACCTACGTTAGATGCGTTATTGAATTACTTCATGGTCGGAAGATCACATAGGACCAATATGATCTAATTCAGAGAGTAACCCTAAATCAATTAAACAAAAAAAGAGTACTTAGAGGATGGCAAAAAAAAAATGATGCAAAATGTCGATGAATATATCAAGCTAGGCTTGGTTTTGGTTTTTGTGTCACTGGCAATCCTATTAGCATGTCATAATCATGCTTGTGGATCGTATCAAGCATCTTTATTTTGGTTCTATGTGTCGAATAATTTAATCACGATGAAAATGTGTTAACTCATATCATCATATTCGGATTTTCTCTCTGTAACTTGTGTTTCGCGTCGTGTCTAGCGTTGCTGGCCCACTGCCATGCCGGTTGCCAATCAGTAGATTTACATAGGCTATATTTCACTTGGAACTTAGGAAAGAGATGCTAGCACATTTTTTCATAGAACCCTAGGATTTTCCTAGTGGGCCTCGTGGACAAGAATTTGGGCCTTAACTGGATAGCATCAAGCCCAATCCATAGCTATTTTTATCTTATTGTTTTTTTTTTTCTAGGTCGTCGTTGTTAGGTACACGGTTAGAGACAAGAACGGTTCGTCGTTCATAGGTTATGTACGAAAGCGACCGCGACCATCGCGCTTACACAATCGACCAGTCCATTCATCACACCCCTCCAAAGAGTTCACGTGACCGAGATATTGTCGAGCTCAAATCAGGCGCACCGTATCTCGCGGGTTAGACGTGGATGAATTCGACCGCAATCTGAGTTATCGTCTTCCCTAGCAAGTCGCTATGCGAGTTCTTTTTTTCTATTTTTCTATTTTTCTATTTTCGGGTGTCGGCTGACCCCGATTCGACTTGTCAAGTTCGGATGAGCTGGTAGCTTCTTGGAAACGCGCTGAGCAAAAGAAGAATGCACCCACCAAGTCGTCTCTTTCAGTAGCCGTCTTCTTGCCTGCAGACGCCATTTTTGACCAAAAAAGCCCTTGTGATTGGGAGATCCTTGAATTCGAAGTTATCTGAAGGATGACATACACCGCCGGCTATTAGGAGCTCGAGAGCTTAAGTTCGAGCCCATCAATTATGATATATTAATTACTCTGTTTTATATTAATTATTTGATGTGAAATTTCTTCAACACGACTCACTCTTGTTTATCAATACCGACATAAGTGTAACCCTTGATGCTGGGGTTTCGATTAAGGATGAGCGGTTTTAGGTTTTGTTTAGGCGAAACTTTATTTGTAGAAATAGATTTCCTAATTTTTATGACTCACCTTACATACTTAGGAACCTATTCTATTCTATCATGGGTTTTTAGGATCCATCTAAGTTTTACTTGTACTCTTAATTGAATAATTAGAGTGAATCATCACTTTTAATAATCATCGTTTGCTACAATCAATTGATCACAACTCATATCTAAGATACATGAAAATTATAAAATATTAGCAAAGTAGAAATCTCATGCTATCGCCGGAAATGAATACTCAAGTTTCATATTACACCCATCGCGAAGACATCAACCAATTGGAATCGGAAAATCGGAACCTACCTATCAGAATAGGCACCTCAATTTTCGGAACTCGAAATATATTCTAGAATATAAAACCGAATTAATAGAACCGGTTTGATTTATAGATTCCCGACTCTATTCTAGAACCATGCCCATCCCTAGCGTCGATATGCTCGTCCGAATTTCACGCAACGCCTTGTTCCAATCCACGAAATTAGGAATCAATACCGTGGAAGCAATCGAACGGCGGGGAGAGGACAGGCGGCGATAAGCGATCGAGCAGGCCCCGGGGGTGGGGCCCCCCACCAGGCCGTGGCCTCCATTTCGTAAAAAAGGGCGACTCGCATATCAGGATTGGGATCGAGTCTTCCCTTTGCCTTTCCCTCCATACGAACGTGCCAAGTAATGGCGCGCGAGGGCGACAGGGACACGGTGGGCCCGGGGGCACGTTGACGTGGCCCAGCCGTGGGGCCCGGTCTGGCCCGCAGAGGCCCGCTGAGTTGGGGGTTGGGAATCGCCAGGTCAAACGGCGGTGAGTCACCTGTCGCCCCCCGACTCGCCCTCTACCCCTCTCTCTCTCTCTCTCTCCGCTCCTTATTATTTTATATTTTAAGCGCTAAATCAACCCCCTAAAAAATATAAAATTTTCCTACGCGTTTCATTAAATTTAAAAAAATAAAATTAGGGTTTCCACCAATGACTTAAGACATCTCACCCGTTCAATAGATATATTATTAATGAATTAATAAGATTGCTATTTCTAAATTTAACGTGCCGGTATAGCTCCTTTAATTCTCTCTTCTCTATAAAGATAGAAGGTACGGAATGATATTATGAGGTTTTTCATCTATTTTTTTCTCAAGAGCCTTCTAACGACTTGCTCTAATTCGTCTCTCTATTGCCCCCAATTATTTAATATTCCAAGCAATAAATTTACCCACGTTTCATTAAATTTTTCTAAAAAAATAAAATTGGGTTTTGTTTTTTGTTTTTTATATTATGGGGGAGCCTTGCCACCCGTTCCTTCCTGAATAGCGATTGATTGGATGGGATTCCTTTTTTTTTTTCTTTTTAATTTTTTGGAGGAGGTTTCGTCTTCTTCCTTAGCCTCGTTGTCATCTACATCTACCCCCTTGCCCCTCATGGAATTTACCCATTTGCCCCTGCTGTGGTTGAGTGGTTTGCTTGCGGTCAGGACCCTCGTGTCCCACCTCCCCCTTTCGTGAATTTCACCCACATGCCATGGGGGCTGATTTGATTTTGCATTGACCATACGAGGAATGTGGGTGTTTTTGCCCATCTTAGTGAAAAAGTGATCCTCACGATTGGATATTGTCTCTTCCTTTTCTCTAAACACGTGGTGCTTTATTTTACAAAGACCGCCTCAATCGATTTTCTAAATTTCTCTTGGGAATTCGAAAGATTCTCTTATTAGAATTTTCTTTGTCTGGTTTTCATATTTATAGTGAAATGAATCATGAAAAAGTACCGACAAGCATCAAATTTTAGGGAAAAATCTCATTGGTAATATATGAAATTTTATTGAACATGAGATTCTTGATTCTCTCACCGGTTGAGTTAGAAACTCCTATTTAACCGACTTATGGAAAAAAAAGTTTGTAAAGAATTGGTTGAAAGGACAACCGGAACAACTCACATTTTGGTGGAAACTTTTGAACTTAAGTACTTAGTATATGAAAGCAAAAACCGCATTTTGATATGATTTTTCTGGTATGATGTAACTACCCTTGCATATATTAAAGAAATACATATAAATAAGGTTATGCTTGTGAGTTTTAGGATTAATATTATGAAAAACTTCAAATCGGTATATTTATAGCAAATTTACTTCATTTTTTTTATCATAAAAAACTCTAGATTGATATATTCATGACAAATCACCCTTCATCAATTTCTGTTGAATTAGATTAATTCTAAGAAAAATCACAAATTAGTAATCTGCGACAAATTGATAGAAAAACCCGAAACTTGTACATTTGTCATTTGTCGTACATTATCTAATTTAGTAATTTGATAGTAAAATTTAACGAAAATTAACGAATGATAAATTTATCACAGATGCATTACTTTGAGATTAGCTTGAAACAAATCCTATCACATGTGTACCAATTTAGGTTTATTCATGAAATTAACCCTAACTTTTATGTTTACAGGTCTCCCAAAAATTAGACGAGGGCACCATGGAATTTTTTCAATTATCAAAAGCCTCAAATTGGTGCATCGTGGATAAATTTATCTCAAACTATTTTTTTATCATAAAAAACCTAAATTATTATATTTGTGAAAAATTTGCTATTTGTTAATTTCCGTCGATTAGATTAATCCGATGAAATTTCACTAATTGATATACCCGTGACAATCCCAAATTACTATATACGTAAACAATCACGAATTATCCAACTTAGTAATTTAATAGAAATTTTAATGAAAATTAATGAGAAGTAAATTTGTTACCTAGTTTGAGGCAAATTTATCGTAAGACTATGAATTTAGGGATTTTCGTGGTGTTAATTAACAAAAGGAGTACATATAAATAATGCTATGCTTCGTAAGTTCCGTACGTCTGTAGCTTGCTCAGAGATTAAACAAGGGCATCATGGTAAACACAGAACCTCTCTCTCCACTGTCAGGAGAATAAGAAAAGGAGAGAAACTATATTAACCCCCATCAAGAATCAAGAAAGTCTTCTTCTTCCTGTAAAGAGAGAAAAAGAGGAGCTTCCTCTGCTCCTCCTCCCACTCTGCACTGCAAAATTCACAGCACTTTCACAACCCAAACCCAAAGCTCTGTTCTACAACCCTCTCCAACCTGACATAGTTCAAATTCTTCCTTCTCTCTGTCCCTTCTGAGTGATGGGTGTGAGCAGCCGGTGTTCCCACACTTCTCACATCACAGAGATCATCATCACCAGCTTCTTTCGCCACAAGCCTTAGATTCCCCACCTCGACAGAGACGCGGAGGGAAGAACAGGACAGCCGATCTTCTGAAGAAACCGCTGTCATGGGAGCAGCTTGAGTGAGAGAGTTTGACCAAGAACGCCCCCCCCGTTTTTTTTTTTCTTCTTTTATTCGCGACCTTTGCTGATGGCGGGCGGTGCTTCGGCTTCGGCTATCACGACTCTGCTTCAGAACCAGAGGGTCCCTCCTCCTTCTTCTTGTGATGCCTTTTTCCTTTCTGGGTCTTCTCCTTTTCTAGGTACTCTCTCTCTCTCTCAGAGAATTTATATTTTTTCATATAAACTGTGTATGTGTAGTTTGAGTTCATCTCTTTTGGTGGATGGATAAATTTCTGTCTGCTCGATTCCTTGTTTTTTCTTTTGGGGCCATGTGGTATAACCCATCTTAGACTGTCAGTTATGTACCATGAGTTCATATGGTGGACAATCATTTAATGAGATAGAGCACATGGATTAGTGTAAAACTGTGCAGATGCAACTGATCTACCAGTATATATTCAAGAATTGTTCTTCAGCATGGACAGCTTTTTGTGAAGAATGGTCTTGAATGAGTTTTTATTAGGACCGTGTAGTACCTAGCGGTCAGTGGCCATTACAGGATACTACCATATTGACATGATATGGTGGTACAGGTCCAAGAGCCATGGTAAGCTTCGAAGATGCTCACAGGGGGAACAGATTGAGCAGACCATTTTTCCGGCCAATCGACCCGGATGAAAACGGGGAAGACGACCTGGACGATTACTTCCATCAGCCTGAAAAGAAGAGGCGCCTGACTGTTGAACAGGTACAGTTTCTTGAAAAGCGTTTCGAAGTAGAGAACAAGCTCGAGCCAGATCGCAAAATCCAGTTGGCAAAAGACCTTGGATTGCAGCCACGGCAGGTGGCCATATGGTTTCAGAATCGCCGTGCACGGTGGAAGACAAAGCAGCTAGAGAAGGATTACGAAGCTTTGCAAGCTTCTTATAACACCCTGAAGTCGGACTATGATGGTCTCGTCAAGGAGAGGAATGATCTGAAAGCGGAGGTCAGGATCTCGATAGTTCAAAAGCTACTCTCTGCATTCAAACCCTCTATAAAACTGTGGTTTTAGCTATATGTTCAGTTCAAAGTAGATCTCTTCAGGAATCACATTTTCATGCTTGCCAGAGAATGTACAGATAGTTGACTTTATGCCCTCGAAAATTTGATTAACTGATGAATGCTTTTTGCCAGGTTCTTAACCTCACTGACAAGCTGCTTCACAAGGGAAAGGAGAAGGAGACTTCCGAGCTGTCCAGCAAATCATCTCAAGGGCCATTCCAGAACCCCATTGCTGACTCTTTCTCTGAGGATGAAGTGTCTAGAGTCCCTATTCCTACATGCCGGCCGGAAGATATTTGCTCAGTCAAGAGTGACATGTTCGATTCTGAAAGTCCGCATTACACTGACGCCGGCCACTCTTCGCTCTTAGAGCCCGGGGATTCTTCCTATGCTTTCGAACCCGATCAGTCGGACCTATCTCAAGACGAAGAAGATAATTTGAGCAAGAGCCTTTTGTCCGCTCGCAATTATCCAAAGCTCGAAAGTACTGATTACGCCATCCCACCTCCAAGTTCGTGTAACTTTGGATTCCCTGCCGAAGACCCCCCCTTTTGGTCTTGGTCATACTGAGGGCGTCTTCGACGTCTCTCCCGGTCCCTCCTTTGTTTTCTTGTGTCATATGAGGGGAAACACTATAAGCATATGCAATAAGCCCCATCAATAGCTAGCGTCTGTCCAAATGCTGTAGTGAGTTTTCGAAGGAACCTCGAAGCTGTGCTGGTTTCCTTTTCTTTAAGTCTTGTTTTGTCGGGGATTCCTTCAATGGGATCTTCTGTCTTCTATGTAACTAAATAAAGAAACCTTGTTTATCATGGAATCTTGAGCACGTTACCACTTTGCTAGATAAATGGAGTTTGGACCATGACATGTAAATTCATCCTGTAGCTAGGGAGACCTTCATGCTTGTAAAATAACGCGAAAACCAGAGCCTGCCAGGGTCGATTTGGTGGTGCGAGGAACTGAACCCGACACACCTAGAGGTGCATACCGATTACCGGGTGACCCACATCCTTAATTACCCTTAAAAGGGGAAAAGAGCTTCTTCCATCAGCTTCTCAGCATGATGTGATGAAGCTCCTCAATCTCAGTGGGATGTTTCTTTCAACAAGCACAAAAATGCAGATGTTTCTCGAGTTCGCCTGAGGCGACAAGCCCCCTGCAGATTTCATCCCTCCTTAGTGGGAAGCACTGTCGAGGAAATCTTTTTCCAAAGAGCGAGAGTTGACTTTGCTGATGGTAATTTGTCTATGTCATCCAATTTCTGATGAATAGACAGGAAGAAGCAGAGTTCTGTCATGAAGACAATGGAGAATTGGAGGTTTGGAATAGAGGCCGCCAATGTTTTCGGTTGGTCAACAATGTCATTGATTCTTGCACATCGTGGTGCACCTTTAGAAAAATAAACTTGTACTTTTTGGCAATTGGGATAAAGACTTCCACCACTTTCGTAGAAAATGAATAATTTAAAAAGTATTTTTTAAAGGGATTATTTGAAATATTTTTGTTAGGAGCAATATTATAAAAAATTCCAAATTAATACATCTGCATCATCTATATTTTAAATTAATTTTTTGACTACCAAAAATACCAAACTTATAAATTTGTAACAAATTGACCATCTGTTGGTTTCCGTTAAATTATATTAATATCACAATAAACCATAAAATCGATACACAACATGTGACAAACTGAAGGTAAAGCCCTAAATTTATACCCGTCAAGTACCACGGGACAAAGAACACACCATCCCTAAAAATAATATTAAGGGGTTTGCTATAAATCCCTAAAGGTGTCTCCTTTCTTCTTTTTTTCAGCAATTTGATGGTAAAATTTAACGGAAAACAAAATAATAAATTTGTCATAAGAAAACCAATTTTGGGTTTTTGATAATAAAAAAATCAATTTGAGATTTTTCATGATATTAATCTTTTCAATTATCGATAACAATGTCTAAATATTTTCATTAGCAGTAAAAATAGTTTTTTTTTTCAGTTTATTTTTATAAGCAACATAACCGATCATTTTTTCGAAATATTTTATAATTTCTTTTGAAATAAAGGCACCCCAAAGGAGAAATTGTTTCCCTCATAATAGGTTAACTTGGAGTCAACGTATCAAAAAGGATTAAAAAAAGTTCAAAAGATTGGAAATGGAAGATTAAGAAAGCTCCATATTTCGGAATATCATATGTGCTGGAGCTCAATCTCCAGGAAGCTCTCATATGACTTTACCCATACGGCATACCACTGCCGGCCACTCGCGCGGCGCCAAGTGTCGCGTCCCTTTCCCCGGATTACCTACCGACCATCTCAAGGTCACGTTTTATAAGGTTTTGGCCGAGGAGGCAACATCGGCCGAGACATAAAAATCAAAAACAAAGGGGGACGCCCGCCATTTGTACGGCTGAGATCCGACGGGCCCGTGTTTTCTAAGCTAACCTCGCGATCGGAAAGCGTCGAGGAATCTTATCTAAACTCTACATATTGAGTAGTTAAATCATTCCCATACGTCGGATGACATGTGTTTGCTTAATCAACGGTCGAGATCGTTGGGTTCTGTTTTCTTTTTTAACGTAAATGTGGTTCTCAAGTGTTTTATGACACAAGCAAGGTAATCTCGCGATCACCGCCGGGCCCACCTGACGTGGACAGGAAGTGAAACGTGGCGTTTTGTGATTGGTTCCATTGGTGCTCGAGTCGTAGTCAAACCCACAATCTTTTTAATTTCTTACTTTTTAATTTCTTTTTGATATGTTTCCCGACGTCATCATCGCCGTACGGAGTCACCTCCTCGTCGAAACTAAGCTCCTGCCCCGCGCAAAAGTCGACGCTTTTTAATAAGTTAAACTTGTGAAATCGTTCGGGTGGAAATTATCCATTATATTTTGGGAAAAATCATAAAAAACTTTAAATTATAAAACATTTACCCCAAATTTTTAGTCTATAACACCAAAAATCTTAAATTTTTTAGATAAATGTTGATTTTTGGTGCTATAAAAAATTTTTGGAATAAATATATTACATTACATGAGTTTGAAATTTTTTGTGTCACAAAAATATTTATCACACTATATAATTTTGAGATAAATATGTTACGTATGTATACGTATGAGATTGTGTCACAATGTGCATAATTTTGGGCTTTTTGTGTCTTTTACTATAATTTTTTAGCAACTTATTTTAGGTGTTTGGGAAAAATAAAAATACTTTAATTTATATCTACTATGACAAATTTACCTTAAACTCTTTTATGTGATTAAAAAAATCTTACACTTGTATTTGTATAGTATATTTACTTTCCATTAAAGTTCTATCAATAGGTCTATTAGTTAAATGTCAGAAAATAGAGATTGTTAACATGGTACCCGAGTAATTTAAGTAAAATAAAAACTTCCCAGAATATTGATGGAAGGTATATATTTTACATAGACAAAGTTTTAGGGTAATAAAAAATGGTAAATATAAAATTAGATCGATGTCATAAAAAATTATGGTAAATATATTATAATCGGCATAAATTGTGATTTTTTTGGTGAATATAAATTTGGATTGATGTCATAAGGATAACGGAGGAAATTAATAAAAAAAAAAAGGAAGAAAAAAGGACGAGTTCGTAGGGGCGTGGGTATGGGGGTGCGCTGCAGCGGCGGGTCCCGCCACCAAAGAAGGCGCCGATCGCGACGGCGACAGCAAGGCGTCTCTGTCGGAAGCTGTCCCCACCCACCGGGAAGATGACGTCAGCAGCGTGTCAGTCCCGTGGCTTTCAGTGGGTGGGGGCCCACCACTGGGGTGCACGTGCCGGATCGCCGAGCTGACGTTCGCAACATAGGACTTTCGACAAAATCTGCGAACCACGATTCCATAGATCACGCCCCACTTGTTTTTTTACCACAAAAAAAAACAATATAAAAAAAAAAATAAAAGAATTACTAAACTTTTCTTTTTATCATCACTCCCGCCACAAGATATGGAATATTTTCCCCACGTGAATCACGATGGTCAAAGTCAACGGGTCGAAGCAGCGGTGAAGTGTGGGAGATGTCAAAACCGAATTCACGCCATTTTCACCATCATTTTGCCTATTTCCTAGTGTGAAAGAAGGCGATGACCTCACCATGATCAATGGGCTTGCTTCACGACATGAAATTGAGCCCGGATAAAAGTTGGAAATGAAAATTGATTTCTCAACATTCCTACTCTAAAGCAAACCATGGCCGAAAGATCATCGTGGAATGACCATTCGATGCCATCAATCGCCATTTGAAAGACTAGATGAAGGAATTTGGTTTTATACAAGATGACATTGGGATTGGCAAATGGCACGATGTGCATTCTTAGTGTAGAGCCGACTTGGCGCTATTTGCAAACAACAAGTGTAGAGATCAATAACATGGGGTTGTGAGATTTTGTAGGATTGTTGTCAGCTAATTAAAGAATGAGTCTAACAAATTCTCACATAATATCAAAGTATGATGTATTGATTGTAAATCTTTCCAAGCCCCTATGTGTATCTCCAATTTCATAATTCCATGCTTAGTTTTAGGCCAAAGGACCAAACTAAGCGTAAAAATGAATATTAGAGTATTAAATAATAAGACACACGTTCATCTATTGTTTTGAGCTTTTAAACAGTTAGGAATGATTTCATAAAATCTCACATGAATTCAGGATCTTGAATTTTGTAGAACAACTATTAATTGACCTCCTACTTTGCCACCATCACAAAATCTTGCATGGTGTCATAGAAGAAGATTTTGAATTCACATCTTTCCAAGCTCCTATCTACATTACATAATTCCACATTTAGTACTAGGCCAAAAGACCATACCAAGTGTGATGTTGAGTGTTAAAATATTGAGTAATAAAGCACATCTTCATCTAATAGAGTCCCAAGATTCACACACTCATTCGACCGAACTTATAGATTGAACCAGAGGAGGTCATTTGCCTCACAACATTCTCTGTCCCATCATCTATAATCTGTACAAACAATGCAAAACACCAACTTGCCTTGTGTTGCTGACTAAATGAGCCTCGGTTGGAATCGGGTTGATTTAGGTATAAAAGCTTTTGTACAAATTTGCCAGTCTTCCTTTCCGTGGAGGTCTAGCTTTGTGAAGTTAAGAATTTGTCTTCCATGCACAAGTCAGAATTTCACGTTCTCCTTCAAGAAACATACCATCTCTTGCTGCAGCAAATTGATATCGAGGTAAAAAGAGAGAGGTTGATCGCCAGTCCATAATGGTCACATGAATAGTTCCTTAAAATCTAAAGATGCATGGTGTGCCGAGCCATTTCTCCGAGGTACAGTGTTCTACATAACCATTTAACATCTGTCTGTTCTGGTAAAGCAGATATTCATCATTCATGCATATCATATACTTGGACTCTAACAGAAAGATTATCTATTAGATCAGGCAACATGCAAACTGAAGCTCCTCTAGAGTTAGAAAACACAGACGGACTAAAAATATCAAAATGGGCGCATTCAAACAGCTCGAATGTTCTGAAGACATTCAGGCTTGAGGAGGAAAGGAACTTACGATTAGGCAGAGCACAATGCAACCGGCAGCACCTGGGAAAATGGCATACCAAAAATTCAAGTGGTGCAACTTGGCAGCATCAATGAACAGTATCGGCAAGCTTGCAGCTGCAATCGTTCACACTAATGATTCATCTTTCAAATGTGTTATGCGGACTACCTCGAGGTGAGAAATCATGAGGGCATGAATAGGTGGGTTACCCGGCGGATGTGGTGCACGGGTATAGATCATGAAAGCAATAGATGCAGCTAGAGCCATGCTCCGAGCAAGCCAACCTGGACCAAACATGGAAAATGCAAGCACGCCAAAGGTTGCACATCCTATCTGAGCCATGAACATGTTATACTTCTGCATTGAACAGGAAATGAATCAGTCCTTGACCAAATGCAAGTAAATCATGCCATGTAGCAACTGTAAACCCACCGATCTTTCAAAGAGAAAAAGAAGGCACTGCTAAATGCAAGTTCTTGACATTTATAATGAAAATAATGTTGATATCTGTTGGTTCCTTGAGGCTCGATTGTTTTCTGACTGGCAGGAAGAACCCAGGGGACATATCACCCAATACATCATGGGAGTCAAAAAAAAAAGGGTTAAATTAGGCGATCCTCGAAGTGAAACTGGAAGATACTAAACCACAGAAGAGGACCAAACAAAGTCATCTTCAGTGGTTTCCACCGCTATGAGAACATTGCTATGCTAGATATGTATTTGCAGCTTGAATTTTTTCTCTGGCACATTAAATGATCAAGAGATAGATGAAAACATGACACCTTGGGTGACAGTCTGGAAAACAATGTGCATAGTAAAATATAGAGGGATCTATCCCAGAAGTTGAGGTCATAATATAGGGTGATTATGGGAATAGGATTGCCAATGCGATTTTCCTTGTATTGGATAAATTCAGATACAAGATGATAAAGGTACATATCATATTTTTAATGGAGACTTGGTATTTTCTAAATTATGAATGCTGCCCTTTTTTTCTCTTTGTTAGGGAACAAGTAAATATGTACTCAAATTTGAGAAATTGTAAACATGAGCTGTCATGACATTTATGACATATAGTTGGCAGCTAATTCCCCCAGGACGATGAATATCTCTGCAGCATATCAGTCATTTTTCTGGGTCCAACTAAGGTGGACAAACTGTAACTCCAATAGTTCTAATGTAGATCTTGTCAATTAGATGTTAGAAATCACTCTCCTTTTGCATTACATGCCCCTAAGGTTTTCAAGAACATACATGCTTGCATACAGACTAAAAGAAAAGCAAGGAGGGTTATGGAGTACCTGAGCAGCAGGGGAGGAGGGAGCAGTGAAGAGGACTGCACAAACAGCACCTAGAGGAGCGATTGTCATGGAAATCCCTTTTGATGCTAAAATTTGATCCATCTTTCCAAATATAGCCATTGCAGCAAATGCCCCTATTATGCCAACAAGAATTGAAAATTAGAACTGACATTGTGCGATGTTGCATGACAGATTATTGCACATATAGTCATCATATTAGAACTAAACTGTGCTCCAACAGGGAAGATATTAATTTGAGTTTGTTTGCATAAACTTATTTAAAAGACCGAAATGTTGCGAACCGTTAAGGTAACTTAGCAATGTAAAATGAACAACAATTAATGAGCAATCAAAGACACAAATCCTCCATTATTTTAAGTCAATCTGTAACCTTGATTTCCATCTAATCTACTTCATGAAATGTCAAATTTGGGAGATCATCCATCTGTTCGCACAACAGTAAGCATGAACGAATGACAAACACTTACATTACGATCCACAAGGGAGATTTCTCATGAAAAAAAAAAACTCAACAAAGAAAGAATGAACAGGGTACAACCAGTGGTTTTGACTTTCAAGAAGGTTCGAGAGACTTTTTTCCAGCTCATGAACCATTTGAAGGGACCATGTGATATTAATAGCCTTATTGCAGCATGAACAGCAAACTTCTACTCTGTCTCCTCACAGGCAAGAACAGCAAATTTCAATTTCCTACAATCTTGAAATCTCTATGAAGAATGAAACTGAAGGAAGGAACTTTTCTACTACATCCCTTGAAGACAGCATCAACAAACAGCAATGTGATCCTTCAATCGTGAGTAGAAATTCCCTAAATTATGTGCAAGCTCAGCGATAATGCAGAATGTCGATCCCTTCTATCCAAGACATTATTGTTGACGCTTGTTTTAGTAAATCAAACAATCGCACATCAATGAACAGTACCAGTAGTACCCAAACTAAGCCAGGGCAAAACTTTCATGGACAATTCAAAGTACATTATCAATCAGGAAGGTTCATATGGTAAGTTAGTGAAAAGTTAACTGACATAACGGAAACTCGACAAAAGAAACGCCAAGAATATTGTTTCTTTCTCTAAAAAGGGAATTTGGCAAACGATAAATTATTATAAATGAAGCGGGCGGAGGGACTAATTAGCCACGACGGAGGCGGGAGATGATGCTAACCAGCGGCGGGCCAAGTGATGTCGCTGAGAGACGGCGCCGACGAAGCCTTGTCGGGCTTCCAGCTATCCCACGACGGAACCGCCGCATTGCCCGACGCCGCCACCACAACGTCAGACCTTCCGCTCCTCTGTCTCCGCCTCCTTTTCCCCTCTCCACCGCCGACGGCCGGTCCATTCAAACCGAGACCGAAAGCTCTCTCCGCCCAATGACGAGCATTGAGTTGCGGAGAACACTGCGACGGCGGAGATGACGATGGACCCGAACGTGTGGGGAACAGGCGACCCGCAAGACTCGATTTTGGCCGCAGTAGGTAATCGCAGTTGACCTTCAGCTGCATGCCCATATTCTCTCTTCCTCTCTGCCCTGCTTCAACCCAGTCGCTGCAGCTCAAATGTATGGTGTGAACCGGAGAGAGAGAGAGAGAGAGACTCTGCTGCGTTAGCAGCGAAGAAGGGCGCTCTTGGAGATGTCGAAAGGTCATCCGGACGAACGACAGAGCGTTTATTTTATTCATGCAGAGATTGGACAAACTGCCCTCCACTCATTTCCTTTCCTTGGACTTTCTTATCATTGCGAGGAGGGACAAGCCACCACCATCGAAAAGCCACATGGAGTTTTGTTGTACGATATGACCCCCAAGAGCATGTTCATTTTGTCCCTTCGGAGATGCGTAAGATCAACCCACCTGCGCTGCGGATGATTGAGCATCCCTCGTGATTGGTCATTCACAGCTAGTCTAGGAAAAAAGCTAATGATCGACTCACCAACAACAAGCGAAGTGGACTCATGAGGCGATCTCGATTTTGGTCTGGCAAGAATGGCCACAGCAAAGAGACCAACTGCGGCCAGCGAGGATAGCTGAAGAGGCGATCAATGGGTGGGTTTCGGCGAGCATGACTTGAGCTTTACGAGATTTTAGGACCAAAGAGTCGGTTATTGGGCTTGAGGTGGTATACTCAACTCAAGCCCATGCCGAATGTTGGACTAGGCAGGCCTAATTGGGCCTGGATGAGCACTTATGATGGGAGAGCCATTTCTTATAACTGCCCACAGAACTTAGGGTGCATTTAGCTTAGTTTTGCAAATTAGCTTTGAGTATAATGTAAATACTGAAAGTTCAAAATTATTTGGAGAAATACAAATTGTGTTTGGTAAAACATTTTTATAAATGGATTTTGAGTTATATGTGTGTTTAGTAAAAAAACTTTGACAATGGACTTTGGATATATTTTTTATTTTTATTATTTTTTTAAAAAGACTTAACTAAACCCTTCGCCAGATTGGCAAAGGGCTACAATCACCGGCGAGCTAGATTTGGCACCGGCGGTCGTCGAATGAGGTTGTCTGAGGTTAGGTGACCTCCGACAAGGGTCGCATGACCCAGCCGAGGGTCATCGGAGGTTGCATGACCTTGGGCGATTGTCGACGAGGGTTGCTTGACCCAATCGACACGCAACCTAGGCCAAGCAACCTAGGCAATCATCGCTTGAGTCTCACGGCATCGGGCGGCCTCATCGCCAAGGGTCACCCGAGGTCGTGTGACCTCGCGCAGCCCTCGATTGGGTTGTGCGACCCTTGCCAGAGGTCACCTAATTGGCTGACCCTTAGTGAGGGTTGATTGACCTAACTGGCATGCTACTTAGGCGATCACTGCCTGGGTCTATGACCTCATGCAACCTCATTGCTGAGGGTTGCTTGAGGTTGTGCGATCTTCAGTGGCTCTCGGTTGGGTCGAGCAACCTCCACCAACGGCTGTGGCCCTTTTTGGATCGGCGAAGAGTTATCTCATTTTTTTAATAAAAAAATTTAATCAAGAACAAAATTAGAAATATGAAGAATTAATGAAGGTAGTTTTGGAAGGAAAAAATTAATTTTAATATTCTGTTCAAATACTGAAAGCCTAAAGCTATCAACTAGTTTTGGGGTTTTAGTATTCCTAATGCTTGGTTTTCAACTGAAATCTCTTCTCAATTTGTTGCCAAACGGTCCAGCATTTTCTCAAGGGGTTTGGAGGCCAAAAGCCCCTTGAGAATGCTTAATCAAATGCACACGTAGTCTTGTTTCACTTTGAGACCTCGCCTTACGGCGAAAACCGATCCCGTCGCCCCTATAATGACAAGGTCTTCACATGGGGCCACAATGCCTATGATCGGGTCTAGTGAGGCATTAGGATGGACAAGGACCATAGAGTCCAAGAAAACATATAGGCTACATTGGATAGACAAGATAAAGTTGAGATACGATTAATATTATTCCATCTTGTGTTTGTTCTTGGCTAAGAAATAATAAAATTGAATATAATAAAGATATGACCTAGATAAAAACTATGATAGATGTGGGATAAAGGTAAATAAGATTTTTTATAATTTGTGGTGCAAAAGTTATTTTTCTTGGAAAAACCAATTTTTAAATTAATAAAATTTATATAATAATTAAATATAAATAATATTTGAATTCTAATATAAAATTAAAAATTAAAAGTAATTTTCATTTATATTTATTCCTATTTATATTTTATTTCTACTTTATAATAAATATTCTGTAGCTATATAGCTATATATAGTATTTATATTTATCACATATTTGAGGCATGTTAGTATAGTTTATCATTTATAAAAAAAGGAATGATGGAAGGAAATAAGAAAGAAAAAGAAAAGAGATGGAAAATATTTTAAAAAATAAGTAATTAAAATAAAGTAGAATAACCCAAATTTTAAATAAACGAATTTCAACTGGAAAAGCATCTTTCTAATTCTTCTTAGAAGATAAGGGACAATGAGGTTTTGGAAAAAAGAGAGAAAAAACTACCCTCTTGGTCTCCTCCTTTGTATTTCTGGTTCATATTGAAGCTTCATGACTCCTCCATGTTTCTTCTTCTTTTCTTCACATTTAAGCTCCATAAAAGTTGCCAGAGAGTAAGCTCTTTCTTCTCCGTAATTCTCTAGTTCATGTCAAAAGTCCATGATCTATGTTCAAGTTGAAGTTTCACGAATTTGGCAAGAGAGTTGAAGTACTATACTTTTTGGAATTGTGATAGTGAATGATCACGTTTTATCTTATTAAATTTGGTATATTCCGGCTAATTTGCTTCAATGATAATGTTGTTCCATTTGCATTTCTTGTCATAATTAAACTCGTGGCTTTGGACAGTTTTAATAAATGCCTTTGCTATTTAAAATAAAATCTTACAATAGTCATAAGTTGATTGATGAAGGTTATCTCCATTTTCTTTTGTAAGTAAATCATGGGAGTTTCTTGCAATCTACATTTGTACATTTTTAGTTTCATAATATTGATATGTCGTTTATATTAAATAATGAATAAAATAATATATGACAATATTCAACTTTATAATAGTGGATATGATATAGCAAAATCCCTAGATTTCTAATCATACCTAATTTAGTCATATTTTATTTATAATCCAAATGAACAAGAGTAATCATATAGTTTAGATTAGGATTTCATTGCCTCATGACATAGTAGGACTTTGGCTATTCCTACGGTGTAATTCAACATCATTGAAGCATACTTGTCATTAGGTCATCGATTGAGTCGCGTAATTCAAAGATTTTGAAAATGACACTAGATGTGACATAATTTTCATATGTCGCTTATTTTGATACAAAAAATTTTCCATGGATCACTTAAGTGCACTTTTAAAAATATTTAAGTGCCAATTCCAATTTATGATACCGGAAATCTGATATGGCTTGTTATGTTTCCAGTTAATACTAATACCACTAAACGACCTCATATACATGTTTTGCTCCGTATGTAAACCCTAATTTGGACATCAAATCATTCCATCTCTTAATTAAACCCTAATTCTTACCGAGACAATTTGGAGCAAAAGTACGAACTAAATCTTATGATGGTGATTGGGGATGAGCTACATTCCAAAATTCATGGCTTTTTGTTTGAGATTCCCCTCTTTTCTTCCGAACTAGTTCAATTTAGAAGTTCATTCCCCTCTTTTTTGGCTTTTGTTTATCTGTTTACAAATGCAATTTTGGTTCCTATTGTCCTTAGTCTTTTTTTCTTAGCCATTCTTTTCGTCTTGTTTGATTAATTGGTCTTGGAATGGTCAAGCTCAACTTCTGGGGGTATGGGGAATGCGCATGCTTGCATGAGAGGAACTATGAAAAATAAACCAAAGATATTAATTTTAGTATGACCAAAGAGGATGGTCTTGCGCTAAAGCTTTGATGCTTTGGCATAGTTCGAAGAAGCTCCTGCACAATCAACGGCGACGATAGATTGATGTTGCTCTGACGAGGGTGGCGTTGTTAACTCTCTGTGATTCAACGAATGAATGAATGAATGAATGATGAAAGGACAATGAAAGACGGGGAAACTCGAGGCCTTTTTTGCCATGGAGAGGTAGAGAGAGACCAGTCATTGTCCACCTTGGACTTAAATGAATAACCTTTCTATTAAAAAAATATCATGGGACTTTTGTTCAGAATTTATCACCGGAGAAACTTAAGTAATCAATTTTTCTCCAATTTGATATTTAAGTGATCACGTAAGAAAATTTTCCCTTCCAATGTCAAAGGAAAATGTTCCTTTAAAAACAAGTAGCATTTGCAAGAGTTTTTTTTTTCTCCATATTTGTATTTATTGATTTTCAATATGAATTAAAACTGTGGTTTTGATATCGCTCTTAGTTTGTGGTTTGATGTAGTGCGTGTAGGATCTTGGCAAGGTCTTTCAAGGGGGGAACTTGTTCAGGCAGTCGATTAAAGGACCTTGCCTGATAAGCTGTGGGATTTTCATCACCTTTACTCACCCTAGACGTGGGGGACTACTATATCTTCATACTTACCTAGCGGTAGCCTGAACATGAATCATGACGCGGAATCTACCTTCCTTATTGTAAAACCCCCAAATTCCTAGTTTATCTTTTTCTTTCCAATCAAGGAATACAGCAATTTTCACACCAAAAAAACCTGGACGGTAGGAACTCTTCTTCACTTCATTTTCATGTCAGGTTCTCCCTGGTGGGTAAAGGGAATGGTAAGGTAACAAGGAAATAGTTGTGTGCTCAAGGCAGTGGGCGGAGGAAATATATTTTCATTAGTTTATAGAAATGATTTTGACATTAGGGGTTGGTGGAGCAGAAGGGATATGGATTTCTATTCGGTTCCTCTCCCTCTTGGTATAGGATACGTAGACTCAATAATTGAGATAGACATGCGCAATATCTCTGACAAATAATTGACATGCACATGCGTAATATCTCTGTATTGTCAGAGATATTTTATGATTTTTCAGATAAAAAAATGTTGGAGTCATAATTATCACTTGACCAAAAATTAATGTTTTTTCCATAATTTTATAGGCATTTTGAGAAGCGTTTAGGCTTTTTATGAAATGATCAAAATCTCAACACCGTCGTCACGTCTTGGCCTCAGCTTTAAATTCTTATTGTAGTGAATCGCATGCCTTTTTTCGCAATTTTTGCCCCAGGGACTCTTGCATCTTCTTATAGTTACCCTCGTGGGATATATATTTTCTCTATGTGGTCCCAAAAGTCTCGTGCCATTGAAGTCCTCCAACAGTCATAGCTATTCCCATTGAAAGTAGAGGTGGATAGTTTTCATGACGCTACGTGGGCTATAATTCTAGTGTTGGAAGATATAATATATAATTTTAGTAGAAGTTGGTCAGGACAAACGCCTAACACCAAGTGGACGAGGCTCTAGTTCTGGATCTGGCTCGGATCACCCTTCTAAACAAACTTGAATTATTCAATAGAATATCCCTTCCTTGCCTACAAATTGCACACTTACCATCAACTAAAGGTAGCAAACAAAGCAGGGGCAAGTTAAGATTTTGCAAACATCAAACCCATCCTCCATCGACCGCCAGATTGTGTCCGTTGATGAATTCGGCCTCTTCGGAAGCTAGGAACACGACGGCATCGGCGACATGCTTCGCTTTCAGCGCTCCTTTCAAGCTCGAATGAGATCCGTACATCCTCTCGGCTTCCTCCTCGCTCACGCCGCCGAGTGATCGACAGAGCATTGGCGTCGCGACCGCTCCTGGCGAGATGCAGTTCACGCGTATACTGTATGCTCCGAGTTGCTTGCTCGCCGACCTCACGAGACCCAGCACGGCATGCTTAGACATCACGTAGTCCACGAAGTTCTCGGTCCCGGTGCTGGCCCGGATGCTTGCCGTGCAAATGATGCTTCCCTTTATGCCCCCCGCCACCATGGCGCGCGCCCCGTGCTTGACACAGGCGGCCATTCCTCGAACGTTGACGGCAAAAAGCCTTTCAAAAGCTGGTATGTCAAGCTCGAGAATGTCTTGCTTGACGTCATTCGCCATGCCTGCATTGCTGAACAAGATGTCTAGGCGACCGTTTGATCGAAGAGTCGATTCCACCAAGGACTTCACCTGTTGCTCGTCTGTGACATCGCAATGGATGTAGATGCACCGGTGGGATCCGATTGACGCTGTGACATCTCGGCCCTTTACATCTTGGACATCGGCAATCACGACGTGTGCGCCGTGATTCGCCAACCGACGCGCCGTCTCCTCACCAATGCCACTCGCGCCGCCGGTGATGATGGCTACTTTGCCGTCAAGTTTGTATGAGGCGTGGCTTGCCATTTCTGTAGTCAGAGAATGGTAAGCAGAAAATGGTAAGCTGAGTACAGAAATGGCCTATGAAGTTGGTGCTGAGGGAGATGCGGAGCCACTTCATTTATAGAACTTGAGAAAGGACAAAGCACAATTATGTTTACATGTATACAATTGGTAAGTTGTCGGTAGGCTATGACAATATGAACTATTCACTAGATTATGGCTAGTTATAATAGCCTCGCTAGAATTCTTACAGTGCTCTAAATAGGACAGATAATAATTCGCAACTAATAGGTTTTGGTGTGAGGACGGGGTGAAATTTTCTCTCCGCATGTGGGCTAGGATGGATATAAATATGATCAGCCTCGCCACGTTGGCTGCCCTACCGCTACCGCCGCCGCTAGCAATCATATCATTTGAAAATTCGTTGGTGGAAGCTGATTTCTTTATATGCATTTTATAATTTTATAATTTTCTCCATTGATACCAATATTTATAATGCATACTTTCAATAATTTATTCATTTTTTTCTCACTAGTTAACCATTAAAATTCTCCAAACTAAACTTTTACGGTGGACTGCTTTATTGTTTCTTAATCTTTTCTTAGACAAGTATTTCTGTTCTTTTGGCAAGTGAGGCAAATAATTTCAGACATCGACATAATATATGCCCCGCGTGATACATGGGGTACTTAAATATGCACCTTGTGATTCATGGAGTGTGGATGGGCCATCTCCCTTATTGTCACATGTTAGAGGATGCACACAAGTTATATTAAAGAAATTCACATGAGGAATTGAATATATCGGTTAATATATCTTAATTAGCTCATAACTCATTGACTTAAACATTTCAATGAATATGAGTCTAACTAAATATATTAACATACTTGAATTTATGCTTCCTCTTAGTGATTTCCCGGGGGTGAAAGGTATCACACTTCTCTTTTGTGGTGGCTGAAGTTGGGATAATTTCCGTGCAGTAGGCATTGTGGTGTAACAATGCAAGCCTAGTGGCAAATTTCAGGGGCGAAAGATATTGGGTTTATGTTGTTTGTGGTGGATGAAGTTGAGGGGGAGTTCACATGTGAAGTGGGGATTGTTAGGACGTATGTGTGAGTTGTGAGAGGATGAAGTTAGGTATAATTTTTGAGTAGTAGGCGTTGTGGTGTAACAATGCTTGCCTGGTGGCAGACTTCAAGAATACCTAAATAAAATGGGGGAGTTCATGCACGAGGAGGGGATTGTTAGGAGGTAGATCTATGTATAGGAGTTGATAACATTCGAGATTATGCAAGATTATACACGAAAGATCCCTTTTTGGCTCTCTCTTTAGCCCTATGTCTTTATCCCTAGTAGGTCTTCCTCTACCAGCAGGTTTTTTCGAAAAACTCTATTTATTTTGGTGTGGATGGCAAGCTTCTTGATTTCAATAGGAGTCCTTATGAGTGTTATTTCTATATACTATTATCTAAAAATAATCAAGTTATAAATGACTAGATGAAATCAAGAAATAATGCCTCACATGCAAAATTATAGAAGAGGCCCGATGACAAACTTCCTGAATGCCTAAATTAAGGAGGAGCTCACATGTGAAGGAATGATTGTTAGGATACACATATGAGTTGTGAGAAGTATCGGGTTTCTATTGTTTGCTCCCAACGCCACGTTCTTTAGGTGAATTCGTTAATTTTACTTTTGTAAAATCCTGCGGTGGTTAATTGAAGGAAAAATGTGCTCCATGTTTAGAATAATGTAACGAGACACGTAGCTAGAATTAATTGCAAATCTCCTTAGCAATTTCCCTGCCTGCAAAAAGAGATATAATTTGGAAAAAAGAAGAAGAAAAATATCGATTAAAAAATGTCATTATCAATGGTGCCACCGGCGAGTGAGGTTCGGGTCGAGAGCTTCGTGTTCCTGCCGACAGTGGAACCTCTTGGCCCCGACAACACCTTGCTCCTCAGCGGGGCTATATCACGAACAATTATAAATTGTTAGGATACACATATGAGTTATGAGAGGTATCGGGATTTTATTGTTTGCTCCGAACACCATGTTCTTTAGGTGAATTCATTAATTTTACTTTCATAAAATCCCGCGGTGGTTAATTGAAGGAAAAATGTGCACCATATTTAGAATAATGTAACGAGACACGTAGCTAGAATTAATTGCAAATCTCCTTAGCAATTTCCCTGCTTGCAAAAAGAGATAATTTGGAAAAAAAGAAGAAGAAAAATATCGTTAAAAAATGTCTTCATTAATGGTGCCACCGGCGAGTGAGGTTCGGGTCGAGAGCTTCGTGTTCCCACCGACAGTGGAACCTCTTGGCCCCGACAACACCTTGCTCCTCAGCGGGGCTGGTTCTATCCTATATATTTTCAGTGCTTAAATTATATTATCTAAGTTCAAATTTTACTGGTAATATTGAAGACAGTCAATATTCACGAGTGATGTTATCACGGTAATTCCAAAGTTACTCAAGGCGTAGGTGCTTGAATTTGTTTAGGTGATCACAGGGCGAGCACAAGCTCAGATCACTGCCTGAAGCATGACCTTTCAAGCAACAGTCGAAGTTTATAATGGTGTTAGAACCTGAAATCCTACCGATGGGGTCCTATGTCATCTTCATGGTCTTTAGGAAACAGAGAAGACCTTAGGCCAAGAGTAGCAGACCAAGCATCGATCTGAATTGAATGGAGAAATCTCCAGAGTGAGCATAACACAAAGATATCATCACCAACACAATACTGCTCTAAGCGTGCAATATCGAAGTTGAAATATGGATATCCAAATATCTCCAAAACTTGAATACTTGTTTGCATGCATTGTCCGTATGGCAGAAGTCGAGAGCTCATTGTCCTTGGATATTCAACAGGAAGAACTAAAGACAGATTTTCTTTCGAAACAACTAGCAGCAGATATCAATTGCCAATACACAATCTCGTTCAAACGTTTTTCTAAAATCATATTCCAGAAAGAAAACTCCATGTCCATTCAGTGATCAAACAGGATATAAAACACGCAAGATCTACCCAATACCTAAAAATGTATTGTCTAAGAATGATCTCATTTTGATATTATGGTTTCCTTTTCTGCATTCAAACTCATAGAATCTGAGTTGTCTCTAGCATGTTATTGCTATACCGATTCAACTGTTAATCACACTTCAAAGGGAGATCCAATTAAGAACAGATTCTTGAAGATCTCATTTTTGTTTGTGCAAAATCTGATAAAGTTTGATGTTATTTCACTGATTCTCAGTAGTTAACATGTATGACGACAATTTAGATTTTAATCTGTCACTTGCTTTGATTATATGAACACCTTCATGAAACTGCTCACCACATGTTCGACGAAATGCTCTGGTTACAGGTCACTATGAATGTGTACTGCATACCAACATGGAAATAGTTGCTTTTTATGTAAATAATATGTCTGCTTAATAGAGGTGTTCATGCCCATGCTTTGGCTTGTGGATTTGGGTTTGGATCCTTACGTTCAGTCCTCTCTCTCTCTTATATTCTTCTAGCACATTAGGCTTGGTCTATGGATATTTTGCTCTAATACAAGGACCTTCCATCTGAATATATGTGGTGAGGTTTTCTAATAATTATTTTAGTTTAATATTATTAAGAGATTAACTATGTTCGTTGTTTCTTTTGTTTTTGGGTAGTTAGAGCCATTTTTTGCAAATGATTAAGGGATGAAGTTCTATAATTTAGGTTTCACATTACATGTTTTGAACTTTTTATTATTTATTTTGTTTTAAATGTTTATCCTTAATGGATTGTTGCTATTGACAAACGTGGATTTTTGTTGTTTCATTCATTTATGTTTTGCTTGATTAAAAATGAAACATAAAAAGAAGAAAAAAAAAGAAAAAGAAAAAAAAGAAATTGGCTGATTTACTATTAGACCCTCGAATCGATTAACAATGTAAGTTATAGATTCCAAAGTCTATAGAATAGGTCTAGGCTCCAAAAAACTAAGGATAAGTTTTGTTGGTTTCAAGTGGAACTTGGATCGACTCTGATATGCTCATCCCTAAAGAGTCCTATGATAGTCGAGAAGGATGGGTATAGAGATGATCAATGGGTGAGTTTCGACGAGCATGGCCCCGAACTTCATGAGAATTTTAGGAGGCAAGACTCTGTCATTGGGCCTGAGGTGCTATGCTCAGCTCAAGCCCACTTTGAAAATCGGGCTTGGCAGGCCTAATTGGGCCAGGACGCTGTTAAGAACGGGAGAGTTCTTCCGAACTCGCCTGGCAGGGTCCCTGCACGGGGCCGCAGTGCAACAAAACAAATAAAATTCATGGCTATTCCTTTAGTTGAATTCAACAAGCAGCACAAAAAGATAGCATCAGCAAGAGTTCTTGTTTTTCCAGATTTGTATTGCTACAGCAGCAAACAAAGCCCAGGGGAGTTAAAGGACTCTGCAAATTTCATTTCTAGCCTCCACAGGATGGTCTATCCCATTCCTGCCCATCCACCATCGACAACCAGATTATGGCCATTGATGAATTCAGCCTCTTCGGAAGCAAGGAACACCACGGCATCAGCCACATGCTTCGCTTTCAGCACTCCTTTCAAGCTCGAACTTGACTCGAACATCCTCTCGCCTTCCTCCTCGCTCACACCGAGCAGTCCATGGAGTAATGGTGTCGCGACAGCTCCAGGGGAGACACAGTTCACTCGGATACCGTACGCTCCGAGTTGCTTGCTTGCTGACCTCACCAGACCCAGCACGGCATGCTTAGACATCGCATAGTCCACGCGATTCTCGTTTCCAATGCTGGCCATGAGGCTTGCCGTGCAAATTATGCTTCCCTTTATGCCCCCTGCCACCATGGCGCGCGCTCCGTGCTTGACACAGGCGGCCATTCCCCGAACATTGACAGCAAACAGGCTCTCGAAAGCAGGTATGTCGAACGCAAGAATGTCTTGTTTGACGGTATTCATTATGCCTGCATTGCTGAACAAGATGTCTAGGCGACCGTTTGATTGAAGAGTCGATTCCACCAAGGACTTCACCTGTTGCTCATCCGTGACGTCGCAATGGATGTAGGTGCACCGGTGGGATCCGATCGACGCCGCGACGTTGTGGCCCTTTTCATCTTGGATGTCTGCAATCACGACATACGTGCCGTGATTTGCCAGCCGACGTGCCGTCTCCTCACCGATGCCACTCGCGCCACCGGTGATGATGGCTACTTTGCCGTCGAGTTTGTTTGAGTGTGGCTGGCCATTTCTGTCGGCAGAGGATGGAAAACCGAAGACAGAAATGGCCTATGAAGTTGTGCCGAGGGAGATGCAGAGCCACTTCATATATCGAACTTGAGAAAGTATTTTTACATTGAATGGTTGTTGTGGACTTTCTGTTAAATATATCATTTATACACTACGTTTGGATCCAATAATTTATAAAATTGACGAGTCATTGGTAGGCTATCACAATCAAATTAATATGGACTTTTCATTGGATTTTGGGTCTAAATAAAATTGATATGAAATAAAAATTGATATGATTCGCAACTATGGATCTGATCAGCCCTGCCCCGCCTCACCGGACGCTCTCGTCACCCGCGTTCATATCTTTGAACTTTGGAAATTGGTAGGCTTAAGCTGATTTTTGTTTTTTGTTTTTGTTTTTACCTGCATTGACTTTCTATTAAATATACATTGTACAAGAGGTTTGGATCCAATAATGAATAAATTTGGCAAGTCATTGTTCGGCCATAACAATCATATTTATACAGACTCTTCATTGGATTACGGCTTGTTATATCAACCTCGCTAGAATTCTCATTACATTGCTCTAAACAGAAGGGATACAATTTGCAACTAATGAATTTTGGTGCGAAAATGGGGCAAAATTTCCTCTTCGCATCTGGGCCGAATGGATGTGGATATGATTGGCCCTGCCTCATTAGATGCTGCCGCCATAACCCGTGATCATATTCTTAAAATTTGGAAATTTGTAGGGTTAAACTAATTTCTTTACACGTGCTGTATATTTTAGTATTATAAATGTTTTTTTTTTCATTTTCTCCTTAAATCATATTTTCAATAACTTACTTATTTTTCTCATCAATCAACCATGAAAATTTTCCCAATTAAACTTCTGCGGTGGACTCCTTTATTCATTTTCTCCTTCTTTTCTTAGACGAGTATTTCTATTCCTTTGGCAAGTGAGGTAGATGAATTCAGACCCTGACAAGTATAAGTTAAAAGCCAAGAGCAAAATTTAATAGGTGTGCAATATAGAACTGCAAACCTAAAGAAAATCGGCCGAATCTCATTTATTTAATAAAACTGCATCAAAGTTGTTGGGCTGTCTGCATCCCGCGGAGACGACGGATCCTGCCACCAAAGATGCTAAGTTCAGAAGCTGACAAAAAAGGGAGCAATAACTCTATTGCATAAGCCAAATTAAAATAGAAATTATAATAATTTTTAGGAAAAATTCCAAAAAAAGACCGAAGCCCTTTATTTTCTCAAATAAATGCCCGAAATAGACTTTTCTTCAAATAAATGTTTGAAATGGCCATGGTTGTTTCAAATCAAGGGTCTGAAGTGGCCGTGATTGTTTCAAATAAAGGCATGGCCTCGCTTGTTACTGGCTAATTAAATTTTTTGACCGATCAATGACATTTTCATTCAGATTTTCTTTTCTTTCTTTTTTTTCTTTTCCAGCATTAGCCAGCCACCGCTAGCAAAGGCTAGTGAGGGCTTGGCAACGTTGATGACCACAGGTGAGGCCACCCTCGCTAGATCTAGCGAGGTTTGGCCTCACTTGGGGCTGGCAATGGCCGACCTTGTAGATGGCCATGAGGGGCAGCCTCCCCAAGGGCGAGGGTCGCCTTGGCGGATCGAGCCAGGGCAACCCTTGCCTAGCCCTTTGTGGGCGCTGGCCGTCTACTGGTGAAGAGGAAAAGAAGAACTAGAAAAAAGGAAAAAAAAAGGAAAAAAAAGAAAATTGATAAATGACAAAAATTCCATTGACCACATAAAAGTTAAGTTATTATTTGAAACAAACATAACCACTTAGGCCTTTTTTTTAAATAAGCATAATCATTTCAAGACTTTATTTGAAATAAACAAAATCACTTTAGGTTTTTATTTGAAACAAGATTCACTTCAAATCCTTATTTGAGAAAGTGATAACATTCAGTCTCTTATTTAAAATAAGGTCTACTTTGAACCCTTATTTGAGCAAATATGGACACTTCGGGCTGCTTTTTTGGAATTTTCCCTAATTATTTTATACATAATGACCGAGTGAATGCTTCTCTCCTGTGTCTTTGACCGAGCTGCTCTCTATTTGCAGAATTTGTCAGCCCACTTTTATAATTATCTGAAAATGCATAATCTTATATATTTAATAGAACTTTGGAAAAAGAAAAAGGAAAAAAATTAGTCCGAAAATGTCTCCATTAATGGTGCCACCAGCGAGTGAGGTTTAGGTTGAGAGCTTCGTCTTCCCGCCGAGGGTGGCACCTCCTGGCTCCGACAAGACCTTGTTCCTCAGTGGCGTAGGTCCTATGTATTTTCAGTGCTTGTGTTTTTAGATGTTATCGGTAGGTTATAAGATAGTCAATATTTACGACTGATATTATCACGGTAATTTCGTCAAGAAAATGATAATTATATATATATTTTTATAATTCTGTTACTAAACAAAATATAGCAGGATTTACATAGTTCCAAGCAGATATTTCACTAATCCATCAGCAAACCTAGAACACGATCTGGGAACATCCAAAATGATAATTTCTCATCAATGAAAAGGTTGAGAGAGCAAGACTACTTTTACCATATGCTTCAAAAGTACTCCAGAGCTATCACCATCTTCATAACAAGAGATGCCTCTTATAATATTAGAGCTTAGATTGTGATCCTTTGAGTGTAAATTTTATGGGACATTATGAGGGTATATTTGTTTACAGTGTGTTAGTCTTTTGTTAGGCAGATGTATGTCTCTTTTGTGGTTGAGATGCGTGCTGTGATGTTTAAGAGTGTGGAAGACCTTGCGAATGCTATGAATGCCAATATTGGGTCGAAGGGTTGTAAGGTGGTGATCAAGTGAAGCTTTGGGTGCCAAAGGTGATAAAGGATATGGTGTCATGGAGTGCATTAATTTTTTGTTACAAATATAATGAGATGTATGATAAGGTCTTAGTTATGTCTAAAGAAGTGGGAAGTAGAAGAGTTAAGAGTGGAGGAGGTTGTCGTGATTAGCATTCTTTCAATGTGTGCACATCTTTTTTTCTCTTGGCAAAATGGGGAATTTGGTCCATGAGTTGACAGGGAAACTTGAGATCTTGAGGAAGAGACAAGACACAAATAATTTTATTTATTTGATGATTGAGGTAAGAGTAAATTTTGATGATGAAATTTCTTTTAAAAAGGGTAAAATGTAATATTTGGAATTTTGACTGGGCAAAGAGAAAATTGTGGGGCCTGCAAACAGAAGAAAGAATGACAAGTCAATAGAAAGAGGAGAAAGGGGCGCTCAGTTTATTGAGGCCGAGAGATAGCACAGAAGAAAGGGGGAAGAAAAGGGAAAGAAAAGAAAAGGGAGATGGAAAGAAAGGAGAGGTTTTTGCACCACAGGACCTTGCCAAGTCAATTCAACTTCAATTTGCAATATTCAGTAAGTGTTCGCACATCTTGTTCTCCAAATTGAAGTATTTTTTGGGTTAGTAAAAATCAAGTTGCGAAATCCGATTTTTAAGTTGTCGAGCTATGAGATTTTATGGAAATGGTGAGCTATGGCATTGTAGAGCTATGAATTTTGATGAGAGTCATTTTGGCGGGACGGTTTGGTTGGAGCGAGATTTTAGGATTTCACGGGCAAGTTTCATTTTGTGTTTAGGTTTGAGTAATCATTTCGAGTGAGCAATTTGTTGTCGCATAGGAGTCATTTTGTTAACGTTTAGGCATAGTTTAGCCGATTCATAGTTATCATAGTATTTTATTTGGTTTTAACATTGATCATTGTTTAATTATTAGGACTACAAGTTTATCGATTTATTTAGCTATGCGTTGTTTGGATTGAGTATTTTTAGGTGAGTGATGCTATCTCTTCTTTAAATATGTAAATTCATATCTTGAATATTATAGACGATTAATATAATATGAGTTATTAAAAGAATGTTTTTGTTGCATAATTTTGGCTCGGGCATTTATTATGATTTGATATTTGTGAATATACCAAATGTTTTTGGAAAGTTGTTGCAAAAGGTTATGTGTGTGTGTGTTGATTCCTGAAATTGGCTTATGAAATGGTTTGGGAAACACATCGTGATATATGAAATGGTTTTTGGATTTGGCTTTATGGATTATGGAGGGTGTTTGTGTGGTTTGATATTATACTCAATATCGCCATAAGCTTAATGAATGGCTTGTGGGTACGCATACTAGTTAGGATATACTTGTGGGCCAACCACTAGCAATATAGGTAAAAACCCTGCCAAGAGGAAGCTTAGTCGTCTCGTCACGAGGTGTTATGCATGATCATGGTAAGTATTTGAGTAGGAGCTTAGCCAATGGATGGACGATTTGAGAATAGTTTATGGAATGGAAGATTGACATGCGCTTTGATGAGATTGATCAATAAATTGGATTATTGATGTTTGTTATGATATTATTGGTTAACGAATATTTTTTGATATGTTTATAGTTATGTTAAAATTTTATCTTATATGTGAATCATATACTAGATTTGAAACAAGTGAGTTATGACGACGGACCCATAAGGGTTAAAAAGATGAGCAACTTGCAAGAATCGATTGTGGCCGAAAGAAGGTAATCCCAATTGACTTTTAGTAAAATGCCCTCCCCTCCTGTGAAAATTTGGAACGAATGCACAAGCTGGAGGGAGAAATTGTTCTTAGAATGCTTTCTAACCACTTCTAATTTACAACTCACCTCACGTCCTTATTTTACAATGTATAAGACAAACATCTCAAATCCTTAAGACATATATTAAATAAGCCGTGAAATCTTCGGATACTCCTTATTTTACAATATATAGGACAAACATCTCACACCCTTAAGACTAGACACATATCAAATGAGCCACGAAGTCTACAAAATTAATAAATGCACACAAACAATGTCAAATCCTTAAGACTTTTTTGTTGCAACATACAATGAAGCAACAAAAAAGTCTACAAAATTAATAAATGCACACAAACAATGTCAATACAATAAATGTACATCATACATGCATTTGAAAAACAAGTGTAGTAATTCATGGAAAAACTCTTTAATGACCGTTGTCTTCATCAAATGCTTGTAGCTTCATCTGTTAACATTTAATGCGATCTTCACATAGAAATTTTCATTCGAGTTCAAGCGATCCACCAAAATCCACGGTTATTGAATTGTTTTTGGCTTTTTGGAGCATTTGTCGACACAACAATCAATTTTATTAATACTTTGACAGAGAGCACTTCTTTCACTCATGCAAGATTGGACAAATTGCCTCCACTCATTTCCTCCCCTCGGGCTTTCGATTATTGCGCGGAGGGAAAAACAAGTCCCATAAAAATCGTATGGAGTTTCATTGCATAATGCAATCAAAAATGATGTTTATTTGTCTTTTCAAAGATGTGTCAGATCATCTGTCCTACAAGTTATTTAGCATCCCTGATAGATAGCGGTTTACCTAGAAACGAATAAGGATGTACGAGGACCATCGAGTCCAACAAAACAAATTGAGTATTTTTTTTTGCAGAAGAAAACAAATAGAGTTAAAAGATTTAGGATTTCATTTTCTCTCGGTATAGCTGGGGTTTTCAAAAATGTGTCAGATCATCTGCCCTACAAGTTATTTAGCATCCCTGATGGATAAGGATGTACGAGGACCATCGAGTCCAACAAAACAAATTGAGTATTTTTTTTGCAGAAGAAAACAAATAGAGTTAAAAGATTTAGGATTTCATTTTCTCTCGGCATAGCTAGGGTTTTCAAAAATGTGTCAGATCATCTGCCCTACTAGTTATTTAGCATCCCTGATGGATAGTGGTTTACAACTAATCTAAAAATAAAATTAAAGATTGATCGGGTCTAGTGACGAGTGAGGATGTACGAGGACCACCGAGTCCAACCAAACAAACTGAGTATTTTTTTGCAGAAGAAAACAAATAGAGTTAAAGATTTAGGATTTCATTTTCTCTCGGCATAGCTGGGGTTTTGGCTTTTCGTTTGGTTTAATTCAACAAGCACCAACGCATACTCATCATCAACCGAGTCTCCCAATTTAAAGATCAAAGCAAAATGTTCCTTACATAAACAAGATAGCATCGGCAAAGAGTTTTTTTATTTTTTTCCCCCAGATTTGTATTGCTACAGCAGCAAACCAAGCCCAGGCGAGATAAGAGTTTGTAACTTTTACTTCTAGTCTCCATAGGATAGCCTATCCTGCCCATCCACCATCGACAGCCAGATTGTGGCCATTGATGAATTCTGCCTCTTCAGAAGCAAGGAACACCACGGCATCAGCCACATGCTTCGCTTTCAGCACTCCTTTCAAGCTTGAACTTGACTCGAACATCCTCTCAGCTTCCTCCTCACTCACGCCGTACACTCCACAGACTAACGGTGTCGCGACCGCTCCAGGGGAGACACAGTTCACTCGGATACCGTATGCTCCGAGTTGCTTGCTTGCTGACCTCACCAGACCCAGCACGGCATGCTTAGACATGGCATAGTCTACGTGATTCTCGTTTCCAATGCTGGCCAAGAGGCTCGCTGTGCAAATTATGCTTCCCTTTATGCCCCCCGCCACCATGGCGCGCGCCCCGTGCTTGACACAGGCTGCCATTCCCCGAACATTGATGGCAAACAGGCTCTCGAAAGCCGGTATGTCGAACTCGAGAATGTCTTGTTTGATGTTATTCCCTTTGCCTGCATTGCTAAACAAGATATCTAGGCGACCATTTGATTGAAGAGTCGATTCCACCAAGGACTTTACCTGTTGCTCATCCGTGACATCGCAATGGATGTAGGTGCACTGGTGGGATCCGATTGACGCCACGAGTTCGTGGCCCTTTTTGTCTTGGATGTCCGCAATCACGACATATGCGCCGTGATTTGCCAACCGACGTGCCGTCTCCTCACCGATGCCACTCGCGCCACCGGTGATGATGGCTACTTTGCCGTCAAGTTTGTTTGAGGCGTGGCTTGCCATTTCTGTAGGCAGAGAATGGAAAAGCGAATACAGAAATGGCCTATGAAGTTGTGGTGAGCGAGACGCAGAGCCACTTCATATATAGACCTGAGAAAGGACAAAGCACAATTATGTTTACATTGAATGGGCGGCTTGGACTTTATGTTAAATATTCCGTTCATGCATTAGGTTGGATCCAATAATTCACAATCAAATTGATATGAATTTTTCATTGAATTTTGGCTCTAAATAAAACGGATATAATTCACAACTAATAGATTTTGACGTGAGGATGGGGCAAAATTTCCTCTCTGCATGTGAGCCCGAATGGATATGAAAATGGTCGGCCATGCCCTGCTGGACGCTCCCGCCATCCGCGATTATATCCTTAAAACTTTGGAAATTCATAGTTTTTTTTTTTTTACCTTTATTAACTTTCTGTTGAATATTCATTTATACACGAGGTTTGGACTCAATGATGAAAAAATTTGGTAAGTCATTGGTAGGCTATAACAAAAATAGATATATATGAACTCTTTATTGGATTATGGCTTGTTATATCAACCTTGCTAAAATTCTCGTAATGTTACTCTAGATAGGACAGATATAATTTACAACTAATGGATTTTGATGCGAGGCCCTGCCCCGTTGCATGTTGCCGCAACTTGAGAATAGATCCTTAAAATTTAGAAAGTCGTAGGTTTAAGTTGATTTCTTTACATGTGTTGTATAATTATGGTATTATAGAGTTTTTTTTTATTTTCTCCGTATATATCAATATTAATAATGCATGCTTTTGATAAGTTATTCATTTTTTTCTCATCAATTAACCATGAAAATTTTCTAAATAAAACTCTTGCGGTGGACTCTTTTTTTCCTTTTTCTTCTTTTCTTAGACGAGTATCTCTATTCTTTTGGCAAGTGTGGTAGATAAATTCAGACACCGACGGGTGTTAGTTAAGAGCCACGGGGATGATTTGATAGGTGTACAAAATAAAATAGAACCGCACGCCTCGAGAAATCGGCAGAATCTTATTATTTAATAGAACTGGACAAAGTTGTTGCCTTTGTCTACATGGTAACATTCATCCCACGTTCCAGAAGGAATCGGCCACCAAAGATGCTAAGTTCAGAAACCAACAAAAATGGAGCAATGCCTCTGTTGCGGAAGCGAAATTTGGTCTTTTAGTTTTCCACACCTAAGGAAGAAATTAATTGCATAATTTCTAGATTCTAAATAATTTTGCATCTTGTGTCTATGAAATGCAAATAGTTAATGAATTTAGTTAAATCATCTTATATCATTTTTGGGTTGATCTCTCTCTCTCTCTCTCTCTCTCTCTCTCTCTCTCTCTCTCTCTCTCTCTCTCTCTCTCTCTCTCTCTCGTGTGTGTGGGGCTCAATGTTTCACATGGACATTAGATTAAATGATATGGCAGATTCTAATTGGTTTAAATAAGGGAACCATATTCAATATTTTGCACGCTTGGAGTTTCGTTGCCTAACACAACCGAGAATGATGTTTAGCTGTTTTTTCAAAGATGTGTCAGATCATATGCACTACAAATTATTTAGCATCCGCAATGAATAATCGTTTACAACTAATCTAAAAGTAAAATTAAAGATTGGGTCTAGTGAGGAATGAGGATGGACGAGGACCACCGAGCCCAACAAAACAAATTTAGTTTTTTTTTCAGAAGAAAACAAATAGAGTTAAGGATTTAGGATTTCATTGCCGCTTGGCATAGCAGAACTTTTGGCTATTCCTTGGGTTGAATTCAACAAGCACCAACGCATATGTATCATCAAATCACCAACCGAGTCGCCGAATTTAAAGATCCAGGCAAATTGTTCCTTTCACTAACAAGATAGCATCAGCTAGAGTTCTTGTTTTTCCAGATTTGTATTGCTACAGCAGCAAACAAAGCCCGCCCAGGGAGTTAAAAGACTTTGCAAATTTTATTTCTAGTCTCCACAGGATAGCCTATATCATTCCTGCCCATCCACCATCGACAGCCAGATTGTGGCCGTTGATGAATTCGGCCTCTTCAGAAGCAAGGAACACCACGGCATCAGCCACCTGCTTCGCTTTCAGCACTCCCTTCATATATGAAGTAGACTCATACATCCTCTCGCCTTCCTCCTCACTCACGCCGGACACTCGACAGAGCAACGGTGTTGCAACCGCTCCGGGTGAGACACAGTTCACGCGTATACCGTATGCTCCAAGTTGCTTGCTTGCCGACCTCACCAGACCCAGCACAGCATGCTTAGACATCGTATAGTCTATGTAAGTCTCGAGCCCAGTGCTGGCCACGATGCTCGCTGTGCAAATTATGCTTCCCTTTATGGCCCCTGCCACCATGGCGCGCGCCCCGTGCTTAACGCAGGCAGCCATCCCCCGAACATTGACAGCAAAAAGGCTTTCAAAAGCTGGTATGTCGAAGTCGAGAATGTCTTGCTTGATGTCATTCATTTTGCCTGCGTTGCTGAACAAGATGTCCAGGCGACCGTTCGATTGAAGAGTCGATTCCACCAAGGACTTCACCTGTTGTTCATCTGTGACATCGCAATGGATGTAGGTGCACCGATGGGATCCGATCGATGATGCAAGATCGTGGCCCTTTTCGTCTTGGATGTCAGCAATCACAACAAAAGCGCCGTGATTTGCCAACTGACGTGCCAGTCTCCTCACCGATACCACTCGCGCCACCAGTGATGATGGCTACTTTGCCGTCGAGTTTGTTTGAGGGTGGCTTGCCATTTCTGGACGCAGATAATGGAAAACCGAAATCAGAAATGGCCTATGAAGTTGTGCCGGGGTAGATGACGGAGCCACTTCATTTACGGAACTTGAGAAAGGACGAAGCACAATTATTTTTACACTGAATGGTCGGTGTGGACTTTCTGTTAAAATTTCATTTATAGACTAAGTTTTGAATCCAACAATGAATAACTATGGCAAGTTATTGGTCTGTTAAATTTATTCTTTCTTCTTCTTTTCTTAGACGAGTATTTCTATTCTCTCGGCAAGTGAGGTGGATATATTCAGATACCGACTAGTACTAGTTAAAACCAAATGGATATTTTAATAGGTATACAAAATAGAACTGCACACCTAAAGATCTAGAATCTTATTATTTAATAGATCTACATCAAAGTTGTTGCGTCGTCTATGAATTCAGTTAAAATATCTTATATTGTTTTGGGTTGGACTCTCCCTCATGTGTGTGCGAGGCTCATTGTCTCACATGAACATTATATCAGCATATCGATATACTAAATGATAAGGCAAACTACAATTGGCCTTAATAAGTGAACCATATTCAACATTTTGCATGCTATTTGGTATATAAATTTCTTAATGCACTCCTAGGGGGTGGGGGAAAGATTAGTGGGCTTGAAAGTTTCTGGAGTGCAAACTCGTGCGAGTTTCCTGACGGCTGAAATTGTAATTGGCTCAAAGACGAATGCGTTTTCACGAGTAATACTATCCTTTCGATGGCGATGATAGGGGAAACAATTTTCTATACTCTTTGATGCTCCTCTGGATCCATGCTCAAAAGTGAAAGGGCAGCTTGAGCTTCTCCTTCGAAGGCATATTCTCCTACTTGAATATCCCAATGATTTTCCTTTTTAGGATAAGTTTTGTTTAACTCCCCTCTATCTAGATCAAATGTATCGTGTAAAAGGGATCAAATATAACTGGCAGTTATGTTTACATAAGTTAAAGCTTTTTTTTTATCTTTCCATAAATATTCATACACCTCTTTCTTATCGTATATTTTTTAACAATAATTTCTTTTCATTATTTAATCATTAAAATATTTTGTAGCAAAATAATTTAGATTACCTTTTATTTAAAATATATCAATTGTTTGCGCACACATATATGCTTATGCAGATGACAACTAAAACTCATAGATCTTTGGAGAAAAGAGACCTAGGTATGGACTTCATTCTCTAGAATTAATTATTTTCTTAAGAAGGGATCGAAAATTCTATGAGTTGATTGGTCTTTCTTGTCTCTAGAAACATCAAACTCTCGTATTAAGGGAGAGCATGGTTCCTAGATAGAACTGGGAATTGAGCATGGAATCGATCATGTTTCAGGTTTTGGTAGAAAGGCGGTTTGGTGCCCAGCTCTATATTTTTTGGAACTTGTAATATGTGATTCAGTTCCCAATTCCTAGGTGGAAACCGAATCGAACTGGATTGACCAAGAATCGAACCAAGAACCTATGTAACCCAAAATATACATGACATTTACAGTATTATGATAACGCTTGAGCAAACGAAAAGAAAATTCCTTCCTCCAAGAGCAACTCCTTGGCTTTCATTGTGGTATCTGACTCCTCCAAATTTAGAGTCCAGATATTGCTCTTCATTGCGAATCACCTGGCCGCTTCTATCGTCGCACAGCCAAGTTCTGTTGTGCATTTTTTTCTGGCCGGGAAAGCACGAATAACTTAGACTTCGCTCAAGACTCTTCGCTGGCTAAGTCATCTGCGACAAGACCTAAGGAACTACCTATTGCTGGTTCGCTCGTAGTTCGCAACTTTTAATCACGTCCTCAAGGGGAGATTTGAATTATTTGCCACTGTTCACTTTGATTGAGAACAGATTCTTGAAGATCTCGTTTTTTTTTTGAGCAAAATCTGATCAAGTTTGATGTTATTTCACTAATTCTCATTATGTTAACATGAATGGTGATAATTTAGATTTTAATCCCTCACTTGCTTTAATTATATGAACACCTTCATGAAATTATTAGCCACTTGTTCAACGAAATGCACAAACTAAGCGTATGTTAGTTTCTCTTTGGTTATGGAGTTGACAAAGGGCTCAGGCCGCCAGTGAGCCAGATCCTATTGTGCACTATTTTCCAGTTGAGAGAGTATGAATAGCTTAGACTTGGCTTGAGACCTCTTTGTTGGCTAAGTCACCAGTGACCAGACCTCAAGAACCCCCTATTGTTAATTTGCTCACGGTTTGCAACTTTTAATCATGTCTTCGGGGTGAGATCCGAATCGTCTACCTAAATTCACTTTGAGTGAAAAGATTCTTGAAGATCTCGTTTCTCTTAGAGCAAAATCTGATCAAGTTTGACGTCATTTTGCTAATTCTCAGTATGTTGACTTGTATGGTAATAATCTAGATTTCAATCTCTTGCTTTAATCATATGAACACCTTCCTAAAACTGCTCACCATATGTTCTTGTAATGCACAAATCAAGTCTATGTTAGTTTCTCTCTGATTATGGAGCATTTTGAGCGCGTACTACGTATCAACATGAAAATAGTTGCTTCTTATGAAAAAAGTTTGTCGGCTCTGAGGCTTAGTAGAGGCGTTCATGCCGGTGCCTTGGCGTGTGGATTTGGATCGGATCCCTATGTCAGTCGGATCCTTATGTTCAGTCATCTTCTCTCGGCATCCCGCTCACGTAGTTTCTCAATATAACTTGCTTGTTGTCCACCCTGACCCCCTCCATTATTTCTGTCTCTCTAATTGGTCTTCAACGGTTAGCATGGATGCCAATAATCACACAAAAGGCTTGGTCTATGAATGTTTTGCTCCAATACAAGTACCTATGGTGCATGTATCTCTTTCTAGACTGAATGTACGTCGTAAGATTTTCTTTTAATTATTATAGTTTAATATTAGTAAGTAAGTAACTATATTTGTTGTTTCTTTTGTTTTCATGTGGCTATAAGTTGCAAAAAAAATTTCATATATGATTGAGGAACAAAGTTCTATGATTCAGGTTTTACATTACATTTTTTGAATTTTTTATTATTTATTTTGTTTTATGTGTTGATCTTTTATGGATTGTTGCTATTGACAAATGGGATTTTTATTGTTTTGTTCACTTTCATTTTTCTTGACTATAATTGAAACAAAAAAAAGAAGGAAAAATGATTAAAAAGAAAAGAAATTGGCTAGTTCCCGGTTATACCCTAGAATTGATTAATAAGGTAGGTTCTAAATTTTATGACCTATAGGGTAGATTCTAGGTTTTAAAAATTGGGAACTGATATCGACATGATAGGTAGAGGTTATGAATGGAACCCGAACTAACCCCAGTAGTGCTCACCCCTATCTTATATCACTTCAGTCAATATTCACAAGTGATCTTACCATGGTAATCCTATTGCTTGTGCACTTTTTTTTTGTCAAAAAATAATAATTGTATTTTTTTCCTTTTACAATTCTATTACCAAATATAGTAGGATGTACATAGTTCCAAGCAGATATTTTGCTAATCGATTAGCAAACCTAGTAGCATGATCTAGGAACTTGCAAAATGATAATATGTCATCGATGAAAAGGTTGAGAGAACAAGATGGCTTTCACTATCTGCTTCAAAAGTACTTCACAGCTATCGCCATCTTCATAGCGAAAGATGCCGGCCACAGCCAGACTTTCACTTGATTGATAACTCACCCAAGAGGCCAATCAACCGAGGACTAATAAACATGAAGATGGTGCTTTCTTCGGCCTAATCCCCCGGAGAGGGCAAACGATGATGGCCCTTTAGTGAAACACCTGAGCCCACGATGTCAATTTTTCCTCTTTGTTCAGTAGATGGAATCGTGAAAGTAAGCAAAAAGGAAAATAAAATAAGCAGAAAAGAAAGAGGCCGGCAGAGGCAAGAAAAGGGAGAGAGAGAGAGAGAGATGATCTTGCATGCGCTCCGATCATCCCAATGAGCCGAATTAGCTCCGTTCCATAGCACTCTGGTAAGAATTTGCACCTTTTGTTCATCTAATCGGAAAAATTTGTGATTAAGCTAGAATTTCAGATTATGTAGATTTTAGTTTTTGTTTGTCCTATTCTCAAACTTTTGATCTACCTTTTGCAAGGCATGGGAGTCGAACCCCACAACTGAAGCTCGCTTGGATCGGAATTCAGTAGAGAGAATTGTGACACGACCAAATTACTATACATGTTGACTTGCCTCTGGTCCTCTTTTCTAGAAATATTTTAGATTTAAAAAAAAAAAGCTTTATTTTGACTATAGGACGCTTGAATCGGAGTTTGGTAGAGAGATTGTGACATGACCAAATTCGACATACAAGCTACCTGATACAATGGACAATAATGTGGGTGAGCTTTTCATAGGTGTGCAGGAGTTATTTTATCCTTGAATAAGTTTACTTTATTTGAGTCATGGATAAGGTAGTTATTACTTGATTTTTTATATCCGTTGCTCACTTAATTGATAGGATTTTGGGCTCATCGACTTGTTTGGTTTATAATTTTAGGTGATTAATGCTTGTCTTTTTTATGAATTTGTAAACTTATGTCTTGAAAGTGATAGCAATTTGATATTTTATGAGTTATAAAAGAACATATATGTTGCATAAAGCCAGATAAGATGTTTACTATTTTTTAGTTATTTGTGAATTATTTGAGAAACATTTTATGAAAAGTATCGTGAAAGATTATTCGCATTGCTTTATGGATCTATTTATGAAATGTATTCCACTTGATAATTGTGTTGTACATATATATATTTTGGATAGTGAGCCTAATTTAGAAGGAAAATTCCCAATTTGATTTGTGGGTATTGAAGGATGAGTTAGTAGGTTATGTTGATGTTTCTATGCTTAGAAACCATTCAAGTTTTCTTTTTCTTTTTTTGGTTAAACCATTCAAGGGTTGAGCATGCATAATATTTTCAAAATATCCCTTTGGGCCGAGCTATGACTAAAATAGATGAAACCTAGTCAAGATGGGAATCATGATAGCCTTTGTCATAGGGTTTAAAGCGTGAGCATAATTGGATATTGAAGACTAGATTGATCAAATGGGATGAACCATTGATATTTGATTTAATATTATTGATTGAATGGGTATTTCTGATATGCATAAAGTTATGTTGAAATGATATAATTCATTTTTTATATTTTATGTATAAATGGGTTCGATATTGTTGTATAATATGTATAATGATCTTCAATCTGATTAAAAGAGATTTGTTCTGCTCACTAGGCTGTGATTATTCATACCATTAATCTAACATATTTTTTAGGTTATTCAGCTAGCAATAAGTAGAACAAGAGATTGAGCCAGGTCGGATCCTGGATACCAAAAAAAAAAAAGTAGAACAAGAGCACTATCAGAAAGGATGGCTTTTAGTAGTTGGAGTTTTAGGTCCGAATTAAGATAATGTGTTTTATTATAGTTGTTAAGTTTAAATAAGTTCTTATGTGTGTGTATGTTTTAGAAACTCTGATTTTATAATCAATTCACTGTTTTACAAGATACATAGATGTCTATATATTTTGATATTATGTTTATGGTGGTTTGTGTTTGGCATTGCATGAGAAGGACGACGGTGTTGGTGCCCATTGATGTCGATGTTTCATCGAGATCTAATCCAAATCATGATATCATTTCCTTGTTCCTGAATGAGCCTTTTTTCTTTCCCAATGCTTTCCGGTTATGCAGAAAGCAAAGTCCTTGTCCATCCATGGATCAAACCGGAAATAAAACACACAAGATCTGCACGATACTTGAAGATATATCGTCTAAAAATGACCTCATATTGAATATACGGTTCCGTTCTCTAGCGTCAGTCATTATTACCAGAGAGGACGGGTTATGTGTGCGAGCATCGGGTCTGTATTCAAACATGTCGAATTCAAGTTGTTTTGAGACATGTCATCGACGTACCTGAAGGAGATTTTGCTCGTGCCGATCTACCAGATGTTTGAACAAACATTTTATGAATTGTAAAAAATCTCCAACTGATATTGCTCTCTTGCACGTAGAAATGGTGCAGTGGTTGGTTCACATGAAGTTATTGTTTTAGTTTTGATCATCCAAGAACAATTCATTGCAGTCATGACCCTTTGTCGCAAGAAGCTAGCTAGAAACATCAATGACTTCATATCATGAGAACATTCTCCGATTTACAGTTTTATTTCGTTGTGCCAACGCAGAAAATATAAACTAGAAACCTATTTTGCTGCAAGAGCCAGCTAAACCGTGTTAAGCCCTCCATCGACGACCAGGTTGTGGCCATTCACGAATTCGGAATCTTCAGAAGCAAGAAACGCCACGGCATCAGCCACGTGCTTTGCTTTCAAAACCCCTTTTAAGCTCGAGCTCGGCTCGAATATCCTCTCGATTTCCCCTTCACTCTGGCCAAGATTTTTGCAGACCATGGGCGTTGCAACCCCTCCAGGCGACACGCAGTTCACACGTATACCATGTGCTCCAAGTTGCTTGCTTGCCGACCTCACCAAGCCCAGCACTGCATGCTTAGACATGGTATAGTCCATGAACTCGTCACTCCCGACAGTCGCAGCAACGCTTGCTGTGCATATTATGCTTCCTTTAATGTCCTTATCCACCATTGTGCGGGCGCCGTGCTTCACACACAAGGCCATGCCTTTGACATTAATGGCGAAAAGGCGCTCGAAGGCTGATATGTCGAAATCAAGAATGTCTTGCTTGACAGAATTGATCACTCCTGCATTGCTGAACATGATGTCCAGTTTACCATACAATTGAAGGGTCGACTGCACTAAGGATATAACCTGTTGCTCATCTGCAACATCGCAGCGAATGTAGGTGCAGCAGTGGGAGCCAATCGATTCTACGAGGTCTTGGCCCTTGTCATCCTGGATGTCAGCAATCACAACTTTTGCACCATGACTGGAGAAACAGCGAGCCGTTTCCTCGCCGATGCCACTTGCACCACCAGTTACAATGGCTACTTTCCCCTCTAGTTTTTTCAAGGCGGAGTTCGTCATACCTTTTCCCTCAGCAAAGCCGGAAGAAAGTGGAAGTACAAATGATCACTTGCCGAATTCTGCCCTTATTGAGATGAAAGTATAAATAATCACTATCAGTTATGATGCTTGAGGGAAAACAAAACTCTAGTTATAGGCTGGCAATGCTTGTCCAACAAGAAATATTTTTTTGTCAAACTTCGGCAAATTCCAGGAAATTTCCCAAGAGAAATCTTCAAACTTCAGAATTTTCAGCGGCTGCATTTTGTCAAACATCGATGTTGATGCCCACCTGACAAAATTTGAGGTTTTCACCTGGAGCCGCCTTCTAGCAGCTTCAGTAAACGGCTTTTCAATAGAAACGAATAAAAGAAGAAAACAAGCAGGAAAATGGACTCCCAGCTTTTTGCCTCGTCAAATTGACATCTTTGGTTTATCCATCGAGAAGAATTTGCACAAAGTTCAGGCTTGGTTTGTTTCCTAAGAGATGTGACATTCTACAAAATGTTTTCTAGAAAATCATTGTTTAGGAAAATAACAACATTTTTTTTATATGTGGCTCAATCTTGAAAATGAAGTGAAAAATATATTAATGAGGAAAATAACATTTTTTTCAAAATTGACATGCTTTAATTATATGATACCATGGATACACATGCTATATCAAATGATTTTTCCGAGCATCGAGGACCTCGTTCCCCAGCTTGAGCGTCAAGGATTGAGGGACTTGGGCTCGGCTACCGGGATTCCCAAGCCCAAGTGTCGAGGTCAAGGTAACAAGAGATGAGGTTTTTGGGACCTAGCCTAAGCCTGGTCGAGTATCTGAGCCTGATCTTATGGACTTGGTCTCCATCCTCAATAACTAAGGCGCGAGAGCCTGGTACTTAAGGACTCGGGCAAAATCACACGATAATTGCTTAATGTTTGTAATTCCATCTATAACAGAATGATAAGTTTACCATCCATCAAGAAAAGCCAAGTTTATAGAATGATAAGTTTACCATCCATCAAGAAAAGCCAAATTTATCAGCGCACAAGCAATACCCAAGAGGAGATAGGGGACTCGAATCCCACGCCCTATAAGAAAGTAAGACAAAAGTTTAAGAATGAGAATTAGAATATAAATAAAGTACAACCGATAAAATAAAAATAAAAAAAACATCCACGTGTTAAATAGATTATAATTAATAATATTAAATTATGTTGCAAATTCCAAACGTGTATGAGACTCGATGCGATTGGATGGTGTGTTGAATCAAATTCCAACACTTTCTTACTTTTGAATTAGAAATGTTTCCTTGAAGTCCACGCAGGTCCACGTGAAGATATCTGTTTTTGGAGGAAAATGTCAAGTTCGACCGAATACGCGCGGATTCTTCAAAATCGTGCAGAAGGCGGACGTTTCCTGGTCCTGGACGCACATTAATTTATTCCTTTTTAGGCTGCAGAAGTAGTCCCTCCTGCAGAAAACGCATAGAGAAAATTAAAAAAATGAAAGAGCATGGGTTTTTGCTTTTATTTTTTTCATATCCAATTGAGTTGTTGACCCGTAAACGATTTGAATTTTAGGATAATTTAGGTATGATAAACATTCAAGAGTGAGTGATTGTAACTTTAATTTTTTTCGATTATTAATAGATTATTTACTATCGGTCCTCCCTATGGGGTTGGTATCAACACTCCGAACCACTTAAATATCTAATATCCTAATTGATCATCGTTTATTTCTCCAGTAATTTCGTGGTAATTCAATTGCAAGATCTGATATTTTCCACATTAATATTACAACAAATGGGATTCGACTGAATTTTATTTTAAAAAAAATGGATTTGATTTTGTCACATACAAAGATACGAAAGCATATCAATCCATACATTAGCTGTTAGGTAGGGGTGTTAATGGATCGAGTTGGGTTTCTAGGATACCCAGCCCAACCCGAAACACTATAGGAGTGGTTTGACTCAACTCAACACCCCGATTGTCAATTAACCCGAGCAATTAGGTTGGGTAGGGTTTCACGTTTAAAAAAAAAAAAATTTGAAGATTAAGATGAACATGTTTTTCACAACCGCTTATGGGTCTAAGATGTTTGATTGATAGGATCTTCCAATCATATAAACATGAGATCATATTGATAAATATAGCGTATCCGAATCAAAGAAAGCCATTATTGATCCAATGAGACAGAAGATGTCTTCTTGTAAGTATGAATCTTCACCACTCACCTCTATAATGGTTGTGATGGATGCATATTTTTCTCTCAACAATTTTGTGGAAAATAGCATAAGCATGATTATTGGATGCCAACATTCTCCACCAAAGAGAGGCATTATATAGAGAGTGATGGGACTAATCTTAAAGCTAACAAATTTCAACCGTCCATCAAAGTTTAAAATATGGGTTCTACATGATTAATTGGTGTCACAAATAAATAGCCCATAATATATTAAATTAAATTGGGCTCATGTCAAATATTAAATTATAAACCTAACAAGCCACATAAATGGATTGGACCTTGTCAGGTCCAACGTAAGAATCACACATCTCAATTAAGGCAAAACCTAGTGTGATTGCCTATGCTTGTTTCACTCGTTTTCTCATTTCTCGTACTTGGATTTTTTGTTGAGTCCATAGATATGATTAGAACACGCAACCAAAAGTTCTTAACACAGTAGTTACTTGATGTACTTTCGCGTCATAAATATTCAATCATAGAACAAAGCTTTGGCAATGCAGTCTCGACAAAAATGAGCAACTGTTGATCATATAAATCAGCAAAGCCAAGAATCTGGAAGTCCAAAACCAGAAGGCTTCAATTGATGTAGCCACGAAAATATCCACAATTGACAAGACGACTCCATCTCCATCTTATTCAAAGGAAGCAAAACGACGGCTTCAGCTTTTGTTCTCCCACCACTCCAAGAACTTGACTTGCGCGGCCATGATAACCGACCGGTAGAATTGCAACTAATGGCTGGCGAATTCCTATCCAAAGGTCCAATCAAACACCGCCCCTGCTGCAAAGGATAGTCCAGCACATAAGAAAAATGATGGATGGCATGCAACATTTCTACCTGCAATAACTAATAAAAGTTTAGCACAAAGGCAGGTACAAAACCTTCTTCTCTGGTTATAGTAGTCAAAAAGGGTAGTGCAGAATAAAAACATTGAGGTCATGCACATTGAGGTACCAATCAAAGATAACCCATCAACTAACAATCGTAACAGTCTAGTAATTGGTAGTCTAAAACTGATTCTAAAATCAAGTTGCAAATGAAAATAAAAACATTGGTTTAACAAGTACCAATCTCCAATTTCGTTAATCATCAAGAGAAGTCAATATTGAGTTTGACTCCATGGTCGTAGTTGGCAACTTTGCATTAAATTCATGATAAAAATAAGAAATAACACATCCATTGAAACAGAGAAGAATATAAATATTCTACAAGAAAAAAAATTTCACCCGACTCAAAGATTTTGAGTTCTTCCAGTTCTCCTCAACTTAACATGAAAGTGACGCGGATTACAACCAATCTTAAGCACATTTAAGAGCCTCCACTATGCCTAGGGTCAAGGAGCTACGAAACAAATCAAACACACGACCTCTTGTGCTAAATGCAACCTTTGATGTTATAATCAAGATGAACATGGCCAACATTTCTCAAGCAATGGAAAAGAAGATAGGATATCTTGAAGAATTTACTTTCCACCAACCAAATATATCAAATGCAAGGCTATAATGTTGACATCATTCCTCTAAATACTTGTCCAATTCAGAATTTCCTTGCAAATGTTGTTACTGGTTTGGCTAAGATACTTTGCAGTCATAAAATCAACACCAATCGTAGGAGACTTTGACATACTTATCATCCTTGTGCTCCTTAACCTCAAGTTGCTTTGAGGACATACACTAGTGCGGCATTGCTCGAACAATAACATCAATGATGTTTTTACTTTATTTCATAATGTTTCTGACTCTTTCTATAAACATCATTAATCATCTACTTCACATTCTCACTTATCAAGCAACGAACAAAGTAAAATTGACATTGTTTACATTGCCAAAATACTTAGTAAATTTGGTCTTCATTCTCTAAGCCAATTCTGTGACGTCCTGAATTTTGACCCTATTTTAGGATTATGTGAAATGGCTATATTAATCAATATCATGTTAATACAATTACTTTGAACTGATCATTCATGAGTTGACAGACCTTTCGAAAGTACAATTAGGGATCGCTACACATATAACCAACAGATTCAATCAAGAACGGATCATTCGATTATTTTGCCGTGCAACCTTCAATCAACATCAACAAAATGAGTAGTGAGACACATATAGCCGAAAATTTTGATAAAAAGTCCATGTCTATCGTAAGACACACTCTTGGAGATATTTCAGAGAAATATTTCTTCAATTTACTTCTTTCCTCCATATATAACTTGCAACAGTCATGTATCAATGTCTTCCAACACGGGATTAAAAATTTCAGCTGGATTCAATTCACGAATAGCATAACTCCTTCATTTTCTACAAACTGAAAGTAGTCATTTTTTAGCTCCAATAGTCATGATCATTCCTATTGAAAATAAGAACGGGAATTGAGGCTGTGGCAGTGTTGACCATGCTTTTTGTGTCAGAAACTTTGGATGGTTAATTTTAATAAATGATTAGGACAACGCCAACCACTAAGCAAAGTTGCCTGGTTCTAGAATATCACTATTAGTTTCTCGTTCAAAGGCTAGCGTGTGTAGATGTCCGAGGGAAAGGACTGGGCAAAGAAGCAGCAATAATGTATATATGAGAGTGGACCATCCCAGATGGAGCACGAGGGAACAAAATGATAAAAGCTTTTATTTTTAGTGGATATTACAAAAGGTAGGGGGAGCTAAAGTTTTTGGTCTGCTTCAAGTAGGATTGGACGTCCGTCCACCAAGCCGGCAAGCCCTATTAATAGGCGCACATCATCGCCTCTTCATGTGAGAGCTTTTGGTTCTTGCTTTCATCCTTATCCACACAATACTAAAGACTTCAACACTATTCTTGGAGATTTCTTACGCATGCTAGACTTTTTCTAGCCATATCCTGAGCATGATAGACTATTATAAAAATTGGATCAATTATTTTAACAATTCTCATTATCATGGAGCAGATTTTGGGTGGTGTCGATCTACCTGATGATTCGACAAACATTCCATGCCTTATCAAATCCTCCAACTGACATTGCTCTCGTGCACAGAAATGGTGCAGCAGTTGCTCAACATGAACTTCTTGGTGTAGTTTTGCGATCATTGAAGAGCAATTTATGTCCAATTTTACTAAGCCATGACCGTTTGTGGCGAGAAAGCTCAGCTAGAAGCGCCAGTAACATTCCATCGCGAGAAACATTCTCCAAGTTACAATGATATTTCTTTAGCATACATGGAAACTCGAAACCTATTTTGCTGGAGGAGGCAACTGAAGCGGGTTAAGACCTCCATCGACGGCCAGGTTGTGACCATTCACGAATTCGGAATCTTCGGAAGCTAGGAACACCACAGCATCAGCCACGTGCTTCGCCTTCAAGACCCCTTTTAAGCTCGAGGTCGGCTCGAACATTCTCTCGATTTCCTCTTCACTCCTGGCCAAAGGTGTTGCAGACCATTGGCGTCGCGACCCCTCCTGGCGACACGCAGTTCACGCGTATACCGTGTGCTCCGAGTTGCTTGCTCGCCGACCTCACAAAGCCCAGCACCGCATGCTTAGACATGGTATAGTCTATGTACTTGTCGCTCCCGATGGTCGCATAATTGCTCGCCGTGCAAATTATGCTTCCCTTGATGTTATTATCCACCATTGCGCGGGCGCCGTACTTCACACACAAGGCCATGCCTTTGACATTAACAGCGAAAAGACGCTCGAAAGCCGACACATTGAAATCAAGAACGTCTTGTTCGACGGAACTGAACACTCCAGCGTTGCTGAACATGATGTCCAGCTTACCATACAATTGAAGGGTCGACTGTACTAAGGACATCACCTGTTGCTCATCCGCGACATCGCAGTGAACGTAGGTGCAGCAGCGGGAGCCGATCGACTCTGCGAGGTCTCGGCCCTTTTCATCCTGGATGTCGGCGATCACGACTTTTGCACCGTGACTGGAGAAACGGCGAGCCGTTTCCTCGCCGATGCCACTTGCGCCACCAGTTACAATGGCTACTTTCCCCTCGAGCTTTTTCAAGGCAGAACTCGTCATCCCTTCTCGTTTGCAAAGCTAGAACAAAAGGGAATAGGTACTGATCAGAGATATGCCTGAGGGAAAACAAAACTCTGTAGGCTACTGTAGAAAATTGGTGATCCTTTCTTTGACATAGAAATCTAGATCCAGTTCAATCTAGACTAATCTAGTGGGCGTGAGAAACAAGCAAGGAAAACTTCATAGGATTCCTTAAAAATATCTTGTGGGCAGTAGGTGAAAGTGTGTGGTGAGCGCTGGACCTGGGAGAAATTATTGCATAGACCGGGCCCATCCTCGTCACCACGGTGCCGGACCATTCAGCAATCGGCAATCCGCGCCACGTGGCGCGGCAAGGTCCGATGGAGAAGCCTCTCTCATTCTCTCCACTGCTCATCTTCCCCAAATGACCAATGATATTCAAATTAAACAGACATCCCCGGATGGCCATAGACAAGTACCTGGTCGCAATCATCAGGGAGTGAAATAATCGACGTGCCGAGCTTCGACCACCCTGAGAGTCGTTTCTTGAGTTATATCAGGGAGATGAAGATCCCCTTCATACATCAAACTAGAGAGAATTCAGATGGAAGCTGGTTTTTCATTAAGATGTTTGGGAAAAAAAGAAAAGAGTTTCTAGCGTTAGATTAGCGATGCCAGCTCAATAAGTAAGTATTTCAAAACCCGGATGTATCTCAGTTGACTTTCACTTGACCAAATCTTCTGCAGACACATTTTATATGAACCGTCTCTCTCATTACCTTATTAGTGAGAGGTCACCGACCATCATTTACTTTGGCAGAAAATAGTGAAACTGAGACAGGTTTCTGATGTTTCATGTTTTCAGGAGAAACATTGCTTTTGTTTGGTGCAGCTCAAGTGATATAATAGTTCTTTGGTCAGAGATTGTAGGATGTAGAGTATGTTGTTATTGTTGATATCTTTTCCACTGCTTCAAATTACCTTAAAAGCCAACTATGCTGTTAATCAACATTACCAGAGAGGAAATGCTCCTATCATTTTGAGGTCAATTGTTAGATATTTGCCACTCAATTGTAGTACAAAAGCTCGATGGATTGAAGAAGTTTGATTTATCAGCAATCAACATTAAAAGGAACGATGGAACTGATTAAAAATCAAACAAAGCAAGTCAACCTTACAAAAATTGATGAAGGAATCATGCTACCTTCAGAACGGCAGCAATCCTTCGGCTAGACAGACTTTCCATATTGCTTCCATATCCTTGAGGAAACAAAGAAAAATTGAACATCCAAGCCAACCGTTGCAAGGAATCATACACTAGACTGCATATAAGAACATAATTTACAGGCCCCAAAGAGGGGGAAAATTGACAACAACAGAGCATTCCAAGCAAGTTGATACATTCTAGCATGATGATGATGGCAAGAAGCGACAATCATTTAACTCCTCATTCAGCAGTAGTCAGAATGTGACTCATAGAAGTCGCTGGGGCAAGGTGACATAACCTCTTGCTTGAGCAACTACAACACCTGGTTCATTGATGACCGTTCATCTGGGTTTGCATCAGTACATTTAGCAGCTATATCTAGAATTGCTTCTACAGTTTCAGCATCGGCACCAGAGCATCTCTTATCCAAGACATCTTCCAGCCTGTTCTATCTTGATAGGGTGTTCATCTGCCAATGACAACATATTACTATCTACACACATGAAATGCAATTAAGAACACGGTAGTAAGTAGTAATCTTTTCCCAAGATTTTGGACAAAGGTATCAAGAAAGCTCACCCATCCAACAACATTCAAGCCTTTCTTCACAAAACATGGAACAGTCGGCCTCTTTCCAGTTACAATCTCCAACAACAGAACTCCAAAGCTATACACATCTGACTTCTCAGTAGTTATTCCACTTTGAAGATACTCTGCTCGCCAAATGATCACAACCTAACCGGTGAGAGTTTGTCAAAAGAAGCGTTGAGCATATATTGCACTAACTAGAAAACCTTGATGATCGAATTATCACATAATTTTACTTTTATATATACTTTAAGATTCCGCTCTCCAGATGATAGTGGCAGAGCCTAATTTCAGAAAGCAAAATAAAGCTAAGCAAGCACTAGCGCAAACAAGAGTTTGACAATATGCAGGATTCTGCCGCTAATTATGAAACAAAAGGTCACGGGACTAAATCAGCAGGAAATTAGCCACAATGCATTTTCAATGGGCCTTACTATACAACAATCAGTTCATCCTATGCTATATCAATGTGAGCATTAATTACTAGAAGAAGCAGATACTTGCTCATCCCATGTCCGTAGTATGAGAACTAACTCAGCGAGGTGTGAACAGAAGATCTTGTAAGCCTTCCATTTTTAAGCTCCAATAGTCATAATTATTCCCATCAAAAATAGAAATGAGAAATAAGGATGAGCAGTGGTGACCATGGCTTTTATGTCAAAAACTTTGGATTGGTGATTTTAGTGGAGGTAGTTAGGACAAACAGGCAATACCATTCAAACGTGCCTAGCTTCGATGTCACTTGTCAGTTTCTAGTTTACATGCTAGTGTGTGTAAACGTGTGAGGGAAAGGATTGGGCGAAGATAAAGCAATTATGTACGTTTGAGAACGGACTGTCACGGCAAGAGAGCACGAGGGAACAAAAAGCTAAAAGCTTTTCATTATCTGTCGCGAATTTCAAGAGGAAGGGGGGAGAGCTAAGTTTTTGTCTCCTTCAAGTAAGATTGGACCTCCTCAAATGAATCTCTGAATGGGAGGGAGATTTTTCTTTGCTTTCATCCTTATCCACACAATACTAGACTTCAACAAAATACTTGGAAATTTCTTGTGCATGCCAGACTCTTCTAGACATATCCTGTGCATGTTGGACTAGTATAAAAATTGGATCAAATTACTTTAACAATTATTATATCTGGAGTAGATTTTGGCTAGGGTCGATCTAGCCGATGTTTCAACAAACATCGTCTGCCATATCAAAATCCTCCAACTGACATGGCTCTCTTGTGCACAGAAATGGTGCAGCAGTTGGTGAACATGAACTTCTTGGTTTAGTTCTGTGATCAAGAAGGGCAATTTACGTCTAATTCTCAAAGAGCCATAACCGTTTATCACGAGAAAGCTCAGCTAGAAGCACCAGTAACATTCCATCACTAAGAAACATTCTCCAAGAAGTTACAATGATATTTCTTTGTGCCGAAGCGGAAAATATGGCATATGGAAGCTCGAAGCCTTTTCTGCTGGTGGAGTCAACTAAAGCGTGTTAAGCCCTCCATCAATGAATAGGTTGTGGCCATTCACGAATTCGGAATCTTCAGAGGCTAGGAACACCACAGCATCAGCCACGTGCTTCACTTTCAAAACCCCTTTTAAGCTCGAGCTCAACTCGGACAGTCTCTCGATTTCCTCTTCATTACGGCCGAGGGTGTTGCAGGTCATTGGTGTCGCGACTGCTCCTGGCGACACGCAGTTCACACGTATCCCATGTGCTCCGAGTTGCTTGCTAGCCGACCTCACCAAGCCCAGCACCGCATGCTTAGACATGGTATAGTCTATGTACTTATCACTCCCGATGGTCGCGAAAACACTCGCCGTGCAAATTATGCTTCCCTTTATGTCCTTATCCACCATTGCATGGGCCGCGTGCTTCACACACAAGGCCATGCCTTTGACATTAACAGCAAAAAGGCGCTCGCAAGCTGACATGTCGAAATCAAGAACGTCTTGTGGTTCGACAGAACGGAACAGTCCGGCGTTGCTGAACATGATGTCCAGCTTGCCATACAATTGAAGGGTCGACTGTACTAAGTACATCACCTGTTGCTCATCCGTGACATCGCAGTGCATGTAGGTGCAGCCGTGGGAGCAGATCGATTCCGCAACGTCTCGGCCCTTTTCATCCTGGATATCAGCAATCACGACTTTTGCACCGTGACTGGAGAAACGGCGAGCCGTTTCCTCGCCGATGCCGCTTGCGCCACCAGTTACAATGGCTACTTTCCCCTCGAGTTTTTTCAAGGCAGAACTCGTCATCCCTTTTCGTCTGCAAAGCCAGAACAAAAGGTAATGAGAACTGATCAGAAATATGCCTGAGGGCAAACAAAACTCTATAGGCTACTGCAGAAAATTGGCGATCCTTTCTTTACATTGAAAGGTAGATCCAGGTCAATTTATACAACTCTAGTGGACGTGAGAAACAAGCGAAGAAAAGTCCACAAGATTCCTACAAAAAATCTTGTCCTTGGGCAGTAGTGAAAGTGTGTGGAGAGCGCTAAACCTGGGAGAAATTATTGCACAGCGTGACGATGCCACCAGACCATTCAGCAATCGACACTCTATACCACGTGGCGCGGCCAGGTCCCTCCCGATGGAGAAGCCTCTCTCACTCGCTCCGCTGTTTCATCTTCCCCAAGTAACTGATGATATTCAAATTAAACAGACATCCATGAGTGGCCATCGACAATACCTGGTCGCAGTCATCTTGGTGCGAAGGGGATCGACACGCCGAGCCTTGACAGCCATGAGAGTCCTTTCTTGTTTCTTGGCTTTCGCTCAGTGAGAAGAGAAACACGCAAATGCCACTCGCACCGCCGGTTATGATGGCTACTTTTCCACCGAACTTTTTCCAATTCATGGTCTGTCATCCTTTCCCTACGCAGAGGTTGAGATAAACGATGGAACCAGAAATGGTTTCTCGAGTTGTATCAGGGAGATGAAGATCCCCCTTTATGAAATAGCAAATATGAATGACCCAAACGGGATAAATAGGTAATTCTAGGAAATTTTAATAAAATTTACGGAAAAATCCGAATAATTACGGACACAAAGATATTATTTAGAACTATTCACGATCAACTCATAATTTTAAAATAACCAAACAATATGTAGTAGAAAAAATGTAATGGAAACTAAAGGATAACAGAAATTGCACACAACCCTTATGGTGATTCGGCTTAAGTTAAGTTTACGTACACTCTCTCACATTGACAGCTAATTAGATAGATTTCACTAAATGATCAAAGAGTAATGATAATTTGAGTATAATGCTTTGCGAAAGATTCTCACAAAATCACTCAACCACTCAACTTTGTGTATCTCACTCTTTTCTTGCAATTTTGAGCTCAAAGAAGACGAGCAAAATTTCAAATAACACTTAGGCATTGGAATTTTAGATTTTGGATCATGTCTCTTATTTCTTGTATGATGTCTTTCTCTCTTTAAATACTCCTCCATCTCCAATAGCCATTGGAAGATAATTTTTCAACCTTATCTCATTGAACCAATTGTATCTTAAGGATTTTATAGCAATTGAGGGACATGATTGAATCTCCTTGCTGAATTTGGTCCCCATACAATCAAACTCTAGGTTTCCATAGTTGAGTCTCTTCGATAAGGAAATAATTTGTCCTGAAGAATTTGATTACCAATCATAAATTGACAGAATCAAATATATTTTAGGCATGAAATATAAGTTGTGATTACTAGCCGTTAAAAACATAGATTTTGGAAATGTCAAACTCTGGAGTATAGAATTCTAATATGAATGTTTCCAAGTTCTAGACTAGATTCACTCTTGACATGTCAGAATGAGAATAATTCCTCCATCTATATGAACTCTTTATGTAAGTCTAAATAGATATAGTTCTAGAGAAAACATTCCTTAGTCTTGGTACCTATTTTCATGTGCATCAAGAATTATATATAGAACAGGCATACTTCTGGATAGTTTTGTCACCTTCAAATTAATTGGGATTTTTCTCCAACACTTCATATATAAAACTAGAGAGAATTTAAATGAAGGCTAGTTTTTTCGTTGATTAAGATGTTTGGGAAAAAAAACAAAAAGAGTTTCCAGTGTTAGATTAGCAATGCCTACTCGATAAGAAAGTTTCTCAAACCCTGGGTGTATCTCAGTTGACTTTCACTTGACCAAATCTTCTGCAGATACAATTTTTATGAACCATCTCTTTCATCACCTTATCAGTGAGAGGTCACCAGCCATCTTTTACTTTGGCAGAAAATAGGGAAAGTGAAACAGGTTTCTTATGTTTCTAGAATGGGAAGAAGCTTTGCATGTTAGCCACCCGTACATCAGAGTACAAAATTTCATGCTGCTGCCACTGAGAAACTGAATAGGCTAGATATGTCACTCTCAGCGATGGCATAGAGAAAAAATCATTACTTCTGTTCGGTGCTGCTCGAGTGATTAATTGCAAAATCATGGATCAGAGATTGTAGAATGTGGATCATATTAACATTGATATCTCTTCCACTGCCTCAAATAACTTAAGAGCCAACTCTGCCTTAATAGACATCACTAAAGAGGAAGTTGCTTCAATCATCACTAAAGAGGAAGTTGCTGTTCCATGGATTGAAGATGTTCAATTTATCAGCAATCAACATTAAAAGGAACAATGCAATTGATAAATAATCAAACAATGAGAATTGGTCATGTGGCAAGTCAACCTTCAAAAATTGATGAAGGAATCAAGCCACCTTCAGAAAGGCAGCAACCCCTCAGCTAGACAGGACTTTCCATATTGTTTCCATATCCTTGAGGAAACAAAGAGAAATTGAACATCCAAGCCAACCTTTGCAAGGAATCATACACTAGACTGCATATAAGAACATAATTTACAGGCCCCAAAGAGAGGGGAAAATTGACAACAGAGCATTCCAAGCAAGTTGATACATTCTAGCATGATGATGATGGCAAGAAGCGACAATCATCTAACTTCTCATTCAACAATAGTCAGAATGTGACTCATAGAAGTCACTGGGGCAAGGTGACATAACCTCTTGCTCGAGCAACTGCAACACCTGGTTCATTGATGGCCGCTCATCTGGGTTTGCATCAGTACATTTAGTGGCTATATCAAGAATTGCTTCTACGCTTTCAGCATCGGCACCAGGGCATCTCTTATCCAAGACATCTTCCAGCCTGTTCTCTCTCAATAGGGTGTTCATCTGCAAATGACAGCACATTACTATCTACCCACAAGAAATGCAATTAAGAACACAGTAGTACGTAGTAATCTTTTCTCAAGGTTTTGGAAAAGGTATCAAGAAACCTCACCCATCCAACGACATTCAAGCCTTTCTTCACAAAACATGGATCAGTCGGTCTCTTTCCAGTTACAATCTCCAACAACAGAACTCCAAAGCTATACACATCTGACTTCTCAGTAGCTATTCCACTTTGAAGATACTCTGCTCGCCAAATGATCACAACCAAACTGGTGAGAGTTTGTCAAAAGAAGCACTGAGCATATATTTTTTTTTTGGTAAGGTAAACTTGTATAAATGCCAACCATAACCTGTACAAACTAACGGATGACGGCTCCAATTTGCACTCAGCTTAGACCACTGAGCATATATTGCACTAACTAGAAAACCTTGATGGTCGAATTATCACATAATTTTACTTTTATTTGTACTTTAAGATTCCACTTTCCAGCTGATAGTGACAGAGCCTAATTTCAGAAAGGAAACTAAAGCTAAGCACTAGCGCAAACAAGAGTTGACAATATACAGCATTCTGCCGCTAATTATGAAACAAAAAGTCATGGGACTAAATCAGCAGGAACTTAGCCACAACGCATTTCCAATTAGCCTTCCTATACAACAGTCCATCCCATGCTATATCAATGTGAGCATTAATTACTAGAAGAATCAGATACTTTGCCTTTCCCATGTCCGAAGTATGAGAACTAACTCAGGTGTGCTCAGAAGATCCTGTAAGCATTCCAATTAAACTATTTAATAAAGGCATCATCAAACACCAGAATCATTAGGTGCACCATCATTTTGTTATCTAGAAGTTGTTACTGGACAATGTCCAGTTTAGGCTAGCTTGGCAGAAAACCATTGAAGCATGCAACAAAAGATACAGAAGATACATACGATTGCTTGATATAACCATGGAAATTATGCTGTTTAGATAGTGCCAATTTCCACAGTCCACATTTCATGTCTGATGTCTATGTGTAAAAAGATGCATGATAAAATACATACTGAAGTAGTGCTATCATCTGCACCATAGATAAAAAGGCCAAACTAATAAGTTCTCTAGTTATCTGAATGGAGGAAAAAGAAGGAGAGACACAAACCAGGTGCAAGATAACCAAAAGTGCCAGCAACTACAGTTGTAACATGTGCTTCTTCATCTACCAGAAGCTTGGCAAGTCCAAAATCAGAGACATGGGGCTCCAAGTTTTCATCTAAAAGAATGTTGCTGGACTTTATATCACGATGCACGATCTTAGGACAGCAATCATGGTGCAGATATGCAAGCCCTCGAGCTGAACCTAAAGCAATTTTCAGTCGAGAACTCCAGCTCAGGGGTTGTGCATCCCCGTGTACTGGGACAGAAAAAATTAGAGGGATGGAGATGAGACAAATCAAATGACAAAAAAGATAAACAGCATAAATCCTGAGGAATAGCTAAAAATGTGCCCTTTACAGCCTAATTGGTTCTGAATATGGCTTGGAGAAGAGAGTGATTAACTTTTGAGGTCCAGGAGAAGACACATACCATGCAAGAGATCATCCAAGCTTCCCATTGCTAAGTAATCATAGATAAGAAGCTTTGTTGCAGGGAGCCTGCAGTATCCACGCAGGTTCACTAGATTTATGTGCTTGATGCTTCCCAGTATCTCTAACTCCCTTTCAAATCCTTGATCAGATCCTTCACGATTTCTGTCAATCCTTTTAACAGCAAATGTCCCACAATCATTCATTACCATTCTGTAGACGATGCCAAATCCTCCAGATCCCACCACATCCTCTTCATCAAGAGACTCAAGTTTCTCTATTAGTTCGCAAGAGGGATATGGAAGATCTCCATGGAAAGTAATAAGTTTCGTGCCTGGAGAAGGAGGTGTCAGTACAGCAAGAAGTTACATAGAAATGGCAAACATTGAAATTCAAGATATCGGATCTCACTTGCTTCTGGTTCGACTTGTTTTTTGACTTCTTTATATCTCTTTGCTGCCCTTTCCTTTTTTGTTAGCAAACAAACCCATAGGAAAGCCAAGAGCATGACAAGTGCAAGACCCATCATGCACATGGCACCAATCAGAACTCCTTTGATGTAATGTGAAGATCGCTTAGCAGGGACTGCAATTAAACCAAGTAAGTTACACATGAATACCTTCCAGTATTAACATATTCTTATGGTAATAACATATCACTCTATTTTAAAGAGCTATTAATCACAATATGAATGTTACCAGATGCTTCGTCACTCTCAGCATGTGGCAGCACTGCAGGAAATCCCATCGAGGTTCGACATTGCTTCTGCACTTGTCGGCCACAAAGATCTAAATTTCCAGTAAATCTGCAAAAGATAAAGCACAGTTCGAGAGCCTTGTTTTGATGGTTGGAGTCTAAAGCTTATAAATGGCTGACCAAGGTCAACCCAGGTTCAGTAGTAAGTATCACGGCAGACATCTGCATTTGTATGGATAATTTTCATGTCCACCATATTTAGTGATGGTAATTATGTGAGGTGAAGCCACATTGTAAAAATCCACAGTTAACACAATTCTATCGCTTGGATAGCACAGAAAAGCATCTCCATTACCATGCATAATACACGCCACTAACTTCCATTGTAGTTGAGCTGCAGAACACTCCTCCACTTTATGGAAATTACCCTGAATTATCTAATCTACACAATGCTCATTACTGCTAATTTTAAGTACATTTTTGCCCACTCATTCATTTCTTTTATTGCAAACAGTGAGAGGCACTTAACTCATCATTGCAGAAGACGGGATAAAAGTTTCATTTGACTTGGTAAGTGCATGTGCTTGCATATCAAAGACAATACTTCTTAAATGAACGATCATTATGCATGTCCCACACTCTAGTCTAGTTACTTACGAACTGTGTCCAAAAGTGCTGAGAACTCCAACATCAGGGATTTCACCTGAGAAGAAGTTGGTTGACAAGTTCCTGAAAATCAATTGGAAATAAGCACCGGTTAGAATACCAACGAGTGAATTGCAATAGGAAACTCTAGGAAGTTGCACGGTCATTATGAATGAACGTACAAGTTATGAAGTCGTGTGAGACGTCCAAGAGATGAAGGTATGGCTCCCCTAAGAGAATTGCTTGATAAATCCCTACACGCAATTCTTATGCTCAGAAGAATATTTGGATATTAGTGTATTTAGTGTATACATGGTTGAGGAGCGAATCAAACTTGTCATGTCTCCACAAGAAACGCAGAAGAAGAGCAAAATAGAATAACCAACAAGAGACGGAAAGTTTACAGGATGCTGAGAGACGAGAGGTTCCCAATCGCCGCCGGAATGCCTCCTTGAAGATAATTAGCTCGCAAGTACCTAAATAATAAAATGACTAGCATCAATCATAGCAGGGTAAAGAATGCAAGAAACTTCACAACTCGGAAAAAGATATGTTGCGCTTACAATGCTCTAAGTTCCGCACAGTCGGCAATCTCAGTTGGAATGGTACCATGCAGGCCATTCGAGTGAAGTGCTCTGTCACAAAATAGAATCTTTCAGTTGTTTGAATTATAATTATTTCTTTGGTTCTTTAGAGACAATGGGCTTCATCAAACTCACAGTCTTTGCAATCTGCTAAGCTTGCCGATGCTTGGAGATATAATCCCTCCTAATTGCTTGTAAGGAAGATTTCTGAAATGCCCAGATTGTGAAACATACATTAGACTTAGGAAGAGAGAATTCAAGAACTTGGATTCAACCACGCAGTTAACAAGACGACTGATGCCAGTACATGGTGCGGACTCTCTCGTCCGGATGACACGATATGCCGGTCCATTTGCAGGGAGATTGGTCGGTAGCTTGCCAGTTGCTGAGCAAGTTCTTGGTGTCATTCAGGGCGGCCTTAAATTCCAACAACGTCATACCTGGAAAATTGAAGAGACTGTAAAATGTGTTCCCGCACCTAATCCATTGCATAAAAATGCCAAAAGCACCAACAAGCCAATGTCTTGGCCGCGCAAGATTCACGGCAAAAGGGGACCCGAAACACTCCCAACAACAGAATGCCGCAAAACGCACGGTGAAAACTGAAAAAGCTAGAATCTTGAATAATCCCCTTCAAAGAGACTCGCAAAAGGAACCTGGAATCACAAGCTCCTTCTCCTTTTTCTCCCACTTTACCCAGCTCAGGGAAACCAGGGGAAAACAAGAAAACGAAAAAGAAGCCCAAGAACGGAACCTCAGAGCAAAACGGCGTCATACCATCCTGAGTCAAAGCAAGAGCTCCGTCACTGACGAGCGCCGCCGCGAATGCCGCAGAGAAAAGCCAGATGAGGAACCCCATCTGCGTTTCTTGATCGGAAAATGTAGGGGGTGATCTCTCTCTCTTATCCGAGAAGCCTCGGCCCTGTGGAGTGTTGTTGGAAAAGGGCCCCCTTTTTTCCCTTTCCTCTTTCTAGAGAGAGAGAGGGAGGGAGTATTTCAAACTGCCATGATAGAAGGAGGGGAGGTGGGTGGGAGGGGCGATGATGGTGGGGGATTACAATGTAGAGAACTTTAATAATTGAAATCTGCAGCACGAAGAGAGAGAGAAAGAGACACAGAGAGAGAGCTTTTCTTGTTTCCCTCCTCTTTTTATGAGCACTGGCCTGCCCACGCTGCAGCGAGAGTCGAGAGAAGACAAGAAAATATTTGAAAGTTTGCATCGGTAGCAGAGCAGAAGGGGGTAGCCGTTGCCCAGTGACAATTTTAAAAATTAATAAATTTTTTGTTAATACCCTGCAAAACTCAAAATTCGTACAATTTTCATAAATTTACTTCTAATTAATTTTGTAACCACAAAAAAATTTAACCCAATCATCATTTAATTTGTATTAGATTTTGTTGTTAAATTATTTAATTAAATGACACGTGACGATTAACGGGTGCACTGTAAGTGCACTAGTTTGTGGTTTTTCATTGTATTAATCCAATTTAACAGAAATTAATAAAAGATAAATTTATCACAATGTATCAATTTAATTTTTTTGATAAATAAAAAATTAATTTAGAATAAATTTATCATAAATATATCAATTTGAAGTTTTTCATAAAATTTTCTTAACGCTTTTCTTTCATGTTGTTAAGTAATTAACTAAAATCACTATACAATTTTTAATGCATTAACTTTTTCCTCACCTTATGTGTAATCAGTATTTTAAAAATATGAAATTTCATTTTTAGGTAGATTAGATACATGTCCAAAATACGGGTTAACATGCCATTGCTACGTTAATAAATAATGATGACTAGAGAAGTGAGTTATTTTTAGCCCTTTAAGAAAGTACAGCAATTATTTTTTTAACCTTACATCAACTTAACGTCATCCAAAAGGCAATTAAAGCTACAATCAATTGGAGACTCAACTCAACTCGGATACTCACAGACTCCAAACTATACTCTAATAAATTTCTAGTAAGCTCGAGCTCAACTTGATCAAAATATTCAAATCTTGATGCTCAATCTAACTCGGTGCCATTGGTTTATAAGTTTCTCCCGCATCTTGAATTAAACTCGAACTCAAGCATAGAGATTAACAAATCTTAACATAACACAAGCTCGTCATTTTAAAAACGAAATGACCTTGCTAAGACACAACCAAATTGATTGATATAACACTATCATTTTTTTTTGTCAGTAACACTACTAGTTTCAAATCATTATGAATTGGTACATTTTCACTCATTTTTAATAATCAATATGTTATTACAATCACATTAAAAGCATTCAGGTAATGACAAAAAAAGACTAAAAAGATGCAAACATATTGCTAATCGCATTCACCAATGCTATGCTTTAATTATTTTATCTCATAAGTGACCTGAAAAAGTGGTTTCTCATCGTTTCTTTCAAATTATAAAATAGATCCAAAATTAATGGTTTTGTTCTTGGGACTCTGGAATCTGGATATTGCTTTGACCTAATCTTCTACTAATTTTAAAATAATGTATATATACCAAGTGTTTGCCTTCAGCAATAGATGAGCCACTCTTGAAGGGTTTGCTTTGCTTTTTCTAAAAATGAAATCTAAAAAAAAAAAAAAAAAAAAAAAAAACTTTGTCAGGTCTTAAAAGCGGGGACATGTGCGCAGGATTTTAGTACCGTGCAGACAGACGAAGGTCACAAGTTACAATAATGCCGGAGGGTAGAGTCAAATGTGCTGTTTTTTTTTACTTTACCCTTTCATTTCACCTTGAATTGGAACCATTACTTTTTTATGTTTCGGACGGATGGGAACATTATTTGAGTGTGATTGTTTCTCAAGTCGGTTTCGACTTAGAACTGAAAATCAAATCAGCCAATTCAAAACGACGATAGATTCCGAGTCAGGTGCTCCTCCTCTTTCTTAAAGAAATCCAAAAGTTCATTGTCATATTCATGATTGTACATTTTAACCATAATAGTTGCTCCATTCGGTGCTAGTGGAAGCATCATTATTGGAGTCCATGGTTCAAACCTTGGTGGGTGCAAAAGCACACAATTGTGTTTTCAAAAGGGAAAGAAGCAATTCTAAGGCCTACTCAGCCTTTCTCGCAGAATTGGAAACCAAACAAATCTAATGGTTGATTCTAGGTCCCTCAAATCGAGAATTGGGTCGATTCCTTGAAACCAACTAAAACTACATGAATTAGGCTGGTCTAAACAATTTTTAGGTCTAATGGGGCTTGATTGCACTACTTACTGTGACACCCACCAAAGTTGATTGAAGGAAGGAGTACCTCTCCATGGGTAATAACAAGGACCTTTGAATGAGCAATTTATGCTCTTTGTAGGGGCAAAATTGAGTCGAGCTATACTCATGAAAAGCTCAAGTTCAGTCACAAAACAATTGAGATAGGCTAGTTTGATTTCTAGTCAAGTTCAAGTTACTCAAGTATTTTGTTGAGTCGAGTTTAGCTCCACAGGGGCGAGTCTAGTTGAAATTCTATAATTTACATATATGCATACATACATATATATAGACACACACACACAACATGCAATTCCCAAATCAATGAAATATATCTCAATAACCTCATGAACTAGGTAAGAATAATGAGTTAAAGTCTAAGTGGGCAACAAAAAAAAAAAACAATTAATTTGATTATGATTGAGCATGTTTCTTGATCCTCAATTATTTTGTAATAATAGCAAAATCAATTTATAACGATTCAAAGCAACCACTAATGAGCATCAGAAAGTCATCAACCACCTCATCATCACTCCACTTGTTTCCATTCTCAACTTCAATCTGCATTAGTTCATTCGTCAAATCACTCCGCTCATTCCGCTTTCGCTTCCTTCTCTCGAGCTCTACCCTAAATATTTCCACCAGCTTCTTTCTACATTGTACATCCATCTTCCTTAGGGCATCAAATGTTTGTCATTTAAGTTAGGGGTAAGCATGATTTCAAGATAAAACCAGGTTTGATTCTAAGTTCTAGGATATACATAGTAAATTTCAGCTATAAATAGGTTCTAGATTTAATTAGGAACATATGATCTGGAATAAGTATTTATGGTTTCCTTGTTCTATATATTCGCATAATCTTACGATATTTCACGGCATCTAATGGTGAATGTGTAATCTTAAACCACTAGTCTGAACTTTCATTTCCGATGATATCCATAAAAGAGGCTTTTACTTTATTAATATCTTATAATCTCCGCATGACTAATTATAAATTAGAATTAGTGAATTGTAGCAAATTGTGGTCATTAGAGATAATAATTCATTGTAATCATTCAATTAAAATTATATGTAGAACTTGGGTAGACTCTAAAACCTATAACGGAATAAGTTCCAAATTAAAGAACTTTTTCCAATGGTAAGTTTCAAGTATCGGGTTAAACCTAGACTGAACTTGAACTTGATACTTAAAACCAATCATTCCTAATTTAAACCAAGATTAAATAATGGGAAAAAGTAAGTATTCTTGTGCTTCACAAAACCATTATGGGAGGGTAATAACAAGATTGTCATCCACCCGCAAGGCTAAGTAATTTAAGTGAGAAATACGCTCTTTATATACACATATATTTACCTAGAGGGCACAATGATAAGTAGTCCTAGGAATCTTAAACCAAGCAAGAGACCCTTGAATAGGGAAAGGACCTCATCCAGAAATGGCCCTAGATCAATGCTCACAAAGACCTTCTCGATGTATTGGAATATCATTTGTGAGCACCTCAAATCAACCATGTTGCCGTCGGGAGAACCACCACCAACCATAGCAACCACCACAAGCCCTTACTAGATTCAACAAGAGTTGCCCTCACCAAGGTTGCAAGGATCACCCTTGCCTAGGCTCTGACGGCAACCCTCTCCTATGGTGGGTCACCAGCTATAATATAAAGGAAAAGGAAAAGGAAAAAAATGATTTAAAAAATAAAAAGTATTAAGAGATTTAGAATCAACATAGTCCAATTAAAAGGTTTTTAAGACTAAATTAATGTCAATATAATAGGTTTAGGATTTTTTTGTACTCGTTCCTCTTAAAGTGCATCTCAAGAATAAATCTTAATACTCCCATTTTGATAATTGACATAATTCTCAATAATTATTTCATGTCTCATCGTGGATTGGTCAGGGCTTTTCCCCCATAAATCCAAGGAGTATATTACGATTCCTTTCATATATTCAACACCTTCTCCTGACTGAACAAAATGAAATGGATGTTCGGAAATACAAAGCAAACTTAACCCCACCACATCAATCACTCAAAATGGATTTCACTCGGGCCCCTCGAAATATCTCCGATGAAGGCATCCAGATTCCGGTCCGACGACCCGCCTCTTGCGGTGGCCCGCCTACACGCCTCCCTCAGCTCTCTTGCTCTCTTCCTCATCTCTCTCCCCTCGCCGCTTTCCCCATCCATCAGCTTCCTCACGAGCCGCTCAATCTCTTGCCGGGTGACCAAATTCTCAGCACCTCCACCGCCGCCGCCGCCTTCCTTATTAACCCTCAGTCCAATCTTCCAGTCCTCCCCGATCTGCTTGCTGTTGGGGACTTGGTCCATGAGCAAGGGACACGTCAGCATGGGGACCCCGGCGTAGATGGCTTCCAGCGTGGAGTTCCACCCGCAGTGGGTCCAAAACCCGCCCACCGAAGGGTGGCACAGTACCTTCAGCTGCTCGCACCAGGGCACCACCAGGCCCATGCCCTCTTCGCGCGCGCTCCCCATCGTTGACGTCTCCCCGCGCGCCACCCGTAGGAACCGCACGCCGCTGTCTTGCACCCCGGCCACCATCTCCTCCATCTGAGCCTCGGAGGCCGAGAGGAAGCTCCCTAGAGAGACGTACAGAACCGACCCTCCGGGCTGAGCGTCGAGCCACCGGAGATAAGCCACGTCGCCGGCCCCGTCCCCATCTAGGAAGGGGATGGCGGGGCCGACGCAATAGGCGGGCGCGGAGAGTTGAGACTGGATTGCATCCAAGGCCGGGGATTCGAGCTCGTAGAAGGAGGTGGAGAGGAAGTAGTCGGCCTTGGAGGCCCAGGCGATGCACTCGAGGACTCCGCCCAGGAGCTGCCGCCCATTGCCGAAGAAGATTGTGGGAAGATCTGCGAGGCGGGTCTTGGCGACTCCTGGAATGTAGTCCACTTCCTCGTCTCCCCTCTCTGCCGACAAACAGACAAAAGAGAGACAGAAAACAGGCGAATCCGATCACTGGTTTCCCATTCAAGAATCGAGAAAAAATGATCATCATGGACAACAGATCAATCGAAACAACCAGTTTGCAGGAGCCCAGCCCATCGTCGATTTGGAAGATTACCCATGTGCACAGATCTAATGTCGGTATAATCAAACCACTCTCGTGCATCGAAAGGCGATCCCTTCTCTAATTACGATGGCCTCGCCTAGGAGACAAAAAACAGGTGGATGCAGTGTATCGCTTTCAACTTTAATGGTTTTTTTTTGTGGACTTTAGCGTATTGCAAAGACGCGACAATGGACTAGGCGTGTACAGATGTTTATCACTTCTTTAGCAGGTTTCATTGATCTTTTCTGATGGTTTTTCTCGAGTTTACAAGTTAAAATCTCCCACAAGAAAAAAGTAACTTGAACGCCCCCATCATCTTCCTACAATCTGTGATATTGGGTCGTGTCGTGGCCGACCCGGTTTCTCGGAAGCAGCACATGTTTCTCAAAATACTAATCGCGTATAACTAAGACACTGAACTCCTTTGCATCCGATACTATGTTTCTCATATATTTAGGCGCACCTGACAAGTCCACCGGAAAATGGCCCTTCTGCTGAAGCATCTCGAAATGATGCAGCACCGAAAACACTGACACCGACATCGTCCAGAGCGTGGCCACTGGAATATTCCTCCGCTTGCCAACCCTAACCGCCCACAGCATGTACGTGTCCGCTATGATAGCTGCCACTGGCAGCTCCAGCCTGTCCAGCAACTGCTCCACCGGAGCTTCCAGCTTCGTGAAGACGGCTTCAAGGAAGGCGGGGAAGTTCTTGGCTCGATGGAGCTCCGACGGTATAACATTGGGGACAGTGGCGAAGTGAACGTTAACTGGCTTCGGGTTAGAGCCAATGAAGCCAAGCCACTCCTCCGTGACGACGAACGTGATGAGGATGTCGGGCTTCTTTGAGACCAAGAGCTTGCAGACATTCATCATGGGGTTGATGTGGCCTCGGCCAGGGTAAGGCAAGGCCACCACGTGGCAAACTGAGGTCGGGTTCGATCTCATGGCAATCGGATCCCGGTCAAAGAGCGTCATATGAGTGAAGGAGAAGCTGCTTGGAGTTGCGTCTGCACTGACAGAATTTTGCTCTCGTGTACTTATGGTGCTAGGAAGAAGGACATAACTCCATATCATCTTTGGCCATAGGGCAAAATGACGGATACGCCCACTGCGCGGGGAGAAAATTACAAAGAGCCCGGCACATATGGCCCACACCCCACCCCCCATTTCTGCGTACATTATAAAGAAGGGGAAAAGCAAGTTAAAACAACATAATATATTTCCACTTGGGTTATAGTTTAATTCTTTAATTAAAGCTTTGGGAACAAGGCCATTTTGGAGCATGTGAAATGCATGAGACTCCATGCTAGTGTCACGGCTTGAAGACATAAACGATCCAAGAGAGTTTCTACATAAGGCTACTATCGATCCTTTGGAACAAGCGACCCTCAACCAGTATCTCTAAGTCCTAGGATTTTCTTAAGTGTTCTAAAATATTCCTGGTGGTGAGCGATATGGTAATCATACACTTATGTTATAAATGCAAGTAAGTGGTAATTGAGGAAATATGATCTCCACTGTATGATCGATAAGAGATTTACGAATATGGTGTATCATGTACTTGTATATACAAGGGTCTCATTCCCCTCATTTGTATCATCTCATTCATAAGTGAAATACAATCCAAAGCGCTCTCTCTAGAGTTTTTCTCTCTAAGATCCTTGTGAGTTGAGTGAGAAATGCTACTTGAAAGAAATCCTAAGGCCGCATGGGTTGAAGGGAATGCTAGATCGATCGGCTCGTGACAAGTGGTATCAGAGTAAGTTCATTCCAATGTGCAATGGCTAATTCCTATCTTGAGATGTTGATCACGCTGGAGGCAGATCACAAGGATCATGGAAGGGCTATCGAGAAGGCCAACAAGGGAAGGAAGAACCATGTCGGTTCTAGTTCAAGGGATGCTATAAAGGATTCGGAGTATCGAGTGATGAAGGTAAAGTTGTTCACCATCAAAATCCAAGGATTGGTTGATGACTTGACCCAAACCGTCAACGAAGTGGAAGACAGAAAGGAGGAGCTCACGATAGAGGTGCAAGAGCTCAAGACCAGCATGGGAGAGCTTCAAGGTGACTTGTTGGGACCCTAAAGTAAAAGCTAGAACAACAGGATGAATCCCTAGAGGCCATAATGGCAGCCATGCATGCAAAAATAGTGAAGCTCAAGGGGAAGCTCACCGAATCGGAAGCGGCACATGTGAATGAGGTGGTCACAATGCATGCTAGTCCATGAATGAATGCACCCAAGTCGAACAAGTTCAAGGGTTCACAGGTGGCCAAGGATGTGAACAACTTCCTATGATATATGGAACGATACTTCCAAGCTTTGGGGATCAATAACAACGTGACACGGGTAAACATCGCATCCATGTACTTAGTTGATAATGCATTGTTGTGGTGGCACTGTCAGTCGGATGGTATGAGTGGTAATCCTATTACAACGTAGAATGGGTTCATCGAGGAGTTTCAACAAATGTACTATCTTTCTTATGTGGAGGAGGATGCTTGTAATGAGTTAAAGCTGCTCGAGCAAAAGGGCGCGGTATGCGACTACATCAAGCAATGATATAGCGACAGTCCCATATGCATCGATAATGGAAAGTTTGATGTATACCATGATAAGCACAAGACCAAACATTACACAAGCAATAAAAGTTATGGATCAATATTTGTAGAACTTTGGCAAAGAGCATTGAAATGCACTAAAATGAACATTGACATATGAGCATGTACATCAAATTACTCTCCTTGTTATAGAGGTATAGCTATAAAATTGCAAGGTTGTGTGGATATAGATCACTTGGGTATTCAAGATAGTGGTAAGAGTATCATGTAATATGTCTTTACAATTGCAAATATGATTGCGAATTGGGTATCTCAACTACTAATGTAATGGCTCTATCGACGACAGAGACGGAATACATGGCAATCACGAAAGCCTTCAAGGAAATCATGCACTTATAAGATTACATGGAGGAGCTACATCGAAAGTAACTAGTGAACACATTGAGGAGTGATAGTCAAAATGCCATACCCTTAACAAAGAATGCAACTTATAATTCAAGGACTAAACAAATCAAAAGGCATTATCATTTCATCGAGTTAGCATCGAAAGATAATGAGTTAAAGCTACAAAAGATTGATGGCTCAAAAAATCTAGCCCACATGTTTATCAAGGTAGTAGACAAAGAGAGACATATTTCTGTAATACTACCATTGGTACTACTCTGTGTTAATCGATGAGGATTATTGCAAGGACACAAGTTTTTAGTAGCTAGCTTTTGGAGCAGATGGATGCAAAGTTGCTTGGTGCATTTGGAGTATTTATCTTTAAGTGGGAGATTGTTGGAGGATAAAGCCAAATTTTTTTATTAAGGGCTTATTTTGTCTTTTCTCTTCAATTTTCTTTTAAGTTAAAAGTTACACCTCATATATCAGCTATTGAGAGGCAGTACCTGAGAACGGCCAAGAAGAAAATAGAAAGAAAAATAAAAAGAGATGTTGTGACGACCAAAAAGGAAGAAAAACGTGAGTGTGTACGACAAAAGAGAAGAAAAAGTGGTTTTTTTATTTAAGAGTGCTCTCAATCTCTTTGGGTTCCTACTTTCTTCGAAATCCAGTGAATTCGCTAGATGCCTTTGCACGTAGACGTAGCCCATGTTTCAAAGAACTTCAATAAAAAAAATTTATGGTGTGTTTTTTCAATTCTTTTCTTTTATTATAATATTCTGCAGATATGAATAATTTGCTTGTATTAAGTTTTTGGAATGGGTGTGTGATTCCTATCGACTACTTCGAGCTCACCCGCGTTGGAAACTTCTCCTGGATTGGAACTTAGATTGGTCACTTTATGGGATGAGCTTTCTCTAGCCTTCCATCTCGAGCTCGCTTGAACTTTTTATCTTTCAAACCTTTTCTGCTATAGAAAGCTTGCTTGTCTTCTTCGGCAGAGACTTCGGACATTTGGTTGCGTGGCCCATGCATGCATCGCCGTAGCAATACCATTATATTCTGGTCTTAGGTTATGAATGATGATTCTCTTCATCCTTGTTTACGCGATAGGATTTTGAGGCTCCAGCTTCGTTATTTCTCCGCAATGATCATTGACATTTGTAAAATATTGAGTCCCGAACAGATCGGGTTGAGTGATAGATAGAAGGTCATTCTCCAGCTTCCAGAGTTTTGCACCGTTCGCTTTTTCAAAGAGAGATTAGAGTGTATGATGCAGCCCATATTCGACACCAGTTTGCTCAACCAAGAAGTTCAGGACACATTCAAAGCCAACAGCACTCTTGTCGATAAAATTAATATCGACGAGCCTCGTCTTTGACTGTCATAAAGACTGTCATTTTTCATGCATCGAAACTTGCATCAAGACACTTTGGGATGACCATAAGTATAGAAAATATTCTATACTTAATAGCTTCTAGTTTCTATGTATATTAATGACTATAAGTTTCTAGGTTTGAATCTAGTCTTCGCTCTTGTTTTGCTATAAAAGGTCATCGAATCTCTATAAAATGTAAACTAAATTTAATTAGCCAAAATTTGTTTAGTGCGATTCTTTTGAACTTTGAAGAGTTCAAACCCCGTGAAAATTTAGAAGAGTTTTCCTTCCGTCTTTGAAGAGTCAGAGCTTTTAAAGTCTGCATCCTTGAAGAGTTTTGGCCATCAATCTCAAAGAATTGATGCCATTACAATGTGCTTGGAGGCCTAGAAGAACAATCATTGAAGTTCATATCCTTTTCTTCATTCTATTTAGTTCCGTTTTGTCCAGTTCTCCCCAAATTCGATAGCTCTACGGTGCTTATCTCTAAAAACATGAAAGTTGTGGATCATTGAGTCCTCGTTCTTTTGGTTTTGGAATCAGGTCATTTCAATATGAATTGACAAAGTTATGCCTATTTTCTCGAACAAGTGAGAACTTAAATTTTGCTTGATTTTGTGATAAAGTTTTCGTCACTCTCCTAATCTTATTGTTTAAGTAGCCTACCTTTGAGTTACATCAGCGTCATCAGCTTCCATGGGTATCTTTGCATCCTTAGATGAGTTGTAGCAACTCATTACCAACTGTTGCTGCAAACAAAAACATAGCTTTGCCGGATTTCGCCTTTCATTTCTTGAGTTCAGCATCATCTTTATTTTCTATATATATTTTAAAACATGTCTTAACTGAGGAAACTTATCACACGATTCATTTTACTTTGGTACGGTAACTTCTGAACAAACGACACGTAAAGATAAGGTCAAGTTGGAAGATTTACAGCATAAGCAAGCCAATTTAAAAGCGTGCAAATTAAACAAAAGTCTGACTACATTCTGTTGAGTACAATCTTCAGTCCATCTGCGGGCTTTGGATTTGAACCTCTATTGCATTCTTCCAACACATAATATTAGAGCTAATGGCCCCTCAATCTGTTTAATATTTGGTAAATATCTCAATGAATAAATATCATGACTCTCATGGTTCTTGCATGATGGGCATTATGATATAGCAGCGTGATCTCTATGATTTTATTATATGAAATTACCAACCTTTATTTGTAAACCAATAAAGTTACTAACTAGTTTTTTTGTTACCATTTCTCATATGAGTTGCTTACAAGCATTTTTTTTTTTAATTTACCAAAATTCTATCGAGTTATGACATTTATTTGCCTTACTTACCAAATGTTTAAACTTACCAAACCTTTTAAAAAATTGCCAACCTCATTTAGAGTGATTACCAATTTTTCTTTGAGTAAGTTATCAATTAGTTTTGTATCAACTCTTATGCAAGTTAATTGCCAATGTTTTTTTTTTTTGAAATTACCAAATTCTCTTATCTCTGATTAGAAAAAACTTATCTCAACTTTTACCAACTTTTATTTACTTTTCTTACAAGCATCTTAAATTTACCAACAATTGTATTAAATTACCAAATTTTTTTGTGTGAATATTAACTTTCCTCTGATTAAGTTATCTACTAGTTTTGGTCTACCAACTATCATTTGAATTGTTTATCAATGTCTATTTGTTTTTTTTTTTAAATGTACAAAAATTTTATATTAATTTTCCATTCTTATTTGCTTTCTGACCATCCATTTTTCTACAGCTAAATTAGCAACTAATTTAGTATTACCACCTCTTATATGGGTTAGTTACCAACATTTCTTTGTTTCTTTTAAATACTATTCGGTCTTATATCTAAAAAAAAAAATACTTCTCTTATCTCTTACCGACTTTAATTTATCTTTATCAACGCTTTAAATATACCAACTATTTATGAAATTGCCAATAATTAAAACATTAAAATTGTTTCCCAATTAAGCAACCTAATTAAAGTTTGGTAACCTAGAACTAGTTGAAAACTTAATCGATTGAAGTCCTCTGCCCTTCCCGTGCCATTGCCGCGGCGTCGAGTTCCCGCGCCCAAGCCCTTCGCCCTGCCCCCATTGGCTTGCGTCTTCCTCAACATGATGGCCATTCTGTCATGTCTCTTCGCTCAAGGTATGCAGGTTGCAACCTCCGCCAATGGCATTGCCGGCCTTGGGCCACCCCACTTGCAACGTTAGATCTAGGATTAGGACACATTCTTCGTTATGATGTACATAGGCATTATACAATGCTCCTCAATATATTCTTATCACGATATCAAAGCTGCCTTCTGCCCAATTTTTGAATGTACTGCCCTATTTGTCAAATTCCGTGTGTCCTTCCTGATCCAATTTACACATGAGAAGGGTGTTAACTTATCTTACATCACTTATTCATGGAATTTATATATATCAAAATTTTTGACATCATAAGAATGGCATGAATGTCCAAGTTTGACTAGTTCGGGCATGAATTGTTTCCACAATACCGAGTGCGAAGGTAGTGGGGGCAGGCAACATGTTAAGACCAAGACAAATGCACACGCAACGCGAGTTTAGGATCAAAAGTGAGTCCATAACAAAACCCGCTAGAAATCAGCTGACATCCTGATAATCCTAGAAAACGTGGGACTAAGAAACTCAAGATCAGATTCAAATATGGCGATTCACATCCCCGGAAATGTATCGAGGAACGCCTCTTGTTTCACTGTCGGAGCTTCTTTAGCAACATGCTCTTCTAGTTTAATCGATCAGCTGGTAATCACTCGGTGCGTCACCAATTTGGAGAGTTTTCTCTCGGACTTTTGAGAACATTTGGACTGGATCGCATCGAGAAGGAAAGGAAATCAACTTCAGCGCATGATAATATGATTAGCACAGAGGACGCAATTTGCTCGACTAACTCAGTAAATGAAGAGAACTCTTCACGCTCTGCTGCAGATGGTAAGAAAGCAGGAGGATGGAGAGCTATTAAGTACATTCTAGGTAATGTGGTCCTCAATTTACACACCTCACTTCAGTTTCAGCTCATAATAGCTACTCTTCTAGACCATGCAGTGATCATTTCTCTCTGTCTTCTGTCTTTGTCTAGGGATTTATCATTTGATGCTAAACAGTGACAATTTCTTGTTTCGACTTTGAAGGGAATGAATCGTTCGAGAAACTAGCATCGATGAGCTTGGTGTCCAACATAACGGTGTATCTGCGTACCGAGTACAACATGGGCGGCATTCTTTTGGTTAATGTGGTGAACATCTGGTCCGGTTCCTCAAACGTCACGTCCCTCGCTGGCGCTTTCATTTCTGATACGTACCTGGGCAGGTTCCGAACTCTACTCTCTGGCTCGTTGGCGTCTCTCTTGGTAACCTCCCTATTCATCATCCTCCATAAATTTTCCAGGTGTCTGTCTTGATTTCGATAATCAACAGAAGTTTTCATTGATAGGGCATGGGGATGATGACTCTATCCGCCGGTATAACACGATTACACCCGTCCAAGTGCACCAGCGAATCCAGTTGCCCACAGCCTCAGAGTTGGCAACTTGGTTTTCTCTTTGCTGGACTTGCCCTCTTGGCCATTGGAGCAGGCGGCATTAGGCCTTGCAATATCGCATTCGGGGCTGATCAGTTCGATACTAGAACAGATAAGGGAAGAGCACAATTGGAGAGCTTCTTCAACTGGTGGTACTTCTCCTTCACCGTTGCACTCCTCATAGCTCTCACGGCTGTCATCTACGTTCAGACAAATGTTAGTTGGGTTCTTGGGTTCGCCATTCCGACCGCTTGCCTCGGATTGTCCATATCCATTTTCCTGCTCGGTCGTAAGACTTATATCTGCAAGAAGCCTCAAGGAAGCATTTTCGTGGATATGGCTAAGGTGCTCACGGCCGCATGTCGGAAGCATTGCCAAGCTCTTGGACCCAATTGGGAGCAACTGTCCTATGATCCTTCACCAGAGGAATCAGACCCATGGGTAATCAAGCTAACTCGTACGTCCAGATTCCGGTTTCTTGATAAGGCAGCTCTTATCGTCGATCCGAATGAATTGGATGGCCAAGGAATGTCGAAGAACGGTTGGAGGCTGTGCAGTGTCCAGCAGGTGGAGCAATTCAAATGCTTGATAGGAATCTTGCCGGTCTGGATAACGGGAATTGCCTGTTTCATAGCCATGGACCAGCAAACCACATTCGGGATTCTTCAGGCCATTCAGATGAACAAATCGATCGGACCCCACTTCAAGATCCCGCCAGGTTGGATGACCCTCTTCTCGATGATCGCGCTCTCGATATGGATCTTCATCTACGAGCGCATTTACATCCCCCAGATGCGGAGAATTACCAAGAAAGACAAAAGGTTGACAATGCAGCAGAGGATCAGCACAGGGATAATCATGTCGATTCTGTGCATGTTAGTCGCTGGAATCGTGGAGAGGAAGCGTCGAGAGTCAGCCTTAAGCCGGGGTTCATATGAATCTCCTATCACTGTCGCGTTACTCTTGCCACAATTCGTCTTATCGGGAATGGTCGAAGCATTTGCAGCGGTGGCAATTCTGGAGTTCCTCACCACACAAATGCCAGAGAGCATGAGAACCGTCGCTGGCGCAATCTTCTTTCTCAGTTTGTCCATTGCAAGCTACATAGGCTCCTTCCTTGTCAACATGATTCATCTAATCACTCGCACGAACGGGAAATCTGCATGGTTGGGAGGTCATGATCTTAACAAGAACAGGCTGGAGAACTACTACTACATCATCGCCGCAGTCGGTGCAGCAAACTTTGTGTATTTCAATTTCTTCGCCTGTCATTACGTGAAAAAAGTCGACCTTCATGTCGCGGAGACGTGAGAGAGATCCAATTGGAGAACTCCGCTTCTCCCCATTGAGGAGATTTATCCGAACAGTAAAGTGTGACAACAGATATTAAACATATCGGCAAAATACAGCATAGAAACGTATCTAAAACCACACTATTCGTGCAATTTTTGAAGATCTGATCCGAAATTCTACTTGATCTGGGCACCAAGATCGATATTAGTATAATTAACTAACTGCGAAAGACGTCCGTGGACAATAATTAGTATGAATTTTTCAGTCTACCACATTAACGGTGAGTAAGAACATGCCTTTTTCTTAAATTGACAGCGGGCAAAATTCAGAGACTGGGAACAGTTCTATCATCTCTAGGTCATAGTTGGTCATGACCCCTTGCACTTTTCCTGGCTTCTATAAAGAACGTCACTACACAGAACATAAAATCTAACGATCAACGGCGATATCCGGCGCTCATCAAGGGATTCAGGATCCATTCCCGCGGGTCTTAACCTGCCCCATGAATCCTAGTCCTCTCATCTTTCCTATCGCGGGCATGGCGAAGCGCTGCCCAATGAACAATGTGGGCTCTGCGATATAGTGCTCTGGCAAGCATCACTGCAGAGTGATGGGGCTTTTCACTTTTCCTTCTTACCGCAAAAGCTCTTGTTTCCTTCTACAAAGGCCATGGGATGTGTCAACCTCTTTGCTTTGGACCACAAAGATCACACGAATCTATGCAGTTCTGCTTTTTCTTTTTCTTTTCCTTATTCGAATGATTATTAAACAATGCCAAGATTCTTGTCTGGGTTCAAGAACAAGGGGAAGATGAGAGGGAACACCGAAACGGGGTCCGCATTTCTGGGCTGAGTCAAACATTCTTCAAATCCCTCATTTACCCTAAAAAGAAAAAAATACAGAACATGTAAGAAAACGAGATCATGAATTTTTGGATATTCAAATTTACAAACCATCATGTACTTAGAACACTTTTAACCATTTGTAGTATGATCGGAATGCCGTAGGCTCCTTCAAAGCCGTTTCGCCAAAATTTAATTGATAACGAAACATTTTTTCTGAAAATCGATTCTTTAGCTTTCGATAAGAGAAGATGGGTTCTGTCGTGACTCAAGATAGGAAATATCCAAGCGGACAAGAAATATATGCAAACTATATTGGAATTCAATCAATGACAAAGCTTGAATACAACCACTTTCATAGCAACACTTGTTCACGAACTGTATTAGAATTTAATTAACAACAAAGATCAAGAACGTGCAAAGATGTAATGCTGGAATTAAATCGATGGCGCGACACCTATGATAAAGATGTATGCCAGAAATACATTGGAATTCAATTAACAACGTGGATTGGAAGGTTACAACTAAGGAAAAATAAAATACATAAAAATAAAGATAATAAAAGATTACATTTTGATTGTCAAAAGTTGCATTTTATAGTTAATGAAAATTTGATATTTATAGACCTTCTATTATAACCGTTTGGAAATAATTGCTTTGCGTATGTAACCGTGCTTCCACGCCTCCGAAAATTCAGTTCCATATTTCCACGTTGGCGAGAAAGTAGTCATTCACCAAAACAACGGCCTCCCACGTTCACTGTTCTCTCTTCGCGAACGTTGGGAGTCTACTTCGTCAAAGTAATTGACCATCAAAACAGTGGCCTCCCATGTCCATGTCCCATCTCATTACAACTGTTCTCTCTCCACGATTTCCTCACCCGCTCAACCAATCTCCTCTGTGAGCCTTGATGCAATCCTCTCAATCAATCACATCGATTACTTCTTAAAAGTATTCGTAATCATTTGCCACTCGTTGATATGTGCCAAAACATAAGTCATCAACGACATATAATATCGATCAATCTTTAATCTATTCAATTGGCTTCCTCCATAGATGACTAAATATACTCAAATAATATATTTTTCACTATTTTCCCATTTTCATCGTTACTTTTAACGATTGTATATAAGGTTATTAAATTCATTTTTATTACTTCTGAACAACCATTACATATCAATAATAACTAAAAATCGAAAACCCTGGGTGTCAACCAAAGCAAATGGGTATCTATCAGCATTAAGTGTCATTCTCTCCACATTAGAATCCTCCTAAAGTTATTCATTCATCTTTTTGGTACATTGCCTTCAAAAAGAACCATTCGGCACTCGGTTGAGTAATATAATCTCCTTATTATTTTAATTTATTCAGTAAACCACAAAACTATCGTGAATAATCAATGATTCTTTAGCAGCGTTCATTGCCATCCGAGAGTAGCATTACAGATTTAGGACCAAAAAAATAGCGGCTGAAACGGCAACACCCGTAAAAAAGTATTATATCGTCATATTATTCGAGCAATAAAGTTTTGAGCTGCCATCTGAATCTTTCTGTTCATTCGACTTTTCTTCCACAGGTTTCAGCAAACTCTGCTCCTAAATGGTCTCTAGTTGGCAATCCTTCTTTTACTTTCCCGGATGGAAACGTTAAAAGAAAGAAATTGCGTCTCTCCGATTTATGATAGAAAATGATTGCGACTTGCTTTACATCTCTTTGATCCACCTTCCGAGTGGGTCTGAATTTTTGTGGTAGGAAAGTAGTCATCTCTGTCATTTATTTACGCGTTATGATTGTGCCTAACAGAACCAATGGCCATCGTTACTTTGGAGAAAGAGATAAGAGGAGTTATCAGGATTGCTGCAGTTTCCTACTGATCAAATGATTCAGTACGTTGAAAATATGCCAACTCGATGTGAAGTGCCAACGGTAGACTGTGTGAAAGTGAAAAGAAAGGAGGGAGAAGCACGATCCGTGGAGCTTTCAGAAACGGCGCCATCGCTGAGCATTAAATGAAGATGGACAGTATAGTGGGCTTCACTTGTCCTCTTTCATGGAATTGACAGTGAAGAAAAAGGAGGAAAGGAAGTCGTGTGTCCATTTTCTTCGTCCTTTAATGCATGCACATGAATCGTGGCTTTCATAAGAAGACTTCCTACCACTGCAATAAATGATGGAGACTCTTTTGTATTATAATAGAGAGAGACATCCAACAGAAGGAACGCACCATGTCTTTTGTGGCCGACAGAGCGCCAATTGCTTGGTGGCCAGAGAGGAGAGAATATTTCTTGTGAGAATTTGCTTATTGTAAGTATACCCAAATGATTTAGTTAGTTCAATTCTTGTGAGTGGAATTTATTTAATTCTTTGAGTGAGAAGAAACTAAACACTATGTAAATTATTAGATGTAATTGAGGATTGGAAAATAATAAAAGAGTATTTGAGTACTCAAGTAATTGTAATCTTTATTGTATCACTATATTTCTAAAGTGGAATCTCAGGCTACTCTTCCATATATGTAAATTCTAATATTTAGATTGAACCATATAAATCCAGTATTTGATTTCTTTTCTTTCCTTTCGACTATTTTATCTGATTTGATTATCTATATTCACAACACAGCCGATGAAGCAATGTATCAGCAATTCATTGAGGCTATGGTTTGACCAGTAATTGCAAGTCGCATCACTTCTTGAGATGTTCAAATTTTATGCATGAAACACTCCGGAAGTCGTGTCCTTTTCCTCAATGACAATGCTGCGTTCCATGAGCTACATGTCTGATTGGCCACATCTCAACAATTCTAGAAACAATGAGGAACCTTTTCTTTCACAAGATCCCGTTTTTCCTCTTCCAATTATTCTTGACCGTACTCAGTTAACCTCGCTAAGACATTTCACGCCACCGGTAGATTCTAGACGACAGAGAAAGCGGACCCACTTGCAGTGTGTGGACTTCAACGCATCAGTTATGACAGGTGTGGTCCATTAGCGACTCCCATGCCCTCAGACCAGGTTCACTCTCTAGCAAAGATTGCCCAGACAAACAGGCAGGCAGATAGACTGTAGGAAAAAAGAGGGATGATGGAGCAGAACAATGGAGAAAGAACGGAGAAGAACGGGAAGGAAACAGTGGACAAGGATAAGGAGGCCGCCGCGACCAGTGAACCAAAGATCAACTACAGAGGATGGAAAGCCATGCCCTTCATTATAGGTGAGGCCGGGAGCTTATTTGGTGTTCCTCTTTTTGGTCTAAGAACCATTTCCTGAACTTCCCATTTGGATGGAATTTTTCCAGGGAATGAGACTTTTGAGAAGCTTGGAGCCATTGGAACCTTGGCCAACCTGTTGATCTATCTGACCAAGGTATTCAACATGAAGACCATCACGGCCGCGAATATCATCAACATCTTCAACGGCACCGCAAATTTCTCTACCTTGCTGGGAGCCTTCTTCTCCGATACCTACTTCGGTCGCTACAAGACCCTGGCATTCTGCACTATCGCCTCTTACATGGTGCCTACTGCCTAATACTTCTGCATCGTCTATTTCTTGTGAATTCAGTGTATAGATTGAAACTCTGGATGAATAACTTTTATGCCACTCAAATCAGGCCATGAAATGACTAAAAGATAGACGTAGATGAAATACGATTCACAAAATTTCACTTAAATTAGGTGACTTGGAGATGAAATTGCATCTAATTGTCTGCCTATATCATTACCATTTCGCTGTGAAGGGACTTCAAGTAATACAATTGACGGCGGCCATCAAGGACCTGCACCCTCCGCACTGTGGCAGCCGGAAGTTTTGCACCGGGCCCACTGGAGGACAAATGGCTTTTCTCATATTGGGGTTTGCACTACTAATTACAGGAGCTGCAGGTATCAGGCCGTGCAACTTAGCCTTTGGCGCTGACCAGTTCGATCCAAAAACCGAATCTGGAAAGAGAGGGATAAACAGCTTCTTCAACTGGTATTTCTTCACCTTCACTTTCGCCCAGATGGTTTCCTTGACGCTTATAGTCTACGTGCAATCGAACATGAGCTGGGCTATTGGTCTAGCGATTCCCGCAATCTTGATGCTCATATCTTGCGCAATCTTCTTCATGGGTTCTAAGATATACGTGAAAGTGAAAGCCACGGGAAGTCCGATCACTAGCATGGTACAGGTCCTATCAGTTGCTATTAAGAAAAGCAGGCTGAAGCCACCTGAGCAGCCATGGCTATCTCTTTATTCATTTACACCAGCGAAGTCTATTAACTCTAAGCTTTCATATACAGATCAATTCAGGTAACCAGCCTACATTGACAATATGATGTAGAATTTTAGCAAGTGAACAGAAGCTCCAACCGGCAACTTCAATAAAACCAACAACTCTCTCTTGAATCTTCTGTTTCCTTGACAGGTTCCTAGATAAAGCAGCAATCAAGACATCCCAAGACCAATTAAATCCAGATGGGTCACCAGCCAATCCGTGGAAACTCTGTAGTATGCAGCAAGTGGAAGAAGCGAAGTGCTTGATGAGGGTGATTCCTATATGGGCTGCTGCGGCAATTTATTTTGTTGTGATAGTGCAGCAACATACTTACGCAATTTTTCAGGCCACGCAAGCCAATCGACGCCTGGGAAACAGCAACTTCAAGATCCCAGCAGCCTCCTTCGTTGTGTTCTTGATGCTGAGCCTCTCCATCTTTATACCTATATATGATCGAATCATTGTCCCGTTTTTGAGGAGGCTCACAGGAAAAGAAGGCGGCATTACAGTCCTTCAAAGAATTGGCATCGGCATCTTCATCTCCATTCTCAGCATGCTGGTATCAGCCCTAGTCGAAGAACGACGGAGAACCACAGCTTTAACTAGGCCAACTTTGGGTATCGAACCAAGAAGAGGTGCCATTTCGTCTATGTCAGCTTTATGGCTGGTTCCTCAGTTCGCGCTGGCTGGACTCGCCGAAGCTTTTGCTTCCGTTGGACAAGTCGAGTTTTACTACAAGCAATTTCCCGAAAATATGAGAAGTGTCGCTGGGTCTCTATTCTATTGTGGCATTGCATGCGCAAACTACTTGAGCAGCCTCCTAATATCAATTGTCCACAGAGCAACCGCCGGAGCAGAGAGTGGAAATTGGCTTCCAGAAGATCTAAACAAAGGGAGATTAGACTACTTCTACTATCTCATTGCTGCCTTGGGTGTTCTAAACTTGGGTTACTTTTTACTATGTGCTCGGTGGTACAAGTATAAAGGAACTCCTGACGCGATCCTCGACTCAGAGTCAGAGAAGAGAACTGAAATGGCTATCATATGATTTAATTATGTAGAACACGTACAAGATATCTACTTCTTGTAGATATGAATGTAGCAGTATGCAGCAAACAACTATGCAGACAGTATCTTCGTTATCATGAATTCACTGTAAATTGCATAAATGTGCAGAATTACTTCCACAGTCCGATCACCTGATCAAGGAAAAGCGACGAAAATTCATTTGGTCTATCACTGAGGTCCCAACCTTGTGACATTAGTGGTGGCATTTCGATCAAGAGTTACCATGCTTTTGTGATCCAGATAGGGGTTTATATAACCGAAGATTCAGCAAAGATGCAAGAGCATCATGTTTTTGTAGCCACAAGTTAATAGATAAATAATGGGACAAAATGGAAGCTATAGAACTTGCCGGCATCATCATATATAAACTAACAGCACATTCTAAAGGGCTTCTTTAGCCCAGTATTTGAGCTAAGGCAATAAATACTAGACATTAGCAATAGCTTGTCAGCAGCTTGGGGACAGAAAATAGGAAATGCATTAATAGGAGCTAGAAGTATAGTCTAAGCCTCATGATATTCTAACTACATCATCACTCTGAGCTGCATGGAATGTGCAAATCTATGACAGCACAGGATTCTTCCTCAAACTGTGTAGGCTTGCGGTATTGTGTCTATGTCGAGCCCCTTCTGTCGGACAACCGATTCAAAATGACCTTTCAATGTGCGAAGTTCTCTCAACCTAATAGAGCAAATGAAAAAGAAGTCAACCACCATAAAGGAAAAGAACAAAGGAGTTTGACAGACTAAAGACAACACAATGTGGTAAGCCCAGATATCGGCAAGCAAAGATGACCAGACATGCTTGTACATTTTAGATCAACTTGCTCCGAAAGCTAAAAAGTAGACTATCACCTAAATCCCATCGTTCATTTTTCTTGCTCTGAGTACTCTATATACTTAATAAAACATGGAACAAAAAGCCACCTTTACAAATTAACTCAACTTCTGCCCCCCATCTATTGATAAGCCAAGTCGTTCAACATTTATTATCATTTTAACCGTCAAATGACAACCTATTTTCCTAAATTTGACTACTTATGTTCAAAATCCTCATCTTAAATTCTTCATGTTTCACATGGAAGATGATGCATGGATGATATTCAGGTTCACTATCTCACAGCAAAAATCCTGTAATCATAACGTTACCACCTACCTAGCAATTTCAGCCCTTCTCTTAGCTTCCTCAGCCATTTGACTCAACTCCGTAGCATGAGTCCACTCACTGAACTTCGCTTCAGGTGGTTGCAATCCATGCAGCGTTCTTTGTGCATGTGCCCACTCACGTTCCCGTTGTTCCTTACCAAAATTTTTCTGCCTCGTAAAGGCAATCTGCATTAAAGGCAAATGCATCGGAACACACTCCCTGGTGAACTATTACAAGTAAAGAAAAGTAACATTCATACCCTTTGCTCAAACATGAGTTCCCAAGCCCTCCCACTCAGTGCATACCGAATGAAGAACTTGATAAAATCAAGCGGGATATAGCAGATGATATTGTAAAGCCAGATCACACCAGCCCATCCCCAACCAATTCCTTCGATAGCAGCAAATCCCCAGTTTGCATAGACAGCAATTAGAGTGGCAATCTGTTCAGAATGTACAAAAGATAGATCAGTCTTGCACCATTGTTAACAAAATCGAAGAACGAGGGAGCAGGATGGTCATCAAATTACCAGCTGAGCAATCACAAAGGCCACTATTAGCAGTAATCCAGGACGCTCAATGTAAGACCAACTCCGGGACCGTGTCACAAATATTAGAGCCTGACTAATAGTGCTGACTTGCAAATATATTGCTGAGGCAAGCTTCCGAAAGTCGTCATGAGCTGTCTTCTCCAGGGTGGACACTCCAAATACCCGCTGGAAAATTCCAGGTGACAAAATCTCCATGAGTGGAACTCATTCAAAGTTCGCAGAAACATAATAAGGAGAAGTAAAACAAAAATGACAATTTGCATTCTCACATCAGAAAATAGATTAAGCAAATTATTAATAGAAGGCCATCATGAGAAGATAAAAATGGTGGCAGGAATTTAGTGGATCCATCACTTTTAGATGTTAATAATGACATATGCAACATGATTCATGCTCTAGTGAGAACCAGATGAGCCGTGCACAATCTCTGACATGACAGTAAACCTACACGAGAATGTATATTAATCTGAGCAACACTATAATCTAAACCATGCAACAATCCACTTACCGGGAAGAAGTCCGTTTTGTATGCTGCCCAAAAGAATATGACTGTCATCATTGCCAAGTAACTGCCGAGGATGATGCCAGTAGTAAAAATCTCTGCCAGTTTCCAACTGTCTGGGAGAGGAGATGGTTTTACTCTATCCTTTGATATTGTCATGATAGTCCCTGCAATTGCAGCAAGTAGTCAGTAGAAACACAGACCAGTAAATCATAAAGAATACGGGATATCGAAACCGCAACCACAGTCAGAATCACGTAGGCAATTAGTTGCTGCTGGGGATCAAATGGGAAGGAGCAACTAACCATCATTGAGGATTGCTATGATGAGGACCATAAAAGGTGGAAAGTCAAACCTCCATATGAGGGCCAGCAGCATGAAACCAAGCTGCAACCATTGAAAGGGAAATACATTACATTGGAAAAAACATTAGCATGATTCTGAGTCACGTGATTTGGGTGCAGATTAAACAGATTATTCTGCTAGAGATTGGGAAAATGCTGTGTGATATGTAAAAGAAAAAGGTCACCAACTCACCACAATACGGATTGTAATGGAAACTGCGTAGATCTGCCAAAGGAGACAAAAATATAGAAAAAATAGGTTAAATTGGAAATCCATTAGTGAAGAAAATAATAAACATATTCCAATCAAGATAATATGCCAAATTATCTCATCAAGCTCTGTGGACAAGAAATTGATAGAGGATTAAAATGAGGCCCAATACATACAGTGTAATTTTTCATCCTCTGGAAAATCGCACGGCTGGTCAGGACAGCGCTAATAATCACGCTAAGGCCAGGCTCTGTGAGGACAATGTCCGAAGCACTACGAGCTGCATCAGTTGCATCAGCAACAGCTATCCCAATGTCAGCTTTCTTGAGAGCAGGAGCATCATTCACTCCATCTCCAGTCATTCCACAAATGTGCTTCCTCGCTTGCAGTCGTTTCACGATTTCATATTTGTGCTCTAGACCCAAAACATTACAATGAAAATCAACAACAACGATCAAGTTCTAGTTGCCAAAGACTAGCAGCCTCACCTCATGATCAGACAGTATGGACATGAATCAAGGGTGCACAGAAGAGGATTGGAGAAACATGAAGAATACTAAATAGGCGTATGCTTCTGGGTAGGTTTTTGTATCGATAAGCAGATGAGTGCCGTACCAGGGAAAACACCAGCAAAGCCATCAGCCTTTTCTATCAGCTCGTCAATTGGTACTGCATCAGAGACCTCATTTTTGTTTTGCCCCAGCAACGCAGATGAAGGATACATGTTGGTCCCCATTCCCAAGCGACGACCGGTTTCTTTTCCAATGGCCAGTTGATCACCTAATAAAGGTCACAGTGCTTAGTCAGTGCTCTACACAATCAGAAAACCAAAGAACAATACCTAATTTTTTCCATTAAAATGCGATCTTTATAGATGAACTAGAATTTCTGTCTACTAAGAACTTTGCACAAGAAATGAAACGTGATATTATGTCATCCAAAGGCTAACCAAATCAAGAAACGCAAACAGAATGTGCGTCCAAATAGGATGACACAATGTTAATCATCTTATTATGTCCATTTTTTTTTTCTCCAAAGTATTTGGTCAGAAGTTCTCCTCACTGTCCAATAGAACAGAGATAAAAGGAGGAAAACGGCCAATGAAATCTTATGAATATAAATGCTGACATAACTAAATATGACAAAAAGGACATAATCAATATAGGATATTAGGACTTTGAATTTGAGGAAATAAAACTGAATTACATGCAAATGCTTCAGTATGACAAAACTGCCAAAACGTTCGCCATGCTACAAAGGTACCTATTCGTACTTAACAAGATCAAATGGAGCATCAAAGTAATCACTTTTAAGCACACATCACTGAAATAAAGCCGAATCATAGCTTCATGCATAGTGTGCACTGCACTTCAGACTTTCCATTCGAGAAGCAAAATAAAAAAAAAATGATAGATACAAATGTAAAAAGTCCAATTCATGATGACTGACACACTGATTTATGCTAAAAGATGGGCAACACAACTGAGAAAATATTTGTGAGCTTCTGTATCACCAACACTAGACCAATTCATTCTAAGGCCAATCATACTTGGAGATGAAGATAAAAAAGAGACCAACCAGTGATCATCTTAACATTCACTCCAAGATTCAGAGCCCTTCTTATCGTCTCTGCACTGTCATGCCTGGGTGGGTCAAACAGAGGCATGACACCGATGAACTGCCACAGGCCTCCGGCACTCTCTTTCTGTCCTTCAGGAACTTCCTGGATGTACAAACCGCAGCATGAAGCTAATACCGAACAGCAAAGCCAAAGCAGGTATGCGAGATCTAAATAAACAGGATTTAAAGAATGTGTTCAATCACCTGATATGCCACAGCAAGAGAACGTAAACCACGCTCTGCAAACTTATCAATCACACTATGAACTTTGCGCTCAATTTCTGACTTATTATGTGCAAGGTTTAGGATCTGAGAACCACATAAAAGGAGGAAGAACTGTTAAACTAATCCAAACATGAGAAAACTGAAGCACTGTTAAGGAGGCATAAAATTCCAATTTTACCTGCTCTGGGGCACCTTTGCTCACTCTGTGCATTTTACCTTCACGATCAATGTAAGTCAAAGCAGTTCGCTTGTCAGTAGGATTGAAAGGAAGAAAATGTACTTCCTGAATGCCAGCCCGAGCCTTTGCATTGCCAAGAAAGATGGAAAGATCGGATAAGTCAAAAATCGAGCATAAAAAAATTAGACTGGTGACAACAACAAAAATATTCTAAATCTAACTACAGACTAAATGGTCACCTCCTTGGGATCTGCAAGCATCCCCACTATTGCAGCATCTATTGCATCCTGGTTCTCCAATCTAGAAGCTCGTGCTGCCATCAAAATAACAGTTTCTTTGTCCACTCCTTTTGCAAACACCTGTAAGTCATGTTCAAAAAAAAAAATCAAAAAAAGGAGTACAAGGGACAACACCAATAAAAAGAGCTCCTAAAACCAATGATGAAAGAGCATAAAGATATAACAAAGACAAAAGCAAAAAATACATACTATACATGTTTATATATGACCAACCTCAATAAGATTCTGATCAACTGTAAGTTTGTTCAGCGTGAGCGTCCCGGTCTTGTCACTGCAAAGCACATCCATCCCAGCCATCTCTTCAATGGCGGTCATCCTCTTCGTGATGGCTCCCTAGAATCGAAATTAGCAGATCAGCAATCTCACTCCCTATAACACTGTCAATAGAAACAACTCACCTGCTGAGATAATCTATGCGAACCAATAGCCATTGTCACAGACAACACTGTAGGCATTGCAATTGGAATTCCTCCTATGAGTAGCACAAGGAGATTGTCAATTCCAGAACGGTACTGCCTGTGTTGAATTGGGTACATGACAATTATCTCCACTAGCATCCCCAACGCAATTGAGCATATGCAAAAGTTCCCGATCGCAGTCAAAACCTGAAACGCGATGATAATACAACTCATTGACAACCTAGAGACATCAAATAGTAAGCCAAGCCTAACATATGTTTAGAATTATGGCCTTGCCTTCTGGAAGTGTCCCACTTGGTTAGTCGAATCAACTAAGTGGGCAGCCTTTCCGAAGAAGGTGTGGACACCAGTTGCAATAACCACAGCTTCAATTTCTCCTTGTTTGCATGTAGATCCCGAATAAACACCATCTCCAGGGCCTTTCGTCACAGGAAGAGACTCGCCCGTCAAAGCAGACTGCAGGGTGGTAAATATCAGTAATGGGTTAACTCATCGTTTGAAACCCAATGGCAACGAAAAACTCACCTGGTCAATCTTCAGAGGATCTCCTTCTAGAAGGCGAGCATCAGCCGGAATGATGTCTCCAAGTTTGATACTGATGATATCACCGGGGACCAGGATTGAAGCATCCTGCTCACCCCATCTACCATCTCTAAGTACCTGCATCATGCATGCGAATCACAGCAACCATTCCACAACATCAAAATGTCAAAGAACATCCAAAGATCACTTGATTGCAACTAACATAACATGTAGCCGCTGTCCCATACCTTAGCTTTGGGAGCGAGACGAGCCATAAGCGCAGCCGCGGCATTGCCGGCATTGTTCTCCTCAATAAAGCTAATAGTTGAGTTTATAAACAGAAGAGTGATGATGCCTATGAAATCTTGCCAATCTGGAGGCTTGCCCTGCAAAGGAAGAATCACAAACAAACGGATACCCTCATTCACAAAAACTCAAATTTTACTCTAAAATAGGAAAGAGACAGAACAGTTGAGGAAAAATCACCAACCCCTCCATTTGTAAGTGCAATGGCCATGATAGCAGCAAGCTCCATGACCCAGGACAGGGGATTCCACATAAACCCCAGAAACTTCAAGAACTTGCTCTCCTGAAACAAATCAACAAGTGCAAATCTTTATCACCAACAAAGACCCACAAAAACACACATGGGTCAAATCAAAAGATAGTGATCTTAGTTAGTGCCTTCTTCTCTTCAAGCTTGTTGTGGCCAAAAAGGTCCAGCCTCTGCTCAGCAGCCGCTGAGGTGAGGCCTTCTCTGTTACATATCAGGGACTGAAACACCTCCTCAATGGGTATGTTCTCCTGCACTCACCAAGCAAAAATTCACATCAAGTTTCCAACTTTCCACTAGCACCACAAAAAGGCTCGCATCTTTTCGGCTGAGATCTGTTACCAAATCGACGGCCTCCTTCACCACTGCCTCCAAAACCGGAGCCTTCTCTTCCATCTCTTCTTCTTCTTCTCTCTCTCTCTCCCTCTCCCCCTCTCTCCCTCCCTCCCTCTATCTGTCACGACCCAGAGAAACCCCTGCGAAATTCTTCCCAAGAATACCAAGCACAGAGGAAGATGAAGGAAACGAGCAAACGGGAGTCCCTAAATAGACTGCGAAGGACGAAAAGGAGAAGGCTTTCTCTCTCTGCTGTCGTTTTCTCTCACATTCAACTACGAGTCCGCACCCCAAGAAAAAGCAGAACCTTTCACGTCAAATTTGCTTCCGTGTGGGTTCGTACGGCGCACTGAAAGTGGCCGGTACCTTTGGTGCAGCTTTATGGGGAGAACACCGTCAAAGGTTTAAAAAAAAAAACAAAAAAACCGAAAACCTCGAATCCTACGTACACCAGTCGGCAATTGCAAACCTACCGGTGATCCGAGTCGTTGTTGCATATTTGGTAATGGTTTTAATGAAGTCCAATTTACCTTTTTTTTTTAAACTTTAAAGCTAGAAAAATTCAATTTTTATTCAAGTGAAGTGATTACCCCACTTATAAATACATCATCATATTATATTTCTTATTTTAATATCTCGACATCCGAATATCTTACATCCCTCGTTAATTAGCCAATGTTTTTTTCCCAATCAATTAGAGATTATAGAAAACGATGGAGACTCCCACACATTTAAAGATTTGTTCGAGTCCAAACTTATCGATAACCCAAATAAAACAGCTTGCTCTTTGGTAATGCTTTTAATCAAGCCCAAGTTAGCTTTTTTAAAGCTTTAAAGCTAGAAAGATCCAATTTTTATCCAAGCGGGGCATCTGGAATCTTGCAAAGCATGTGAATTTGTAGATTTCCGCAAAACTCTATGTAGTTTTCAAAAGCTAAACACGCCTTCTTTCTCTTTTGATTCCCGACCGAAAAATTTGACCTTTCGTTTTCTTTTTCTCACTTCACAGTGACCCACGAAAATAGAACTAGGTAGGTGGACTGGAAAATAGCGGTGCCGGGATGTCAACGTCAACACCTGCTCCGTCCGTTTCGTCTTAAAGCCGACTAAGACCGAGTACACCGTACAAGTCCAAGTACTCCGTACAAGCATGATTAATATTTGATTGTCTGAAAATAACATAATGGCCCTTGAAATTTGATATATCGAACAATCACGAAATTTTAATTTATTCAATATGATTCTCAAGTTGTTAATAAATATTCATTCTAGTCCCTTTATAAGAATGTCCAATGTGACCACTTTCGACCCAAGCTGAAAAAAGAAGTTACATGTGGCTTGTTCACATGTTTCTAGGTCATCAAATAACATATGATTTGTCATTTAAGCAAATGAAATGATCATATTGAATATTTACTAATAATTCATGAACCATATTAAATAAATTAATGATTTATGAATTATATTTCGAATGTTAACTCATCATTTTCATATACTTTGTGAATTGACTTTGGGTGCATGGGATAAACTCTAGGTATAAGGGAGCAAATTGAAAAGAAAAGTGACTTCCTTGCACATTTCATGTGGGGTTTTAAGAGAGAACACATGTTCGGCGAGCTTGTTGAAAAATCAAATCCTCCGTGAATCACGAAGGCACTTTGCTTCGAGATATGCGATGGAAAACTCCATCGTATGATAGGGGCGACAGTTTTTCTTTACGTCCGACATCTCCGAAACTGGCCATGAAATCTCGTCGGCAGATTCCTCCATGAAATCTCGTCGGCAGATTCCTCCTATTTTCTAGAAATTCGAAAGTCCAAGCGACTGACCCGGTCTAAGATCCGACTCACTATGGAGTCCAAAAGGAAAAAATCTAGAAAGGATTGATCTGGTCTTGGCTCGTGTTGATCGCCACCCGAATCGGTCCGATGGCTAAGGGCCAAAGATTTCCACACCAACTCCGTTTAAATTCTCGTTTGAAGTGACACCCAAGAAAATCGCTTTGTCGACACAAGCAAGCAAAGGATTCGCTTTCAAAGAAAATTCAAATCACAACATAAATTCATGAATTATCATGTTAAATTCGATGTGATTGTTAGGTTGCACGAGGTGCTAGCGTCCAAAACACGGTGTGCTTCTGTCGTCCCTCTCTTTCCTTGACAAAGTTGATCGTGAATATGGGACCGGACATGTCAAGGTACATGTATTCTAAGTCCGACGAGGCTTGTGGTATTTGAAAACAAGGCTAGCCAAGTTTGGTGGTCCACGCGCAAGTTGTGTGTGATAGCTTCTCGATCGCAAGTTAAGTTGTAAGGACGAGTTATTTTGTATTCCAAACATGTATAATGGTGATATTCAAAGAATCAAACAAAACAAATATCGAGAATCTTTAAAATTCCAATGACAAAATTACCGAGAGTTATTGCGACCATCCATTCTAGATAGAAAGGGCAAAATAACACATCTAGTCCTTGAATCTGGATTCAATATTTAATGTCATTTCTAAGCTTTCTAATTCGTTTAATATAGTCTATAAAATTTAGTCTCATGTCAATGTCGTTTCTAAATTTTTAATTTGTTTAATATGATTCATGAATTTTTAAACGTTTTCATATAATCAACATTTACAAATATATCAAAAACTACATTAAACAAATTAAAATTTTAAAATTATTATTGCACATTAAATCAAAATTTAAGGATTATATTGTACAACTTAAAAGTTCAAGGTTAAAAGTCTATTAGACCCAAATTCACGGGTTATTTATACCAAATTTCCGAATTTTTTTTTAAAAAATTATCGAGAAACGCGCCTAATATTTTTTCCCCCTCGTATAAAATAAGGTTTGTCAATTTAATTAATGGCAACAATGTGGGGCCCACGACCTGCTCCAGCAGACAGGTGTGTCCGGCGGAATCCACATGAGCTTGTGGGACTTTCCACATGCCGCCTGTCTCTTTCTCCGGACGGACGTACGCGTCCGTACTCGTCCGTAGCACCTCCGTCCTCATCCCTCCTTGTTTTTTTTCCTTTTTTTCTTCTTTTGTCCGAATTTAATGATTCTTTATGCTCTTTCTTTTTTCCAAAAAAGGTGGTCAAAGAATAATAAGCGGTGGAGCGCAACCGACACGATAAATCCCGGTGGGACCCAAGCATCCTTGACCGTCAATCACGCCCCTTACGATCTTCTATCGACGAAAATTTTGGAGACGATTACGTGCACACATACACGAGCTCACCATTTGCACTGTCGGTGCATGCAACTGGATCGGATTTATTCGGAATCCGAACCGGACCATCCAAAAATTAGGATCGAGAATTGGTTCCCGATTAAATCGGTCCGAAAACTAGTTTTAATTTTTGGAAACCAGTTGAAACCAGTTCAGGAACAAGGTTCAAACAAAGACCCACCTGAAACTAGACCGGTTTTGAAAATGTTTTTTATCTTTTAAAAAAAACATTTCTCTATATAGTGCCTTTAAATATTTTTGTCTTGGAAAAATTGTTATTCTCTTTAAATCAAATTAAGAGAAATTTTTTTTTGAAAGAATTGTTAAAAGTTACTGTTGTTTTTCTTTTTTAATGATCCCATCTTCAAATATTACTATAGTCATAGACAAGTGCTATTAACTATTGTAGTACTAATTAAAGTATTTTCAGTCCAACTCAAAAAAGCTATATTCTTAATAAGAGCTCGATCACATACACAATATCAGAACTATTTGTGGGAATGAGACTAATATTAAATCTATATTTATTGCTAATGTTTATGCATTGTTAGGATTTTTGCTTTATCTTATAATATTAGGAGGATTATGTTGTTGTTTTTTCGTTAATTAATGTAAAATTCAAAGCTGTATAAGATATTGAACGGTTGCAAAACAGGTTCTAATGAAAAAAGGGTTGACCCTGTTTTCGGACCGAAAAAATAGGGTCGGGTCCAAAACAGAGTTCAATAAAAACATGGTAGGGTACATGATCCAAAAAAAAGGAACCGATTATAATAGAGTCGGATACAGGATCCAGGTCTAGACCCTACCCACCTGAACCCGATTATCCCTAGTCCAGTGGCTTAAATTATAAATTAATCCAAATGTATGCAAATATATTTTATTTAAAATTTGCTATTAACAAAATTAGGTTACTAGTTCAATAGCTCTAATTCTATCCATTTTAGTTACCATGCCCCTCAACTCTAATTTGGCGGTGTTACATATATAAGGAATGACTCGTTAGAGCTAACTTTGTACATATTGGGATGTGGCTGTGCTTCAAGTCATAAATCATTTTCCATCATCATTTAAAATGTGTATATTGGGACGTACCATTTTTTTTTTATTTAGACAATACATATAATATTTTTGAAATTTGATGGAGGCAAAATTCAATTTGCAAGTTACAAAATTGTAATATTAATCAAACAAGACATTAATTCATGCACGTGGATGACCATAAATCGAATCTTGTGTACTTGATGGTACAAGCCATTGCATTTATGTCATGTGCTTAAACCACGCTTAAGTGTGTTCCTTAATCACTAATCAAGGTAGGAAATTATTAAAAAAAAAGTCATAAATTTATTGTACTTATGTTAATTCATCATAAAACTATCCATTTATTTCTTTTCTTTTTTACAATTTACCAATATAGTCATTCCGGCCAATTTTGACTAAAAATCGCTAATGTGAGGGCTAGTCACCCTATGTGCATAACTGACATCAACATGGATAATTTTTATAATTTATAATTTTATCTTTTTTTTTTTTTTCGTTTTTCATCCACTAGTCATTGGACCTCGATGATGATCAGCAATAGTCACAAGCAAGGGTCACCCTCATCAGGGTTTAGCGAGTGCTATCCTCACCAACCTCAAGCGAGGCTCACCCTCGTTGAGCGTGACAAGGGTTGACCTCATCACCAAATCTAGCCAGGTTAAGCCTCGTCCGAAGCTAGCAAGGCTAATCCTCGTTGAGGCCACCTCACCAAGATCTAGGGAGATTGACCCTTGCCAGTCATCACTTGTAAAAAGTGGAGACACAAGAAATATAGGAGAAAAATAGGAATATTAGAAAATCGGAATGACCTTAAATTTTAAAATGATAAAGGCTTTTACTTCACCATATTTCTTTTTCCCCAAATTTTAATAAATCATACAATTTTATTTTTTATGTGTGTCATACTCTATTTTTACTTTAACTCCTACTCTTAGACATTTACCCTATTTTCTTACTAGGGTGTGCAATCGGATCGGGTTTACTTGGAAACCAGACCAGACCACTAGAAAAATAGGGTCAAGAACTGATTTCTAGTTAAACCGGTCCGGGAATTGGTTGAAACCAGTCCAGGAATTGGGTCCAAGCAAAGACCTACTTAGAACCAGACTAGTTTTGGAATCGATTTTTATCTTGTTAAAAAAATAAAATTGTCCGTCTATGTAGTGTCTTTAAGTCTCTCTATCTTCGAATAATTGTTAAAAATAAAATAATTCTCTAAATCAAGTTAAAGGAGCATTGTTTTGAAGAATTGTTAAAAAGAACTGCTCATGCATTTTATTTTATTTTAATGGTTTCACCTTCAACTATAGTAATAGTCGTGGGACAAGTGCTACATCTATTGTGCCACTAATTAAAGCATTCTCAATCTAGTTTAGGAAAGATATACTCTTATTAATAGCTTCGTTGAATACATATGAATAGGCGCATTAGATCATATCAATAGTATTTGTAGAAATGAGATTAATATTAGACCAATATTTGTTGTTAATGTTTATGTGATATTAGAATTTTTACTTTGTCTTATAATGTTAAGAAAATTGATTTGTTATTTTTTCACGAATTAATGTAAAATTCGAAACCATGTAGGATATTAGATGGTTGCAAAATAGGTTCTAATGAAAACAAGGTAAACCCTATTCCCAAACCGAATAAACAACGTTGGGTCCAAAATATAGTAAGATATATGGTTCAAAAAAGAGGAATTTGTTATAATAAGATCGGGTACAGGTCTAGGTCTAGATCTTACCCACCCTAAACCTGATCACCCCTATTTCTTACAAGCCATAGGAGTCAAAACCTATAGTTGAAACTAAATTATCCCCATCCCAACTCTTTTGAAAATGTGGGGATTCAAACCCCTATTTCTTACATTCGTGCATAGGTTTTCATAAATGTTTTTAATAATGTCAAGCGGTGTTGGATCACGATGGTCCACTTTGGTCAATTTAAGCGATTAAATGAGCACAATTTTTTTTTGGTCAATCATACTCTAACTCTCACTCCTAAATTTTTGTCTTACCTCCTAATAGAGTATGGAGTTGAAACCTATATCTGAACCTAAATCGTCAACATTCTAACTACTGGGGCAAACTTCAATAGTTAAATGAGCATAAATTAAAGTTGAGAAATCCAACCGAGAATAGACAGGCACAAAGATGAGTAATCACTTCCCATTTTTTCAGGCTTTGGTTAGCAACTCGACATGAAGCCTTTGTACGAATTAGTAATGTGTGATTGAACCACTTCACCTTCATTTGTCGTCTTTTGTGTATATTTCGTGTCCCAAATAACAAGCAGTCTCCACATTGCACACGAAACCCAACGAAATGGGGTTTGAATTATGTATTCGGGGTAGGCATTTGTCAGTAAAAAATCATTAGATCGAAGTTAAGCCGATCGAGTAAACAGCTGACCTAGCCAATACCAAACTTACCCGTATTAAAAAAAAATGACGAGCACGAATCGACTTGAACACGACACCGGCAATTCCTCTCCTAACAAATCCCATCACACAACACTTCAAGCTTTACAAGACACGCAAACGTCGAAAGCATGAATTGACACGGATGCACGACATGGATAGCCATGCACGCAAAGAAACCCCCTCCACTTTTTACTCAGCCTTCGTTAGCATCGCGATTGCCAAAACGATGGATCGAAAGTTTGAATGAATGGAGATTGCGATAGGGACTTGCACCGTGCAAAAGGAAGCGAGAAAGACGAGAATTATTGGAGATAGTGGGCGGATTGATCGGCCAATTGGGCCTTTGGTCGTTTCGGCACTCACACGTTCGAAGACAATGCAAAGTGGAGCCAAATCATTTTTGCCGATCTCGAATCCAAGATGCCATTTGATTGCATGGACCCCATCAATCAATCATCCTGCTTTTTTGCCTGTCCTTTCAAAGCAAAAGCTAACGTTAGAGGGATCCGACCTCTTCAGCTTCTCCTCCAATTGGAGTTGAAGAAGGTGGAGTGGTGACATAAAGCCATCCGAAAGCAAAAGCACTTGAGAAAAAGTACGTCGTTATCTCTCAATTTCAGTAGAGGCGTGCAGCCCTAGTTTTCCTCTTGCTATATCTGTGTCTTTTAGCGATTAGTCTTGGATTTTAAGCCCTCTCTGCAGTTTCTCCAGGATTGAAAAATGAGCTTTTTGTGGTACACTCCTGGTCATACCAGAGGAACGAGATCGATAACAGGCCGAGCCGGGCTAGGTAAAGGGCTTGCAAATTGGATTTCATTATCCTATTCCCGACTCGGATTACTGTTCGAAACAAGCCCAAAAGATCTGTCTGAGGGAAGGAGTTGGGTGTGGGTTGGTCTATTGATAATTCTAAATTGTCATGCATGTAGTAAACTAGACCAAAATGATGGGGTCCAATTTAACCCCACGCTCATCGAAAGACTTTTTTTTTCTTTTTTGGGTCAATCAGCAATAGACTTGTTAAGCTCGTATAGGCTTCATTATATACCTTAATTATATTCAATAAATGGGCCATAAATAGATTTAAAATGATAAAATCCAACATAATATGAGTGTTAAATGGATTCACTAGTTACTTAGACCCACCTCACTTCTATAACTCTCTTTATTTTCTCTCACCCTCACTAGATCTCACACTTGCTCACCCCTTACTCTCACCTCACTTTTGATGTAGTTTTTCTAGATTGAGTTGAATATAGAAGTGATTTAATAATATAAATTGAATTAAGTATGAATTGAATATGAATTATTAAATTTATATTGCATGAAAATAGATCAAATCAGATCAAATGACTTGCTCACTTCTTACTCTCACCTCACTTTGTGTGTAGTTTTTCTAAATTGGGTTGAATATAAAAATGTTTTAGCAATATGGTCGGATCAAGTATGATTTAGGTATGGATTGCTACATTTATATTGCACGGAAATAGATAACACGGGTTAATTCAGGCCGGACCATTTTCAACTCAATCCAAACCCAAAACCATTTTCAACTCGATCCAAACCCGAATACACCCCCTGTTTGACAAGTCTATTCAAAAGTCCAGACCCATTGAGCACTAAAGAAGGAGCTATTTGCGTCTAGATTCCTATATGAAGCAGGTTTATAAAAATGAAACAAACAAGTAGAATCACGAAGGAAGACAAACTGTAGGACATATGCTGCTGAGACTCAGATCAATGAAGTGGAATGATGCTTTCCCAATGATCAAAACCAATTTACAATTCTTTTCCAAACTGCAAACGACGAGAAGTCACAAATGGACCTTTTAAGAGCAAATGGCAATCGTGAAAAGTTCCCACTAAACTTCAGATATAATCCTTTTTAGTTAAAACTTTTCATCGCACCATATAGCCATTTTCTTTCCCCGACTATATGCCCGATCCAGATACAAAACTGCAAAAAAGCAAAAAATAGCGAACCATGGTCGGTCCCCATCCCAAGCCCCTTAAGACTACCTACTATTCACAGTTTCCCAATATTCTAGAGATATATCTGTACATCCCAAAATAATAGTAGAACGTTCTTTGGAAATATTCTGTGTAAAATTGTCTTAATACTGTCAGTTAAGACAATTTCTCACAAAATACCACCCAAAACCCTTCTTAAATCAGATTTCTGATCAGCAGTTAGTCTTGAAGGATATTTGACATCAAATTTAATCCTCAAATTTCCCTTTTTCCCGTGCTCTCTAGAGATAGGCATCCCTTCACTGGGAACAACCATCTCAAAACCAGGTTTGATGATATCGTTGAGCGGGATCACAAGATTTCTACCATCCAGGGTTGTCAATTCAAGGTTCTTACCAGTGAGCGCCTCCAGTAATGTTATTTCCTGGTTGACCACCAGGTCATTACCATCTCTCTTGTAAACTGCATGCGGCTTCTCATCCACCACAAATATAAGATCTGCAGGGATGACGCCAGGCCCCTGATTGCCCTTCTCAGGGAAAGTGATCTTTGTGCCTTTCTTCCAACCCGGTCTAATCTCAATGGTTAATATCTCCTCCACAGTGCGAGTTTTACTGAAAGGAGATGAAAGAAAAGTGATCCGATCAGACAAATTGGAGAATGGGACAACAGTGGAAAATGGGGCACCAGGCTGGGCACATTTGTTTATTCTCTCAATTTAGCAGAGTCGAGATACATTTTCATATCCATAGTGCAGCCCAGCCCAAAAAACTGTATGTTCTTAACAGTTATTTGTAAAACAATTCTGTCATCTTAATAGCCATAAGAAAAACAGTGAACAGACAGAAAAAGGTGTAGAAAGAAAACAGAACAGTCTCAAATCTGTCATTCATCATTTCTTGCTTCAGTTCCAACTTTGCCAAAGTACAATGGGTCAATAAATAGAGAAGGGCCTCATGATTAAGCTACCTATCATGTATGATCTGAGCCTATCTGACTTTTCTACTCTGAAAACAGTCACTGGAAAAATAACACGCCTATATCCAAGAAACGATCTTTCCCCATAATGAATCTTGCATTCCAAAATGACTAGCGATGGGAGCATAAATTAGCAACAGGGAAGAGTGGCAAGGCTAACTTCAGAAAATGAAGATTCAAAGCTGACCAGCTGAAACACATGCCAAGTGACAACCTCATTATAGGGCCTTTACAACACAGTAAGAAGTGATGCTGAAAAAAATATAGAAGTTCCTCACTGCACTATGCACAGGAAATGGTGAAAAGAAAGAAGGGGAATGTGGCACAAATCTATAAGCTACTTGATAAGCAAACTTACGTTTAGAAAACAAGAAAATGGCTAGTAGACTGTTAACCAATTACTCCCTAAACCTTCACCATCCAAAAATACTGTTCGTGGTAGACGGTAAAGCTAAAAAGATTACCAATTCTTGTTTAGACAACAAGTAGTTAAACATGCAATTCCTGGTCTTAACTTCTCCGTCAAGCAATTAAAGCACGTAATTTCTATGGTCTCAAATAATCTAAGCAAATTGTTGATGACATTTATTCAACTGCAAGAACCTGCAATGAATCCATTTCTTGTCCCAATCATTTTTTCCTGAAAACTGCCTGCAAAAAGCTTTTTTAAAAAAATCCCAAGGAGGTATTGTATGTAATACCAAACCAATCGGACACCTCCCATCACATCCTTCCATGCAAGGTAAACAAGACTCAAATCACAGCCCCATTGTGCGGACTGAATGAATAACCTATCCAATAACCAGCATAAACTTTAATCTTCCTGTTCACCAACGCAATGGTAACTATATTCACAATCTATGCACTCCAGGGGGACTGCACTTCAATCATATCTGATTTCACTTCCACCAATTGCAATCAAACTCTCATCCATGCATTCATCTGAGGTTAACACTTATCGGACCAATATTGAGTATTTGTCAATCTAAATCCATTCAACCATATCAGTTTTAAGATGAAGAACCTTCTACAAAAAAAGCTTTGCGATCCTTCGACCATCAAACAGATCCCTAGTAAACTTAGCACCAAATTACTAATGCATCTGCAATGAAACAAACTTCCATGTAAAAGTTATCCCTCATACTATAAGAATCTGAACTCCCGAAGCAATCAGAACATTACAAACCCAAATTTATTGCACCCTGTGCTAATTGCCGCGAGAAGTTTTCAGGACCGTATCAAAGATAAACTTCTTACACTTCTTTTAGAAACTTCAGCATCTCCACGATTTGGACTCACGAATCGAATGTAATGCAAAAAATTCCAAGGTGCCAAGTGAAAACGCCATCACAGAAGCAGACTGCAACTCCAACAACCACAATACAAAGTACAAATCAGAACATCGGATAACATACCCAAACCCATCGGAAATCGTCCTCGAAATCCTCATCTTCTTCTTGGCTCCTCTATAGAGCTCCTCCAGGCTACACGGCAACACGTTCTCCACCGGCGCTTCCTTCCTCAACTCCCCACCGGCGCCATTGCTGGCGCTCGCCCCGCCATTCGACGCCCTGAAATGCCCATCTCCATACGCCCTCCTACCTCTCCCACCCCCTCCGTTGCCCTCCGTTCCAAAGAACTCCGCATATATATCCTCCGCATCCCGCGGATTGAACCTAAACGAAGCCCCGCTGCCGTTGGACTGATGGTGGTTGCTCTGATTCTGCCGGTGGGGATAATGCGGCTGCCCGCCGCCGCCGCCGCCCCGGGGCGGCGGGAATTGCCCGGACTTCAGGGCTTCCTCGCCGTAGAGGTCGTAGATCTGGCGCTTCTGGGAGTCGCTGAGGACGTCGTAGGCCTCGGAGATTTGCTTGAACTTGGCCTCCGCCTCGCTCCGCTTGTTCGTGGGGTTCTTGTCCGGGTGCCATATCATCGCCAGCCTCTTGTACGCCTTCTTCAGGTCGTCGTCGCTCGCGTTCCTGTTCACCTTCAGTATATTGTAGTAATCCACCCCCATCCTCGCACCTCCTCGCTCCCTCCCTCTCCAACAGAACCTCTGTTTGCAGCTCTACCTCGTCTCCAGAGCCGTCCGTACGAATCCCGTCCGCGTTTTCACCGGTCGGAATCGTTGCCTTGCGATCGCGGAAGATCGGAGATGGCGGGTGCGCTAGGGTTTGATATTAATGGGATTCTGTCTGTGGCTGCCGGAGGAGGGGAAGAAGAAGGGCCGGCGACCGTTGGATGGGAAACGGAAAATGGGGGGGGAGAGAGGATCAGACGGTTATGGTATGGACAGCGTTTAGAGAGAGAGAGAGAGAAATGGGGGGAAATATCGAGTGGGTCCCTCCCACGAAAGGAAGCCTGACTGCTTGACCGTGGATTGGGCAAAACGTGGCGGCAAGCAAGCTACGCATGGGCCGGCCAGATCTGTGAGGACCGGATTCGAACCGTTGTTCCTTGGAACCGGATTCGCCGGCGGAGAAGCTCCCGAATTTTCATTTTTTTTATTTAATCCGTTTATTTTACGAAAAATAAATGAATGAAAATAATTATCATTTTCCACGAAAAAATATTTGAATTTGAATTATTATCGATAATGAAAATTTAATTATGTATTTATTTATTTCAAAAGATACAATCAATTATTTTTGGAAAGTATTTTCAAAATAATTCATTTTTCACAAAACAAACAAAATCTAGAGAAATGAAGAGAATGATTAATTCCTGAACTTTAAGATAATGCGTAATGTTGCCCCTAAATCTTTAATTTATTCAATGTGCTCCCTAAATTATTGATAAATGCACAATTTAATACTTAGACTATATGAAAATGATGCAAATGAAATAATTACATCAAATGTTATTAATAGTTCAGGGATTATATGATCAAATTAAAAGCTGAATAAGGCATTATACATTAGGTCAAAATTTAAATACCACATTATATAAATTAAAAGTCTAGACATAACACTATACATTGAACAAAAGTTATAAATTATTTATGTTACTGACTCTTGTACATATCAACATTAATGGAAAATATTCATAACAAACATTGTCGAAGCATTTCCTTTGAAAAATCTCATTTTCATAACATGAGTATGTCGTTGTCCTTGGAGTGTGATATTGATCTAATTGAGAAGGGCAAGATGGACGGAGATGATCATAGCATAGCTTGACTTCACGTGCTATGGCCCTCTTTTAGCTCTTGTGTCGAGCCCAATTCAATTATTTTTGTGATGTGACGCTAGATAATAATTTACAAAGTGATGTGATGAACCACAAATGAGCTTCTAAACAAGTGGATTGTATTCACCATCAAGCAAGAGCTTGATAAAATGGAAAATCCAAATAGTCTCAATTTCCTTTTTGAATACTTTTCATCCCCGTACTTTCACATCCTTTCTAATCAAGTTTTGTGCTTCTCATATATCTAATTAAGTTCTTCTATTCTTGCAAATTTTCTGATCAAATCCCTCTGCCACTATCACCTAAAATCATATTGACGTGGTCTTTGGACGATGTCATAGTGTGGTGACAAGAACAATTTTTTTCCAATGTGGATGCCAACACAATGTCCATATTGGCTAATTTTTACACATATCATCATTGAGCATAGTTTTAACTAGCTAACTTTTAACAAACATGTCAATGTGAGCGATGGTGTGTTTCAATCATGTAATATTCTGATGTTGACAGTAGTCATATTGACTGAATCTGGTCTAGTTCAATATCAAGGGATTTCATTAGTAAATTCGAAATAGTATAACAATTTGATTGGATAAATTAAAAATAAAGGAGCTTTACTGTAGAAAACAGTGCAAAAAGCATAATTTTTTCACTTTTTTCTCCCCCACGGGGCGGGGGTTTCAAAGTCTGATGAATGAATCCGATCATATATTAATTGGTGAGGAAGGACGTGGAAACCACTCACGTGGTATGTCGCGAGCTTTCCTGGTATTCTGCATTTGATAATGATGGTCGGACATGATATTGTGATCCGACTAAGTAATTGGTGGATCTAAACGAGTATTCATGTTCCGGGCACTTTTATTTGACAAATAAATAAATGATTTAAATATATATTTTAAAAAATGATCGCTTATAAAAATAAACGGAGAAAAAATATTTTTATCATTTACGAAAATATGTAAATACAAATTACCATTGATAACGAGAACACTTCTCATTAACTAATTATTTTAATTGATACAAATAATCAATTTTAGAAAAATGCCATCCCAATCATTTATCCTCAACGAAACAAGCAAACATGATGGATATTTTGGTGATGCTTGTACGCTCTTATGGTTTAGAAGAAGTCATTGATCACAATAGTAAATGTCGTCCTCAGGCACTTAACTTTGTTATCTTTATTTCACACCTTTCTTTTTCATCTCTAGAGTGCGAAACAATGCATTAGAAAATGAAAAGGAAGATAGGCACCGAGAGGGACTATACTTATCATTTACAAGGTTGGAACATTTTGAGAAAGTGAATTGAATATCATGAGACAAGAATGATTCGAATTTGAATTTGGAACGTTCATACTGCCATATGAAAATTATCGCATCAAACAAAATGTATTATCCTTTACGAAAAAAAAAGATAAAAAAGGAAAAGGCTATTATGGTAAGTTTTGATAGTAGACATTTTTATTTTTGGGGTCAACTGATATTCATGAAATTCGTGGTTAGGGATTTAAGAATAAAATAAACAATTAAAACAATGAAAAATTCTAAATTAATATATTTGTGACAAATTTACCTTAAATTAATTTTTTAATTACCAAAAAACCCAAATTGATACATCATTGACAAATTTATTTTAAATTAGCTTCCGTTAAATTTTTTTAATCAAACTACCGAGTTGGGTGACACGTAACATTTGACTTGTGTATTAGTTTGTGATATTACTCTCCATTTGTCACAGCTATACTAATTTTGTAATTTTTTATGGTATTAATTCAATTTACTAGATGGTATATTTATCAAATACACTGGTTTGAGATTTTTTGGCGGTTAAAAAAATTAATTTGAGATAAATTTATCACAAATGTATCGGTTTATGATTTTTGTGATTATTTTGGATAAATTTATTATAAATGTATCGATTTAAGATTTTTGTGATAAAAAATTAATTTGAAATAAATTTATTATAAATTCATCAATTTAGAATTTTTTATGGTATTAACCCTCTCTTGGAAGAAACAGGAATTGGATCCTTATCATTTTTTGGTCGGCCATGCTAAAGCCCTTTTTTGCCATGAAAACATAAAGTTGCGTTCGGACCAAGAAGACAAGGTGAAGTTAGATTCGAGCACGCAAGCACTCATCACGTGCTGCTTACTTTTGCTCGTAATCACAACTTTGCCACTTCTAGAAACATTAAAGTTCTCCATTTGAGTTGGGAAGGACCATGGGTCCCAACTCTCTTGTAGAATCAGGAGTTGGACTAGATCGACTCTAAAAATTGACCAGATTCTCAGTTTTGGGACTCCTCGAACTAAATTTTTTGAATTTGACAAGAACTGGACTAGGAAGCATAAAACCAAAGAACCGGACAATTGAACCAAAGCTAGCAATGTCTATGGATCTTTTCCATGTCAAACTTTTATAATTCAGGACATAATTTTATTACTAATGTTAGGGGCGACAATGGGTCGGGGTAAGGTTTTGATGTTACCCGCCCTGCCCCGACCCGAAACGCATAAGGGGGAAAAACCAGGTCGGGTCAAGTATCTGGTTTTTTTCCCTTGCAGACTCCCACTCAATCAGGCAAAGGCAAAAATTGTTTGACTCTTGAAAGAATTCTCCAATGGCAATATGGACAAACAAATTCTCAGCGATTTCTGGACAATCAGGGAGTTCCATGAAATAGGATCTGGGAGACGCATTTCATCAAAATACAAGCATGGCATCGACAATCCGACCCCACTTTCCATACAAGGAGATCAATGCATTACCAGCTGAAACCAGTTGCGCATGTCCTCTTTTGGAAGAAAGAGCATGGATTTGCTTCCCAAGATTCAAAAACGTTACATCTATAATTTGCGACTGTAAGTCGATCACCGTGAATTCGTTAACCACCATACCTTTAGAGTGGAGCAATTTAAACACTGCGGAGGCCTCAACGCCATCACAAGCAGCAAAAATCCTTTCTGACCACGAAACAATGTCCGGCTCAGAAATTTCATCAAACGCCTTGACAGCACGTCTTGGCTTCCACACCATGAACGCATATGCATAATCGAATTACTCAGATGCAACGAATATCCAGACAATAAACCCATCTTCAAACCAAACCCATGAACCTGTCCTCCTTCCCTACCATCGAGCAAAGCACCCAGAACAGCAGTCATGCTATACTCATTTACCTCCTATCCCCACCTGCGCATTTCCACAAACAATTCCTTCGCACTCTCAAACTCCCCCACCGGAGCATCCTCGAGCCCTCCCCGTCGTCGTGGCCGTCGCACCCAGTGGCGAGTCTACACCCTCCGTCTTCGTTGCCGCAGGTCTGCTCTGGCCGACCAGATCTGGAGCCGTGCGATAACGAGAAGACGAAGTGTCAAATCTGGCCGGTGGCCGAAGGCGAATGGGCCGCGCCGTCAAGGCTCACGGCCAAGGACTAGCTCCGAATCTGGAAGTTCGCAGTCTTCGCGCTCGTCTCCGTCAAGGGTCTTCGCCAGATCTGAAGTTCTCTGTCGTCCTCGCTTGTCCATGGCCGGTGCCTCCAGATCTGGCTCGAATGCGGCCATGCTTCAAATCTGGACTCGACCCTGCCTCCAGCTCTGGACACGACCATGGCTCCAGACCTAGTGCGGAGGAAGACAAAGACGACGGAGGGAGTGGCTCGGTTTCGATGCCCAACGGTGTTGGCCTGGACGCGGCGCCGGAGACGGCGACGGCGGGGGAGGTGTGGAGGTCAAGCTCCAAGGTGGTGTGGACGGAGAAGAAGAGAGAGAAACTGGGTGGTCTGTACAGAATCCGATTTTTTTCATCTGGTCGGAAGGGGTGGGGGCCAAAACACCCGTGCGGTTCCGGTACCAAAAAGGTCCGCGCCGATCCGTTCCGACCCGACCCTAATCAAACACCGACTGATACCAGCTTCGTCTCCGAGGAAGAGTTTAGATTGGCCCCAAAATACCTTAAATTTATAGAACAAAATTCTCCGATTCTTCCATTTCAATGGAATCGGAATAGCTCCCCTTACTCATTAGCATACTACTCAATCTCATATGAAATCGAATATATTATTCGGACCAAATTCAATTATATTTCAATATTTCTTATTACCGATTCCTATTGACAAGAAAAAAACTTAAGTTTTCTTAATGAACCCATTTTATACTATCAATCGAGTATATCGGATTTTCCGAGCAACTTTACTATTGAAATTGTCAGTCCAAATAACATCGGCAACAACAAAAAAGATTTTTGAATATCATTTTCCCAAAACTTTCCTCTCCTACGTGTCTTCTAAGAATAACAAGGACTCATACTCACCAAATTCCATCACTACCTTATTATACAAATCATTAAACTATGAACTAAAGCAGAGATCTAAATCTCTATGTCTAAATCTAATGATACAACAACAACAATAACCAATAGCCATAATAATAATGATAATAATAATAATAAATAATGTAGTATACAACAACAGTACACCAACAGAATGCAACCCTCTCTCCCTTCCCCCATTTGCTTAATTTCTGCGTTCTCTCCAACCATAACTTGACCCTTTGTCTCTGTCTCTGTCTCCCTCCCTCCCTCCCTCCCTCCCTCCCTCTCCAGTGGTATGAGAGGGTGCTGAGCCAGCTTTCCTCACTCCCGTTCCTCCTCCTCCTCCTCCTCCTCTTCTTCTTCTTCTACACTGACGCTCGGTCGCGCGTTCGAGAGCGTCGATCGCATCGCCGATCGGACACCCGCCGCCGCCGCCGCCGCCGCCCTCCTCCCGGCGCTCAATCGCCGGAGCTCCTCCGCTCCCGCCGTCGCATTGCGCTTTCTCCGTCTCCCTCGCTCCCTGCGCAAGCGCCTGCCCATCGGACTGTAGCGTGCTGAGTACATGAATTCGGACGCAGGCGGGTCAATCCATGGCGCCTAGAAGGCGAAACAACGCTCCCAGGCCCAAGCAGCCGCCCCGAGCGGCGGCTCCCCCCGCCTCCGCGGACCCCGTCGATGAGGAGTCGAGCTCTATCTCGAATAGGGCGAAGGCCGGGGCGGGGAATGAATCGGAGGGCTCGGATTACGCCGCAATCAAGCTCGAGTGCGAGCGAGCCCTAAACGCGCTCCGGCGCGGGAACCACACCAAAGCCCTAAGGCTGATGAAGGAATCGTGCGCTCAGCATGAGAACTCGCCGCACTCGGCTTTTGTGCATAGGTTCCAGGGCACGGTGTGCGTGAAAGTGGCGGCTATAATCGATGATCTCAACGCGAAGCAGCGTCACATGAGGAATGCCATAGAATCTGCACGTAGAGCTGTCGAGCTGTCCCCGAGTTCGATTGAGTTTGCGCATTTTTATGCAAATTTGCTTTTTGAGGCGGCGAACGACGGGAAAGACTATGACGAAGTGACTTCGGAGTGTGAAAGAGCGTTGGCTATTAAGAATCCTGTTGATCCTGCTAAAGAGAGTCTGCAGGAGGAGAGCCAGCAGAAGATTACGAGTGCCAAGGCGCGGATAGAGCACGTGCAAGGTGAGCTGAGGAACCTGAGGCAGAAGTCCCAGATAGGGTCTTTCTCGACTTTGATGAAGAATATCGGTGGTGAAGAGAAGTTTCGGTTGATTCCCATTAGGAGGGTCCCAGAGGACCCGATGGGGGTCCAGTTAGTTCAACCCAGGAGGCCCAATGAGATAAAGAAGGCGACTAAGACGCCAGAGGAGAGGAGGAAGGAGATTGAAGTTAGAGTTGCTGCTGCAAGGCTTTTGCAGCAGAAATCTGAGGCTCCCAGTGTGCCAAATGAGGGTGACAGAGGATTGGATTCTTCTGGTGGGAGTGGGCAGAGAGGGGTTGAGAGACGGAAGCATGGGAAGAAGAATGGGTCTTCTTTGGAGAGGAAAGATTGGGTCCGGTCTTATTGGAATACTCTGAGTGTTCTTATGAAGAAAGAGATGCTTAGGATTAGGATTTGCGATATCAAGGCATATTTTGGATCTGCAAATAACAATTTGGCCAGTGAGGTTTTGTCAGAGGCTTTGGAGTATGCTGAGACTAATAAGACATGGAAGCTTTGGGTTTGTTGTAGATGCAGCGAAAAGTTTTCTGACTCGGAATCCCATATGCAGCATGTCGTTCAGGAGCATATGCGTAACCTTCTACCGAAAATGCAGTCAGTTTTGCCACAAAATGTTGACAGCGAGTGGGCTGAGATGCTCCTTAATTGCTCTTGGAAACCACTTGATCTTTCTGCTGCAATGAAGATTCTAGGAGATCGGCAGAAATGTCAGGGCATTGATTCCAATGAGGATATTTGCTCAGAGAACAATGCAGATGACTGCGATGACTGCTTTAAAGATGCTTGGGATTCTTCCCCAGCTAAAAGTGATTTTGGTTATAATTGCAATGGTTGTACTGATAAAGATAGTAATCACCTCGATAAAGATGTAGATCATGCTGGGTCAGATGGGAATCAGGTTTTTATTGATAGCTGGCCAGTGTTGGATGATCCTGAGTGTGCGAAGCTCTTGGAAACAATCCGTTCTCTGTTTGAGTTTCTAATCAGAAACAAATGCCTTGCCGCTAGCCATCTCAGTAAGATCCTCCAGTTTACAGTAGATGAACTTCAGCGTATCACTTCAGATTCTCAGCTCGAACTTCAGGGTATCACTTCAGGCTCTCAATTCGAACTTCAGGGTATCACTTCAGGTTCTCAGCTCCTGCTCCAGGGGGTGGATCATGGGCCGACCCGCATATGTTTCTTAGGAGCAACTCAACTGAAGAAGATCGTTAAATTCTTGCAGCTTTGTCGTTCTGCTTTTTTGAGCAGATACTCTGAGAAGACTACTAGCCCCATAGATGATGCTAATTTTGTATCACAAGAAGTAGAGATTCAGGAGAAAATCGCCCTTAGTGGAGATGCGTCATGCTTAATCCTAGATGAAAGTTTACTTCCTACAGAATGCACAACAGATAGTAGTCATGACTCTGCTGCATATGATGCTGCTGGGTTGACTACTTGTAAGGTAGGTGCCGATGCAGATGCTATGTTGTCCTGGATGTATGCAGGTCCCTCAAGTGGGGAGTCATTGGCATGTTGGGTCCGCAGAAAAGAAGAGAAAACACGTCAAGGAGAAGAAATCCTCAAAATGCTTGAGAACGAATTTTATTCACTTCAGGACCTCTGTGAGAAAAAATCTAGGTGTATTGGCTCCGAAGAAGCACTGCAAGCATTGGAGGACCTTTGTATTGAGGAGGCTAAGAAAAGGGAGAATGCTGATGAGTTTGCGTACCGAAGCTTTGAGTCTGTTCTGAAGAAGAGGAGGGAGGAACTTGAGGGCAATGAAAATGACCTTAATTTTGTTGGCAATAGAATTGAGTCAAAGGTGATAGAAAGTGTCCAAACAGAAGCAGAAGCTTTGTATGCTAATCAATTTGGATATGATGATGCTTACAGCGGAGCAGCTTCTCATTTATGTGACCTGGAATCTGGTGAAGATGAGGATTTGAGAAATAAAGACCGTCTACATCGAGTCAATACTTGCATAGAAGTTGCAATTCGGAAAAAGAAAGAAGAATCTTCTACTGAGGTTAGATTCATTGGATAATTGAACGTTAGAGCCATTTGCCGTTGTATTGAGCTTCAGTTGTTTCATGATGCAGGTTAGCCAATACGATGCTCATATAATGCGAAATGTTGCTGCGATGCAGCAATTGGAACTTAAGCTGGAGGCTCTTTCTGCATATGATTATCGGTCGATAGTGCTGCCTTTAGTCAAGTCGTACATGAAGGTTGGTTTGTAGCCTATTGATCTGCTTAGGTGCTTCATTTGTAGGGACTTACTTTTTGCTCCTCTCGTGCTGTTTGCTAGACACACTTGGAGGATCTAGCAGAGAAAGATGCGACCGAGAAGTCTGATGCTGCGAGGGAGGCATTTTTGGCAGAACTTGCCCTTGATTCAAAAAAAGGCTCTAAAGGAGGAAGCGACCCTTCAAGGCATGCACAAGAAAGGACAAAGGATAAAAAAAGGCACAAAGAGTTCAGAAAAACCAAGGCCACCAAGGTTTCAGCACCATAACCTTTTCTTCGTTGAGGGTAGTTATGCAAACTTGGTCTCTCTCTGATCTTTTGTTTCTTAATAGGCTAGTGGAATTGATGAGCAACAACTCTTTTCCCAAGAGACTGATGAAACAGAGTAAGTTTGCTGATTTGATGTCACTACATGCGCTTCCTGAATTACACTTTGTTAGGAAAACAAAATGCGACATGGCTATAACTGCTCTTGAACTCCACTTGATGCAGTTCTCCATCGGTGGCATCTGATGGCGACCAGCCAGATTCTGATATCTTAGCTTATATGAATGATGATGACTTGAAAGAGCAGGAGGAGGAAATGAGAAGGAAAATTGAGCTTGAAGCTGAGGAAAGAAAGCTCGAAGAAACTTTGGAGTATCAGAGACGAATTGAGAGCGAAGCCAAACAGAGGCAGCTCGCTGAGCAACAAAAGAAATTCACCAGCACTTCTTTGAAGGTGGGTCAAGGATATCCTGACGTTACTTTGGAGAGTCAGGCTGATGATCAAAGTGGACACGAACAGTTCAATTCTCCTTGTCCGGTAAAGATGAGATCTGCTCTTTGTTGTTTGTCATTTTGGAGATACTTTTCAATATAGATGTTGGACTGTTACTCGAACACTTTCTGCTTATTCACAGTTGAATCACATGCTTTCTTTAATGCATAGTATCGCCTAGAATTTCCAGTAGGATCTTTATGAGTTTGCTATTTTCACGACAGTTGGGACTGAAGAATGACCTGCCAAATTCTCATGAGACCACTTCCGTGTATCCTGATAATTTGAAGAAGAAAAGCACAGATGAGAAGAAAGTTCAAGGAGGTTGCAATTTAACAAGAATTATGCAAATTGTGGCTTGCACTTTGATGCAGATCAATCAATCTTTTCTCCATTTTGCAGGTCTCCCCAATGGAAGACTTTCTGAGGATGGTGTTTTGCTGTCTGACAGACGAACAGGAAGGAGAAGCAGGCGCCATAAGAATTCCACCAAACCGTTGGAGGCAAGCTATGGGAATTTTCCTTCGGGAAAAGAAAATGTTGAAGCTGGGAGTGCACATGTTGAGGGTCCATTCCAAAATAACCGAGATACAGATGGCAGTATGTTCTATGTCACTGAATGCCTGATCTAGATTTACCTATTTCTACGTCATGGGTTAGTTTTGTTGTTGATATTTTACTTGGATTTTGCTAAAGAGAGTTCTAACAGGACTTGTTAAGCAAATGATATGGTAAGTTTACATTTTATTGAAGTCATGAAAATGAGTGAACTGCAGTAAGTTAATGTATCATAAGAAAATGAGTCATGCAAAAGCTATTATTTTATATTTTAAAAGGACATAAGTTATAATTTAAGGAGGTGCCCCTTAAAAAATCATTTTTTATTTAATGAAGGAAGCTTGTATTTCTGGAAGGAATGGGCTGACGTCCTAATCATTGGCAATGAAGTTTTAAGAAAATCATCCAAATCTTAAAAATTGCAAAAAGATTAAGACAGCTTGTTTCACATTAGAACTAAGAGTCCTTCTCATCTCTTCCCTCAACAGCCACCCTGCTTGTTCAAAATGAAGAGAATAGGAGGGAAACAAGAGGCAACTCATTAATTGGTCAAATTACTTTTGTTACTAATATCATTCTAGAGCAAATAGTTAAGTTTAGCTTTTATTGTTTGGCCTAAAAAAGTTTAGTGGTTCCAGAAGTGGGGATTGAGTATGCTAGAACTCTTTGTAGTTACCCTCTTCCGAATATGCTTTTAATCACCTGTTTGGTGTTCACTGCAAGTTCACAATTCACCAAAGGCTTAATAGCCTATAAGTATTCTTCAATTCAATATTGGCACATCATACAATGCACGATGGGAAGAATATATCATCGTCGAATTTTAGGTAACTTAGCTCTTTAAAGCAATTTTAGTAGCTTGTTTAAATTTCTTGTTAGAGACTTTAGGAAAAGTGCTTCTTTTTCATGTTTTGGATTTTAAATCTGATTGATATGGTGAAAATCAACTTTAGGAGGACATCAGACAAAGACATTGAGACAATTACAAGCGGAGGAGGATGCTGAAGAAAGATTTCAGGCTGACCTTAAAAAAGCTGTCAGCCAGAGTCTTGGTAAATTTCTTCATAGTTTATTTGTAAGACCTCTCTTTTTTCGTCTGTGTCTGTTGATGACTCTGCTTATTAGCAGATTTTGTAAATGTAAGGAGATTGATTTTTGTGGTTAACTACTATAATGTCGCATGTTTTCCTATTGGCTGCTATTGCATTGAATTTTTTTTTTTGGGTGATATACATCATCATTGCAAATTGTGCAGAACACCAGGCAATTTTTACAGCTTATTAGTTCAATTATTCTTAAGGGCGCTCAGATTCTTTCCGTGCAGAACATTAGGCACTTTTTAAAGCTTATAGGTCATTCGGTGATCTGTGTTAGCTTTGGAAAGAGAGAATGTGCTTCGACATCTTCCCACCCAGTCTCACTAGTGAATTGAAGTACCAGGATTGAAGATGACTGCCTCTGCTAAGGAAACCCAGAACTCATTCCCAGATCAACAAGTCTATCAATTAGATCAGTCTACCGGGCAGTTATCAAGAAGCTTATAGGTCATATGGTGATCTGTGTTAGCTTTGGAAATGATGTCTTATGCTTTACTCGGTTGCATTGCCGACAATCTGATTTACTGATTGTCTGACCTGATAACAATTTTTTGGGGCTACTTATAATCTAAACATTAAGAGCAAGGAGTGATAGTACAATTTTTCTCCTGAACCCCTAAACTTAGGCACAACACTAAGTATTATATATGACCCCTAAAAAAAGGGGATGACCTGTATCCAGAAGTGCATTTGTATGAATTCATGCATTTATGTATGATAAAATTGGCCCTGATTGGGATGAAAGCGAAGGAAGTTCAATGAGATGGAATACCCTAAAAGTACCAACTTCACGAGAAAATGAGTGTGTGGAAAATGTCACTCATTATTCTATGGAGACAGTGGAGGGGGTTTGATGCCCCTTATAGGCGAAATGCTAGATAGAACGGCCATACAGCTGTTGATGCAACTTCCTTTTGGCAGTAGGATTTCTTCTTAGGTGTGTGTAATGATTATCACTCTTAGAACATTACTCTTTGGTGGTTGATATTGATTAGTGGCATCTCTCTCTCTCTCTCTCTCTCTCTCTCTCTCTCTCCCTCCCCCCTCCCCCAGGCAATCACATGGGCACGAAGGCACACTTTGGCATTTGAATAAGCAAAATACTGATTTCGCTTTCTGTTTCAGACACATTCCAAGCACATCAGAATTCCCCTTTGGCTTCTAATTTACTGAGGTCACACAAGCCATCCAGAACTGCAGATGGTATCGGTGTTATACATGGTGAGGCAGTAATAGAAACCAAACACAGAGCAGATGTGTTTGGTACAGGATTGCAGAATGAAATTGGTGAATATAATTGCTTTCTGAATGTAATCATACAGGTAGATTTTATGGAACCAATTTATAACCCTTATCATTTCCTTCTATGGCTTGCTTCTGTTTCCACATGATTGCAAAGGTGACACTAACCCAACCTTTTGTTCTATTCTGCGCATTTATTCAGTCGCTCTGGCATTTAAGGCAGTTCCGCGATGAGTTCTTGAAAAGATCTAAGCTGGACCATGCACATCTGGGAGATCCTTGTGTCGTATGTGCCCTTTATGATATCTTCACTGCTCTGAGCACAGCAACTGCAGATGCACGGAAAGAAGCCATTGCTCCTACTCCTCTGAGAATAGCTTTAAGTAACTTGTACCCGGATGGTAATTTTTTCCAGGAGGTAGACTTATTCTTTCCTTCTATTTTATGGTAGTTTTAAAAGGGAGATTGGAGGAACTCTGACAGATTAAAGTGATGAACAGGCTCAGATGAATGATGCTTCTGAAGTCTTGGCAGTAATTTTTGAGTGCCTTCACCAGTCATTTACATATTGTCCAAGTGTTTCTGATGACGAATCAGAGGAGAGTAATTCTAGAGGATCCTGGGATTGCAAATCTTGTCTTGTACACTCTCTCTTTGGAATGGATATCTTTGAGCAAATGAATTGCTACAATTGCGGATTGGAATCCAGACATCTGAAATATACTTCTTTCTTTCATAACATTAATGCCAATGCCCTCAGAACAACGAAGGTATGTCTTATTGGAATTAGTGATTTTCTTCACTGGCCACTTTCTAAGGTTAATGATGAGACTCGATCATTTTTGTAAAATAAATTTTACTTTGTTAATACTCTTCCTGCATATATATCAGGTCATGTGTGCGGAGAACTCATTCGATGAGCTTTTGAATCTTGTGGAGATGAACCATCAATTAGCTTGTGATCCAGAGTCTGGTGGCTGTGGGAAGCTCAATCACATACATCATTTCCTCTCTACTGCACCCCATGTTTTTACTACAGGTGATTCTTGGCAGCTGAGTTCAAAGCATTCTTTTCTATTGGAATTGATTGTGCTTATATATTTATTTTGTGTTGCAGTTGTAGGTTGGCAGAACACATGTGAGAGTGCTGATGACATAGCAGCAACATTGTCAGCCCTCAGTACTGAGATAGATATTAGTGTCCTCTATCGTGGTCTTGATCCTAAGCATATGCATAACTTGGTTTCAGTGGTACGTATATTTGTTATCATTGATATGCTTTTCCCCTCGACCCTACTTGTGCAATTGTGTAACTTGGTTCCATTCATATGCATTATGGTTTTTTGCCTCAAGACCCTACACATGAGCTTAGAGTAATCCAACATTGAAAAAAAAAAAAAAAAAAAAAGAAGAAGAAGAAGAAGAAGAATGAAATAAAAGAACATAGTAGTAATCCTCTTCTCAGTATGGGCTGCCCACTGATGGTGTGTTCTTTTCCTTTTAAGTAGAAAATGCTGTGAATGGAAAATGAGTGAGGTTTTGTAGAGTGGAAAAGGCCTTTACCTTTGGAACTACTTTTGCATCACACTTTCCCATTTACTTTATGGGATACTAGTGTCAAAATCTTTGAGGGCAATACCGGTATATGACTAACTAATCAGTAGTTATTGGCATAGAAGCTTGAGGTCATTACCTGATGAGATAGTTGTGCTCGTACAATCTTAATGCCATTGTAGCTGTTTTTGCTGTATGGTCACTGCTTGATGGGAGCATTAGTTTTTCCTTGTATATTTTTTGGTGTTATGTTAACGTACACAGTTTGGTCATTTTCCTCTCTGTAACTGGTGGTTGTTTCTTCTCATTTTGTACGTAGGTTTGCTACTATGGGCAACATTACCATTGCTTTGCCTATAGCTATGAACATGAAAAGTGGATCATGTATGATGATAAAACCGTCAAAGTAAGTTTAACATTTCATCTCAATTATGAGATTCTTTTTGCACAATTGGCAAACTACTATACCTTTTAAATTTACAGGTTGGATCTCGTTTCTTTTCTTTTCCAAGAAAGATGTTGATATCTGCATTTGATTGTATAGGTAGTTGGTAGCTGGGCAGATGTTCTCACAATGTGTGAGAGGGGGCATTTGCAGCCTCAGGTTTTGTTTTTTGAAGCTGTGCAATAGATAGAATTATTTTTCCTTTCCATACTTTTGCGGGCGCTGGACAACTCAAATCTATTTTAGGGGACCTTCGCTGGTTTCAAATTGGGAGAAACTGTTCATACCGGGATATATCAAAGCTCTTGCTGTTCAGATAACGAGGCGCGTCGCCAGCATTTCAGAAAGAAGTTGAGAGAAGATTTTATATGAAGTTTGGTGTAAAATGAGAAGTTTTGGCGATAACATCGGATTTTGCTTTGGAGCACTGGGTACTCTCTAGAGGAGGACCAATGTGTTGAAATTTTGTGTCTTCCAGGAAATTAGAGGTTGGAGGAAGCTGTGTTCTTCCACAAGATTTATTGAGAGATAGGGTCTGATTCTAAGGCGTATCTGACGATCCAATAAGGTGGGTTTGCCGAGGATAAAGACGGTAGGTACAAGTTTGTCTGCCCATGTATATTTGGGAGCCTATCACGGTGACAACTCAGGAAGTGGTACATCCTGGCATTGGCAGGCGTATACACCAGTTGTTATAGCTGATAATTATTCTTGGTGCAAAAGCTCTCTCCATGTGCTTATATGAGTATTTTCCCCAAGTTTAAATTGTGCATAAGGCACAGAATGGCCTGACGACGTTGATGATTGCGAAAAGGTATTCTTGTATGTCATGAAATTTTTTGACGGGGAAAATAAAATTAGCTTTTTCAGTTTCGTCGGAATCCCATACAGAGTTTGAGTCCTCATGATCATTAGAGATTAATGTATGCTTGGTTCTGTTACATGGGTGGCGATCTCCGAGGCACGCTGTCCATGAACCTGACTAGATGTCGGGTTCAAATGGCACATGCGGAAGCCCTGTTTAAGATTTGAGAGTGTTTGTTCATTTGCTTCACTAATCGTGATGGTATGTAAGCCGCGACGTAAACTGCGACATAGGTTTAGGTCAGATTATACGATGACTTTTCTCGATGTAATGAGTTCATCTCAGGTGTCGACTCCAATCGGCAATGTAAAGCATGTGTTCCTCTCCTCCAGTACCATGTTAAGCTCGATTCAAACATGTGTTTCGAATGGCCGTAATGAATGCGTTTTGTGCAATCCTAGGGCTAGACATTCTCAATCACACAGACAACGCCATGCGTTCTTGCGAACTTGGGCTGACAAGTGTAGTCTTCCTAGAGAATAGGACTCTGCTGATTCTCTCAAAACCGCCTCCTCCACGCTCACACACCTAAAGGACCTCAGAGAAACACGTCCATGGAAATCGGCCCTCCTCTTTTACTCAGTCTCTCTTCAGACTCATTCACACCATGCTTCTTCGCTATATCAGTTTCCACTCCCGGCCACACCTTCCCTTCTTCTCTCCTAGTCCTAGCGGTAATTCTAGTGCTCCGGTCAATCCCACCTCACTTCTCGAAAAGAAAGGAAATGACCGTGAAGGGTGGTGCTAGCCAGGCATGCGCGGCGTGCAAGTACCAGAGGAGGAAGTGCAAGCCAGACTGCCCTCTAGCGCCTTTCTTCCCAGCCGACCAACCGGAGATCTTCAGAAACGTGCACAAGTTGTTCGGGGTGAGCAACATCCTAAAGATACTGAAAGGCCTGCATCCTAACCAGAAGCACATTGCCATGAGATCCATCATCGACCAAGCAAACATGCGGGATTGGTACCCCGTGCATGGTTGCTACGGCCTCATCCAGAACCTACAGTACCAAATACAGCAGGCCAAGGAAGAGCTCCACGCCATTTACGCGCAGCTGGAGATGTACAGGCAACAGAACCAGATCTCTCCGGTCCCTGAAGACGTGCCTTCTCAGCTGGAATTAGGCATGGCCCCGCCAAATGGCACGCTTCCCCTGTTCCAACAGACGCACCAGCAGTACAGCACTGTGGCCGCCTTGCCCATTCCACAAAATCACTGCGATAACAACAGAGGGATCACCAGTTACGACACCTCCAGTGATGTGGTTCCCAAGGATATGTTGAGAATGCCTTGTGGATGCAAAGCCAATACGCTAATTACAACGACAGCAATACAATTCAGGTGGCTGCATCGCAGCCGATGGATGTGCAGCAAGAAATAGTCCAAGACTACGATGAACTCCAACCTTTCTTCGACACCATTGATGATACACAGTCTTGTATGGATTCAAAAGAGGCATGTGACTCGAGGTACAACTCTTATTTCATGTAACAGCTACGACACTTGTCGTATCTAATACAACAACAGCAAAATTTCTCAGACACCTTCATCATACTTCAATGCTATTTACCTTTTCTTGTTTCTCTTCATTGAAGAAGTAAAGAGTTTAACTGCATATGCAGCTCGGAATCATCATTGAAGGATACGAGGCAATCCATTGAGCATGCTGGCAACAATGAATTAAAGAGCGCTGCTGCGTGCTTCAGCCTCACCAGTGTCAACTGATCAGACAACAGCTCAAAGGGTCTACCCTTTTTTTTCGGATCATTAGTTTTGTTACTGCAGTTTCCGACTTTCCTGACTTCTCCTTTTCCTATTAAGAAATGCCGAACATCGTGTAGTCACCCCGTATGCATATGACACAACATAAGATACTTTGCTACTTGATGCCTAAATACGGTACCATGGTCAATTGTTATGAACAAAGTCTGACGCATGACAAGATCAGATAATCTCCGCGATAGAAGTTTCATTTGTTGACTCCAGATCAGTATCTGTCAACATTGAATATCTAAGGTTGGGAACTTCTATGGCACTGCCGTTGTACAGTATAACATTACTGTACTCGGTACAAACAGACTTGACTTTAAACTTTTCGCAGTTTTGGCACACCAGAAGCTCTTCCCACCCATTTCATATTTTCCCCTATGAAAAGGTAAACTTTCTATTTCCTCAATCACTGGATTTTTTTTGCATCATGCGAAGCAGATATATATGAACCCGCTTAAACAAGAAAAGCAAGCAACATTACTGGAACATACCCCAATGCCCCATGTCGACAGATCTCAAAGTTTTACTCCTTCCATTTCCCTCCTCGGGAGCTGGAGACAGTTTTCTCCATCAGGGAAAATGCAGAACTGTTTTTTGTGCTATACGAACATTGAGGAGAGTTATCTGATATATATGCATCTTAGGTTGGAGTCAAAGCAGCCTCTTGTAATATGAACTGCAATGAGGGCACTTTTGATAAAACCAATGAAAGGATGTGCTTCCCATCTTCTCGCAGTCATTGCAGAGAATAACCTGTTAATATGTTCTCTACGTCATTTTCAAAAGGACTTACAAGAGAGGAATATGCTCGAATAGAAGTGAACTAAAGCACTAAGCTACATCAACCTGGGCTTGCCAGAATACTCATCCAGCATTTGCTCTTCCACCAAAAGTGTATCGAACATTTGAAAATAAACCTGCATGATGTTGAAATCAAATATTTGTCAAATAAATCCTTTTAATGCTAGGCTCTTGTAAACTCCTTTCTGTGTGTCAGTTTTGTTGACCAACAATGATGGCATCATGCCAATCAAGAATAACAACATTGTGCATTAAGAAAGGAAGTATAAGAAAGATGTCAAAGGATATTAGAGAACAATATAAGGCTCATTCCTGCTTAATGGGGAGAGAAAGAGCACATCAGAATATCAGGCAATAAACCTGCAAGTCTCCTAGTGACTTGTTTTGCCATTAAAAGAAAGAGCAGGACATACTGCATGTTATGGCAGCGAGGGCCGTTACCTCCAACAACTATGGTTGCTAAAAGATGTCCTCTCGCCTTTCATCATCATATATGATACAGATTCTGCAATGGTATTTGGCCATCACTAAATTATCACACAAAGCTGTTGAGTATGTGGTTCCAATTGGCTGGATCATTAAACATTTCATGCACTTCATTTTGGTTATGAATTTCCTGTATCACATGAAAAGATCAGTGAATGATCATTTTCCTCATCGTGGCAACACCTGCATGGGTGGAGTTGGTTGCAACATGCAGCGAGAACCTTGCAATTCCTCTTGTAGTGCTTGCATTCATAAGTCATCTTGAACTGATCACGATAAGATGGAGAATGACCAGGTATTTCTTCTCCATCGGTCGAGAGAGTGGCAGCTGAGTTAGATTTCTGGAGTGCAACAATCTAACGACTGGATGTTCATGCAAGATAGAGAACACTGTGTTAACTGGGTAGTCTAGTCATTGCTTAAAAGTGGGAGTAAAAAACTAATGATGATACAGAAGTGCAACCTCATTAACAGATTCTGTATGATGGATGATTTCTTATGCAGGTCCAGCAAAGAATCACGGGACACTCTCCTCATTGCAGCTTCCAGTTCTTGACTCATCACAGAAGCATTCTCTTGGTGCTTGGACTTATGGTCAACTTGCAGGTGTTTACCTAGTTCTGCATCACCGTTGGAAAGTTTTTTGCACTTATCAGATTCATAACTATTCACTTTTCCTTTTTCGATTGCGCTCATTTTCAGTTGCTTGGATTTGGAAATGGTAGCATGCCCTTGTGGTAAGTTAACTACTTCGTTGCGAATTTTCTCCGTGTTCCTCAAGGATGTCTCTGGATAGATACGTCGAGATTATCTCTAAAGGATCTGTTGCCTTCAAGGGCGAGATACCCAATTTCACCTCCTCCACATTATCCCCCTCCCACCATTCCCGCAATCACTCGTTGAACATCGTGTTTCTCGTCACGTGTCTCCATGTGGACATCAACGCCTGCTGTTCGTCAGGTGTTAAAGACTCCATAAGCCACGGGATCAACCTTGCAGTGCCTCAGCTCTTATTCTACCAAGCATGCAGCCTATGACCTTTTCCTGTTCTGCAACAGATAAGCATTCTCTAACCGATGACCAAATTTCAATTTCCTTGTTGCGGATGTGATCAGAGACTATTTTATGCATGGACCTACACATATTCTGAAGCTTCAAACACAGATGATGATGCCTTTGCCTCACAGTTAAATCAGAACTATTTGAAGAAATGTGCAATTTAGAGATCTTATCCAGAATGGATGATATATCGTTAATGTGTTGAGCTTCGAGTCTGTGGTCGATGGTGTAGGAGAAGTTTATGTTCTCAACTTTGCTCTTTTCTTCTAAAGCTGGAAAAGCTACCTCATCCTCTGTATCACTGTGGATTTGATACAAATTGCATATCAGAACAAATCGTTTACAGAAATCTTCAAGGAAACCGGCATCTTCTGTTAGTTTAAGTGATTTTTGGACAAGATTTCTGAGATCTTTCTCCATAACCTTATGGAAGAACAATATAATATCAACTGGCTCCCACTGATCCATATTGGAAATGGCATCATTCTTCACTGCTGGAAACTTAAAAGAGTTATTTGATGCCTTTGACCTCAAAGAAAAAGAATGAGCTCAAACCGACTCTACAGGAGTGAGATGTGTTCAACTTAATCATAGCGGCCAAATCAGTTCCCCAATGACCTGGGATAAGATCCTCTGCACGATTTATCATTCGATTGTGAGGTTAAAGCAAAATACTTGGCTTCTCCCTCAAAATGTTTGGGCAGTGTAAACGACCTTGTTTTGAACAAATTGGGTCCATCCTTGATTCATCAATCGATTTCTTGCCTGAGCAAGCGACACGGAACCAGTCATGCAGTAGCAAGGTAAAAGAACGGCCAACTGTACTGTCTCCTTGTTTTATGTTAAGGAGAATGGACCTTGATTCCTCCGCTGATAAATGGGTCGAAAACCAAATGATCACACATTCGATCCATCCAAGAGGCAACGTGGATATGCTCATGTACAGAAGCTGAATTTGCATTTCATGACTGCAGCTTTTGCTAATCGCGTTAAGTACCTGACAAAAGTTGAAATAATCTGCATGATGATATCATAGTTGAAAATGGTTCGGAAACATAAACAACTACCTGCTGTAAAAAGCAATATGTGAATGTGCTTATCTAGAAAGATACTATCAACCGTCAATGTCCTAATCCGATAGAATTCTGCATTAAAATGTTGGTCCAACTTAACTCTTTAAGGGCCACGGTGGACTGGAAAAAGTGTACCTCTGTCTCTTGGTAAGAAAATAACCCGTTGACATCTGTTAGAAACATCTTCAATTCACGCGAAAGCTGCTCTATAAAATTGCGTTGGAGCGTCTCATCTTGCGCATCAATGCGAAGCAACTGTTGAAGACAGCCAATTCGGCTCTCGTACGCAAGCCAATCAAATGAGGAAAATTCACGGCCATTGGCTAGTTCATTTAGTTCATGATAGTAAATTTGATGCAATACATTGCTGTGAGTTAGAAAGACGCATCAAGGTTATAAATAATCAGAAATATAAAAACAGAAACAAGGTAGCCTCAGTACGGGAACATGTGAAGTAATAACGCAGAGGATAAGTACCTATAAAAGACTACCACTTCTAAAAGGAACTTCAGCTGCATAAGTACTGCTGACAAATTGGAAAACTCCCCTGAGCGTTTGAGTAGATAGAGCACCTCTAGTGCTGTTTTGAAATCTCTCCTAATGGCGCTGTGCCAAATTTTGAAACCATCAGTGAGAGAGAATTTTGATATTTTTCTGACACTAACTGGCTGCTGCTGCTGCTCGAGAGTGCTATCTGCACGTGCAGAGCTGCCATCTAATTCCCGCATTGCTCTAATCTCGATCTTGCCCATCAATTGTGACTGATCAATCTTCCTAATCCAGCTCATTATTGCCTTTTGCACAAGAGGTTTGAACTTATTAAACGCAGGAAGTAAAATGCAGGGCCTCAAATTTTTTTGGCATTGGCCTACCTCCTGCAGCAAGCTTTCTTTAGGGACCGTGTCCTTAACAAAATCGACAATTTGTTCCTGTTCATCAGGGGAAATGAAGGAGACAACCTATGGAAGTAAATTCTCTAAAAGCATACTGGGACACTGCATAGGAATTTCCAAACAAGTGAAGCCTGTTCTTTCTGGGAAAATTGTTGCATCAGCAGCTGAGACGCCTGAAGTCAGAAGAAAAAGGTAAACAGAACAAAGTTAATCGAACATTTCAGAGAAATATTGAGGCTATCAGTTCGTCCAGTAGGTCTAATTTCCGTTCTTATAGTTTGACACAATGTTGAGCAACTAAAAAGTGATTTTCATTGAGCATAGAATGGGCAAAGAAACAGCTTTGACATCATCTGATCCTCATACGTGCTAACTGTAACATCCTGGGTTCGCTACCGTACACATATTGTCCGCTTTGGGCCGAGACCCGCACGGGTCAAGCCAACATATTGTCCTCTTTGGGCCCCGCACTGGCGCGGACGCACCGCCATCCCAGTCGGGCCACCCTCAAGGTTTTGTTCTCACCCCCTGTACATACGCATCAGAGCTACGCAGCGGCACAAGTGTGAAACGCGTATGTACAAGTAGAGAACCCATATGCTTATAAGCTAGTCCAGGACTCCCTCCCTAGGCGATGTGGGACAAGAGACATATCCTCTCCTCCCTTGCGCACGTCCGAGGACCGAGGCGCGGACGCACCGCCATCCCGCACCGCCATCCCTCCTCCTCGCACACCGTCGCCCGGGCCGTCACATTCTCCCCTCCTTTGGGCACAGCGTCCTCGCTGTGGCCCCACACACGGTCGGGAGTCAGCTCTAATACCAAAAGATGTCACACTCCAAAACTGCAAGAGAAGGGAATATGACACGGCCGTCCTTCCACACGAAGGACGCAGCCTCAATATAACCAACAACCTAATATCAACATATATGAACTCAAACCCATATATATATTAGATAGACCAACACGTTGGCTACACATCAGAGTTTCTATAATTCTCTAAAATAATATTAACAATAAGAACTCAGTCAACTCAAAAGATAACAAACACTAAATAAGTTTCTTCCTTAAGTCATACCAAAAAAAAAAAAATCAAAAGTTTCCCTCAACAACGCTCTCACTTTACTCGCCGCTAACCGAGGAACCTGAAAACATAAATGATGAGTGGAATGAGCAACCACCGCCCAGTGAGTAATACATATCTTCTAAGCAGATCGAGCAAGCACTATGCATGGATTCAAAGCAATCCCATAACCTTTAAACTCCATTCAAAATATAAAATACATAATGAATCATATAGGAGTTACTCTTATACTCATATGGAAACTCATTTAAACTACCATAACAATATAAGAATTAATGGTCAAGTCCACTGAATAATCTCCATTCAAAATCACGCGCCAATGGTCCATCCATTGACTAATCTATTGCTCAATCTCTTACCATGGTCATGACACAACGCCTTGTGACAAGGCTACCAAGATTCCCCCATTGGCAATGTCTCCACCTATAATGCCGGTGGCTCGGCCTAGAAGGATATCCTACCCGGTATGCATACCAACATGCCCCTCAATGGGCTCACAGCAATAATGAGCAAAATAATCATTTTCTAATACCAGAAAATCAATCCATGAATCAATATAATAAACCAAACAAATACCTTTTTGCAATGTAACAATTCACAATTTCTCAAGTCATCCACATACTTTTCCATAAACCATTTGAAAAGTACTTATAAATATATTTTGCTTTCCAATACTTTGCATAATACGCTTTCCAAACCTTTATAAACAATAAAAATGTAGTCCATGCCCGATCCAATTTTTATGCAATAACAATATCATTTCATAACCACATACTATATATAATCCATATAATTTTCTCAACATGAATTTTACAAATTTAAAGAAAATATAGTACCACTCACCTCGTCGCTTACGACCCAATAAAATGATATTTGAATCGTCAAATTCTCGGTCCTAACAAATAATTGAGGAATGAGTTAAAACCCGATAAAACTCTACCTCAATTATTAAGACAACTAAATCACGCCTTAACACTAATAAAATGACTCCTAAGAGCTAACAAAATGCCTAACAAAAGCAATTTATTCAAAACCGTTCAAGAAGCGAGGCTAGGGTGCAAAACTTGATTATGCCATAATTTTCTCATCCGAACTCCGATTCAAGCAATCTTGTAGTCAAAACGAAGATAATTCCGAGCACTAGAAGACTCATAAATTGGACAACCCAATTTCGAACCGAAACCGACAAAATCAGACCCCACAGTCACCGCGCGCATACTGTTCATCCAGCGGGCAGAAGTTCAAAATTCCGTTTCGGACAAACCACAAGCTCAAATCCAATTCCGTAAAATCTCACGTGTCCATGACATCCTAAACTACCATTCTTATAAATTTTCATGGCTCAAAAACTCAAAAATCGGACTTTGCCACTCAATATTCCCAATATTCCGAATTTGAGCCCTAAATTGGAAAAATGCTTCGATTGGAGGAATAAGAAGCACGTGTACTCACCGGGTGTTGCATAAAATAATCGAATCGGCTTTGCGAGGCTCCTGCGACGCGCGCGTGAAAACCCTCTCCTTGTTTCTTTCTTTCTTCTTCTGTCCTCTCCTTTTTTCTCTCTTTTTCTTTTCTCTCCCGACTGGTTCAGTTTTCTACGAATGAAAATGTAACCGCTTATTCTCTCTCCTCTTTGACTTTTCAACTCTCTTTCTTCTTTTCTTTTCTTTTTAAAACCCAAGTGGGTCCCACTACTTCCAAAAGACCTGAATATTACACTAACAGTAGAGACGAACCGTGTATCTACTCTTCTGCCAAGTCACTGCCATCACCATACCCTTAAACTGCACAAAATATGAAAATGGACAGATCGTAGTCGCTACCTCATTTTCTTCCTTATGCATATGCTTGCAAATGGATGATTGGATGGTGCCGAGGGTAAGCACGAGCTCTTGATATGGCTTGGGCTCATTATCATCATCCTCCATCAACAAATCAAGGAATCGAATGGTCGAGTAGAATAGTTCACCTTTGCTTCTATGCTCGAGTGAATATGTACACACTACATTTTCAACATGCGAATTTAATGCCAGAAATATGAGCTGTCGGGGAAAAAGTAGAGAACCACTATATTTGATAGAATCATTTTGATTATCACCTTACAAGGTATCCAAATGTTAAGGTACCCATGCTCAGGACATGCATGGCCCAGTTTTCAGGAGTTCCATCTTTAAAGGTTGATGAGTATGCAGATTATGAACTAATCTCAGATATTAGTTTAAATTAAGCGTCAGTTAACACGGGACCGAGGTATTTGATTGTTTTTCGGCCGTCTCAAAGTGACTATCGATTTGCACCCTTTTCGGTGGTCCAACAGTCAATTGGTTTTCTTATCTTGAATGGTCCTAGAGCACAGAAGTTTCTGCAGAACTCCACTAAAGCTGTGTTGATGTGCATGATGGCAGTGGACAACAAAACGATAATGTCAATTCCCCCTTCGAGGTGAATTAGAAAAGCAACCATGATATTGATGCTGAACTATGATTGAAAGGAGAAGAAAAGGCATAAAGCACTCTGCATAACAGTAATCAGTTCGTTCCTCTTTCCAGAGCTATCAATTCTCAGGACATGATGTTCTCTTGTCTGAGCTAATGTTTTGAATCACTTCCCTCTATCTTCCCAGACCCCACCATTAATAAAGCTGTATATACTTTGAGAACAGTCTTAGACGAAAAAGCTCATTGCTTTTTAAGAGTCAATTCATGCTTTGCTACGGTTGAATGGAGATCCAATTGTGCAGTCCCGGGCAAGCATCACCTTTTGACTCGACAAAGATTCTCGTATTATCTCGTCGATCTTAGACTAAAAAGCTGAGTTTAAGCTCGTCGCCGAGACTACTTCTGGTACCAGTTTCGATTTCTTTAACACAATACCAAAATGAGTCAAGGTGGCGATTTCTCTCAGACACTAAAATAACTAAAGATTGCCCAGAAAGAGAGGATTGAAAAAGGCTCTGTTGTCTTCTGACTTTCTCAGCATCCAAGCTAAAAAAATAAATAAGTAAGAAGCAAATTTTTTTGTATAACAAAATCAACACCCAAACGATACAATGCCCGATCCTGACCTCATCTTCCGCAGCGCTGTGGTACTCGTACGCCAGCACCAAGAACTTGAACCTCCCGTGGAGCTCCCTCAGCCCTTCCCAGCGACCACGTGACCCCATCTCGGCGAGGGCTGCCACGCCGTGGCAAGCTCCCCCTGGAACGCCTTGTGGAAGTAGGCCAGCAGGAGGATCGGGGCCTCCACGAGCCGGATCCCAGAGAAAGATTCCCCAGCCTCCTGCAGCAGCCCTGGCGCCACCTCCTCCTCCTCCTCCTCCTCACTGGCGCCAGGCTGGCATTCAGGAGATTTGCCGCCACCCATCTCCCGCGAGAGCAAACATGTGGGGTTCGAATCGAGGGAGAGAGAGCAGAAGGAAGAAGAGGGGAAGAGGAAGAAGATACGGCGTGGAATTTATCGACGGGGTTTCGAGCAGTCCCTCGGTAGTCGTTTGTATTTTTTAAATTTCGGTTGTGTATTTTTTAAAAATCGGTTGAAGCGGAGGCGGGCGACAACGGCCTTCAGGATTGTGCTTTTTTAAAAAAATCGTTTGACGCGGAGGCGGGCGACAACGGCCTTCAGGATTGTGCTTTTTTTAAAAATCGGTTGACAGTTTCTTGCCGTTGCGATCTTTTTAAAAATCGGTTGCGCTCTTTTCCTCCTTTTCGGACATTAGCCGTTAGATTTCTTCTTGGACCCGGTGAGCCATCTCGGACCTTACATGCCGGCATGCATTGTCCTGCCCAGCCGACCGTTTGACTTCCCAAAACGGAACGATCGAATCACGGATGAGCGATGGATAGATTGCTCCCTCGCTTAAAAAATATTGATCCGAGTCTCGATTCAGGCCGAATTTTTTTTTTTTATCTCATGAAAAAGCATAAACTTTAGATTGAATACCTGATACGACTTGAATCTTTTTCTTTCCTCGTAAATTTTTTTTTAATTGGGTTTCAATTCTAATTCAATTTTTTTAAAAAAATTTTCGTGAAAAAAATATTTTATTTCCCGATTCTAGCCCAAATTTGTTCCTCTCTTAAAAAATGAGAAGAATTACTGCCCCATTTCCTTAAAAGAATACAAACTAAATTCAATTATGCCCTGGACTTTTCTTCATAAAAAACACAAATTTTAGGTATAGCTCCTCTTATGATCTGAACCTTTTTTTTTCCTCATGAAAAACCATCAACTTCTAATCAGATCTTAATTCTAGTTCAGACTTTTTGGTTTCATTAAAAAAACACTAGCTTGTAGCCCAATTGTAGCCCAAATATGTCTATCTCATAGAAAATGCTAAGTTTCAGTCAATACCAAAATCTAGCCCTCTTCAAGTTTGTGCTGAATACATATGGAATGACATGTTGAATATTTAAATGGTATCATTGAATGAATACTTGACACGGGCATGAGGGGGAGGGGAGAATATTCAAATACCGACTAAAAATTGGTGCTTAGGTTTCGGTAGAATTGAGACCCGATCTAAAGTTGATGTTTTTTTATGAGACAAAAAATTGGGCTCGAAATTGAAACGTGAGTTAATTACAATACTTTCTTGTGGACAAAAAAAATTCAGGGTGGAATTGCTTACTTGATTTACAGTTAATGCTTTTCTTGAGGAAAAAAATGACAAATGGAAGAAGACTCTAGAACCCCTTATTAATGACAAAGGATAAGGCTTGTTTTCCACTTTTCAAAGGTTATGATGGTAGTCAAAAATATCCTCAGGGGCTATGAAAGGGACGGCTCACACATGGCCCAATTGGAAGGCGACACCCGAATCTTCATTACGAGTCTATGAAAATTTAGATGTCAAGTTGGCAAACTAGACCTCTTCATCTTCAAACTTCATTAAATGCCCATAAATGCGGGAGAACAAATGGTCCAATAAGAAAGCGAAAGGCGAGCCGTCGTCGATGACGTCTACTTACTAGACCACCAAGTGAAGCCTTTTAGCCATACCTAGTCATCATTTAGGTACAATTATTGGTGTAGTAGACTTGCCACCTAAGACTTTTAGGCGGGCCACTTGGAAGCTTCGGAATAAACCGCATGGACCAGTAATGATGACATTGAGTAGTATAAATAGGAGGAGCCTCTCCTTCTTCCTCACCATTTTGCATCAATTTCCTCATCCCTCTTCTCTCTTTGTCACCCTCATCCTCACACCCTCTCTCTCTCCTTTAGTTTTCAAGAAAGCCGCCCTTTTTCTCAAGTTGGTTTTTCTAGTCTCGTGAGATTTGTCCAGGTAAGTAAAATCTCTTACTTCTCCCTAGTATTGTCATTTCTATCATGAAGTCTAGACAGTCTACTCTTGACGAGCCATGATTTGTATGGAAGATTATATATACGTTGGCTTGTACATGAATCTTATGCATGTGCGTGATTCTTTCACGATCGGGATGATGCCATGATTCGTTGTTGTGTTCAACGCAAGTCGGAATACCCAGAGCCATAAGGCTTGAGTGGGTAATGAAGTGTTGGAACTCAAGTCTTGCATGGTACGAGGGTCGCCTAAGACCACGAGGTCTTAGATTGGCATCAAGGTGTGTCAATCCTAGTCTCGTTTGGTACGAGAATCACCAAGCCCACAAGGGCTTGGTTGGCATCAAAGTGTGCCAAGCTCATATCTTGGATTGGTGCAAGATATTTGTTACTTGATGGTTGAGTCAAAACCTCAGACTTAAAGTCATTACAACACCATTAGAATCGGTCGTAAAAAGCACAGCATGCATGATTATGTATGAGCATGATGTTGTTATTGAGCTATGAATGAGTCAGCAAAAGGGAAAGATTATCATCCCTTGAAAGATGAGAACGATGATGATATCCCCGCAACGGGATGCCAGAGTTACCCCGGAAGCCTCGGGAAGTGTCACGACCTAAACTTAGGTGCACCACCTAAGGTTTGGCTAATGAATTACTAAGCCCAAACTTAGCTCGGGCTCTCCCAAGCCATACCAATTTGCAACTTAGAATTCAAATTCTTAACATGAGTCGCCACTAATCTAATTTCGGTGGGTTAATTTAAAACCCAAGTAATGTAACAGGAGAATTACTTTACCCCTACGAACCAGAGACTATGAGATCGGAGACTTGATTATATTAGATTTCCCTAACACCATTTCGATACATTTTCTTTTTATTTGAAAAAAAAAATGATTTGCAGGCAATTTAGATTGATTTTAACTTACTTATTATTAACATGCAATATGATCGTGCAAGTGCGTAATCATTATCTAACACCTAATAAAACAAAGCAATAGATAAATTGCGAGCACATGGAGGAGATACTTACCTCAAAGCAACAAAAGCGATATCAGCTTAATTTCTAATTAACACACAATCATTCAAATATTTTTAAAGTTTTAATTTATTTAATGAGGCCTAAAAAAAACTAAGTGCAATGCATACAATGATGTACAAAAGTGTCTAACTATGATAACATGTAGCGTGCAACCTAATATGTAAATTATATGTCTTGCAACATTAATTATTTGACCTAATCTAATGCTAGGAAATATTAACTGCAACTATCCTAGTATGCCATGCATTCAAATGATCCTAAATATGCAATGACTAGATGATGTGCAAAAGGTGACCTAATTCTACATAATATGAGCATGTCAATTTTTTTATGTTTTCTTTTTTTCTTTTTTGATTAAAAATTAGAAATGAAAAATAAAGTATATTGATACATGTAATTTTAATTAAGGAAATGGAATTAAATTTAATCTAGAGCAATATTATTGGATTTTTATCTTGAAAAAATTCGGAATAAGAAATTACCCTAAATATGCAATATTATCTAAAAAGAATCTCCCGTAGTTTATTGTCTAATATTTTTGGATTTTTTCATAAAGAAAAAAAAATCATTCAAATCGAGCAAAAGTGGAAAGAAATCACATCCACATTAAACACGACACAGAATCATGCAAAATATTATCCATATCCACTTAATTTCGAAAATAAACTAATAAATCGTATCTCAAGTATGGGATTGGATTGGCCAATTTTTATAAAACCGCGAATCATATCTTGGGCATAAGATCATATTGACGATTTTTCCGTGTAGTCGCGAATCGTATATTAAACGTGAGATCGGATTGACAATTATAGCACATTAGGAAATTAGGGAATAATCCCTAATTTAAAAGGCTACTCAATATTGTAAATTGGATAATACATCGTGAATTTCAATCACTATTCAAATAAGGGAGTAGGGCCCAATTATAGTCAAAAGAAGAATTTGATCCTGGCTCAGAAGGAACGCTAGCTATATGCTTAACACATGCAAGTCGAACGTTGTTTTCGGGGCGCTAGGCAAAAGGAAATGAGGCTCCTAGCTAAAGGTAGCTTGTCTCACCCAAGAGGTGGGAAGAGTTGAGAACAAACTGGCGAATAGGTGTGTAAGGCGTGGGAATCTGCCAAACAGTTCGAGGCAAATCCTAAAGAAGGCTAAAAAGCGTTGTTTGATGAGCCTATCTGTGTAGTATTAGGTAGTTAGTAAGGTAAAGGCTGACCAAGCCAATGATGCTTAGCTGGTCTTTTTAGATGATCAGCCACACTGGGATTGAGACACGGCCCGGACTCCCATGGGGACAGAAGTGGGAACAAAATATTCGAAAGTCAAATTAGACAAGATTTTTTACTTGATCCAAATATTGGCTTCTAAATTTGGATCTATGACGCGAATCACGATCGAGGCTCGCGGGTTGGTGATTTCTCATGGTGGATGCACCCGAAGATGGATGGTTCACGATGGAGTAAAACTCGGTTATTTCCCAGCAAGCTAGACTTCACTTGGAAGAGTATCTTGACTCAGTCAACGCCGGGCAAGCCTTGGGTGAACTTGCAAAATAGAACTTGGGTGTGGCAAGAGTAAGGAGACAGCAAGCCTCGGCGTCGAACGAAATTGAGACAAACTGGGTTATGAACTCGCAGTTCCGGTGTTGAGATGGCTGAACGCAGCAGCACTTTCTCGAGTAGTGGCCAGATACAATTGGACTCGTCGGATAGGCAACCCCGAACAAGGAGAACTCAAGCAGAATGTGGTGATGATGGATAGTGGACTGGAAGGCGGCACCGTCATCAAGCGAGAAACAACAATAGTTCGCCAGAGGGTTCGTAGTTGAAGCAAGAAGAGGCTTCGTAACCACGATGTAGGATCGACGACGGAGGTTCAGGGAGCAATGGCGTCAGCGCGGCAATAGAGCTCACGGCAAAGATCAATAGCGTCAGGTCATGCTCAAGGGCGGAGGAGCTCGATCGTGGTCAGGGATATGCATGACCAAGAAGACAACTCGCTCTTTCTCTCTCTTCTCTCATCTTTCTCCCTATTGTGTGCTCCCGACACCTTTCTTTCGATGTATGTTTTTTTTCGTCCCCATTCTCAATTGTGTGGCTTTCTTTTCATAGCTGAGAGGATTATGTTATTCAAGAAAAGATTATTACATATTTAGCTCTTGCCCAAAGAGTACATATCCCACGTGTAATATTTTTTTGAAATCTTCCCTCCTATTAAGAAATATATCCTATGGTGTATATATTGCATGAATATATATAAATTCATTGAATATTGAAAGAATAAGGCGAATCTTATGTGGAATATTCTCATCTTTTAATTCATTACTTCTTAACGGGTTTAGCCAAATTTTCTCTTATTATGAGCTTAGTCCAATTTGTTAAATTAAAACTCGAAACTATCAATTGGAGCCCATCCGCCACCGATTCATTGCAAAATGCAATAATAATAAATGCTCCTAAAACTATATGCTATATAATTTAATTCTAATAAATTTGTTTAGGAGTTAAAATTAATCCCTAAATTTTTGTACATTAAATTACTAATGATAAATTAAAATTTAAGTGTTAACAGGAAGCTAGCCCTGAGAACCCTCTAGCTTTTCATTTCGTCAAGTTGTGTTTGCATTGCATGCGCAGGAAGGCACGTGCCACCGCGAGCCATCCATGCGCCGCCCACGCCTGTTGCCTGTGGAGCTGGTGAAGTGTCACCTATAGCCATGGCAATTGGCCTCCTTCCCGCATGAGTCAATAAATAAATCACATATCAACGAGATCAGTTGTCAACGCAATGCAGAAATTTCTTTTTATTGGTTATATTCTACTCCTAATTTAATTCTAGTTTTCAGATATTTGCCCTACCTTCGTGTCGGGCGTGCGAATCAAAACTAACATCCAAAATTAAATCATTTCCACCCTAATCGTCCTTGATTTATTTTGTACAAAATTGACGTAAGATGAAGTCTAAATTCAATTTATAACATGAGGAATCGCGGCAAGATTTTACCTTTTTGAGTTTATTGATGGAAAAGATCGATCCACTTTGATTTGGAGCGGTTTGCCCAAGATCTTATACTATGTTGCTTGTCAGGCGATTTTGCAAATATCGAGTGCTAAAGTGAACAATGGAGTTCAAATTTCAAGACTCAATGCCGTACCTTCACATTACATCGTCCAATTGATTAAATATTCATTTTTGGTGAAATGCAAGGGGATGGTCGAATTAATGGACCCCCTTAAGTCATCTGGCCTCAAAAAGAATTGGTTTTCATTCTTGATGAATTCTTGGGATTAGGTCATAATGAAGTAATGTGTCGCCAATTCCTAATGTTAAGTTCCTATGCAAGCTCTAAATCAGGGATGGCGGTTGATTGTGTCTGCTTAAAAATCTTACTCGTTTTAGCTCGAAGATTTGTTGGGAATGTGCTCAAAATGCATGAATTTAAGATGTCGGAGATTTGAAGGCAATGGATGATCAATGATGACTGATTTCGAACATAGTTAAACCGATTAGGGCTATGCAACAGGTTTGGTTCTACCTGAAAGTCAAATCGAACCGGTGATGAAAATTGGTTTAGTTGGCAATTTCAAATTTTGAAACTAGTATCGTGTGGGTAAAGTCTAGGTTCCGAGTGCTAAACCCACTCACTCACCAAAGAGTCATTTAGAACCTATTTTTTGATGTTAGAAAATGATTTATCTTTCTTAAATTAACTTCATATTGTTGTATGTTTTGTATCGGTACTTTTTTATTTATTTTAACTACTATTTGTCTTGATTTTTAAAAAAGAATGAAAGAAAAGAAAAAAAAGAAACTGGTTTCCGAGTATACCCAAGAATTAGACCTGACAAACAAGATAAGTTAGAGTCGCTTTCGGGGCAAACAGAGTATATTTCAAATTTGAGGTTTGAAATCTATTGACCTCGAAATCAACCGCTTAACAAACCGATACGGTCGAACTATTATGGTTATTATTTTTAGTCGGAAAATACTTCATTACTTACTACCTAAATAGTGGATTACAATTATTTCCAAAGTCTAAACATAAAATAAGCAAAAGGGCATGGGAGACCTAGAAATCCAATTATTAGGGAGAGTTTCAGTGTGGTGGGCTTTAGCTACCCAATCCAAAGCTCGGCTTGTTTCTCTTGGTTCAAAAGTCAATCTAACATCTTCAAATTGGGCTAGTATCTTACCACAATCCATTACTATGGACTTGGAAGCCCACGAAATCTCCACCCGGCCCAATATAGCCTCCACTACTAATAAGCTATCGTTTATGATCTAAACTTGCAGATCACTTCCACTTTGTTGTACTTTCCTCATAGTTGAGTTTCAAGCTTCCTTCAGCCAGAGCAGAACTTGACACACCGCTAGGGTTTCGAATAACAAAGGCTGAGGGAGCATGGATTTTCTTCATGAAATTGTCAATGCACACACCATTGCTCCCTTTGGAACAATCGACATTCAGTTTCAGTGATCCATGATCTAGTAGAAACCAACATTTCATTGAAGAGGTAAGGTCAGATTATGTGATTTTCTTGTGTTGGTTTCATTTTTCAAATAACTAGTTCATAATGAAGCTTTCACTAATTATTGAACTTGGATTTGGTTTTCTTCCTTGAAAAATCAAAGCATGTTTCGCCTTCCAAAGAAACCATAATACACCTGCAAAGATGGCTTTAGCCTCTTTCAATACTCCAGAAATGAGGTATTCGCAAATCCACTTGTCCATTCTTGATATAAACATAGGGCAAGTTGTAATTCCAATCCTAGGATTTGACCATATATCATTTGTCTAGTTGCACAACGTAAATAGATGTTCTGTGGACTCTAGAAATTAGCTGCAAGCAAGCTATAATGGCTCAGGGGCTCAAGTACAATCTTCCTTCTATGGAAATTGTTCTTTGTAAGAAGTCCTTCACTTTACAAACTTCACATAAAAAACCTGATTTTGGGATAAGTGTAAATTCCAAATTTCAATCCATAATCTTTTTGGAACTTGGTATGAAGACGATGTTTGATTGTCTGTTTTTGTTGTCTCTAAATCTCGCAATTTATTATAACCACTCTTCATCATGTATATCCTTAAATTGTTCATTGTCCAAAGGAGTCTGTCCGACCTTGGATTCAGGCTTAGGGTCACTAGGAGCTCTTGAATAGTGTTGCTGTCAAATGTTTCATTCAATAGTTGAAAATTCCATTCACTCGAGCTCTAAATAATTAAGTCAGCCACTGGCTTAGGGTTGTTCAGATTTGTTGGTCCTCCTATTTTGCCTGATGGCAACCATTTATCTTCTCGTAGGCTTATACTTTTCCCATCACCTACCTCCCATTTTATCTCAAGTTCTATCACTTCTCTTCCCATAAGTATACTTTGCCAACCCCAAGATGGTTTCTACCTTTGTTAGCATTTCATAAATCTCCACTAGGGAAATAGAGGCCTTTAAAAATTCTACTCCATAAGGCTTCTAGAGCTTGACCCAATCTTTATGCTTGTTTCCCCAACATAACCTGATTAAAATCAACAATGTCTTTAACCCCATGCCCCCCTTAGTCCTTCCTACTCTTAAGAAGATCACATCTCTTCCAATGGATTCCTTTGCATCTCACATTTTATTTCCATCAAAATGATGAAATTCTCTTTTCTATTACTTTGCATATTGAGATGGGATTTTGAAAATAGACATCATATATTGTGGTAAGGCTTGAACAACTATTTTGACCAGCACCTCTTTTCCTGCCTTGATTTTATCAATTGCTCTTTCCAACCCTCTAATTTCCGCCAACCCTATGCAAACATTTGTTTCTTTATTTGACCCCAATATGATAGTATTCCCAAGTATTGTTTTCTCAAAAATAGGAACTCTCAATTTTGTTGCAATATTCATTCTCAACTCTTGAGGATGGCTATTCTCAAAGAATACTCCTAACTTGTTTAAGTTAATGGACTGACTTGAAGCAAAACAATAGCAATTAAGGATATTTACAAGAATCTAGGCCTCTCTAATTGTACCATCCAAGAGTAGGTGTGAAAGAGTAGGGCAATGTGGATTCAGCCGGATGCCCTTAATACTTCCATCAATCACTTCTTTAGTCATAAGGAATGATAGGACATTAGCTAATATTATGAAAAGATAGGGAGAAAGTGGATCTCCCTATCTAATCCCTCTTGTAGAATAAAAATCTTCACAAGATTCCACAATACCTCTAACTCTAACACTGAAACTAACTAAGGAGATACAAAATTTGACCATCAAGACCGATTTCTCACAGAATCTCATCCTTATCATACAGTCATAAAGAAAATCTCATTCGACCCTATCATAAGTTTTTTACATATCCAATTTCAGAACAACTTGAAACTTCCTCTTCCTCTTTCTAACCCTTATATGATGTAGAACTTCCTAAATAATGAAGATATTGTCTTGTATTTGATGACGTATTTGACGACCTTCTACAAAAGCACTTTGTTTCGGAGAAATAACTTGTGGGAGCCAAGGTTTTTATATGTTTGCCATGAACTTTGCAATTATTTTATAGTTAAAGTTATAAAGACTTATGGGCTTATATTCAGTTATGCTTTCAGGGTTTGCAACTTTAGGGATAAAAGTAATATGGGTCTTGTTCGAGTTAGAACTAAAGGTACCTTAATTGAATAAAGATTTCACCATTTTGAACATGTCCTCCTGAATAATAGACTAATTACTCTAGTAAAACAGGCCATTCAGTCCATTTGGCCCTAGTGCCTTGATCATTCCCATTTGAAAAATAGCTTTCTCCACTTCTTCCCTGATAATCCACTTTATTAAATCTTCATTCATCTCCTCAATCACTACTAATGGGCATTGCTCTATTAAAAGTTGATAATGTCTTAATCCAAACAAAATGTGCAAATTTTTATAGAAATCCATAATGTGTTGTTTGAGGGTTAGAGGATCCCAACTGCAATTATGTTCATCAAGTCTTGACATAGATATTTTATTGCATTGCCTCTTCTAAATAGTTGTAGCATGAAAGAACTTTGTATTTCTCTCTCCTCATTTTAGCCAATTGATTATGGATCTCATGCCTCAATACATTCCTTCTCGCCTTCATAGCACTTCAATTTGCTCTACTATTCCTTATACTTCTCTCCACTAAATGATCTTTCTTCCATGTTTGTCACACCCTGACTTTCGAGCTCGCGGCAGCCCCATTTCCATGGTCAATTGAAAGCGATGTCCCATGACCCGTCAACAACCATTCATTTTAATCTTTCGTTATGCGCAAGCGGAAGAAGGAACCATTCCCAATCCAACAAACAATCAAGCAATTAAATAGCAACTACTCATTTATACATTTTATTGGATTAACCAACGAAAAATCGTTTTCGAATTACAAGCCCAACAAATGGGGCCGATCCGTCCTCTAAGCCAGAACAAAAAGAAACTAGGCTAATCCAGCTATATAAAATGAACCCTTAGGTTCATCACCACGGTCACTCGGGCCTATCGGACTTAGACTCCGTTAGGTCAATTACTGGTGGAGCGGGGGCAGGATTCTCCACTATGGGTGTGCCATTCTAAAGGCCTCAAAGTGATTATACAATAATCAGTGAGATAAAATCTTAACGAGTTTTTCCCCTAAGTCCCGGTTAGTACACCAACTCAACCCGGGGTATCTCTCTTGAATCAACCCTCACACAACCCAACAACAAACAACCAACAAATATCATACCAAACAATAGACAGGGGCAACCAATAATTATATAGTCGGTTTGCATGCAACCTTACCCAGTATGCTATACCATGCATGTTAAACCTCATACAATACAAGCAAGGCACGTGACCGTCAAATGATACAGTTCATTAATCACATGCGAATCGCATCACAAGTAATCTCACCTAGCCATTACCACACCCTACACGACTGTCAATCATGCGTGTGTGCCATAAATAATGCGATCATCATGACATTAAGAGCATGCGAATAATCAAAGTATTGCACATAACTTTCTCATGTCTCACATCTACACATATGCTCCGATTATTACGACCCCTCTCTTCTGGGCCTCGGCATAATCTTATGGTTGGCGGTTCCTAACCAAACTAGCTTCGTCCTCTTTACCTCAAGGCATGACCACGTCAATGGTTCACTCCTAAGACAGCATTCTCGAAGGAGTATAGAACTCACCCACTATCGTAGTCCCGCAACTGATAGAGGCCCGAGACATGTCCACTACCGTAGCCCCATATAGTAACCCCTCCCTATCAGGCATCCGACCGAAGTCAAGTGACCAAACGGTCACGGCACAATCCTATAAGGATTGGTAGTCTTCCGTTAACGCCGGGTTCTCAATTTAATATGATCATGCAACACATCATCAAGCAATCCATTTATATATTTGCTCTATCGTGAATGCAATATCGCTCATGCTCATGCGACATGCCATTGCAGATAACCATAATGTCATGCGTGAACAGTAAATCACAACAATCAAGAGCACATCAAAATAACACTAAAATTAACTTCCATATGAATAGTGCCGTGAACAGTAATCGTGAATAGTGTTTGTGAACAGTAATTATAAACAGTAAATTTCAAAATTCAATTATTAATAAATTAAACTCAGAAGTTAAACAAAACATTAGTCAATACAATTAATCAATTAATTAAACTAAGCATGCTTAATTAAATAAAACACAATTAAGCAAATAAACCACCATTTAAGTGACAACTAAGCAAGATTAAGTTAAGTTAATTTTAACTATTTATCTAACTATCTATCTTAGGGCTAATACAACTTAATTAAACCCCTTAAACCAAAATTACTACTAACTAAACCAACCCTAAGCAAGTTTCGACACTAACAAATGATTATGGGCTGAATTCATCCGTTAAGTGGGCTGGCGATATGAACGTAGCGGCAGCAACAAAGACGACACTGGGGGACATCTACCACAGCGATCCAAAGCAGTCAGGGGGTCAAAACAATAGCAACAAACTCGGACTCCCTCTGCAACTTTTGAACAACTGACTGCATAGGAGGAAAGTGGCTGACCGAAGCTAAAACAGGTTGGCTGAAGCTCCGCCGAGCGGCTGACCGGTGATCGGCAACACCTTGGGGTCGAGGGGGAACTGTTGGTGGCTAGAATGGGCGGTGGTTGGGTCAGAACCAAAGGAAAATGGCTGAAACAAGCGCTGCTAGGCGAAACTGTGCTACAATAGGCAGTCAAAGAACAATTGGCTTTTGGTCGGCTGGCTAGTCGACCAGCGGCTCCAACTGGTGAATGGCCATCGTGAATAGTATAGAATGCCTCTCCTGAGCATGGTGGTGGGTGGCATAGGCGAAGATCAACATGAGAAGGCCATGAACAACTCAGTTTTTCAGAGGAAAGTCAAAAGGAAAAACAGAATGAAACAAGAGAAACAAGGGAGAGAGTGTGTGCGATTTTTGAGGACTGAAGGGGAGGTGAGAGAGTGAAGTGAGGGATGCAATTCAAGCCTCATTAAGGCCATTAATTGTTGCCCCAACTCCCAAAACAATGACATTATCTTCTCTCTTTTTTTGTCATTTCTTCAAAATATCTAAGGACAAAATGGTCATTTCCACCTTACACATTTCTCAATCTGCCCTTGGGCTGAAAATGAAGGGCGGGCCTAAGAAACGGACTAGAAAACGAATAGGAATGGATTCGGGAATTTATTGGGCTCGAAACGGCTCAAGGTTAAACAATGTGTTTGGAAGGATAAATGGTCAATTTGGTCCAATGGGCTCACTCGCTTGCCTCGGGTCTACCATGGTGGCTGTTCCACCTTGGGCTTGAGGCCCACATTGGTCTTACCCGACCCATGTCCTCGTAGGCTTGTTTCCTCAGTCTGTAAATCTCTTTTTCCACAAACTCGGCTTAACTGACACTATCAACTGTCGAAGAGGCATTGTCCAAAAATCAATCCCGGACATTCCCAAAAATTTGAAGTCCAATATTGGATTGTCATATCTTGTTAATTTCGCCCGAATACCATTTTGGTACAAGTTAAACTGACAGGCGATTTCGAGGATTCATGCGTAACTGACTTGTACCAAATCATGTTCAAGACTTCTCGACACATGGACATCATTGGCTACATGAAATTGCGAATGATAAATTCTTATTTCAAAGTATAAGATTACTAATGATTGACATATCATTCACGGGTAAACGGAATCACCAATCGTCCCATTATGTTCTGTCCGCGAATTGACTTCTAGTCGTCCCTAAAATTGGCCTGCATAACTACAGGATCATCCTTACGCAAGTCTCATGGTCAAGTCGTTTTCCTAGATCAAGTTCTTTAGTTACACGAGTTCTGTCCTCATTAGCATTTTCCTTCAAGGTCAATATCTCAGGAGTGATCAGTTCTGAGTGAAATCAACCAACAATGCATTGACGAAATTAACGTTCATTCATCCCTCAAAGTGTGCTAATTTCAGGACGTAACAATGTTCATAAGTCTGTAAGTTTTCTCCTAAATTTATCAATCTGTTTTGCTGCATCTTTAAATGTTTTTTGACTCCACCTCCCTAAGTTAGCATAAACTTTATCTATTTTCCTCACAATATCCAACGATTCCCTTTTATACCTCTTCAAGCATTTTCCATCATTGCTTTACATTTTGGATTATCCGTCTAATAAGCTTCAAATCTGAACATTGTGACAATTGGACAATGGTCGCAACCAATAGTTGGAAATGCAAAGGCCTTGACGTTAGGGTATAATACTCTCCATTCCAAGTTACAAAGTGCGCAATCAAGTCTCTTCTTCACTAACTCATCTTGGGGATTCACACCCTGACCTTAAGTACGCGACGACCCATGTTCATTTTCATTTGAATGTGACGTCCTAGGACACATTGTCAACCATTCATTTTATTGTTCAGTTAAGTGCATGCAAAAACAATTCAACCAACACCCATTCAATATTATCAACAAGGATAGAAAGCACCACTTATTTTCTTTTTTATTTATTTATCATCTAGATTGACCTACAGCAATCGTACATGCCTTGACTACGGGTTGCTTCTACGACCAACGAAAGGTACCAATAGGGTCAGTCAAAATTAGGCCTTAGACGTCTATGCAATGAACTCCTCCAAGTCCTCCTCCAAAGAGGGATCCTTTGTGGCGCCATTAAGGACATTGATTGCCATAGGGTCTCAACCTTAGCGCCTGGGCCCCCATTAAGTGGGCTGTCAAATCCCTTAAGAGGACTATAGAGGTTTCCTCATCCTAGATGAACCAAGCCTTGAATATGTGGGGTACCTACGCAATCAGGCCCTTGTTCACCCAAATGGTGGTAAGGTGGTGCTTGAAGATGTAAGGATAACTTGGGGCAAGATGCATCATGATCTCGATGTCCATCTCCATCAAGACACCGAATCGCATCGGGAGGTGCACCATGCTAAAGTCATGAAAAATGGTTAACAACAACAAATGAGATAAAACTTAGTAAGTTAATGACTTAAACCTCGGCTAGGGAATCTACTCCTCTCAAATGCACCCTAAACGTGCAACCTTTCTATTGGTAGTAGATTAGTTGCAAAGTGAACCTCGCTTCGCCTCAATTGTAAATATGAATAGATCCCAACCCAATATACAATCATTAACAGCCAATAATGACAACCATAGGCATCTTTATCTCGCCTCGACCTACACAACCTACATGACACAATTAATCACATGCCAATTTCGATGCAATAGGTATAACATATAATCAAAATACACTATAATTTTCAATGCACAATGTATTCATGCATGTTCTAATTATTAAGGCCTCTTAGGCCACTGTCAACACATGAGTTATTTGTTTTTCATGCCATCGTCCCGCCCTATTGGGCACAGCATCGTCTCGATCTCCTACTACATATGGCATTTCTAAATGGAGTATCAATCCAACCTCAATTGTGACTTGACATCCGAACTCCTATAAAGATTTCCAATAAATCGAACTTCATCCATCCCACACCCCTATTAGGTGATAGATTCTTTTATGTGACTATGCAAGCACACCAATCACTCATGTTCATTCTTTTCTTGTCATTTAGCTAATGCAAACGTGATTCGTGCTCACACACAATGGTTCACTGCATATTTTCCACATATAATGCAACAAGTAATCGTACAAGTCACACGAACATGCTAAACAAATCTACTTTCCAAACTTTCCTTTTCCTTTTTCTCTTTTTAGATTTTCCTACCTTAAATAGCACCCCTCATTCACTTGCAGGTTCATTATTTTAAACAACAAAAAACACTCGAGACATCAATGAAAGTACATGCATTCAGCATCTAATCCATGTAGAAAACATATATATAATTCAACTATCAACTCATTATTATAAATAACAACCCACTGTAATTAATTTAACTTAAAACAATTAATCATAACTATCACCCAAAAATATCAATTAATTATTACTTACCATTAGTTAATCAATTGTTAGCCAAAAAATAATTAATTATTATTCTATTACCCACAAATAATTCATTATTCAAAATAATTAATTAATTCTTGCCCAAAAATAACTAATTAGTTATTATCCACAATTGATTCATTATTCAAAATAATTAATTAATTATTACCCATAAATAGCTAATTGATTATTATCCAAAAATAACTAATTAAAATTATTATCCAAAAATAATTAATCAATATCATTTCATTTAATAAAATAATAAAATAATAATAATAATATTAAAATGATTAATTATTGATACTTATTAATAAAATGGATTAATTATAATTAATTATTCCAAAAATAATTAATCATAATTAATTATTGATAAACATGATTAATCCTAATTAATCCTCACTAATCAAGGTTAGTTTAAACTAATTAACCTTAAACAAAAATTAGCAACATAGTTCAACATTAAACAAAAATAGTAAGATAACTTAATAATTGGGATTGACTATAATTAAACACCAACAAACCAAAGTTAATTATAATTAATCAAGCACTAATTACAATTAGCACAAAACATAATTAGTTGGTGCTAAACCAAGCTTAATCAATATTAATTCCAAACTAATCCACCCCTAATAGAGTTTAATATGTTAATTAAAGATTAGGAAATTAACTCATGGATTAAATGACATCGGCGGCATTGGGACAAAGGCCATAGCAAAGACAACAAGCAACTAACTCAAGGATGGCAAGGGGGCAGCGGATAGTAGCGAAACAGCATTCGAGAAGGCTGGCCCATGAGAGAGGGAGGGCAAATAGCGGCAAAACGATGTTGGGACGGCAACTGACAGTGGCTAAACGGCGGTCAGGCGACAAACAACTACTAAACACAACGGCAACAACTCCAGCCAATGGCGGCAGCAGGCAATGTGTGGCAAAAATGGGTGAAACAATAGGGAAATGGAGAGAAAGAAGGGAAAAACAACAAAGAGAGTGGGCTATAGTGGGGGTGGTCGACAGCCAATGGTGGTAGAGAGAGAGAAAAACTTGCTAGACAAGTTGAGTTCTAGCTTGTTGCCTAAGGTTTCATGTGGACCAAGTCCAATCTTGCATTTGACCACACAATTCAAGCTTCTAGAAGCCAAGGGCAATTTGGTAATTTTCTTCTTCATTGGGCCCTTGATGGGCCGGCCATGGTGGCCGCAAGGCCCAATAGGCCTTTGATTGCACCAATCTTTCATGGCTCCAATTTTTCAGCCCATTATCCCTTTTTCCAAATTTTTCAGGCTTACCGATAAACTCAAATATTAATGAGGCAACGTCCAATGAATCAATCTTGAAGTCTTTGAAAATTCGATACCCGAAATTGGATTGAAATTTGTGATTAAATTCAATCAAATGCAATTTTAGTACGATCTAAACTATTGGCGGCATTTAGGATTTTTCTCAAGTTCGACCTGTGGTTAATAGCTTTTTAATCCACGTTTATGTCCTTTCTCAAACCAGAGATGACCCTTGATTATTATGTAATCGCAAGAAAGAAATTACTCACTTTGAGTATAAAGTCAATGTCGTTTGTAGTTGGTATCGAAGTTGAGCGGAATTACCCACAATCTTTCCTTGTATCTCTATCGAATTAATTTATTTCCGCTTGTTAGTTGGTTTGCAACAGGATGGTATTGTCCATTTTTGATCCTTATGGTCGAGTAGTCTATTCTTGTTTGAATTCACTGGTCGTACACGTATAAATCCCTAATTACATTTCTAAATAGTTATTTAACTCATGAATTATCAGTTCAGAGTAATTATAACTAATAGTGCATTAATTAATATAAAAATTTCATGTAATTCCCAAAATGGGGTCAAATTTCAAGACGTCTCACCCTTCTCGATTATTTGTCCAAGTGAAGGCACAACCTTTACTTTCTATATCCATGAGAGAACGAGAATCTACAAATTCCTAAAACACCATAATCCTGCACCTCTCCACATCTCGTATACCGACCTTTTCCCATTTGTACAATACTTCGTTAAAATCTCCAACAAATAACCAAGGAATATTATTAGAAGTATTCCTAGACCATATAGTATTCCATAGGTTAACTCTCTCTTGAAAGTTTGTTGATGCACGTAGGAAAGAAATTGTCATAGTTGTTCCACTATCGAAATCTCTGCATAAAACCTCAATCAACTCTTCACAGCTATATTCTACATTCACATTCATCATCTCATCTTGTAGTAAGGCAAGTACACCCCACTATTCCAACCGGATTAATAACAAACGAGAATTAGAAGTGAAGTCTCCTTTTAATACTACCCACCACACTTTCTTTATTTTTGGTTTCCATAAGGAATACCAAATTATGCCTATCACGAGCCATTAAAGCTCTAAGAAGCTGGACTATCAAGGGAGCGCTTAAGCCTTGACAATCCCAGCTGAAAAGCTTCATATCTTCTTTGATGGCTTGTTAGGGCCAGCCACCAAAGCCCCTTCCTTAACCCCCTCCTACACCTAAATCAGTGCATCCATAAGCTTCTCCACATCTATAAGACTTGTTAGAGATCCCTGTTTTTCATATGGAGCAAAGCGTTATAGTTTTTTCGTAGCTTGTTTATTTGAACCTGATTTTTCTGTTTTGGGTTGCCCTACCCCTGTATCATAATCTATTACATTGCATTGTTGTTCATGTGATTGCTAAACCCTCTTCCCCTTGTTCGGTGGAGTATATTCCATCATCCGTGGATGTTCAACTGCCTTATGTATCAGTGGATTATAAATCACTAACCAAAAGCACATTGCCATGAGATCCATCATCGACCAAGCAAACATGCGGGATTGGTACCCTGTAAAGGTATTGATTTAGCAATCAAGGAAGAAAGATCTAAAGATATCATCAAGGAAGAAGGATCTAGAGATATCGAAGAATCTAAATCAATCGGAAATGTCAAAATCAATCTGCAGATCTTTGGAGATGTCGGAATTAAATGATTGATAACTTTTGTAATATTGTAATATCTTTTTTTATTATTTTCCATTGTTATTTTGTTTCCATACAAAATGTATCATTTGTAATATATATATTTAATGGAAGTCATCTCAACAATCACACGTTGAGATCAATAATCAAACACTTATATTCTTTCTTGGTATCATAGCAGATTTCTTTGATAGAAATTGATCCTTAGCCATGGCATCCACCAATCCTAAATATCCATACCCTTCATCTCTAAACATTAGCAACTTTGTGTCACTGAAATTGACACAGACAAATTATTCTTGTTGGAGAGCCTAGATGCTTGCACTAATTGAAAGTCAAGATCTGGTAGGTTTCGTTGATGGTGAATACCATATGCCAAGTCCAACAATAGTCACCCCCTCTGAGGCCGAAAAAGAAGTTAGTGCCTCAAAGGAAGTGACAAATCCAGAGTTTTTACAATGGAGAAGGTCAGATCGCCTTCTGCGAGGATGGATCATTGCAACGCTTTCAAAAGAAGTTCTTGCTCAAGTAGTAGACTTGAAGACATCTGTTGAGGTGTGGTTAAGTTTACAAAAAAAATTTGCCAAGGTATCTGAGGAACGTGAAGTTTCAATTTTTTTGCAAATCCAAAAATGTTATAGAGATAATTTCTCTTCTCTTCACGAATATCTTGGTGCTTTTCAAAAATATTTTAATGAGTTATCTGCTATTGGATGTCCTCTAGAGGACAAGAAGAAGGGCATTTTTGTCTTGAATGGCTTAGGTGATCAATATGATTCATTCACAACCTCCATGTTGAAGCCTCCAATGCTGATGTTCTCTGACTTGATTCTCAACTACAAAGCTTTGAGAGTCGTCTCACAAATAAAAGTTCCCATACAATTCAACATGGGACGACTTTCTTTGGTCAAAGAAGTAATATTAAGAGCAGCAAAAAGGGAAAACAATTTCAACATTACAACAACAATTATTTTTGTTCACATGGGAGAGGGTTTTCTCATAATGGTCCCAGAATGAAAAATTCTTAGGCTGATTTTATGCAATTGCAGGGTCACAAGCCACAATTCAATCAAAGCAAGACCGAGAAACTTGTGAAATGAACAGACAAAGTCGTTTCCTATCAAATTTGTAACAAGCAAGGACATACTGTTTTAGATTGCTTTAATCGATTTAATCAATATTTCCTCCCATTTGATGTGCCAAGGCATTTGCTGCACTTACTATTGGAGATAATCAAAATTTAGAATGGTTCGCTGATACTGGAGCTTCAAATCACATGACCGGAAGTGAAGGTAATCTTTTCAACTTATGACCATATATTGGGAAAGATAGTGTAATGGTTGGTAATGGTGATTCACTTAAAATTTCCCATATTGGTGATGCTCATATCAATTTGGGTCAAAAGAGCATTGACTTAAAAAATATTCTACTTGTTCCTCAGATGAAAAAGAATTTATTATCAATGAACCAATTTACAACTGACTATTCTCTGAATTTTGAGTTTTCTGCCACTGGTTTTGTGATAAAAGAAAGGAAAATGGGAAATGTTTTGACAGTTGGAAACCATGAAGGTAATCTATATACCGTGAAGGCACCAAAAGAAGTATTATTTTCAAATCGATTCAGGAAAGCTGATGAAAGTACTTGGCATCAAAGATTGGGACATCCACAATCGACGACAATTCGTCATCTATAAAATAAATGCGATATTATTGTTATTGCTTGGAATAAAACTACTACAATATATAGTAGTTGTCAAATAGGTCGAGCATCTAAACTTCCTTTTTTGCTTTCCAAATCTAATACTACTAAGCCTTTTGAAAAGATACATTGTGATTTATGGGGAAAAGCTCTGATAATCTCATTTCAAATGTTTCAATATTATGTTTGTTTTGTGGATGATTATACATGATATACTTGGTTATTTCCATTACGGCAAAAATCTGACTTTTTTGCATGTTTTCTCAATTTTGAGAAATATTTGGAAAGACAATTTGGAGGGTATATTAAAATCTTTCAATCTAATGGAAGAGGAGAGTTCAATCGAGCGGATTTCATACTTCATTTGCAAAAGAATGACGTTATTAATCAAGTATCTTGCTTGAATACTCCGGAGCAGAATGGAGTTGCCGAGCAAAAACATAGGCACATATGTGAAATTGGCTTGACTATGCTTCATCAAAGTGGAATTCCTAAAAATTCTAGGTTGAAGCCTTTCAAATATCAGTTTTTCCCTTGAATCGGCTTCCTACAAGGGTGTTGGACATGAAATCACCATATGAACTCTTATTTGGCAAAAATCATATTATAATTCTTTGCGAATTTTTGGTTGTAGATGCTTCTCTTATCTTAGGGATTACACCAAAAATAAGTTCGATGCTCGATCGTTACCATGTGTTTTTCTCGATTATAGTGATCGCCATAAGGAATATCGATGTCTTTATCCTCCAACTGGTCGAATTTATATTTCACGACATATCATTTTTTATGAGACTATATTTCCCTATCTTGTACCCAGCTCATTATTTTAGAATCAAAGTGATAAAGCAAGGATAACTGAATTTATAAGCTGGCCAAATCAAGACACAATAGCGTCAAAATCGGAATTTTCACCTTTATATTTGTAACAAGGTGCGTTTTCTGATCAACCGCAGGACGACTTATTAAATTCTGTTACTCATTATACTTCTCATGAAGATAACGTTGATGGAGGTGAATCACATGTTCATGAAAATCATGTTGAAATTGGTGATTCATCAAGTGCTCCAATTAATTCTCCATGCAATTTAGCAAATGAAGATTCCTCTATAGATGCCCTTACTGATTCTTCAATAATACGTTCACCCACTCCAAATCATTCAATGATTACACAAGCACGTGCTGGTATTGTGAAGCCTAATCCAAAATATGCCAATCTACATATGATGGATTCTATACCGAAGGAGCCACATAATGTACATTCTGTTTTGAAACATCCAGGGTGGTCGGTGGCAATGAAAGAGGAACTCGAGGCATTGCATCAGAATAAAACTTGGACTCTTGTCCCATGTCCTTCAAATACTAATATTGTGGGATGTAAATGGGTTTTTAAGTCTAAGTTAAAGGCTAATGATACATTAGAAAGATTAAAAGCAAGATTGGTCGCCAAGGGATATACTCAAGTAGCAGGAGTAGACTTTCTCGCTAGTTGTTCGACCAAGAAGTATAAGAACAGTCCTCACCATAACTACTATTAAAGGTCCTATCAAACAATTAGACATGAAAAATGCCTTCTCACATGGTTTTCTATGACAACCTGTTTATATGGAGCAACCGCCAGGTTTTAAGGACAAAAATCATCCATCTTATGTTTGCAAATTGGAGAGAGCTTTGTATGGCCTTAAGCAAGCACCAAGAGCATGGTTTGATCACTTTAGCTCATTTCTTTTGGTATCTGGTTTCTTTTACAGCATTGCAGATCCTTCTTTGTTTATTAGAAAATCAGATGGTGGTATTTTAGCTCTACTTTTATATGTAGATGACATGATTGTTACAGGTGATGATCCAAAATTGCTTAATGAGTTCATCTCTACATTAAGCAATGAATTCACAATGAAGGATATGGGTTTGTTACATTATTTTCTCGGAGTGGATGTTAGGATGTTCTCCGGGGTCTTTATTTGTGCCAACAACAATATGTTTTGACAATCTTTAAACATGCACAAATGAAGGGCTGCAAGCCAATTTCCACTCATATGGCTGCTAGTTCTTATTCTACTATAGATGCAAGATTATTTTCGGATCCTACATTATATCGAAGTATCATCGGAGCTTTTTAATATCTCACTATTACAAGGCCGGATATTTCATATGCAGTCAATTTTGTTTGTCAATTCATGCATCAACCTACCGTGAATCATTTTCAAATTGTAAAGCGCATTTTACGTTATGTCAAAGGCACAATAGATCGAGGTATGAAAATCTTGTCCAAGTCAACATTGGACTTGTATGCATTTTGTGATGTAGATTGGACAGGTTGTCGCTTGATTCGACGATCAACTACTGGATTTTGTACCTTCTTAGGAAGCAATTGTATATCATGGAGTGCTAAGAAGCAACGAACAGTTGCTCGATCTAGTGTTGAGGCAGAGTATCGTGCAATGGCATCAACGGCTGCAGAGATTACGTGGACATCATTCCTTTTGTGAGATTTGGGTATTCATCTCTCCATTTCACCAATATTATTTTGTGATAATATCAATGCACTTTATATGTCAGTTAATCCAGTGTTCCATGCAAGAACTAAACATATTGAATTAGATTATCATTATGTGTGAGAAAAAGTAGCCCTTGGAACACTTGTGACTAAGTATGTTCCGTCTGTGCATCAAATTGCGGATCTATTTACGAAACCACTGTCTAGAAAAGTTTTGGGAAACTTATGTCGCAAATTGGGAATTTGGGATTCTCCAACTCTCAATTTGAAGGGGAGTAAAGGCATTGATTTAGCAATCAAGAAAGAAGGATCTAGAGATATCGAATGATCTGAATCAATCAGAGATGTCAGAATCAATCGAAGATGTCATAATCAATCTGCTGATCTTTGAAGATGCCGGAATTAAAGGATTGATAACTTTTGTGATATTGTAATATCTTTCTTTATTATTTTTCATTGTTATTTTGTTTTCATACAAAATATATCATTTGTAATATTTATATATTTAATGAAAGTCATCTCAACAATTGCAGTTGAGATCAATAATCAAACACTTCTATTCTTTCACCCTGTGCACGGTTTGCTATGGCCTCATCCAGAACCTACAGTACCATATACAGCAGGCCAACGAAGAGCTCCACGCCATTTACGCGCAGCTGGAGATGCACAGGCAACAGAACCAGATCTCTCCGTTCCCTGAAGACATGCCTTCTCAGCTGGAATTAGGCATGGCCCCGCCGAACGGCACGCTTCCCCTGTTCCACCACGCGCAGCAACAGTACAATGCTGCGGCCGCCTTGCCTGTTTCACAAAATCACTGCGGTAACAATGGAGGCATCGCCAGTTATGACAACTCCAGTGATGGGGTTCCCAAGAATAATGTCGAGAATGCCTTTCGGACGCAAAATCAATACGCTAATTACAATAACAGCAATACAATTCAGGTGGCTGCGTCGCAGCCGATGGACGTGCAGCAAGAAATAGTCCAAGACTACGATGAACTCCAACCTTTCTTCAACACCATTGAGTATACACATTCTTATATGAATTCAAAAGAGGCATGCGACTCGAGGTACAACTCTTCTTTCACATAATGCAGCAAATGGACGTGCGGCAAGAAATAGTCCAAGACTACGATGAACTCCAACCTTTCTTCAACACCATTGAGTATACAGAGTCTTATATGGATTCAAAAGAGGCATGTGACTCAAGGTACAACTCTTCTTTCACATAATAGCTACAAGCCTCATCGTATCTAATATAATAACAGCAAAATTTCTCGGACACCTTCACCATACTTCAACGCTATTTACCTTTTCTTGTTTCTCTTCATTGAAGAAGTAAAGAGTTTAACTGCATATGCAGCTTGGAATCGTCATTGGAGGATACAAGGCAATCCATTGAGCATGCTGGCAACAACGAATTGAAGGGAACTGCCGCATGCTTCAGCCTCACCAGTATCAACTGATCAGACAAAAACTCGAAGGGTCTACCCTTTTTTTTCGGATCATTAGTTTTGTTACTGCAGTTTCCGACTTTCCTGACTTCTCCTTTTTCCTATTAAGAAATGCCGAACATCATGTAGTCACCCTGTATGCATATGACACAACATAAGATACTTTGCTACTTGATGCCTAAATATGGTACCGTGGTCAATTGTTATGAATGAAGACTGTGACGCATGACAAGATCGGATAATCTCCGCGACAGAAGTTTCATTTGTTGACTCCAGATCAGTATCTATCAACATTGAATATCTAAGGCTGGGAACTTCTATGGCACCGCCGTTGTACAGAACATTACTGTACTTGGTACAAACAGACGTGACTTGGAACTTTTCGCAGTTTTGGCACACCAGAAGCTCTTCCCACCCATTTCATATTTTCCCCGATGAAAAGGTAAACTTTCTATTTCCTCAATCACTGGATTTTTTTGCATCATGTGAAGCAGATACATATGAACCTGCTTAAACAAGAAAAACAAGCAACGTTACTCGAACATACCCCAATGCCCCATGTCAACGGATCTCAAACTTTTACTTCTTCCATTTCCCTCCTCGGGAGCTGGAGACAGTTTTCTCCGTCAGGGAAAATGCAGAACTGTTTTTTGCACTGTACGAACATTGAGGAGAGTTATCTGATATATATATATGCATCTTAGGTTGGAGTCAAAGCAGCCTCGTGTTATATGAACCGCAGTGAGGGCACTTGTGATAAAACCAATGAAAGGATGTGCTTCCTCTCTTCTCGCAGTCATTGCAGAGAATAACCTGTTAATATTTTCTCTACGTCATTTTCAAAAGGACTTACAAGAGAGGAATATCCCTGATTAAAAGCGGACTAAAGCACTAAGCTACATCGACCTGGGTCTTGCCAGAATACTCTTCTGGCATTTGCTCTTCCACCAAAAGTGTATCCAACATTTGAAAATAAACCTGCACGATGTTGAAATCAAATATTTGTCAAATAAATCCTTTGTATGCTAGGTTCTTGTAAATTCCTTTCTGCACATCAGTTTTGTTGATCAACAATGATGGCGTCGTGCCAATCAAGAATAACAACATTGTGCACCCAGAAAGGAAGTATAAGAACGATGTCAAAGGATATTAGAGAACAACATAAGGCTCATTCCTGCTTAATGGGAGAGAGAAAGAGCACATCAGAATATCGGGCAACAAACCTGCATGTCTCCTAGTGACTTGCTACAAATCGGACAAGTATAGTGAGTACAAGTATACTCCTGGAAGCAGAACGAGAATCGTCAATCTAAAGAGAAATATTTGCATGGAAGACATGAAGACTAGTGACGAAGAAATGCATACCTTGAAACATGCTGAGTGCATCAAGTGGCCACAGGGGAGGGCCTTTACTGGAGAGTTCGATGTAAAAATGTACTCATGGCAAATCGGACAGTTATCTTCTAAGCATTTCTGTCTGCATTTGTGAACCGAAAGGGAGCGCGACATGCAAGCATTGCAGTTCATGCAATGGAAGTAGTCAATGCCCAATCCCTTTCCCACACGACACAAGTTACAGTAAGGGCAGTGATAGATTTCCCTGTGAAATAACTTCCATCTTTGAGCCTTAGTGATTGAACTTTTATCTTACTAAATGATCCAACATAGTGAGAATAAAATGAGTCATGTTACTCTGTGAAGTAAAAATTTGAGTTGTGACACTTCTCTATACAGCAAGAGAATTTGAAGAAAATTAGAGCAAAATAATTTTTGCAGTAACAAATATGCACTACTAGTGGCAGGTAATTACTGTAACTTGTTTCGCCGTTAAAAGAAAGAGCAGGGCATACTGCATGTTATGGCAGCGAGGGCCGTTACCTCCAACAACTATGGTTGCTAAAAGATGTTCTCTCACCTTTCATCATCGTATATGATACAGATTCTGCAATAGTATTTAGCCATCACTAAATTATCACACGAAGCTGTTGAGCACGTGGTTCCAATTGGCTGAATCGTTAAACATTTCATGCACATCATTTTGGTTATGGATTTCCTGTATCACATGGAAAGATCAGTGAAAGTGACGAGTACTAAAGTTAGAACCTAAACTTAAGAGAGAAGAAGATGCTCACGAGTCCTGTCATGTTGTACGCACCTGTCAACTGAATGATCATTTTCCTCATCATGGCAACGCCAGCATGGATAGAGTTGGTTGCAACATGCAGTGAGAAGCTTGCAATTCCTCTTGTAGTGCTTGCATCCATAAGTCATCTTGAATTGATCACGATAAGCGGGAGAATGACCAGGTATTTCTTCTCCATCAGCCGAGAGAGTGGCAGCCGAGTTAGATTTCTGGTGTGCAACAATCCAACGACTGGATATTCATTCAAGATAGAGAACACTGTGTTAACTGGGTAGTCTAGTCATTGCTTAAAAGTGGGAGTAAAAAACTAATGATGATATAGAAGTGCAACCTCATTAACAGATTCTGTATGATGGATGATTTCTTATGCAGGTCCAGCGAAGAATCACGGGACACTCTCCTAATTGCAGCTTCCAGTTCTTCTTGACTCATCGCAGAAACCTTATCTTGGTGCTTAGACTTATGGTCAACTTGCAGATGTTTACCTAGTTCTGCATCACCGTTAGAAAGTTTTTTGCACTTATCAGACTTATGACTATTCACTTTTCCTTTATCGATTGTGCTCATTTTCAGTTGCTCAGATTTGGAGATGGTAGCATGCCTTTGCGGTAAGTTAACTACTTCGTTGCAAATTTTCTCCCTGTGTTCCTCAAGGATGTCTTTGGATAGATACGTCGAGATTATCTCTAAAGGATCTGCTGCCTTTGAGGGCGAGATACCCGATTTTACCTCCTTCTCCAAATTATTCCCCTCCCACCATTCCTGCAACCACTCGTTGAACATTGTGTTTCTCGTCACGTGTCTCCATGTGGACATCAACGTCTGCTGTTCTTCAGGTGTTAAAGACTCCATAAGCCACGGGATCATATCTTGCAGTACCTCAGCTCTTATTCTACCAAGCATGCAGCCAATGACCTTTTCCTGTTCTGCAACAGATAAGCATTCTCTAACTGATGACCAAATTTCAATTTCCTCATTGCGGATGTGATCAGAGACTATTTTGTGCATGGACCTACACATATTCTGAAGCTTTAAACACAGACGACGATGCCTTTGCCTCACACCTAAATCAGAACTATTTGAAGAAATGTGCAATTTAGAGATCTTATCCAGAATGGATGATATATCGTTAATGTGTTGAGCTTCAAGTCTGTGGTCAATGGTGTAGGAGAAGCTTATGTTCTGAACTTTGCCCTTTTCTTCTAAAGCTGGAAAAGCTACCTCATCCTCCGTATCACTGTGGATTTGATACAAATTGCATATCAGAACAAATCGTTTACAGAAATCTTCAAGGAAACCGGCATCTTCTGTTAGTTTAAGTGATTTTTGGACAAGATTTGTGAGATCTTTCTCCATAACCTTATGGAAGAATAATATAATATCAACTGGCTCCCACTGATTCATATTGGAAATGACATCATTCTTCACTACTGGAAACTTAAAAGAGTTATTCGATTCCTTTGGCCTTAAAGAAAAGAACGAGCTCAAACTGACTCTACTGGAGTGAGATGTGTTCAACTTAATCATAGCGGCTGAATCAGTTCCCAGTAACCTGGGATAAGATCCTCTGGACAATTTATCATTCAATTGTGAGGTTGAAGCAGAATACTTGGCTTTTCCCTTGAAATGTTCAGGCAGTGTAAGCAACCTTGTTTTATACAAATATTGTGGGTCCATCCTGGATTCATCGATCGATTTCTTGCCTGAGCAGGCGACACGGAACCACTCATGCAGTAGCAAGGTAAAAGAATGGCCAACTGTACTGTCTCCTCGTTTTATGTCAAGGAGAATGGACCTTGATTCCTCCGCTGATAAATGAGTCGAAAACCAAGTGATCACACATTCAATCCATCCAAGCGGCAACGTGGATATGCTCATGTACAGAAGTTGAATTTGCATTTCATGACTGCAGCTTTTGCTAATCACATTAAGTACCTGACAAAAGCTGAAATAATCTGCATGATGATATCATAGTTGAAAATGGTTTGGAAACATAAACAACTTCCTGCTGTGAAAAGCAATATGTGAATATGATTATTTAGAAAGACACTATCAACCGCCAATGATCTTATCGAATAGAACTCTGCATTAATGTGTTGGTCCAACTTAACTCTTTAAGGGCCATAAGGGACTGGAAGAAGTGTACCTCTGTCTCTTGGTAAGAAAATAGTCTGTTGACTTCCATTAGAAACAACTTCAATTCACAAAAAAGCTGCTCTATAAGATTGTGTCGGATCGTCTCATCTTGCGCATCAATGCGAAGCAACTGCTGAAGACATCCAATTTGGCTCTCGAATACAAACCAATCAAATGAGGAAAATTCATGGCCATTGGCTAGTTCATTTAGTTCATGATAGTATATTTGATGCAATGCATTGCTGCGAGTTGGAAAGACGCATTAAGATAATAAATAATCAGGAAATAGAAAAACAGAAATGAGGCAGCCTCAAATATGGGAACATGTGAAGTAATAACGTAGAGTATGAGTACCTATAAAAGACTACCACATTTAAAAGGAACTTCAGCTGCATAAGTACTGCTGACAAATTGGATGACACCCCTGAGCTTTTGAGTAGATGGAGCGCCTCTAGTGCTGTTTCGAAATCTCTCCTAATGGCGCCATGCCAAATTTTGAAACCATCAGTCAGAGAGATTTTTGATATTTTCCCAACACTAGCTCGCTGCTGCTGCTGTTCCTGCTTGAGAGTGCTTTCTGCACTTGCAGATCTGCCTTCTAATTCATGCAACGCCCTAATCTCAATGTTGCCCATCAAGTATGATCGATCAATCTTCCTAATCCAGCCTATTATAACCTTTTGCACAAGAGGTTTGAACTTATCAAATGCAGGAAGTAAAACATGATGCCTTAAAAAAAAATTGGCGTTGGCCTACCTCCTGCAGCAGGCTTTCCTTAGGGACCGTGTCCTTAACAAAATCGATAACTTGTTCCTGTTCATCAGGGGAAATGAATGAGATTATCCATGGAAGTAAATTCTCTAAAAGCATGGCCGGGACACTGCATAGGAATTGCCAAACAAGTGAAGCCTGTTCTTTCTGGGAAAATTGTTGCATCAGCAGCCGAAACACCTGAAGTCATGTAAACTGAAGTCAGAAGAAAAAGGTAAACAGAACAAAGTTAATTGAATATTTTAGAGAAATATTGAGGCTATCAGTTCATCCAATAAGTCTCATTTTCATTCTTATAGTTTGACACAATGTCGAGCAACTAAAAAGTGAGCTTCCTTGAGCATAGAATGGGCAAAAGAAACAGCTTTGACATCATCCAATCTTCATATGTGCTAAACAGTACAAACGAACCATGTATCTACTCTTCTGCTAAGTCACTGCCATCACTATACTTTTAAACTGCACAAAATATGAAAATGGACAGATCATAATTGCTACCTGCTTTTCTTCCTTATGAATATGCTTGCAAATGGATGACTGGATGGTGCCAAGGGTAAACACGAGCTCTTGATATGGCTTGGGCTCATTATCATCATCCTCCATCAATAAATCAAAGCATCGAATGGTCGAGTTCAATAGTTCACCTATGCTTCTGTGCTCAAGTGAATATGTACACACTACATTTTTGACGTGCGAATTTAATGCCAGAAATATGACCTGTCAGGGAAAAAGCAAAGAACCACTTTATTCGAAAGAATCATTATGATTATCACCTCATAAAATATCTAAAAGTTAAGATACCAATGCTTAGGACATGCATGGCCCACTTTTCAGGAGAACCATCTTTAAAGGTTGATGAGTATGCCAATTATGAATTAACCTCAGATATAAGTTTAAATTAAGCTTCAATTAACTCAGAACCAAGGTATTTGATTGTTTTTCAACCGTTTCAAAGTGACTATCAATTTGCACCCTTTTTGGTGGTCCAACAGTCAAATTGGTTTTCTTATCTTGAATGGTCCTAGAGCACAGAAGTTTCTGCAGAACTCCACTAAAGCTGTGTTGATGTGCAGGATGGCAGTGGACAACAAAACGATAATGTTGATTCTCCCATCGAGGCGAATTAGAAAAGCAACCATGATGTTGATGCTGAACTATGATTGAAAGGAGAAGAAAAAGCATAAAGCACTCTGCATAACAGTAATCAATTCGTTCCTCTTTCCAGAGCTATCAATTCTCAGGACATGATGTTCTCTTGTCCAAGCTAATGTTTTGAATCACTTCCCACTATCTTCCCAGACCCCACCATGAATAAAGCTGTATATCCTTTGTGAAGAGTCTTAGCTGATAAAGCTCATTACTTTTTGAGAGTCAATTCATGCATTGCTAAAGTTGCATAGAGATCCAATTATGCAGTCCCAGGTAGGGACAACTTTTTGACCCAACAAAGATTCTTGCGTTACCTCCTCGATCTTGGACTAAAAAGCTGAGTTTAAGCCAGCCGCCGAGATTACTGCCGGTACCAGTTTCGATTTCTTTAACACAACACCAAAATGAGTCAAGGTGGCGATTTATCTGACACTAAAATAACTAAAGATTTCCCAGAAAGAGAGCATTGAAAAAGGCTCTGTCCTCTTCTGCCTTTCTCAGCATCCAAGCTAAAAATGCAAATAATCAAGAAGCAAACTTTTTGTAAAACAAAATCAACACCCAAATGATACAATGCCTGATCCTGACCTCATCTTCCGCGGCGCTGTGGTACTCGTACGCCAGTACCAAGAACTCGAACCTCCCGCGGAGCTCCTGCAGTGCTTCCCGGCGACTGCAGGGCCCCATCTCGGCGAGGGCCACTGCGCCACGGTGGAGCCCGGCAAGCTCCACCCGGAACGCCTTGTGGAAGTAGGCCAGCAGGAGGATCGGGGCCTCTGCGAGCCGGATCCCAGAGAAAGATCCCCCGGCCGCCCGCAGCAGCCCCGGCGCCACCTCCTCCTCCTGGTCCTCCTCCTCCTCCTCCTCCTCCTCGCCGGCGCCGGGCTGGCATTCGGGAGATTCGCCAACCCCCATCTCCCGCGGGAGCAAACATGTGCGGTTCGAAGACAGCGAGAGAGCAGAAGGAAGAAGAGGAAAGAGGAAGAAGACCCGGCGGGGAATTTATCGACGGGGGTTCGAGGGAGTTCCTCGGTAGTCGTTCCGACTCGTTCGTATTTTTTTTAAATTTCGGTTGTGATTTTTTTAAAAATCGGTTGACGGGGAGGCGGGCGACAGCAACGTCGTACGTACCTGACGGCCGACGTTTTCTACTCGTTGCGATGCCCTCTTCTTTTTATATATATTTCGGACATAATTATTTACGCCGTTAGTTTTTCTTCTTTGGACCCGGTGCGCCGTCTCGGATCTTACATGCCGGCATGGATCGTCCCGCCCGGCCGACCGTTGACTTCCCGAAACGAAACGGTCGAAACACGCACGAGCAACGGCTAGCTCGCTCCCCCGCATAAAAAACAGCGGCCCGAGTCTTGATTCAGGCCCGAACCCCTTCTTTTTTTTCTTTGCTGCGTGAAAAAGCACAAACTTTAAGTTAAGTTTCTATACGATTCAAATCTTCTTCTTTTTTGACCTTATAATAAAAGACAAACTTTTAGTTGGGTCCCAATTCCAAATCAAACCTTTTCTTTTTCATGAAAATATCAATTTTTAACTCGTATCCTAATTCTAGTCCTAGTTTGTTAATTTCTTAAAAAATGAAAACAATTATGGCCCTATTTACTTAAAGTAACAACACAAGTTTGTGTTTCAATTCAGCCCAGACTATTTTTTTCATCAAAAAACACTAGGTCAAGCTCCTATTTTGACTTGAACTTTCTTTTTTCCGTCGCGAAAAAGCAACAACTTCTAGTCGGATCCCAATTCTAATTCAAACTTTTTTTTCTTCGTAATAAAATATTAAAAAAAAAACAACTTTTAGCTTGTGTCTCATTTGTAGCCCAAATTTGTTTCTCATAATGGATGATACCAAAATCTAGTCTCATCAACTATGCGCAAAGTTTATGTAGAATGATGCATTGAATCTTTAACGGCATTGTTATAATGAATATTTAATATTAACTGAAAATTGATGGTTAGGTTCAGCCATAATTAGGGACTCGACACGAAACTAGTACTTTTTTATGAGACAAAAAAAAAAGGAATTCAGACCTTGAATTGAGACATGAGTTAATTTTGGTGCTTTTTTTAGACAAAAAAAATTTAGAGCATAATTGTTGACTTGGCTTAAGGTTGATGCTTTTTAAGGGAAAAGGAATTAGGCAGAATAATTATTGTTGGGTTAATACCAAGCCGAATCAACTAAACATAGTTGTTTTATCGGGTCGTCCCCACAGAAGGCTCACGTCATCGCCGTTGGACATATAATATACGTGCACGTATTATATTTAGATTTAATGTGCCCGAAAAAAAATATTTCTATGATATCATCAGTGGGTCCTGAATTTATTTTTCTATATGTTATAATTGCTTTTGATTTCATCTGGTTATGTCTGTACTGCGCGCGCGAGTAGGCACGTGTCGCCATGGGCCATCCACGTGCCACCCACGCCTCTTCCCCGTGGAGCTGGTGACATGGCACCTATAGACGTGGCGATTGGCCTCCTCCCCACACGAGTCAATAAATAAATGACATGTCAACGAGATCAACAGTCAACGGTAAACTCAATGTGTAGATTTACTTATCCATTTTGTACAAAATTGACGTAGGATGAAGTCTAAATTTAATTTATAATATTAAGAATCACAACAAGATTTTGCCTGTTTGAGTTTATTGTTGGAAAAGATCAATCAATTTCAATTTGGAGCACTTCACATGAGATCTTATACTACATCGCTTGTCGGGCGATTTGCAAAAATCAAGTGTTAAAGTGAATGATGGAGTTCAAATTTCAAGACTCAATGCTATGCCTTCAAATTATATCGTCCAATTGATTAAAGATTCCTCTTTGGTCAAAGGCAAGGGATGGTTGAATTAATATGTTTCCTTAAGACATTTGGCCTCGAAAAGAATAGGTTCTCAATCTTCATTCTCAAGGAACACTTGGGATTAGGTCACAATTAAGTAACACGTCGCAAACTCCTAATGTTAAGTTTGATCCTACTTGGAAGTTGGACCAAATCGATAAATGAAGAAGGTTTAATTTGAGTTCTAATGGAAGCGGTTCCATTAGTACTATATAGGTAAGTTCCAGGATTTGAATGATGAATCCATCTACCCACTCAGGATTCAATCAAAACATATTTTATGATGTTGGAAGAAAATAATTTATTTTTATTCAAATGAGTTTAACTTCCCTATTTCTTTACATTTTTATATGTTTTATATCAACATTTTACCTTAAATTGATTTATCGCTCGATACTATTTCACTTTAGTTGTTATTTGTCTTCATTTTTAAAAAATTGAAGCAAAAAAAAAAAAGACAATTCTCAAGTAAACCCTGGAACTAGAGGGGACAAACAAGATATGTTCTAGGATAAATAGGATTCCAAATTCCTAATTTGAAACTTATCGACTTGAAACCGATCATCTCTGAAATCGAAAGTGTGTCTGAGTTCCGGCCTTTCGAGCCGGGCCGTGGAGTGTAATTTGCCCACGCGTTTCTCGCATCACGATATATATCCAAAGCCCAACGTTCGGCCCACAAACGAGGATCGCGTGGGCTCGGCCGTCTCATCTCGCGCCGACTCAGCCCGCATCATGGAATCGGGCCTCGATTTTTTCAATTGGGCCCGCGTCCACCATCGCGAAGCCCACTCCAGTGGGGGAAACCACGGGCCGGATACCCGGGGGGCTATTCCGTCATTCGGACATGTGGAGGGCGGCGATTTCGTGCCTTTGCCTCTCCTCGCCGGTGGTGAGTTCTTGCACAATAAGGTCTGGTTTTCTCCGCATGCTTGTGGCGGGGGGTCGTTCGTTCTTCCGACAGCCGAACCGCCGTCGAATTGATCTCGCGCCGGCGATCGTCGTCCTCACAACGACCGCACAGTAAGAGAGAGAGAGAGAGAGGAGAGAGAAAGAGAGAGGGAGAGATGAAGACGACGAAGGGAGGCAAGGTGATGAACCCTACGGACGCGTACCGGAAGGAGCTCCGCAAGAAGGAATTGAAACGGGTGAGTTCGATTTCCGTTCCCTCGCAACCTTCTCTTCTCCTCTCTTTCTGTGTGTTTTTTTCGAGCTTTCGATTTGGTTATGGAATTCGTCGAGTTCGCTTGCCCTAGCTTTTTTGGACTCCGATTCATCCCTGCCTTGGAGTGATTGGGCATGGCGTGTTGTTAGGTTTTTAGGCTGATTTTTCCCCTCCGTCATCGTTGGATTGAATTAGCGATTGGCCATTGCTCCGTCTGATTTCGTGAGCTCGTTTGCTGTCTGTGATTTTTGTTCCAGAACAAGAAGGAGAGGAAGAAGGTGAGGGAGGTGGGGATTCTGAAGAAGGACCCGGAGAACTTGAAGGACCAGATTGAGAAGCTGGAGATGATGAGTAAGTGATGAAAAATTGTCGATTTTTCCTCGTTCGGTCACGGCTTATTATTTCCTTCCATTAAGGGTGGGTTGAAATTTTTTTTAGAGATGCGGAGATGTGATGGTTTTATTGAGATTGTCATGATGCTCTCATTACGTTGAAAAAAAAATTATCGTGAATTAGAATAGTGCGACTTCTCCCTCGATAGAGTGTAGATGGTTGTTAGAACTTTGAAGTTTGCTTGACCGGGTTGCTTTACTGTTTTATTGCTTATATTTCTCAAAGAGATGCTTATATGAACTTCTTCCAGTCTAAGTTTTCATAGACCAATAGCTCTCTCTCTCTCTCTCTCTCTCTCTTGCTGGTCTTGAGGGAGTGGTTGGGCTTAGATGTGGTCCTAACTTAGTTCGGTGTTGGCTCTATAGGGCACCAGAAGGGGTGCAAACCCATTGTGAATTATGTAATCCTACGTTATGTTTGAGTAAATATGTGTCTTTCCATTGCTTTGGCATCTAAGTGTGCTTGTCGAATGACACATTGTATTGGATGAAGTTTGTAAGTCAAGAGAACTGATTACACTTAGGATTTTACAACATAAGCACTTCAAAAGTACTTATGCTATTCGTTTCATAAGGAAAAAAGTACTTATCCTATCTGTTAGAGGGACTGTAACACAAATGGAATGTAGTGACATTGACAGCCTAGAGAAACAGATAGTGAGCTTTTTATACTGTTGGCCTGATGAAATTTCAGTGGAGAAGTCTCCTTCATATATGCGACCATTAATAAAGTGTTGACTTTGCAAAAGATACCATGTCACCAACTTAGCATGCTCCAACTATTGGTTTTAGTGCAGTTTTGATGGCTGAGACATGTAAAGCATTGTGATAGGCAATACTAGTAGCATTCAGTGTGTTGCACGGGTGTAAATTTTTTCATTTGTGTAAAATTGGAATTATTCTTAAAATTGCATCCTATTTTATGTGGATCTTCCTCTTGTGAACAAAATAAGTTTGGAATTGTTAGTTCGTATTATATAGGGACTCAATAACACTTAGAAAATTCCTGATTATCGTTTTTATATTATACAGGGATCTTTTCGATGTTATCAACCACATCATTGCAATATCAAGATAAAATAATCCAAAGCTTCTGAGGATATATTCAATAGAAAGAGTTACCAAAAAAATTAGAATTTCCTTACAACATCAAAGCTCATTAGACCTAATGTTCTGTTTTTGTTGAATAAAACACATGGTATTGAATGAGGCAAGCACAAACTCTTGTTGAAAGCAAAATGAGCGGAGAGTGCAAGAAAAGTACTCCTGGCAGAGAGAATAATCAATCACATGAAATTTGGAGTTTTATTTGTCACTCTTAGAGGCGATCCTTGAGGAAAAATTTGTGATTATATATTGAACATAGATCATGTGCTTCTGATATGTTGATTGTGCTTTGATTGGTTGAGGAATATCTTGAATGTAGGTTGTCAGCTTTTAGAAATAGCAAGAATTTCATCCATGTTTAGCAAATTGCCTGTATTTGTTTCCTTTTTATCTTTTGGATTTTGAAAACAACATCGCATCTTTAATTTGCTTAAAATTGGGGAATTTTGATACAATACTCCAAACCTTTGCTTTATGCATTGGCTGTGTCTGATCACCCAATCCTAAATCAGGTTGATGGGCTGGCCCATTAGGTATGATGTGATTACTATTGTGACAAAGTACTACTTTTTCAGATCAGACTAGGCTTGGTGTTCCAGCAAATATTCTATTACCCTCTCTTTCTGTTTCAGTTTGTGTTTTTTTGCCTGTGTCTTAAAGCTTGGCTTGTGTTTTGTACTTATTGACAACGGAAGAGAGTTTGGCAAATGGCACATTTCTGTTAGGCTTTGTAGACTTTTATCTTCGTGCTTGTCTTGTATTTCAATGAGTTTTTTTTTTTCCTTTCGGGTTTGTGGCTGCAACTTGTTTCCATAGACTCTTCTGATAGGTCAAGTTCACTTTGTTGTTGTTGCAGAAGCTGATGGTGCTCTGGATAAAGCTAGAAAGCACAAGAAGAGGCAACTGGAAGACACACTTAATCTTGTTCTAAAGAAGAGAAAGGTATTTTTAGTCATGTTTGTTTGCTCATATTTCTTTAAAATTGTGAAGTCCAATGTTTTCAAAAAAAGGATCAAGTCTATAGAAATTTCAGGAAATTTCAGGACTTGATTAGATATTATTCTGGATGATGTTATGCTTCTGTAGTTATATCTTTCATTGTGGCACAGAAATAACTCAAGATTCCTCCTTCCAATTTTATTTTTATGAAGAAGGTTTGTCTTTTCAATTTCTTTTTCCTGTTGTCATATCCTGTCAATGCATATTTATCTCATCAAAAAAATCCACAAGTGAAGCTAGTGCATTGATTGACATATAGATGCTTTATCTTGTGATTGAGTGAAAGTCATGGTAGTCAGTCACTATTGTAACGATTGTCCTTTTTAAAAAAAAAAATTATTTTGAGAGCGTGGAATGATTTTCTTTCCTTTAAACTATGGCCTTTTTGACTAAAGTTAGTGCTAAGCATGCTTACATTGCATATAATGAGGGGTGGTTGCTGCCAACTGCGGGTAGCTTCTTACTTCCATCTATGATACAAAAGCCTGGGACATGATCTGTAGTGATGAACCTCTTGTGTTCTTCCCGCCCTTTGTATCTCTGCTTGGTGAATTGACAATTGGTTTGTTTTGGTGGAGGATAGCAGAGAAATGAGGTAGAGGATAGCAGAGAAATGAGGTAGAGGAAACTTTCTTGGGATAGGTGTTGCTGATGATGTTAAGCTTCCATTTCCTCCATTTTTTAGTTGTTTCTGTGAGCTTCCTTTACTTTCCTCCATGTATGTTTGCAAATGCTGAATTTTTTTCATGTTCTTAGCTAACATCAAGATTTGGTAGACTAGGTTTTGATGCAACTGAAAATTTCATAAATCTCCAACTAAAACAGCACATGCTTGATAAAATTATGATATAATTGATACATTCTGGCAGAAGGAAAAGCAGGTGTGGCCCCACTCTGCAAAAGTTAATTTTATGTTTCAATTTCTTGTATTTGGCTTTGTAAACGTTAGAACTTGAGAGTGTCGTGTTATTTACAGGATAATAGACAAGACTGATGGACAGCTTGTGATATATTTCTTGTGGTCCTTGGTATGAATCTGGCTTCTGAGTCTCTGGGTAATCCCTTTTTGACTATTAATTTAATCAGCTCTGAGGGAGGGATTCCTATTTTTTGCATATCTCCAAGCTAATTGGATGATTGGCTGGACGATTGTTGTTCGGAGAGGCTAGCTATCACGATGGGTAAAATAAAAATCTTGCTGTTACTATCTGTTTCAGAATATGATGATGCCTTTAACAGGTGGTATTCTGAACAATTCTTTCTTTTTCAATTAAATTAGTAATTGGCGGTACCTTTTTCCTTTCAAATACGTTACTGAGGATGAAGATACTGATTTGACGATGTTGATGTTTGAATGGCGCTGCTTGAGAATTGTTCAGACAATTTTCCACCCTTTCCTGAGTGGGTGAATTTTAAAGTTGATGGAGAAATGGGATTATCTAAATGGATCATTCTTCACCCTTTGGTTAATGTGAAGTGCAATTATTGAAGCATGAAGTTCTTTGAAATGTAATCAGATGGTTGAGCGTCTTTTTTCTTTTCTTTTCAGAATGTTCTCTTCATTGGACTATGTTTCTCTTTTCACAATATTCTTCTACTGTACCATCATTTAAATGGAAGGTAGAGTGTCAACTAACCTAAACAACTGGCCACCAGTACTGAGCAGGCTTTTTTGTGTTATTGTACAGGAATATGAAGAGAAGATGCGTGAAAAGGGTGAAACCCCTGTCATGTTTAGGTAGGCTTTATTCCTTTGTTTAATTTGCCCAGTCATATTGTTTTTTGTCTTTATTTTTGTGGATTGAGAAATGCGTTCTCTAGAAATAGTGAGTTTTTTGGCTTTGCAGCCATCTGGGACCCCCTCGAAGAAGGGCAAGTGCAGATGAAGAGAGAGTCAAGCACCCCAAGCCTGAGGTAATTCATAAGTAATTTCAAACTTTCAACCTTTTCCTATTTACATTACTGACATGATCTCCTTTTTTGGTGCAGGATTCTGTATACTACCATCCTACTCTCAATCCCACAGGAGCCCCACCACCTGGGAAACCCCCAATGTTTAAATCATCAATAGGTATTGGCTTGTTCTCGGTGCTTGCTTTTACATGCTCTCTCGTCATCTTTCTGAGTTATTACTTTGTCCTGCAGGACCGAGAATTCCATTATCTACCCCTTCTGCAAGCACTTCTGCAGGTGCGTCATCATCTAATTCTGGCGCTGAGGATGATCCTTCTGCAGTTCTTCCCCCTCCTCCACCACCACCTCCTCCACCTGTGCCATTGGCTTCTGGTGATGCCTCTGCCTTAGCTGCATCTTTGCCTCTACCTCCTCCACCTCCATTGCCACCAAAGCCTGCTGCCACCAATGTTGGTACTCCTTTGCCTCCACCACCTCCAGGTCCCCCTCCTCCTCCTGGTCCACCACCTAAAGAAACCGTTGCGACTGGCCTTTTGCCTCCACCGCCTCCACCTCCACAACAATCTGCTCAGCCACCTCCTCCTGGGGTTAATGATAGAATTTTATCCACATTGTCAGCAGATCACCAGGGACCTGAGGATACTCAGGTAAACTCTTCATAAACATGTGTAGTATCAACTGGAATAGTGAGATTGACTAGTGTGCTTGAGCCATTAATCTGAAGTTGATGGAGAATGAAAGCTAAAGCTTAGAAGTAATATGTGGATACTAGCATCATGCACTAGTCTACTCTGAACTTGAATGGTCTTACTATTAGTCACTAGCTTTAGTGATATATGTGAATGGAATTTAATATTTACTTTTCCTTCTTTCTTTCAATTAAAGGAATCTGCCATGCTTCCATTACCACCGCCTCCTCCAGGATTGCCACCAAAGTCTGCAGGTAATCCATCTGAGGGCTCACTTGAAAATGAAGCCAGTAATCCTTCCGACAACAAGGATGTCGCTAACTTGGTCCCACCACCACCACCTCCTCCAAGGCAACAACAGCCAGTGCCTAGGCCTGGTATGATGCCAACCATCCAGCCTGATGTGTTGCCACCTGGCATGTCCCGTTTCCGGCCGCCACCACCTCCACCAGATATGCGGCCACCTTTATCTGCTGCTGGGCTTCCCAACCAAGGGGTCCCACCTGGAATGATGGTTCCCTTGCTTCCAAGGCCACCATATGGCCCTCCACCTGGAGCCCCTCCAATGATGAGACCCCCGCTTCCACCTGGTCCACCACCCACTCTGCTAGAAGATGATCTTGCCGCTATTAGGCCTCCTGTACCCCCGAAGCCATCATATGTGAAGTCAGCAGCCCCCACTGTTGTAAAAAGGCCACTTGCTCAGCACACACCAGAACTTACAGCCATGGTGAGTCCATTCTTCTTTGCTCACTGTTATCGCTACATCTTCCTTTGTGGCCTTCCATGTCATATTTGATTACTTGGTAGTTTTAGCTGAGCATATTCATGTGGCAACAGGTTCCTGCATCTGTTCGGGTGAGGCGAGAGTCTGTGGTTCCAAAATCAAAACCAAAGCCAGCGGTCTCAATGGCAGCAGCAGTCCCCCGACCTGCGACTCCTACAGTTGCTAAGCCAGAGGTTGTTAGTTCATCTTCTGCCGCTCCAAAGAGCATTGATGACTCATACTTTGCTTTCTTGGAGGACATGAAAGCACTCGGTGCACTGGACAGTTAAAGACACGATAGCAGCCTGTGTTTTCAATAGGAGGAACAACATAGATCCAAGGCACTGGTGAAATTTTAACCCGGCTATTTCTGGGGTATGTGGCTTTGCGCAAGTAATTGTTAACCTCTGTACAGCGGACTTGAATGCTGTTGAAGCAGCGCTACTTGCATAGGTGGATTTCTTGCTGCCAACTTGTGTCGGGTCGCCAGATGATGGCATTAGCTTTGTGGTAGGGAGAAGGGAGATGTGCTGTTCCGATTCCTATTAGAATTATCTACTCATTTTGCACATTTTGAAGGCAGCTAAATCTTCCATTGTCTGTTTACTGTTGATCAGCTACTCATTCAAAAGCTGTGGTAATTTGAGGGAAAGGTATTCAACTTTGGCAGTGTGAAACTCTTCTTGTTTAGCTATTTTCAACCAAAAAAAGAAAATAAAAAACACTGAGTAGTTAATTTGTTTCTTTATCAAGTGGCATGCTGGGCTTTTGATTCTCTCTTCCACCATACCATTGAGTAAAGTATAAAAGGTGGGCGGCGGTGGGACGACCCTTTGCGATTAAGCGGGGCAAAACGAAAGTCCAAAGAGGACGTTTGTGTCGCTCTAACGACGAAAAAGGGCTGACCAAGGGCTCATTTGAATGCAAGTTGCAATATCAATTGAATCGGATCGTGTTTTTCGAATGGGCCCATCTGGTTGGTTGACTCCGACAAATGCATCTGATCCAAGAGACGAGCGTTAGAATTTAAAACTTCCTCGTGAAAAACATGGTCATCTATCTATTGCTGGGTAAATGGGAACTTTGTTGTTCTTCAAGATACAAAATGTATGGAACTTTGTTGGCCAGTTTCTTCGAGATCAACAAATTCTAGCGTATGGTCACCCCTGCGGGTTTCCTAGGTTGTCGGCCGTGCGGGGTTCCCTGGGTTATAAAAAAAAAAAATACGCTACCGTGCGGGGTTCCCTGGGTTACAAAAAAAAAAATTCTAGCGTATGTAAGCTATATTCTTACACATCGGGATAACGAAACTCCTAGCTTCGAATTAACGCGGTTTTTCGTACTTTCTTAGTTTCTTGCGAGACGGACATGTAAGGTGACTTGGAACTTGAGTATAAAGACTCCTCAAAAGTCAAAAAGTAAGGGGGAAAATGTGAGTTTGGGGTGCTCTTAACCCATACTCATGCGAGGAAAATGACTCGTTCGTAAGTTTATAGGATGGGTTGAAAATGAAGCCTTTTGTTGTTAACTTGTAATTTGCAAATCACCCCTTATCTGACTAGAGTTTGGAAGAGAATGGTCCTGAAAGCTACAAACGTTACCAAACCACGACAGCAATAGAACAACGATATAATGGCGACTATCTAACATCTCGAGTCAATGTGAAGACTGCGATATACAAAGCGTCTCCTTCTCAAAAGTCAAAGCTTCAGAAATCCCCCTTCATCTTTTCTATTTCGTCTTTTCCCATCCGAACAGAATTCTCTCTTTCCTTGACTTATTCTCGCCTGAAGACAGACCAAGAAGAAAAACTCTTTACCTCTCTCTTTCTCCTTCTCTTGTGCACCGAATACAAAAAACGAAACGAAAATGGAAGAAATGGTCATCTGGGTGTTATTCACGCGCCATTTTCGCTCTCAGTCCTCACCCTCCCTGGTGCGCTCCCTCACTTGATGGTTAATATCAGATTAACACATAAAGAAAACCAAACCTTTGACTTATTACATTACTTAATCATTTATTGCAGACGTGCAGGGGTATTGTCTGACAGTGATGATGCGCCTGTGACGGGCCTTTTCAAGTTTCATCTAGAAGAGCTGCCCAGGCAGGCATGGCTCTCGTGTTCGCCTGTTTGCCCGTCTCTGTGTTCTCACATAAGATCCTGCTGCGGAAAGAGGCGAAAGAAATAAAGAAAAGACAGGAAATCTTTTACCAGTGAACAGAATCAAATCATATGGAAGAACCCATCTTTAGTTTTTCACGTGCTGGCATGTCTCCTCCTCTCCTTTTCTTATCTTATGCATATGTAGCAAGAACAAGAAATTATGCGATCATCATGACATGGGAAAGTCTTGGTTTTCAGCCTCTGTCTGACGCACGCAAAGTGCGAGCGGGACTGCGCTTGTGTACATATTCGGCAAAGTTCTTGAAGTGCGTTTGTGTCTTTTTGGGCTCGTGGGAAGCTAATACCGTCTGAGCTTGCAGAAGGGAGGCGATGGATTGTGGTCGGGGCGCATGACACAAGAAGCCAAACTAGATTTGTCATTGCCAACTTGCTTGCTGAGAACACGGCGGAGGCTTCCTTCTCAACCACCCCAATTAATTTCTTGGGATTGAAAAGGGAAAAAAAGGAAACTTTATTCATGAAAAAGTCAATCTTGGAGTCTCCCGGATACCACCTCTGTCTCTAATTTTAAAGATTTATAGTGAGCTGTTTTCGCCCAGTGATTCGAACAATAGAAAAAGTCTAAAGGCTTGGGACTGAGAGAGAGAGAGACAGGAAGAAACTCCGGCTGAACAGACAGCAGGAATTGTTTATTTTTGCCCCTTCTGGATGTTCTTCTCAAGAGATTACGTAGAGAGAGAGAGAGAGAGAGAGAGAGAGAGAGAGAGAGATTGGGTCAATAATGGAGGAAGATAAGAGTAGTTGACAGTGCTCAATGTTCAACCCACCCCAAGTTTTGGTTTTTCTGTAGATAAATGTTTCCATCTGTCAAATTCGGAGCTGGGTTTCTTTTAAATCTTCCACTGGGTGTATACGAAGTGCAGAAAGTGATGTGAAAGAAGCCGACTCCTTTTTTGGGTTTCTGGTGATTCTGGTAATGATGGGTGGTCTTTTTGCTCTTGTCATTCTGGTATCTAGCTCGCTGCTGATGTTTCCTAGTCCCACGGCTTCTCTTCCTCTTTGCACTGATTCAAGTGAGTTCAGTTTCCCTCTCCTTGCTTTCTGTTACATTTTGCGTTTTTGAAGTTCACGATTTGCTTTCGCCACGAAATTTTGTGCGAAAATACGTAGTTGTCTGAAGCCTGTTGACATCTTCCTGTAATGCTTACAGGATCGCCAAGTGCCCCGACGACTCCATTGACATTCTGCCCTTACAATGGAAGCACGTGCTGCAACTCCACTCAAGATTCGCAGTTGCAGAAGCAGTTTCAAGCAATGAATGTATCCAATTCTGCTTGCGCATTGATTTTGAAGTCAATCCTCTGCGCGGTACGCCCTTTGTTCACCCTGCCTTGTTAAAATTGCCTGGTGGCTGTTGAATGGAAGCTGAGATTTTGGGCTTATACTTTGACTGAAATTTCTGCACATCTCTATATCGATGTTGATTTCCTAGAAGAGTTCTAATGAGGGAATATTGTCTTTCGGGCAACATGATTGTTTTCACAGTTGAATAGTGGATCGAAGATGTAATAGCTCTCATGATGCTGACTTAGCCATTGGTCATAACCTAGTCGAAGTTTGGCATCTATAAATTAAACATGATTTTATCTGCAGGGTCATGATACTCACTTTGCCCATGATGAGAAAATTTCTTTTAGTGACACCCATCGAAATTTATTTGATTTGTTTATTATTGCTGTTAGTGAATCTTTCATAAATTTGTGGACTCATCCGTTTTCCCTTTGTCATGGCTCACAGAAATGTGATCCTTTCTCTGCCGAGTTATTTACAGTAGATACCATGCCTCGGCCAGTTCCTATCCTGTGCAATTCGACTGTTTTGGCTAATTCCTCGCAGTCCAACCAAGCAGAGACTGACTTCTGCTCCACAGTATGGGATACGTGTCAAAACATATCGATATTCAACTCACCCTTTGCGCCTTCCTTACAAGGACAAGCCGGAATACCAGTCAATGCCAGCTTCACCAAACTGACTTCACTTTGGCAGTCCAAAGGAGATTTCTGCAAGGCCTTTGGTGGAGCATCGCTTGATGAATCCGTATGTTTTGATGGTGAGCCTGTTAAGCTGAATAGCACAGGGGCACCGAGCCCTCCAAAGGGGTTGTGCCTCGAGAAGATAGGGAATGGATCATATCTTGATATGGCCGCCCATCCTGATGGGTCGAACCGTGCTTTCTTCTCTGACCAGAAGGGTTATATTTGGCTTGCTACTATTCCTGAGCAGGGATCGGGAGGATCTTTGGAGATTGATCAGTCCAGTCCCTTTTTAGACCTGACTGATGAGGTTCATTTTGATACACAATTTGGGATGATGGGTATTGCGATCCATCCGAACTTTGCAGAGAATGGCCGGCTGTTTGCTTCATTCAATTGCGACAAGTCAAAGTGGCCTGGCTGTTCAGGAAGATGTGCATGCAATTCAGATGTGAATTGTGACCCTTCACAGCTACCTTCCGATAATGGGGCTCAACCGTGCCAGTACCAAACCGTCATTGCAGAATATTCTGTTAATGGTTCTGCATCTCAGCCTTCCATGGTACATACATCAACCACAACTTCTCTTACCTTGTTTGCTTCTTAAGGGACAGTTATGTGATCAAGCTTTCATTGTTTGTCCAGGCAAAGAGTGCCAACCCTGTTGAAGTGAGAAGGATCTTTACCATGGGCCTTCCATTTACTGCTCATCACGGAGGACAGATCCTCTTTGGACCTGCCGATGGGTACTTATATTTTATGATGGGAGATGGCGGCTCGCCCAATAACTCCGGTGACCCCTACAACTTTTCCCAGAACAAAAAATCATTGCTTGGGAAGATCATGAGGCTTGATGTCGATAACATCCCAAGTGAGTAACAACATCTGTGGTCCTATCTTCTTGATGCCATTCATCATTTCACCACACCATTCTCTTGATTGTTGCAGGCGTTGATCAAATAAACAAACTTGACCTCTGGGGAAACTACTCTATACCCAGTGATAATCCCTTCACCGAAGATAACGGGTTGCAGCCAGAGATCTGGGCTCTGGGGATGAGAAATCCATGGCGTTGCAGCTTTGATGCTGCGAGGCCTTCCTATTTTATGTGTGGAGATGTTGGGCAGGTTAGAGACATTTTCACGTTCATCATCTTTAACTAGCATTCATTGTTTTGTCTCAAAGAAACGTCTCGACTGAAATGGGTTTCTTCTGTGTGTCTGCCATAGTTACTTGCAAAATGCTTCCTCTTTACTAAATTAAGTTTCGCTTTGCCGGGGTTCTTTCAGAAACTGTTTAGTATATGGTTAGAGTGTTAATTGACTGATAGGCATCATGTTAGCCACTTCAAGTCTGTCTCTGAACTAATCTTGAAATCGATCATCGTTATCTACAGGATACATACGAAGAGGTCGATGTAATCACCAAGGATGGAAACTATGGCTGGCATGTTTATGAGGGTCCATACCATTACGCCTCCAAAGGAAATACTTCAGTAAATGCAGAAAACTTTATTTTCCCTGTGCTGGGTTATAATCACTCTCAGGTTAATAACAAACTAGGATCTGCGTCCATTACCGGCGGCTACTTTTATCGGTCAACTACTGATCCGTGCATGTATGGAAGGTCAGTAGCGATGCGCGTCTATTTGCATTTGATGTTCTGCATTTGGTGCTCATTGTGGATGTTCTGTACGCATGTCTTGGTCTATAAGTTACTGCAGAAAGGACCATGGAACTAAATCGTCACGCATTGTTTAGGTACTTGTACGCGGATTTATTCGCCGGAGCGCTCTGGGCAGGAGTGGAGACTCCAGAAAATAGCGGCAACTTTACTTCAAGTGAGATACCTTTCAGCTGCGCGAAAGACTCGCCTATAAAGTGCGACTCCGTGCAAGGAAGCTCCCTTCCGTCGCTGGACTACATCTACTCTTTCGGGGAAGACAATCACAAGGATATTTACATTCTGGCTTACAATGGGGTATACAGGGTCGTCCGCCCGAGCCGCTGCAGCTACACTTGCCCAAAAGAAAACGTTACCGACGTCTCGACCCCGAGTCCGAGTACACAGCCTTCAGATGCAAGCTTGTTGGTCTACAGATACAGCAGCTTGGTGTGCCTAGTCGCCTCTCTGTGGTTATTCCTCTGGGGCAACATGTAGCCTCTTCCGACGGCCCCAAAAATGTTGTAACTTTACGCAAATGCACGCTCTCCGGCGACTTCGCAAGTGTGAATTCCAATTTTGCTTGCAGATCATAGTGTTGTTCGATGGAATTGCTTCAAGATCATCATGGAAAATTCTTTGGACTATGTAAAAAAAGGCATATGACCAGTTTTCACAGAAGAAGATGAACTGCTAAAGTCAGTTGGGCCGATGGGCTTAACTTTGGGCCCTTTGCAGGCAAACATGGACACGTCGGCTCAAAATAAGAGACTGGGCCGAACCGGACGAGATCCGACCCGAAGGAAAAAGGAAAACCGTTTATTATTACCTAGGAAGATTTTGCCTCAGAAAAGACATTTACCAAAAAGGCCAAAAAAAGGATGAAATTACAAAAGTTACTTAAGCCAGGTGACAGGTTTAATTGTCTACTTAACCAAAAGGAATGATCACTAATTAGGCCGTGAGTCAAAGAAGGTTGATCACTGGTGGCATGAGAAATTCAATTACATATAATGAGATTTCAAAATAAATGAAAAAAAAAAAAGATCATACACTAAGAAGGACATGGTTTGAATTATCTAGATTATATTCAAAGAGATGAATTGAACTGTGGATAGATTTATCCCCAAATCATACATCGAAAGCCTTGTGAAATTTCAAATTTTTTTAAGAATGTATAATGAGATAATTCCGTATAAACATAAGATATCAAATGCGATCTTACAATGTCTTATTCTTATTCACATGATTTATCAGCCTTTCTTCAATAATTCATTAACCCAAAGGAAATTGCACAAAGGCAATGAGATCAAATATATTTCTTGGTTAATTTTTTTTCAAAATTAAATTCGCAAAAATAAATGATTGTCTCCTTTATTCTTTTTTCAAATGGTCTTTACCTAACTGCCGTCATGAAAACCGACCAAAAAAAAAAAACTGCCCTCATAAAAGGAAATGACTTCTTCTTTACGGAGGGAAGTCCAGAAAAGGAAATGCATATCCAATTGAATTTTGTTCAAAGTGTTCCGTACGCTTGATAAACGACTAAATAAAAGGAAAAAAAACGCAATTATATAATTCACCGATTACTTTTGAGGTACGTATAATTTTAATATTTTGAAAATTATATATATTTTATTGAATTAATATTATAAAAATTTTAAATTAATAAATTAAGTTTTTGACCATCACCAAACTGATATCATTATAATAAATTTATTTCAAATTAATTTTTTAACTACAAAAAATTATAAGCTAATATATCTACGGTAATTTATACTCTATAAGTTATCGTTAGATTTATTAATATTATGAAAAACTACAAATATACTCATCAATTACTATCTAACTTGATAAAATTATCACGGATATATTGATTTTGGAGAGTTATTTCAATAAAAAATTAATTTGAAATAAATTTGTGATAGATATACAAATTTGGAGTTTTTCATGATATTAATCTTCGAATTTTATTGTTTGTTTTTGGGTCGAAATATTAACCCTAGTCAATTTAATCAGTATAATTATAAATTAATCTTTTATCAAGAGATAAAAAAGTAACTAAAAAAAAAGAAGAAAAAAAGAAATACCGAATACTAATCTCAGGCGTACTCCTCCTCCTCCCTCCCTCCCTCCCTCTCTCTCTCTCTCTCTCTCTCTCTCTCTCTACCCTTCTTCTCCTCTTCCTCCTCCGCTTTCCCCCAACCCTCCTCCTTCCTCTCTCTAGTCTCTCTCTCTCTCTAGTTTCTCTCTCTTCAAAAGAAAATTTTCACTTACAGAAGAAGAAGCAGCAGCAACAAGTCGCTCCCAAATCTTCCCCCGCCCTTCCCTCCCGAAATCCCTCCTCCTGCCCTCCTCCATTCCCTCCCACCGAGCTCTGACCTCGACCTCGACCTCGACCTTGGCCCCGACGCTCTCTCGATTCTTCAATCCGACGCCATGATCTTGTCCGCCTAATCCCCAGCCCCCGACTTCCCCTAACCCTCCCCGATCTCCCCACCCCAAGCCATGTCCTCGGCACCGCCCCCTCCGATCCCCTCCGCCCGATCCTCCCCGAGAGCCACGCCGAGACCCCCGGCCCCGAGGCCGCCGGCGCCGCCAAGGCCAGGGCCGACGCCGGGAGCAAGCGGCCCGAGGACGAGGCCAAGAACGGTACCGTCGTGGTCCCCACCAGGAGCGGCCGCCCCGCCCGGGCCTGCGCGATTAGGGCTGCGTCCCGGCTCCAGGCCGCGCAGCAGCACCACCACCACCAGCACCACCACGGCCCCGCCGAGAGGAGGCCCAAGGCGGCCAAGAAGGAGGAGCGCGAGCGGGCCGAGGAGGAGTCGCCCACGCAATGCGCCAGCAGCAGGATTGTAACGCCGCTCGTGGTGGCTCCGGAGGCAGCGCAGCTGCCGAGGTGGAGCCTCCGGTCCATGTGGGAATTGGCTTCGATACTTAATTTCTTGCATGTGCGTGAGCTCATTCCGCAAAAAGTTTTTATTTTTTTATTTATTTTATTTTTTTGTTTGGGAAGTGCCCTTGTGCTTCTTGTGGGTGTAGGTTTTGATTTTTTCCTGGCTTTGGTTCGCGCAGGTTTTTAGGCATCTGTTGAATATCTCGGTGGAGTTTTCTGCGGAAGAGTTTGAGACGGCTTTGCTCTCGCCCAATGACACATTAGGGGATATACACATGCCTCTGTTGAAGGTTGGTGCTTTCTTGTCGAGGTCGCATGTTTTTTACATTAGGAGAGATTATTGAGGTTCTGGAACTTGATTCGAACTTGTAATGCACTTTCTAAGTCATGTTTTATGGTTTGCAAACCCTTGTGCGAGGACTTATATTTGGAAGGTTACGTGGTCCTGTGATGGTATCTTAGTCTTCGATAGGTTTTTGCTGAAGTTACCTGAATCTTAGTTGGTTAGTCACGTGGAATCTGATTGGCCAGTGAAGTTACGTGGTCCTGTGATGGTATCTTAGTCTTCAATAGGTTTTTGCTGAAGTTACCTGAATCTTAGTTGGTTAGTCACTTGGAATCTGACTGGCCAGTGAAGTTATACACTAACTTCTCGGTGGAATTGCCCAGAAATATATTGTTAGCCAGAAATCCATCAAGTGTTATATTTGTTCCTTAAAAATCTGCCATAATTTGGGAATCTAGGAACTCTGGTTTTATCAGCCTTATACAGTTTTAAGTCTAATGTCATTCCTCCTTGTGAGGGTTGACGGAAGTAGGCAAGATTTCTTGTCTGGGAATTAAGTTTATGTTTTTTGGAGAGTGAGCAGGGCGATTGATGAAACGATTGATGAAACGTTACAATTAAGGAGTGGCGCTGAGGGGTAAAGCTGAGTGCAAGTGATAGTAGTTAATTGCTAGAAGTTGTGCCTGGTAGATAAATTAACCCGCAGTTATAATTTTGGAGTGATGGCTGTTATTTCCTATTGTGCCCTCCTTGGCTATTTTCAATAACTTTTTCATGGTAGTGAACTGTGTCTAGGTGTGCTTAAGTCTTAACTCATTTGTAGGGAATCCCTCCAATTACAAGGATGGCACTTACACGCGATACCTGGGTTACTGTCTTGTGCAGAAAGTTGAGAGACTGGTGGCATTGGGTAATTCGAACCTACAATTACTTTTAACCAACAGTTCACGTGTAGTATTATCTTTTAGCCCCTGAGGTTAACTTGAGCTTTTGCAGGTTGCAGAAGGGGACTTACCCATTGTTGCAGCACATGGGTGAGTGGTTATGCAATAGATTCTTCTACACTTAGTTATGGAGTATATTCTGATTCTATCTTATTACATTGAGTTGATTTGTCAGGGCTGAGGTTGAACATTATAAATCTCTTGACCCCGGGGTCCGTGTGGTGATCTTGAAAGCATTATGTGACATTCGCGTAGAGGTATCCATTTAATCATGATGATGAAAAATGTCGTCCGGCTGTGTGCTCCTCTGCTTGCTATCTATTCATCTGTCTAAAGTACTTCTAGAGAAATGATATATCAAATTCATGCATGGTCAGCAGCATCTCCATTGATACTTTAGAGTTTAATGTGACCATGGGATATGAAACTATTGTGGGTTGTAAAATACTTTAGGTTTAGAATAGGAGACATACTGCCTTAGTCCTTTGTAGTCCGTCTCTTTGGTTGTGGTCTATGACTCCTGTTTCTTGAAACCAGGGTATCAAAAATACTATTTGTTTTATTTCTTTTCATCATTATCTATGATCTTTATCGAGTCGCTTCCATATTGGAATATCTGTTATGTACCTAAGAAATGCACACGTTTTTTATTCATGTTTGTCGTTTGTTATGATTACACTTCTGCTGTTGATGTTTCTATACTAGAGTTTGTTACAAGTATCTCGATCATACTAAATATGAAGGTGGTTTCTCTCCTGAATGTATTACGCATGAGCCTTTGATCCCATTGATAAGATGGTTATTCTCACCAAAAGATCTAAAGCTGTTAATTGAGATGTGTGCAGCTTATTGACTTTGCTATGTGTTGAACTGAGCCAAAGTTATATCATTGCCGAGTTATTCTCTTTTCTTATCATTTTTCAAGACTTTAGCTTGAATTCATTGAGTTCATGCACAATTTTGCTGAATTTGATTTGTTGAAACTTATGCAAGCCGAAAAATTTTAAATGGTTGAAGATGGGCTAAAAGTCCCTGGGTCTTTTGTTTGTGTCTGATGCAGTTCGTTCATATGGAATATGCATATTGTCAGATTACATTTTAAAATGCCTAGATATATCATAACTTCATAGCGAAACTTCAGTTCTGGCTTTGCTTGGGGGATCTTATCCAATCAAGTCAAATTTACTCTATAAGTTGGGAATATTTAATGATGGCACTTATGATGTTTGGATAAAGGAAACCTCATCTAGCTTCCTTTTTTTTCTTTTTTTTTCGGTTCCTTTTCCTGTCCTGTAAATAGTTGTTCTATTTAAAAGGTGAAAAGGGGAAAAAGCAAGGTAATGAGTAAGACATTGGTCTGGGCAGTCAAATGTTCAGATTTTGAGTGTCTCCATTGTTTCTAGAGATAGGCCTCAGGCTAATGATGGATCGAACCTGAGTATGTTTTGGACCCTGTATTTTCCATTCTTCTAATTGATATGTTCTTCTGTAGTTTCGTTGTTTTTGACGTGGTCTTTTCAGTTTAGACAGGAGTGGTGAAATAAACTTCTTATGTTATTTGCAGCAAGAAGATATCCGGAGCTTTATTGAAAATTCAATGAAGCATGGTATTCAACTTTCAGTTTTCCGTAAGGAGCGAATTGGAGGAGATTCAAATGGAGTCCATTATTGGTGAGTGGTTGAACTTATCAACCATCCAATTCCCCATGTTACTGATTTGTCTTTGCACTTGGTTTATTTTCAACGCCTGGTTTATTTTCTGTGCTGTGTGGGAAATTTTCTCAATAGAGATCTGTCATAGTTTGTTCTCGTGTATAAGTGCTCTACCTTTGTGTGAACTATAATATTTTAACTTAATACTTCAAGTTTTATAAGGATTTATTTGACATTGGTGTAGGTATGAAGATGATCCAATAATTGGTCATCGACTTTACAGGGAGATAAGGAAAGTCGAGGTTAAACGAGCAAAGGCAAGGGGTTCCCAGGTCATACCCATTGCATCATACCAGTGGGAAACAGTTGCAACCAATTTGGATGAATTTCAAGATGTATCTGTGAGTTACAAAAAGCATCTATGGTTATATTCCTGGGTTAGATTAGTTAACTAATTGTAGATGATTCTTTTGTCTGACTATGTAGTGGACACTCAGCCAATTAGGACAGAGCAATGATGGTGGAAAAGAAATGGGAATTCCTATGTTTTTTTCAATCAAAAGTTAGATTTGCTTCATCTGTTGCAAATATTATGCATGTGAAATTTATGTTTTCCCACCTTCATCAGTTTCTGCTGCTGTCTTATAATAAGTGATGTGCTCCAGGAGAAGCTTTTCTCCAGTAAAAACAGGACAGAGGTGTCAGTGGGGAAAAAGTTGAAGATAGACATGCTTCCTGAGATTGAAAAAGTTCACAAGGTACAGCAACTCTTTTCCTGGTCAAGGCAATATTGCCTCTATCAATGTCTGCATGATTCTAAATTACCTGTGTTTTCCAGTACTTGTTCATCCCAGGATGTTGCTTTGTCGTCCCCTTATATGTTGGTATTTTTTTTTTTAATTTAACTGCTTGATATACACAGCGGAAAGAGAGGCTACTTAAAAAGCAACACAGAGAAGCTCTTCTGCTTGATAACTTCTTGAACATGGATGGGCTTGCTCCTGGACGCTCCCTTCGTGATAGGAAACCTGTCACCTACACTTTCGGTAAAGAACACAAAACGCACTCATTCCCTATGTCTTGTTACTACAGCATTGTCAACTTTTGGAAATCAAAATTGAATGTAGGATGCAATGCACTTCTCCCTGTGCACACGCTATATATCCTTTTGAAAGGAGTCGATGTCTCATTCCAACCATTGTTGCATATTTTCACCAAAATTCTGTCATGAATGTGCTCTTTGCTGATATGATTCTTCTATAAGCAGCTGACTGCCCTGATGAATGTTACTCTGATCGCTCAAATATGTTGGGATCATTCTCTAAATTCAAGGATTTATTTTTCTCAACTTTCCAAACCTGCTTATTCACTCTTCCACACAATGGGCGAGTTCGTAATCTGAAGCAGTTTATCTCATCACTCAAATATACTTGTATTGCCTCATAAGTAGCAGATGGTTTGCTGTCTGAATATGTGGGATATTTTGTTTGAGCTGTGTTGCTTGTGTGTTTCTTTTGATGTCTGGTCCTGCCGTCAACTTCAACTCAAAACATTTTAATTGAATAGTTGAGTTGAAATCCTCTTGTATTTCGTCAAAACGAATTTCCATCTATGTAAGCTGATTGATTTGTTTTATCTGCAATTGCAAATTGCTGTGTTTTCTCCTCTTGTATTCCCCCCCCTCTCTATGAGTTTCCGTACCTTAAGTATAAGTCTGGTGCTTTGACATGCAATATTCTTGTATGATGATGATAATGGCTTTATGCATATTGATGGGCATGTAAATTTATTTTGCAGATGATTATGACCGATCTATCAACGAGGCTATCAAGATAACCAAGTATGGAATTTGAATTTCTTGTGTCGCTATATTCCATAAGTCATGGTATCAGCTTTGTAGATCTTTGTGAACTGACAAGGAATGGCAATTCTCACGTACTTTTCCAGGCGTAAGCAGCCTTCACCAGAACCTATCAACAGAAGAGAAGGTGCTTTCATCAAACCTGAAGCTTCTACAAATGGTAAATGGGAACCCCCTCCAAACAATAATTTTGGCCCTGCATCTTCTGAGTCACATGATTTTGATGACATTGATGATGATCAAAAACCTGGAACCTTGGACCGAAGGTACATTAAAATCTGGTTTTTACGTCATATCTTTTGACTGATCAAATTATTCATCACATCTGACCAAAAAAAAAAAATTATTCATCACAAAAAAATTACACCCATCTACAGACAAAGGCGGAGGCCTCAAAGATATTCAGAGAAAGACTATGTTGAAGCAATATCAGATAATGAGGCAGACTTTTACAGTGATGATGATATAGTTGGAGAAGCTGTTTATGATGAGGAGTATCTCAGGAAACGCAAACAGAGAAGGGTGTCCAGTAGCTCCGAGGGAGATGAGGAGTATCGTGGGGATGAAGAAAATCCTGAAGAAGAAGAGGAGGAAGAGGAAGAGGAAGAGGAACATTCCTTGGGTGTGAGTGATGAGGACAGCGATGAGCCTCGAAAGCCCAAGAAATTGCCGGGGCGTACGCGGAGGGAAACGAAATTAAGATCGGTAATTGAACTACAGTCAGGTCTGAGACGTAGTAAAAGGTCGACAAGGAATCGTATAAATTATCGACAATATGAGCTCTCAGAATCTGAAGCGGAGACTGCAAAACTTGACAAGTGGCATGCATCCAATGAGCAATCAGAAGGAACCCAGAGTGACGGATATTCAATGGAAAGTCAAGATTCAGAAATGAATGGTAATGAGCAGGAACCCAAGGTTGATCATCCTGTTGCGAATCACCCCAATACAGCAGAAAAAAATGATATTCAGCCGGCTGAGAGAACTGAGAGCCCAAGCCAAGAGGAAGCTGCTGATCAACCAAAAAGACGTTTTCTTGACCTCAATGAGCTTGCCCCTGGGTCAGGCTTTGATGATTGTCCTAACCCTGAAAAGAAGGATGACGATGAAGATGATATGTAAAGCTCCCGCAAGGTTAGTATTACTTTCTGATGGAAGCTCATTGTACCATCTGAGGTGCTATAAATTTTGTAACGAGCCTGCAGAGGAAGTTATGATCAGATTTTCTCTTATGGCGTAGCCAAAGCAACTGCCACAGTGAGTACTTGCTTTGACAGGCAGTGGGATCACGGTGTAGGGAGCTATGTAGATTAGATAGTCATTTTTTAGTATGGCCACTCTTAAAAATCCATAGGATGGATTGGGATTTGTTGGGAGATGTTGACTCGGCCCAATCGATGTACAATAACATCTAACTTATATGTGAAAGATGTCGCTTTGATGTTTAGGCCTTAATGCCCTTGTAGTTCTTTAATTTTTGGCGATCATTACGATGATCTGCATGTTAGCATTAGGGTTGGTTGTCGGGATCCACAAAATCATATTGCCAGCTCAGGAAGTTTGCGTCAGTGTAATAGCACCAGCCTCACCGGCCTCCCTGATTAGGCAACTAATTATTCTTTGAAGGCATCATTGAGTTCTTTGTGTATCCTTCTAGCATCTTGATTGTCACACTCCAAAGCTGATGGATTCATGCTTGATGCTGCTCAAAATGCTTTCCAAAACTGCTCGATTGGAAGGAGATGTGCCTCGATTGCAAATAGGGTTTCGATGTCATGCAGCAGAACCAGCAATATCTGCTGAAAACGTGGTTATGACAAAAAAATAAAGAAAAAAAAAGAGTTTCCCTCCTTCGTGTCTTGACATCGTCTCTCTTTTTTGAACTAGGACTGACTTTTACTTTCCATTTCTCGGCTCTTGTTTGGGCATTTGATGTCCATACACGCCATATGCATAGGCCTCATTTTGGTCGAGCTTCAAGGGTGGATAAGTGGACAAAACAAAAAATGAAGTTTTGCGGACTTGGTCTTTCATTCTCTTTTCAACCCCGCATTAGACTTGTTGTCTACAGCCCAGTGCAAGCCGGCGCTTCTATCTCCTTTGTCCAGAAGTCAAGCGACCATATAATGGATTCAGAGGCACGAGCCTTGTCCCCATTCCCACAGGAACAGATGCGACGGATTCACAGAATACCAACCGACATGTCCGTGACGTTTTGAGTCGGAGAAAAAAATAGATTTTGCAACGCTCATACCTCATGGAATTTACCGTGCCTATCGAATTGATTGTCCTTTTTTTTAATCGTGTGCTTTTAGATATCTCAACCCTCAAAATAAGAGGAAAAAAAATCACGAAGAAGAGAGTTTTCGGGGGTGAATGTGTTCTTTAAACTGTCATCAAACATAGTCACTAATAACTCATTTCAGAAAGGGAGAGAGCAATAGCATAATGGGACCAGAAACTTGCGCCATGTGTGCAGGTTTAGATTATTTCAGTCCATAGATAAGAGATGACAAGGCACTGCCATTGAATTTACTTCAAGAGAGCACTACAATCGAGACTGCTGTAGAAAATTATTTGCCTAAACGACCTAACAGTTACAGCATTTAAGATATCTTCCCTAGCAATATACGAATCTGCAGTAAACCAAGAAGCAGGAGCTCCAGGTACACACAGAAAATCCTACTCATGTACAAAAATTTGGCTGCCTGAAGCCCCCTCCTTCTAGCCATTCCCCATCAGTATCACTGCACTTCATCTCCCATCTCAACTCCTTCTGGAACATTGCCACGGCATTCACGACACTGCTTGCATTCGCTAAGAAATAGAATTCCAATGGCCAAATAAGTAAAGCAGCATCAAATTTCAACATATCTGCAGAGAGAAGCATAATCATCACCTTCAACGCATTTTAAATGTTGTAGAGGTTTTTGAAATCATCCTCCTTGGCAAACCAGCTGGGAATTATCTTCGACAGATGAGGATAAAGATCCTTGTAGGAATTCTTAATTGTCCCTTCGGCTACTCTAGTAGCCACTGAAATATCTGCAAAGATTAACATCATCTTATGTTCAGTCATTGAGGCATTATTAACACGCACATGTATCATAACCCAGAAGTCTGAGCTTTCCAACCTTTAAGAGGCTTCTTGTCATTAGACAGCTGAGTTATGATGAAGATAACGGCTGCTGCAATGGAAATAGGGCTCCTCCTGCATAGATTGAGGGGAAGTACATATACAGATGAGTACAGTCATGTGAACACTAGAAAGATAGTCCCTAACTCTGTTGCAGAAAAGCTATTGCATACTTGTGCCTAGAATATTCTAACTATGGCACATACTTTGGAGGATACATCTCTGAAAATATTATCGCTCATAATTTAATACAAAAGCACCATAACGTCACTAGGCACAAGACAATTAAAGTGCCCAAAGGTACCTTGCACCTGAATCTCATTGCAAACAGCTGTTTGCCTATTATATGCATGACCCTAACAGAGTAAAAAGCAACTTTAATTATTCAGGCATTAGCTTGATGTGTGGAGAAATCATTGACTATAAAAGAAATTCAGGCCTCCAAAATTTTCTGCATTTAGCCCAGAACTTTCTTCTACGTTTTCCGTTTTTTCCGGATAGAAAGCAAGAACTTGCCAATTGCCAAAACACATGGTATAAACATGAATACAAGAAAATCTGACCTTATATCAAGCTCTTCAGACTTCAGGACGACTTCCTGGGCAGCCTTAACTTCTTGATTCGTCATTCCAAGATTGGAGCAAAAACGTCTCTAAGGGTTCAAAGATAAAGATAATGGCTTGACTCTCTCACTCGATAAGTTGAAAGAAAAAAGTAGAGGTGAGTTAGAGAAGCAAAAGGACCCAAAATTTTCCACCAAGAAGCATACCATGTAATCTGCTGCATGTATGGCTCCCATTTCTACAGATTGACCCATCTCGCCCTCCAACAGCTTTACTATGAACTCTTTTGCTCGGCCAATTTCCTTTTTCGTAGCTCCATTGGCAACAGAGCATATTTCTAGTCGTGATCAACACGTTCAGATAGTTTACAGCCAAGGAGTCTACTTTGAAGCAAACACAACACAAAAATTACCTTTCACTGTACGAGGTTTGTTCTCTTGCCGACAAGCAATATAGAGGCAAGCAGCCAGTATCGCGTCTAGATTTCGTCCCTTCAGAGGTTTCTGATCTTCTACCTTCTTGTATATCTCATTCGCTCGGTCCTGTCAACAAAATTCACAAGCCTGTTAACACAGTAAATAAATAAATAAAAACCAAGGAAATGGGCTAAAACAGAAAGACAAGAATACCAAACCCAACATCGTTTAGAAAAGTTACTAGCAATCTCAGAGATTGCAACATATACCTTCGCGAAGCAAGAAAATAGAACAGGCATACCTTTATCGTCGTAACAAGTCCTAACCTGAAACAACAAATTACATCAGTATTATGATAAAGACCTATAATTATACAGGGAAGCGGTGGGCAAATGGTCTCATAGCTTTGCACAAATCAATTCAGACACACGCCATGCCCCAAGTCTGGGGAGATTCAATCGACACGACTGTACCGAGAAGATCTATCCTTTCCTGCCTAACACGAGAGGCGTCATAATGCACCTCGTCTGCCCTTACCAACAGAAGCCGAAGCTCATACAAGCTTAAAGAATTGACGTCATTGCTACCCAGAGCCATCACTATTCCTTAATTTCTCACAATTCACGCAACAAATTAGAAGATTTGCCACCTACTAACTGCGATAAAGCCCCCCTAACCCCCCCCCCAAAAAAAAAAAAAAAAAACCGAAACCACCAAAACGGCAACGCGAGAATCGAAGGGAAGACGGGATCATACCTATCGGACATGATCGCGATGGACTTGAACGCCTGAATCAGGTTGCGGTCGGGGTTGGCGCCGCGGCCCTGCCACTTGCCGAGCGAGGAGTTGAGGAACTCGCCGGAGGAGCCGTTGGGCTTGGAGATGACGGTGGAGAGGCCGCCGTCGGTGAGGAGGGGGTTGTAGGGCCCGCCGACGCGGACGGGGTCGTTGTCGTTGGACTCGTTGGCGAAGGTCCGCCACTCGGAGGTCTCGTCGATGGAGTGAGCCTCCAGGACGAGGCCGCACTCGGAGCAGATGGTGTCCCCCGCCGCGTGGTCGAACACCACCTCCGTCTGCTTGTTGCAGTCCCTGCAGAACGTGTCCGCCATCGCCGCTGCCGCCGCCTTCCTCCTCCGATTCCCCCCCGGCCACTCTCGAATCGCTGCTTCTAGAGAGAGAATCTAGAGCGAGAAAGTATAGAGAGGTAGAGGGAGAGGCAGAGGGGGAGGGTGCTAGAGAGAGAAAGCTCTCTCTCTCTCTCTCCTCTGTGAAACGTCGCTCGACTATTATTGCTGTTTTCTGGTTGGGACTCGCGGACCGGGGGGTTTATATAGACTGCATTGGTCCAGAGGTTGAAGGAAATGGGGGGAGTGGGGGGCCTAAGAAGAATTTGGGATTTTTTTGGGGGTTAATTTCGAAATTCATTCCATTTTCCTTTTTCTGGAAGAAAATCTTTTCTGTCTCTCCTCTTTTTTCTTTATTTTTCCCCTCTCTAAAAAGGAAATAAAGTTCTCAAGTTATAAAGAAAAGTCTTTTTTTGGGAAGAGTGATCGAAAAAAAAAAAGGATAATGACATAAACAGTCTATGAACTTTGACTCAATATGTTATGTCGATCCTAAACTTTGAATTTGTCCAGTGTAATCTTTAAATTTTAGCCAAATGTGCAATATTATTTATGAATTTTTCATTTATTTCAATGTGGTCCTATAAACTTTTGGTGAATATTTAATTTAGTCTCTAGACTGTATAAAAAATTGCCAATGTTGTCTTTCTATTAATTCAAATTCAATGACAATAATGAATATTTTCACACAGTTTAGAGGCTAAATTGAATATATATTAAAAGTTAATTGAATGATGACATTGCACATTGTGTTAAAGTTCAAGGGCCACATTGAACAAATTCAAAATTGATGGATCATATTACATGTTGGTTAAAGTTCATAGACCATTTATATCATTTACCTAAACGAGAATTAAATTGGGATACATCATTTTCCTAATTTCCCAAAAAGGAAAAACGTCGAGAATCGTACTGTAAACTCTTGCAAATTATGAGCCCTATTGTTACATCCACCTTTGGTATAAAACAAGAGTACATTCATTATCGAACGTGTCGTGTGCATGTCTCAAATCAACTTCGCGGTCGGATTCTTTTCATGCACTCTAAGGTTTAAATTAAACATTACCAAAAGTTTAACAATCACATTGAATAAATTAATATTTCAATAATGACATTGTACATAAGATTAAAGTTTAAGAAACACATTGAATTTATATTTTAAAATCGATGGATCATATTACATATTAGATCAAAATTTAGAGATTATTTATGTCATTTACCCAAAAGAGAAATAAATTGGGATACAACATTTCCCTGATTTCCCATAAAGGAAAAACATCGAGAACCATGTACTGTGAGCTTCTTGCAAATTACAAGCCCTATTATTACATCCACCTTGAGGACAAATGCGAGTGCATTCACTATTGAATGTGCGACCCACGTGTCTGGAATCAACTTCGCGATCGGATCCTCCCTCGAGTCGATAACCCGACACCGAGTATGCCGATTACCATCGCCATGGATCGATCCACACGGCATTCATTGCCCTAATCTCGATGAAGTGCAAATCACTCGCCCCTTTATAAAACGGTGTTCATGAAGATATGATGTCTCAAGGAAAAAACGGGGCGCCGTTTTTCTGCATCACGGGAGTCGAAAGAGTTTAAGAGGCCAGCGTACGAGGCAATAATCAGGCGTGAAGAAAAGAGAGGAAAAACGACCCGACGGTCAACGAAACGGGGTCGTTTCGACTGAAGGTTCGGAGAATAATGACGTCGTTTTGTGGTTTGACCTCGTGAAAACGGTTCTAAACTTGAGCTCTAAGGAATATCCGCTTCTTCGGCAGATAAAGAACCTCTTTTTCTTTTTCTATCTTTTTTATTTGGCCAATGATGGTCAAGGGGCACCGACTTTGCGTTTTTGCAAGAGTGACCGGTGACAATTTGGCACGAGTAAATTATTAATTTGATGTTACGAAATAATATAATATAGATTTCATTTAAGTTGAAAGAGTCATTTATTTTAGTTTTTTTTTTCGTTTTTCGTGGCTTCTCTCGCAATAAATAATGAAAGGACAAAAAAAAGAAAAAAAGAGAGACGGGTTGTCTTGTTTCCGCTACCTTCTCATTACGCCACTCTTTTGCATGATTAATTAGCGATACTTTTGGTTTTCTTTTGTCTCCTCGCACGATTACTTAACTACACATGCACTAACACGTGCCCGAACACTAGAACATAACATAGGAAAATATCTTCAAGTTTAGTTCATGGTTAGGGTTGGGGAGAAAATTACTGAATTAGTGTTTACAGTGGCTCGGCTCCAATTAGGGTTGCATGATATATATTTGGAAGAGTGATTAATTACAATCGGCTTATAGATAGAAATATAATTGCAAAAAAAAAAACCCTATGATATGTTTAAATTATACAATAATAATAATGAGAATGAGGTAGTGGGATGAGATGGTGCTGGAGATGACTATCAAAATTTTAAATGCGAGAAGTAGCTTTCTTTTATATAGAGGGTGAGTGCCTTTAAAGTGTAGTGAAAGTACTAAAATTTATCACAAAAGTGTAATTGAGTCATAAAACTTTCAAAAAATGTAATTAAGTTATAAGATTTGTTACGAATATGCAATCGATTTCAAAGAGTGCAATTAAGTTCTAAATACAACATGTGAAGGATATGATTGGCTCTAGATATGAGACAAGTACTTTCGATAAGTCCACTAACATCCTATCAAGTTCTCATCAACCCCTGGAATCCCTAGAATATGACTAGCTCGAAGCCCTAAAAGTTAAAAGACTCATTAGTGAATGTACAATGCATAAGGAGAAAGCTCGGGAGGTAACATTGAAGAATCATTCCATAAATACGACATGTGAAGGATGTGCAATATTTGGCTTGAATTATTGTAGCACTATTATTCATGACACTGTATCACTAAAGTTACTGTAGCAATACTGTAGCAAAAGCGAAAATTGCGTAATATGAATATGCTAGGTGTGCAATAAGAGTATGTCAGTGTAAACGTCAAAACATGTACAAATTATTGGCCATTGTCGGCCAAAAGGCGCATTTGTAAATTATTGGTGATTTCTAGAATTATCATCAATAATTAGGGGTTAGGTGTTTGTTTTATGCTTATAAAAGGTAGTACTTTTAATGTTGAGGACTAGAACGCACTCTCTCTAAAAATAATATTATTTGGTTTGTTATGAATCCTTAAAGCTCTTTCATATATTTCTTTATGCTTTGTACGATTCTTTAAAACTATAGATGTCTTGATTAATACTAGTAGTATGCTCTACACTTCCCACAATGTATCTATGCATCGGATTATGCTATCATAAATTTTTCTATGATATGGTTGCTAAAAACAGTCCCTCTTCTGAAGTAGAAAGAGCAATGTGTGTGGGATAACATATCTACCATAAATTTGGTTTCATCTTCCTTGGACCATATAAACATTCTCCTAGAAGGTTACCCATCGTTATAATGCTCTCACGCACTTAATACTCAAATTGCAATGTTAAATATTGTCATAACGTGCGATTCAATTCAATTTCACATGTATAATTCAGAAAATGTGGTCCCTTTGTTCAAGGTGCAATCCAACTCTTTCCTATCCCATTTACCATTTTAGACGCCCGTCAAGAGCCACTCATTGTTCAGGTCCTCCCACCTCGACGATCATTCTTCGCCCTCATTCAAATAGATCATTATAGGTGAGTATGAATTAATTCAACTATTACGTTTTATTCTCTGTAAACCGCCAACGATTTGCTTAGTTAATAGTTAGATATGATCCTGAAGAAGTGTCGATATTTTTCTTAAGTGGATCGACCTAAATGTTGATATTCGGCCAAACCTAGGCCAAAGTTGTTGGGCCGGACGGCTAGGCTGCCCTTTGGTCACTTGCAGTTCTACTATCCACGTTTAATAATGTAAAGATTGAATTAGACTAGATCTTTATAGCCTATCATTATTTTGCAAAAGAAGTGCATTAAAAGTTTTAAATCTTGGGTATGAAATGCAGTCAAGAGCCAAACCTTTTGATTGATTTGATTACAGCTATAAATCTTCCCTAATGTTGTAATTGAGTCATTTCGATAAACACTACTTGTGTCGCTGAAAAATTTGTGACTTAATTGAACTAAATGAAAAGTTTATGATTCAAGTACATTTTTTTAATAAAGTCATAGGACTTGATGGAGCCAATTAAAAGGCTTATGATGCGATTGGATTTCGGACATGAAATTTGTGACTTGTGGTGCAATTGACCATCTATGATGAAACTATCGGTATGACACGCTGCGTGTTGTTGCTCAACATAGGATACGATGATAAAAATTGAAAAAATAGCTCAGAATGAGACATGAAAATTCTAGGGCATTGATCGGATGGTCACCCCAACTTAACTAGTTTTCAAAAGAGCTAACAACAACCACCTTCGAAATGGTCACTTTTGTTACCATAATCACCTAAGACTAATGCATAATGGTGAGATCATGGCTATCACAAAACCGATGACATGAGATCTCAAATAATCTACCAATGGCCACTAGCAGCTAAGGCAGTGGCCTCGCCACTTGAGGCACTCACGAGCCAGAGATAGTCTCATAGTTTCCATTGGCCTTAACCTCCAAAAAGGTTTTCTCAACCAAATGGAGATTGACCCTCGAGCATAGAGGTAGAAAGGGAGCTCATTGTAAGATCCATTTATCGAGAAGGGACATAAGTTGGCCTTAGCGAGACGTTAGATATTCAATTAGAGCTTCGTCCGGGATCTTCCCGGGCTCTTTCCTGGTCCTGAACACCAAACGCCGGATATAATATATTTCTCTTACCACCCTCTAAAAAGTATTTGCGGTTGGGCCGGGCCGGGCCGGTCCGGTTCTTGCCGAGCGGTCGAACCGCCAAGACCGCCCAGGACGACCATTAATGCCATGGATGGACTTTCAAGATTTTAAGAACTCGTCAGGCGAACCTCGTCGGCGGAGAAGGCGGGGATTCCGATCAGCTCCGGGAGAAACCCTAGAGAAATGGTGGCGATTTCTCTGTACAGAGGCAACCTCCACCGCGTGCCCGACGTCCCCCGCCGATGGCTCATGCCCAGCCACAACCTCTCCCCCAAGGACTTCAAGTCCCTCCTCCACCGCCGCTATCGAGCCCTTTCGCGCGTCTCCCCCTCCGCGCCGGCGCTTCCGGCTCCAGACCTCGGTCCCGGCTCTGGCCTCCACAACGATGGCCAGCCTCCGGTCGAGCCTCCTGAGGCGGAGAAAGGAGGAGGCGCCGAGGCTTGCGGCGAAGGGACTTCGAAGGGCGTCGTCGCCTCGGAGGTGAAGGAGGAGTTTAATGATCATGGAGAGGCCATCGAGGGAACGAATCGTTCGCCGGAAGGGAAGCCTGATTGGGTGGACAAGTCCGTCGATGACGGGGGAGGCGTCCAAGTCTCGCCTGCCGTGAAGGCGGAGGAGCCGGTAAAGAATGCGGTGCAGGTACGGAGATTAGCTTTGGCTATTGAGTTTTCATCCTTCTTGCATTATTCGAAGAGAGGGACATAGGTCAATTGCTTGTTGTCTAAAAGAATGTGCGCTGGAACTGAAAAGGATGTTTATTTCGGTGAATTTTGGCGTTGATTAGTTGCAAAATGAAAATTCGTATCTATCCGAAACGCGGGAGGATCACCAATTGCTAGGCTGTGTAGTTTCTATCCACCTATTCAAGTAGCTGATGGAATTCGATGTACTTTTGCTAGGCTGTGGATAAAGTCCAGGCATCGACCGACAGAGAGAAAAGGAAGAAGGATGTTGAGGAGAAGTTGCAACTTTTGAATGCCAAGAAACATAGTTTAGTGCAGGTTCTGAAGCAGGTGAGTGGAATTCTTCTTCTTTCAACTGCGAAACTAGACAGATTCATGGTTTTCTAATGGAGAACTAATATGTTTTGCCGGTAGATCTTGAATGCAGAAGAGGAATTGAAGAGGAGGAGCAGCATGCAAGGAATGGCTGTTCGGCCATCTGGTCCACTTCATGTGGATGTTATGAATGACTCTGGTTCAATGACCAGACTTAATACTCCTAGAAGGGGCTCCGAGGCCCATCTTGGTGGTGATATGGAAGGGGGAGAAGCAGATGATGCCTCAAACCATATCATGCCTTCTCGGCCTATGCTTCGCATGAGCAGCGTGTCGCCATCTCCGGAGTCCCCTATTAGGAGGCCTGCATTGTCACAGCACACTCAGGTATGAACAGCCATGTTTCTCTGAATTACTCATCTTTTGTATTATACCCGTTTGTTTGAGACCAGGGAATGACTCAGTTAGCTCTTTGATTAGAGTTACACTTACACCTACAAAATTGTAGGTCTGATTGGGTTTTATTACCAAGGGAAAGCTGAAAATGTTTTGACTAGATATACCTTTAGTTAAATACATCTATTGTTAATTGCATTTTGGTAAATTTTGATTGACCATATCTCTCATTCAAAGCATCTTAATGAATTTTGTGTCAGCTACGCAGAATACTTCAAATGGTCTCCCAGGGAAATTGTCATTTGTATTAGGGGAGGCTGTTACTAGCACGTGCCTAATAGCTAAGGTTGATATTCGGATAGATGAGAAACAAGTCGTGCAACTGGATGATTTAGCACAGATCAGTTATTAATAGCACTGTTGATGCTCGCTAAACGATTGAACTTTTATTTGGTATTGGATGACCAAAAGTAAGTGAGAAAAACTGTTCATAACTCTATATTTCCAGAATAGTTTTGTCTGTGCACTGCTCTCTTTTGATAGTCTTAAGGCAGCTTTTCCTTTTTGGATGTGTCTCTACAATTGCATTACAGAAAACAGAAATGAAAATTTAAAATTATCAGTAAAGAAGAATCAGAAGTACAACTCTTTCTGCATGAGCTTTACTTGGTGATTCTTACAACCTCCAGCTTTTTAGTTTCAATTATGTAATGAAAGATAAAGTTGCGTTTCTTTTTTTGAGTTCCGGTCCCCTGGTATAGTAGCTATTGAATGGTGTGGTAAACATGAAAGCACATTAGTGCCTAATGGTGATTATGTGCTAAATAGTAATGGATGCAGCCATTAAAAAGTTCCGATTCTGATTATGTCTTTTATAGTTTGTACATCAGATGATATGAAATTTGAAATTGTACAAGTTCATCCATTGTCATTGCTGGCCAAAGCTGCGTAGTAATTAATGATGAGCGCACATAATGAGGAGATATCAAAGACTTGAGAAGTAAACTTATTACGGTGCAGGCAGGTTGGAGCACATATTCAACATAATTAGCACATAAATATCCACCTTAGCAAGGAGGAGAAACTCAGTTGCTTTCCTTGTGATGTAGTATTTCCTGTCATAAGGGGAAGACATGATGATGGACTTAGATCATCATGTAAAACTTTACAGGGAGCTGCCATATTGAGTGAATTTAAAGTTATCTCAAGCACAAATCCAGACTTTTGAATTCAAAATTAATATTATTCCAGAGAGAACTGTAATATCCAGTGCATACTTTTCCTTGCAGCTTCCATATCCCTCACGATCAAGCTTAGCCGTCGGTGGTAGTCCATCCCGCTTTGCTCCTCCAGCTCTCCAAGCTCATCTAGCAAATCTTCCCACAGTTTCCATCTCAGGAACAAATTATGTCCCTTCCTCACCATCTCCAGCAGCATCTGGTGGCACTTCGGTTTTCAAGGATGCTCGACTACCTAGTCCATGGAATTAGAAATGGCAAGCTTCACTAGGTGCACTGGGCTCTGTTTACTGTTCTTTCCATTCATTGTGTAAATTTGTAATTGGCTGTATCCACCAAGGACCTGGAGCCGATTGCATAGTGTAGTTTAGGGAATTCCTCCAAATTAGTGGGGGGATGATAGTCTGCAGTTTTCTTGATTTGCTTACTTGATTGGACATTACTGATCTGATTGGGCGAGTGTTGTAAGATGATCTGATTGGGCAAGTGTTGTAAGATGATCTGATGCAGGGAAATGTTAAAAGAGCTTTACTTTCTAGTCACTTAATTTTCAGCGGGGAATCCATGTTTATGATTGTATTTGTCAACTGACACTACTTGCTTGGTCGTCAGATAACTTACTTTGGCACGTCAAGAGGTGACTGCTGTGGTGCTTAGTTGTTTCCGAGGGCTTCCGGTTTATCTAATCTGTATATTTCTTCTGACTTTTATAGGGAGACATTTCTTATCTATCAGGGGAGCTGAGGATTCAATACATTTCTTGTTTATCATGGGTATTTAATCACGTTCTTTTGTAGAACCTTTTCAGTCTGGAATTTGAGAAGCTTTTTGGATGAAGGGTTTCAAGTCCACGCTCCAAGATTATCTGCTGCGATTGTGCTTGCAGATGAGGTGAGTGTGGAAAACTTGTACCCTGCTGCATGGAACTATAATTCTGGGAGCAGCTCGAGTGACTTGATCAATGGCTGCTGTGTAAATGCTTATCAAGAGGTGGCAAGTTAAGCCGGATTTGTTCTCTCCCTTTGCTTGCTGGCATTCTGTTGTCTGTTGGTTCTATGAGCATATAAGGGCGGATAAATTTGATCAATATCCTAAGGCCCGTGTCATTTTTGGACGGCTGAGTGCTGTTCTTCTATTATGCCAGAACTTTGACATTGTTCTTCTAAATTAGCACAAAGGGTGTGATTCTGAGTTTTCATTATCCATCCTAACAGTCTATACGGTTCTTTACTCACTAATGGTAAACATCTTCCTCAGTCGTATCTCATCAGTCCCGTAAGCCCTCCTCATTTACTTATTTGGTGTCGTGAACGTGCATTGGTTTCAGTCTCTTTCTTATGAAATTAGGTCATTAGAAGGTCGGACATTGCTTTCGTAAACTTTGCATCACGGTCGTCTCCCACCTACCCTTTTTAAATTTGCTTAACGTGAGATGACAGATTCGGTGATGATCGAGAAAATACGTGCGGCATGGATTCAATGTTATACGAAGACATTATTTTGTCCATCACGGTTTGTGAGGTCTACTTTCCCCTTGATCAAATGGATCGTACCGTCATGCACTATAGAATGTAATTTTTTGATTTGTGGACCATTAGAATGTCAAATCGTGGCATGAAAAGACACTTAAAAAGTTTAGAAAGATACACTTAAGTATCAAGATTAGAGAAAAAAAAATTAATTAAGTGTCAATGATGAGAACATCCAGTGAAAATGGTGATGACACTTTTCCGGCGAGTTGAGATTGAAACAACATTGTTTTGGATGTTGACATGGTTAAATAAGTCCAAAACTATGGCATTTTGAACACTAACCATTTTTATCTTAATTAGATTTTTATATAAATATCAATTAAATAATATTAAAAATGAAAATAAAAAAAAAAGTAGAGGACATGCACGAGGGGCTCCATTGCCCGTGCTGCTGCTCCCTTTTTTTTAAATATTATTTAATTAATATTTATATTAAAAATTAAATTTAGATCAAAACGATATCGTTTTTTTTTGTGAAAGTAGGCTAACGTAAAATTCTAGCAAATCACGTAGATGTTAGAAATTATTAAAATAAGTTACATCGGATTTCCGATGATCTTCGTAAGAGTTGGCACTTGGATAATCCAATTTTTTTAAAATAACATTTAAGTATATTTTTCGTAATTTTTGTCACTTTAAATATCCTCTCATATTAAGTTTTGACACTTTAATTATTTTTTTCCTCAATTTTTATAATAAAGCGATTGGCGTACAATTTGAAAGTTTTGACACTATGATGTATTCATGTCGTGTCGTGGTGTTCCAATCGATTCCTGTCGCTATGCTTCTTGAAATATCGCCATCAGAAGGAGGGTCAAAAGCCTTGTGAAGTATCAGCCAAAACGTACCTCAGTGTCACACGTAATGGCACTAGAGTCCTGTTGTTTTCATAGCTGTAGTGCTGAGAGCTCATTAAATTAGCCTGACCAGCATTCTATAGGTTCCCCCTGTGCAAAACCAACCGCCTAAATGGGGAACCATTCCGGACTCGAATCGATTTGGTTCAATTATTTGGAGTATCTGTCTAATTCCTAGTTTCTAAAAGTGAAATTTGTATTTAGGCCGTCCGATTCTCGATTTTAAGAGGAAACCAGAATGGCCCAACTACATATACCTCATTTTTTATAATTTCTTTAAAAAAATTAGTAAAATATAAACTAAATACTATCTCGTTCAATGATACCACATGTCTCAACATGATAAATTTTACTTATTATCATTTCCGTCAATATCTTAAGATTTGCCACTCTATTTTGTTATGTATGACCATTCTTTAATGGGAAAAAACGACTAGTTCCATTTGACTAGACAGATTGGAATCGACGATCCACTTCGATTCTTAATCCTAGGACAAAATGGTCCGATCCTTAGTTCCCAATCTAATTCCACCTTAGAACCAAATCACATCCGGAATTGATCATCCTAAGTTCCTCTCGAGTTGAGTAAGATGGGTGCAGTCCAATTCTCAATTCTATGACCAAATAGTCCAATTCTCAACTACTAGTTATATTTTGAAACTGGAGCAAACTAGGAATCAATCACCCCTATGTTCTCCCAAGCTAAGGAAGATGGGTGCATCACGCTTATTGCATGCTTGGGCACATCCGACGCCTGCCCCCCAGATCGATCAAGTCAATGGTCAAACAAATCACTGCTCCTCAAACCTCCTCCTCCTCCTTTAGCACATTTTAGAGAAAGGCAAGCGACAATCTAAGCCAGACACGTGTTACGATCTGTGAATCCTCCCATACTTGTGACTTGGAGTTATCGGATGAAAACTGAGTGATGCAGAGGAGACAATTACAACCGATCCATGAGAGTGGCATCATAACAATTGGTGCTATGAGATTTAGGATCGAACGAAAATATCTCTTAAGAAAGCTCTGAAGGCGAGATTACCTTCTGTGTACAAACTGATCGAGAGCTTATATCCCTTTCTCTTAGTGAAATCATGACAGGACAAAACAATTGTTGAGCTGAAAGTGATCTATTATCTCGGTCTATGGATGGATTCTAAATGCTCAAACTAAGCTGAGCATAGTAGGATCTCGTATACAAAAGCTATTGAAGACTGGTCCGGTTAATTCCGTTGGTCAGACACGTAATGGGTCATTCCGCAGTGAACTTCTGGCTCGCGACACACGTCCGCATCCAGTCAACCCCAACTCGTCTCACCCGTCGCTGCCCAGACATTTTCCTTCCCAACTTAACAACAGCAGCACTCTCTCCTGTCCCTTTCAATCTCTCTCTAACCAGCAGCAGCACCTCCATGACACACCACCTTAGCAGCCGCGGAGCTGCAAGCGCGGACTCAACCCACCCTCGGGAAGCACCAGAAGCAAGCCCTCATCGCCGCCGTTTTTTTGGCACGATCTCTCTCCGGCCTTCTCGCCTGCGATCAGCTGCTGCTGCTGCTGCTGCTACAGGGAAGGGGCCACGGCATTGATGCCGGAGTTTAGTGCAGGTTCTGAGGCAGGTGAGTGGGCTTTCTTCTTTGCACGGAGAAGCTAGACAAATGCATGATTTGCCAATGGAGAACTGATATGTTTTGCCGGTAGATCTTGAATGCGGGAAGAGGAATTGAAGAGGAGGAGCAACATGCAAGGAATGGCTGTTTCGGCTATCTGGTCCACTTCATGTGGATGTTATGAATGACTCTGGCTCAACGACGAGACTTGACACTCCTAGAATGGACTCCGAGGCTGATCTTGGCGGTTGTATGGAAGGGGGAGAAGCAGATGATGCCTCAAACCTTATCATGCCTTCTTGGCCTATGCTTCGCATGAGCAGCGTGTCACCATCTCTGGAGTCCCCTCTTAGGAGGTATGAACAGCCATGTTTCTCTGAATTACTAGTCGTTTGCATTGTACCTGTTTGCTTGAGACCAGGGAATGACTCAGTTAGCTCTTTGATTAGAGTTACACCTACAAAGCTGTATGTCTGATTGGGTTTTATTACCAAGGGAAAGCTGAATATTCGGACTGCAAATTATGACCTAGGCTGTTCTGAAAATGTTTTGACTAGATATACCTTTAGTTAAATACATCTATTGTTAATCGCATTTTGTTAAATTTTGATTGACCATTTCTCTCATTCAAAGCATGTTAAAGGATTTTGTATCAGCTACATAAAATACTTCAAATGGTCTCCCAGGGAAATTTTCATTTGTATCAGGGGAGGCAGTTACGAGCATGTGTCTAATAGCCAAGATTGTTATTCAGATAGATGAGAAATAAGTTGTGCAACTGGATGATTTAGCATGGATCAGTTAATAGCACTGTTGATGCTCGCTAAACAATTGAACTTTGATGTGGTACTGGATGACCAAAAGTAAGTGAGGAAAAGCTGTTCATAACTCTATATCTCCAGAATAGTTTTTTAGTCTTATGGCAGCTTTTCCTTATTGGATGTGTGTCTACAATAACATCACAGAAAATAAAACAAAAATTTAGAATTATCAGTAAAGACAATATCAGAAGTATAACTTTTTTCTGCATGAGCTTTACTTGGTGATTCCAATGCTAATGGATTTTCTTAACCAATCTGTGTAGAAATTACAACATTCAGCCTTTTAGTTTCAATTATGTAATGAAAGATAAAGTTGGGTTTCTTTTTTAGAGTTCTGGTGGTATAGCAGCTATTGAATGGTGGGGTAAACATAGAAGCACATTAATGCCTAATGGTGATTATATCCTAAATAGTAATGGATGCAGCCATTAAAAAGTTGCAATTCTTATTATGTCTTTAATAGTTTGTACATCACATGATATGAAATTGGAAATTGTACAAGGTCATCCATTGTCATTGCTGGCCAAAGCCGCATAGTAATTAATGATGAGCACACACAACGAGGAGATATCAAAGATGTGAGAAGTAAACTTATGCAGTGCAGGCAGTTTTGAAAGGCAGTTGCACTCAATGAGATTTTAAATTCTCAGCTCTCACCTTTCTTCACACCCCCCCAACCAAAAAAAAAAGCACATATTTATCCACCTTAGCAAGGAAGAGAAACTCAGTTGCTTTCCTTGTGATGTGGTATCTCCTGTCATAAGGGGAAGGCACGATTGATGGACTTATATCATTATATAAAACTTTTCAGGGAGCTGCCGTATTAAGTGAATTTAAAGTTGGCTCGAGCACAAATCCAGACTATTGAATTCGAAGTTAATATTATTCCAGAGAGAACCATAATATCTGGTGCATACTTTTACTTGCAGGTTCCGCATCCCTCATGATCAAGCCTAGCTGTCGATGGTAGTCCATCCCGCTTTGCTCCTCCAGCTCCCCAAGCTCATCTAGTGAATCTTCCTGCAGTTTCTGTCTTGGGAACAAATTATGCCACATTCTCGCCATCTCCAGCAGCATTTGGTGGCACTTCAGTTTTCAAGGATGCTCGACTACCAAGTCCATGGAATTAGAAATTACAGGCTTCACTAGATGCACTGGGCCCTAGCTACTGTTCTTTCCATTCATTGTGTAAATTTGTAATTGGCTATATCCACCAAGGACCTGGAGCCGATTGCATTGTGTAGTTTAGGGGATTCCTCCAAATTAGTGGGGAGGATGATAGTCTGCAGTCTTCTTGATTTGCTTACTTGATTGGACATTACTGATCTGATTGGGCAAGTGTGAGATGACCTGATGCAGGGAAATGTTCAAAGAGCTTTACTTTCTAGTCACTTAATTTGCAGCGTGGAATCCATGTTTATGATTGTATTTGTCAGCTGATGTGCTTACTTGGTTGTCAGGTAACTTACTTTGACGCGTCAAGAGGTGACTGCTGTGGTGATTAATTGTATCCGAGGGCTTCCAGTTTATCTAATCTGTATATTTCTTCTGACTTGGATGGCGACATTTCTCGTTTATTATGAGTATTGAATCGCGTTCTTTTGTAGAAGCTTCAGTCTGGAATCGGATGAAGGGTTTCAAGTCCACGATCCCAGATTATCTGCTCACAGTCGTGCTTGCAGATGAGGTCCGAGAGTGGAAAACTTGTACCCTGCTGCATGGGACTATAATTTTAGGAGCAGCTCGAATGACTTGATCAATGGCTGCTGCATAAATGCTTATCGAGAGGTGTCGAGTCAAGCCGGATTTGTTCTCTCCCTTTGCTTTCCAGCACTCTGTTGTGTATATTGGTTATGTAAGCATAAGGGCGGATAAATTTGATTGATATCCTCCGCATCATTTATGGACGACGAGTGCTCTTCTTGTGTCATGCCAAAACTTTGGCAATGATCTTCTAAATTAGCACAGGGGGTATGATTCCGAGTTTTGATGACACATCTTAACCGTCTGTATGGTTCTTTACTCGCTACTAGTAAACGTCTCCCTCAGTCGCATCTCATCAGTCACGTAAGCCCTCCTCATTTTACTCATCTGGTGTCAATGAACGCGCGTCAGTTTCGGTCTCTTTCTCATGAAATTAGGTCATTAGAAGGTCCGACAATGCCTGCGGAAACTTTGCATCACGGTCATCTGCCACCTGCCCACTTTAAATTTCCTTCATGTGAGATGACAGATTCGGTGGTGATCGAGAAAATACGGGCGCCATGGATTCAATGTCCTGTGAGGTCTAGTTTTCCATTGATCAAATGGGATCGTACCGTCACGCACTGTGGAACGCAATCTTGGTCAATAAAGCGATGTGCCATACATGTTAGAAGTAGTATCCGATCTATTTATATAACTATGTATGTATTCATGTCATGTTGTAGTGTTCCAATTGATGATTCGCGTCGCTATGCTTCTTGAAATATCGCCATCAGAAGGAGGGTCAAAAGTTTTCGTGAAGTATCAGCCAAAACGTACCTCAATATCACACATAATGGTACTAGAGTCCTATTGCTTTCATAACTATTGTGTTCAGAGCTCATTGAATTAGCCTGACTAGCAACCCCAAAGGTTACCCTAGGAGTGAAATCAAAAATTGCTTGGATCAGATTGAACTGGCTGGCTTGGGTCAATTCCTGAAAATGTTGGTTTGGTTTTCGATTTTTAAAAGTGAAACCGTTGTTCGGGTTGTCGAGTTTCCGATTCCAAGAAAGAACCAAATTGGACTAAGTACCTATACCTTTTTTTCTTATTATTTCTTTAAACAAATTACTATGACGTTAAATACTATTTTGCCTAATGGTACTAAAAGTTACGGTATGATAACTTTTCACTTGTCGTTGCTTCCGTCAATATTTTAAAATTTGTCACTTTCTCTCATTGTGTATGACCACTCTTTAAAAAGAAAAAAAAGTGACTAATTTGGTCTAATTCAATTCTCAATCCTAAAACTAAATAGTCCAGTCCTCAATTTCTCATTTTGGGAATCAGAACCGATTACCCTTAGATTCCGCTCAAGTTGAGGAAGACAAGTGCAGTTCAGTTGGTCCAATACCCGATTCCACCTCTTAGAACTGGATCGGATTGGATCGAGAACCGATCATCACTAAGTACCCCCATGAGCTGAGGAAGACGGGCGCATCAGGCTTATCATACGCCCGGGTGCACCCGATGGCCTTCCCCGGACAGATCAAGTCAACGGTCAAAGAAATCACCGGCCCCGAACCTCATCCTCCTCCTCCGGCGCATTTTAGAGCAAGGAAGCGACAGATCTAGGCCAGACATGTCCGCATCCAGTGAACCCCACCTCGTCCCACCCGTCGCTGCCCACACATTTTCCCCTCCCAACATAACATCAGCAGCATCCCCCCCTCTCTCTCTCTCTCTCTCTCAATCTTTCTAACGTCGCTGCCCACACATTTTCCCCTCCCAACATAACATCAGCAGCACTTTCTCTCTCATCCCCCTCTCTCTCTCTCTCTCTCTGTGTCAATCTCTCTCTAACCAGCAGCGCCTCCATGGCACACAACACCAAGCACAGGCGCGACTTAGCAGCCGCGGAGCTGCAAGCGCGGACTCAACCCACCCTCAGGAAGCACCCGAAGCAAGCCGTCATCGCCGCCGCCAGAGCCATAGTCAAAGACCCAGATCCCACCATCCCCTCCAGGCCCTCCGACATGCCCAGGATCGCAGTTTCCCAGAAGCCCAGCAACGCAAGCTCTGCGGCTAGTAAAGACACCTTCTTGCAAGCCAAGGCCTTGACTAAATCTGCAGAGTTTGAGTCTTCCAAGTTCTCTTCTTGCTCATCGGCCGCGGCCAGGCAAGGGAAGGGGAATCAAGAAGTGGCGAGGCGGGGCAGGAAGACGAAGGGCGACTGTGCGGTGAAGGTGAAGAAAGTCGAGAAGAAGGAGAGCAAGGTCGAGGTGTCTCGAGATGGGATCGACACGGTCAAGTTCTCGTCTCTGTTGGTGGAGGAGAAGGAGTTGAGGAAGTGCCACGAAGAGGCTGTGGATGGCGGGAGGAGGAATTCGACGTCTTCGGCGGTGGCGAGCGGCAGGAGGAGGAGGTCCTTCGGTGGCGTGCAGGTGGAGCTGAGCGATGTATTTGCGAGCAGCGGAGTAAGAGTTGTCGCGGTGGACATGCCGCCCTTTATGCAGATTCATGCCGTGGAATGTGCAAGGAAGACCTCCGATAGCCTCGAGAAGTTCAGCTGCAGGGCGCTTGCTTGCACGCTCAAGAAGGTAACAAGAAACGACCGAATTCTGATAAGATTATGGATATGATTATGATTCTTGTAAAGATTAATGGGTTTTGCTTGCAGTTTATGATGGATGAATATATTTGGGTGGTGTTGCAGGAGTTTGATGGCGTTTATGGCCCTGCTTGGCACTGTATTGTGGGGACAAGCTTTGGGTCATTTGTGACACACTCGGTGGGGGGGTTCATGTACTTCTCGATGGATCAAAAGATGTATGTCCTCTTGTTTAAAACTACAGTACAAAGAGCAGATTGAGGTGTGGGTGACCAAGGGAGGAAAAAGGAGAAAGATTGGAGAGCTTTTGCTTTTTTAGGTAGGGAAGTCTTTGTGAGGCTATAGAAAGCTACACGCAATGTTTGTCCTCTTTGTAAATTGTACATTGATTCTGATTTACAAGAGTCTGGGAAATTGCATTGCCCCTTTTGCTGCTTTCATCACTTTTCTTGTGTTAGAAGTAGCGTTTTTCTAGAGGGGGCTCACATGATTGAAAGGGTGAAGCTGAATCTTGAAGCCAATTGCTTTTTGCTAGCTTGTCGTGGGATTTACTGAGGGACAAACCACACATGGAATTGGAAGCTCTCAAGTCTTCCAATTTTCATTAAAATTTCACTTGGCTTTATAGCTTCTTCTTACCTATTTCCTGTTCTTTTAGTTTTTCAATTTTCTGCAGAGGAGAGTAGAGGAGAGTAGCTTCTGAGTTGGGCTTCTCATTCTTGACTTTTGAAGCTGAAATGGGTATGCACATCAGCACTTGGTTAGCTCATAGAGCTTCGTTCATAGGACCATACTACTTGTAGACATGGCATTTCAATGGTCCCAGACCAAGTAGCCTAGTGGCATTACACTCAACCTCGGATCTTTGCGCTTCATCAAGTTGAAGAAAAGGCATACCGATTCGACCCTACATTGACTCCAGGCTAATGCAAAGAGCAATGATCTGTGTACTCTAAGGCATTAGACTCCCTTTAATCTTTTATAAGCAAATTCGAATTTCAAAACCAAGGCCTCAGCATGCATAGTCAGCTGGGCCAATAATGTGACTTACCTTTTTGATTGCAACGAAATTCTTTCCAACCACCCCATAACAATCACAAGCTGGCACCCTCAAACTTACACTATGCTGCCTCTAGAATTCAAATTTCATGGAACTGGAACGATGATGATGATGGAGTGTAATTTCCACATCCCATCACATAATTGGGGGATTGGTCAAGGTACTCTGAAAACGTTCATGACCGTTTTTGCAGATCCAGGGGGCCCTCAAGACTACTGATTTTGCTAGGGGAAAAATGGGTCCTGGTGTGTCGGTTCATCAAAGATGTGGGTTAGGGTGCTCTAGAGTATGGGGCCAAGAATCACTGTTCTTTCAAGCATTAGTCACCCCCCACCAATCATTAATCGAAGGGAAGCTCTATACACAGTAAATTCCAGACAAAACCAATGTTCTTGTCTCAAACAGCAAGAATGGGCCTAGCTTCCCTCATGTGGGCTCTGGATTTGCTCTCTTTTTGCTTTTCTTTTCCATGCTGGATTGACCATGGGCCTCAACTTTAAGGGGGTTTCTCAAGGGGAAAATGTGCCAACGTTTTCAGTAGAAGAATCTAGATTGATTTGAATTTGGTGAGCCAAATTGTTTGAAACTAGAATTTCTTGGCAGGTCTTTTGCTTTTTGTCAACTTATGTTTAACTTTCTTGGTGACTAAATTGAAACTACTTCGAAGGAAAGAAAACGTGCCGGAAGTGACTTGACTTGTTGGAGCTATAGAGAGAACCCTACTCATGGCAACCCTATTTACGGCAACCTTAGCTGTTTTTTCCATATGTAGAAACCCTTTTCAAACTTAGATTCTTGGCTCGCCAAAATCAACCTATATTTCGCAAACACGTGTCTATCAAGGAGAGGTAGTTTTGTTAATAAGTACTTCCGGAACACTTGTTTGATAACTCAATAAAGAAAGTTTGTCATTTTCAATACATTGCCTTCGACTTAATATCTTAACTTAAATTTCAAAGTCCAATGAAAAACTTCCAAAACAGTAGATTCATATGTTTTAGAGGTTGCAATAAAGTCCTTTCGAAATTGACTATATATCATTTTTACAGAGATATTCCCGGAAAACCCGTTTAAACTTATCCAATAATTGGTTCTTCAAACTTGTGATCCACCGAGGTCATCTTGTCACAAAGTCCAAAATCAAATTCCAATCGATTATGATGAAATTGATTGGAAAACAATATGAATGCTTAGCGGTATATAAGCAATCATTTGAGAACATCAATGACAGATATGACAATCGAGACGATCGATTGCTAAGCGAGTCATTTTCATAGTAGTAAAAAATGGGATGGCAATTTGACAATTAGACGTGGCATATGAAAAAGACTCAGAGCTAAATTGGGGAAAATACAAAGAGGGCTTTAAAGGGATTGATTAGGGTTGCTTATTTTTTTGATAGACAAGTTAGGCGCACCGCCTGGCACGGAGCTTTGTTTGGGCTCAGTTTCTGTTCATGCTTCGGTAAATTAGAAAAGCTGAAGGACTAAAATGCAAAGTTAGGTCCATAGGATCCATGAAAGCTTCTCTTAACTAGAAGACTATGATTGGAACCTTAAACCAATAAATAAATAATTTTGTGTATCTCTCTCTCTCTCATACATAAAACATGTATTACGTTAATAAAATATGTAACACACATCAAGACCTATCTCTTGGATTAGATCTAAGTTTGTGTAAGATTGAGATGATGGCAACTACTAATACATAGCATCGAGCATGCCTTATTTAGGCTTAAACTATTCGAGTCAAGATATATCTTGTTAACGAAAATTAAGCCATCATCTAGCACACGTGATTAAGGGTATTTACATTTTCCACATTTATCTCATGATGAGGCAATTTTTATTTCATTGATAATCATTAAATGACTAGAAATCAAAGAATGCATAGTTTTTCTTCGAATATCAATTGAAGTCATGAAGACCTCCTCTTCCTTTTAACTCTTTATTTTCCTTTGTCTCCACGTCTTTAAAAAGCACAATCGAATTCTAAAATTTAACAAATTCACACAAAAAAAATTTGAGCCTAATTATACTCTCTAAAAATTTTAGGATTTAATTATACTTCCACGACGAGATTTAATACTTGACTACAATTTTTGAAAGTTTTGTAACTTAATTGTGCCGTTGGGATAAGTTTTGAGATTTTCAATAAAGTTTAATTGTAAAAATTTGATACGTTTACGATAGATTCGATCATTCTCTTAAAAAAATTAAAAGTGTAATTGTATTTTCACAATGAGTGTCGGAGATTTCCAGCTTTCAAACTGTTCTTCCAAGGGAGAGAAAAAAAAAAGGGGAAGAACAGCTCATGAGCTAGAGTGACCAATAGCTTCTTCTTCTTCCTCCAATCTCCAGGCAAACAGGCCCACTCATCACTCACTCTCTCTCTCTCTTCTTTCTCTCTCCTCCCTTTTCTCTCTGTGACTCTTGGGTTCGGTTCTTGATTTCCACTACTTAAACAAATCGTCAGCTCACTGATCTTCCCCCCTCCACCTCACCACCGGGATTCACTCACTCACTCACTGCCACTGCCTCCCATCCCAAGAACCCATCTTTCTCGCCTCCTCTGCTGATCCGGATCCACCGCTCTGTCGGGTCCTGCCCCGATGGACGCGCCGCTGGTCAACGCCTCCTCTTTCTCCGCCGCCAATCCCTCCGCCTACAGCCTGGCCGAGATTTGGCCCTTGGGCGGGGACTCCGGCATTGCCGGGCAGGGCCACCGGGCCGGGAACCTTGACGGGTCGGTGGAGGAGTCGACGGTGACGGAGCAGAGCGGCAGCGGGAGGAGGAAGAGGATGAAGGACGCGAGCTCCGAGGACGAATCGTCCAAGATGGTGTCTTCGAGCTGCGTGATGGGCAGTGATTTGGTCAGTCACGGTGCAATTCTCTCTTCTCGCTCCGTTCTCGATTGGGCTTGTTTTGATATGTCTGAAGTTTCGATCTTTAATGTTCCGGTCTTGGACTCTGATTTTGGGTCGTTGGATTTGAGTTGATTTGCTGTAGTCAGTCAGGCATTGACTTTTATAAGTCTTGGCTTGATTTGGTTATGGTTTCTAGCAATTTGATTGGGACTGGTAGACAGTTTATAGGTCTGGGTTTTCTGTAGTTTTACTAGATGTGAAGGAACAAATGAATGGTGTAAAAATCTGCAATGCATTAACTTTGAATCCGGAGCAAAATGCTCTTGATCTTTAGGAGCAAGAGCTAGGAGTGCCAAATTACGTCGCAAAGATCTTTGCTTCTCTATGGGATTTGCTGTGTTGATTATCATTCCGTTTGCGGAACAGAACAATTCAAATGGTACCAAGCGCATGAAGATAGCTGGATCCTGCGATGAAAATGGTGGTTCCAAAGCCGAAGTGGAGGCAATTTCTGTTGCTTGTAATAAATCGTCTGCGGAACAAAGTGCTAAACCATCCGAGCCACCGAAGCAAGACTACATACATGTGAGGGCAAGGAGGGGCCAAGCGACAGACAGTCACAGCTTGGCAGAAAGAGTAAGTAATCTTTTAGAGTTCGACCTATGTTGGGCAACATACGTGACTGGAAAATACGTAGGCATGGAATCAATTGCTATTAAATCTGTGCCTATGTTCTCGTGTCTTTGGCAGGCTAGGAGAGAGAAGATTAGTGAGAGGATGAAAACTCTACAAGATTTGGTCCCTGGTTGCAATAAGGTATGCTATTTGTCTTGGCTGAATTAGTGCCATCGTTAACCATATGTAGGCCATCAAGCATTTTTAATTGTCTTATGTCTATCCTCATGTTCCTGGTAAACGGTTTTAACCTTTTCCATCCGATCCAAAGCTAACCTATATCCTCTTCCATATACACGAGTTCTGGGTTACATGGTTAAATTCCTGATGCTGTCCTTCTGATCAGATCATTGGAAAGGCACTGGTTCTCGATGAGATTATCAATTATATCCAGTCATTGCAGGACCAGGTTGAGGTAAGGCGTTTCGACCACTATTCCAGTTAATACTCGATGACTTGTTATGCTCTTGTTAGCGATCTAAATCTATACAATGGATACTCTAGTTCTTGTCAATGAAGCTCGAAGCAGTCAATTCAAGGATGGACATGAGCCCAGCGATGGAAGGCTTTGTTGCCAAAGATGTAAGTACACAGATGTTTTATGGACAGAAGATAGCTCTGTTAATTTAGTCCATCACCACAATGGGTCTGTTGCATGGCATCAGGCCCAATTAAGATTCCACTTACCATTTTTCTATTAGGATAATGATGCTTGCCTCTTTGAGCTTCTAGTAAAATGCATTCCTAGTCGATGCCAGTCCTGTTGTGCTGTGACTTAGCTGGTCTTTGTTTCCCGCAAGACCATGCAATGCAACTACATGAGAGTGCTAGTTCTAATGCACGTCACTTTTCTTGCCGGCTTACTTATGTCCTGTTTAATTCGAATTTAACTTTCACCCGCAAAATTGACTTTACCTTGCCCACTGTAGCAATTGGCAGCTGTAATTTGTTGACTAATCCAATCTGGGTTTTAGCTCATGTCACAGCCTTTTGACGGTTCTGGGATGATGTTTGCCTCACAAGCAGCGAGGGATTACATGCAAGGACCACAAGCACAATCAGATTGGCTTCATATGCAAACAGGTGCTGGTTTTAAGAGAGAGACTTGATGACGACGGACTTGCTCGACTTAAGTTAGGATCGAGGAGTCAGGTTAACTATTCAGGTCTGCGTTGATATGTAACATGAACTTTGTTATTGATATCTTATTGTTAGTGCCGAATCCACAAAGCAAAAATTATCGGTCCATTCTCTAAATTATGTAATACCTAATCTTAGAGGGAAATGCATCTGATTTCCATCTGCACTATCTAACCAGATCAGATACCTTGTACACTGTTTATTTGTGGCTTTTCGAACATAATATGAGAGGCAAAATTCTACGACACATTTGTCTTGACATTCACCAGAGTTGCTTTCTTTCATCCAAATCTATACAGCTTCTACATGCTATTGATAAACAGAATGACGTTATGAACTGCCAAGTGAGACTGACAAATTGATATGTGGGTTTTTGCCGGCATTACCCGAAGAATGAATTTGTCTGAGCAGAGTAACGCATCAAACACAATTTCATCTCCTGAAATCTTTATCGTGAGATCAAGTGCCCGGCTTCTTTCCTGGTATTGAGTTGGCTTTCAAGTGCTGAACTTGGCTTTCATCTCATCGACCACATCTTCTTCAACTTGAAAAGCCTTTGTCAAGACATCGTTTGGAATCGTGGGTGTTGCACCAAATAGCGTCGTAGAAAGAATCACTGCCCCCGGCAAGTGGCTGTTGAAGGCTGTGAAGACAAGGGCCTTCCCTTTCCCAACATTTTGCTGGAAGTGCACCAACCCTTTTGGAGCCACAAACATCTGACCTGCAGTGAGAACTTTGGAGTAGAACACGTTACCGGTAGTCACGAATCCAACAAGGAGCCTCCCCTTGATGACAATCCCAGACTCGGTTGCACGGGGGTGTGAGTGGGGCGGATTAAGTCCGCCAGGAGCGAAATCGACACGGTTCATCGAGATCCCCAGCGTGTTCAACCCAGGAAAGCTAAGGACGTTTCCTGGGGTCAGGCTCATACCATATCGATTGCTCGTATTGCCTTCTTTGCTCAGGCCATCAAAGAAGAAGTCATCTGGGGTTACTTCTGAGGCAGGTTTGCAGGGGAAGCCATTAATAGTTATGGAGGCCTTCACGTCTCCGACGCAGAAGTCCTGTAACAAGTCCGGGTCGGCCAAATAGCAAGGGATAGGAGAAACAAGGATGAGTGCTATTGTTAGGCAAAACAATGGCGAAATCCACAAAGTTGGTGAGATCTCCATGGAAGAGCTGGAAGATGTATTTGGCAGTTGAAGAAAGTATGATACTTAAGTGGGTTAAAAGCATCTCTCTGCCGTTAAATACAAGTTCGTCTAGTGGTGTTTAGTTGGATGCAACTTGCAGAAGACTTAATTGGCCCTTTTGAACAAGTTGAGCAGCAGTGACGTGTGAATGAGACTTGAAATAAAAGTCCAACCACGACTAAAATGAGCGGAAACATCAACGGGAAAATTGCAACGTCATTGCTAGGAACATCAGCAATGGAGACTAACGCTAATTTGTCTAGCATAGTCTCCACCTAATCCAAATGATAAAGGAGTTCCAGAAAGTAAGCAGACGTTAACTATTTTATGAGGAAAGAAAGGAGTGAGTAGAGATGGGCCTTCAGCTAAATTACTTATTTTTCACACTCCTTTCTTTCCTCATAAAATAGTAAAGTTATTGAGCGAATTGATTTGAATAGACCATATTACTTCAATGGAAAACTCTACTCTCATGAAGAAAGAGAGTTAAGACTTGATATTCTGACCACTTGATCAACTAGGAAAGCGCGGGTAAGAATCTCTAGCCCTACCAAATCTTTTGTCAATCTAACAAATCAAACTTAGCATAAGGAGAACAAAAGAAAAAAATCAGGCACTCAGCCAAAGGGAGTTTGCTTGACTCATTCCTAGGACAATATTTATTGGAGACTGTTGTAATGTTGACAGCTTGAAGGATGTTTGGTGAAGAAAGTGACCAAAAATTACAACGAAGCAGATTTTGCATAAAAAGCGTCCTCATTTTTTCAGGACAGTGTGAAAGGAAGGCAATGAGCTGTTGTCCACCCGAGAAAAAGAGCAATGCCAGTAGCTCTCACAAAGCTGTGCCTCGAACATCCTTGTCATGCTTGTGTTTTATCCACACATGATCGAGCAGAAGAATATAATCTATGATAAGAAAGAGAAGCTTTTGCCTCCCACCAGACAGGAGAAAAAAGAGTCGAGGATCAACTACCCGAGTTCCACGCAATTGAACTGGTAGACACGGAGTTGACCTGGTAAACGTTGCAAATTGCTGTCTGCCCAAATGAATGGCATTCTTTTTCTTTCTCTTCTTCTTCTGGTTGTGTAATCAAACCAATTCACTTTTCACTGATGAATTCCTAATTAAGGAGCAATTACAATGTGGTTTCTTCACATCTGTGATCAGAGAGAAGACCTAGAATGACATAACGTAGCTAAACTCCCCAGAGAGCATAGATTCACCTGGTCTACTAAGGGCGCGAATGATAATATTTCTGATCAGAAATTGATTTTTGAAAAAGAAATAAATTTTTATATTTCTATTCCCAAATGAATTTTTGAGCCAAAAAACGCATTTAATAACGATAAAAAAAAATTATTCTTCGAATATAAATTCATTTAATAATCAATAAAATTTCACTTTTCCGAGTGGTGGTCGACGCGGGGGTGGTGATGGTGAGCGGCGGATGGCAAGAAACTCATTCGGGTGAGAAGTACAAAAAAGATAAGTAATTTCTTATTTCTATTTCAGAAATAGAAAAATAATTTTTTTTTGTTTTTGATTTCTATTCCAAACTTATTTTTAGAATAGAAATATGTTCTAGAAATAGAAAAATGAAATTATTTTACCAAACGAATTTTTATTCTAGAAACAGATGTGAAATAGAAATCTATTTCAGAAATAAAAATAGAATGGTTACCGTGCGTAACCTAAGAGTTTGAATGTTTGATATATGAAACAGAAGATACATCAGGAGGGTCTTCTCACCTAATGGTTTTTCTTTGTATTGATGGTATTAGAAATCAATGCAAACCATAATTGGCATTACGGACTCGTCACCATGACTTTAATAAAGCCAGCCACATGTTTCAAGCAATGGACATCACCCTTGGCAGATCCCACACAAGATTGACAGAGAACCCAGACGGGGTACCACAGCCCATGTCAAATCTTCATTCTGCGATCAATTTAACCAGTATTGAGAAATGATTTTATATTTGGGAAAAAAAAAACAATCTTAGGCCAACCTGTCCAAAGCTGCAGTGCTTATGGGAATTACACCAGAAGGGGAGATGAGAGCATCTACTGGGATATCGTCTGGAGTGACTGGTATGACTCCTTCATCCATAATCTGTGGAGAGTATGACAAGGCAACTGCAAGCATCGAAATGAATAGGTTGAAACTCTTAAGCTATACCGTCCTTTAAATTGAGAAAGGACAAGAAACTATTCACCAACATACCAAGGAGAGGTTGCTTCCAGTTCCGAGTATGTGCCAGCTCTTGGTAGTTTCTCAGGAAAGTGTCATAATACCTTTTGCAAATACAATACAGTCAATACAAAAATGCAAAAGCAAGCAAAATCCTGATGAGAAATATTTGGATTCTGCTCTCTGGAAAATGCGGAACAAAGTTTTCTAAATTAAAAGTACATAACTAAGATAGAAAACACTATGTCAGGTTAATTGTCACCATAAATAAAGAAACTTAACGGGGTAAGGATCCACTAACGTAGCAAGTGTATGTATCTGATAGAGCTTAGATCTCAAACACAAAATAAAAGCTAGTGATCACAATCCTACCCTCCACCTCGGCCCAAGCGTCTTCCAGATCCATCAAATGCAAGTCCTAGCAACAAAGACAAGCAAAGTGACTGATGTTCTAGTTCCTCTAACCTTGAAGCATACCATATAACAATAATAGGATGAATGACAACAATTACCAGGTAAAAGGAGCAAGTCAACAGGATCATCTGCCTGCATGACTGAGATAAGAGAAGTTCCTTCAGGCCTCATGCAACCATAGGTTAACAAAATGCAGCATAAATATGCAACGAAAGGGGATAACATCTGGCATACATGTTTGTACACATATCGAGGAAGTCAATATATGAGATCTAGCGTGTTAACATGACCTCAAGGATCACAGAGACTAACATACATGAAGATTTATTACCAGATGAAGAAGCAACTGTAGCTCTCCTCATTGGACACATTACAACCTCCTTTAACAAAATGACTAACAACCATGTCTCTCACATAAATTTGGAAGCCACAAATGCAGTATTATCCTTTGTCAAATTGTATCTCACAATCAGTAGAATGGAAAAGTGATAATATGTAGAATTGTATGCCTCTCCACCCACTTTACATGAAATCATATAACACTCTTATACCCTTCCAAATAGTATGTATAATTTCATTACTGTCCATTCAACTTACAGTGTAATGCCCTCAGAAGGTTCTAACATCCTTTCATGGAAAAGAAGCAGAAACCAGACATCAGATCCAAAAATGCTATTGATCCAGCTTGATCAATGCAATAGATAGTAGTTTGACAAATAGTGGGACAGTTAATAAAAAATCATAGATCGACACCCTACAAAGTATGGCGATCTGCCAAATTCCACTAAACAGTAAGGAATTACTCAAAAAAGGAGAGATGATTATATCGAGTAAATAATTATTCTATCAAATGAGCTTTCCTAGAAGGGGTCTTAACTAGCAAAAGCTTTTGCAAGTTTAAATTCTGGGCCATAAGAGACCACCATTTTATAAACCATGAGGAATGATGCATAACGTCCAAAAAAAATTCCACATAAAAAAATCAGCCCAGGAGTTTAAAATGTTATTTGTTACATCAATGAAAAGAAGAAAGCAAGGAGGAAGAATGGCAGTAAGAAGAGACATGGTTTTGATAAGAAGACAATTACCATCTTCACGTTCATTTCCATCAGCATCTAGCGCAGCAGGTTCTAATATGTCCATTGAGTTTGCAATCATATCATCGACACTTGAGATGTTGAGCATTCTCATGTGGCTGTTTTTGTCTTCCACACGTGGAACATAAAGCTTCTTCTTCATCTGCATGGGGCCATCTAGAGATAAATTGGGAAATATATCAGTTTTCAGGTACATGAAAAACAGCCTTAATGATCGCTATGCCCATAGCAGAGATAGGAAATCTGGTGTATTGAGTTGGGTAGCAAAATGTGACTGGAAAGGTGGAAAGCAGGGGAGCAAACCTTTGGCTGAATTTTGCAAAATTCGTGAGAGAATTTTGGAGGTATCTACTTCCCGTAGGGCACTGCAGCTGATATATGCGCACAATCTCTGACTAGATTTGAACCACGGAGCATCTAGTACAAGACTCTGAATTTTTCGTCTGATAAAGGCCATGTCAATCGCATTGCATTGAGCAGGAAAAATTTTGATGAAGAAAATGACGTGTCACATCCTATCAATCAATGCCATGGTATGTTTTTCTGGGATTAGTAACTCATGTCCATGGAAACTGGTATAAGCCAGCTGTAAGTCATCCATATTTTCAAGCGAACCTCTCCATGATTTTTACTGTAAAGCCACATCAAGACATACAAATAAGAGCTGGAATGCTGTAAGCCCTCTTTCTTTCAAGGCACCTCTTTTTATTTATTTAAGTTGCGACATTCCATCAATCATAGGCTCAATCTGGTCCATCAATTTTACATAAGTAATAACGCCACATCTGCTGTCTGCACAAATGGGCCAAAGAAAACACACATACACACACTTGTCCCGTATTCTTGGTATGCATTCCTTTGAAAATGCTGAAACAAGGGATGGAAACCCCATTGTGGATGAAATCAGAAAAAAACCAGATGACAAATGACAACCTACAATCAAAGAAATCTATGTCACTGCTTCTTCCCCCAATTTTTCATTTTATTTCCTTTATGAAAAAACTTCATATCCCACAAAAAGTTTCCCCATTACTTAATCAAACAAAAACTGTCCAAAACCAAAAGACACAACAAAAAATCGAGCAATGCAAAACCCATAATCAAGAACAAGCTATTCCGACTAATACCATTTCATACATTACACAAACAGAGAGGCTTCATATGCAAAACCCATCATCAAGAACAAGCTACTCCGACTAATACCATTTCAAAATTGCACAAACAGAGAGGTTCCGCATGCAAAACCCATCATCAAGAACAAACCATTCCGACTAATAACAGAACAAAATCCGCAAGTGCTAGCGAAAACGATTACCCTCCTGAGATCTCTGAAGTGGGTCCATGGATTTGAGGGCCCTGCGGACTTTGGTACGGAGGATCTTTTTCTGCTTGAATATGGACTCAAGCTGGTCCCTTTCTTGGCTTTCGCTGCCGGGTTCACTCATCTTGGTCCGAGCGGCGGCGGGCGGGCGCAAGACGAGGAAGCGAGCCAAGGAGGAGAGCGATCTTGAAGCGACGGACGATGCTAATGCGCACGCATGGGTCATCGGTGCCACCCGACTCCGACGAGCGAGCATTTTTTTTTTTCCTGCGTTAGGTGGGGTCACGTGACTATAAAATCAGAGAAGGTGGAATATTTACGCATTTAGCCCGTGAACTGGAGTTGGTTTTTCAAGATAGTCCTTGAATTCTTGATGCGGAAATTTCCCGATCAGGGCAATCCGTCTCCAATTCGGGTAGATCGAAGCCGAGGCCAGGTTGATATTGCCAATCGAGATCTGGCGTTGAGATATTGAGTGCCTCGACTGATAAGTTAACAAAAATTTATGTAATTGTGCAATTATATTTTGACCTACTATCGCTAGTGTTAGCTTGGTCGACACGAACTAATTGTCCATGGTGGCCAAATTTTTTGCCGTGATATTGGTGGACTCTAATGACAGCTGAGCTTCAAATCGCGGAGATTGAATACAGATGGACTTGATTGGAAAAAATAATACAATTTTGGGGATTCAATTGTAACAAACATAAGTTTGAAGGCCTACATTGAAACAATAATGGAAGTTCAGGATGCCAAATGTGATTAAACAAACCCTCCTGAACAGGAGAATACAAAGTAGACAAGAGACAACAGAGTATCTGACCAAAGCTTGACCTTCCAGTTTTCAAGTGCAAGATCAGATTAATTTTCCTGCACATCATTTTTCCCCCTTCACTGCATGATCTGGAGACAAAAGTGGAAAAAGTTGCCACTTCATATCTGTTTCACAACAATGGCAAAATATTGAAATCGATCAATTCCTGATTCGCGTTACATGGGATCTCTCAGGAAATAATGTTTCTTTTGAGAGAGGAATTCAGCTCCATTAGACCTCGAACTCCAGAACACCAGAGATCTTCCCAGGATGAGAAAGGGTATGTGTACATCCTAAGGAAGATGAAGGCGAAAAGAAAGAGTGAAGGTGGGATATGGGAATCTTGTTGACATCGTCTGTTGCCAGAAACATTGCGCAGAGGTTCATTAAGGGAAAAGAAAGTCCATCTGTGATCATTGTTGGAGACTTTCTGTTTCTTTCCATAGAAGACATGGAAAATCATGATGAAGCTGGCCATACATGCACGATTTAATTGATCTTGTAAGAAAAGAACCATGCTCAGCATTGTGTTCATCGATGGTTCGTGTAGATAAATTGCAAACCAGATAAAGTATCTATTTTCCTACTTGTTCCATCAAACTCCTATACATGTCAGGGTCCTTTGGACTTGACTCGGGTTTGAGTTTCGGTCGGCTGGAAATTGTTTGCAATGTCGGACAGGACATCATTCAATACTGCTCAGCAGCTCCATTACATATCAGTGTGCAAGATGCTTTTGGGCATCTGAATGATCATGCCAAAAATACAAAGAATATTCGAGCACGTCAAGATATAGTGAGAAACTTCCAGCGCAAATGCTTGAGGAAAAATTGAAATTTACGATAAGCAACCTGCAAATGTCCAAATGTTTAATATCACTCCTATATACAGGCAAACCTTTCTGTGTCTTGTCTGTTCTCCAGACTTCAAAGGACCTAAGTATGGGAAATAAATTACCATCAACAATGAATTTATTAAAAGTCGAGATGTTTTGCTCCAGAAATGCCGTCCCTTCACGTCCTTCTTTAAGATTTCCATTCCTTATGATGAGATGCTTCCGTCGTCATCGTAACATTCCCACCTCCGCTTCCTGCCTCCTCTGATGATGACCAACAAAGAAATGCACGCGTTCTAAAGTGTAGTACACCTACCGGGATAAAATCTTTTCTTCTGGAGATTCACTGATACCTATTTCCTCCTGCAACGAGTCAAGGATGCTCTGATCCTGCGCAACATCCCTAACAGTTTCTCCTCCGTTGACACTAGGAGAGTGGCTTCCACATTCCGAACCCCCATCAGAGAACGAATAGGTCCGAGGCTTCAGCTCCTGGCAATCCTTGTCTACTGATTCGTCCTTACGAGCTTCGAAACCCTCCATGCATCCATACTTCACTCTGTACGCATCAAGTTCGGCCTCCAACAATTTGATGTCTTCCTCCCTCTTGGCAAGCAAATTACTGATTTCCTGAAGGGCTTCTTGGTCGTATTCTGCCTGCTCCTCCATCATTCTCTGGTACTGCAGGGCCTCCATTTGGACGGCCGCCTTCTCTGCTTGTAACCGTGTGATCATGGCCATCGCATTGTTGGCTGCAACAGCCGAGGCGCTTCTTTCCTCATCTAGCTCCATGTACAGGGCCATCAGCGACTTGCGGTCCAAGCGAACCTGCCTCTTCAAATGGTTCAAGATGGAGTCTTCACTTGCTATGCTGCCCTCATTGGGCTCAGAAGCAAAATCTACCTTGTCAAGTATCGATTTCCTTAACTGCCTCGAACTCCACCTCGGGCTCGAGTTAGCTGAATCAGTAAGTGGGATGCCAAAGAACTTGTTTCCCCTCCCAAAGGGAGGGGTTCTGATTGTTTCGCCAGTGTCATCGCTCTCAGTAAGCAACGGCACCGATGCGATTTTCATCTCATATGTACCTGTCAAGGATGAGAAGCAAGAAAAGAAGTCAGACTAGGACATGAATATGAATGCCTAGCTATTACCTAAAGACAAAATTCTGAAATCCCTCAAAGAGATCATTGAAGGATGAGGGATGATTTCTCACCGGCACAAGAGTTACCTTGGTTGTCAGGCAGCAGCGCATTTGAGCTCGCGTCATGGCCAGGAACGTCAGATCCAGCATCAGGGTTGAATTTTAGTTCTGTGTAACGGATATGAGGCAACATCAAGTTAGGCGCCTCCTCATTCCTCAATGTCACAAAGGGTCCTCTTGGAGACGGAGCAGGAGCTTGCGAAACCGGGCTGGTGCACTTTCCAGATTTCGCACCATTCTTCGAATTCGAAGATGGCTTCACTTTGAGTGGCTCTCCACAACACATACACTGTTGATCGCCGGTCTTCTTGACCTCAACCTTCTCGTCCTTCTTTCCTGAAGACAATGCCAAATGAACCCTGGAATCATCCTGAACAAAGCATTCGAGATCCTTATGCAATATTCCCACGAGGGACTTGTAGGTATCGCAATCGGATTCCTTCTCAGTCGCAAAAGAAAGAAGACACCCCTCGCACATCTTCCTGATGTTGGACAATTTCTTGTGGACATGGCAGTATGCGAGGGACGAGACTTCCTTCTTGTGCACTTCGCACACGGCATCATTGTAGTAGAAATCAGGGTTCCTCCGGACCAGCACGTGGTCGATCCTCGTGCAGAGAAGGCAGGGGACCCGCATCTCGAAGAACTTGGCGAATTCAATGGCGGCAAACGCCAGGAACCCATCAATGAACAGCATGATGATGAGCAGCCATTCGAGCACAGCGTAGATCATGAAGAGCAGGAACTTCCCCAGCTCCTGCTCCACGAAACACTTGAATGATCGCTTCGCCATGCGCCTCTTGTGGCGACGGAATCAACTTGGAAAGTGAAGTGACTCAATCCAGACGAAAAGTTTAAGGGAAAATGGAGTGATTAAACAATGGAGAGACATAAGATCATGACCTTGGTGAGTCAGAGCAGACCGAGATCATGACCTCTTGTTCTCTTCTCTTCTCTGTTGTTTTATTCAGGGAAGGACAGGAACAGCTTGGCTTTGATAGATTTATGTTTCAATTCACGATTCTCTAAAAGTATTGGTGGTGAGCTTTGCTTCAACTATAAATAGAAACGGTCAAGAACTTAACCTGAAACAACGGTTCTCCACCAAACATGCAAACCAAAGACACCATCTTTGTCCTAAACCAGTTTGGTTTTTTCTTGCATTTAATCTTTTATCAATCCTCATCCAATGCGTGAAATATCCATTTTTGTGGAATTAAAAGATAAATGTGTCTTAAAAAGTTTTTAGTATTATTAGAATGAATTGGTTTTCCAATATTGTCATAGTGACATGCTAGCCACTCTATTTCCAACTCCTTTTAGAAAGTAAAGATAACAAACGTTAGCTCCCCTGCTAACATTGAATTAAATATTGCTTCCCAATTTTATTTTATTTTGACTATTCTACTATTCATTTCTTATAGACTTATCGATATTTATTCAGAAGTGAAGTAAACCCCGTGAGAGATTCTATTTTATTTACACAGTTGCTTTTTGATGGTTGACATGTCGAAGAATTTAACCTGGACTCTAAATGCAGACGTCTCTAATCCAAGGACTACTAAAATTTATTCTCTTTACACCATCAATTGAGTTAATAGAAATCTTATTAATCCTACCCAATTTTCAAAACTTACAATTTGAATGCGACTTGTTTGATGAACATGATTCTGCATATTATGATGTGCAAGTTATATCAATCTTTCGGCACCGGACATGGTATTAATCGCTCAAGCTCCCATACTTTCTCATGCAATGCACCAAACCAGACGAGCAAATCATTCCCTGAACACCAATTTCAGGAATCAAATTGGAGTCAAATTATTCGACAATATTGCTTGCCAGCATAGGAAAATACTTTTTTTTCTGTGATGCAAACTGTATATCGCTTTGCTCTACAGCACATATACTAAACTAGGAAATTTACTCCTGCAACAATATCCCTCTGCTTGTAAATTGCTGTCCTATAACTACTATATCGTACTTCGTCTTGGATGTACAGATACTGATCTAAATTACTGCAGAAGCCATATTCTTATGACGACAAGCCTCGGCTAACTTGTGGGTAGAACATCTGTAGACATGTATGGGGACATGTATCCTTGCACCTGCAAAGAAAAACCGAAATGTTCAGATCTGCCCGGATCAGAATGGAACTACTGGTGGAGAATTTAAAATGCCCCCCAAAAATGTCTTGAAGAAGTTAGTCAAGATAATAGCAGTAAAAACCAAGGTAGACTAGAAATCCATCGCCAGCGCAGCCAATGCGCATGGAGTAAAACCAGCACAAATCAAAATAAGAGGGTGTTGTTGCGTCCTGCCTATAAAAGGACTGCAAAAAAAAAGACATGGATATCCATGAAGATGCAAGTCAAGATGACAAAGATCTGATGCAGGATGAAATCAAGATCCAGGACCTGCAACAGACTCGTAGGTATTTGAATGAAGCCCTGCAGGAAAAGATCAACCTTCTCCAGCATCTTCAAAGGAACAGGGGTGATCACATAAATAAATCCTTTCAACAAGTCAATACATCTTACAATACCTGGTCCATCAATAAAAGTGAGCTAGATGAGTATAAAATCTTATGCAGAGACATCATTGAAAGCATATGTGAACCATAAGTTCATAAGCAACTAATTTTAAACAGATGCGGAAGAAAGTAACCTACCAAGACCTACACAAGAAGGCAAATCATCAGGTTCATTGGAGCTAATTGCCAAGCCGACAATGGATGCATTCAAGCTATAAAATACTTCAGTACTTGGGACCTACGACAGATCACAAGGAGAAGAAAAATAAAAGGCCTTATTTGCTTTAGGTAACTTGGAAAGCCATAATATAGTTGATAAACCATCATCTAGATAAGTTCCCATTGTTCGTTGTCCACTTATTTCCTCTAATTCAAACAAGAATGTTCTAAAGAGATTGGTACCAAAATTCTCCAGCAAGAAACTTTCTATCAAAGTTTTGACATTTATCCATCACTAGGAACCAACCTGGCAGTGCAGATGCTTTATCTTGATGGAAGAAATTGGAACTTCATAAGGGGGATGAGAGGCCAATGCATGAGCAAGTTCCTTTATTTTGGTAATATTTGAGCTATTGGGGAAGCACTGCCTGAAATAAGCTGTTATCCTCATATCTCGCAGAAGGTGTGCATCTTTTTGTGTGAGAACCCTGGAACACATAGGACCAAAAAAGTTATACAATCTCTAAAAGTTCAGTGAATCAGGTTTAGCGTGAACATATGATTTCTGTCGCAAAAGGACAATAGAAAGAGAAGTGTGATGTGGTACTCCGCAATCATAGATGAGGAATGCACCATCGCAAACATAGTTGATCACTGATACTCGAATAGATGAAAAGAGTTCCTAATGGACATAATGACATAAATATTTCATTAGGAAAGAAGATTTGATGTCATTACGGTTACAACCATTTATTCATTAGACATAGTTCCCAGAAAGATTACTTACACTGCGAAAGAATACTTGGGACCCAACACCCATCGGTCACATTTATGTTAAGGACAGCAAGAGCAAGTTTTAGCCAAATTAATTCACTTCTAGATGCTATTGGTTCATGAATAACCATTGAACAATGTAAATGCTTACGATCTATTGAAAGAATCCTGCCGAGCCGACTTGATCTCTATTAAATGAACAGTTTCATCGTAATCCTCATCCAACCAAAAATGCCCAGGTGGAAGATTCTTGCTCTCAGCCGAGATGTTTATTTTAACTACATGGGTAGGAGATACATATCTCAACGTCTTGACCAGTACATCATAACCAACACCTGGAGACATGATCAGTAAGGCATAAACAGCTACAAAGTGAGAAGAAAAGGAGCACCCTAAAGGGCCTTAAGGGAAGAGCTGAAATGATGATAGTGATTTAGATATGGAAAATACTATGCCTTTGACCCAGCCAGGTGTATTGACGACTAGAGGCAATCCAACTATGGCAGTATCTTCTTTGCTGTTCAAACTTCGGTGCCCCTTGCAAAAGTAATCATAGAGAGCGTATATACACTTCAAGTATGCTGCAGGATCCCTTTTTGCAGATATGTCTCCAAAGAAAAAGCATCTGATACAGGGAAACTGGTAAGCCACACTATAGAGCCTTTTTTCCTTTAGTGGGGAGAACATCCAACCAACTAATAATTCAGGAGCAGAATGAATGTATAAAAATGTGAATCCGGTCAAATTTCAGCAGCAGCAACGTAATTAACATGATTAGTACCTGTCAGGTGTCTTCAAGCAGGGAATTGTCAAATCTACATTTTAGAAGAATAGATGATAAGGAACAGGAATAAAAAAAACAAAAGTTAACCATGAAAACAGAGATAAAATTCATGGGTTGTAAACAAAAGGAGGTGGTAATTACAAAAACGGTACCTGGTGTCAGTTTGTCAACTATGGTAAGAGAGAGAAAACCAGGAGGAGTGAACTCTGGCTGCCCAACGTCTGTATCCAAATAAGCCACTCTTTTATATCTGCATAGAGGAAGAGGAGACTCAGAAGAACGAGAAAGATGAACAGATAAACGTTTTCATTCTATTCGTCAAGCATGAAAATCTCCAGTAAGCTCTCGATATGACACGGTGGTAGAGGAAATACACTCGAATTCAACTTGTCGAATATACAAACCAACAAATTGACACGGCCAAGCTACTTAACTGATAACTGGGCACATCACGAGTGCAAGCCAAACTTAGGCACGAAACTCATAATCCGCAGAGATTAGATAGTCAAATCAATAAGATCTTTTTAGCTCCTTTCCTAGCTTAAGAACCATTAGCTCATACATGTCCAGCTTAATGCGCTGGTGAGCAAAGGCATGTACTCATGAATTCAATCTGGGAAGGAACGTGGCGCAAAGATTATGGTTCCTATAGATGAATTCAAAACCGAACTGTATGACCATATCATCGAACAGCAGCCGCTAAAACTTCTGAGCTAAAACGAACATTCGTGAACAAAATCATCGAACCGCAATGCACTAGCGCTAATCAACTCATCGAAGAACGCGCAATCAGCCTCTCACGACAGGAGGCGAAACACGTTCCTCAAGTCGCCACATCGCCGAAACCATTCTACTATCAAAGCGAGAAGAAGTCCACGGACAAACCGCGGCCCACAGCGAAGCGAACATCGACACAGCGCGTGTATCGGGAAGAATGGAAAGGGACGGCGGCGGACCTTCGGAGGAGGACGTTGAGGAGGTGGCGAGAGAAGGTGGTCTTGCCGCAGTTTTTGGCGCCGCAGACAAGAGAGGTCGGAGGCGGCGGCGGAGCGCCGGAGCCATGGGCGATGGCGGCGGCGGCCTCGGACCACTCCTCGGGTATGTATATGGCCGGCGAGGGGGCTTCCACTTCCGCCATGGCTGAGAGCTCGCGACCTCTCTCGCAGTATCGGAACGTTATAGCGAGTCGTGCGGGATCGGCGATGAGGAGTCGCGCTGATCCATCACATCGGACCCGACGGGCTTGTCTGGGCGGGCCGGCACGAGATCTCCAGCCCGTTGGGCTCGGTTGAGTCGGCCCATCCCAACCCAGCCCATTAGACATCTAATGTTTAGCTCGTGACGAGTGACGAGTGATGAGTGACGACCCACCAAACGATTGGTGAGAAGATATTGTTTTTTTTTTTTGGGGCGATTCATGAGATTTAAAGTAATCCGTTAGTTAATTAATTAATAGTTAATATTATCTTAATGTAATTGAATTCTTGTTCTTTCTGTAAGCAGGAGAGACTTTTCGAATAAGTTTATATTTGAAGATAAAAAGGACAAAGAAAATTATGAGAAAATTATGAGAAATCTGCTCCAAATATATATATATATATAATATATAAGGTATATTTGTGTGTGTATATTTATTATTCAATTAGATCCTCCGAATATGTAAGGTATATTATATGCTCTAATCACTAACGAGAACATCACTCCTTTTAGAACATGGGTAGAAATCAAAAGAAAAAAAATCATAAGCATTTTTAGTATGATCATGAATTTATCATAAGGATATCGATACAATTTTAAACTTTCCAATTTTATTAACACAAATTATTAATTGACTCCTCAAATCATTGCTTATTAATATAATTCTTCCGATTGATTATTAATATAAATTATTAACTGACTCCTCAAATCATTGCCGGTCATCTTATAAGATATACTGAAAATTCCAATATACTTCACTCAAAAGTGTTGGCTTAACGAGTCATAATGACAATTTATTGGAAAGTTCATAACGAAATTTCTTGAAAATGTTCAAGATCAAATTAACGAAATTAGGAAGTTTATAATTGAGTTGTTCCTCGAGATAATGATTCAGGATTGAATTTTTGCGATGAGTAAGTAACTGTTTTCTTTGCCCAAGAAGGGAAAAACAGAACGCCGAGGAAGAAAGGAATGATGAGGAATTCAATTCGTGTCTTATTGTTGAAAAGGGGTGCAAGGAATCGGGACAAGCTAGTCCAGCTAGAAAGGATCACATCAAAGGGAAAAACTTTAAAACCCCCAAAAAGAAAAAAAAAGCCTCACCAAATATTTTGTCCGAAATGGAGCGGCTCCGATCGTTCCGTTCCCACGATCTCCCGGCCGGCGCTGCCCTTCAGGGACGCGGCGGGACCCAGCCGTGCATCTACGCAGCCAATCGCGAGACGGTCTCACGGAACCTCCGCCGCACCGGACGCACCGGAACGAAGACCCGTATCCCGAGTACGGAGTTGCGAGGAGGGCTGAAGAAAAATCAAATTTTGATCAGATCAAACGACCGAGTACGAACCCTCACCCCTCTTTCTCTCTCCTCACCATCCCCCTGCCAATCAAACGCTCTAGAAAACGCCCAAAAAGCTTCTTCCTCTTCTCTCTCTCTCTTCTTTCTCTCTCTACAGAGAGGCGCCAAAAACCCTTTTTAATCTCGAGCGCCCCTCTCTCTCTCTCTCTCTCTCTCTCTCTCAATCATCGGGCGAGAGCTCATCGATTTCGGTGGATGAGCTGCGGAGCTGTAAAACCCTAATCGGCAATCCGGAAGAGGCGAAAGGGGGAGAGATTGTCAATCCAATCCAATCCCCTCCCCGTGCGAATTCGGATTGGTGGTGGTGGTGGGTGGGGGTGGAGTGAGAGCAGAGTGTGCGCGCCTCCGATGGAGCTCCAGAACACGGTGAAGGAAGCCCTGAACGCGCTGTACCACCACCCCGACGACGGCGTGCGTATGCAGGCCGACCGGTGGCTCCAGGATTTCCAGCACACCATCGACGCCTGGCAGGTATCGAATCGTTTGTGGGGGGATTTTGCTTGGTTTGGGTGGCGAAATCGAGCGTCTGAGGGACTGTTCGAGAATCGATGTGTTTTCGTTTCTTTTCTTTTTTAGCTCGCGGATTAGATCAATGGGTTGTGGTCAGCTGATTGAGCTCGCGGATTGTTTCGCGTTCTACGTGAGAATCGCGTAATGTCTAAGTAATGCTTTGGAAGTCTGTTCTTTGTGTTTTACTATATCAACCCCTGGTATAGATGTACGAATACTCAGATGCCTGCTCCAGCACGTAAGGCGTTGGAAAGAGCAACTCGATTCTAGTTTTCTGAATTTCGGCATTTCGATTGGTGACATGGTTTGTGATTAATCTGTCCTTGTAGCTACCAGAGAACTGTGCTGTTTCGAATGCCAGGAATCTTTGGCCTTGAGGAACAATGAAAGAGTGATGAAGTGGGGACAAACTCATTTGGGGCTCCATTTTTTTGAAAAAAAACTTACGTTTGTGCAAAACATTTAATTCTTCCACGGAACCTTCAAGTGGCAGTAGATGCAATTTTGGAGCCTCGGGACTTTACTGAGTGTTACAATGAGTACTAGTTAATGAGTACTAGTTTTTATCTTCAACTAGCAGCTCATTTACAGCTCTCATGCAACCAATTTTAAATAAAATACTGCTAAGACTCTAACAGGCTTAAACAAGCTGACTACTATCTTCTAGATGTTGCTACACGCGAAACACACACGAACATTGCTTGATCCCACTTCATGATCTGCTATGCATCAAGTCCCTTCCCCTCCAAAACTTTTCCCCAAGAGGGTGTGTGCTTCCGTTGAGAAAATACAAGGACCATGGTTAAATGCGTTGACAAAACTAATTGATGGAACCAAAACGTGTTCTATTTTCCTTCATCTAATTCAAAGCTTGATTTTGTACTCTAGGCTTGGGAGGAAAATGGCAATCTCAGACTTCCATCCACTGCCTTTGTCAGAAAGATGTTCATTCACCACTTGAATATTTGTGCATCCAACTTTCATTTTTACAATATCAGAGGAAGGCATATAATTGACTTTTTCAACTTCGTTATTAGGACTTATTTCACTAAGTTTCCTTCAACCATCAGCTCAACTAGTTCCTCCTCAGGACTTCGTATTTATGATGGGTGCCTTGTGACATGGCATATCAACATTGTTTCTTTCAAGCGTTACAGGGAACAAAACGGAATCCTTCATTTCAGCTTGTAAAAAATTCAAGTCGGAGACTCATCAAGTTGCTGACCTCTTCTTGGAATTGAGAACTTGATGGTGAATGTACAATTGTCATACAGCCAAATCTAACAAATGTAGCTAAGAGTCTGACAGACTTCAAGAAAATGACTATGGACTAAAATTGGGACGTCTATTCATATGAAAAACTCATGAACTGAATAAGTCTGCATGCATACACTAGAGCTGGGTCTGCTTCATATGAAAGAGGATTTGTTATTTTTGATAAAGGAAAACCACAGTATGTAGCTAGTTTATAATTGTGGAACTCTAAGTCTTGTTTATTTCTTCCGTCTGCACAGGTGGCCGACAATTTGCTGCATGATCCAACAAGTAATCTAGAAACCTTGATATTTTGTTCCCAGACCCTTCGGAGCAAGGTGGGTCATGGAATTTTGATTTCATGAGCAATAATGTTAAGAAGGCCAGGCTTCAACTTCTGGGGTTGTGATGAGCAAGTTTTTCTATCTGCATTCTGACTTTTAATGACTTTTGTGATTCTCAATAGGTACAACGAGATTTTGAGGAACTTCCTTGTGAAGCATTTCGTCCACTGAGGGATTCGTTAAATGTAAGTGGATAATGTATAATTAGATTGAACATGTTAAAACACATACTGATCTGAAATTAGTATTTGAGTAAGTGAAGTTTGTCTAAAGCTGGGAAAAATGCTATAGAATTTTAATTCGGAAGTCAGAAAAGAAAACTATGCTATATCAATTAATGGTATATCTCATGCTCTTTGGAGAATTCTGCGGGGATTCATTGGTTATATTTGATGACAGCATCAAACAAGAATATGTTCAAGTATTGCTATTTAGAACTTTTTCTAATGGATATGGCTATTCTTTTCCCCCCTGCTACGCAGAACTTACTAAAAAAGTTCCACAAGGGCCCTCCCAGAGTTAGAACTCAGGTATAGATTAGAAGTTACTTTTGTCAATCATTCTCATTTTGTCTTTCATTAACAGTATGGTACTAAGGGCATATTGTGCTTAATTTTCCTGGCCTTCTAGATTAGTATTGCCGTCGCTGCATTGGCTGTGCATGTTCCTGCTGAAGACTGGGGGGATGGTGGCATTGTGAATTGGCTGAGGGATGAGATGAATTCTCATCCTGAATATGTGCCAGGTTTTTTGGAGCTACTCACAGTACTTCCAGAGGTATATGTATTCCTGTTTGGAAATTTTTTTTTAGCTGAGCCTTATTATTCTCATGCCTCATTATAGAAATTATTTACCTTGATGGTTTCTCTGCTAGAATTAAGAAATTACCATGTGAATAGGATATGGAGATAGTTTAAGCTTTCTAAGCATATGGAAATGTTTGCATATAACTTGATTGAGGTGTCTGTTATCTTCTCCTGTTCAGAGGGCTTTTGTGTGTTCACACTTGGACTTTATGCTGGAAAAGGCACTTAAATTGATAGAGATGGACTTTCTTTTCCCTTTCTTTACATTTGTAATTGCTTCCATGCTCTTCTAGTGCCTCTTTAGTCATGCAATCTCCTAAAGCTTCCTTTTGCAGACTTGTTTATCTGTTGTTTGTGTCCTTCTGGCTATCACTTTATGAGAATGTCCAGGATAGTGCAAATATCCAGGTCATATGCCTGGAACAAAAACTTTTGAGTTATCCTTTTAAATCTGAGCCAGTTTTTCCTCACTAACCAATGACATTTGGTCAGTAGAAGAGGACATGGGACCTTTATCGGATGAAAGAGACAGATTTAAATAATTCAATTGAACCTGGGGATATTTTTGCCAGGAGTAACGTTTGATCACTACTCCCTCATAACTCTTGTTGGAAAGATCAGGTGTCAATCGTACTCTTTTTTCTTTGTGATTCATGTCCTTTAGTCAAATGATTCAAGTTAATTGAAGTGGTGAATCAAAGTGCTTGGATCTCATGTTGATGCACCAATGTGGCTGAATCATAATTTTAGATATCACCAAGGTGAAAAATTTGGTAACACAAATGGGCTTTGCAAGACTTTGACAGCAAAATGTTGTTTGTTTGAAATGGAATAATTACTGTTGGACCAAGGACTTCTGTGAAAATATATTAATGAGCTAAATGCAATGTATCCAATCAGAATTAGGACTAATTGAAAATGTTAATATGTAACTTACTTCTGCTTTTACCTATAATCAAGCACATTCTAGTGAACTTCCTTGCTATAATTACACTGCTTTGCTGTAGGTGAGGATCTGATTAGTATCAAGCCCAGAAATTTGCTTTTTTGAATGGAAAGAAGGGCAGAGGAAAATTTTCTCCTTTGACATGACTACTCTTCGGGATCTGTCACTTTTATGTCATTTATATGGCGTGTTTGATTCTGCTCAGGAGGTTACAAACTACAAGATAGCCGCTCGTCCAGAAAGGCGCCGACAATTTGAGAAGGAGCTCTCATCTCAAATGGAAGTTGCTTTAAGTATCTTGACAGCTTGTTTGAATGTTAATGAAGTTAGAGAGCAGGTAAGATACTCTGAACATAATTTCCCTTTGGTGCTATGCTATCATTTTAGTGTAGGTGCGTGGTTATATATAATATGTACTACACGATTGAATATGCAATCAGGTTATAAATAATATGTACTACACAATTGAATATGCAAGCACTAAGGATGCTGTATAATTATTAGGGGTGATTGGTTCCTGGGCTGTCCAGTGCCCGATTCCCACCCACTAGACCAAAGGCGCAGGTTCCTAGTTAGAACCAGGAACTGAACTGGTGCCCTTTGGAATCGGACTGACCGATTCCTGGGTGTGCCAATGGAACTGGTGGCTCAAAGAGCTTAGTCCCCACTTTCATGAGCTGCTCCTCAAGCTCCTTATCTGACATCGCACTCGCAAAACCCCGAACGAAACTCTGTATGTCCAGATCTCGCAGGGCATCACCCACCTGCGCCGAACCCATTGCTCAGCATGGGAAGGAGTACGGAAAAGGGTAAATTCCACTATAAAAAGGGGGAGGAACTAGGGTTCTTCTGGATATGGGGTGGATTTGGATATATTAAAAAGGTGATGAAGCTATAAAGGGACTGAGAGAATGGAAAATGAAGCAGAGGAGTAATTGTCTCCGCCCTGTCTTTGATTTTATCGGAAGTTTTTCGATTTTGCTTCTGAAAGAGCGAATACAGTAGGGTGACGGCAGACTTGGCGGGGATTTATTGAAAAAAAAAATCGGTTTATTTTGGGTGGGAGTTCTACACATGGGATCAGAACTGGACTGAAAATCACCGGTTCCAATTTTTTGGATATGGGAACTGCCGAAAACTGGCTGGTTTGGTCTGGTCCATGTGGTTCCTCTTGCTCACCACTAATAATTATTCTATAACAGCTAGGTTCGAATGTTCCCTAATCCCGGTATTGTAGCATGTTTCTGAATAGTGATGTTGTGGTTAATTTTGTAAGGTCTTTTTTTTTTTCCCCCTTACTATAGTGAATCGTGTTTTCTAGATGTTATTCGTTATGAAATGTGATATGTGAATTGCCAGAAGCAGTTTTTAGATTGTTATAATGTGGAATTTTTTTTTTTTTGTAATTCTCCTAAATCACAGTACATACACTTTCAATCTCGAGAACAATATACTTCATGTTAATTCACTAATTTCTCTGATTCTTGAGTCCCTGTACTTACCTTCTTTGTCCTTGTTTTTATGCATCTAGCTGTTCTTCATGAATTTTATTTCTCTGTTGTTCAGGTTCTTGAGGCTTTTGCGTCTTGGCTTCGACTAAGGAACGGGTATGCATTTCTACTTTGATAGTTGCACTGACACATTTATCCCTGCCCCACCAACTATACTAGTGCAATTACAAGTGGCCAACATTAACTTATTGAAGTGCACACATGAATAAATTGCACGCATGGATAAATTTATCCTGTATCTGGTGCTCAGAAGATATGCAGTCCTCCTTGAGCCAGGTCATGGGTCTCTAAGCAGCTATGATGTTTTCTGCAACTCCTAAAGTAGACTTCTTCCATGTGTCTATGTAACCACGACGTCATATGAAAGCATTCCATTCTGTTCTTCTTTGTTATTATATTTCCTTCTGTTGTGCTAAATGATTTTCTTTTTAATTAATGACAATTTCACGAAATTTCCTCGGCTGGCTCTCGAGTCAATGTTATAACTTTTGTTAACTCTCTAAGTAGGAGAATGTATACATCTTTACTGGTACTTATTGAGTACTCTTTGTTTCAGGCTACCAGGGTTGATGCTTGCGTCTCACCCTTTAGTACATACTGCTCTCTCAGGCTTGACCTCAGAACTACTTTCAGAGGCATCTGTGAATGGTAATTTGTTTCGGAAAAGTCAGAAGCTTGAGATTTTGCTATTGTGGGATTTACTTTACTTATTCAGGCTTCTTTACCTTCTTGCAGTTTTCTAGTTCAACCTTTTAGTGTGGGTCCATGTGCATGACTGTGTTTTCTTCCTTCTTCCCTTCACTCTGTTTCTGTGTTTTCGGTTGGGGAAGAGGGGACCCTGAGATCTTGTGATACGTTAGTGACTGGTGATTGGATTTGCTAGTAAACAGGAGTAAACGTCCTAATTTGTCTCATCGTGGATGTGACAAATCAATGGAAATTAGGTCACAAGAATCTCAGAACGTTTGTAGTGCATCAAACAGGAAATTTGAAATTTCCAAGTCATCCTCTTTTGGTTTGCTTTAAATATACATGTCATCCTTGATTTTAGACTGCCATATATTGATGAGAGATGAGCAACTTGAGATGAAATAGCAAGAGTTTAATATTTTCTTTCCAGTTTCATGCTATACAATGTACAAAAACCAATATAATATTGTAAATTGTGTACAGAGTTTCTACTCATAAGCATAACTATTTCGGATGCCATGGCTTCTCTACGGTGTTCTTGTACTTGCAATCCTGTCACTGGACTACATGTTATTTAAAAGAGCTTTGACTTCTGGAGTTTGAAATTTACTGCTGAAATTTGGTGTTCTGTGGATATAGTTCGGTTTTTGATTTTATGTTATGCTTCTTATATATATTTTCATGCACACAGTTGTGTCAGAATTGATTCACTTAACAGCAGCAGCAAGTTCTGGGGGGTTTGCTGTACAGATGCCTCTGATTCAAGTTATTGTGCCTCATGTTATGAGTCTAAAATCACAGCTCAGAGATCCTTCAAAGGTAATGAATCATTGTGCTTCCAAACCGTTACCCTCAGCTGCTGGTTTAGTAGCGTTGTTGACTTATGGGTTCTCAGGAAAAGACATATGCCTATTTCTTCAATAGTGGTAGAACTCTTACAGATGGCTAACAATTCTGACAGCTTATTGATGTTTTTTTAATTTGCTGACTTAGTGCATCGGTATGAACCCTTTGGCACACATTAACAAATTTTGCTTTTCATAAGGGGAAAAAAGGTGCTTATAAGGGCAAGTCGAAACAGTTCTTCAAAGGGGCATAGTTGTCATTGTCTTGCTAATTTACAGCCATAACATTCAAATGCTAAATATGGTCCATTTTCTCTTGATATTTAGTCCAAGTTTGCTGCTTCCTGACTGGGGTTTCTTTTGCTTGTGTTTCTGCTATCAGGATGAGGAAGATGTAAAAGCCATTGCTCGTCTCTTTGCTGATATGGGTGATTCATATGTTGAACTGATTGCAACTGGTCCGTACATGTGCCATATTTATAACTACATGCCATCACTTTCTGCATTCCTTTTGCTTTCTGCAGGACCTTGGGGAATTGTGTACTTTTTTAATGTTTAGCATGAATAATTTTATTTCAAAGTACATATTTTTGGGTAAAATTTGTACTATTTATTTGATACATCTTGCATACTCAGGTTCTGAAGAATCAATGCTAATAGTGCATGCTTTGCTGGAAGTTGCTTCTCATCCTGAATTTGATATTGCATCAATGACATTCAACTTTTGGCACAATCTTCAGGTTAACTTGACCAGAAGGTGAATCTTTATGGAGATCTCTTAAATCTTGATTTAATTATGTGAAGTTGAAGATTTATTTTCAAGTTGTCATCTTGCTTTAATAGGGACTCTTATGCTTCATTACCAAATGAAGCAACAATTGAAGCTGAAAGAAACCGCAGGCTACATATTTTTCAGTCAGCCTATGAAAATCTTGTTTCTCTGGTGAGTCTTCTGGCTAGGATGTTTGGATGTGCCAATCTTTGTCATTTAACTTTAGAAGTGTGCTTTAGTCACAGTTCTCCATATTAGGGATGTTGATCCAAAGTCCTCATTTGAATTGTTAAAAATTATATTCTTATTATAAATGCATTGTATTACGTTGAAGATAGGTAATTTTAAAGATTTAGAATATATTCTGTGCCATTCTTGAATAACTTGAACTTTTAGCACAAGCGGTTGCAAACTCAATTTCAATATAGTGTAAAGCAAGGCTTCTCAAGTTTTATTCCTCTTTTATTTCATACATTATTGGTATCCTCTCTTTATACATGAAGTGCATCAACAACTCTTTCGTCAACATGTATCAGATTTTCACATTAAGGCTATTGTTAATCTACTAGTCTTTGTTTGAGGGGATGGATATTCAGGTGGGTGGGTTTGGGGCATGTGCATTCTGCTTGTGTAAAGATGGTCTATCCATATGCACTGGTTGTAAGCCACAGGAATCTGGACATGATGAAGCGACATTCATGGTTTTTCACAGTTGCTTTTTCAGAAAGATCTACTTTTGCTTTTGTCATGCTTTTACTAACATGAAATTTATAAATGTCAAGAATAGCTTTCACATTCTATGAATCGGAAAGTAATACAGCATGAAAGATAATTTCTTGACTGAGTTAAATTTACAATGTTTTTTTTTTGTTGGGTAAATTTTGTAGGAAGAATCTCTTTTCTCCTGTTCTTGGGAGAATTAGCAGAGATAATTCACTGATACCTCATGCATCTTCTGGTACTTTTTTGCTTATTATTTTCTAAACTAGCATCACTAATGATGCCTATCAAGTACTTTCAACCTCCATGGGTTTCTGATAGGATTTGTGTCATCGCTGTCACTGCCTAGGTCTTGACAATATACTACTGATATCTGATGATATGCTTAGGTATGGTCCCTCTTAGTTGGTTGTTCGAAAGAATGCTACTTATACCAGCCACGGGAGTGTGTTGCCACCTGCTGTCATGTGTCCCCATTGTTGTAATTGGAGATGTCTCTCGTCATTGTACTTAGTTATCACTGGATGTTAAAAAATCATATAAGGCATTGGAAGAAATATTATTTAGTTAGAGGTGTTCATGACTGACTACTGGCCTGAGCAGAAGAGATGGGCAGTTGGAGACCATATGATGCATTGTCTAAGCAAGTTGAGATATCTTCAATTATTCTTTTGCAGGTGAGCTTTCGGGTTCAGTATCCACATGACTATCAAGACCTTTCACATGAGGACCTTAAGGAATTTAAGCATACTAGATTTGGTAAGCCTAAAGCACTCTTGCATGTTTGAGAATGGAGACTGCTTCTACTTGTTCCTATGGACGCATGTTGGAAGCTTGGAGGCAGCAGTAAAGATTATCTCCATATTGAATCACATGTTATAATGAAGTAAACCTTATGTCTCGACTGGTATAGTGAAAATTGCAATTCGACTCAAAAAATTGTATAAGTTTACGAGCCAAATCATGGGAATTACTCCAAATTGCATAAAAAATCATGCAGTGGAGTGAAATCAGGTAAAATTGCGAGTGAACTCATGAAAATTGCTAAAATCGCTAGTCAACTCAGTTTGACTTGGTGGATCCTTTTTCTTGCTGCCTGGGTGGTCTCAAGTTGGGGTATTGGGCCTCTTGAAGGCCATAAGCAAATAAAAGCAAAGCCAGACAATTACTCATTTAAGTTAAACAGCAAGTTTCACCCTTTCACTGATGCCTTGACTTAAAAACAATAAGAAAATAAATAAAACAGAAGATTCTCTTTTGGTTACATTTTAGGCTCTTTTTAGCAAATTAGAGAGCTCTTCTTTGTGTCTCTCTGTTCATTGTTCAACGTTTCAAGAACTCGAGCAAAGCAGCAAGCTTACAAAATTATACTAGTTCAAGTACAAAGGAGCATGGTGTATGAAGTTTGTTTTATTTGTCTCCTTAATTTGCTAAAGTTATGTTATGAGGAAATGGAGAGGTTGGATTTGTCAGGAGAGTTTACTGAAGTCAGAGAATATATAGCTTTCCTATCTATTCCTGACATAATCTTATCTTCTTTTTTTGACCTTCAACTTCTATTCAAACTTCTTTCTCTTCTTCAAACTCAATTTAAATCTTAATTTACTGCTGAAATTGTTTATGCTTGACATCTTAACTTACAAATATTTGTCAAATGGGTTTAAATTATTTTAGCTCTTTGGTAGTATTTATGTGATTTGAACTTGAAGAATTAAGATATATGATGTCATGGTTTCTTTTTTTTATGTACCATGGCATGGTTAGTGGAGCTGATATTATGAGAATGGTATTATTTGATTTTTTTTCTACTGATCCAACTTCGTTATGGAGCTTTATGATTAATATGTATGGTGACATTTAAGATATCCTGTCACTAATAAAATTCGTAAAATCGAATTTACAATTAAATCTTACAGTCCAATTTTAAGGGGCCCTCACTGATCCTAGTTAAATAAGCGAGTTTGACTACCTTGGTCTTGACTTAGATAAAGTACATGATTATTTAATTGTAAATTCGATTACGATTTTGTGGGCTTATTCTTTCTGTTTGTCTCTCTATGCCAGTGCTTTTGCTACTTTCATGTCTGATCATCGTTTCCAATCCTGTACTTTATCTCTTGACAATCTTCTTTTAGGTTTCTTTACGCATTTTGCCTTTAGCCATTTGCTTTTAACTATCCACTGCTCAAATCTATAAATTATGTTTCTGTAAGAACAGCTTCCGCGGTTGATGTAACTTCAGTTGCTGTAAGTATAACATGTGGAAAGAGTCTCTGCAGTAAGTGAGATGAAAAATGGCTGCAAACTTATGTTCTTCCTTGAAATGAACACCATTTCCTGTAAGTCTGCATCATAATCCAGGACGTTGGACCTGCTGTTCCTAATGAAATTCTGGTTTTTTACTAGCTGTTGCGGATGTATTGATCGATGCAGCATCAGTTTTGGGTGGTGACACTACTCTGAAGATTCTTTATGTGAAGCTCATGGAGGTTTGTACGAAATATGATAACTAATCTGTTCGCTTCCATCACTGTCTGTATTTGTGTTGTGTCAAATTGATTTTTTTGTTTGTGGAGGGCTAATGCAATTGCTATCATTTGTCTGGAGATACTGGCCTTACATTCAAATTTCCTTGAGCTTGTTCAGCCTCGATCAGTCATTTCTGCTTAAGTCTCTATTCTATTTTAAAGGTTTTTCCTTGCTCACATCAGAAGTATAAGACTACCTACTAGAGAATTAATTGTGGAAACGTCCCTAAGCTGCTAAAAGTTTGAGGCATTTATTGAAAACTCTATCTGCTTCAAATGATGCCATTGACATTCCTCAACCCATCCTACTTCCATAATTAGCAAATTGGCTTTGTTGCTTTTGCTCTGGGATTGTTTGGAATTTCTTGATCTAAACATTTATGTTCTGCTGATTTTCACCAGAGACACAAAAGCTTGACACATTGTGGGAATAGATTCAACAAGAATATTGATCTTTCTTTTTCTTTTTCTTTTTCTTTTTCTTTTTTTTATGCAAGCATCACATGATTCTTGGCACATGATGATTACTCTCTACCTTGTATTTAGTTGGCCTATATAGTTGTGACTTGTTATAAGTGATGGGTCCCTATGTTTTGATTTTCTAGCAAGTTACCTTTCATTTACTTTCTCTTATTCCAACAGGGTCTTGATTTTTACAAACTTTTCAGTTGCTGGTTTCTTTTTATATTGTCAGGGAGTAAATTCCCAGTAGTTTCTTTAGTTGTGATGTACAATCAATGATCCTATAACAGTGAAATCTCCCTTTCTTGGTGCAGTGTTTTTAATTGTTCAGTCTGGTAAACTAATTTTTCCACTAAGTAAACCCATAATCAACAGCTTGATAGAAAAAGTGAAATGAGTCTTTGAGAGTACTATGGTGGACTTCACAATTACTCTTTTGTTGTTGAAGGCTGTAGCATGTTGTACAAATGGTGAGCAGAGCCAATGGCGTCCAGCAGAGGCTGCTTTATTTTGCATCCATGCAATATCGAATTATGTTTCAGTTGATGAAGCAGAAGTCATGCCCTCGGTATGAATGCTTTCTGATTTTTCTTCTGTCCTCAAAGAAAGTCAAATTAAAAAAAAGGCAGTCCTTATGTCTTGACTGAGCTCAAGTTGTTATTCTTGCTGTCATGGTTAAGCTGTAGGATTGCATGCCCTCTTTTGGTTAGTATAAATGAAACAGAGCTGGTTTTCTGTTTCATGATTTATTTGGCAAGTGAGCTATCAACTGAAAATGTGAAATCTCTCCTAATGATATACACACTTCTGCTCAGAAACTCCTTCCATGGAGCTTGACTGATGATTTCTCACAAATAGCATGCTTGTTAATTTGCTCTCTACTATTCACGGTATCCTAGGATTGTGGCATAGCGTATTCACCTGAAAGGCCGAGTAGTGAAAATGGAAAAGGCTGTTGTTTTGGTTTTTAAAGAGTAAATTCTCAAAGAAGGATAGGACAGAGTGATCTCAATGGCTGGAAGAAGACATCAGTTGACTTCACAAATTTGATTCTCCCGTTGATGACTGATAATAATGAGAATGTTTGTGGCTTGGTAGATGCATATCTGGAACTTGGAAATATCATCTATTTCCCTCGGGTGACAGTTTCTATATACTAATTGTTTATCAGCCTTTCCATCTTTTTATGGTGTTTCTATATTAATTGTCTTAATGTGTGCCGTGGTTTGCTATGCTCAGATTATGGCTTTGCTTCCAAAGCTTCCTCAGCAGCCAGAACTCCTTCAGACTGGTAATAAATTGTTAATATTTTGACAATTTTCTATTTTGTCTATCACGTGGAAATTGGAGGATGGGCATATATAAATTACTTCAGGGTCTTTCGTGGCTGTTGAAGGGTGGATTTGAGCTATACTCATCCTGGATCTAATGATAGTGTTTTTGCTGGGTGGTGTCACATATCATTTAAATGTTTCAGTGTGCTTGACAATTGGAGCTTATTCAAAATGGCTCGATGCTGCATCAAGTGGACTCTCTATATTGCCTCTGGTCATAGATATTCTTCTGAGTGGAATGGGCACATCTGAAGATTCTGCAGCAGCTGCGGCTCTTGCATTCAGGCATCTCTGTGATGGTACAGTGCTTTTTACACTGCTTTTTGCCTAGATACTCTCTCTCTCTCTCTCTCTCTCTCTCTATATATATATATATATATATATATATTGTATTCTACACTGCTTTTTGCCTAGATATTACATGATAAAATAAGGATATCTGTACTGGTTATAGATTGTCGAAGAAAGCTCTGTGGATGTTTGGAGGGCCTGTTTCATGTATATCATAGAGCAGTTAGTGGTGATTTCAAAGTCTCTGCTGAGGACTCATTGCATTTAGTTGAGGCGTTAAGGTATGCTGGTTGATTGAGAACATTTAGTTGTTAATTTTGCCTTGTGGTGTAAACTTTTGTTTGAATACCTCATAATTATGTCCGTTCATTCACATACTGTCCTTCAGTGTTGTCATAACGGAGCTTCCTCCTGACCATGCAAAGAAAGCTTTAGAAGCATTATGCCTGCCCGTTATTACACATTTACAGGTTGGTTTCTTTCTGGTCTATGTGTTCAGTTGGCCCTCCATCAAGATTATTCTCAGCTTCATAAATTTTGAACTCCAGGGGATCATAAACCAAGGTCCAGAAGTAGTTGAGAAGAAACATGCTCGTGATTTAACCGTCCATATTGATCGGATTGCCTACATTTTTAGGTTGGTCATAAATTATGGAATTGACATTCTTTCTTCCATGTTTTTTCTGCTCATGTTCCTTTCTCCTCCCTTATAACTTGATGGAAGCCAGATATGTGAATCATCCTGAAGCCGTGGCAGATGCTATTCAGAGGCTGTGGCCAATTTTCAAAGCAATCTTTGACCTGTGAGTGCATAAATCTCTATTTTGAATTGATTCATCCTGTGGAAAGAAATTGCTTCACTACCCTCATATGTTTTTTAAGTGGTTTTGATGATTTGCTGCAGTCGTGCTTGGGACATGCGAACGATGGAATCTCTTTGCCGTGCTTGTAAATACGCTGTGAGTGTGCTAAACTATTCTGCACTGAACTTTTGGGTGTTCATTGCTTTTGTCCACCCCTTAATAAATTTCCGGTAAAGAAATTATCAATACGCATTTGGTTCACTGCCCTTAGCTTAGCCTTTTACTCATCTAAAACTAGAAGTGGATCACTTCAACAAATCAGAAGAAATTAGAGGATATGAATATGCAGTGCCTTGAATTGGCTCACCTAAATTGCCATATTCATGTTAATAATCATGTGATCATTGCATGTGTGTACTATATAAAATGTTTCACTTTTGTGCGGTAGATAAGAGTTGATGTAAATGCTGGATGCAAAACTATTTTGTCACCATCAATTGTCTATCTCAGGTTAGAACTTCTAAGAGGTTCATGGGGATCACAATAGGTGTGATGCTGGAAGAAATACAAGGTCTATATAACCAGCACCATCAGCCTTGTTTTCTCTATCTCTCTAGCGAAGTTATTAAGGTACACTAGCACTCTGAGCTGTGATTTGCATCATATTTATGAGTGCTATATGCTTAAACATGCAATAAACATTTGGATGCAGATTTTTGGTTCTGATCTTTCTTGTTCAACCTATTTAAAAAATTTGATTGAAGTGCTTTTTAAGCAAACGACGTGCCTTCTCCCCAACATCAAGGTATGGCTTGAACAAGCAATGAACTACGTTTTTTTTCTGCAGAGAAGCATGTTCTGCTGACTCATTTAAATCCTTCATTTTTCAGGAGTTCACTGCTAGACCAGATATAGCAGATGATTGCTTTTTATTAGCATCAAGATGCATTCGCTATTGTCCGCAGTTATTCATACCATCAGAAGTATTTCCTTCATTGGTTGATTGTTCATTGATTGGGATTACTGTTCAACACAGGTTTGGCCTCTTCTCTCTCTCTCTCTCTCTCTTGCGCGCGCGGGCGTGCATACGAAACATTTGATCAGCCTGTAAATTCACAAGGTGTATGCGGTGTTTGGGTTTATCAGTTCAACACTGGTTGAATGTAGTTGGACCATGTTGACTCAAAGACGATGAATGCTAAATTACTGAAATCATGTGAAAATAGAAGAGATGAAACATAAGATGAGTTAAGGAACTCCTTTATAAGGGGAACTGCTCGAGCATCCTATGCTCCATAAGATATACCTATTGGAAGTTGAAAAGAAAGATATTCTCCTCTTCTCATCGTGTGCATTCTGAACACAATGATTGTTGCTGATAATTCCTTATCTTGCATTTTGTTGTGGAAATTTCTTTTTTAGCGTCTATTCATAAGGTAAGCTGTTCCTAAACCTATGATTATTTGTCAATTGTGTTACCTTGTAGGGAGGCCTCGAAATCAATATTGGGCTTCTTAACCGATATATTTGATTTAGCACAAGCTCCTATGGATAAGCAATACGTATCCATCAGGGATAGTGTGATCATTCCACGAGGACCATGCATTGCAAGAATTTTGGTGGCCTCATTAGCTGGAGCTCTTCCAAGCTCTAGATTAGAGACAGTAAGAACTAGTTCTCTCTCAATCACTTGCCCATTTTGCGCATCAAGTTATACCTCAAAAAGGGAACCGAGATTGTTCATTTCACCTGGTCCTGCTTTTTCCAGGTAGCATATGCACTATTAGCATTAACACGAGCATACGGAGTTCAAGCATTGGAATGGGCCAAGAACAGTATTTTGCTAATTCCATCAACAGCTGTAACAGAGGTGGAGCGCACACGGTTTCTACAAGCATTATCTGAGGCAACATTGGGGACCGACATCAATGCCCTGATGGTTCCCATTGAGGAGCTATCCGACGTCTGCCGAAGAAACAGGACAGTTCAAGAGATTGTGCAAGGAGCCCTGAGACCGCTCGAGTTGAACCTGGTGCCTGTATCACAGTAAGGCTGATCGGCATGGAGTGGCCATTTTGATTAGGCCTTACGTGTCAGTATTGGTCGTTTTGTGTATAAGGTTGTTATAATTTTTTTTTCATGGTGCTTTCGAGTTCTCATTCTCCGATTTTTTAGGAGATTTATTGCCCCCCCTCAAATGTTTTTCGGATGGGACAGACCGCGTTCTGTTGTATTTTCTAGTGAGATGGTTGAGAGTGGTTTCGGTTCTTTGATTTATCAATTTTTGGGGTATAATTATTTGTATAGAGGATTGTAATTTCTTTCTGTGCGATAATTTACAATGGAAAAAGAAAATTTAGAAGTTGAAAAATGAGGTGCCTTTTTTCTCTAATCTTAACATGTGCTACGGGAATTCTGATTCGGGAATCGTTGACTTTTTTGAGCGTGTGCATTGCTTTGACTTTTTAAATTTTTGTAAACCATGTAGGATGTAGCCTTTTACAATCTGATTCTCAGTGCAAAACGCCAAAAAATATTTTGAAATGTGAGTCCCATTAATTTCTTGAGTGTATTTTTTCCTGTTTTCGAATTTTGAGTTAATCGAAAGTAGAAAAGACTAAGAGGGTTTTGGGCTTGCAGTAAAATGTTTTTGTGATTATTGACTTTGTTAGTAATTTATCGAGTAATTTCTGGATTATATTGGAAAGTTGCATGGTTTATTTATTGTTCAAACTAATCATATTGCCTCGTAGTGAAGAGAGTGTAGAGAAGTTGGAGATGATACACGTGGGAACTTTTTTATAGGTTACCCGCTACTCTTAGGTAATATACCTAAGGGATAAAAGTAAAGTATTTCTTGTTCTCAAGGCAAGTGCTCAAATAATTTATGAATCAATCAAGTTCAGTCTTATATATATGAGGACGAAACAACTCTCCAAGCATGAGAATTTCCAAGTCTTGTTGGAAAGACAACTAATTTTACTAAAAACACAAATACAATTAAATAAGGTCTTTGGAAACTTAAATAATATTTATTAGACCTTGAATATATGAGCAATAGGTACAGTCGATTATAGATCTTCAAGTTCTACTAGTTCCAAAGTCTCTGAATTAATAGCCTTTAAGAAATGTTTGCATGTAAACTCATCCTTGAGTTTCCTTTATTTTCATCTTCATAGTAGGGAGAAAGATCCATATTATTGAATGTTGCTAGTGTACCCACTAGGGAGTGCAATTTTGTAGGCGTCGTCCTAGTCCTTTGTAGCACTTTGAAAGGTCCATTGGCCCTAGGCTTCAACTTCCCATGACGATCCTTGAGAAATCTTTCCTTCCGAAGATGAAGCCTAAGCTGTAGGCTTTCAATGTTTATTTGCTATTTCTTGATATTTCATATTGTGCTTTATGATCCTTTCCCAAATCTGCCTATAAAGCTTCCTTAGATAATTGGCATGCTCCTTGACATCTCCATTAAAGTGTTGGAAATCTTTCAAGGAGCTTAATTGGAAGTAATTTGTATTAATAGAACTTTAGCTCAAGCGAAATTTGCTGACAATGGTCTTCAACCGATTAACAATTTCAGTTTACCCATCGATTGAGGGATGATGAGAAGAGTTTAATTGAAGTGTTATGCCTAACTATTTTCAAAGTGTGCGCCATAAATACCGATAAATTTTAAATCTTGATTATATTTCATTTGTCTTCAAAATACTGTGAAGTTTCATAGTCTCTTGAAAGTAGAGGTTCATATATGAGTTTCATCCAAGGTCTCTTTTTTATTTTTTCGATTGGCCATTCAAGGTCATGTTACATGGTACAAAATGTTTCTCATCAACAACCACCATAATTGAGTCTTCACCCCTCCGTGTCCTAAGAAAACCAACCATAAACTTGAGGCTTACATTTTCCCAAGGGATTGTGGATACCAGTAATGGAGTGTACAAGCCAGTAAATTAAGCATGACTTTTGGCAATGTAACAAGTTTTGCACCGCTCCACGTGTCTCATAACATCTTTCTTCATCCGAGGCCAATAAGTTTTTTTTTTTTACAAGAAAGAGCATCTTGTTTCTTCCAAAATGATTGGCTAGTCCTCCACCATGGGCTTTATTGATCATGGCTTCCCTTAAAGAACTACTTCTTGATACGTAACAACAATTACTTTTAAGAAGAGATCCATCTTGCAACAAGCATTGCTGATTAAGACCTTTTGAACAATCTTCTTAAAGTTTGGATTATCTTCGTAAAGCTCCTTGATCATATCAAAGCTTAAGATCTTCATTTGCATTGTGGATAGCAATGAATACTTACAATTTAATGCATCCACCACTCAATTAAGAGCTTCAGCTTTATGTTTGATAAGAAAAATGAAAGCTTGAAGCTACCCATCTAGCATGCCGGATATTGAGTTTATGTTAAGTATTATGTACTCAGGGCTTCATGATCTAAATAAAGAATAAATTTTGAATAATAGATAATGTTGCCAATGATCCAAAGCTTAGATAATAGCATAAAATCCATTATCATAAGTAGAGCAATTCTTGCAAGAATTATTCAACTTCTCATTAAAGAATGCAATAGGCTTTCTCTTCTTGGCTAAAAAACGCATCAATTCCACACTAGAAGCATCACAATTAATTTCAAAGACTTTATTAAAATTTGGAATTGCAACAATAGGAGCCTCAGTACATTCATTTTAAAGAGTTCGAAGTTTTGTTGTGCCGCTCTAGTCTATTTGAAAACCAACCCCCCAAAAAAAAAAAACATTCAGTGATAAGAGAAATGATAGAGTTGAAATACTTGATAAAGCAACAATAAAATAAGGCCAAACCATGGAAACTCCGAATGTATGTATAGATGTAGGATCGAGCCAACATATGTTGCATCCACCTTGCTAGGATCTATTTTGATGCCTACTTCAAAGACAACATAGCCTAGGAAGGTATGGTTATTGGGAAAAAAAAAACTTACAGCTCTTTAAGTTGGCAGATAACTTTTGCTTTCGTAGAATTTTGAACTTTGACAACTTGGTGAAGATGCTTCAAATGTTGCTCTTAAGTAGAATAATAAATAAAAATGTCATTAAATTAAACAATAATATAACTGCCAATAAATGGTTTAAAGACTTGATTCATAAGGCGCATAAATATTCTAGGAGTATTAGAGAAACTAAAAGGCATGACTATCCATTCATAGAAGCCATCTCTTGTGTTGAAAGCAATTTTCAACTCATCTCCAAGTTTCATTCAGATTTGATGATATCTACTTCGAACGTCAACTTAGAAAAGATAGTAGCATCATATAGTTGGTCAAGAAGATCATTAAGTCAACGGATGGGAAAATAGTTCTTGACGGTGATCTTGTTCACCGCTCCACTATCAATGCACATGAGCCACAATCCATCCTTCTTTGGTACAAAAAGAGCAGGGACAATACATAAACTCATGCTTTTTCTCATAGGAAAATTGTTTAAAAAATCTTAAACCTACTAAATTTTGACCAATTTAGTCATAATTTTTTTAATTTTATCAATTGAGTTTTAAATATTTTCACGTTTTACTAATAAAGTCTGTCAATCCAATTTTAACAAGAAATTGCTAACATAGACATTGGCCGTTTTACGTGACACAATTGATTGGAGCTTATCACAATGTCAGAAGAGGTGCAAAGGAATTAGTGGAAATTTCAAATAAGTACCTAAAAGTAGGGTTGTTTTCCCAAAGAAAGCCCAAAGCATACCATATTTCAAATAAAAATTTAAAATATCAAGTCAATCTTAACTAAAGATACGATCTTACCATAATCTTTTCTAACTACCGAAATAGGCAAAGAAAGTCCAAGTGAAAAACTACAATCCCTAAAAAGGGCTGTATGATTTGAAATTGACTTAGCCATTTTAGGCAAGGTTTACTCAGATTCCCTTTCGCAAGAATGACTCCACACCATCAGGTCTCTGTTAGAAACTTCCTTTTAGAAAAACCAATTCATGATGATGGTTTTGACTTCTTCCTCCTCCCTCGTGCCCATCTTCTCATAACGGGGTTTTCTCCACAACGGCCCTACAAAAAAAATATAAAAAAAGAATATAAAATACCGTAGCAGCCACCATCTCCACCTTCCCCCAACCTTTGACTCTCTCTCCTCTCTCTCTCTCTCTCTCTCTGTCTTCTGAAATGTGAATTCGCAGTCGCCATCATTGTGAGATCTCTCTCTTTCTCTCTCTACAACTCTTGGCGCTCCATATCTCTCTCCTCTCTCTCTCTCTCTCTTTCTCTCTCTAACAATGTAATCCACCTTCCGTCGGCCTGCCTCGAAGCGACCTTCTTGGCTGGCTCTCCATCTCCCACCGCCCTCCGCCGACAGTCGACCCGAAGATGGTGCCCGCCGCCGCCGCGTCGTCCCGGAAGAAGCCCCTCTACTCCTTCCTGACCCACAACCTCGCCAACCTCACCATCCCCTCCTCCTCCTCCTCCTCCTCCTCCGCCGCCGCCGTTCCTCTCTCCTCTTCGCCGCCTCTGGACTTCGATTTCTCCGAGGTGTTCGGTCCCATCACTCCCCACCCCCTCCACTCCAACCCTCCAAACCCGTCTTCCTCCGCGTCCGCCAATCCGCACCCGCCCCCCAAGGACCCGCCCGTCATCCAGAACCGGTCCCACTCCTTCGTGGGTCCCTCCCCTCGCTACGCCCACTCCAAGTCTCTCCCTTTCATCGACTCTTCCGAAGATGAAGAAGATGAAGAAGACGAAGAAGAAGACGGTGCTGATGGTGATGAAAAGGGCGGGATTTTGGACGGGAACGAACGAGAAAGCTCGGATCTTTGTGGCGCTGATGGCAAAGAAATCGCCAAGAGCGGTGCTAAGATCGGGCCGGGGGACTTCGAGATACTGCGAGTGGTGGGGAAGGGTGCTTTCGGGAAGGTGTTTCAGGTGAGGAAAAAGGGCGGGCACGGCGAGGACGGAAAGGGCGATGGGCTATACGCGATGAAGGTCATGAGGAAGGAGACGATCATCAAGAAGAACCACGTGGATTATATGAAGGCCGAGAGGGATATTCTCGCCAAAGTCGTGCACCCCTTCATTGTCCCGCTCCGGTACTCTTTCCAGGTGATGTTGCTTTGTTTCCAGATGCAGAGCTCTGTTGTTGGACTTCAGCTGTGGATAGGTTGTGCGTTTCGGAGAGTTATTTGGCTGTTCTGGGATGCGATGCGAAGTGAAATTTGTGCTGTTAAAGGATAGTTAGCTATTTTGCTAATTGGATTATGGAGACTTCTTTAGTTTTTCTTGTATGCAAAGTGAATGTGCCTCCGCTTAAGAGTAGTTAACTATTTTGCTTGATTGCCTCTCATTAATGGCTGAAGACAAGTTCACTATGTGGACTTGTTGAAACAAGTATGAAACTATTAGGCTGTTAGATAGAGCAGCATAATTTGCCTTTGCCATGCAATACTCGAAGTGCTTATCGGCACTTAAAAGTAGATACAGACTTTTCATTATTTTTTAGCAGGCTGCAAGTGTCGAAAACTGGTGCTTTTGGCAATCGTGACTTTGCCCATTTTTCCACGGTTGGAGCCGATTGGCCTTGGTCACGAGACAGTGTGGCGCCTGATGAGTTTATTCATCATTATCTCTTTTAGGTTGTGACACATTTCTCTTCTCTTCCTTTGTCCACTTGACAGACCAAGTCAAAGCTTTATTTGATCCTGGACTTCATAAATGGAGGGCATCTCTTCTTTCATCTTTACCGACAAGGGATATTTAGGTATCTCATGACTTGAACTCTTGAATCACTTTCTAATGTGATTTGTTTGCAGCTGTTCTAACCAACTAGTCTTGTGTGGCGGCCAGTGAGGATCAGGCGAGGTTTTATACTGCTGAGATAGTATCTGCTGTTTCACATCTTCACAAATGCGGAATTGTGCACCGGGATCTTAAACCTGAAAATATTCTCATGGATGCTGATGGACATGTAATGCCACGTAACTAAGTTTTTCAACAGAAATATGCATTCTCCACATGATTCTGGTTTTATTCATTGTTTGAATCAGCATTCAATATCTGTTCTTCTAACAGGTAATGCTTACTGACTTCGGTCTAGCAAAGGAAATCGACGAATCAAGCAGATCAAATTCGATGTGCGGAACCACCGAATACATGGCTCCTGAAATTTTGCTTTCTAAAGGCCACAATAAAGATGCGGATTGGTGGAGCGTTGGGATACTTCTGTACGAAATGTTAAATGGACAGGTAATGCTCTGTACGTATGGGTGGTTCATTGCCCAATTCATTCTAACCTAACATATGCCAGCCCTGCCTTGCTTTCAGTTATTCTCATATCTAGGGAGGTCAGTCCGCCTTTTTCAACTGTGATTCCTGGAATCTCAGATGAAATTGGTCATTTTAATGTATTGGCTGGCATGATAAGCGTTGGTCTGGGCATAAAATAGGTAGAAAAGGTAGAATCTAACACGATAGCTTTATGCTTTCCCACTTTCTGCATTGCCCAGGGCTGGTAATGACTAAGACATTCAATAAACAAATCTACTGCCTATAATCTCACTTTTTTTCTGGAATTACATTGTTCTTGTAATTTTTGCAGCCACCGTTTACACATGCAAATAGACAGAAGCTTCAGCAGAGAATTATCAGTGAGAAAGTTAAACTGCCACCACGCTTGACTAGCGAAGCTCATTCTTTGCTCAAAGGAGTAAGTATTTGTTCAATGCAAGCTTTTTATTTTTTATTGTGCAAACTGACAAATTATTACAATCGGTTGTTTCCTCTTCTTTGCAGCTGCTACAGAAGGAACCATCTAGAAGATTAGGAAGTGGACCAAAAGGTGGAGAAGAGATTAAGGGTCACAAATGGTTCCGGTCAATCAACTGGAAAAAATTGGAGGCTCGAGAGGTGCAACCAAATTTCAAGCCAGATGTTTCTGGAAAAGATTGTATAGCGAACTTTGACAGATGCTGGACTGCAATGCCTGCAGATGACTCACCAGCTCCAACACCTACTGCAGGTGAACATTTTCAGGGTTATACCTACATTCCCCCTAACCCTTGGCTTTCATCCAATTCTGCAGAAGGGTAACACCCATCATAGCAGCACTGGAAGTGGGAAAATAAGCTACTGTAAGTTTGCATTAGTTGAGGGAATTAGAGATGACCACAACTCACCATTGCTTAATTTAAGTATATTCTGACTGAATTGCTTGGTTTGATGTTTTTAAGCTGTAGCTACTTGTACCCGCTGTATATCTTTACTTAATTTGTTGTTTAGGGACATCCCTTTAGTAATCAAATCTGCTTCGTCATTTCTACTTTTTTTATTAGTGCTTCTTCATTTGTTGGTGTTGCCTATATAAAGGAAGGCTTATTTTGGTACATGAGAAGAAGTCTGCACTTCACCAACTGTACTCTCCATGATTCCTTTACAGTGATAAAAAATCAAGAACCTGACGGCTGCACCGTTGTATTGCCTTGTTATTTATTTATTTTAAGACGCAAATTATTTAAGCCAATGCTAAGAGCTTGTTCCTGTAATTCGAAGTAATCTATTGTGAAATTCATATTTAAGCTCACTTTTGAGGTTCATTCAATAGTTTCCTGTTGTTTTTCCCTTTTTAAAATAATTCAAACAAAAAGAGGCAGTTGATTTTGAGCTTTCCCTGGGGCCACTCTAGCTTGGGTTGATAAGTTGGCGATGTGAGAGAGAGGCCTTTCTTTCTTTTGGGGTCTGAGTATCTCATTCCAAATGAGAGAGAGAAGGGATGAGGGGGCGTCATCTTGAAGGTGACAGAGTGTAAAAACGAGTGGCAGAGACAAGCATTCAAAACTACAATTAGAAAAGCAGACGAAAGAATCTAATTCTACTGCTCTTTTCCTACAAAATAAGCAATATGTATAATGACTAACTCACAAAAATCTAGACACCCAGAATACCTCCTTTGATAAAATAAAGGATTTGATGCGACCCTTGATGGTGTAGGGTGGGGAGAAACATAGTTGTCTAGAGAGCAAAACTTCTTCGTGAAGGTTACTGAAAAAAATGCAACTTAGTTGGAAGCTTTCAGAAGTGCATAGTGAAGAGGATGATAAGAGTGGAATCTAGCTTTATCCAAACTGAAGCGATGTTATGGATGCAGCTTTAGAGCTAGACACTTCACTGGCTCATGCTTAGTTTTAAATTGCTACTTCGTGTGGGATCTCCAAGCATGAACCCATCTTTGGTGGAAGGACTTGAGCTAGTTCTCTTTTTCTTCTGTCCAGATTATATTGGTATCAACACAAAAGTTCTTCCTAGAATCTAGACAAAATAAAGTAGGAGTAGCATCAAATCCCGACTAGTAAAGATATTATGATCAGTTTTAGAAAGCATTAAGAAGGTGTGGTATACTAAAGTTATTTCTTTTGTTCTAAATCACAATTGCTGGAATTGCATATTTGAAGATAGAACCAATGCTTTTTGTTGCTTCACGGAAATAGATTATGAACGTACGACCACTCTTTTTTCTCAATTTGTGGAATAAGAGCAAATCCACAGTAAAAGTAGGTCTCTTTGAGTGTAGAGGGAGCCCTGAGAGACCTGAAGAAAAATTGACTAGCTAGGTCTCTCATTTCTGTCCCTCTGTTCTGTTGCTTTATAAAAGCTCCATCCTTCTTGTTCTGTATAAACCCAATTTTCCTGCTTATCATTTTCTGAGAGCTGTTTACTGGGGGGTAGTCAAGAGTGAATAGCCATGAACTATAATAAAAGAAGCAACGACTCCCTTTGTGAGAGGTCCATCAAGATGGTGACAAACATCCTTAGGTTGTCATCTCTTTCAATAGCCAGCATGAGCTTAGGAACCACTAGTCGTCCAGATTTGGCTAGAAGTCATAGCTTTGCCAAGGATTCTTCCATGATGGCTGAGGAATTGGCTGTTCAGCAATCTCCTGGTACCTGCCGATCACAAGAGCCACTGAGCTGGTCGAAGCCCATTTCATACTTGGTGGAGCTGGAAGATGGGACCGAATCTGCTCATGTGCTTCGTGATGACATGAACGTCGATGGTATGGCTTCTGACTTTATCGAACGGGTCAACAAGAAGAATCGACATTATTCCCGCGAAGCATATGAGAATTCTCCTATCATCTTGCCTCCTCCACCTCGTGTGCCGAAGTACATAGCTACGAAGTACAAGTAGCTATGTGTCTCTGCCTGTTCAGGGTAATTTAACTTTCGTATTGTTCAAAAAGAACGTTAATCTTGTTTTCCGTTACCTCCTCCTATCAGTGAAATAAGGTTTGTGGAAAGTTCATATGCAGCTAGCTCCTCTCTCTCTCTCTCTCTCTCTCTCTCTCTCTCTCTCTCTCTCTCTCTGTGAGGCTGTCTTGGCTTTGCTGGTCAGTTCTATGCAAATCAAACGTTCCTAACTTCCTCTTTTGACTTCATTCCACTTTCTTATTTTGTTGGATAATTCTAGTGCACTTGTGGGTGTCCGAACATTTTAGTTTCTTGATTGGTGGTGGCGACCGCTGCAAATTTTCATTGATGTGTTATTTACATGGGAATTTCATGTAAAATGTCCATATTTTGTCCTTTAGAATTTCGCCAAATTCCTTTGCTCGCGACCTTAAATCGGGACTTTCGATCCGCTATCTTTGTCAGTTCGGTTTTTAGCAGCGGCAGTTCTCTCTCGAAATGAAAAGAACCCTGAAGTATCCAATGCTCCACTTTCTATCCTTGACGAATAAGTCGGCTTTAGTCGTCTTTTGAAACAAGTTTCTTGCATAGAAGACAGTCTTTCTGGGCGAATCTTTGAAAGGGTGAACCGGCTGACGTTTTTGAATCTCGTGTTCCGCGAAGGACAAAGACGGTTGAACAGTTCTGAGGGCGAAGTTAGGGTTGGACCTTCCAAATTGTTGAACGGTATCACCTCTGTTCGTCGAATCTTCCCAATTTCTCCTCTAGTTTGGATTAAATGTCACGAAGGACCATCATATGACGTTTCAAAACATTCTACTAGTATTCCGTCCAACTCCCGGAATAAATTAAAGAAAGTATAACCTATCCTGTCAAGTTCCCGTGTCTCTCAATAAATGACGATATCGCCCATCTCATCAAATAATGCGGCAAACCAAACAGCGTAGATTTTTGAAGAACTAAATAGGCGAAGTGTGCACGAATGGCATGTCATATTCACGGGAGTTTCTTAGTCACAATCCTGTATAATCAAGTCCCTTTTCTTGTACATGACGTATGTTGTGTTCAATGGAATGTGCTCCTCGGACCGAATTAACCGCTTACCGCTCTTACCAGGTTAAGAAGTCTTCTTAAACTTGACATCAACCCGTCCGTATAATATTATAAAATGTTAAGTGGGAACTTAAAACTTTCAGTAATAATTGGCAGGAAATATCTTTCGTAGGTGAATATATCCCTTTCACATAATTTCTAACTTTCATACGTGGAATAAGATCTTCAAACGTTTCCCAAACAACTTTCCCATGTGAACTGGTGAAACTATCGAAGGAAAAAGTAATCACTAGCGCATCAAGCAGTAAGCAATATCATCCATAAATGTGAAAGACCACTAGCACCATATCCGTAGTCCCTTTGGCATTTTGCTATCCAGTTTCAGACATGGTCGGTGTTGTGGCCCTTTTTGAGCCAACCCAAGTTGCACGAGATCCATGAACAGATTGAACCGATCAGAAAGGGCCAGCGCCACTAGTTGTCTGCTGTGTAAAAGGATAACCAAAAAGAAACCAAGCGACCCAATTATTGTAGCTTATCTTATCCAAGATCACGATCTCAATCGTGTCTCTCGATACAAGTAAACAAAAGATCTGCCCCCACCCCTACCAGCCACTGGTGGGACTCAGTTCGATTCTCTTTCGCTCTCACGGATGCACTACGTGAACCGGTAGATATTGAAATCAGCAGACCCCACCAATAAATGAAAACAGCAATGAACGGAGAGATGGTTTTGTTAGTTCAGTTTGGGGCTTCACAGATACAGGCCCAGACCAGACAAAATGACCCAAGAATCTAATAGGCACAGAACAACAACATTAACGACACGACAAAAGACACGATCATCCCATCTTTTCCGTTTGTCTGTACAGATCAGCGACGACCCTATCTTACCTAACCTAAGTTTTCACGGGGCTTTAGATAAACCCTTTTATGACGGCCCCGGAAGTGCTCATGCGACGCTGATCCTGTTGTCACCCTTGCTCAAGCTCTGGGTCATCTGGAAAGCCGAAAGTCTTCTGGACGACTCACTTTGGTCCGAAGGTGATGCCAGATTCGGTGACAAGTGCGAGAGGTCCTTCGGTGGCATCAGAGATAAGTTGAGATCATAAATAGCTGGAGCATGACGAGCTGGAAGAACGGGAACTGGGCGCACTAGCTTCGCTGGAGAGTTGTCGAATTGTTCCCCTTGTCCAAGGCTGAGATTTTCCACAGGATTCTGTACTTGAACTGGTAACACAACGGGCGTAATTGCCACTGTTGCTGGCATGATCGAGAAACCTGACATGTTGCTGGTCTCTAAGGGCACTGTTGGTGTTGGTGGTGCAGGATATGACTCATTCGCAACATCTACTGGAGGAGCTTGCTCTTCCATCATTGCACCAGCAGTGAACTTGAAAAAAACACACAACCAGTCATTAGTCAATAGCTTTTTCTTTTTCCCCGTACAAAGCACTCATCATATTTATTTACACAAAGAAATGAGAGCGGGTTTTGATTTGTAGTAGCCCAGTACTTGAGAAATCACGACCCGAGCATTTCATTTGTTAAGCTCAACTTCGCAATTATAAAGCCACCCACATAAAAATTAGTTAAACATTTGCTCATCATTTACATAATATATTACTAAAAAAACAAGCAATGGCTAGTTGTTGGCAACCTCTTGAATGCACTCCAGTAGCAGAGAGAACAGGCAAGAGAGATAACAAAGTCCAAGTTCCAAACTTTAAAACGTGGAAGTCATGAGAAGACCATATTCCTTCCCCAACTAATCCTAAAAGGACTGCTCACCAAAGAGAAGTCAACACCAAGGAAACGAATGCTATAAGCTGTAGCAATATGAAGCAGCCAACAAAATATAGACAATGCATTAATTTTCCGCAGAAAACAGGAACAATTATCTCATAGAACTCATACTGGGAAGCAAACTCTCTGTATCAGTGGTGATATCGAACAGGCAAACCAAAACTGAGCCAGACCAAACAATTTCTCATTCATAAGATTACAATTCACAGCACTGACGAATAAAAAAGAAATCAGGTAAAAGGTGGAAATAGTCTTACTGTATCAGTGGTGATATCGAACAGGCTAGTCCGGCGGCGACGGCGATTGAGGTTGCTCCGGCGGAGAAAGTATTTCTGGGCATGACTCGCAACCTGGGTCGGCGTTCGAGTTTTCACAAAGTTCTTTGAAATGCCTCTCCAATCACCCTTTCCTACTTTCTGCAATCCGAGCAGGAACAGCCTATGTTCCTCCTCTGTCCACGGGACTCCTGATCACGACAGATGAATAGCAGAACATCATCAATTTACAGTTCATGGTAAGAGGTTCAAAGTTGCACTAACATTGAGGTGAGAGAAAACCATCGATACATCACATCTCGACTAATCCGCACTAGCGACGAACATACTTTCAATTCGAAACTCAATCGAAAGAATAAAAGATTGAACTTGAACAAAGAATCTCTTCAGGCAAGAATCGGCCGATACATCTGTGCTTCGAGTCAATCCATAGATGGGAAAAAAATTAAATTCCTACGGCAGTCATCTATCTAGAAAATCGAAGCCAGGGAGAGAAATCATAGGTCCGATCGGAAGGGATTACAGATCTCCGGTAGCAATCATTGAAACTTCTCAATCTCAAGAAATGATTAAGCAGATTCACTATGAAACGGGAGGCGGACCGTTTGGCATGATCTAAGATACTAATCGAAATCATCGCCACGCGAGAACAACCGGAAGGCATCGATCGATGATCTAATCAGTAAACAGAACAATCTCAAAAGCAACGCAGAGAATACGGGGGCGTAAACAAGAGATCAACATCGGCGAGGATTTGTTTGGATCGTTACCTCGCTTGCGCTCGCGGCCCGCACCGCCCTTCGAGCCGTGCACGACGGCGTCGTCGGCGGACGCGTAGCCGGAGGCGGCCGCCCCCAACGCGTCGTCCTTGCCGCCGCCGCCGCCGCCGGGGGCCGCGTCCTGGGGCTGCTCGTACTGCGACAGGTTGTTCAGGCTCACGCTCTTCCTCATCGAGTCCACCACCACCCTGACCCCGAAGAGCATGAACTCCCCGGCGCCCGCGGCCGCGGCGGCGCCGGAGGAGGGGCCCTCGCTGGAAGAGGCGGCGCGCGCTTCGCTCGACATAGCTCTCTCTACTGCCTCGGCGACGGAGAACCGGCGAACGGTGGCGGAGGCGACGTTTTCCGGCGCTACCGCGGCGAGGGAAATCCGGATGGGCCGTACAGTCGTCGGCGCGGCGAGGGAGGAGAAGCGGAGGGAGGATTTGGTGCAGCGAGGCGTGTGCAGGGGGGACGGGAGCGTTTTATACGAAGGCGAGGTGGAGCCACGTGGACGGCGTGGAGGGCAGCGATTCGCCCGCGCGGTTGCCACGTGGCGCTCGGCTAATGGTCCGTCTGCGCCCCCTCGTGCCCCTGGTCCTGTCTCTCTATCATATCCAAGGAGGGAGAAGAATAAAAAAAAAGAGCGATGAAAATTTGGCGATGCCAGAAATTAAGAAAAAGAGAGGAGGACAATTGGGAAGATGATGCTAAGTGACATGCTAGCTTCTTCTTCTTTTTCTTTTTTTCTTTTTTTTTTAAATTCAAACATCATATTCCTTGTTTTTATATATAATTTTATATTGGTGTCGTTTTTTTTCAATAGGTCTGTCATCAGTCGCTTTCCTCCCGTCAAATTACTATTTCAAAGTGACAAGTCGAATTTCAAATTACTTACTCGTAAATTATATACGAACAAGGTACGCTCGGTCTAATTCGCTCGACGTAATACGTAAAACTTACGTCTCTACAAAAGTTACATCAAGGATCCTTTTGAACCTTTTTTTTTCTAATTAAAATATCCGATTAACTATAAAAGTCGCCTGTTATTTTCTATGTGAACAAAATCCATCACAAGAAAGGATTTATCGACACCGGGTGAAGAAGAGCTTTTGCCAAAACCGAATGAATCGTATGCCCTTTTGAATCCCAAGCAAGAATATACAGACACTGATGTATTTCCTTCTTCCGTTTAAGTAGGTTAAACTTGGCACCACGAATTTGAAACCATTCCAGACATTGCACAAGACAATGCGTCACTCATCTTCAATTGAACTTTGTTGGAAGTTGCATCGAGAGAAATAGAGATTCTGATGATGTCCCGTATCGAGTACAAGAAAAAAGTTAGATGATCCTCTTATTTAGCGTCGCCTTTTAATAAAAAAGGGCATCGAATCAGTCAAATGTATAAGGTCTGTTCGTATCGCGCGTGATAATTGCATCATGCTGAGACATTCGCACGACATAATTTGGATCGACAATTTGACTTTAGATTGTGCAATTAATGCGTGGCAATCGATTATAATCTATGAAAAATTAGGGTTGGGGTTCGGTAGTAGGAGGACCACTAAACCGAGTTCAATTATCACTTTTTTTATTATTATAAAATTCGATAATTAGAATAATAATAAAAAAAGGGGTATTATCTTAATTGTAGGGGAGGGGGAGCGATCATCGAGGCGAGATCGATCGATCGATCGATCCCAGTCAAAGCCACGACAGCGAGCGTGTCGATTTGACTTTTAATAATAATTTCTCCGAAGTGTCGATGTCGACCGGGTTCGATTCCGACCCCGGTAAGAACGCAATCCCCCAAAGCCGATTTTCAATTTTATTTTTTATTTTTTTCCTCTGTTTGACCCGCTAATCAGATCTCTCTCACCTTCCTCATCCTGCATTTCCCATTGATTAGATAATAGTGCGGGGGGATTTTATTTTATTTTTGAAATCGAATCGATTAAAAAAATTTAAGAGATTGAAAAAAGACGAGTCGTTTTCATCCAGATCGGTTCCGTGGGTTTTTAGGTCGAATGTGATTGGAATTAGGGAAAACGACATGAATTGTTCTTGGGTCTCGATCGAAATATGCAATGTGGTCCCTGAACTTTAGATTTGTTCAATGTAATATGTGAACTTCTAGTACTTGTTTAATTTAGCCCCCGATCTATATAAAAATGTGTCCAATGTTGTCTTTCTATTAATTAAAGTCATTTCCATATAATTTAGAGATGGAAATGAACATGAACAAAAAGTTTGGAAGGTCACTTTAAACAAATTCAAAAGTTCACGTATGGCGTTATACATTGGGTTAAACTTTAGGGACCATACTGAATAAATTAAAATTTCAAAGTCCACGTTACAAAGCAAGTCATAGTTTAATGACCATTTGTGGAGAATATTGTCCAAGCAATTCAAAAACCTATCAATCATAAACCTTTTTACTTATTACTCATTGAGTCTATCCAGCCAATTTCGATCGAAAATCGATGATGTGGATACTAGTGACACCGGTAGTGCCATATGACATAGTCTGCACTAATATGAAGAATTTTTTATAATTTTTTTTTGAATTTTTATTATTTTTTCGGATTTCTTTTCCTTTTTTCTTTCTTTTCCCTTTTCCCTTTTTTCTTTTTTTTTAGGTGGTGACCACCAAACATGGTCTTATGAGCTAGCCATGCTCGCCATAGGAGAGGGCCAACGCGGGGAGCTTCACTCGAGCCAAGTGAGACCAACCCTCACCCAAATTAGGTGAGGCCATGCAAACAAGTGTTAGCCTCGCCCATGCCAGATCTAATGAGGCCGACACTCGCTTGGGTGGCCTCACCTAGTTTGGGTGAGGGTTAATCTAGCCTAACCTAGGCGAGGGCTCCCCTTGTCAAGGCTCGCCCTCACCCGTGGCCAATGGCCTAACAAAAATATATTGAAATGTTATTAAAAATTATCTACGTCGGCATTAACTATAATATGTGGCAATGTCAGTATTTACATCAATGAATACCGGCCAAAATTAATTGAATAAACTCAATTGGTCATAAATAAAAATATTTATAATTAAATTGATAAAATTACAAGGTTAAGGACCAAATTGATAAAAGGCGCAATAGACTTATAACATTTTAGATAATTTCCCCACCATTCATGTCACTGTCGTTGCTCATCATTTCAGGGACGGTAATAATTTATTCTCCTTATCGCATAATCAAATGCTTTAGAAATCGAGGTGGAAGTCTTTTTCTAAAGTCATGCCTTTTTGGCTCATCTCTTCCCTTTATTTTATTTGTATTTTTTATTTTTTGAATTTTGCGATGTCGCGACATTATGAAAAGTGGGCGGAGCGAGTGAAATGGAATAGGAGCCGCTGAAAATTGAAGGAGGATATTCGCCCATGAGGGGCTGAGAATCTTTTCGTTATTTTATGTTATCTCGAGGTTCATCCGTACCCTTTTGGGAGAACGATAATGTTTATTATTATTATTATTATTCATGATTCATGCATTTTCATTCAATTAATGGTGGGGGTCTGTGCATAGGATAAAGCCAAAAAGATAAGGTGGTATTCGTGGGTCTCCCACCAATCAAGAACTTTCACCTTTCCTTCCCCATTCCCCAAGACATCTTGACTTTCTCCTCCCTTTGTGCCATTTGATTATCAAGTTCCATACGACCGTCCATTAAAAAAAATTCTAAAAATGATGGTCTGGATCGGTTATTAAAATAAATAAATGAATTTTTTTATAATCCATAAAAATATTTAAATATAAATTATTATTAATTATAAGGGCATTCTTCATTGACTAATTATTTCAAGTAGTATAAGAATTGTTCTAAGGAAAAAGGATACGAAAAATACATTTCAGGAAATCATTTTTGAGGAAAGAGGTGATACGTAACTAAAAATATTTCTTGGTGTTTGAATCTCACCTAAAAATCATTTCGATCTCATTTAAGCGCCGCCGATACATGTACTCGATGGAGCAAAACGTCGCGGCATGTCATGTCATTCTATGTGAAAAGTCGGGAATCTTGTGCCATCGGATTGATAGGTAATTTGATGAGGCTAAGTAGTGGCTAGAGGATCAACAACCCTTAGAGCGGCTGACTCTTCAAGAGAGTGATCGGAATGGAATGCGACCGATAGGAACATATGCTTAGGACATTCTACTTTCAACAACGCATTTCCTAGGAATATATTGCATTCGGACATTTCCGATAGAATTATGATGATGAGTGTTTATCTGGCATTTGCCAAGCATATTTAATCAGAAAACATTTTGATCGCCTAAGTAATAATTAGACAAAAGGGTTAATACCATGAAAAATCTCAAACCGATACACTTACGATAAATTTACCAAAAACTAATTTTTTTATCATGAGGAACCCCAAACTAATACACTTCTTACAAATTTACCTCAAATGACTAAAATAAATGAATACTACAGTTGTGATAAATTTATCCCAAACTAATTTTTTGATCACAAGGAATCCCAAACTAATACACTTCTTACAAATTTACCTCAAATGACTAAAATAAATAAATACTACAGTTGTGATAAATTTATTCTAAACTAATTTTTTGACTGCAAAAAACCCCAAACTAAACTAGTACATTTATGACAAATATACCCTCCGTTAAATTGGATTAATATCATAAAAAAAAACACAAAACTTATACAACTATGACAAATTGAGAATAAAATCACAAATTGATACATTAGTCAATTCTCACGTGTTTTCCAATTTAGTAATTTGATAATAAAATTTAACGAAAACTAATAAGGGTAAATTTATCACAAATTACCAATTTTGGGTTTTTTGTAGTGAAAAAATTAGTTTGGAATAAATTTGCCTTAAGTGTATCGGTTTGGAATTTCTCGTGGTAGTAACCCTTAGATAAATGATACAAAAAAGACAACCTCGAGAATATGGTGCTATTTTTTATTATTTGAATCTCGTTTTGTGGGTACGATAATAACCACTCGTGTGGCAACCGAGGGACGAGACCCCATTAACGTAGGCGTTCCTATTAGCAGCTAAGGCGATTTTCTTTACATGTCTAGGAGGGAGTAATTTTCGGACATCAAACTTTAGTAGGTACAAAATATTTTGACGCAGTCGTTGAGTAAACTATAATCATCCCAAAATTGAATGAGTTAAAAATATGACCAAAATAACCATTCAATAGAGAATTTAGGGAGATCTACGGTCGTAATTCGAATGAATGATATCTTGCAAAAGGAATTGGGTCAGGACTGGAAATTTTGCGTTCTTTTGGTAGATCTCAAAATGTCGATTTTGTTGATCCTACTGTTTCGTCCTTTTTCTTGCAAAAGAATATGCATCTCCAAAGGACGACGCCCTCTCCCATCGGGATGCTTTTAGCTCAATACAGATGGGGCCTCTAGAGGCAATTGGAGATTGGCAGACATGAGTAGTCCTATTCGAGATGATGAAAAACTTTTCCGTACATTCTCGATTCGCCTCACTTCCAATTGGGATTCACCCCTCCCTTGGGCTCGTGCCTCGTTCGATGCCATTGGCCTTAAAGAATTGTAATGTCGCGAATTGGCGATCGAAACTCTGCCTATTGAATATTTACTTCGACAGGGATCAACTCAGGCCACACTAGCTTCTTATCGGGCTGAATTCGAAAAGATTTAACCGATGAATTGGACCGAGCCTAGGCAAGCTACCCATCTAAATGGGCCGATGTACTCCAACTAGGCCCGCCCAAGCTCACCATACTTACCAAGGCCCGACCCGGCCCAATTATTGCCGTGCCTCCATCTCCTTTCTTTGTTCTCCTGAGAGCTAGAGAGAGAATTGAGAGCAAGAGAGAGAGAGATGGGAGTCGCGAGCAAAGCAGGGGATTTGGTGTTCAAGTCGTTCACGGCGGCGCTCGGCGTCGCCACCGTGTACCTGACGGCGACCTTCTCCGTCAACCTGTATCGCGGTCTCGCCTGGCACAATGCTCAATCGGTACGATCCCCCCTCCGTCCCTCCCCTCTCCGGATTCGCGTCTATCTAGAGAATCCGCCGTGTCGAGCTGAGCTCCGGCTAGGGTTTGCCTCGGTTTCCTCGATCGCGTCCGCGCTATTGGGCGGATGATCGTGCGTTTGAACTGTTGTTGCATGAGCTGCGTACGATCCTGGGCGATATTGCTTGATCTTTGCCGATCTTTTTGAATGCTTGGTATATTCTGCTTAGTTGTTCTAAGAGTAGGTTGCTTTGATGGCGAACGGAAGAATGAAATCGAAATGTTTAATGGTTAGCTTAGGACCCAATGATAAGACTGCTGCGACGAGCTGCGGGGAAAGCGAGGGAGATAAACATGTGCGAACTCGCGTTCAGTTTCAGCATGGTCTTTTTGAGCCTCTCGTTGTGGATAATTTGGATTGCGACAATCTTGTCTCGGTACTGACTGGAAAAGAGAGAGAGAGAGAGAGAGAACAGAATATTCATCTCGTTGTTTATCAGGAGAGAAGTAGGAGCGGGTGGTGGAGAGAAGTTCACTTTTTGCACCAATAATTTGGTCCTTAGGTTGATCTGTCAAACTTGGCCGGAATCTTATGTTGTGAGGTATAGATCTCATGAACGTATTGAGTCATTTTGTCCTGTTTTAAATAGGCATTTTTCAGTTTACTTGGAAAAGCAGAGAAGTATGCAAGATTTGTTGTAGTGCGATTTCATGTATACAGTCTGTGAGCTAATCTTTACTCGTGCATGATCCTGAGATTATGTGCCCGCTTGTTGTTGTGGGAGCAATTTTTTGTATTGTGATACCTTCCTATGCAATTGATTATTCTAAAGATGTGAGGCAAGTTTTCTGGTATACCTCATAGGTGTAGGCCATAAGTACTCCAACAGACACATATCATATGGAAATTAAACGTGAATATTGGCTATGTGGAGGTTGCATAGCCTTTTTTTTAAATCGAGAGGTACCCTTGTTCTTCTTATCTCTGTCCTGCTGTTTCAGACTGATCTAGCTTGCATTTTGTTGAGATATTGAAATGTTCACCAGTATATAGTCATCGAACACGGAGCTTTGAAGTACCAGAGATCAGGTTAGGGCATGATGAGATGGCGTTTGGGACAATGAATGAGTGCCTATGTTTACTAGCACTGTGTTGCTGGATGAGTTGTCAAAATCTAGCCATGGCATAATTGCATTTTTGTTAGCTGGATCTGAATGGTCAGTCAATGTAGTTATGCTGAGGATTTGCTGTTTCTAAATGCATTCTGGTATTGGTCAGTCTCAGTCAATTAATTTTTGGTGTGTTCCATGGGAAGTACCCATGATTATTATATGCTTTTGGCCTTTCTGTTTTTTAATATTTCACAAATGAGTCCTTTTGGTGGAGTCAAAGGGGGACCTTAAGTCTCCTTAGAATCTTGTGCAATGGTGAGATGCTGATGTGGGTGCATCGCTTCATAAATACCTGCAGATTTGAAGATTCTGGTGAAGTTTTGTCAAAAATAAACTCTGTTCTTACATATTTCTTCAATTTTGGCCACTGCAGAAAATTGATGGGCAAGGCTCTAACGAGGAATCTACTTGACTTATAACTCTTGTCGGTGCTGCCAATTTACGTGTGTATCAAGCAGCTTCCATTGCCATACGATTTTTGCACCTGCAATGTGATCCGGCGAGTTGGAGGATAAACCTTGTCGCTTCGGCGAGGTAGCATTAGCTTTATGTAACTGTTTCTTTTCTGTTGCTAGGGATGTTGAACTGCTTGTGACATCCTTATACATGGAATTTTAAGGCTGTCATTGAGTAGCAATTCTTTCTTCCATTGATACCCATTTTGATGGTTGCCACAGTAAAACTCAGACTTATCGAATGACAAGATGGTCATTCGGAACATCATAAAATAACAGACTGGTGAAATGAGAGCATTAGTACTATGATTCTACTTTCACTATGTTGCTGCTCCTACTATTACCTCGTATTATTGTTGCTTATCTCCCACTGGTGTCTTAGAACTTGAACCTTTGGATGCACTACTGCTAGTATCTTATCAGTCCAGTCAAGAGAAGAAAACCATGAATCTCCAATCAGTTCCTTTTCAATCAGTTAGATATGTTTTGCATTGGGTCGATAATGTCCATAGCTTTTCGCACTTGAATTGCTTTGAAAAGGAGTTTACTCATCCCCATCGTCCATAAGAGGAATGAGACGCCGACCCTCTCTTGTCTCTCATCTCTCATCTTAAGCTCTCGGTTCGGACCCGTTTCTAAACCGACGAATTACATAAGGGTTTTGCATGCGAGACGATTTGATAATGTTGATGAACGTGTTGAAGCTATTCGTTAGGAGCGGCAATAGAGAAAAAGATTGTATTTTCGCATCACTAGCTATTCACATTATGACAATAATTTTTGTTCAAGAATGCCTTCCGGGGGCCTGTGCTAACTCGCTCTTCCGCTTTTCCCTCTGTTCCGTTTCTAACTATTCCTTCAGCAGAAATTGGACACGGTGGATACGGCAATTGTATCAAGAAAATGAATAATTTGACGTAAAATATTTTCGTTATGGACGATTATTTACAGGTAAATATTTTCATTTGTTTATTTATGTAACCGATATAAATAATCGTTTTTTTTTTTGGAAATAAATTTAACTGTGAATTGAGGGGAACGATCGCTTACGATGCAGTCCAGCGATCACGAATGAAATGGGCTCTCTCGTTGGGACGGTGAAACCGAGTCAAAGCGTCAATCTGGCGTCAATGACGCCGCAGGATCGGAAGATCTCGGCGTATTTACCAGCCGACCACGTTGGTTTGCCCTGTAAATCACGCGGCAGCCCGAGGGCACACTCGTAATTTGGCGCCGGCACATGTTTTAGCGTCCGCCCGTGTGGTTTTTTGTCCGCCTTCGAGACAGGGCGAGCGAGAGAGAGCCTGCAAAGAGATCGAAGCTCAAGACACAGAGAAGAGAGAGAGGGGTCTCGGTTTCGGTTTGTTCATCCAAAGTCTCTCCCTTTCGCGTTCCGCCTCCTCGATTCCTTGAAGGGTTTTCGATTCGAAGGCGAGAGGAGGGAGATTGATAGAGGATTCGAATGCTGCTGCTCGGGAATCGGCGGGGATGTTTTCTGATTCGGTCGCGAACGCTTCGCCCCTTCCTTCGGTACCCATCTCCAAGGACTTCGCCAAGAAGAAGAGGGTACGCGCGCTCTCTCTCTATATCTCTCTGTGTGTGCTCGTTTTACCTGTCAATGCGCGGGTGCGTTATGGGTTTTGTGCGGATTCGTTCTTTCGTTTGGTGCTGTGGTGATTCTGTTGTTTGGATTTGTTGCAGGCGAACAGGTCGGCTAAGTTGAAGCAATGCAAGCTCGACGCCCGGCGTGAGCAGTGGCTTTCTCAGGGTACGCATTTTAAATTGATCCGGTCGAGTTCTTGATTTACTTCCTTTATTTTTGTGTGGATTTGCTGGATTGGTGATGTGCAACCAATCGGGTATTTGAGAAATTTCGTTCTGGGGTTACCCGACTTTGGTATTGGCGAATTTCGCGATCCTTCGCTTGCCTCTGTTTCGGTTGTTTATTCGGGGAAACGTTTGCCCCTGTGCAGTGAAGAAGAAAGGAGGAAAGGAGGTTTGGGACGGCTGTCATGGGCAGCGAAATGAAAGTTATTGCTCAATGGGGAATGCGAACGTGACGAGGGTGGCGGATGCGGAGCATTACGGATCGTTCAACCAGGAGAGTGATTCAGAGTTTCGGTCAAACAGTCCTGTTAGTTTTAACAGTGCGGCAGGCAAACATGAGTCGGGGTCCAACTATGGCGGTAGCAGCACCAGCTGCAGCAGCAGTGCCGGTTGCTGTTCAGGGAGTATTACCGAAGAGGAGGATGGGAATGATGATTGCTTGGATGATTGGGAGGCAGTGGCTGATGCCTTGGCTGCCGACGAAAACCACAAGACTCCACCCTCTGACCCACCTCCGGAAGAAAAATCTATTGGTAGATGGCAGTCTTGTGGTGTGATCCCAAATGACTCTGAAAGATCAACGTCTGAGAGTTTGGGAACAGGTTCAAAGTTTGCTCTGGTGAATTCCCGAGCATGGAGACCTGACGATGCTTTTCGGCCACAGAGCCTGCCTAATTTGTCGAAGCAACACTGTTTTTCCAATTCAAATCGGTGTCATGGTGATGGAGTCGTCCCCTGGTTTTGCCCAGGTGTCTTGCCGGTGCCTATTTCTTGTCCCATTTGCTATGAAGATTTGGACTTAACAGACTCTAGCTTCTTGCCTTGTTTTTGTGGGTTCCGTCTATGTCTTTTCTGCCATAAGAGGATTCTTGAGGAGGACAGCCGCTGCCCAGGTTGCAGAAGGCCCTACAAGCAGGATCCTGTAAAAGCAGAGGGGAGTTTGCAAGGTGGCCTCGGAACTACCTGTTGACTCATTTTTACGGCAACGCCAAGCTCTTAGGAATTCTGTGCTGTTGTACACGACGAATTTGGTCTGTCCTTCTCTGATGTCTGTTCAGCCTTTAACTAGGTTTAAGGTCTGATTTTTATGGACGTACACTTGTGGATTTTGAGTATCTAAGTTGAGTTGCTTCTCTCGAGAGTGAGTTAGGTTATTCTTACCTGTAAGAAGCATGTCCTGTAGAGGACTCGTTTTGCTATGTGAATACGCGAGGTGATATAGAAATTTCGAAAAGTATCAATGGGGTTCTTTTCATTAAATATATCCTTTCTCCCTTCTCATTCTGTATCATCTGAATTTCTGCGCTTTAACTACGAGAGGCTACCGTTGATTTATGTTGTCAAAGAAACCGAGACTGCCTTATACTAAGACTTAATCAAGTCTGGCGAAAAATGAACTTGAGATGCTTTACGACGTTTGTTTTTTGATCAATAGATCTGACTCTCTGAAGGCACAAATTTGAATGACAAAATATTGCCCCATCCAGGAGAAAACTCAGCTTCTGAATGAAGCACCTTGCGGAATGATGTTTGGGGGCTCATGCATGTAGTGCAATGAACAAAATGATTAAATGACATAAATTAAGCAAAGAAACGTTCCCCAAAAGCTCAGCTAATGATGTGCTACTTAAGAGTCAAAAACAACTGAAGATGTCCCCCTGCAGCATTCCTCGAGAAGAAAAAAGTGGCATGATGAATGTGAAGTTTCTCTCTCTTGCGTTCGACGGAAAATGTTTCTAAAACTACACAAAACGGGCGCTTAAATTATCACATAATCATATCATGCATACTTTTCTGTCCGGGCAGGTATACATAAGCTGCTAACATCATACATTCTCCTACTCATCTTCAAGTACAGACCAGTTGGTAAACCCATTTTTGGTCCTAAGAGATGTTATCGGGGTTAGACAGTGGTTCAACATGCTAAACACTATCGACCTAAGCACACATCGAGTCAACCTTACATCATGCTAGATGTTACCTCTTGCAATCATTACGACCGTCTAGTTTTATTTCCGCAAGTTAGCAAGATCATTCTAAGGAGAGAGCTAACTTACTCCTGCTGAATGTTGAACGAGAAGATTTTAATCTCGGTTCTTCCCAATAGGGTCTAGCATTTCCAACTACCCTCTACAACTTTCTTTTGTCCAGTATTTATTGCCTGAAGCTGTAGCATGATCAAAAATCATCGTCTGATTCACTTGAGGATGCTGTTATTGGTGTGTATGTCATGAAGCGCAAGGATAAGTTCTGAAACTTCAATGGACTTCCCGGAGGTGGAGATGATGGTGGGGATGAGCCTTCATTTCTGGCCACATTCTTCTTCTGTATTTTCTGAGTGATGTCCATTTTTACTCGGTCGACCATCTCAAGGAAATCTTTCACGAGAAGAAACAGTTGAAGCGGTTGCGTCCCCTTTTCTTTATAAGCTCCCACTTGATAATAGTCCGTGGTTCGCTTCAGAAGCCCCAGGACCCTTGCTTGCTCCTCTCTGATCACCTTAAGCTCCTGATCACACTCTTCTAAGAATTCTTTCATTTCCCTTTGGTAGCCTCCTCCTTTCGCCATTATCAGACATCGCCACAAGATTCCTAATTTCGACAACACGGCTTGAGAGAGAGGAACACATGTTAAACACACTTTCGTATTCAATGGTAGCTGCTCTTCTGACGTTGGAAAGTTCTGCGTTTAGATTTCCTAGCTCTCCCAATCCTAGCATCAAACACTCTTTCTGCTCTGACATATTGTCATCTGAGTCTGCACTGAATTGTCTGCTTCCTTGACCGCTAGTTCTGCCGATGTTATGGTTCTTGTTGATCAAGCAACGTTTCCCCTCAGACCAGGCAACCTGTTCGACTATGAAGTGCAGTAGAGTGGTCTTTCCATCAGTGCTTTTGATGTCGGAAAGCTTCCCAAGGGCATTTAGGTTGAAACCTTGGGCATTGCCTCTGGTGGTTCCAGCATTCAGGCGGTTCCCTGCCTTGAGAACCACTTCGAGAAGTTTGAATAAGAGGCCCCGACTTCTCAGCTCCTCGCATCCCAGTTCAAGCACTTGCAAGGATTCCTTTAGGTAAAGGACATCTGGATCATAGTTCGCCCGAAAAAGCATTGCATTAAATCGGGTGAAGGCTGAAGGAACGGCTTTCAGGATGTGGTAGAAAAAGCATTCTGCATCTGCAAGTTTGGTTGGGTTGCCACTGAATTGGAGGATCTTAGATTCTTCTTCTTTGGTGGGAGTCATTTTGGTGAGTTTCTCAAGCACGTCGCTGCTGAGTCCATGGCCCTCAAGGAGGGCATAGACAATTTCTTGACGGGATACTGCAAGTGATTTCAGGACAATTGCATTGTTTTGGGACTTCCGGGGTTCAAAAATGAAAATTCGGGATGATGAAGCAGAGTTGGGCCTGACTGAAGACGATTGCATGTTATTCCTTCTCTTTTCAGTGGATCCAGGATTCAATTCAGTGTATCCAAATAGAGTTTCGATTAGCGCATCATCAAATCTGGATTTCAGAGAAGACTGCCAATTAGTAGAAGTGAAAAGCAGGTTGAAACAAAATTTTTAGGAAAATGAAATGAGTCAAACATTATATCAAAATATTGTAAGGACATGTTACCGCAATGATCCATCGTTAATCTGATCCCACACCACCGAGTGATCGACATTGGAAATGACTTTGTCCCAATGCAATGGCTTGAGCTTCACTGGGCCATGATCTGCCCCTCTTGAGCTTTCTTCTCTTGGATTGCATGTCCTGCTTTCATCTGCTGCTTTCCCTCTCTGCGCTGGTGGAGGCTTTGTTGATGAGAACATTACGCCTGCTGCTGCTTTTGGGGGAGGCGGGGGCGGTGTTGGCATTGAAGGACCCTTTCTCCTTGGTAGGATTAGGGGTCTCAGTGGCTGTGATATCAGAGGTGGAGGTGGCGGCGGCAATGATGGCGGTGGTGGCGGCGGTGTCAGCAGAGGGGGAGGGGGTTGGGGTGGAGGAGGTGATGCCGTCATTTGCTGCATCGACATATAGGGGACTGATGCCGGAGATGGTCCTGGAGATGGTCCTGGAGTCAGCATAGCAGGCTGAGGGGGCAAAGTAGCATGTGGCTTTGGAGCTGGATCTTTTAGAGACAGTTTCCGTGGTTGCTCGAAAATACTTTCATACGACGATTCGTAGTCTTCATAGATTGGATTCACATTTATCCATGTTGATGCAGACTGTCCTAAACTCTCCGTCACACAATACACTCTTTCCTCCTCTTCATAACTAGGATTGACAACCGTCATTGTGAAGCAGCTCCCATGTTGGCCTTCTTCGAGTTTCCTCAGATAGAGTACATCCACACCACCCTCATCAACAATCATTCCTTTCACATTTTCACCTAGTTTTCCAAACATTTTGTCGGGCTCCACATCTTCACGCCGAAAGCTTGCGATATTTGTACTCCTCTTGACACGTCGAGCAGCAACGAATTTCCAGAATACCCAGAAGAAGATAGCAGCTACGACTAGAATTCCAACCACTGTACCAATAACAGCCTTGACGATAGAATGGTCTGCTGATGGCGATGACATCTTGCGAAAAATCTCTTCACCTTCTACAAGGTGTAAAGAGTGTGTTCACTAATAATGTAATCGGCGGGAGAGGGATAATAGAATTTCAGATGGATAACGCCATTGCTCTAAACAATGACCGCAGACTTGCGACCAGAGGGTCTTTGTTATCTTGGTTCTAGCCTTCCACTGAAAACATCAGAGAATTGTGAGCTTTTACACTTAGTTGTTGGCTGCTGACAGTTTCAATGAAGGTAGTACTCTGCAGTTGGTTGGTTCTGTTCTCTATTCATGTGGAATGACAGCAATGACCTTGTTCTGGAGCTAACAACGATTGTGCTCACTGCTTGGTTGTCAAAAATTATAATGCCGTCCTGCCTCCTCGTATTGTAGTTAACGAACAATGCATAAGCTTCGATCATTGTTTTTGTTCTCTTCCTTTTGTTCATTATGGGCATTTACTCCGGGTTGTTCCCATCAGTTCTAGCTGTTCTTTAGCTGGGGTTTTCTTCATGTGCTCAGTTTCCACTTGTATTTCGATCATTACAGGTCTATTAACAGCTAGGCATGCGCTTGAACTTATGCGGCGGTGGCGGCTAAATGACAATGTTTCCACATGGCACGAGTGGCTTGCGTCTGTAATGCCGCTGATTTGGCAATTTCCTTGTTTATTAACTATAGTTACAGCATATTCCGTGGAGGTATTTTCGGCTGTGTCTATTTTCAGATCACTTCCCATGCTATTTTTTTTTTTTTTTTTTGGTAAGGACTTCCCATGCTATTGTTAACGCAATGGATGAACGTTTGTGAACGACGTGGATGGATCAGTAATCTGCTTTTGATATTTAATGCTGGTTAGATCAGTTCTTCTACTTATCCTACCGACATCCTAAATACCATCCTGTTCTAGTTCTCCACTTTATTCGATTATCGAATCTCCATTCTTCCTCCAGTTGATGCCAACTCCATTGTTGGGTCGTGATCAATTTACCCTTAATAGCTACATTTTGCATTCATTGGCACTCATATGGTCCATGCAGGGTAGGTTTGAGCTTAAAGATTGAGTACGTGATCTTGCCTGTGGTGGTTGACAGATGAACTGTTGAGCATCTAACGTCAGGCCCGAAATTGACAAAAGCATGGGGAATGAATTCTGCAATAACAATTCAGGCACAATTCAGGCTTTGGTAGATGGTCTTACAACTACTGAAGAGACAGAGACATAATTTGACAGCTGTTCGCGCACGTACAAGACGATTGGGAAATTATTCTTATGCTTGTAAGAGTAGATTTTGCCGGTTTCGATAGGTTCGAGTTCTTTAACTGGCCCCTTGCACTAGTAAATCACTTAAAAAAACGTAGAATGAAGGTAAAAGATAACATATTGTATTTGCTGATCAAAAAAGGTGCTACTCCTAACCATGAATATGCCGATCATCGGCCCAAAAACAACTATGAATCAAATTCTGTTATATACGAATGAATATCCATTCAATCTTGATGATGTATCTTAAGCCTCTTTGATGAAGACACAGCTATAGATGGCGACACAGCTATAGATGGCGACGAAGAATCGGATGATGGAGATGAGCAGACTGCCCGATCACGACTGCACGGTGGTGACCCCGGCGGTGGGGCATGATTTTGGTCGTCCTGATTATCGTCGTTTCCTTCGAGTCTCCTCTTATTGATTCTTCTGTCCGAGCAAACTTCTCCCCCTCCCATCACGAAATTTTTCAGGCGCTGAACGTCGGACAGTCTCACCGGCTTGGCCAGAAAATCCTCTGCTCCTTCCTCTAGACATCTATCCATCAAGCCAAAAAGATCCCCACGATTAGAGAAACCTCAAAAAGAAACTGCAGATGAAGTATCTCCTGAATTTCAAGGTACACCTAAGACAAATCCGCAACCTGAGTCATTGATTTCAGACTAGTATCGAACATCGAATAGCAACCTATTTGCCAAATTATCCCTCCTTATCTGTTTTTGGGCCAGATCATCCTATTGACTGATTTCTAAAGCAAACGACAATCTTTTCATTTCAATCTCATGGATACAAAACTTGCTATGGCTACTGTAGTAACTTCCCTCAACCGAGTCAATTGTGATGTTTAGTTTACAAACTATAATTTTCATGTGGCAAAGATTCGATTGTTTATACACTACAAAAAAGCATAGAGCGAAGCAATACCGGTTAATACGGGCGAGGATTCTTTCGGAGGACATGATAACCACCGGCGTTTCTCTGAAAGCTGACGATTCCTGTTCAGATTAACAAAAGAAGTATCAGACCCTGTTCCAAAATGATGCCCTTTGAAGCAGAACATGTGGGGAACGAATTATGAGATCCGTGACACTTCCGCCCTCTTTCTTGGTTTTCTTAATGCTCTCCTCGAAACAAAACTTGCAAATTTGACGGAATGATTCTCGTGAAAGCGAGAAATCACTGACCTTGATCTTCTTGAGTAGCTCATATCCAGTCATCCCCGGCATGGAGTAGTCAGTCATTATCAGATTAACCTTCAGATCCTGATGATGTTCAGGAATAAACAATCAGCACTCGAAATCTTTCTTAGCTCAAAGTCAACAGACGGAACATTTCTTCAGACAAGCAAAGCTACCCTCCAAAAGCATCATAAGGATTATGACATAGAACGTAATTTCTTCTCGCTAATACTATTTTCTTTTTTTAATTTCCTGTCATTTTTTAATGAACCAACAAAACAAAGCAGGCACAGCGCAAATGAAGGAACCTTTAACATGAGCTAAGCTTGGTTCTTACATCAAATCCAACAGAGCTCTTCTCTCCATCCAATCCCAGAAACTGCAAAGCTCTCAATCCACTATCTACAGCTGTAACTGCAGATTTAAATGCCCAATAGGATTCAATTCAACCGATTCAAATCGTACACCAGTGCATGGTACAGCAACAAAGTTTGAAGGAAGAAACATAGACACTCACCTTTGCAAGACAGTCTCTTGAGCAGCTTCTCAATGACCTTCCTATCCACGAGACTATCGTCCACCGCAAGAACATGCAGCTCCGGAGCTGACCCACCACACACGTCGACCTCCGCCGGCGCCTGCCGCCTGAGGATCTCGCCGGCCATCGTCATAATAACTTGCAAGAAAAGATAGAGCTAAGAACCTGCCTTTTTCCCTTTCTTGATGTCGATGAAACTGTACTGATGCCCGATTTCTTACTGAGGGGTCTCAACGAGTGAATGAGGAAGAACGTGGAATATTGCAGTGACGGGTCTTTATAGCAGAGGAAGTGGGAAAGAAAAAGGAGAGAAGAAAAATCCAAGAAAAGAGAAAAAGAGAAGATCTTGGCGTGATTTTGCCTTTTCAATTGAATGGAAGGGAAGCAGATAAAGGCGAGATTCTCAGAAAGATCCTATTTTCCTTGGTGATATCTTGGCGAAATCCACCGGCATTATCCCACTTGTCCCTTGTCCCGTCAGACAAAATCTCATCTTTACTGTTCCTCTTTTTTACTGCTCCCCTGTAAAAACATTTTGACAGACAGACAGAACGCACTCATGTGAAAATCTATCGTCCTCTGTTTCCGCGCTTATCAGTGGGGTTCGGTGTTATGCTATCTGTGCATGGATTTTTGAGCCAAGATTGCCTTTTTTGTTTTTTTTTTAAGACGCACGGCACTGAATTATCAAGAATAATTAAACAAGAAGGGAAAGAAAGAACAGGGCAACAGGTGTCCGTGGGTGAATGGCTTCTTGATCGATTCTTGCTTTTTTCAAGATTGATAAAGGATCGAACTTTAACGCAGGGGAGATGAAGTTGAATTTGACTTTTGGTGCGATGGTGAGAAGCCTTCGGATCCGAGGAAAATCCAAGGAAAACGAGGTGACAAGAGACGGGTCCACCAAAAGATTTTGCTCGGATCTTGTCATGGTTCTGGAACAGGGACAGCTTTGGGGGGGTTTCTTGAGAGAACCAGGTGTTCAACCTTGAGGGCTGGCTCCGACAAGATGGGCTAGAAAAAAAAAAAAAAAAAAGTTTTAGAAAAATTAGGACCGTAGAAATGTTAATCCTTTTCAAAAAACATATATGCAAGAATAGAATATTATGTCGCTTCTTGTATAGAGATCTAATCAAGTGCCATCATGTTTTAGATATGTACTTAGATTGTTTCGAGTAGATTAATCTCCACAAATTTATGCAAATTGTTATGTTAATGCGCATCGAATTAGAATCCACCTATGTCGGTAATCTTGAAAAAAATTACTCTAAGCGGGAAATCTTATTTCAACGAATCATTTAACCAATAAATTCTTTTGACAGATGTTGACAAGTCATTTGCCAACATGTAACTCTTTGCACTTTTAATAAATACATGATATGATGTTATGTGATTTAACGACATTATTTTGCTTGGATTTGACTCCACAGTAAAATAATCTTCGTTGGAAGTTATTATTCAATTTTTATCATAAGAGACAAATTCTGTAGTGATTTCAAATGAGAAAATATTATGGGTAGATAAGGAAATGAAGAACTTCACTTCAAAGTGAACAAAATGCACATAAACCGTGTTGGAATTTAATTGACAGCGTCACTTGAAAACATAAAAATGCAACACCATAATTTAATAGGCAACAAGGCATCTAAGAATCACAATAAAAATACATATTGAAATTTAATCGACCTTGTGGATCTCAATAGTTCCGGAAGTTTATTTGTTTGTTGGAGGTCTCGAAGAGTACCATGTTGTTATAAATAGAGATTATATAAGCTTATACAGACTCAACTGCCTCGACGGTTTCATCAATTCCACTATATCGATGGTTGCATAATTCCACTATGCAAATTATTGCTTCTTTAATGGTTGCATTTAAAATCATCGCCTCGACTTTTTATCGATTTATCAAGTTCATAAGTGAGCAAACTTTGCTCTTATCGACTAGGTCCATCATGCGTCGATAATAATCAAAAGCTAATAATTTTCTAGTATAGAAACGTATAATCTAATATCTCTCAAGTAACGATGCTGCATGATTACTTGATTCGATTCCAAAATCTCTACATCCATACCGTGTCGTCCCATGGATGGACCAGATGAATTCTCTACTGATTACATATTTCAAATGTTGGATTGTAGATATATATCGTTAACGTGCAAACTCATTTAGGAAAAATGAAAAAAGAAAAGGAATCCGATGGCAGCTCTTCTTTTTAAGCACACCGGAACTCAAATCGTCATGTGAAGGAAATCCCAGAAAGCCAAAATCTAAAATCCAAATCCAATCATTGGATCCTTCGCCATTAGATTTAGATGCTCACCCACCCGGATAAAGAGCGAGAGCCAGTGGAACTGAAAAAAAGAACATGGGGGGTCCTCTCGCTTTAACAGGTGAGAAAGCTAATCGTAAAAATAAATAAATAAATTATTATTAAAAAGGAAGAAGAAATCTCGTTAAGGAAACAAAATAAAAAATACATATATGTACATATATGTACATAGAATACAACGAATATTAGAAAATAAAAAGGGAAGAAAAAGAAGTCGAAAGGGACGGCTGAGGTTTTGACCCGGGCATATTGACTCGGCGAGGATGTGGTTTGGTCGAGTCCATGTGGCGGCTCTCCAAAATAATAATAATAATAATTAAATTAAATTAAAAATTTGGAAAAACAAGATAAGGTCCGATGTGCGGACGGGTCGACATCCGTGGAGATACAGAGCGATATGCACTCGCACGGACCATATCTTTCGATTTTGTGTTTAGCTGGTCGGTAGGTCCCCGTGAATCTTCCCCCTACTTTGATTATTCAGCAAATACTCTCTCTCTCTCTCTCTCTCCTCTTTTCTTAATCTTACTTTGATATTGGCCTAATCAGATCCATAAAAGATTTTAAAAAATAAGAATAAACAGAAGATCCGTTTTGACGTGAAAGATCATGTTATGTCACTTCCCATAATCCCTATTCGGTAAAAAATAAAAATACAAACAAGCCACGTCGGCTTGAAATTACGTTATTTCATTTTTAATGGTAGAGCTAAAATGATGTTATATGTCATGCTTTTTGTTGATTGAGTTTTTTTCAACGAGCCACGTCGGCTAATTTATAATAAATTAATGTCATGTTAGATTCTCCGGCCTCACGGATCGTCGATTGCATTTAAGTGAATAGTTATTAATTAATGTAATACTCAAGTAATTGAATAAAAATTTACGGTACTTAAATAAGCATTTGAGCGAATAATTATTAACTAATGAAAGTCGTGAAATTTGTGATGCTCTTATCATGTTATTGACATTATACTTTAGAAGCATAATTACTAATTAGTATAATATAAAGATGGATATAAGATAAGGTCGAGGATGCATTAGTGGATGTTTTCCTTTCACTCTTGTAATATAAATTTCCTAATCTGAAAGCCACATAACATGACTCGGTGCACTTATATATCGTCATTATTTTTTGAAGTATAAAATAAGTATTTTCGTCAATTAGAAAATGAGTTTCCCCGCTACGCCGGATATGCTCCTAATTACATTAAAAGCCAATATTACTTAAATAAAATTCCATTAACAGAGCCATGGGCACACGTTGATAAATCGATATATACATATATAGAAAATCGAGTTACGGCACATAAAAAACTGTCGGTTGCCTTTTCAAAACAGGAATATTTATTTTTCAAAGTACAATTAACGACTATTAAAAAATTGTTATAAGAAGGCTCTCTAAGATCTTCTCCATATATTCAGCTCCAGATAGTATCTGGAAAGAAAAGTTAAAAAAGAAAGAAGATTAAACTCTCCCGGCACATGTTGACGATTTATCTATAACTCTTTGCACATTTAATAACCCATGATAAAATAACATTTACTGGAAGTTGTTATTCATTTTTTATTAGAAGACACAAATTCTATAGTGATTTTGAATAAGAAAAGATTATGGATGGATTAGGAAATGAAGAACTTCACTTCATATGGAATTAAATGTACATGAATTGTGTTGAAATATAATCAACGATGCAACTTGAGAACACAAAGATGCAACACCAAAATCTAATTGATGACAAGGCATATAAGAATTACAATAAATATACTTATCAAAATTTAATTGACCACGTGGATCTAGACCATGACTATAGTGCCATAACTAAAAGATCATTAAAAGATAAGATGTTTATTTGTTTGTGGAGAATCTCTAAAGAGTATGATGTCATTATAGATAAATGTTATAGAGGTTTATATAGGCTCAACTATCTTAATGGTTTCATTAACTTCACTACATTGATAGTTGTTTTATTCCACCATACCGATTATTACTTTCTTAACGATTGCATCCAAAATTATCGCGTCGACTTTTTGTCAATTCATCAAGTTCATAAGTAAATAAACTTTGCTCTCATCGACTAAATCCATAATACGTCGATAATACTCAAAAGCTAATCATATTTTGATGTAGAAAGATATAATCTAATATTTCTCGAGCATGGATGCTATATAATTACTTCATCTAATTCCAAAATCTCTACATCCATGCCATGTCATCCCACAAGCACTTGGTCGGAACAGGCTGCACTTCCCTCCACATATGGACCGGACGAATTCCCTTCCGATTACATCTTTTGAATGTAGGGTTACACATATAAACATATCTGGCGCACAAACTCATACAAAAAAATGAAAAAAAAAGAAAGGAATATGCCTCCGGATATGACCTTTACAGCTCTTCTTTTCAAGCACCCCGGAACTCAAATCGTCATGTGAAAGAAATCCCAGAAAGCCCAAATCTAAAATCCAAATCCAAATCCAAATCCAATCATTGGATCCTTCGCCATTAGATTTAGATGCCCACTCACCCCGGATAAAGAGCTAGAGCCAGTGGAACTGAAAAAAGAACATGGGCTTCATCTCGCTTTGACAGGTGAGAAAGCTAATCGTAAAAAAAAAAATTATTATAATTATTATTAAAAAATAAAAGAAATCTCGTTAAGGAAACAAAATAAAAAATGCACATATATACATATATGTACATATAATGAATATTAGAAAATAAAAAGGAAAGAAAAAGAAGTCGAAAGGGACGGCTGAGGTTTTGACCCCGGGGGGTTCAAGACATTGACTCGTCGAGCGTGTAGTTTGGTCGAGTCCACGTGGCGGCTCTACAAAAGAAAAATTAAATAAATTAAATTAAAATTTGGAAAAAAGAGAGAAGGAAAACGACAAAGTCCGATGATCGATGGGTCGACATCCGTGGAGATATAGAGCGATTTTCTCTTGTACGGACCATATCTTTCGATTTTGTGTTTAACTGGTCGGTAGGTCCCCATGAATCTTTCCCTACTTTGATTATTAAGCACATGCTCTTCTTTTAAAAAAAAAACAAAAACTTAATTCGAATTAGATTAAGAACCTTACGATCATGGTTTCAATTGTCAAAAAGGTACTGTGCAATTTTATGAAGTGTTTCGAAGATATCTCACAACAATAGTATTATGTAATGGTTTTAGAAAGTTATTTTGTGAATAAGTTTTCTCTCGAAATTTGGAATTGATTAGATATGATCGGTTTCATGTTTGTAGAACCTTAATTAGCTCACCCGATCTAGGCTAGTTCCCGCATCAATCCCGAAACTAGTGATTTCTTCTTTTTTGGTTTCTTCTATTCCTTACAAATAGGAGTTCCCTCACATTCAAAGAAAAATAAGAGCATTAATTTTGGTTTATTCTTAATTAAATGTTTACCTGATCAAGGGTGCAGCTATAATTGAGAATCGAGTAGTCTTCCATTGAATTTTGTAGTCACTACTCTATTATGTGGTACCATATCAATGTATGTTAAATAATAAAAGAATATACATACATACATACATACATACATACATGGACAAACAAAATTATGGAGGAATGCATATGGTTTGCTTCTATACATGGAAGTCATTTCTCCATTTCAATAAAAATGAAACATAATCTACTAATTTAGGGTTTGCTTTAGAATAAAATAAAAAATTAAGTACTATGGGATCGGTCCATATGTCTAAATGTCTTGAGAATCACCTAGAATCGACTGTTTGATTCAGTTTGGTTCCTAGGTTGGATAGGAACAATGCATAACTTTAGTTCCACATTTTTTTAAGGTGTTGTAGTTTCATGATGTATATTGTTAAACGAAAAGAAAAAGAAAGAAAAAATCGATAGCACTTCACACCGCAACATCATTGCACTCAAGCCACATAAGCTCTAAGTGATCTCTCAATCATTGGATGTAGAGTAGTGTGGATGTGTAATCTCAACTAGATGAGTGCTTGCCTGCCTTACTTGGCCTAATCTTTGAACTTGAATTCATGCAAAGTAGGAGCCTTGAAAGATACATGAATCGCCCTATCTACTTTGTCATTAACATTAACATTGTTAGACAATTGACATATATATTATTTGGGCTGTGACTTTCTCTTACCTAATATCTATTTCTAACGGGCTCGGATATTGATAATTTTGACAAAAAAAATGGCGATTTTTTGATGTGGGGTAGATTTTGGATTAAAGTGAAACTCGATAATTATTTCTAGACAGAAAAAAAGTTCATTGATAATTAAAATTGAACCAAAAATCGATTAGAAAGAAAAAAAAAGTTGAGGGCTTGTATTTTATTTTATTAGAGAATCGGGTCGAATTATAGCTTAAAATAAGTATCCATAAACTTCATCTACAAAGCCTGAGTATACTCTTAATTTTCGTTAAAAGTCGGGATTACTCAAACAAATCTAACGAGTCATTGATTTAGGTTAATATCAATAGTCATATGCACTCGATGCACTTGTTGATATATCAATGCATATAGAAAAAATCGAGTTGGGACACAAAAAAAGAAAAATAAAAAGAAAGAAAGAAAGGCGGTCGGATATATAAAACGGGAAAATTTATATTTTCAGAGCACGGATTGTTGACTATTATAAAGTTATTATAATATAAGAAGACTATTAAAAGGGAACACTGTATTAAAGGTCAACCTGATGTTCCCCATTCGCGCGTGACGAGAACTAGAGAGAGAGATTTGCATCGTGACATGGATTCTCACGAGTCAAATCGAGATGTCGTCTTCTCGATCTTCGTGATGCGGAAGCCTTCGGCTTCGGCTTCGGCTCCATCTTCGGCATCTTCGCCTTCGGCGGTGCCTGAAGAAAAGAGGAGACGCCGGAGGCTCTCTCTGACCGATCGGCGGCGTCTGTGATGATGATGATGACGATGATGACCCGTCGTCGGTGTTCGTGCGATTGATTGGGGATGGGGATTTTTGCCCCTCCTCGTGCGGCGCGAGATCCGATCCGGTCGGATCGGATCGGATCTCGTGTGGGAATGCGAGGGACTGATTTCGATCTGCTTTTCCGACGACGCCTGTTCGACGCGACTGATCGTCGTTGTCAGGTACCTCTCTCTCTCTCTCTTTCTCTCTCTCGCGCATGCTCCTCGTTCATACGTTGCCTGCCCGAGTCTTGGGAGTTTCGCGGATTTTGAACTTGGCGTGATATTCCTAATCGCTCCCCCATTCGGCTCCCGAATCTTCATTGATTGGAGTCGCATGTTCGTCCGAGGTGACCGAAAAAAATAATAGTCTTAGGTGAGAAAAACGTTTTGTCGTTTCATCTGAAATAATCAATTCATGTGTACACACAGAAGATTATCAAATCATGGAAAAATGATATAACTATTCCCTAAATTTTATTTTAATGTGATATTTACAGTTTTTTTTTAAGTATTTTCATATGATTTAGAAATTATATTAAACATTTATAAGATTACTAGTAAGGGTGAACCTAGCCTTATCGGTCCTCACCTTTGGCCTGTCGTCGAGGTCCAACGACCAGATTGGCTTGCAGCAGTACCTTGAGCAACTCCATGTCCAACAGAAGCAAGTCGACAGCTAACCCAGAAAAGAAAAAAGTTAACGATACATTTATCCAATAAATTATGACTTAATTATTTCATTGCTAACATTCATCCAAATGAAGTAACTAACAACTTCAAATTCAAGTAATGGCATAATATTATTAAATCATACGAACTACTTTTATATCTCCTTTTGAGTTCCTATCAACGGGATTTTTGTGAAAAAATAAAATAAGAGAAATTTGAAAAAATGAGGAAAAAAAAAAAGAAATAAAAAATTCGATTAAATAATTTATAATTAAAAAACCAGCCATGTCAGTGTTGCTTGGCGTCCACATCAATGTTGGCCGATCAAATTTGGCCACATGAATTAAATTGGAACAACTGTAAAAAGTTTAGGATTAAATTGAAAAAAAAATATATTTAAAGCTAAATTAACAAAACTACAAAAGGTTTATGACTTTTTTGGTAATTATCCCTATTTGGGCCTTGATGGGAAAATTCAGGTACAAATTAACCAGCCCATGGGCCTAGAATGGGCCTCAAATTCGCCCTAAATAGTGTCTTTCGGCCCATTTATGCCGAGCCCTTCTTCGGGCTTGGAAGGCCCAAATAATCGACCCATTGGCTTAAGATGGGCCGCGAACTGGCTTCAATGATGTGCATTTTCGGCCGATTACAGACAGGCCCTGTTTTGGGCTTCCACAACCACGAAAGATATAAGGTGAAACCCACAACAATATCACAACTCAAGGAAAAGATGATTTTTTTGGGGGCAATTATAGCTTCCATTTCTTATTCTCAAACCACATCCTGTTGGAACCTTACTACACCATCGAATTTTATCAACAAAACACTTACAATGTGAGTTAGCACTTCATTCACTCGCATTTATCTTGTACTCCATGTGACGATTAAACTAAAAAATCATACTCAATCTATCTTTGTATCAATATTTACAGAAAGTCATTCTTCCCACAAATGGAGATTTTCAGAAAAGATGAAAGCAAAACCATCAGAAAAGATCTTAGTACCTCAAAATCTCAAATTCGTTGTCTCCCTATTTTTAGCTTCATAGTCATACCTCATTGGAAAGCTGTGCGAGACTACTTGTAGTTAAGAAATGAGTTTTGTAAAAAAACATGAAAGACCACCTATGCATCTTCCAAAGGTGAAATGAGTTTTGTTACATACTTAGTAAACCTGTCAAATAAATGGGTCAAGTTGGGTTGTTTTGAAGTTAGGTCATAAATAGTTTGACTCAAATCAACTAATTTAATCCGTTTGTGACCCATTTATCATAGTGCAAAACTCTTTCCATACCTAACCCTACTCATTTCCAAACTATACCCAATCCAATTAACTAAATTTAAGAAACCTTATTTTTTATATATATTTTTTAAAAAATGATATTGCTAAAATACTTTCATACAATACAAATTTAGTAGATATTTTTTATAATTTTTTTTTAAAAATAAGCATTCATTTGTTTCTTGGAAAATATTTTCTAAGAATTTTTTTGAAGAAAATTACAATATCCTTTTGTTTTTGCTTGAAAGCTAAAAATAAATTAGAAAATATTTTTGCCATGTGGTATGAAAAATATGATTAAATTTTCCTCCATGACTCCTTTTAATAATTTTAAGTTTTTTTTTTTAAATTGAATTTATTTATTTATTTAAAAAAAATCCTATTTTTTAAATTTTCGTTTTTTAAAATATAATTTTTAATTATTTCTGTTTTCTTTGTGCTTCTTCTTTGGCGAATCACCGGCCATAATGATTGTCGGTGATCACCACCGGAGAGCTTGAGTTTTGCCCGATGCCAATGAGCTTGAGTCTTGCTTGACATTAGTGAGCCTCTGCTTTGCCAAATTGGCAAGCTCGACATTGATGACTAAGGAAGATGGAGGAAGAAAAGAAAAATGGAAATAAAAAGGAAAAAAAAAGAAAAGAAAAAGGAAATATAAAAATGACATATAATTTCGATTTTTATAAGGCTAAAGAGGGAAAGAGAGAGTGGGTTGTAAAATGGGTTGTAATTGGGTTTAAACTAGACCCATATATTTTAGTTTTCTTATTTTTAAATCCCATTATGAGTGATCTAAGAAAGAAAGTCTAACCCATTTAATGTTTAAATGGGTCATATGTTATGGATCCATTTTGACAGGTGTAATACTTAATAAGGTATAAAGAAAGAGAACATGTAAAGAACCCTTGAAAAGAGGAGAGAGTTTTAGGCGGGCGTTTAAACGTTGGCATTTATCATTGCTTGTGTACGGCTTAGTCTTTTTTCAACTCACTAGTCTTTTATGTGCCATCGACCATAGAAAGCTTCCGATTTTTATTTTTATTTTCCATCAATGTTCATGTCAAGGACATTTGTCTCCCTTTGAGTGGACGAGCAAACTAGGATCACGCTCATCACATAAGCTAATGACGTGTTGGTTACAAACTACCAAATATTTTTTCCTTTTCGTGATATGCAACAACTTATGAAGTGTGGCATTTATCATTGCTTGCGTATGGCTTAGTCTCATTTCAACTCACCAGTCTCCTATGTACCGCCAGCTAGAGAAAGTTTCAAGTCTTTATTTTTTATTTGCCATCAATGTCCATATCAAAGGGCATGCGTCTCCCTTTAAGTGGAGCAGACTGGGCTCACGCTCACCACATAAGCTAATGACGTGGTGGTTACTAATTAATGAATATTTTCTTCTTTCCGTGAGATGCAATAACTTGATGAATTGGATCCTGAATCTTTGGATCATGCTTCGTCGGATTGTCCGAACACCGTCTCCGACATCGGACAACGGCCCAATCCGGTGGTGAAGACAACTGCTCAAACCAATGAAGGGTGGGCTGAATTGATTTAAAAATGGCCTCATCCAAATCGAACCATTTCACGTCATCATGGGTCATAAAGACATTGATTTTCTTTGTAATTGACAAGCTAGAACTCTAATTTCTCGTTCTCTTTTCTGCAAACTATAATTTCACGAACATGTCGATATTTTCCTTTCCTTTTTAGTTTCTCTCGCAAGTCTGTGATCTGACAATCTCTCATCGAGCTACCGATCCTCGACTCGCGCAACCATGACCGAGTCATCTCCGACGTCACCGAACACCGATTCATGTGAACAGGCACGGACGTTGGATCGGGACCCGTGCTACTTTCAGTGCGCGGACGGGCGGGCGGGGCATCAAGATAAAAAAGAACCAGATTGCATAGGATGCATATCCATCTCATATCATGGCCGAAATCATTGCGTTAGCGACCATAGATAAGCTCCTCCTCAAAGCGGGTGGTCCCCCATCTCCCGTCCCAACTTTCTATTTTATGCGCGGAAAGCAGGCGACCTTTCCGCTCGCCGCCCAATGCCTGTCTACAGCGTCAATAACTCTGTCGTTGAATGCATCCGAGCTTGCAATCATCCTTCTTGCCCTCCCGTCGAGCTCCGTCGTATGATGCATCATCATGTCATGTATCCGGACCGGATATGCATAGGACGGCAGACGGGCCTGGCCGTCTTTGGGAAACTGTCCGAACGTACGACGAGGTCGAAACAGCCTTCGAGCTGGAGTCGGGTCCTCGCCCTTGTCCGCGAGCTGCTCGAGGCAATGGTGGGAGAGCAAGGTGACAGCAAGATGATGGGTGGGATTCCCACATCTCCCGAATGGGAGGATGGAGGGATGATATGATTAGCCATCATTTCAAAGACCCCAACACATCTCACTTTGGCCACTTTCGTGGAGACTCGGCACCTCTCCCGGATCCCTATGGCGATTGGGGAAAAGCGTTCTGGCCATGTCAAAATGATTAGTTGACGCCAGCCCGATGTGTCTGGAAAAAACCTGGGAAGGGAATTGGTGGCAAAGGTGGCGCAATTGGTGGGTTGATCATTGCATCTTTCGTTGTCCCCATTCTCTTTTACCTGCACTACCTAAAATGCCTTGGATCAAGCGAAAGGCCCACCAAACAGCACCCTAAATAATAGTTGAGTGCATTTACTTGGATTTGTAGGCTCCACGTTGTGCAAATGCGGTCTCCTTTCGTATGACTGCCAATTCAGCGATTAAGTCTTCTCCTCCACGTTGTGCAAAGGCGTTTGCAACGCTTTTCCGACACGGACAACGGACCACGCTTGCTTTTACTGTATTTTGTTAGCAGTAGAAGAGCTCCATGGAAGTGCCCTCGAGTTGGGGGAATGACATCAAGCTAGAACCATGACAGAACTCTGATCTGTCTTGGAGAATCTATTATGCGATTGCCTTTGTATCCGTTGACTGTAAATTGACCCTAGATCGAGAATCTTCGTTCTGGAGAGCTCTGTTGCGTTGTTCCATCTTCACGATAATCCAAAAGGGTTCCCATATAAATCAAAACCCTATTCTTCAACAGAACAACATGCCAGATAAGAGAGATGACCCACTAAAAGCAAGAACAGTCTGGCATTTGTTTTGCACTTTTTTTTCTCTTCTCCGCATGTGGTCTCCGTGTTCTCTTGGTACTGTCATACACCCTCATCGTTATAAAAATGCACGTTTCTTTTGTTGAATCGAACTGAAAAGGCCAAACGATCTCTATCGGTATCTATCTTTGATTTGATGTACTGTCTATGGCCAAGCATTCTGAATGATCACATGTGCCGAACGGACATCTAGATCCCTAAGTTTCTTACATTTACACACTTGATGTTTTCTAAGTTAATTCATGCGGTTGTTGTTGCCAGAATCGGTATCCATTCGATGCTAGTTCCTTCTCCAGGAAAACAAGGACTAGCTTTTGCATGTCCACATAGAGAATTATAGGGAAAAGAGAGATTAATTGCTTATAAAGATTACTTCAGATCGAGGTTGTGAAAAGGGAATACGTTTACAAGTCATCCAATACAAGATCTAGAGCGTACTCATCCAATCGTTCCGGGAAATCGGGACTATAAAGATTCAGATCACTGTTAAAGAACCACAAGGGATTTTGGAACTCATTGCTCGGAATAGCCAATTGTTGTGAGAAATCACATTCGAGCACGCCCCGAGACAACTCGTCATCCCCTGTGATTTTCCGGGCAGTTTCATCTAAGTGGTCACTGGAGGATTGCTTCAGGCTCGAGCCCAGCACAGCGGCGTGATTCTCCTTCTCCTTTTTGAGGCGGGTTCTTGGACAATCATCGGAGATGTCCTTGCCTTTCTTGAACCCGAGCCTCTTGCTCAAATGAGTGTTCCAGTGGTTCTTCACTTGATTATCGGTTCTACCAGGAACTCGCCCCGCAATAAGTGACCATCTGGAAAATAAGACAAAGGGACATCGAAAGCATGTTTTAGAGTTTGTCCCATGTTCACTGTCTCCGTTTTCCTTTCGGGCATGGATGGTAATCAAAAGTCACATGCAGAAAAGTTCTTAAAGTCGTTGCTGTCACTGGGTCCTAGAAAATATCTATCACTATATGGTATGATATCATCATCCATCGCCAAAAGGGCCCTACTGTCCTTGATAAGGAGAATTATCATCGACAAGGAGATCGGTGAATGAAAGTTAAAAGTTCAGTACATCCCAGAGTGAAATGATTTGAAAGTTACTTGCACGGTGAGATGTACCACCAGCATTTCCTCCCTTACTGTGGCATTATCGACAGCATATATATATATATCTATATATATATATATGTATAATATGTGTAGAAAGTTCACCCGCACTAATCATAATCAAGGACGAAAAGATAGGGCGAATCATTGCTCCAAGGACGAGTGCAAAAAGCTGTGTGTTCCTATTGTTCTTGGAGTCACGAGTCAGAGTACAGCAGAAACTCTGCTTAGAACGTTGAAAAAAAAGACTAGAGTTAAACTAGAAGTAATTCTCAACAAAGGGTCTTGCCGTAAGTTGATTAAATCACCACTCAAAAGTCTCAAGAAGTGGGAATAACTCATGATCTTCACGTGGAAAACGCAGGAGGAGAGGAGAACCGCATCCCCAGATTTGCATGTCCGCTCATTCGGCTTGATAAGCCATGTCAATAATGGAAGCAAAATACAGGTTCTAAGTTCTAATTGCAGGTCCATTCCATATCAGAAGAGATCGAAAAGAAGGGGGTAGAGAGAGAGAGAGAGAGAGAGAGAGAGAGAGAGAGAGAGAGAGAGAGAGAGAGAGAGAGGGGACCTGTTTCCAAGAAGATTGTGGAGCCTGATGATGAGGTCGTCTTCTTCCTCAGAGAAGTTACCTCGCTTCACGCTCGGGCTCAAATAGTTCATCCACCTCAACCTGCAACTCTTGCCGCATCTCTTCAGGCCTACCCAAGAACAAAGACAGCATAAGGCGCAGGCACCGACGTATACTTTTTCCAAGTTCTTCGACCATATCCATGTAACAACTGAAGGTTTCACCGAAAAAGAAGAAGAAATGATTAAAGAATCCAACCCGTCATCTGGGGAATGCGATTCCACTTCCCCTTGCCATGCACCCTCACGTAGTCCGCGAGGAGCCTGTCTTCCTCTGCTGTCCACAACCCTTTTTTGTGTTCCTTCTTCTCTCCCTTCATTCTGCTGCCAAGCCAATAATTTCAGTGCTTCCGTGACAGAGAGAGAGAGAGAAGAGAGAGAGAGAGAGAGAGAGAGAGAGAGAGAGAAGGGAAAAGTCTACACCCTTTCTGATAAGTGTGAAGGTCTATCGTTGGGAAGTGTAGAAGCAGTGCTTTTCCTGTGTGTACACATATATATATACTGGTCGTGGAAGAACAAGATTGAGGGCGTAATTGTCGTGGGTGCCTAACTAGCAAAGTCACACATGTGAATAAAAAATCCACTAGCAGTGCTAGGTATCCTAATATCGATCCGTAAATAATTAAATAATTTAAGTGATACAATGGACTATAAGTAGGCATCTATACAAACCTTATAATCTAGTGCATGTTAGCTTTATGAACCAATTTTAGTCATAGCACTTCTCAAAAGCTATAAGTGAGGTACAAAGGTATCCAGCTTTTATTAAAGATGAATTTTTACCGGACAAGGTGAGACATTGTATGACATCTTTTTGTTAGTCTTTTGTTGGTAGGTCAAGACATTCAAATTAGAAAAATGGACTAGACCCACAAGAAATGCACTAGTTTCACGCTATTTAAGCTCTGGAAATTGGTCTTGTTCACTCTATCCATGAATTAATGAACCTATCCATATTTATGTTATCATTTTTTGTGTTCATTTTGGGTAAATACATGCACCGATTCATTTGGCCCACGAGTTTCCCATGAAGTGAAATCATTGCAGGTGAAAAGTTACTTGTTATTTTTATACTCCCGTTGTAGATGAACTTATCAGTACGTCTGATTAGTAAGGATGCAAGAAAATACTGAGTTTTGTATTGCTTGATCAAAGGGGTACTAATACCCAAAATAAAGAGACACTAGGAAAGCATAATGGGATAAGGAAATTAGCTAACTTAGGAAAATCACATACACAGAAGGAAAAAGTTGATGTCCTAGGATAAATCCGGAGTTAATGCCTTACACGAAAAATGTAAGATGAGGAGGTTGACTTGTCAAAATACGTAAATGGCAAAAGCTGTCTTGTCTGTCGCAGCAGGATGCAGACCCGGACCGACGGTTTTTGTTTGATACCACAAAGATTACATATCATTAAGAGGCATGGGGCCTCCACTCGTCAGTGTCCACGCAGCGCTCATACCATTTCTTCTTTCCGCTTTCCCACGGTATTATCTTCCACACAGCACATGAGCTGAACCCCACTTCCTGCGAGACGTCTCTAAAGCTGCCGTCTCTCTTGTTTTCTTGAATAAAGAAAAGAGCATAAGTCAGGAGATTCAAATCTGATAAAAGAACGACATCTCCTCCTCTCGTCCGATGAGTTTTTCCCTTTTTCCCTTTTGGGGCGTTGGGGGGTTGTTCTTGGATTTCTATTCGGCTCAAGATACTTCAAGCTGTTTGCCAAAAATCGAATCACGGGAGCATACTTTTCTTGCACAATATAAACCACTCGCTATTGACTTGGATAGCTGGTCAAATATCCAAACTCATCGATGATGATGAAGGTGGCTTGTGTAACTAAAACAGGCTATGCACAGTCTAATTTGAAAAATCGTGGATTATTTTGGTAGCACGTCACAAAAAAAGTTTACTGGTTAATATTGATAAAAGTAGTAAATATAAAGAGAGTAAAGTGTTGAAATATAATTATGGTTATTAAAAAATTATCTGAAAGAAAATACCCTCAGAAATATTATTAGATATTAGAGGTATAATTTGATATTCGTTGTTTTATAAGGTAGCTAATTTCCTTTCCTATGCATATGTACGGGTATAAGTATCATTTTCTAATAAAGTGAAATGTGTTGTCTCAATTGATTCTCTCTCCTCTCTCCCGAAAATCCTGAAATGCTTACGTGAACAGTCATTAGGTCAGTGTGTACATAGGTACAGGTTATCAAAGCCAGTGAGATTTGATGGGTTCTCTAACCTGTTTCGAAATGTTTTTGTCTTATTTATGACGCATTTATGAAGTACCGTGCCTGGTCCGATGGTCCAACCCTCGTTTTTTGTTGTCATCTTATATCCTGCGCATGTCAAATTACTGTTGCACGCAAGTGACTAGGCTACAAGCTTTTTGTCCGTGTGATGATTCGCGTTTTGCAGCCACGAGCCATGGCTTTCTTGAAAGCGATCTCTCTTGGTAAGCTTCCGAAATTTGCAGACGTCTCTTTTCCTCAGAAGGGCTCGTGAAAATCTCTGCTTGTGTATGGTAAGTTGCTCCTAAAAATTGGCAAGAGCGATTGGTGATGGGATTGTTTTCTTGACAGTCTTTTCTAATCTGCTGCAATCGTCTTGCTGATTTGAGCGTGGAACTCCTGTCCTAGATAAGCCGGTGGGCTATTGATAAAGGGTCGAGATGTGGGAGGAGTTCTGGGATAGATTCTTGAATCTTTTCTTAGTATCGATGGCGAGATGGCATGCTCATTCTCGCTTTGTCTTGATGGACGATAGCATGAAGCTTATCGCTTGTACAATGAAAGTTCGATAGCAAGGCACATACATGTTTTCTTGCTATCTATTGCACCATTTCATCTTCATAAAAGAAAAAGATAACGGCATAAACTGTCACTGAACTTTGGCCAATTGTGTAATGTGATTCCGAATTTGTATGATATGTTCAATATCGTCATTCCATTAATTCAAACTAAGGGATAGTAATGAATATTTTCATACAGTCTAGGAATTGAACTGAACATTTATAAAAAGTTCAATGATCATATTGAATGAATTAAAAGTTTAGGGGCGATGACATTGCATATTAGGCTAAGGGTCAGGGATTGCATCGAACAAATTTAAAGTTCAAGGATCATATTACACATTTGACCAAAGTTCAAAGACTATTCATGTCATTTACCCTAAAAGAAAATGATTCCATTGCTAATTCAATGACAAGCTCCGACTTTTAGGGATAGTTTCATTCCGTCGTCCCAAGAATGTTCGTGAGAGAACCTCAGCAGCCCGCTGCACTTTGTAGGGGACACAGGAGTTGGGAGGGCCGTCCCTGCGGTGGTCCTTTAGGGACAATGAAAAATGTAGCCGTCCCTCAAAGCACCTTTTGGGACTGCTCAATGCACCGTCCGTCCCTAAAGGCTTTAAGGGAGCTGCGTAGAGGCAGTGGCCATCGGCCCCTGGGACTCCACAACGGTTTTGCCTTAAGTCCTCGAGAAAACAGAGAAAGACAAACGCTTAAAGAATCACAACTGATTTTGTCAAAAGCTTCTCTCATTACACATCTATTTTTCGTTGGATTTATGTACCTTTCAAGAACGACAAACGCTTAAGGAATCACCGGCTGAGGGCCGATGACCCCTACCGACCACTAATCGAGGAAAGGTGAGGGCTTTGTGGCCCTTGGCCGGGGGGCCCTACTGGCTCTTTGAACTAAAAAAAAAAAAAGGAAAAGGAAAAATAAAAAAATCGATAAAAAAGTTGAAAATATTAAAATTTGTCCAGGTTAATACCGGACGTTAACTAGACTGGTATATCGGCAAAAATTGGTCAGATAGATTCAATTTAACAAAGTTGAAAATATATAAGGACTTAATTAGTAAAAGTGTAGTAAGTTAATAACTTTTTGGACAATTTTTCTAAATATGTCCATGACCTAACTCTGAAGTACATACGATGCCAAGGTGATTGGAGTCAAACGATGCCTAAGAAATTCCGGAACCCAAATGGACAAACATCCGCATGGCACCACCTATATATCCCCAGGTAAGGAGACAGCATCATGAGCCAGTGACAAGCAATAAATAATTTACCAATATCTAATCTGCGAAAATTGTTGAAATGGAAAAAAGTGGGCCAGGAAATTCATAGGGTTAGAGGTAGATTCCATGTGAATGAATTATTATTACCTTTTTTCCACCTTGGTCCCAAATACCTTAGGGATCGGCTACTTCAGCAGGGAAAGAATCCTCGTAAAGGCATCTCTCACAATATAACTATACTCCGATCACATCACTTGTATATCCCGACATGATAAATTAAAACAAACACACAAAAAAGAAAAGAAAATAGCTAGGAAACTCAATTTCATTGCACTACCTAATCCCCACGACTAGTCAAATCATTTCACATGCAAATCAAAACCCCCTCAGGCCGAGGACCGTTCAAAGTACGATCACGAGCCCCCGAATGGTAATGAATGGCAGTAGGCTCGACCAGGAACGAACAAGGATGCAGTGGACGTAGGTCTGGTCGATGAATCCGAAAGGACGCCTACGATTACGATTATAGAGGAGGGGTGCATTTAATGCGAATGCAATGTGGCTCCAAAAGGGCGGCCAGGACATGTGTTTAATGCAATGCAGCGCCCCCCAGAAAGGTCAGGACAGCAGTTTTGCTAGCTCCTGAGCAGCAGGACTTGGCTTCGAGCTAGATCCCCTTGACTTCGTTTGATTTCCATTTTACGTCTCTGGTTTTTGGAGCTGGGGAGACTGAGTGAGCGACAAAAGTCTGGAACAGCAGGTGGGAACGTGCAATAGCATGGTGCGCTTCATCAAGACATGAGACCACGTCCGGCAGAACCGTGATTGATCCGCACAGCGATTGCATGCCTAGAGGCATTCAATGCGACTAGATCTTTGATCAGTGTTACGGCTCGATCTATGTCCGGAGTTTGGAGGAGGATATTTTGTCTTTTTAAGATCAGCATCACTAGTTCCCCGCCGGTTTTTGATGATTTTCTGTTGCAATGTCCATCGAACAATCGTCGGACCGGACCTCAACTTCATTTAATAATCTCTCCATCTTCCGTGCTTATAGGATTATCTAGCTTTCTTTCGGGTGCCTTTGCTCAGTGCAAACCGTGCGTACGTCTGTTCTCTCATAAGGGATCGTAGACATGGTAGGAATGGGAAGCACGCAACATTGGTATGCAAAACCCCAAGAAACCAAAACTCCGCAAAGTACACTAACCAGAGAGGGAGAGAGCACATAAAATTTCAACATCGAGACTGAGAAAGACCACCTCGCGCGGTTGTTGAAAGCAGCTGAAGTGGCTGTTTGAAAGCAACAAATAACCTTACACAAGACTGAGAACAACCACCTCCCCGGGTGGTTGCTGAGAGCAGCTAAAGTGGTTGGAGACGAGGTTGTCAATGGCGTTGATTGCAACTCATCGCCGTTGACAGTCGTGGCAAATGGCGAGCAATGTCCTCATGAGACCTAAACACAATTCGTCTGTTTTTCTCTCATCTGCTCTAAGTATATCACTTGCAACTGCTTTTCCTCAAAAAACCAGCGTTCTAAAATTGCACCAAGAGGAGGAAAAAAAAGTACAAAAAAAAAAAAACCTTTCAAATTGGCCTCATCTATAAATTGAAGGTGAATGAATGCATGAGCGTAGATAGCCGGATTTCAAAGGCAATCTTCGCCTTGTACCTTAATTTACACTCTATCAGCCACAAGCTGCTGCACCAGGAAGATCAAAACTTTCAAACCGTGGATCATTGAGGGAGAAAAATAGCGTTTTACATTAAATCGTATCCGTGAAAACGATTTATCTGGCGATGAAGAGATAATATTACGGAAAACGATTTATATGAAAAGAAAACAGATTATTGAATTCTATCTAGCAGCTTCTGGACCATAATTCTCTGCTGCACCCCACTCAGGGACCCCGACTTCATAATCGCATTCGAAACAACAATTATTGTAGACGGAGATGCCGCGTTTACCTGAAATTTAATGATAACTTTTAATGAATGCAATTTGTCATCTGGACCAACTATTGAGATGAAAAGGTTTGAAAGCAGTTCAGCAGGCAACAATAAATTATACACCGAAAAGGGTGACAGCATTATGATTCCCAGTGATGGTATCAATGTCCTAATCATGCATAGAGTAACATACCCAGACTCGGCCATTCAAGCCAACTGCTATCTCGAAAGATAACTTCTTGCCGAATTCCTCGAGTACTGGACAGGTTGGTGAACTGAGCAGCCTAGCAAAGGAAAATAGAAACGGAGGTAAATGATCACTAGAATAGAGAGACCATGTTCATGTCTTAAACTTGTGTGAGTGCCCAAGAAGTAGGATGGAAGAGCAAATTACATCCTTGATAGACCAGTTGAACACTCAAACGAGTAACCATCTTTCAGGGGTCCAAATTCTGCTGCTTTCCCGCTTGCTAATTGATAAAACAAAATCACAACTCAGCACTCAGCAAGCATGCATAAATCTGAAACACCAATTAGAGACGAGTGAAATCACACAGATGCATCAAAGAACTGCAGATTCAAGCAAACTCACCATCAGTACATGACAACTCCGGATTAGTACCAGGATTTGCTTTAGCAACCCGAGCATAAATCAAAGTCCCTTGCTACAGCATACCAAATTAGGTTAGGCATGGGAATGCTATCATGAATATAAAAGTCTCAGAACTGTAAGCTCAGTCATAATTCATCATACAACCACCATATCCATCGTATACATCATTTCTTGGCAAAGTATTCACTCCAGTAGTTATATAAGCAATTTACTTGCAGGAAAAATACTTTATCTATCAATAAGAGCATAGTAACAGACAAAAAAATCCATCAACAAAAAATTTGATGAACCAGCACCTACAAGGCTATAATCGTTACTTCTAATAATACAGCTTAGATCTTTATCAGGTCAAGAAATGGGGAATCTGCTATGACCATAGATTTATTTGATCATGAATCTGGAATATCACAGCTTTCACATTTTTTAGTGATTGTGATTGCTTTCCTCCATTTTCTAGTTTATGACATGCTTGATAAGAGATTCCATAATCATGTTATGATTCATATCTATGTCAGAAGATCCGAATGCATGCCCAACCTGCAATCACCATTCAGCAAATGATGCAGCTGAATCTCCATGTAACAAAGCAATCCATTTAGAGAGAGCCCATTAACATTAAAATTTCTCCGTTGAGGAATTATTATAGAACTACTTAATGCATCCACAAAAATCAAAAGGAACGCCATGTACCTGAAATTTTGGTATGTTTCTTCTAGTTCCTCCTTCAAAGGCAAGTACAGGCAAAAAGGCCAATGCCGGTCCTTTGATGTCAACAAGGAAGTTCTGTAATTAAATGAAAAATTAGTGTAAAAGGTTCAAGATAAATGTGATAAAAACAATAAATATCAGCCATCCATGGTGAGCTAAGTTGACATCTTTTCATATTGGACAAATAATAACATAATAAGCAGGAGAGATGCCAACACCTGAACAAGCAGATTAGAAAGCAGAACATGAGCAAATGCACTATGACTAACTAAGAATCTCTGAAACATTAACAGGGACACCTCATTATCCATAGAAACCCATTGGCAACATATATAATCCTACCAATAATGCAATACACACTGAATGAGATCATACATTGATCTAAATTGCTTGGCATTGCCTCATTGATCTTATAGGAGCAGAGATAATTGTTTGCCAATGCCATATTGGTCCTTGTGCATGTAATCCAACTCTCCTGTTATCATTTAATTTATATAGGCAATACTTAATTTAATGTCTCTGAATGTACTGGCTTATCTTTCAGGCATTACTCTTTCCTTTACATTCATGCAGTCCAAAATCCAAGTCTACCAAGAAAGGTAATCACTTGACTGGTGCCGCAGGGTAAATTTGAACGAGTTCAGAACTTGTTCAATCTTTTTATTTTATATTTTATTTTTTGCTTGAATAGGTGAGACCTTGTTCAATCTGTTCTAAATTGAAGGTAATCAGACTGACCTTTAAGCCAGGCTCTGTAAACTAAATAATAGCTTGTTTATTGTCTATATCTACTCTACAGGGAATCCAAGACAGTTTCAGAAATGCTAGAAGTAGACCATGAATCTGGCCACCTGATAATAAATTCTGTATCCTCTCAAATAGCTTGTCATTCCAACATACCTTGCTTCCTGCCGCATGACTCTATGTTACATGACTTCATTTAAAAGGGGAAAAAAGAAGAAGAAAAGAGAGAGCAAATGCATATGTGAGTCACCCATGCATTTCCTCACCATAGATATTGCTACTCTCTCTAATAAATGACTAAGGAAGATTCTTCCCTTCAAATAAGACATGTTATCAGGAGGGTATGGCATTTAAAACATCTCTAGTACAAGAATGTAGTCATGACAAATTCAGAGGCAACTTACATCTGCTCTAGTATCGACCACGATTCCAAGGACAGTGTCTTCCACACAAGGCACATACTGCAGAGAACAATATTTTTTTTTCATAAAGCTACATAACCATGTATGACTCCTCAATTTGCAAAAAATATAAGCATTTAAACCTCTATGATGCAGACTGCCTGGAATTTTGGTGTACTCATTCAACAGTTAAAATTACTCAAGCAGTAGAACTTCATACTGAGATTTAATTGCATTTATTTATGCCTATTTCCGTCTGGAGAGTACAAGTTAGACCACTTGGACTGTAAAGATCAATTCAAATACTTAAACACTGCAAGGTTCTGAGAAGTTTTTAGGCCCTAATTCAGTTTAGCCACATCTAAACAACATTGCACCCAAAAAGTCAGATTTCCAATCCATATATATCCCAAGTTCATCAACTAATAATTTCAAATAAAATAAAAAGGACCTGAAGAACTTAAGATACAGCCGGTGGCAGCCCAATTCCCACATATAGTTAACCACAGACCCAATTATTTTGGAAGAGTATAAAGAAAATCCATCAACACAATAAGCTAGTCCCTTTTATATTGTTCTCCAAATATGCTTCAACTTTCACATATCAAATGAACTGTCCATATTTCATTCCTGAAACCATATTTATGTCCCCTTCTAGATGAGCTCCAGTCTATATACTAAATCCAAGCAAAGTTATGTTAAAATCTCTATCCTGGTGTTAACATCTATAGGTCCTCGTGAGGAGAACTTTCAAGTGCTCTAGAAGCACAAGTGACTGTCCACCCAACCAATCATGGAGCAACAGGAGTTTTCCGATTATTCTTCTATGGAGAAAAATAAGCAAGTTCATAACACCTGGTGCAATGTGATCTGTTGGGTGGGTAGCCACCAGTAGTTCTATAGTACCTTCAAGATACATTCAAAAATAAAATAAAATTCCTATGCTAATGAAGATAAACCAAAAGACATAACAAAGTCCAGTTAGCAAAAACAATCAGTCATCTTTTCCGGGTGGCTGTTAAATTGTTGCTCGGCAAAAGACAGACAGGATACCTCCTGAGCATTAAAGCAGAATGCGACAGTTGCTCTTTATCCCAGCAAAATTTTGTCAAGAGCAAACTAGATGAAATACTCACCCTCTTTTGAGAGCTTTCAACCCAGTATTTATTTGGTTTTGAGAATTTTAGTTTCCCAGCCTTCATGACTGTAATAAAATCAGATTCCTGTAAAAACAAGGAGTACCCAAATAAGAATTAATGCCATTCTTCTTCAATAAGAAAAAGAACAAGCAACCATCTTCAATTTTCCAATTGAGGAAATAAGACCTCTAGGAAGATGTTTCTGTTCTATACTATCAAAACTGGAAGCTGGACTTGAAAGAGCTGATCCTCTAGAGGGAATACTATTTTGACAATAACTGGCAAAATAAGGCATAAGCAATTCCGGTTTCCAGAATAAAGTACTCTCAGCTATAAAGACCTAAAATTTGTAAGATCATCGTGTCCTAGCGTTATGCTTGTGGAATTATTAATGAAATATGTATCGCAAATTCCATCATGCTACATATAAGGGCCACTCAATCCAAAATCATGTCCCTCAAAACCATAGACAATGCCTTCAGGAAAATAAAAAACTTGGGTAGAAACCTCATGTGCATCAATCTCTAAACCAATCACTTCATTGGCCAAATCAATTTCATTTCATCGTCTCGACGATTTCCATCACAATATTTTCGCAGAACCAAGATATAAAAAAAGGGAACTAAATTTGGCACTTATCAGAAAAAGAAAGGAAAAACCTGACGAAGGCCACCGCCAATCTTGATAGTCTGATTAGACATTTTCGACAGATCAAGAACCACATCTCCCGGTACCTAACCCGAATGCATCAATGCCCACGCTATAAGTCATCAAGCAGCAAGACACTAACAGCGAGACATGCTATCAAATGGGGAGGAACCAATCAGAGAGAAAGCACTCACAACTTGGCGATCAACAAAACTCGACGGTTTATTCTCCATAGCGGGTTTCGCTGCACAGCAACGAAAAAGCAACGCCCGCAGCTGGTCAAGTACCCAACATTTGCCTAACTTCCCGAGGGGGAAGAAAATCAAGAAAAGAGTCTGAGAGGAAGAAGAACTCACAAGTCGACCTCTTTCGAATTCAGGGGCTTCTAATCTTTGGTGGGTGCTCTTAAAATTCGATATTTCACGAACCGCGGAGGGCAGAATCCTCGGTCTGGCTCGGAGATTCCAAAGTTCCAACCTTTAACAAGAAATTGGATTCTCAGAAGCGAGAATGCGTAGGAAAGGTTGAACCTTTGCAGGGTTTTGGTCGGAGAACAGAGACTTTCGAAGCGCGAGGTTTGTGTTCTGCTCGTCTATTCACGTCGTTTCGGACCGACGAGGGTTTAAGACGAACGACAGTAGTCCCCTCTTTTTCTGATTGAAAAAAAATTAAATTTCGTATAAAAGGAAAACAAATTATTTAGACAAAACCAAGTTCTCAGTTTGGAAACAATTATTTTTGTGTCCTTATAAGTAATTAATTTATATATTTTATATTTTTATTTGTTTAAATGTTTCTTGATTAAAAGCAACGTTTAGTTACACTTTTTTGTTTTATTACTCCATAAGACCATGTGATATTTCAAGTTTCAGGAAATAAATTATGACAATTGGGTAAACTTACCATGTGATATTTCAAGGTAAAAACACCATTAAATTATCATCCCTTTTTTTAATCTTATTTTTAACCGTTTAGGGAACATAAAGCATCTGCTCCAAAAAAAAATGAACATAAAGCATATAAAAGTGTCTTGGTATTTTGTAAAAATCTAGTTTTGTGCAAGCTGCAAAATTTTCTAGCAGAGCTTGGTTTACCCTCACATGTTGTTGCATATCCTTCTCACAGAAGCTCAGCTCAAGACTCATTTCACAATAAGCTGTATATTGCGGGTGTTTATATACAATCAATGAGATTGAAATGAAAGATGAGGATGACTCAAGTCAATTTCTCTAATTCTGATAATTTTTTTTTTCTGGATTGATGTTAAGATCTGTACCAAAAGCAATTCGAAAACAAGAAATTATCTCGTAAAACCGATCTTTTATGGACATTTGAATGGATACAATTAATATGTAATATCGAAAACAGCTGAAGTTCAAGAAAATGGATTTTTCTGTATAAAGGCCCTTTTTTCTCTATTTTCTCGCACTGTCCTAGTAGGGAGACAGCAGATTCATTAGCTTTTCCCATGCAAATTCCACACACTACTTGCTTGGTCAGAAATAGAGAAAAAAATTGATTTGAGATTTGATACTAGAGAGTTCGCATGTTGGATATCCCAGACACACCACACCTGCAATGCTCTTGGGTTGTTCATTCACACAGTAGCTACTCATCACAGAAGCCAACACACTCTCCATCCCACGTTCTATTGAATCATAAATACAATCTCCAAAGAGAATAGTTCTTGCTCAGGGACTTCATAGCCAAACCAGTTCCAAAAGATCAAAATGATGGTACAACAGAAAGGTATCTTCGACATCAAAAAGGCTAGCATGATTTGAGATTGACCGTTCACCAGCAAACACTCTTCCATGATTCTATATAAAGCATTCAAATGGGGGCCCAGGCAACTTGATTGGGTGAACATAGTCATTATTGAAGTCTACGTATTATCTGATTGTTGTGTAGATCACCCAGTATGAATAGACCTTATCGACATCCATTCGGACCTTATAATTGACCATCCAACTGCATCAATAAATAACAGTACTGCTATCATGATTAAGCAACCCTTCATCATTTGAGCAAACAATCGACGAATATCCAAACATCATTTACAGAGGTCCAGAGAAGGGACCAAGAATACATGATTGATGCAGGAGTTAAAAGCATAAGGGGAGGAAAAAGAGCGCACAAACTGTCGACACCCATGTGATGCAGCTGTTGATGTATCGTATACTTTTGGGATAAAACTCATCCCAGTACAATAATGTGAGGAAAACTATGAATATATATCCTCAGACCTGTTGAATAAATTACGACAATGTAACCGCTTTCTTCCAGAAGGTAATACAATCATCATAACAATATAAACAAACAATGGAAAGGAAATTCCGCCCTGTATTGCATGTGCCAGAACAAGATGATTACACCAACACCAATGGCCTCCTGTTCATCTCTTTTTGTTCACCAACTCATTCTCTCTTTCTTTAAGTAAAACCTATGATACATATGTTCATTCTGCATTGGTGACCATCACTGTCATACCTTAATGCCATTGCTATTTACATTCTGAGCGTTAGCATCGAGGAGGTTCTCCAAGGATCTGCCTTTTCTGCTCCGGACCCTGCCCGCTTCTTTCAGTAACTCAGCCAACCTCCTCTTCTCATCATCCACATCAGGATTTGCTGTCCCAAGCTTTTCTTCTCTCATCTCAACAACATACTCCAGGATCTTTATTGCATCATCCAACCTATTGTCATTTAAAAAGGATTGGTGAGAAAACCTAAACCATGGATAGTTAGGAAACTTCTTTCCACACAAAATTGCAAATTCTACAAGGTCAAAACTTCCTAGCCACAAGCATACACTTAAAAGATATTCTATCTTATCGATGCTGCTAAGACAGATACTTAATGCCATATTGTAGCAACAAATCTATCACTGCCTCTATAGGCAAACTCCTGATGCAAGTTCACTAAGAACATGGCAATTCTTTTGATATAATTAAATGCAGAACCACATCAGATTTTATCTTATAAAAGAGGAAAGCAAGTAGAAGAAATAAGAAGAAAAAGGTAAAGAGTAGGGACCTGCCAATCGCATCATAAGTGCCCGCAAGATTGCTATACACGCCAAGGGTATCAGGATGGTAAGGCCCATATTCTTCTTCTAAAATATTCTTGGCTTCTTCGAACAATTCAGCAGCCTCATTTATTGCATAACGCTGCACACAAGCTAGCCCCATTTGATTAAGAGCAATACCGAAAAAGGCAGACTTCCTCTCCCCACTTGCACGGAGTTTAGTTATGGCATTGTTAAATGATGCGTATGAATCAGCATAGTTCCCCAGCATGTAATACATGACCCCCATCTGGGCTTCGATCCCAGCTACAGTGCTCTGCTGACCTGGGGCATCATTATATATCTTAAGTGCCTTAACAAGCAATTTAATTGCTTCATCCAATTCGTTCATTGACTCATAGATGGCAGATACATCAGTAAGACCAGTAGCAAATTCCTCAGGAGGGATCCCATGCACAGGCTTCTCATAAATTCTTAGAGCATTTTCACAGTATGACTTTGCTTCTCTAAACTTCCCAGTCTTGTTATATAACTCAGCCAGACGAACAAACACCGAAGCTACAGAAGGATGGTTCTCTCCTTTGGCTGTCTTGAAAACTGTCAGAGCTTTCTGATAAGCAAACACAGCCTCATCATATCTAGACAGAGACAAATACGTGTCACCAATACTGACATCAACAGAAGCCACCTCCACTTCCTGGCCATTTGCGACCATGGCCATGCTAGCTAACACCAGATGCTCAAGAGCAGCTTCATGATCCCCCTTAGTTTCACATATAAGGCCCATAAGCCTCCTATCTGCCACTTCCTCAAGAGAAGCAGGCAAACCATTCTCACGATGAAAGTCAAGGGCCATCTGACAAAACTGCTGAGCCTCGTCAAACTGCAATGCTTGAACATGAGCTTCAGCCAGATACCGACATGTCTCACCAACTCTGGGATCCTTTTCGCCCAATACCTGTTTCTGAACCTCCAACCCTGTCGTATAGCACCTTATTGAATTCTCAAGCTGGCCCAACATTGCATAGGTATCACCCAACTGCATGTGGCCTGCAAACTTCGCAAGAGCATGGTCTTGCCCTTCCTCAACAACAGGTATCTCAATTGCCTGCTCAAGAACAGGAATCGCCTCACTGTACTGGCCTAAGCTGCAGTATATTGCGGCAGTAACATGTAAACACATAACCAGCTCTAAGCTGGGTTTGCCATTTGCACATAATTCAAATGACTTTGCTGCTCGGAGTGCCAATTCAAGAGCTTTCTGAGGATTATCCCCAGAAGATACCAAATCCCTTGCTTGCTTCAGCAAAAATGGCCCTAAATCAGGATTAGCCAATCCAGATTCAGATGAATTTGAAGTTCCATTCTGAACCTTCGGCCCCACTGGAGATAGATTCTTTAACTTCTTCACAGAGGTGACATTTGCATTTGGCTTTTTCGCATTCTTGTCATTCCTTCTATCGATAGGAGGTTTCTCAGAAGGACTCTTGGTCTTAGGAGATGGTTTCGATGTCGCTTCTGATTCCACCCGAGATTGAGAAGCCTTCTTTGATTTTCCAGAAGAAACGGATTTAGTACTGGGCGATCGCGCCTTCTCGAGCTTCCCTGACTTCTTACTAGAAGATGGACTACCCTTCTTGGAAGTGGCATCACTGTGACTGTCATCCTCTGGTTTCTCAACCTCATCCTCTTCCATTATCTCCACCTCCCTCATTTCACCACCAACAAGATGGCGCAACTCAGAATCGATCCTAGACTCATCCCCCTCAGACTCAAAGCTCTGTCTAGAAGGAGAATGATCAGAACTCTGCATTTCGTACACGTTTGCATAAAGCTTCTCAATGGAGGTGTCCACTACTCCATCAACGGGCGTCTCAAGATGAGCACTTTGATGGCTGTGCTGACTGGTGGTGCTCTTAGGTGATCTACTTTCGACTGGACTTTCCTTATACGGTGCGGAGTTCCTGTTATCAAGTTCGCTTACTATTTCTTCTCCATTGGTTCCATCCATTACAATTCCAGGCATTCTCGGACTCCAAATTCAGACTAAATAATTTACCTGCAAACAGTCATTCCACAATGAAACAGTGATTCGTTGTGCAAACTACCGAGATCAAGAACACAGGAATTAACTCAAACAGTTGTCCAACCTAACGGTAACGAGAATGTCACATCAGTAACAAAAGCTTCGATCTTCACAATCTCGTAACCGCTCAAGAGCTTTCCCAAGTTTCTTTCCCCTCTGATTTTCAAACAAGTAAACGCAAACGCAGAAGCAGCAATTTATTACACTCTAGATCTTTGCAAATCAACCACATCGAATCCTACCCATATCAAGAAGCGTCCCATATCCCCCAGTAAACACGCCCAGAAACGAGGCAACGAGAAACGAGCAACACTCGAGAAATCAACCCAGAATAACGAATCAAGCAATTAGCTCTCCGAACATGAACCCACTACAGATAAAGCAGACAAGGTCCCGGCTGGAACAACGAAAAAACAATAGAAAACTTTAGAAAGACATACCTTTGAATGACCAGACCTAAAACGATGGTGTTCCTCCGGGCCTTTTTTAGGGAGACATCCAATCCAATACAAGGGGGAATATATATATATATACGCGGGCGAATGAATTTAGAAAAACCCAAAAAAAGTCTCTCCTTTACAGAGATAAAATAAGCAGAAAAACACCCAAAGCAACGAAATTTATGCTCTTTTTTTGGTGGGGCGTCTGCGTTTTTCAACTGTGCATATAAAATACAAGTGGAGAGCTCTGGAAGAAGACAACTGGGAGACACGGACAGAGGGGATGGGAATTGGAAATGGGCGAAAGACAAAACGGGTAGGGGCAGTTTGGGAAATCTGAGACGGTGGCAAGAACAACGACAGCAGCAACATCAACAACAACAAAAGGTGTTTTCTTTTTTTCGATTTAATGTAATGAAAACATCATCTTTTTTTTGACAGAGGTGGAATGTCAGAGGAAAGAAGAAGACGACTTCTCGCCCCACGCCACCTCCTCCTCCACCACCACCATCACCACCACCACCTCTCTCTTCTTCTCCAATCCAATGCCCCTCCCCCCTCCCAACCAGATCTCGCAAGAAGGAAAAGGCCCTGCAACAGCCGATCTTGCTTTCTGTTTTTACTCGGTCATGGTCGCGGTGGCGCGCCACGTGGCAACCTCGTTCGTTGCTCAATCTTGGAGGACGGTTATTGCCGCCGCACGAATTATTAAATGCATTTCCGTCGAAAGGGTTATATAAAGATCATGAATAAATTTAGGATAAGTACATTGAAACTTTCAAAGCTTGTCATGGAAATGCAATTTAGTCATCAAATTTTCAAATAATACAATAAGTCCTAAAATTTTTTATGACTCCATTGCATTTTCACGATAAGTTTTAAGACTTGATTGCATTATTTTAAAATTTTAAGACTCAATTGCACTTTCATAACAAGTTTTAGAACTTTATTGCATTTTTTAAAATTTTAGAACCTGATTATACTTTCTTAATAAATTTTAAGACTTTATTGCAATTTTCAAAAGTTTTAAAAATCAATTGTACTTTCATAATAAATTTTAGAATTAGAATTTCTAGTACACTTATTCCAATAATTTTTATGTAAATGTTTTTAAGGTCTATTGAAATTTGTTATTTTTATTTTTAGATTGTCATCGAGACTTAAATTCGCTTCAATTGTAAAATGCGATCATTGTCATTTAGGTCTATCGCTAGTCAAATCGAAAAGAACTTTATATTCATTAAATGAGTATTGTGTATGCTTATAATTAGTTGTGGAACCAAATTCTTTCACATATAAATTAAGGTCGATAGTTCATATTATCGTGTCATGTGGTGTCAATTGGGGTCATGTTGAGCGGCCCTCAATGTCTATGACCAATAGTAAAACACAAAATGGTCGTAGCAACTGTTGGTGCAGACCCTTCATGAGATCAGTACAGCGTTCTCTCTTGCAAATGGGCAATGCTTTCAATTTTCTTGTTTCAAAAACAAAGTTCCAATTCATTCCTTTTAAAAGGTTGATGTGAATGCTGCATTAGAAATTTCGACACGAGCTCCTTTTGTCATTTTGTTTTTTGTAACTTTTTTTTTTTCGGTTAGATTGTTTTTTGTACTTCACAAGGGGGTTAAAGCAAATGTTGAAAATGTAGGGGCGTCAGGAGTACTTTTGACAAAACTTATGGGGTCCAAAGTTACTCTTCATCTTATGGAACTCTGATATAGTGATTTTTCATAATTCAATACACACATATATTATATTATATGTACTTGACTCCTCCACGTTAAATGGTCCTATTGATTATGAGATAAGAACTTTTTTTTTAAAGAGACAAATAAAACTTGGAAAAAAAAAACTCTTCCACAACCTAGAAAAGCAAAAGATTATATGACCATAAATTAAACTACTTACATTCTGATTGAGCACAGTAGCCAAGGTCAAAATTTTCCATATTCCATTTAATTTACTCCACCAAATTATATATGCACCAATTATATACATACACAAGTATAAATGTGCATCATACTAAAATCCATAAGATGCTACGATGAGTTCATTATATTATAATGTAAATCTAAATATTTTATAATATGTAGCATTTTTTTTTTTTTTTAAAGTTTTGAGAAGAAGCCATTGAGGTCATTAATTATTCTATTTCTGAGCTTCGTGTAAGGATCTCTACTACCCGATTTTCTAATATAGAACATGTACTCATTGGAAAAGATCTTTGAATTAAAATACATTTTGTGGAACAACTAATGAGAGGATTAGAAATATGAAGAATCTAATTTTTGTAATATTTCCAATATATTATGCTACAATAGACTATAGGACATGATTTATTTAATTTTACAAGAGGACCCTTTCTTTAAAGAAAGAATCATAAGTTTTTGGACAATTACCAAAAAAATCTTAAAATTATTTCACTTATGCCAATTTAGTCATAAACTTTTTAATTATTCCGATTGAGTTATAAATTTTTTGATAATTTGCCATTTTAATCATTCCTACCAATTTTGGTTAAAAATCACTAACATAGATACCAGTCACTTATATTGCATTGACGTGGGCATTTAACAATTTTTTTTTATTTTTTTTTTTCACTTTCCTTTTTCCTCCATTGATCATTGGGCCTCGGTGATGGCCAGAGACTCTTGAGCCTGGCTTGTGGCTGGCCGCCAAGGCTCTACAACCAATGGAGGAAGAAGGAAAATGAAAAAGAAAGAAAACAAAATATTCGATATTCTTTTAATACAGTTGTAAACTGTGCAAATCATCAACTTGACAGGTCAATCGGTTAACCCTCAAATGCAGAGCCAAAATCAGTTCTTTGGCATATCCAAATTTACAGAAACTGAATAAAAGGTCCACAATGCAAATTGCCCAAATTTTCAAACACAGAGTGCAATCTCAAGGAAAATGATGAGTGGCAATCTTCAAAATTCCTATAATTTCACTAAATTACGCCATGCATGCTAATGGGCGATAGTATCGACAAATCTTTGCTTGCACAAACCCAATTGAGTTGAGTACATTTTTAAGGGGACCTCATTGAGAGAATTAAATGTGAATGGTAAGGATCTCGCTAGGGGTCTTGCTGTCAGAATGATTGTGCTGTAGGTGAAATGTTGGACTTAATTTAGACAGAGGGTCGGGGTCACGAAACCTTACTTCACACTCTCCTAAACTTGGTCTCTAAGCTCGTCATGTGTCGGTTTGAATCTTTGACTTCTAGTTGTACATGTAAACACGACTCCATCGCTTTCCCACGAGCTGTACCTCGTATGGTGAAACCCCGGACTCAGTTGCGAGTTTCCTTCACGTCGGTAGATGTTGGCAAGGAATGAGTTAACTCGGACTAACGTGGCTGGAGGATTTAGAAGATCGTGAGGGGAAGCGCACGTGTGGTTTCCAAAGGATGAGTTGGCCCATTTATGATTTAGGATACGTTTGTTTGGTAGAAAATTTTACAATAAAGAAAAAAATTCAAAAAATTTTCCACTTGAAGGGTGATATGTAATTGAAAACATTTTATGGTATTTGGATCTCATGATTTTATTTCTGACAAAAAAAATCAAAATTTTTAAATATTTTCATTTTTTTCTTTTCTTTTTCACGCTTTTCTATCGGTCACTGAGTCTAGACAACGATTGGCCAAAAGCCACAAGTGGTGGTAGCTCGACCTCGTCGGCCTCGGGCGGCGAGACTTGAGCTCATTGGGATATGGTCATGCCTATTGTCAGTCATTGGCCATTGCCGAGGCCTGGTGATCGGTGGAGAGAAAAGGAAAAAGAAAAAAAAAGGAAAAAAATAAATATTAAAATGTTAAAAAATTTGAAAGGAGGATTTGCAAAGTGTTTTTACCTCTTTAGATTTAGGAATTCACATTTTCTAAATTTATGCATTGATAAAAAAAATTTCTATTGACTAGTCCTTTTCAGCAAACCAAACATATGAAAATCCAAAAAATTAATTTTCGAGAAACACTTTCTCTCAAACAAACACACTAGCTAGGTTTCTATAATTAGATCACCGAGGCTTCAGTGACCGGTGGAGGAAAAACATAAACAATAAAATAGGAAAAAAAGAAAAGGAAGAAAGAAATAGAACAAAAAAAAGAAAAAAAATAGAATTTTTTTAAATTACAAAAATGCCCACGTCAACTTGTTATGCTACATATGATGAATGGACATTGATTGGACTATTACATTAGAGATTTATGGCACAAATTGATAGAATGGATAATATTGGAAAATATCAGAAGTAGAGGTGATCAATTCTTGGTTCAGTCAGGTTTCAAGGTGAACCTAGGGACAAGATCGATTGGTCCTAGGACCGAGAATCAAACCCGACCATTGATCAAGTCCAATTTTAGTTTGGTTTAATGGAATAGATCACTTTTTTCACAACTTAATACTATACATTACAAAGAAATCTTTAAAAAAAAAGCTGGTTACTTTTTTTGAAAAAAGAATAAAAAAGAATATATAATCGATTTGGTTCTCCCTAAAATGGGAATCGGATCAAATTGACTATTTCAGATCGGTCTGATTCAGGTGGTTCCCGATTTCATACCCCTAATTAGAAGATACAATATCCCATTGACTAAGCTATAATGTCTAGGACTTTTCCTCCCCAAAACAAAACAGGGGCATTTACATTTCATCGACACCGAAGCAAGGCGCACGTGAAGCAATAAGTAGCCTCGCATGTGCTTATAAGATTCAGCTCCTTTCTTCCAATTTTTTTCTTTTTCTTTTTTGCCATCATATTTTTATAAAGATTTCCGTGTGGACCCCACAGACAGGGTTTTTATTTGATTGCCTGGCTCGTGACTTTTTTTTTAAATTTTTTTTGAGATGTGCTCATCAAGGTTGGCTTTTGATCCGGTATCCAATGATATTTCGTACCTTGTTGGAGATATTATAAGCTTTATAAGCTGTTCATGGGGCAAGACCTAATTAATGAATGTTGGGACCATTTTTAATATTGTTGATTGATATCACCTCACCATTATCATTCACGAGCAGAGAAAAGATGGGTGGGGTCGTAAATGGGTGGCAAACTGGCAATGTAGAGATTGCGTTAGATTATGTAGAGATCTTGTTAGATTCAATTCATTACAAATTAGAGTAAAAGTCATAAAAAATCCTAGACTCTATTCATTGTGACACATTTATTCTAAATTTTTTTTTGTGATATCAAAAACCCCAAATTTATAATTATATGACACATTTACTTTGAATTTGTATATTATAACAAATTTATCTCAAACTTCTTATTGTGAAATTAAAATCCCCCAAAATTGTATTCGTATGACACATTTATTTCAAAATTTGAATATCAAAAGAAAAAAAGTTGGGGTAAATGCATTATATAGGTAAAAGTTTGGAGTTTTTGGTGTTAAAAAACTTTAGAGTAAATTTATCACACAAGTATAAATTTATGATTTTTTATGTCATAAAAAATGATTTAAGGTAAATGTGTCATAATGGACAAAATTTGAGATTTTTTATGGCTATTTCCCTATAAATTATGGGCATATTTGTTTGAGCAAAAGAGTTTTTAGCTAATTAATTTTCTAGACTCACATATTTGGTTTGTTGAAAAAATAACTAGTCAACGAAATACCACTCGAGGTCAAAGAAAATATACTTGTTCAAAGTTAGGAAAACAAATTTCCAAACCTGAAAAAGGGAAAATCATTTTTCTTTATCGCGAAACTTTCTCCGAAATAAACGCACCTTTATATTAGATTATGTGTCGAAAGGCGATTTTCCTAAGAACGTTAGGTAATGCAAGTTGGCTTAAGACTTTTACGCGATGATTAGTCGGCAAATCGATCATGAGATGCGAGGCCACGAACATTGGTGAGACTAATGACTCATCATTAGTCCCTTCAACTCTCTCTAATCATGGCTCTTCTAATTTCCTGCTGCTAATCCAACTTTTAACACTTTATGAGGTGTGAGATTTCCTTCAAAAGGGGGGCATGATGGAAACCCCATTTCAGGGAACAGAAAGGTAAGCCGCTTGAGAAATTCAATATAGACCGAAAGGTTCATTCGAGAGAGAGAGAGAGAGAGTAAAACGACGTCCCTAATTTGGCATCACTAAAATCTCAAAACTTTGCCGGTGGAACTCAAGCAGCCGGTGAACCAAATAAGCTGCCGGCCAAGCTCGCATGACTCCATGTTAGGGGTGATTGGTCCCGGTCTAGTTCAGTTCCAAGGTGAAACTAGAAACCCGACCAAGAGGACCACTTCCCTATTTTGGGAACCAAAGACCAGACCAGGACCGTTGGTTTTGATTTGATCCAATAGAATATGTCACTTTTTTTTCCCTACTAAAAAGTAGCCGTGGACAATGAGAGAGTGGGGCAAATATTAAGATATTGGTGGAAGCAACAGTGAGTGAAGAATTATTATGTTGTAATTCGTGGTACAATTTAATAAGATATTATTTAGTTCACATTTTACTAATTTTTTGAATGAATAAAAATAATATATGTAATCGGTTTGGTCCAGTTTCCTCTTGAAATCAGGATTCGAATTGCCCAAATATTAGTTTCACTTTTAGGACTTAAGAATTGAACTCACACTTTCAAAAACCGGACCGCACTGGCCGGTCTAGTCCATTTCAGTGGCTCTCAGTTTGGGCAGCCCATTTTACACATTCCGACCTCATGTGACGTTAGAGCTTGAGAGAGAGGCCATGAAATCTTTGAATCACGGTGACATCCCTAATTCGGCATTACTTAGAAAGTTTGATGAATTTCACTCGTTAGCGTGCCGTGGACTGATCCAACTGGGAGGTTGATGGGGGGCTCTTGTCTTCTGCCTACGATCCCCGATGTGATTAGCGATTAAGGAAGTGGTAGGTAGAAGGTGAAGTAGAAAAGCCAACAAAGAGAACTCCAAACCTTTCCGACCAAAAAAAAATTCTCTCCAAACCTAGGAGGTGTACCTTCCCTCCTCTTCCGTAGGTGCTTTGAGTGAAGATTGCGTCCTCGGATGTATCAAAAAGGTCAAAGAAGCTCATCTATGTTTCATCACTAAGCAAGAGGCTACACATAGGCACTTTTAGGGGAAGCCCTTGGAAAAATATAAAGAATTTTGGGGAAAGAGTATTTTTATAATATAAATAGTACTTGATAAGGTACAATTTAAAAATCTAATGAAAAGCAACTTTAATATAAACATCATTTAGAAAAAAAAAATTACATTTTTAAAATGATTTTTGCTAGTAATTTTTTTAATCTTACACTTTTGTCGGCAGAACTCAAGCCGCCGGCTTGCCTCCTTGAGATCGTGCAACCTCAAGTGGTGTCGCCCGAGCCGCGCGATCCCAAGCGACCGTCTCTTGGGTTTGGGTAAGTCAAGAGAATTGTTGCCCAAACCCAAGAGACAGTCGCTTGCTTCCCGCAACCCCAAGCGAGGTTGCCCAATCGCTCGTCAATGGCTAAGTCCTTCGCTGGTAAGGTCGGGTAAATCAAGAGAATTGTCTTAATTATGAAAAATTAGCAATGGTACATACTAGCATTTCAAAAATACTCGAAACCAAACTTCCGGCCCAACCTTGAGTTAGAGACCTTTCGAAAAGCAATTGCATACCTCCAAAACTCTCTCAAAAAAATTGCCAAACAATACTTGCGTTTGCTTTATAGCCTTTAGAGAGAGCTCAAGGGAGTTTGGGAAAGTGGATCCCAAACGCATCCTACATTCCACGTTTGATGCTTTTAGGTTTTGGGCCCAAGAAAGATTCGGTCCGAAATAAAAGGGCAATTTTAAAAAAAGAAAAAAAGGAAAAGTTGACAGCTGTGGGATTTGAACCCACGCCCTTTCGGACCAGAGCCTAAATCTGGCGCCTTAGACCACTCGGCCAAACTGTCTCAGATGCTTAATGTGGGCACCTATTTTTTTTATAATCACTATTTCGTCTGCCTACAGCATCGAAATCATACATAACTTCAGTGATCGCACGTTTGTCCAGAGAGCGACGGCAGATATGATAACATAGTCAATGTTGGCACCAAGTGCAAGCAGTAATGAATCGGCTTGCACCAGTCAAACCGATGAAATGCTGCCTCATTAGTCAAAGTCGATGGGCTGTCGATGGGGTCAGGTTTTCATGATACCCAACCCAAAGCCCTATAGGACACACTTGACTTAACTCGATCCGACACCCAAATATAAAATAACCTAAGAAAACGGATAGGGCCAACATCGATCAACTAGGCTTAGATATCTTGTTGTTCATGTACGTGGAAAAAGGAAAAACTTGCGCCGGCCTAACCTGATCAATACCTACACCTAAAATGACCCGACTGCGTGCTCATCAGTTTTAACATTGGATCGTGCACAACTTATGAAGGAAGATGTACAAGGCAAAAGATTCTTTTTCTTTTAGCAGGAAGAAAAGGACGGCTCCTTATTGATTCAGTATTCAGAGCAGTATACATGCATCAGCCATATCCCGGTGCTTTTATAGTACACATCTACATGCCATATCCCGGTGCTTTTATAGTACACAGCTACATGCCATATCCCATTCTACAGGGTAGAAAGGATCGAGTCTCTAGCAAATTATTTCTCCATGTACAAAAATCAAATGATATGTTTAATTTCGTTAAAAAAGAATTTTCCTATATAACTAATCCCCCGTGACTTGGAGAACAGGCGGGTATGTATTGAGCTTTCCCGGATCAGAATTAACGGGAGAACAGGGTGTAGCCGGAAATGAGGGCACTGATGGCGAAAGCCACGAAGGCCAAGAAGGACATAGCTATGGAAGCACTGGCCATCTCCGTGAACTTATCGCTCCCCCAATTCGCTTTCCAGTCATCGACACGGGTTGCCGCCGATGATGATGCCGATATCAGGAGATACGCCAGAATCTGCAGTGAAAATTCTCAGTCAGTTTCCATCAATCTCCTCATAGAAACAGTTGCTTTTTATTCACACCATGTTTACGGTTTGGACATAGAACACTTTGTGCTAACAGGGGTTTAGCTGATTGGTGTACAGATTCTCGAGCATGAAGCAACATTTGCTCTCCTGCTGTGTTGTCGATGCAAAAAACTCTCGACTCATCAGGAAAAAGAAACACATCATGTATTAGTTAAAAGAATTTCGCAGTCAAGTGAAAGGGCCATGAATAGCCTAGCTCAAAGACGACATGTAAATTCAAGCATAAGGCAACGCTGCTCTCAAATAGCATATCCCTCTCTTAGTAGTTTCATCTCCAAAGTTGATTGCGCAAGCAATCAAAGAAGCCATAGCCTTGGGATTTCGATGCTTTTAACGCTTGTCATTAAGGCTGTCATAGGCTTCCAGCCAACAACAATATTGAGATTGCTTGGACAAGTAGTTCAAGGAATGAGATTGACAAGTGAGCTGCTGATATCTTTCAAACAGTCCAAGCTACATATATAAGACAGGCTGACAAATTTAGTATATCAACGTGAAGTGGCTGGCTGACTCTTATCGGACATTCCACATGGCTCGCTTGTTCGAATGACCACTAACAATCTACCGCATTGTCTTTAGCATATCAATGTTATAGACAATTCTCAGTATGCCTACCATTACTCAAGATCTTAGAAGGAGCAGAGGGACTCCTAACTCTCTTTTAGCAATTCTCATTCCATCCCATGAATAGTTTCACTCCTAAATGTCTCTTGAATAACTTCTTATTCCTTCCTCAATGGTATCAGCTTAGCCACAAAAGGAAGAAAGCATAAGTCGATGCAGCAGGAAACGGGGTCCCTTCCAAGTTCCGATTTTTAAGCATATTCTTTACTAATCGATACTGCTGAGGCAGCCCCGACACCATCTCTAAACGATGTTCAGAAGAAAGAGTAATACCCGTCAGCCTTAATCTCAAGAGAGAAATAGCTATAGGATAACGAGAAACTGCAAAATGGTGCTCAAATTCAGTGCAACGGTCATGCAGCAGTGACAGAATGTGACCTGGCCTCTCGGCATGAGCACTCAGAACTCATCTATTTCCCCTTCAATCAGTGCAGCCATCAATCATCGAACATGGTAATTCAGCAGAAACGACACTATTACATGGAAATTAACTTGCCTGGTCCATGAAGAAATCGATATAATCATGGATATCGTGATCGATGATTTGCCTGCCCCTGTTCAAGCGGAGGACCAGCTCTGCAGCTTGAAAGCCAGCGTAAACGAAACCAATGACGTTCACCGACAAGCAGTACCTGCCATCGAATTCAGCTCACACAGCTTTAGCTCCATAGCCCTCCGCCAAGACCTGTTCATGTATATATACATAACAACAACAACGGAAAGCAGAGCACACCCTACGACAGCAGCGAGTCAAGAAACAACGCCCTTCACCTGTACTCCTTGTAGCGATCGAAAGAATCGCCGCTCCACCCCTTGGTCTTGTCGGCCGCCATGACCGAGAACGAGATCATGCACAGGACCACCTCCGCCACCCTGAAGCACAGCCCCGCCTGCTTCAACCTCTCCCAGTGCCTCATCCTCCTCTCCCTCGCCCTCATCGCCTCCACACTCGCCACCATTCCTCCTGGCATCAGCCTCAACGGCGGCTGGGGCTGGGCCGTGCCCCCCTCCCGCATCGCCCTGCTGAGCACCACCACCAGCGGCGGGGACGCGTCCGGCGACTCCTCCGCGCTCCCGGACTCCCCGGGGGACTCCTTCCCCAGCGCCGGCGCCTGAGCCGCCGGAGGCAGGGGCTTCTGGGCATCGGGGGCGGGTTTCGGCGGGGGCGGGGCCGGAGGGGGTGATGGGGGAGGCGGCGGGGGAGGCGTAGGGAGGGGTGTCGGCGGGGTCGCCGAGGTCGGAGCGGAGAGGGGAGTGGAAGCGGAGGGGGAGTGGGGCGAGTCGGAGAGGCGGGTCGGCGAGTCGAAGTCCCGGGAGGAGGAGTGGGAAGGCTTCTTCTTCATCGCTGGAGGGGTCTGAGTTCGAGTCCCAGTCCGAGTCCGAGTCCGAGTTCGAGGTCGAGTTCGAGCTTGAGGTAGGCTTTCATGGCGGATCTCTACGGGAATGGGGGGTTTAATAAATTCGGTGGGGACAGGGAGAGGGAGCTTGTGGAAGGAGAAAACGCAAGAAAGCGGGAAGGTTACATGTGAGAGAGAAAGAAAGCCGGGGTGGGTAATAGATTTGGTGTGGGGGCCCAGCGCCACGTGGAACGACCAGTGAGGAAGAAGCTTCCGGTCAACGGTCAATCGTCGTTTGAGTGAGGTCGCTCCCGCGATCCGAGCCGACAGCTTGCGGACACGTGTGTGGGGCCCCCCCGATGACGTGGCACTCAGTTTAGGGGTTAAGTTTCTTTTTGGGGCGACGCAAAAGGGCCCACGTTACGCCGACACGGATGCTCCGAATCCTTAAAACTGCACATATCCGAACCCTTCATGGGTATCACTGGAAAAACAGATACGCTCATTATTTCATCTCCATCAAAGATATATTTATCATATTAATATAAATTTTTAAAAATTTATACAACACAAAAAAAATGTTCGAGATAATTTTTGTTAAGTTTAGGTTATTAACAACACCGAAAAATTCGAGATATTTATGTCATGATTAATATAATTTAATTTTTATAAATTGTATCGACTCTATAATTTTCTTCCTTGTTTTTGGGCTTTTACTTTTTCCAAGGCATAGGTAGATAGATAGATAGAGTAATTAACTTATAAAGTCGACAAGCACCCGTTGAACAACTCTCATTGGGTGCGCTTAAGTAAATGACTTGATTTGCTGTATAAGTCAAAAGACAAAATCCCATTGCTTTTCCCCATGGGGTCAGCTAAGCCGAGATGTGACCAACCAATGGAAAGAGCCGGTTTTCGATTCAAGGAAATCACGGCGGCCGACAAAGCCTCAGCCGCCCCCACCACCACTGGCCCGCGAGCCGGGGGAGTTTCGTCCTAGGATTAGCAAATTCATCATGAAAAAGCTCGCTCGCCGGAGGCCGGAGGTGGTGGTGAAGCCTCGAAAGGGTAAGAAGAGCTGGTCTGAAAAGGGAGTTGGCAAGAGGGGGTTACTTTAGGAGGGGGCTATTCCGCATGATGGAATCTTATTGCACACAGATCCTGAACAAACCCAAGATCCACATGAGGCCGACAAAAAGAGGATGTCACGAATAATGTCCCAAGAATTTCTGCAATTTTCCCCGACACACATAACCTAACCAGAAACAAGCAAAGCATCAAAACCCCCAATAATCTCCCTCCTACTTTTCCACCCCACAAAGTCAGATGCACAATCTGCTTCTCCACCAAATACAGATTCAGGACCATGTACCTGACACAAGCCTAGGACAACATAATACCTTCTTTCCTTGCAAACCGAGACTCAACCCACCTCGTAAAACCACAGCACATCGACAGGAAAAGATCGATAAAGAGCAACTGAGAATCGAGATGCAAGTCACTGTATCAAATGATGCAAGTTCCATCATATAATGATATTGATGCACGGCGGCACGCTCACAATTTCAAAATTTCCTGGTGCTAGAACTTCGAGTCCAATTGGTCTCGGCAAAACTCAAACTTTATTAAAGAAACAAAGAGGCTAGGCATAGAATTCAGTTTGGTAAAGGCGCATATTTGCATGTCATTGGATCTGAAAATGAGTTTGCAACCAATGTTGTTACGAAATTTGTACCCTACATCAGTAAAACTTGTCACATATGACGGGTGTTACACGATGGACAACCGACGATCACATGGATGAACGTTTCTGTCTTTACTCGGAACAGGGTTAGTGTAAATTGAAGGTAAAAACTTTCGTGAGGTGAGAAAAAATGATCAACATACTCTTTCACCTCATATCGACTGCCCATTGAGCCCGGACCTATCGGGAGGTAGGGGTCCCATGCCATTCACTCGTTCCTGAGTAGCTGCAGCAATGTGTCCATTCTCGCTGATGTCCAAGGAAACATCATTGCTGTTGGGCGGCTCTGCATTCTCGGACCGAACTGGATGGAAAAGGCCAGGCAATCTCAACAGATGGCTCTGGCTAGAAGATTGTTGGGTCTGCACGTAACGGTTTGTTGTGACAATAGGGGCCGGTGATCGTTCCGATTCAGGGCGAAGGTTAGACAAGGCGCTGAGGTCCAGGTTCGGGAACACAGAGCAGCGGCACCGAGGACATTTCACATTAAGACGTAGCCACTCATCGATGCACTCTACATGAAAATTGTGAGCACAAGGAAGGCCTCGAACCTGAAATTTTTTTTTTTGGGGGGTAAGGTACTTTGTCCCACACCCTTTAAGTTAAAAACAACAGAATGGCACAACACTAACAAGAAACTTGTTATAAGCACCTAGTGTCTCCACCTTTCTGCAACGTAACCTTTTTAAGTTAAGGTGGACTTTCCGAAACGAGGAGGCTCAATCACTATTCCACTCATAAGCTTAAGAAAATCTCTGAAGGGAAGCATATTTTCTTACCTCATTCCCCACATGGAACTCTTCTAAGCAGATGGGGCATTCGCTGCAGTCAGTTGGAACAGCTTTAAGCCTGAACTTGGGGAGTTCCTGTATGAGTGCTTCAACCGCTTCCCTCTGCACACAACATGATACGAAGCTCATCTCACAGTTTAAACTTGCCATCAACAAGTTTATGAAAACTCTTCCATGAGTATGATTGGATAAATGTTGACTAATGCCAATTTACGGAACACCAATCCTAATTGGAGGTTTTGGCTCATATTACATCAACCGTGGTCACTGAATCTAAGAGCATAGGGGCTCAAAATCCCATCCGTGAACAGAATAACCCATCGGTTAGGGAATCTAAATCCTTGACCTACAAAATCAAAAGCGTCACTTGCCTGTGTTGGAGTTAAATAAAGACCAGGGTGGTAAGTAGCAGCATCTGTTCCCATACCCCTCATCTCTTGACCAGCTGCTTCAAATGCCCAGTCTGGCACCCGTACCATATCAACTAGAACCTGTAGAAGAACCCCAGGGCACAATATAGGAATGAGCAAAGCACAGATGTGGCAGAAAAACATTTGCACTTGTAAAAAATATTAATATACAGTGGAAACTTGCCAAATCTTTTAGATATCAGTTCCAAGAATACATAGAAAAGATCCACATCATTCTGGGTGCTGAGAAGGGGAAAAATGCTTCTAGAGTTCCCTAATGTAGCTCAGGACAAAGGAATCATAACTGACATTCTAGGATTGGAAGCCTTCACCCCACTATATCCACAATGTAATTACTTCATGCAAAACTTATAATCGCAATTTGCTCATGTTTATTGTAACTTTAGATGCAAGGAAGCCTTAACAGAAGATTGAACTTGATATTCTGGCAGAAATAAGGATCTATACTTGATCCTTAGCCCAACTTGGAGTTTGTGTCATGCTACAAACCAATTCCAATCAATGACACAATAGTTTTGAAATACAAAGACAAACAAGCACTGGTCTGTTCTTTGGAGCAATGGTGCTTTTATCTGTCTTTCTCTGTAGAGACGGAAGAAATAATTTATCCAAAGTAACAGCAAGATAGACAACAGACCGGTAAACATATAGCTCAATAAACTCTTAAAAGAACCTCAAGTGTAAACATAAAGTTCTCAAATAAATTAATTAGAAGTACAACTTTTTAGACATATATTTATGTCTCTGCATCACTTTATGGTACTTACCCCATACTCTGACACGGGTATGCCTTGTTGAGCTCGCAAAAGATGAGCTTGTCTTCGTGTCAACCACTGTGATTTTCCAATATGACAAGTAAAAGAAGAAGAAAACTCTATGAATAAACAATTATATAGGTCCCAGCAAGAATAGAGGTGAGTACAGGGCAAAGGTCGAGACAGTTTCAGGAGCAGTGGGAAGGGGCAACAGAAATATGGACAATGGTTAAATGAATGAATTGACAAACCTTTCCCACAGACATGCAAGCTATACAAAGTAGGCCACAATAGCTGAACATTAACCAAATAAGGAAACCCCATTTCTGACCCTCTTCTGGTAACTGAGAAAATCGAAATATAAAGTCTTCAATTTAAGTTCACTGAAGATGCAGGCGCTGACACAAATTTGACAAAAGGAAAGACTTACACAATTTCTTGCACTTGTGAACCATAGGGTGCCAATTATAGTCCAGGCCCAAAGAAACGGATATAATATCAGTGAGAGAACAGAAAGTACGACTACTCTCCCACAAAATCGATCATATCTCTGCTGCCAACCAAAGTCCCTAAGAACCCACAAATATTTAATATAAATACTGGAAGAAAGCTTGCAACTTACACAAGCACAATCAAATTTATTCAACCAAAGTCCATGAAAACCCAAATATATCTAATATAAATACCAAAAGGACACTTGCAACTTACACGAGCACAACAAAATTTATTCATTGTCACTTCCTTGTGCAATACAAGCATGAAAGTTCCACAACTCTGAAGTCCAGACCACACAGATACAAAAAATCACTAATCACAAGTCCAGCAACTAGGCATTACCACATGTGATTAGAATTCTAGATGCTTGAGAATAGCAGATCCTATTTGAACCACATGGATTGCACAATTATCTATAAATTACACTGAGTGTCCACTAATTCACAAGTTAATGAATCATAAATAAAGCCAGTATATGATAAGCAACGACATAGACCATTGCATCTATACTAATTGATAGAGTAGATGAAGCAGTGTCAAATCATGCACAGACAAGACATGATTTATTGAAAGGATTAAAAAAGGTACTATTTAGATAGTCCCTGATGTGATGAATAGCTTGAAACTGAATAAGTAAAAATAAGCTGTAGAATGACAAAATATTTGAGCACTCGTTAATGCACAATCACTTGACAACCATAACAACCCCACACGATATTCAAAAATATCAATATGAATGGTAGAAGGACGTACAATCCCATTCCAGCAGCGAGTCCATTATCTACAAACATCAACAAGCGAAAAACGAATACAGTCGTGTAATCAACCTGCACCAAAAGTATCCATAAGGTAGAAAAGAATTTCTTCCTTTTGAGAAGAACAAAAGATCCCCCCACACACAATATAATCAACTTGAGATGCGATACCCACCACAATCCATATGTGCAACGGGTATGTACAAAGATGATACCGCTTCCAGTTGATTGCAACAATGACACTGAAAACACATTGTCAAGAAATACACGCATTCACCAACAATTGACATGATAAAAGATTAGACCATATTGATCTCCAACAACGAGATATGCATACAAGGCTGCATAGATATCTCGGACGATTCAAAGATTTAATTAATCCGGGAACTCTTTCCCAATCATATCCGAGCAATCAAGCACAGCTATAAGCCAGCAAGATATCACATCCAATGTGGAGAATTACTACACCGATTCTTGAAAATCTTGCCAATGTAAACACGCACTTGCATCCCCGAAACGACAAATCATCCCGACGAAACCCCATTTAAAAGAGCACAATAACTTGGAAGATACCCAAAGGATACACACTGGTCGCGAGCATGGACAAGAAGAAGCCGTCGTACCTACAAGAACCCATATTTCGATTACCCAGAAGAATCAAGAAAGACCACCCAAGCAAGAACGCACCCGAAAGAACCCGGGGGCCTCGAGGGGGAGATCAGGAAACTAACCATTTGAAATCGACGCCCCTGATAGCCATCGCGAGGAACGACCGATCAAGAACGAACCCTAGAGTCGCATCAAGAATCCAACCCCTTTCCCCCCCCCTCCAAAATCGAAGACCCAGCAAGACCAATTTCAAAGGAAGGAACGAGAGAGAGAGAGGAAAGAACGCGAAAGCTCAGTCGAGCAGTGATGTGAAGCTGAAGCAGAGCAGGCGATGGCGATGGCGACCCTAATAAGAGGAGGACGAATTCTTGACGGCGATCAAGCGGGAGTTAATGACAGCGTTCGGAGTCTTGATTATCAAATCAAATCAAACCGATCGATGTGAGAGAGAGAGAGAGAGAGTGTTGCTCTCGTATGTCTCATCGTACGTGTCGCGTATTTTTCGTACCAGCAAAATCGTTTTATACGCCTGAGGTACACGCACATTGCATTAGTGGGCGACACGTCATACCTAAACGCTGACGTGTCCGGCATCGATTAGCCCGCTGACGCGAGTGCTTATCTTTTTTATTCTGCCTTCCGTGCCTTTTTCGCCGAAAAAGCCCGTCTCCTTTCCCAATTCTCATTTTCCTCAGTGCAAATTCCTCTTTTTTAATTTGGAAAAATTTGGAAAAATTGAATTTTTAATATGTCTCTTTTCTTCTTGGTCGGTTCATAAGTTTCTTTTGCCCAATGATCATTCCCATATCGAGTAAATTAAGCGAAGGGAGTGCTTAAAAAAGCGAACTTTAGTGCATCTGGACATGTCCGGACTGTCGAATAGGAAAAAGAACAATGCCACAGTGCCAATGCATTCTCAAGATCAGAAATTCATGTGGAGTGAATGTATATACCCAGAGTCAGGAAATGCAAAAGGGTTGGTTGATGGTGGTGGGGGTTGAGCTGCCTAAACCAAACGTACACACCAGGTGCAACTGCAGGTAGCCAAAGTTTTCATTGATCTGGCATCAGATGAGCCCTCCAGAATTTCTTGATTTTCCTTCCCACCTCAACTCACACAAGTTAAAACCACAGAAGCCAAGTGCCCCGATCCGGGTTTTGCTCGGCATCTCATCAAACGGGTCACGTTGCCCGTGATTGGAACGAATGCATTCCTCGCCGATCTCTCTGTATCTGCAGTGCTGCCGTCCTAAAGGAAGGGATAGTTTGTACCTGCAAATATCGTTTTGACTGTCGTCAATTTGAGGACTCTGCATGAAGGCATTGACAATTGAGCATAAGACCAGATTTGCAGCAAAGCACGAGAATTAGGCAGGTTTATCTGTAACCAGATAATCTAAGTACTTAAAAATCATAATTTTACAAGAGGCGGTTTAAAAGCAATACAGCCTAGTGGTTTCGGCATGCTCCAAATTTGAAACGGGACACGGTGTCATAAAATCAGCAGATAACACAGACTAAGGCAAACGAGGTCAATCGTGATGCGAAAAGGCTGTGCTTCTCACCCCCTCTCATGGGTTTTTCTGATCAAATCCTCTCGTGGGATCCGTCCCAATACAGTGAACTCAGATATCGAAAGCCGTCCTATCCTCCCCAGGAGGCCACACGAATAAAAAAAGAAAAGGAAATTAGAGAACCAAGTGTTTCCAGACGTAAAGTAAGGAAACATCAACATCAGTCCTCATGGAAAATCAGTCATCTGATGCCTTAAAAGCAAGAGAGCAAATTCCATGACGACTATTTTAATGAGAAATAGTAACTCATGGAGTGACATGGGAAGGCCGGCCCAAAACATATAAATCCAAAGCAAAATAAAAGTCACCGAACACCTAGACAAGCTGATAACAGATGGAGTTTCCATCTTTGACTAAAAATAGGATCCTCACATTGCTTCGTCATGGAAAGCAAAATGATTAGACACCAAAGAAATATAGAGATGGATATTATTTTGTTAGAACCGAAGTGACAATCGCAGAATGCAATACGACATTTTGGAAAAGTGAAGTGGAAAATGATTATAAGAACAAGTGAAGATGAACTCCAACATGCTCACAAAAGCAGGCTTACTAGTTTCTGAATAACTGAACATGAACCGAGCTTTTCCTCCCAAGTTCCAGATGCAAGAGCTTTAAAGCCTTCAACAAGAATAAAAGATGTATAAAACAACTTTCTCCCTTACAGATACAGCCAAACCATGTAAGCTCATTAGTGGCAGCTGATTGATAAGGCCCGTAATTATCAAGATCAAGTCCTTCAGGTACAATATTGGTTCACATGATTGGTAAAGTCAACATTATACTTAAAATGAGAGGGCCAGCACAGCGAGGAATATAAAATATAAAATAAGAGTTTTCCCTCTTACATGGTCTTTGCCCTCTACATTTCCAAATGTCACAGGGTTAGTCTGCAACCTTTATGTTTTAAATAAGAGAAGGCTGGGATACCTCAGACTAATTATAGATTTAGAGAAAGAGAGAGAGAGAGTATACAATTCAGGTACAGCTTGGTGGATTTAAGCATTTATAAACAGCAGATGCAGGCTGCTTATAAGTTGGAATGCTGCTGGCATCGACAAATCTGACCTCTCCAGGAGCAAAAGAAAGCTCTCTGTGCCTGAAAAACTTGACAAAATGAAGCAACAAAGACCACTGTTTACAAGATACATGTGTCATATAAATTTAATAACATCTACCTTCGAAGGTCAAGACCAACTATGCCAGCTTGTAAAACTGACAAATTGTCAGAATCAGGCGATACAATGATCACGGTGTCTTCTGAGTACTGGGTCTCAAGAATTGACATAAGTTGTGTTACGCGAACAAATACGTCTGCAACACTCTCATTTGGAGTCCCATCATCTATGGGAGGAGGCCTGATCCTCGGAGAAATGCTGTCAGATGCATATACCTAACGCTATCATGGATGAGATTTCGTCCAGTTACAAAGAGAAGGAAACACACACAAATGAGCACGTGAACTCGCAATAAAGTATCCAGTAGAAGAGATGGTTAATCCTCTCCAGGTCCACATTAATGTAGAAAACCCTTGACTAAGCATTCCACTTGGTAAGGTATGAACGAAGCCTTCAAGTATGAGAAAAAAGCTAATAATGTGGAAATAACAACATTTAATCATACCAGGTAAATACAGCTTTGTTCTCCTCTTACCTCTGAAACAGAGTCCAGGTTCTTCCCTTCATAGGCTCCCAATCCCCTGGCATCTAGAAAGGTGTACTCTGGGACTATGTAGCTGCAATTGGAGAATGAAACAATTGGAGTGACAAGTAAACATAACAACATGATTTTTTGGCCAACGGTGGTCTCATCATCTTTATGACATCCAACTTCAGAATTCTAACTACTGAAGTGTAGTTCCATTCAAATCAGATAAGCGAGAAGGATTAGAGACTATAGCTTATGCTTCTGGCGATTGACTTCTAAGTTCACCACAGCTTGACAGTGGAAAACCAATTGAATCAATTTATTTGAATTAGCTAAGTCGAAACCCATGTGAATTCTTTAGTAAAAATTACGATGCCAAGTACCTGCACTTCTGTAACCAAAACAGAGGTTTATGACTAAAACCCTGCACAATTTAATTTAAGTCCAGTGACCTGAACTTATAAAGCCTCTTCACATACTGGTTTCTAAGAGTATAATGACTCACCTCCGACTGATCCCATTCACCGAAGCAATGATTTCAGCAGCTTGGTAAGCTCTCTGAGTGATAGAAGGCCAAATCCAACAATTCCTTTCACACGCCCCCATCTTCTTCAAATCAAAAGCTGCCCGGACCATCTGCTTCTTCCCTTTCTCTGACAACCCGCTATCAACTGACGTCTTCGCCACTGGATTAGTGTTGATTATCCCCAAGCTTTCAAACTCAGATTCCCCTGCCCTCACCAAAAAATACCTTCCCACAGCAAACCCACCAATAAATACATACTTCGTGCCTATAAACTTCACATTTTGAACAAAACAACATAATGAAACGACTTAAGAAGGGGGTTGAACTCTTGAAAGTGCAATTGCAATTCGCAATCACTCTGATGCAATTACCATCGTGTACGGACAATGCATACAATCACAAATTTCATCCCTTAATCAAAACGCAAGCACAATTCAACCGTAGCAAACTAAAAGGCACAGATTCTTGAGACGTGAGAATCAGAAAGCACGGGACTTTCAATCAAAAACTGCCTCAAGCGACACTAACATCAGCAATTTAGAGCAAATCCAACACGGCAAGAACAATAAACGTCAAACGAGCAAAATTCACAAACAAGGATCACTCACACCCTCACCTGTTGGTGAGCCTCGGAGGGGGCATCTGGAAGAGGCCACGGGCATTAGCGACGGGGCGAACGGAGACGTGGGCTCGCTCGTTACGAAGAGGGGAGCGACGGGGAAGACGAGGGCAGTCAAGAGTTGCCGCCGAGAAGCGGTTCCGAAGCGAAAGCTCTCGTCTTTTCGCGGAGGGCGCGGCCATGGATGACGCGGGGAGGTGGTGCAGGTGGACGCCGTCAGCATCGTCGTCTTCTTCGTCGAATAATTCAGAACGGAAAAAATCTCTCCCGAGCGACTCAGCCCCGCTCGGTGACTCGCTGCTGCATTGTTTGTTGATGAGGGGAGGAGCTTCCATTTTGCGCCAAATCTACTTTATTTTCTTTTTCAATCTATATTTTTCGAGTTATTTCTTTTTTCTAGCTTTGATATTTTGTTCCCTTATCGCACTCACGAAAATATGAAGATGTGACGTGGAGCCATTTGACTTTTTAGTTTATAGATTTTCCGAAGTTTAACGAATAGAATAGCATTCCTGAATTTAAAAAAAAGACAAACATAATATAACATTTTTACCATCTTCTTAGCTAAGAGCGATCAATTGCCAGTTAATAGTTTCGGTTTCAATCAATTTAGTCTAGTCCTTAGGAACTGGACTAGAGGGATTGATTTACAATTTTTGCAATCGAGATTGGATCAAACTAGGCTGGATCAACCTGGTTTGATTTGGTTCTTGGATGGTCTAGTGGAATCGATCATGGGATGAAAGGGAAAGATAAAAAATGGAGATGAGGCATGCATGAGGCGTTTAAAAGCCTTGAAACCTGAAATTGGATTGCTTATGTTCTACTTTAGGAATTGAGAATTGGATTGAATCGGCTAGTTTGATTCAATTAAGGTAATCTCTAGTTCTGTCAATCTATTTTATTCGGGACTCGAAATTTCAATTTTCACAAGATTGAATAGGCAATGCAATCTCTCAAGTCATTGGCCAGAGGGACTGGCGATTCTCTCACTCCAGGTGAGCTCCCTCCCTATCCATCCAGGTGATAGTCCAGCTAAAACCCTAATTCCTCCCCCTTGTTTTCCATCACAATCATCTATGGCAACGCCATTACTGTGTCAGTAGGGTAAGGTGCATTTCTTCACTTTCCTTTCCCACCTTCCTTCTCCGATTTCTTGAAAACCCATCCCTTGCTTTGAGCCATGACGTCCCTTTCCCAACATCCACCAGACTAGCCATGTTCCTCCCAGCTTCCTCGCCAGTCTACCACCTGCAATTTTAACGCCTCTTGTTTATATCTCAGTTCCACGAAACATAGTTCATGAGCTCCCTTCATTCCCAACCCTAACCAATTGAACACCCATCCACCCACAAGAGAAACCCATTAACCCAATTCAAGCATTGACAAATTTCTGGAAGAAATGGAAGGTGAACTAGAGAATCACCTGCGTATAGCGACATTGTGCAAAAGAATGGGGGATTTATGGGCAAAAGATGATATAACGGAGCTATCTACAGTCACCCCTGAGTCCATACATTAGGAAAGTAAATTTCTACTCTATGGTAAATTACTATCTGAACCAAATGTTAATTTTCAAGCTTTTGTGAATACCATGAAGAGAGCCTAGAAGGTTGAGTTGGTGAAATGCGAGATGATAGAACAGGGGTTCTTCTTATTTACCTTCACATTTGTAGGAGAGAAGGAAAGAGTGTTAGAATCGGGGCCATGGTCTTTTGCGAGTAATCTTCTAATTCTGAAAGAAGGTGATCCGAACATACCTAAACACCGTTATGACTTCTCCCACTATGCATTTTGGGTACATTTAGTGGGCCTACCTAGAGCTGCGATCACAAAAGAAACAATTATGAAAATTGCTGGGAAACTTGGCAAGGTAGAAAAGGTAAAGATTGAAGCAAAATACAACGGCTCTAGTCGAATGGGCAAAGCTAAGGTGCTTTTGAACCTGAACAAACCTCTCAAAACTAGAACGATTATTGACTTGGGAGGTATGAAATGGTGGATTGACTTTAAGTATAAAAGACTACCGCATTACTGCTACTCATGTGGATGTATGGGTCATTATGCCACCTTTTGCCCACAAATTCCTTATGAGGAATCAAGATTACCTTAGAACAAACCTGGGCGATATGGGTCGTGGCTCAAAGCTGAAGTCAAAGAACTGAGCCCATGTTGGAGGACCTTCTTTGGGGAAATAGAGCCTGCTGATGCGGAAGACGAAATGGTGCCTGAGACCCCCATCCATCAAGCCGTAGAAATTATAAACACAGTTATGGCGTCACCAAATGACAAAGCTCTAGTACTATACAAGCCAACAATCAATGCAAACATCTTAGAAGGAAGTCTCGTGACCCAAACAAAAGGAAGAAGACCCAAACACTCTCAGGAATTATCCCCTTTTGAATCCGATCACAGATGTGTTCTGGCTCCAAAAAGAAAGGCAAAGTTGTCTTAAAATCCCAAGTGGTAAAAAAACATAAGAGGTTTAATCCTTATGGTCTCAGAGGAAATCAAGAACTTTTGTTTGATGAGGGGCACCTCTTAAGTTTATTCGATCAATTTTGGGTAGATTGTGGGACAAATGTTTAACAAAACTAATAAATGCTGATGAAGAGGTTTCAATGGAGGAGGAATATGGGCAGATTGTAGGACAAGACAAATCGAAGATTTATGGAGACAAGAGGAAATGTATTAGAGTATGCTTTCTAGAGTAAATTGGTTGAAATGGGAAGATGGGAACACCAAATTTTTCCATGCAACAACCATTCAATGGAGGCAACAAAACATAATTTTCTTTCTAAGGATAGATGATCAAACTTGGAGCCAAGACCCCATTGTTCTAAGGAACCACATCTTAGATTTCTACAAATCTTTGTATTCATCGGTGGGAAATAGAGATTACACACCTATTTTGGAGCAATGTCCTTAGCTTGTCACAAGGGAAATGAATATAGCCCTAATGAGTCCTATCACTAAGGAAGAAGTGCGCCTTGCATCCTTTCAAATGGGACCTACCAAGGCACCGGGGCTGGATGGGCTAAATGAGCTATTCCACCATAGTAATTGGCCTATAATTTAGGATGACATTTTCAAAATGGTGGATTCCTTCTTTGAAATAGGCACTTTCAACTCTGCAATGAATAGCACCCGGCTGACCCTTATCTCTAAAGTTCCTAATCCCGAACATATCTTCCAATATAGACCTATCAGCCTTTGCAACTTTAATTACAAAATCATTGCCAAAGTTTTGGTGAACAGATTGAAACCATGGCTCCCACATATTATCCTCCCTGAACAGAGTGCTTTCATTGAAGGTAGACAAATCCAAGACAATATATTTATTGTGCAGGAGGTCCTACACCAGTTACGGATTAGGAAAAGGAAACGGAAATTCCATGTGGTGCTAAAGCTGGATATGCAAAAAGCTTATGACAAGGTGAAATGGGACTTCTTATGTAACTATATGCTGAGAATTGATTTATGTGATAAGTGGGTTTCCCATATTAAATGGTGTATCTCCTCTACATCTTTCAGTATAAAAGTTAATGGGGAATCTACAGAACAATTTCAGCCATCTCGTGGGATTAGACAAGGTGACCCTCTTCACTCTACTTGTTCATTCTTATGGCTAATGCATTATCACACCTTATGTCTAAAGTAGTGCTAGATGGAACTATCAATGGGGTTAAGCTCAATCCTCATTGCCCTACCTTCTCACCTCCTATTTGCGGATGATGCCATTTTTTTCCTAGAAAGCAATATAAAGGAAGCTCAGAATCTGTCTAACATCCTTAATCAGTATTGCTATGCGTCTGGTCAGGCTATAAATCTTTATAAATCGAGTGTGTTTTTCGAGAAAGGCTGCCCATAGCGTTTAAAAGAAAATCTTGCAGCTGAACTAAGAGTGCCAATACTAGAAAAAATAGGGAAATATTTGGGGATACCATCGGACTGGGGTAATATGAAAAAATAAATATTCTCATGGGTGCTTGTAAAGGTGGACAAGAAATTAGATGGCTGGAAAGAAAACTTAATTTCAAAAGCAGGCAAATAGGTCATACTCAAAACGGTCATCCAAGCATTTCCACAACACGCTATGTCAATGTTTAAAATACCTGTTTCCATTTGTAAAGTTGTTGAGAAAAAAATCTCAACTTTTTGGTGGAAGCAAAATACATCCAGGAGAGGGATCCATTGGAAGAATTGAAATCTGTTAAAGGAGAGGAAAGACCTAGGGGGGCTAGGTTTTAGAGACTTGATCGATTTTAATAAAGCTCTTTTAAGGAAACAAGCATGGAGACTTAGCCAATCAAGAGATGCACTATGGTGCCGACTCTTCCAAGGTCTCTATTTTCCTAGAGGTCAACTTTGGAATGTGAAGAGGGGACCTAGACCATCCTAGGGGTGGCATAGTATCTTATTGAGAAGGGATGCTATAGAGTCGGACCTAAAATGGGAAATGGGGAATGGTGAAAGCATATGAATAAGAGAGGACCGGTGGTTGGTTTCAGGGAAGATTGGCGGTTTGGCTAACCTAAATGACCCACTACTTGTAGCGGACCTCATAAATCAGGACACAGGAGAGTGGAAGATAGAATTACTAGAGGAGACTCGGAGAAACTTTTGTTCAAGAAATTCTAGCTACACCTCTGAGTAGGAATCCGAGACCTGATAAATTGCTCTGGATTGTAAACAAATCCAGCATATACCAGGTAAAAAGCAGCTATAACGTCTTACGTGCACAGAACATAGCACCCCTTGCCTCTATTGCATCATCATCACATCAGATTCCTAGAAAACTATGGATCGAAATCTGGAAACATCCAACACCTCCTAAAGTCAGATTTTTCACATGGAGTATATGCCAGGACGCACTACCTACAAATGAAAATCTCCACAGAAGGAAATTGATACTTGAACCGCTATGCCCATTATGCAATCTCTCCCCGAAAACACTTGAACACTTATTCCTTTTATGTAGTTGGACCGCACAAGTCTAGAAAGAGTCAGGCCTCCCATTAGACACCTCTTTGACAAACATTACACGGATTGACAAGACGATTTGCGACTTTCTTACCTCAAATAGCCTCCCGATGACCAAAGCCCTGTTTGTAAATGTCCTCTAGTTCATCTGGAAAACCAGAAACAAAACCGCCTTTGAACAGCAGAAACCTGACCTGTGAAAAACAACAGCGGACACTCAACTCTAGACCCGACTACAAGATAAATGGTTCCCGAACAACAACTCTAAAACCTTACCTCAAAAGGAAATCTGGGAATCACCTGGGTCGAGTGCCATGAAGTTAAACATAGACGCCACCTGGAACAGCTTCTCCATGGAAGGTTCTGTCGCCGGCCTTTGTAGAAACGAAGAATGAGTCATGATTGTCGGCTTCACGCGCTCGATCCGCGCTCTGTCCGCCCTCGTCGCTAAAACCCTAGCAATTAGATCTGCCCTGCTGTAGTTAGGAGAGAACATAGTTGAAAGTCAAACACGAAGTGCTTCTATCCAACACGTGCAACTCAGTTCAAACAGCTTAACTGTTGTTCACATTGTCTTAGGCCAGGAGGATCCACCATGGGCTTTGTGGTCGCTCATTTTGGACTGTAAAAGATTGTTGGGCCAGCTACAAGGAGCCCAGCTGCTGCACGAACCCAGAACTACGAATATGGCTGCTGATTGGGTCGCTAAGGCCCACTTAGCCGGTACCCTCCCACCCACCTGGGTGTCTCGACCTCCGCAACCTCCGCAACCTCTTTTATCTATTTTATGCTTTGAGTTTGGATCCACTTGTAATCAATCACCGAGGTAGTAATGAAATCGTTTTTTTTCCCAAAAAAAAATCTATTTTATTCACTTGTACTCCTAGCTAAGGATAAGAAAGGGGAGGAGCAATTGAGTAATGTTAGGTTTGCTGCGGATTATTAAGTAAGTGAATTATATTATGATCCAATGAAAATTTAGTCATATTGCTAGATATAACAATTTGACAAGTGAATTTAACATCATGCAAAAAAGGAAGCTATCGATAAAAAAAAGCTTTATTAACGAGTGGCACTTGTTACACATCAAATTAAGAAGAGCTTGTAATCGAGCTTATTTCATGTTACGCGTGATCAAATAAATTTTTATTTTTTAATGGAAAAGGATTAAAGCTGAATCTGAAAATTAAAGTCGAAAATTTATTATCCTATGACCAAAAAAGAAAAGAAAAGATGAGAGTGTGTGTGTGTGAGCACATGGGGAGTACAAGCAGCTTGACAGAAGCAACAGAAAAGTCGCTGACATAAGCATCAAATCAGTAGGAGCACAATGATGCTTCTACTTGCTTGACATTTTCATTCTTATTTGATGCAAATTAAATTAGCGTGCACCTTCGAACTATACATAAAAACATGATTTCAATTCTAATTATACACTGTTTCTACGTCTCTAGCTTTCATTAGTCTATATCAATATTTTAGAGACCATATCAATTGCTTATTTTTACACTAATTATCTTGAAAATTCAAAGCAATTGACATTTATCTCAAATCTCAAGTCTTACATTTTTCTTAATTTTCTTTGATTGTTTAAAGGAACTTGATAGCCATTCACAAACCTGAAAATGCAAATTTATTTGCTTCGAAGAGAATCAAATCTATTAGTTATCATACTGTTGGACAAGGATTAATTCATAAATTTGGAGACTCTATTCATGGAAGTGGCAAGATTGTTGGAAGATCTAATTGTGTGAATGACCAAATCTCCTTAGATTTTGTTGTAATTTACAATGGCTACTCTGATTATGTCCAAGATTAGCCAACAACCGACTTGAAGATCAATGACTATAAAACGGATCAAAATGAGCCAATGTGGACAAAGATGAATTACAAGAATTACAAGAATACCTTACACACTTCATGATCGATTGATTTACTCATTAAGAGTTTCCCTAATTATTAATCTTGTGTGAAGTATACAAGTACTATTGTAGTGCATGCATTTTGGTAGTGTGATCTATCGGCTTTGAGTAGAAGCAACACATGCTGAGTAGGGGTGAGCGTGGTTCCCGGGTAGAACCGGGAACCGGAGAACCGAACCGGAGGGTCCGGTTCGGTTCCCGGTTCCCCATTTTCCGGAACCGGCGGTTCCGGTTCCGGTTCCCGGTTCCTCGTAGAACCGGAACCGGAACCGAAACCGGAACCTGGAACCGGAACCGGTCCGGTCTGTCCTTCCCCAAAATCCCCAATTCTAAGTTTCTAACCCTAATTTTTCCCCCATTTCTATTTCTCCCTCTCTCCCCACACGACCACGCCTCACCTCTGCGTCTTCTCTTCTGCTCTGCACTTCTGTTGACTCAAGTTGACTCAATTGAGCCCTCGATCGTCGCCAGCCACACGCCACTCGTCGGTTGTCATCGTCGCCCGCCGCTCGTGGCTCCTCGTCGCCCGCCGCTCGCCTGTTGTCGCCGTCCTCTCTACGGCTCTGCCTGCCGCTCGTCCGTCCTCTCTACGGCTCTGCCCACCGTTCATCCGTCCGCAGCTCGCCCGCCGTTCGTCGCAGCTTGCCCGCCGCTCGTCCATCCTCTCTGCGGCTCTACCCACCGCTTGCCCACCGCTCGTCCGTCGCTCGTCGCAGCTCGCCCTCCACTCGTCGCAGCTCTGCCCGCCGCTCGTCCGTCCGCAGCTCTGCTCGCCGCCGCTCGTCCATCCTCTCTGCGACTCTGCCCATCGCTCGCCCACCGCTCGTCTGTCCGCAGCTCGCCCGCCGCTCGTCGCAGCTCGCCCGCCGCTCATCCGTCCTCTCTGATCTCTTCCTCTCGCTGTCGCGCGCTCGCCGGTTCATTGTGTTTTACACAGGTGCTGTTTTGAATATGTTCTGTGTCGATTTGAGAATCTTCCGTCAATTTCTTGGCTTGTCCAGGTTTTATGGGTTGAGCCTCGTTTATTGTTTTTTTTTTCCTTTTGGGTTTCTGCTCTTGCCGAGCTTTGGTGTTGAAGTGAACAATTCCTCAGCGTCGTTTGGGAATCGAGTGGTGGTCTGTTGTGGTGTTAGATCTGAGGAAATGCTGTAGCTTGTTGTTTAGGAGGGCTCTTGTGTATGTCTAAAGGCGCTTTGTGTCACCGAATCACAGGGTATATGGAGTTCAGTAGTTGCTTTAATTTGGTGGAAATTAGTAGGATCTTTTTTTAGCTTTGTGGACTTGCTGGTTTTTACTCCTACAGCGAAGAGATTGTAGCTCCATTTGATCTTACCATATCTGTAGGTACTGCGGGCTTCTTGTTCTTTTTCCTGTTTTCTTTAGGTTTCGCTGTTTTAGGAATATTATGCTTCATAACTTCTTTCCTTTCCTCGTGTAACATTCTTTTAGTGGGTATTTATTCTTTTGTCCAGGAGGCGTTTCTTTCCTTCAATTCTACTCAAATTTGGTCTCTCCTGTGAGTCATCTTTTATGTAATTGTATGGCTTAAATGAAACTGCCCTCTCCATCTGCATCTATTTGTGCTTCTGCTTCTTTCCCGTCTTTACACTTACTTGAGTTTATCCTTGTATAGGGGAAAGCCTTGGCTTTGCATATTGAGATTGATGCTTGTGGTGATGATGCAGATAACTTCTTTGGAAATCGAGTACGTGTTGGAATGGTTGGACTTCAAAGACGGCGGAGAAGCAGGGGACGGAGCCTTCGCTCCCAATTCGTGACGTCCGAATGCTCATGGAGGACTTCACACGCGTGCCCGATCATCCACACTTCAACCGCTGTCCAAACGGAGCCAGAAAAACTCTCCAACCATATTCACACTTCCCCTTTGGAGGTCCTTACTTGACTATCCTTGTAAGCATTTCATCTAACTAATTCACAATGCCCGTATGTAGTTTGTAGTTCGAGGCATGCGTGATTCTTGTATGTTGCCAAATCCCTTGCACCGCTCATATAGCTCGCCTGAGAATGAATTTTGATGTCTCCTTTCTCCTCTTGGGGATTAGAGATTTTTCGTTGATGAAGGTAATGATCTTCAATTTATGCTTGAACTTTGAAGCACATGGTTAGCACCCTAAATGAGCTGTGAAAACAGAATGGATATTTAGTATTGTTTGCGTTGGGAGATCACCGAAAGGGCTGCTTGAAGAACTTCTTGCGAGATAAAAATTGAACACGGAGGAGGTTTTAGTATATACAAGGCTTGGCTTCTATTTTTAAGGGCTGTTCTCTTTGAAATGGCTGGAGACTCTAGTGATTTATGTAGTGTGACTTAAGCAATATGCTGCTCAGAATGGTTGCTTTCCTAGATTGTATAGTTTCTAGGGAAGGAGGTTCCGGTTCCCGGTTCCTCTTTTTTCGGAACCGGAACCGGTTCCACTTAAATGAAAAAAAAAAAAAAAAAGAACTGTTGTTGGACCTCGGAACCGGAACCGGAACTGTGAGAGGGTAGGTTCTAGGTTCCAGATTTCGACGGGTAGGTTCCGGGTTCCAAAAATGAGGAACTGTACCCGAGGGTAGGTTCCAGGTTCCAAGCGGAACCTGTAAGGAACCTGGAACCGCTCACCCCTAATGCTGAGAGCTAATAGTGAATTCTAGCATTGTGGGTGGATGTAGGCTTTCTCCAAGTAGAACCATCATTTGCATGCATCTATCTCTATCTCATTTAGTTGTTATTTCATTTATTTGATATAAGCAATGCTCATGTAGTTTATACATATATCGAGTTTGTTCCTGCGCATATAAACTCGTTTCTACTCATACCTGCAAAAAGTTGTCCATTTTGTTAAATTACTATTTACCCGCTCTAGATTATATCACTAGCCACAATAGTTTGTGCACTTGAATAATCGTCCATCACATGTTAGTGGCTTTAGGTTTAAAATTGACCAAGATTGCTTGCAAAATATTTTTTAAAATAAAAAAAAAAGATATGAAAAAGGCGTAACCAAATGCACATACCCATGATATCTTTGGTTCACAAAAATAAAATATTCTCCTATATTTTATTTAGGTTTCTAATCAATCCATAATATATTAGTGGCGATTTTTGAGTGAATTAAGTTGTTTGTTTAATTGATTAAATTAAAGTTTGCAATTGTTTTTTAATTGATTAAATAATCCAAAGCTCCAAAGTTGCAGTTGTTTTGGGATGCAGAGAAAGGATGTTAAATGACTCATTCAACCCATATTTGACATATATTTAACTTTTACTTAAAATTTGTTAGACCCATATTCAAGTAATCCATATTCAGCATATTTGACCCATTTAACTTAGTGGTTTATCTCTAAGAAAGTCATGATAAACCCAAAGTAGTTGAGACAAACTTAAATTTATGCAAAGCAGGCTAGTGTTACAAACAATAAGCTTTGGACTAATAAAGATCAACGATGGCTTTGAAGTGATGATTTCATGATAACCAAATTGTTTCGTGAAGTTGAGTCTCAACCATGATGCTCAAAGTTCAGCTTGTGAGATATGGTCAAACCATCAAGAATCACCCCTTTTGTGTCAAAATAACCTCCTGTGCCTGCAAGTCCTAGGTTGCCTTAATGGCCCATGGATTATTTGGTTCAATCCACATGCAACCGGCCAAAACTGGAAAACTCTCATATGCCGGTAAGTCTTAGGTTGCCTTTAATGGCTCATCGATTATTTGGTTTAATCCACATGCAACCAACCAAAACTGGAAAACTATATAATCCAGTTAACGTCAAGTTATTTACAGAAGAAGTATAGCTGATTTCTTTAACGCGTGTTCGAGTTACTTATACTATATTCGAATGGAGAAAACAAAAATTATCCTGAAAAAGAAAAAAAAACGATCTGTTTCTCTAATACCGAACCCTCCAATACTCACACTCAATCTCAATAATCTATTCATTCTTAACGCATCGCTCACGCATAGTATGAGAAAGCTAGCGCTTTCCAAATGATAAACTTTCTTTGTGTAAAATTAATTGGTGCTTCTGAATACTCATTAACAAAATAGATAATCCGACAAAAAAAAAACAAATTGATGATGATGATGATGATAATAATAATAATTACATAAATAAAAAAGGAGTTATACAGGAGTCAATGCCAAAACCTACGCGCCACATGGCGACATTAAAGGGGGCACAGCTGTTGTCAATTAATATTTAAGAGAGGTGCGGTGCGCTATCCATTTATGTACGTAGAAAGTAGTCAGCGGGCATCAATTTTTGCCAACCGCCATTAGGTCGGGATTTAACTGCACATGCTCGATTGCAGTTTTTAGACACTTCCCGCCACCCGCTTTTTCCATTTTGAATACGGTCAAATCGATTCAATTTCCATAAATTAACATATCATATCCCCAAAAAAATACAGTAAAATACCCATCATGCCCATCCATAAGAAGAATTTTTTATATTATTTGCTAAGATTGATTCGTAAATCTTATATACTTATAAGTAATGCGATGATCGAATACGTTAAAGATCGTTCGTGAAATTGAAATACATTTAATATTTCCACTATCCATTATTTATTTTAATTCTTTTTCATTCCATTTTCATTTATCTAATTTTTCAAATGATGGGGATTATCTTTGTGCTCTTTCTTGAAATTCCATTGCTCGGGGTCCGAGCTGGTTTCTTGTTTTCCGATATATTCTCTGCCATGTCGAATTAAACTTGATTTTCAGTCCCATCATTTCATGCTTCACCATGATCCGCAGCCCTCGTTATAAAAATAATATCTTATCCATGGCAAGTTAATTAGCAACACAGCACATTGCCATACAACAACAAGAGGACATTGTTCGTGAGATTAGGTCCCTCGAGTCAAAGATAATTGTCCACTCGATCTTAAATTTATTGTATGATAGTCGAGTCAATTCTAAACTTTCAATTTTTTACCAATTTAACTTTAAGCATTTTCATGATTGTTAATTTAAATCTGAATTTTTTCGATGCTTTGCCAATATATTCTTTCTGACTATTTTTGGTTGGAAATTGTTGATATGCCGGTTCATGTTAAAGTCAGTCAATTAGTGTCCACATAAGTGATTTTCTATCCAAATTGACAGGAAGGACTACACTAGCAAATCATTAAAAAGATTTATAATTAAATTATCAATTCCAAAATTTGGTGTGATAAACTTTAGTAGCTATTCTTTGAAGATATAATGGACCATTTTTATTCCAGAAAAAAAGTATGCAAAGAAAAAATAAGAATATTTTTGTTTTGATATATCTATATCATTTCTCAATTATGCTTGGAGTAATAGTTGTAGCTAAAAGAAAAGAGCTTTTTCCATCCTTCAATTCTTGCATTCAATTGAAAAACCTTACGTGTTCATTGCAAATTGACAGCAGTTAAGATCGTTATAAAAACCATTCTAAAAATGTTTTCAAACGTTACAAAACCGTTATAGATTGATAACGGTAGGAGACCGTTGAAAAACAAAAAACAATACTTTTGAAAATTCAAAACTAGGTGAAATTATACAAACGCATTGTCCTTGCGCAGCATGGTCCATTATTGAAAGAAAAGGGGAGAGAAAGCTTGCAAGGGTGGCATGTCTACTGCATTAAAGACGGGCAAAATCATGAGGAGCGTGCGCAAATACTCATGATTCTTCTTCTTCTTCTTCTAATTATTATGGATGTCCATGGCCGTCAACCTACGCAAAGGCTAAAATGCATATAATTCATGAAAATTAAAAAAAAAACAATAAAAATGATTGAAAAAACAAAGTTGATATAACTTGGCAAGACAGAAACCCTAAGGAAACTTTCATCATTAGACCGGAAGAAAATGAACAGAGAAAAGAGAAAAGAGAGAAAAGAAAAGCAAAAGTGCCCCTCTCTTCTTTGATTTCTCCCTTTTATATATATGGAAAATGCAAATTCTCAAGGAATGAACGTGAATTCGGGGTGCACCTGGAAATCATTGAAAAAAAATGATATATATATATATAACGCAATTTCTCAAGGAAATCAAAATCCCAAATAGTTAGGAATTGATTCCCATTAATAATTTTCCTTTTTTTTTTTTTCTAAAAGCAAATTTAAAGGAAAAAAAACCAGGAAATATTAATGACCAAAATTCAATTTGATTCCCAAGAATACCTGCGAGGACTCAATATTATAATTGGCAACAATTGGTTTCGGAAACGACCATCTCGCCAAATTTCTTTGTGATAAATCTTAAGCATATGAATTGGTCATGAAATGACGGCGAGATGTGATGACTCTCTCGATCGAAAGCTTATGATCTAGAGAGAGATAAACCATGTCGAGGTAAAGCAAAGCGACTTCGGCAAAAAAATCAAGTTCATGGCCAACCTCTCGATAAAAAAAGAAAATATATATAAATAAATATATAAATATATATAGTTAATGAAAAATGATTAAATGGCAGTCTTTGACCGTGAGAATAGCAAAGCCGTGAGAATTAATTGCACCGTGAATTTGTCCCTATAAATATTAGAACACTGAAAAGGCCCAAAGCACAACTGAAGAAGAAGCTCCCACTCTCTCTCTTTCAAATGGACTCCAAACACAGTCGGATCTGTCTTCTCATCTTCTTGTTCTCATCCTCCCTCTTCACCCGGAATGTAGACACGGCGACGGCGGCGGCGGCAGGAAAGACCGCCGCTGACGCTCCGAACGCGGCGGCCGGGCCGAGCCCGAACCTGAACCCGAACCCGAACCCTTTTTTCTCGCCCAGAGCCGCCTTCTTCCGCTATTGGAGGGCGCGAGTCTCCAGCGGCAGCCCCCCACCGCCTTTCCTCGTCTTGAAGGCCTCCCCGATGTCCGCCGCCGCCTACGCCCTCCTCGCGAGGCTCGCCGCTCGGAAATCGCTCGCCTCGCACCTCCGCCTCTTCTGCTCCTCGGCCGACCTCTTCTGCTCCTTCGACGAGGACTCGAGCAGCAAGAGGAAGAAGGACTTGGACTCGGACGCCAACTTCGCCGTCTACTCCAATCGGCGCTTCGCCGTGTACGGCACGGGCCGCCTCGGCGGGGCCGACTCGTTCAAGAACTACTCGCAGGGGCTCAACACGCCCGACTTCTCCTTCAAGAAGTACACCAAGGACGGCTCGGCCCACAACGAGGGCTTCGCCCACTACGCGTCGGACGGCAACATCGCCAACGGCAGCTTCGCCAGCTACGGCTTCGGCGCCAACGGCGGCTCCGGCGAGTTCAAGAACTACCACCGGAACGTCAACGTGCCGAACCTGCTCTTCACCACCTACGACTCGGACGGCAACAATCACAAGCGGTCTTTCGCGAGCTACGCCGAAGAAACCAACACCGGAAGCCAGACCTTCACCAGCTACGCCAAGCACGGGAACAGCGTCCCGACGGAGTTCGCCGCCTACAACCGCGACTCGAACACGATCTCGTCGACCTTCACCGGCTACGGGCTGCTAGGCAACGCCGGGAACGACACGTTCACGAGCTACAGCGGGAACGCGAACGACCCGCACAGCACGTTCAAGGGCTACGGCACCGGCGGGAACGCCGGGACGGAGAGCTTACTAGCTACCGGAACGAAGCCAACGTCGGCGAGAACTCGTTCCAGTCCTACGCCCGGAACGAGAACTCCGGCAAGGCGAAGTTCGTGAGCTACGGGAAGTCGTTCAATCCGGGCAACGACACGTTCAAGGAGTACGGCAAAGGATCGAAAGGCCAGACGACGATCGATTTCAAGACGTACAGCGTCGATCGGAATTTCAAAGATTACGCCAAGAAGGGCGTCACGTTTGCTGGTTATAGCAACCTTACGCGCGAAGCACCGCCGCTTCGTCACCTTCCTCACGTACTACCAGTGGCAGATCCGTAAATAGGTGGGTCGAACCGGGCAGATTCTTCCGGGAGTCGGCGCTGAGGCCGGGGAATGTGATGCAAATGCCCGACATCGTCGACAAGATGCCCCGGCGGTCGTTCTTGCCGCGGGCCATCGCGTCGAGGCTACCGTTCTCGACCCAGCGGCTGCAGGAAGTCAAGGAGCTGTTCGCCGTGCAGGAGGGCTCGGCCACGGAGCACGTGATCCTCAACGCGCTGCGCGAGTGCGAGAGGCCCCCGAGCCGGGGCGAGACGAAGCGGTGCGTCGGGTCCGCCGAGGACATGGTCGACTTCGCGTCGTCCGTCCTCGGCCGTCGCATCACGGTCCGGACGACGGAGAACGTCAATGGGTCGAAGCGGAAGGTCGTGATCGGCTCGGTCAGAGGGATCGACGGCGGGCGACCGACCGAGTCGGTGTCGTGCCACCAGAGCCTCTACCCGTACCTGCTGTACTACTGTCACGCCGTGCCCAAAGTGAAGGTGTACGAGGCCGAGATCCTGGACTTCGTGGGGCGGACCCGGATCAACCGCGGGGTCGCCATTTGTCATCTCGACACGTCGGCGTGGAGCCTGGACCACGGCGCGTTCGCGGCGCTCGGGTCCGGGCCGGGGCGAATAGAGGTGTGCCATTGGATCTTCGAGAATGACATGACGTGGACGGCCGTGGATTGAGCGAGAGAGATCGCTCGAGAGAGGCTTGTACATGTGCCCAATTGAAAAGATTGGTTGAAACAAGAAAGCTTTTCTTTTTCCTTCCTTTTATGGTTGCATCGAAGTGAAATGGAATGAAACTGGTATTTCGTATTTTTTTTTACCTTTTGTCAAAGATCCTGAAACACTTGTGAAAAATTCGAATTGTGTTTTGCTACCATAATATATTTCGAGCTATCGTGAGAGGTAATAACATATTGTTAATCACAAATTTTTGAAAGAGTAAGTTTTATAATAATTTATAATAATTTGTTATTTAATTTTTTATGATTTAAAATAGATCGTTATTCTCATAATAAATCAAAGACTATCATATAATCATTTCTCTTGTGGAATTAGACTAATGTTTTTCTAATAACCTAGATTTTTATTTAGGATTTTGTGCCCTTACACTTGATCTTGAGGAGGGTGAGCTTAAGTGAATAGATCGGGGGTGCCAAATGTCATATTCTAATGGTTGATTGGCTTTATAGGAATTGGACTAATGTTTTTCTAATAACCTAGATTTTTATTTAACATGATCTTGAGGAGGGTGAGCTTAAGTGAATAGATCGGGGGTGTCAAATGTCATATTCTAATGGTTGATTGGCTTTATAGGTTATAATTTCTTTAATTGGATCCAAGATCACAAAATTTTACTGTACTTAAATTAGATGTCTAAAAAAGATTAGAAACTAATGAAATTTTAATTTTTTTTTGTCAAGTAATGAGTCCTGCCATGATTGGGGATCTCAAAGTTTTTTAACTTCAACTATCGGGAAAATTCTAGCATGTTAAACTATAGTAACAACTGTAGCAATGAAAATTACATTCTGAAGAACTCTCCTTAAAGTACCGTCAGGAAATCTAATTGCGAATAAAGTAATGAACAAAGAAAAAGAAAAAGTTGCCTAAAGCTGAATGAATTGGAGACCCTTTAGCCAGAAATGTTCGGAAAAAGCAAAAGGAGAGGAAATCCGACGTTTCTTGATTTTCTTGATTTCCAGAAGGAACAAAAATCTTGCACTACAAAGTCATGTCTCTTGTCTGAAAAAAAGAGGAAGGAAGAGATGTCGAGTTCCACCGTATGATTTCCACACTCTCAAGTAATTCAAGAAGGAAAAAGCCATTTGAAACGACAGAAAGTGCGCGTGTTCTGCGAGTCTAGGCCGCTGACAAAAGCTATAGGGCATAGAGAGAGAGAGAGCGAGGCATGCTTATATCGCCATGGACCCATGCAGCTTTAAGTGCAACCAAAGGAAAGCATGCAAAAAATTCATATCACGTAAAAGATGAAGATATAAATAGCCTCTGAATTTTAGCATAATATATAATGTAGTCTATAAATTTTTGATTTATTCAATATAATAACTGAACTTTTGATATATATATTTAATATAATCATCGAATTGTATGGAAATATTCAATGTAATTCTTAATTTTGAATTAATGAAATGATAACATTGAATATTTTCATACAGTTTAGGAGATTGAATTAATTATATATCAAAATTTTAAAGACCATATTGAATAAATTAAAGGTTTAGATATGACATTGCACATTGGGTTAAGTTTAGGGATTAAATTGAATAAGTTAACTAGGAACCTAATTACACAAACAACCTTTTGTGTCATTTTTCCTATCATGTATGCATATATCGAATTATTTATTCATATACTATTCTTAATTTGGGTTCTTGTCGACCCGACTGATGATTATCCCGCGGACAATTCTTGATTGTTCTCTATGTTGGCTCCTCTTACAAGAAACTGGTCCAGACATTACTTTCACGAGCTACATCTTGCGGCCAAGCACCATCTCATCTTGCTGCACATCGTCCTATCTTGATATCAATACTTGCGGAGAAAGTTCCATCCCATCTTTTGTAACCCAATAAAGAAAAGGCTGCACATCGTCCTATCTTGATATCATGTATAAAGTAATGTCGCCCGTCGCGGATTTAAAAATTATTAATTAAATAATATTAAATAATTAAAAATAAATTATTTTCGATTTTATTTTAAGGGGAGAGATACTTGACCGGAGAAAGTTCATTTGCGACTTTAAACACGATTTGCTCACGTCTTTCGGTGTGCTGGCGGCTGAAAAGTGTGGTTTAGAACTCATTTATTTTATGAAAAATAAATAATTTTTCCCCAAAATTGATCATCGGTATTGTTAATGAAAATTAATGAAACAAAGAACATTTTCGCTGTTCATGAAAATATTTAGACATAAATTGTTGTCAATAATGAACATATTTTTCAATATTCAAGTGATATAAATAATCAAATTTAGAAAAATATTTTTCGTGACATTCATTTTCTGCAAAACAAATTGACCCTTTAGCGTCGAATCCTCATCCTATTAGTGGTATAATTTGAGAACCATTTTAACTCATGGTCAAAATACAAAAAGAGGCAGCAAATGGGTGGAAATAAGTCGTGTGTGTATACATATAAAGGGAAAGTGATACAAATGATCCATGAATTTTAACCCAATATGCAATGTGATCTTTGAAATTCAATTTATTTAATGTGATTGTTGAACTTTAAAGTAATGTGCAATGCGGTTTATATATTTTAATTATTTTAACGTGGTCTTTAGACTTTTGGCACATGTTTAATTTATTTTCCTTACTATATGAAAATGTTTAATGTTGTACCTAAATTTGAATTAATGGAAGGACAATATTGAATATTTTCATATAGTTCATGGACTTAATTAAAAAATCACAAAAAGTCCAAGAACCATATCGAACAAATTAAAAATTTAGGGACCACATTACATATTAGAATAAAGTTTGGGGATCGCATTGAATAAATTGAAAGTTAAGGAATCATATTGCACATTGAGCCAAAATTCATGAACCATTTGTATCATTATTCCATATATAAACTATGCATGATTAATATCCACCCAAGAAAACACCTGTCAAAAGCCCATTGTTTCGATGAAATTTCTTTCTTGACGCATCAAGAGTCTAAGGGCTCGAGAACAAACCTCGTGGGCCAATTTGGAGTATAACCCAACATTGTTTTTACATATTGATGGCCCTTTTGTTTTATGTAGTTTTAGCTTCTCGGTCGGAGAATAAACAGATGCAGATACACGTTGCTCTCGGGTGTGCTTAGGCAAGAAATCACCAGTATGGTTCAAAATTAAGGCAGGACGAGGTGGATAGATGTTGCTAAATGAATTACAAATGAATCGAACAATGATTTCCTTTCTTCATGAGGTGATTAGAGAGAGTTATGCCGCCCATGTCTCTAGTGGAACTAGATGATTGTGGAAGAATTACCGTCTCACGACATGATCCGAAATAATTACACCCGATAGAAATCGACTTGTTGTTTTAGCGATGTTCAATCTCTCTCTCTCTCTCTCTAATTGTGTTAAATATTCGAATGAGGAAGATAGTGCAATTTTAACATACCGATTATCTCCATGGTGTCAAAACCTAATATGTTGAAAATAGAATACTTTATCATTGTAAATATACATATATATGTATATATTTTTTTTGTCATACTCTATTCCTGTTTTAATTCTCACTCTCAGACTTTTGCTTTGGGCGTAGGAGTCGAAACCCATACCTAAAATTAAATCATTCCCACCTCAATCCCCTAAGAAGGTGGAGATTCGAATTCCTCCCCCTTTCCATGTGGGAAGGATGGCTATTGGGGGGTCGTGTTTGGCAACTGGTCAATTCTTGGCTATTTCTATTCTTTTATTCTCCAAAATATAAAAAAGAACAAAATGTGGCTAATTTTCCTACTCTTGAGAACAAATTTGTTCCCCATGAATAGATTTGAAATAAAATCAAGAAGTAAAACAAAGTTATTTTTTTAAGAAAAAAATTGGACCTAAGATGTTTTCTCGACTTATCCTATTTTTTTGTAGCAGTCACGCTTGCTTGATGTAGGGGAAAGAGGGATTTTTAAAAGATTAAGTAGTTTAATGAATTCGTGATTTAATATTTAAATATTTTGTTGCATCCCTACCCACTTAGTTTTTTTTTCCAATACTATGCGTGGATAAATTTAACTATGGGGACAATGAGATTTGGAAAGATTTGACTTCAAGACTTCTTATTATGTACAATATTAGAATTTTTTGGATCGCTACCGACTTTTCTATAAGTTTGTCATTTTAGATGAATGCATGATTTAATATTTAGCGACAATAATGACGACAAGGATGCGGCGGCTGCAAGGACAACGGAGGTGATGGGTGGTGGGCCGGGGACGAGGTGTTAGGCTTTTGGGTTCAAGGAGTCTTTTCCGGGTGGCTGCACGACATGGTGTATCCACGTCCCCCAGGGAAATCATAATTTGTTTCTCTTGCTTTGGATAACCATTGAGAGATACGGACGGAAATAGCTTTCTTGTCTTTGCATTACCCGATTCTCCGAAACGTTCGAGCATCGCCATCCGATGACGTCCGTGAAGTTATCACTACGAAAAGCGACCTTTTGGTCCTGCGAATGAGGTTTTTTCTTGTGTTTTTGGTAAGGAAAGATGCACGTTTCCTAGGCCTTTTCTGGCGTCCGATGGAGCCCGCGAACGAGAATGACTCCAATAATTCATCGAAAGATTGTCAAAAGAGCTGGTTCAAAATTCAAAACACTAATGAAAAACAAGAATTATAGGGGTAAAACCAGCAGAACCAAACATCATCTGATGCGCACAGGGAAAATGACGTAGAATTTTTGAACTTTAATCAAGCGGCAATATGTGGTCCATGAATTTTTTAATTTTTTCAATTTAGTCCATAAACTGTAAATTAATGTGAAATGTAGTCAATGAATTTTTAATTTGTTTAAGTGATCTATAAACTTTTAATACATAAATGTTCAACTAATGAATTATATGAAAATATTCGATCTACTTCCTAAATTTGAATTAATGGAATAATAACATTGAACATTTTCATATAATTTAAGGATTAAACTAAATATGTATCAAAATTTCATGGATCACATGAAACAAATTAAAAATATAGAGACCACATTGCATATTATGTTAAATTTCAAAGATTACATTGGACAAATTAAAAGTTTATGGATCACATTACATATTAGGTCAAAATTTAGGGATTATTTATGTCATTACATGAAAAGAAAAATGTGAATTTTTTGGCCAACGTAAAAAAAAAAAGAGAAAACAGAAGTTATCGTTTGAATCTAAGAAGAAAAGACAACAAAAAAAAAAAAATCTAAGCAGAAAAGACCAATAACATCCGTACGTGCTGCCAAGTATGGTAGGAGCTTTGGCTCGACATGAACGAGAGGCTGGTGATACGAGCAAGTTGGCAATGAGCCGGAGGCTAGCACTTGCCGATCAGGTGAGCCTCTTTTAGGCCTTCGGCCCGGCCAATTTGGTGAGCAGCCACCTCAAGTTCACCAATCTCGAGGCCTTGGGACTTGCCTATGGTCGGTTGCCGGTCATTGCCGTGGTTGGCGACCGGACCTGACAAAAGGAAAAAAGAAGAAGAAGAAAAAGAGAAAAAGAAAGAAAAGGGGGTAGCAAGGTTGTGAGATAAGAGAGTGAGTGAGTGAGGAAAATATTTTCCACTTTTCAAAAAGCGGAAAACATTTTTCCCTATTTTTGAACACCTTTTTTTTGTTAATGGAAAATGATTTCCTTAATTAGTTTATTCTCTGCAAAATGAACATCGAAAAATATGGAAAATGTTTTCCAAAAAGTTATTTTCTACGAAACGAAAGAAGACTTAATCGATAGTTAATGCAGCATATCAAATGCAAGATTTATGTAACAGCACGATTGTTCGGTTCATAACGATCAACACATGTTTTTGTAGAACAAAAAGTCAAGAGGTCTTGATTCAACATGGAAACAAGAAGCAACACGACATAAAGGTGGCCAATGAAAAACTCTACTTAAACAAAGTCAAATATCCATAAAATGAGAAGTTCTCATCTTGCAATGGTATCACGGTTTTTTTCACATTTTTCAATGGAGAAACGTTGAAGATAGAATATACTAAAAACATTTTCCCATCAATATTATTGCAAAATATGAAATATTTTTCTCATAAAAATTCTTAGTGAAAATGATTTAATATTTCTGCGCATAGGTCCCTATTCTTTTAGATAATAATCAAATGGAAGTCATTCATTTGGTAAAAGGCTTTGACAGCAATGCATTTAGGAAAAAAAACACAAAAAATACCATAATTTTCGTATAGTGCTTATTATTGGGAGCGTGAAACAAGAACTCAATACCTTTATTTAGGGAGATTGTCAAGATGGAACTTAAGTCTGAGCCTATCAAAATATTTAGTTGGACTCACATTTATTCAAAAGTTTAAACCAATGAGTTTTGAGATAGCTATGATATATTAACTACTTAACATCACATCAATTTTTTTGATGTGAGACTTTTCTAACATAATTCACTTATATGTGGATCCTTACAATCTCCTCTTCACATGTGAGCTTAGTGTTAGGTTTGCTCTCCCTTAATTCAAGTATCCTTATGGTCCAACTTCATCCTTATGGGCTTGTGTTGCTACACCACAATGCCCACCTACTCGTAAACCATAATCATTGGCTCTAATACCATGTTAGGAGTGCGAAACAGAAGCTTGGTACCTTTACTTGGGGAGAGATTGCCTAGAAGGTGCCTAAGTCTGAGCTTGTAGAAGCTTGATGCTTATACTTAGGGAGATTGCTAAGAGAAAGCTTAAGTCCGAACTTATCAATATATCCAGTTGTACTAACTTTTAATTGGCTTTGGTATCATTTGTTGGGGCTCGCATTAGAAGTCTGATACCTATATCCAGGGAAATCGTCAAGAGAGAGCCCAAGTTTGATTCTGTCAATATATCCAGTTAAACTCACTTTCATTCAAAAACTTAAACCAATGAGTTATAAATCAGCTATAATATATTAATTGCTCAATACCATGTCAATTTTCTAATGTGGGGTTTCTCTAATACAACTCACTCACATGTGGATCCTAACACTTACTTTAGTGTCAAAAAATTTCAACCGATCACTTAAGTGCTACTTTTGAAAAACAATGATCACTTCATTAACAATGCCAACTCGAGTTGCCAGAAAATTTGACATATGGTATGATGTGGCTTGTTGGCATAGTTAACTCAGCATTATTTGACCGAAACAACACTGTCTAACTCATATTTGCCCTAAATTAATGAATTGGGGACAAATTGAGTCTCTTCATCAAACCCTAAACCCATGCTTGACAATTTTGAGGCAAAATTACCATATGAAACTTGCAATGGAGAGCAAGAGGAAATAGAGAAGGCGGCTAAGATCGTGTTAACCAAGAGAAGATGAAGGTTAATATCACTGCAACTGTGGCTCGAAAGTTCAGGTATAGACAACACTTCAGTTGTGGATATCCGCTCCGGAGCTTTAACCTTTCATACCCGCTTCCAGATTTTTCCCCTTTTTCCTCGCGCCATTCGATTTTTCAGTTTAGCAGAAGAAAGGAAAAATAGAAAAAATATAGGTCATTTGTCAGCATCAATCTGATGATGACTGCCCATTTCGTTTCTCACGTTCTCACATCGCCGGACATCAGGTGCTTTCTTTCCTTCCCCGGTGTGCCAACGGAATTTCCCCGAAGTGAATAGCACCGATAATTCATCGAGACAAGGCAAAAAAGATGGTTCATAACGAACACGCACAGTCGCATACAAGAATATGGATGAAACCAGCAGAGCCAAACATCATATAATGTACGCTGACGTCGCACTCGAGCCTTATTGAGAGATTCCATTATCCAGAAAAGCGGTATGTATCTCAATCTTGCCTAAGTGAAGATTAATTGAGTACGCAAGAGAGGTCTTCCAAAATGATAGGCATGCTTTATAATCATTACTCCCAAGAAGTTGCAACTTCCTAAATTATCACGATAATCAACTAGTCAGTTGGTACTAGAACTATCATCAAGTGTTAAAGTCGACACGTCTTTTTTGTCTTCCAATTCCAACATTTAGCAAGGTTTGCAAATGACAAATCATTAGTGATCAACGTTGACTGGTAATAATATGGACACACGGACCCGGAGTGAGTGCCATAAGCAGCGCGGAGGGACACTTCTTGCCATAACTTACAAACGGTACACTTAAGTGCCAAAATCGGAGCAAAATGGATCACTTAAGTGCCAACGGCGAGAAAATCCGGCCAAATTGCCACGTGTCCATTTTCCGGCGACTTCATTTCTTGACGGAGCATTTTTTTCAAAATAAAAAATCCACGTGTTAATTTTAATAAAAAAATTTGTCCACGTCAGATTTTTAAAAATTTAAAATCGATTTATTTAAAAAAAAAAAAAGGAAGAAGAAGGAGGGGATCGGCGAGGGCTATGCAGCCCCCCCGCCGCCGCCGCGTCGCCGCCCCACCCTCGCCGGGAAGGGCCGGCGACGGCGGCGGCGGCGAGGGCTGCACAGCCCTCGCCGATCCCCTCCTTCTTCTTCTCTCTTTTTTTTTTTTAAATAAATCGATTTTACAATAATTTTTTTATTATTTAATATTATTTAATTAATAAATTTTTATAAATCCACGTCAGCCAAAACGACGTCGTTTTGGCTGACTTTTCACCGATTTAGTATTTCCGGCGAGCCACGTAGACAAGAAAATTAATAAAAAAATGACACGTAGGATTTCCGGCAAGGTTCCGACCACTTGGCACTTAAGTGATCCATTTTTTTTGAAAAGTGGCACTTAAGTGTACCGTTTGTAAGTTATGGCACTTAAGTGTCCCTTCGTGCCAAGTTGTGGCACTCCTGCTGTACTTATGCCTAATAATATGTGTCAATAATTTTTCTTGATTTTTGTCAACATTTTTAATAATGACTTGTCGAGTGATGCCCTTTTAAATCAACTCTGTTGTTTACGAATGGCATCTTGAGTAGCCAACCAAACTTATCACGTGTTGATAATAAAAGTTTGCAAAATCTTAATTGCTGCGTCTTTAAACATGATCAACGTATGATATTAAATTTGATGTCAATGTTCTTTAGCTCAACTAGTTTATTATCCAAATATTCTAACACTACTCCTTATGTGTAGGCTGAATTTAGATTTTAGGAAGATTTGAATGTAGAACCTCTTTAATTATGATAACATGTAAGATTATATGGAATCACTATCGAATGTTCTAAAAGTTTAAGCTAATAGATGAAAACATAATTTATTTTACGTCAGAAAAAGTATAGAAAAGTAGGAGGTAACACAAGTTAGAACTAAATTGGATAGGTCACTTGCCACTTGTAGGAATCTATCTAAGAGATAAGAGTACAACAAAAAATCCTTCTTGTTCTCAAGCTAAAGGCTAAATGAATTATCACTCAAATCAAGTCTACCTTCTTATTCATCATAGCATGCATATATAGTTGAGCTATGAACAACCCCCAAGTATGAGTAATTACTAAGACCCATTGAAAAGATAAAATTACTCAAAGGGAAGACCAATTGGTTTTACTAGAAAACAACAACAATTAAATAAGGACTTAGAAACTTAAACAACATTAACTACATATGAGAAATTAATGTTGTTGGTTGCATGTATCCAAGGTTCACTTGCTCTAATGTCATTGAGTTAATGACCTTCAAGGAATGTAGACGCCCTCTAGATACAAAGTGATAGAAATAGTCTAGGAATTGATAATTGCCTTGTCGATCGATGACTATGTTCTTCGTCAATAACAATGCGATTGACGACTTTCCCACTAAATTGAGAACTCCTTTGTAGAATCAATGACTCTTAGGTATGCTTTGGCATCCAACACTTTTGCTGCATGTTAACTCGTCTCTTTGTTTTCATTGTCTTCATTTTATGCTCTTTAGGACTCATTTGATAGGCTGCCTTTTTTGGAATGATGACTCCCAAAACAAAATCAATACAATGCTGGATTTCTCTTATGGGTGGAAGATAGGCAGAATCTCTTTTGGAACAATATCATTAAATTCTTGAATAAGAGGTTCTACTTGAGAAGGGACATCATAATGTTCTTCATTCTCTTCTAACATGACAAGAGCATATACCTCCAATGATTCTTCCAAAACCTTATCAACATCATGTTTAGAGAGTAAATTATTTCTCTCCTATTAGATGATTTAGGAGTGCTCTCTATTTTGGAAGGAACCTCACAAAAGGAATGAAGTAAGGGTTGATAAGTGACATCTTGTTCAATTCTCCATTGGAAAAACATATAATGATGGAGTGTGGTGCGATGTTGTTCCCATGGATGTTCACCATTTGCTTCTTAGAAGACCATGGCAATTTGATAGAAAAACTAAGCATCATCCAATGTTCACCCATGTCCCTCCGATATTGGCATAATCTCCACAGGCTTCACATGGCGTGAGGTGGCCCGATGGCGGTGCTCCGCCTTGTCTCATGCAGATTTTACTTTGGTCAATGACGTTCCATACTTGGATTCATGTCACACGTACCTATTAGTCCTTTTTCCCCCTTTCCTCCTGCTGATCTTGAAGCCGACACAAGATCGGATCTTCATGTTTGCTTCCCCGGCTCATCGAGGTCGAGACTCGTCAGGACTCGAGTACAACATGACCCGGCTCATCTTGGTTATTGATTATGTTGGTCGCACTCGAGCCTTATCGAGAGATTCCATTTGGTCAATGGCTGGGATCCAAAAAAGCAGTACTTACTTTTATCTCGCATTAGTGAAACTGTCAAACTTTCAGCTATGATGATCTTGATTTCTGTTTCGAATTATTTTGAAAGGAAGATAATTGAGTACGCAAAAGGGCATTACACCATCCACTGTGGTTTTTTGTAGCCCACTAACAAAAATTATACAGTAGCAGTCATTATCTACAGCTACACGTCTTTCAAAATGATAGGTATGCAACTTCCGAAATTATCAGGATAATCAAGCGTCACTTACTACTTAAACTGTCATTTGATGTTGAAGTCGGCATGTGTTTTTTTCCTTCCAATTCCAACATTTAGCAGAGTTTTTGCAAATGATGAATCATCGCCGATCGTTGTCGACTAGTAATAATACATGTCAATAATTTCTCTCGATCATTGTCAGCAGTCTTAATAATGAATTGTCAAATAGTGCCTTTTTAAATCAACTCTCTTGTTTACTAATGACATCTTGAATAGTTAGCCAAAGTGATCACTTGTTGATAATAAAAGTCCAGAGTGTCTTGATTGTCATATATTTAAACATGATTGATGCATGATATTGAATTTGATATTGACATTCTCTAGCTCAATTAATTTATTATTTAAATATTTTAATACTCTTCCTGACACGTAGGTTGAATTTTGGTTTAAGGAAGACTTGAATTCGGAACTTTTTGATTTTGATATCATGCGAGATTATATGAAATTACTGTTGAATGTTCTAAAAGTTTAAATTAATAAAAAATACATGTTTTATTATTTAAATATCCTAGCACATGTAAATTATATCTCAAGAATGATTGAGATCTTCTAATTTAATCAGTAAATTCACATTTTAAGTTCTCCTACTTGAAAAGTATGAACCGTTCACTTTCCTTCCAATAGTATCTAAGTAGAACCCGCAAGCATGATGACTTCAGACAAGTACGACGTCCTACCGTAGATTCCCTAAATGCACAGGTTTATGCAATCGCTGCTGTGCTGGTGATATTTCAATAATGTGAAAGCAAAGGCAAGCGGACACCATTTCGCTGCCGAAACAATAACCAATGTTTCTAACGTTTTCCGTCATTCCCGTGAGGCTGCCACGTGTTCTTGTCCCTTCTCCACTTTTTCTTTACGTTCCCTTGGCAACATCCATGTACTATTTAAAAAGCAGGAGGCATGCATTTGAATTTACATCGATTCCAGCTTCCACAGAGCGACAAACCCTGGCTAAATTCTGGAGTGATTGTCATCTTGTTAGCTTGTGTTGTCTGTGTGCTTTCTTTGTAATTCTTTAAGCAAAAAAAGGGGCTGCTGAGAGAGGAGTGAATAGAGATGAAGACGAACCTGGCAGTCGAATCTGTCAAACTCGACCGGAAGGCAATGGAGAGAAATCGAAGAATCCACATGAAAGGTCTCTGCTTCAAGCTTGCTTCTCTCATCCCTCCCCATCATTTCAAATCCCCACAGGTGCCTTCTCGTATACATTGATGTTCTCTCTCTCTCTGACCGACTTTCATCCTTAATTTCCAAGAATTCGTGAGCTATGTCAAGGAAAATTGTCCAAAAAGTGTTAAATCTATTGTATTTTATCAATTTTGATCTTAAATTTTTTAATTTTGCCGATTGGGTCCTATGCTTTTTTACTTTTTACCAGTTGAGTTAATTTGGCCTGAGCTAGTGAGGCTTGCCCTCACTTGGGTGGGCGATGCTCACCCTTGGCCAAGCAAGGGCCGCTCTCGCCTGAGTTGGTGAGCATGACCCTTGCCATGGAGAGTTTCCCTTTGTAGATTGAGCGAGTGCCCTTGCCCGCTTAGGCGAGGGTGGCCTTGGTAGGCCAGTGAGGGCAACCCTCACCCTAGCTAGCCCAAGCCTCGATAGAGGTTGCTAGCATGTCCCTCACTTGAGGTCAGTGACCTCCATTGGCCATCAGCAGGTCCAATGGAGGGAAAAAGAGAAAAAAAAAAAAAAAAAGAAACAAAAAGAAGGAAAAGAGAAGGCAAAAAAAAAAAAAGATAAAATTTTGAAAAAAATATTATTTAAATTTGTTCACATCAATATCGGCTATCCAACGAAACATGATCGACATTCATTTCAGCAATTACCAGTCAAAATTGGTAAGATAAACTTAGTTGGCAAAAATTGATATGATTTAGGACTTAATTGGCAAATTGAAAGGTTTAGGGTTGAATTGGCAAAAGTGTAATAGATTTATGAATTTTTGGACAATCATGGAAGGAAAGAATAATTTGAAGAGAAAGGGTGAGTGTGAAGGAAAATATGCAATTTACATGGTGAATGAAGAAAATAGGCTATAACCCGATAATATTTTTTCGATGAGAGAGATTCTTACGAGATCGCTATCCCATCCTAAAAAGGATTTTACTTAGTTGTAAATTGTATGATAGACTCAAATGTGAATTATCATTGGTGATATCAAGTGAATTGACATGATTTCACCCTTGCGAAAATTAACATAAACACATGTTTTGATCATTTCATGTTGCATTAAACTGTATTCCCGTGTATCGATAAAGAGGAAACAAACAAAGAAAGACGCCATTGCCAAGAGTTCCAATCATCCAATCAAGCTTGGCGGCTATGGTTTGTAAGAAGTAGGGCCCATCTGTTTCATATTAATAAATGATTGAAAAGATATTTTCCTAAAAATAATAATTTATATCGAAAAATTAATTGGTAAAAAATTATTTTTATCATTAATAACAATTTATATCAAAATATTTTTATTGATGATGAAAATATCTTCCAATTATTCATTTTTAGACTGTGTGATACAACCGATGACTTATAAGAAATTTTTTTCCAAATCTTTAATCTTCCGTGAAATGAACTCACCTAGAGCTTAGAAAGTAATCTGTTTTGGCATTTTCTTCCAACCCGCTTTGTCTTCAAGCCAGCAACAGTCGCTCTGATTAGCTTGATATGTCGGTTCACATCGAGCAAAACCGCACAATTGTCGGCATTTTTATCTCTCTACATGTGGTGAAATGCAAGGACAGCAAGTCAGTTTAAGAAATCAAGATCCAAGAGACTCGGCCGTTCGTACAACCCATCGATATGCCACTGATCATGCATTTGGTCGCCTAAAAGTTTCATTAGGCTCTAAAATCTTCTTCAATCGCCTTCCTGAAGAAAGGACAAAACAGGAAAGATGCTCTCTATCTTCTCGACCAAGGTTACACTGTAGATAACAAGTAGAAGACTGCATATTCCAGCTTAAATAGAAAAGAAAATTAGTGTCGCATCGTGCCGTCAATTTATAAATGAAGACCGAAACCTTTTTCTATAAAGAAAATGTTTGTATCCATATGACCATATGGAGGTAGAAGATGAACTGTACGAGTATAGGATTTCTAGAGATGGTTCTCTCTCTAGAAACCCAAGAGGAGACTCTTCAAGTTTGAATCAGCACTTATCAAATTCGAATTTTTCGTCACAGGGCATGTTGTCCCAGCAAGATGCGGTAGTTCAAGCCGCGGGGTACATCAACCAGTTAAAAGAGAGAGTTGAGGAGTTGAAAATGAGGAAGGAGCTCGCAATGAGATCCAATGGCTCGAGCAAAAGCGGAAGTGGGCACCCCCCGAGCTTGATCCTGCCGATCGTCAAGCTGGGGTTCTGGGATTCTGGTCTTGAGGTCATGTTGATCAGTGGGGTGGACAAGAACTTCGCGTTGTCTGAAGCCATCAGCATTCTCGAGGAAGAAGGAGCCGAAGCCGTGTGCGCCAGCATTTTTGCTGCCAGCGATAAGGTCTTTCACACGATCTTTGCTCAGGTACGATATCAAAGGTGGAACCTTCGTTTATTTTCTCCAATCTTGTTAAGTAATTCGCGAGCTAGTTTCCACGTATGTTGCAGGTGAGACTTCCTCGGATCGGTGTGGATACTTCTAGGATTTGCGAGAGACTGCACCAGCTGGTCTTCTCGTTTTAGCAGTTGCTGATGGTCACGGAGTTAATGTAGTTGGTCCGCTACTTTAGCAGCATGAAAAGTATATACAACAATTCAAACCAAAAAAAAAAAAAAAAAAGGTGTATACAACAAAAACTCGGGACGAGGGGACGATTGCACGCGAAAGCGGAAAGTCTCCAAAAGTAAAACTCGAGTAGTATTGAAAAAGAAAAAAAAATCTGTAAATTATCATTGAGTGGTGTGTAAGGCATGATCTTTTTCCTAAATTATTAATAAAAAAAGGGGATGCTGAAGAGTGAGAAGAGGATACCTTTTGGCCATGCAGAATGTGAAAGTGTAGGAAAAAAATGATGATGTGTATTCTTTTCTCTCTATTACCAAATCAACGAAGTTTCTGCACCGTTGGCTCAAAAATTGTTCAACCTAAATAGACCAACGTAATTCGTTTTGATTCATATTGATATTATATAAATTTAGTGATACAAGTTTGACCTGACCCATTTAATTAAAACACTTCCAAAACTCTTACCTACAATGAAGTGAGAGTACGAAGTGAGCGAGTGAGAGATCAAGTGAGAGAAAGAGAAAATGAAGAGAGTCAGAGATATGAGTTAGGTCTAAGTAAGTTATAAACCTATTTAACACATGTATTATGTTGAGCTTTACCATTATAAACTCATTTATTGAATATCATTAACCCATATAACAATTCACCCCATCATGTATGGCTTAAAAAATGGGTTGTCACGGCTTTTTTTTTTTGTACCATAAAGCAAACTCCAAAATTTCAACCTAAAAAGCTCATATTAAATTATAATGATATGTACATTATTAATGTTGCGGAAACTAGGGGTGTCAATGGTTTGATTTGGGTTTTCAAGAAATCTGAATCAAACTGAACTGTTCAGGTGCGCATTAGCTTGAACAAAACCGTGACATGGACTGAACATAACTTGAACCAAAGACCCGGTTAGGTTTGATTTGGTTCAATTTTTTAGTTTTTTTTATTGTAATATTAAGAAGAGGTTTAGTGAAAAAGGCAAAAGAATACGTAAATTGTAATACTAAGAAAATGAATGATTTTCAATTTGATTCGATTTTAACACCCCTAGAGGAAACATGTAAATGTTTTCTTAACATAATATTCAATAGGTAGCTTATAACTTGAGCCTATCGACAACTTAATTGGACTCCTTTAGTAAAAAACATGAGCCGTTGCATTATAGGTCAACTCGGTAGTACCAAGCACTTCTTTTTAACTCTACACATTCAATGTGATATTTCTTGGCTTCACACCATTAATATGAGTACTCAGTATATTTCTTCCTCAAAAGCGAGTGATCTCCTCCCGGACCGAATCGTGATGGGGAACTGCACACAGTAATCGCAAAGATCCATGAAATTTCATGTTAAGTCTAGGAGGGAGGGAAGGAGAGAAGGGGGAGGGGCTAAAGGTGGCGACGCTGGAGGTGGCTAGAGATAGCGGCGCATTGGTGCACGGTGATGTTGAGCGGAGTCCCAATTAACACATCGAGAAGAAGAAGAAAGAAAATAAAGAGGGAAAAATGGAACAAACATCCAAATTAAATCTGCTTTTTAAAATCAGTAAGCTTGATGTGTCAACCATTTAGAGGGCTTAAACTTACCCATCAAATTTAGGGTATCAATTACTCTAATCATTTTGTAAGTTTGTCGGACTCTATGATGATGTACTTCACGTGGAATTTCGCTGACCTCAATCACATTATCTATGTCGCCCACATAGATCGTGGCTATAATCTGCTCGAGGATATTGAATGTGCTTTCATATCCAAGTATTTTCATGTTTATGGCCCTTTGTCTTGTGTAGTTTTAGCTTCTCGGTCGGAGAAAAAACAAATGCAGATGCATATTGCTCTTGGGTGTACTTAGGCAAGAAATCACTAATATGGTTCAAAATTAAGGCAGGACGAGGTGGATAGATGTTGCTAAATGAATTACAAGTGAATCGAACGATGATTTCCTTTCTTCATGAGGTGATTATAGAGAGTTATGCCGCTCACGTCTCTAATGGAACTAGATGATTACGGAGGAATTACCGTCTCATGACATGATCCAAAATAATGGCACCTGATAGAAATCGATTTGTCGTTTTAGCGATGTTGGATCTCTCTCTTTGATTGTGTTAAGCATTCGAATGAGGAAGATAGTGCAATTTTAACACACCGATTATCTCCATGGCATATATAACCTGATATGTTGAAAATAGAATACTTTATCATTATAAATATACACATATATGTATATTTTTTTTTTCTGTTTTACTTTATTTCTATTTTAACTTTCACTTTTAGACTTTTGCCTTAGGTATATGAGTCAAAATTCACACCTAAAGCTAAATTGTCTCCACCTAACCCCTTAAGAAGGTGAATATTCGAATTCCCCACCCCCTTTCCCAAGTGGTAAGGATGGTTACTTGGCAAACTCTAGTGGTTAGGTCTTGTTTGGCAACTGGTCAATTTTTGGTTATTTCTGTTCTTTTATTCTCCAAAACCCAAAAAAAGAACAGAATGTTGGCTAATTTTTCTATTCTTGAGAATAAATTTGTTCCCCAAGAATGGATTTAAAATAGAATCAAGAAGTAGAAAAAAGTTATTGTTTTGAGAAAAAAATTGGACCTAGGATGTTTTCTCAACTTAGCCTATTTTTTTGCAGCAGTTGTGCTTGCCTGATGCAGAGGAAAGAGTGATTTTAAAAAATTAAGTAGTTCGATATATTTTGTTGCACCCCTTCACACTTAGTCGATTTTTTTTTCTCAATACCATGTGTGGATAAATTTAACAGTGGGAATAATGAGATTTGGAAAGATTTGACCTCAAGATTTCCTACTATGTACCATATTAGATATTTTTGAATTGTTGCCGACCTTTCTACAAGTTTAACATTTTAGATGAATACGTGATTTAATATTAAGTGATGATAATAACAACAAAGATGCAGCGGCGGCAAGGACGATAGAGGTGGCGGGTGGTGGGCTAGGGACAAGGCGTTAGGCTTTTGGGTTCAAGGAATAGATGTATAAATTCTCTACATAAAACAACTAATTAATCATGAATAATTAGATTACATATGAATGTAAAACATCAAAATCGATACACACAGCGGAATTAAAACGTACCTGTTTGAGCCATAACTTACTTGAAGAAAAATAGATCAAATTGACGATGTTAGATGATCATCGGAATGCGGATTTTCTCTTTACGACCGATTTCGGTATAACAGCTTTTAATGGGACAAAGCGGATCGATAGATATAACCTACCCTTTTATATAAAGCTAGAGAGGGACCAAGAAACCCTAATCAATAGCGTGTCGGTGGGCCTCTTCCATTACGAGCTTCGATTAAACATAATTGTCTAGATTTTCTTTTTCTTCAATTAGCCATTATTAATAGATGCCAAAACTCAATTCAATAAAATCACTTGAGAGTTTAATATATATATTGGAATATCTATTAGCCCGATTATATAAAACAAAAAATTGATTAATTAATGTAAGCCTGTTGTAGGAAATTTCCAACAATAGAGGCATTGTCGGTCTTTTCCGGTCGGTAGCACGATATGGTGTATCCACGTCCCCAAGGGAAATCATAATTTGGCTCTCTTGCTTGGATTTCCACCGAGAGATACGGACGGAAATAGCTTTCTTGTCTTTGCATTACCCGATTCTCTGAAACGTTTGAGCATCGCCATCCGATGACGTCCGTGAAGTTATCACTACGTAAAGCGACCTTTTGGTCCCGCGAATGAGGTTTTTCTTGTGTTTTTGGTGAGGAAAGATGTTTCCTAGGCCTTTTCTGGCGTCCGACGGAGCCCGCGAACGAGAATGACTCCAATAATTCATCGAAAGATTGGCAAAAAAGCTGGTTCAAAAGTTCAAAACACTCGTGCAAACAAGAATTATAGGGGTAAAACCAGCAGAACCAAACATCATCTGACGCGCACAGGGAAAATGACGTAGAATTTCTGAAATTTAATCAAATGCGGCAATGCATGGTCCTTGAATTTTTAAAATTTTTTCACTTTAATCCATAAACTATAAACCGATGTAAAATGTAATTCATGAATTTTTAATTTGTTCAAGTGGGGTGTGAACTTTTGATACATGAATGTTTCATCAATGAATTATATGAAAATATTTAATGTAGTCCCTAAAATTGAATTAATGGAATGACAACAGTGAATATTTTTATATAATTTAGGAATTAAACTAAATATGTACCAAAAGTTCATGAATTACATTAAATAAATTGAAATTTCAGAGACTACATTACATATTAGGCTAAATTCCATAGATTACATTGGGCAAATTAAAAGTTCAAAAATTACATTATATATTGGGTAAAAATTTAGAAACTATTTTTGTTCTTACATGGAAAGAAAACGGGACTTTTTTGGCCAATATAAAAAGAAGAAGAAGTTGAATGTTTGAATCTAAGTAGAAAAAAATCTAAGCAAAAAAGACAAATAAAGGATTGGAGGAGCTTTGGCTCAACATGAACGAGAGGCTGGTGACATGAGCAAGTTGGCAATGAGCTAGAGGCTGACACTTGTTGATTGGGTGACCTCTTTGAGGCCTTCAGCGTGGCCAATTTGGCGAGCGGCCGCCTCAAGCTCACCAATCTTGAGGCCTCAGGACTTGCTTGTGGTTGATTGCCGATCGTTGCCATGATCAATGACGGGACTTGACAGAAGGAACAAAAAAAGAAGAAGAAAAAGAGAAAAAAGAAAGAAAATGGGTAGCAAGGTTATGAGATAAGCGAGTGAGTGAAGAAAATATTTTTCACTTTTCAAAAATTGAAAAATATTTTCCCCTATTTTTCAAGATTTTTTTTGTTGATGGAAAATGATTTCCTTAATCAGTTTATTTTCTGTGAAACGAACATCTAAAAATTTGAAAATGTTTTTAAAAAATTATTTTTACGAAACAAATGGAGACTTAATCGATAGTTAATGCAGCAATAGATCAAATGCAAGATTAACGTAATAGCATGATTGTTCAGTCAATGATGATCAGCACATATTTTCGTAGAACGAAAAGTCAAGAGGTCAAGATTCAATGTGGAGTCCAGAAGCAACACGACATAAAGGTGGCCAATGAAAAACTCTACTTAAACAATGATAAATATCCATAAAACAAGAAGTTGTCACTTGCAATAGTATTACGTCATTTTCCACATTTTTCAATCGAGAAATGCTGAACTCTATTTCTTATTTTAATGTGTGGGTACACGTACGCCTTACACCTTTTGTTTCAAGTTATAGATTTTCCTCCAATAATGTGAGAATGCCTATATATTTTATGTTCTAGAGTTCAGATAAAGCGGTATAACAAGTTATTTAGGTCCAATCAACGGATATCTACAAAACGAAAAGTCAAGATGTCAAAATTCAACATGGAGACAAGAAGCAACACGACAGAAAGGTGGCCAATGAAAAAATCCACTTAAACAATGTTAAATATCCATAAAATAAGAAGTTCTCATCTTGCAATGGTATCACGTCATTTTTCACATTTTTCAATGGAAAAACGTTGAAGATAGAATATACTAAATTCTTTTTCCTATCAATATAATTGCAAAATATGAAATATTTTCTCATAAAAATTCTTAGTGAAAATGATTTAATATTTCTACGCCTAGGTCCCTGTTCTTTTAGATAAGAATCAAACGGAAGTCGTGCATTTGGTAAAAGACTTTGAGATGCTGTTTGTGAACAACAATGCCTTTAGGAAAAAAAGTTCACTAAAAATACCATATTTTTTGTATAGTGCTTATTGTTGGGAGTGCGAAACAAGAGCTCAATACCTTTATTTGGAAAGATCGCCAAGAGGGAATCTAAGTCCAAGTCTGTCAAAATATTTAGTTGGAATCCACTTTTATTCAAAAAGCTTAACCTAATGAGTTATTTGCTAGTTATGATATATGAATTGTTCAACATTATATCAATTTTTTGATGTAGGATTTCTCTAATATAACTCACTTATGTGTGAATCCTAATAATCTCTTCTTCACGTGTGAGCTTGGTATTACGTTTGCTCTCCCTTAACTAGGTAACATTATGGCCTAATTTCATCCTTATTGGCTCGTGTTGTTATATCACAATACACACCTGTTTGGAAATCGCAATAATTGGCTCAAATACCATGTTGGGAGCACGAAACATAAGTTCAATACCTTTAATTGGGGAGAGATCACCAAGAGGGAGCTTAAATCCAAGCTCATAAAAGCTCGATACTTATATTTGGGAAGATTGCCAAGAGGAAGCTTCAGTTTGAGCTCGTCAATATATTCAATTGGACCAACTTTTACTTGGCTTTGATATTATCGGAGAGATGTCAAAAGGGAGCTCAAGTCCGACCTCATCAATATATTCAGTTGGACTCATATTCATTTAAAAGCTTAAGGCAATGAGTTATATGTCAACTATAATACACTAACTGCTCAACACTATGTCAATTATATGATATGAGACTAAGTTGATACCTACACTTGAAGAGATGTCAAAATGGAGCTCAAGTCTGATCCCATCAATATATTCAGTTGGACTCATTTTCATTCAAAAGCTTAAGGCAATGAGTTATATGCCAACTATAATACACTAACTGCTCAACACTATATTAATTATATGATATGAGACTTCTCTAATATAACTCACTCACATGTGGATCTTAACACTTACTTTTTAGTGTCAAGATTTTTCAATTGATCACTTGAGTAGTACTTTTGAAAAAAAAATGATCACTTCACTGACAACGTTGATTTGAGTTGCTAGAAAATCGACACATAATTTGACTTGGCTTGCTGGCAAAGTTAACTTGGCATTATTTGACCAAAACAACGCCATCTAACTCATATATCCCTTAAATTAATGAATTGGGGACAAATTGAGTCTCTTCATCAAACCCTAACCTATGCTCAACGATTTTGGGGCAAAATTACCATTTGAACTTGCAATGGAGAGCAAGAGGAAATAGAGAAGTGGCTAAGATCGTGCTAATCAAGAGAAGATGAAGGTTAATATCACTGCAACTGTGGCTCGGAAGTTCAGGTATAGACAACACTTGGTTGAGGATATCCACTACGGAGCTTTAACCTTTATATCCGCTTCCAGATTTTCCCTTTTTTTCCTTGTGCCATTTGATTTTTCTGTTTAGCAAAAGAAAGGAAAAGAGGAAAATATAACTCTTTCATCATGCTGATGATGACCCTGCGTTTCGTTTCTCACATTCTCGCATCGCTGAACATCAGGTGCTTCCTTTCCTTCCCCAGCGTCCCGACAGAGTCCCCGAACTGAATAGCACCAATAATTCATCGGGACAAGGCAAAAGCTGATTCAAACCTGTTGATTTTATAGGTAAACGAATCGGATAAAATTAATCAGAATGAAGGAAAGGGAATCGGATAAAATTAATCAGAATGAAGGAAAGGGAATCGGATATCAAATTTACATGGTTCGATTTGAATATCGGAGACTATGTTCATGGAGAGAGCAACACGGAATTTTACTATAGAAACCAAACGATACAATGGGAATTACACCCACTCGAGCACTCAAACACTCTCTTAGTATTTTCCAGTCTCAATTACACTTAATAATTCACACAGTGTTTAGCCCTTTATAATTTTCAGTGAAATTCTCATTTAATAATTTAATTTAACTGGGTGTAATTATAATGAAAAAATCTCTCTTTCTGTCTAGAGCTCTTAGCTTCCAGGAAAGCTCACTTCTCGCTTTGTCTCCTTGCGGCCTCCGAAGTCCTCCTTTTATGAGAGAGAACAAGATAAGTGCGGACTCATTAAATGGCATGCTGCGCAGGCGCCTACAAGTCAAGCCCATAATCTGCACCGACGCCCACCAAATCTATGGACATGCCAGCACACGGCCATGTGCATGCAAGGACGATCATGAAGAGCTTGCTCACAATCTTTCTTTCGACCGCATGGGCCCTTCAACTTTCTTCTTCCTTTTAATTTACTTCCCCTTTGGTCCACCATCTTGACTTTTCCAAGACAGAAAAAAAGGCCTTTGCCTCTTCTCTCTCTCTCTCTCTTCTGCAAAAAACAAATCAGCCGAATAAAACAAAGACTAGGAGCTTCTATTTGCATTAAACGAAGGCAGCAATTTTGGACTTCCTAGCTGCGCACAAGAGTCAAACGGGCATGTTCTTTCTGCTGCTTTCCTTGTGCTCATCCTTCCTTTTACCTTTCGCATGCAAAGCATTTAATGTAGAGAGTCCGGCCAGCGTACAGAATCGCAGATGATCACAAAAGTCCAACTTGGACTTAAATTTTTCGAGACAGACTTGCACGCTTTTATTTGTTTAACGGGTCAAACTCAAAATATATTTTCAATAACAACCATCACGCACAATCGCATACAAGAATATTGGATGAAACCAACAGAGCCAAACATCATCCGATGTATGCCGATGACGCACTCGAGCCTTATCGAGAGATTCCATCATCCAGGAAAGCGGTATGTACCTCAATCTCGCCTAAGTGAAGATTAATTGAGTATGCAAGAGGCGTGGAAATTTTTCAAACATATTGATGGATTGAGAGAAAATCATTCCCTACAGACAGAAAGAGATTCCTTCTTGTATGAGTGGTGAAGAATTAGATAGAGTTTTGGTTGGTTGTTGACCAACAAAAAGCATGGGAGTTTTGGTTGTATGAAGAAAAGTCACTTTTTCTTCTCCGATATTTCGAATTGGATGAACAGATCACTCATAAATACAGAAGTTATCAACTTTACAAGAAAACAACTAAAAGCAAATCATTGAATAAAGAGAGAGAAAGACCTTAATGAAAATGAGAAGTGTGAGTTAAAAATGCAGGACTTCCTTACCCTTTGTCAGTGAAATGATCAATTGTACACCTAGGGAGTATATTGAAGATTTGCTGGTAAGAAAGGTGGGCATACAATCTGTTTTCAGATTGATCAATAGACATCATAGCCGGATATTCTTTCCTTCTTTGGACAAAACTCTTAAGACTTGGAAGACCAGTCCCTAGCTTTGGAAGACTAATTACGCTAGGGCTATTTGAACTAATAAGGAAAAGTAGCCATGCTAAGTCCATTAGGATGGCATTGAATCGGAAGATAGTTTATCTAAGAGAAGATGAAATAGCAAGTGCTTGAGAAGAAAAGAAGCTGTAAGGGAGTGCTTTGACTGATATCATTCAGGCAATTCCATTCTAACTGTCCTAGGAAGAAAGAATGGAAAAAAAAGAGATACCATGAACAGATTTAGATGAAAAACAGAACTTCTCTTGCCAAGTTGACCCATGAAGAACTTATAGAATTTGAAGTGTTGGAAAGTAAGTTTGAGAGAAATAAACTGAATAAATTTCATCGAGGAGGAGAGAAAGAGAGAGTGAGTTTTACAACATTAACAGTGGTTATTCGTAATTGTGACCCACTAACAACAATGTACAGTAGCAGTTCTCACTTCTAGCTACAAGTCTTCCAAAATGATAGGCATGCTTTACAACATTAATTGTGGTTATTTGTAATTGTGATCCATTGACGACAATATACAGTAGCAGTTGTTACTTCTAGCTACAAGTCTTCCAAAATGATAGGCATGTTTTATAATCATTGCCCACAAGATTTGGTGCTGAAGTCGTTACGTCTTTTTGGTCTTCCAATTCCAACGTTTAGCAGGGTTTGCAAATGACGAGTCATCAGTGATCGACTTTGACTAGTAATAGTACGTGTCAATAATTTTTCTCGATTTTTGTTAAAATTCTTAATAATAAATTGTCGAGCGATGCCTTTTTAAATCAACTCTCTTGTTTACGAATGACATCTGGAGTAGCCAACAAAGCTTATCATGTATTGATTATAAAAGTTCAAAAAGTCTTAGTCGTCGCATCTTTAAGCATGATCAACACATGACGTTGATTGTCGAGCGATGCCCTTTTAAATCAACTCTCTTGTTTACGAATGACATCTTGAGTAGCCAACAAAGCTTATCACATGTCGATTATAAAAGTTCACAAAGTCTTAATTGTCGCATCTTTAAGAATGATCAACGCGTGGCATTGAATTTAATGTTGATGTTCTCTAGCTTCGATGTAGCTTCGATGTTCTCTAGCTCAACTAATTTATTATTTAAATATTCTAACACTTTTCTTTATGCGTAGGCTGAATTTTGGTTTAAGGAAGATTTGAATTCAAAGCCTCCTTAATTTTGATACCACGTGAGATTATGTGAAATTACTGTTGAATGTTCTAAAAAGTTTAAGCTAATAGATGAAACATGATTTATTTGATGTTGGAGAAAGTGTGAAGGAGTAGGAGGTAACACAAACGAGAACTAAATTGAATATGTCATTCACTGTTTGTAGGAATCCACCTAAGAGATAAGAGTAGTACAAGAAATAATTCTTGTTCTCAAGCCAAAGGTTAAATGAATTATCATTCAAATCAACTCTACCATTTTATTCATCATAGCATGCTTATATAGTCGAGCTTGGAACAAGTATGAGTAATTACTAAGACTTATTGGAAAGATAAAATGACTCATAGGGAAGACCAACTACTTTTACTAGAAAACAACAAATTAAATAAGTACTTGGAAACTTAAATGACATTAACTAGATATGAGAAATTAATGATGTTGGGTGCATGTATCCAAGATTCGCTTGCTCCAATGTTGCTAAGTTAATGACCTTCAAGGAATGTAGACACCCTCCAAATACGAAGTGATTGAAGTAGTCTAAGAATTGATAATTGCCTTGTCAATCGAGGACTAGGTTCTTCATCAATAATAATGTGATTGACGACTTTCCCACTAAATCGACAACTCCTCTGTAGAATCAATGACTCTTGGGAGTGCTTCAGCATCAAACGCTTTTGCTGCATGTTAACTCGTCTCAAAGTTTTCACTATCTTCATATTTATGCTTTTACGACTCATTCGATAGGCTGCCTTTTTTGGAATGGTGGCTTCCAAAACAAAATCAATCCAATGCTGAATTTCTCTTATGGGTGGAAGACCAAGTGGAATCTCTTCCGGAACAATATCCTTAAATTCTTTAATAAGAGGCTTTACTTGAGAAGGGACATCATAATGTTCTTCATTCTCTTCTAACGTCACAAGACCATATACCTCCAAGGATTCTTCCAAAACTTTATCAACTTCAGATTTAGAGAGTAAATTATTTCCCTCCCTATTAAATAATTGAGGAGTGCTTTCTATTTTGGAAGGAACCTCACAAAAGGAATGAAGTAAGAGTTGATAAGCAAGGTCTTGTTCAATTCTCCATTGAAAATAATGATGAAGTGTAGTGCGATGTTGTTCCATGGATGCTCACCATTTGTTTCTTGGGAAACCATAGCAATTTGATAGAAAAACTAAGCATCATCCAATGTTCACCCATGTCCCTCCGCTATTGGCATAATCTCCATAAGATTCACATGGCGTGAGGTGGCCCGATGGCGATGCTCCGCCTTGTGTCATGCAGATTTCACTTTGGTCAGTGACGTTCCATGCTTGAATTTTAGTCCTTTTTCCCCCTTTTCTCCTGCTGATCTTGAAGCCAACACAAGATCGGATCTTCATGTTTGCTTCCCCTGCTCGTCGAGGTCGAGACTCGTCAGGACTCGAGTACAACATGACCCGGCTCATCTTGGTTATTGATTATGTTGGTTGCACTCGAGCCTTATCGAGAGATTCCATTTGGTCAATGGCTGGGATCCAAAAAAGCAGTACTTACCCCAATCTCGCATAAGTGAAATTGTCTAACTTTCAGCTATGATTATCTTGATTTCTGTTTCGAATTATTTTGAAAGGAAGATAATTGAGTACGCAAAAGAGGCATTTACACCATCCACTGTGGTTATTTGTAGATCACTAACAAAAATTATACAGCAGAAGTTATTACCTATAGCCACACGCCAAAATTATCAGGATAATCAAGCATCACTTGGTACTGAAACTGTCATTTGATGTTGAAGTTGACGCATGTTTTTTGTCTTCCAATTCCAACAATTAGCAGAGTTTTTGCAAATGATGAATCATTGTTGATCGACGTCGACTAGTAATATCAATAATTTCTCTCGATCATTGTCAACGGTCTTAATAATGAATTGTCGAATAGTGCCCTTTTAAATCAACTCTCTTGTTTACGAATGACATCTTGAGTAGCCAGCCAAACTAATCACTTGTCGATAATAAAAGTCCACAAAGTCTTGATTGTTATATATTTAAACATGATCATTGCATGATATTGAGTTTGATGTTGACATTCTCTAGCTTAACTAGTTTATTATTTAAATATTGTGATACTCCTTCTTACATGTAGGTTGAATTTTGGTTTAAGGAAGACTTGAATTTGGAACCTTCTTAATTTTGATATCATGTGAGATTATGTAAAATCACTGTTGAATGTTCTAAAAGTTTAAATTAATAAATGAAGACATATTTTATTATTTAAATAATCTAGCACTTGCAAATTATATCTCAAGAATGATCGAGATCTTCTAATTTAATCAGTAAATCCACAGGTTTATGCAATCATTGCTGTCCTGGTGATATTTCCATCATATGAAAGCAAAGGCAAGCGGACACCATTTCGCTGCCTAAACGATAACCAATGTTTTCAACTTTTCACGTCATTCACGCGAGGCTGCTACGGGTTCTTCTCTCCTATCCACTTTTTCTTTACGTTCCCTTGGCAACATCCATGTACTATATAAACAGCAGGAGGCATGCGTTTGAATTTACATCGATTCCAGCTTCCATAGAGCGACAAACCCTGGCTCGATTCTGGAGTTGATTGTCATCTCGTTAGCTTTTGTTGTCTGTGTGCTTTCTTTATAATCCTTTAAGCTAAAAAAGGGGCTGCTAGAGAGGAGTGAATGGAGATGAAGACGAACCAGGCGGTCGAATTTGTCAAGCTCAAGCGGAAGACATCGGAGAGAAACCGAAGAATCCGCATGAAAGATCTCTGCTTCAAGCTCGCTTCTCTCATCCCTCCCCACCATTTCAAATCCTCACAGGTGCCTTCTCTTATACATTGATGTTCTCTCTCTCTCTCTCTGACCGACTTTCATCCTTAATTTCCAAGAACTCGTGAGCTATATCAAGGAAAATTGTCCAAAAAATGTTAAATTTATTGCATTTTTATCCATTTAGTCTTCGATTTTTCAATTTTGCCAATTGAATCATAAGCTTTTTTACTTTTCGTCAATTGAGTTTATCCGGTCTAAGCTAGTGAGGCTTGCCCTCGCTTGGATAGGTGATGCTCACCCTCGGCTAGACAAGGGCCACTCTCGCTTGAGCTGGCGAGTGCGACCCTTGCCATGGAGGGTCGCCCTCGACAGATTGAGCGAGTGCCCTTGCTGCTTAAGCGAGGGTGGCCTTGGTAGGCTAGTGAGGGAAACCTTCACCCTAGCTAGCCCAAGCCTCGGTGGAGGTCGCTGGCATGTCCCTCGCTTGAGGCCAGTGTCCTCCATTGGCCATCGGTAGGTTCAATAGAGGGAAAAGGAAAAACAAAAAAAGAAACAAGAAGAAGGAAAAATGAAGACAAGAAAAAAATAGATAAAATTTGAAAAAGAATATTAAAATATTATTTAAACTTGTCCAAGTTAGTGTCGGCTATCCTACGTAGCACTACCGATATTCATGTTAGCGATTTCCAACCAAAATTGATCTGATGGACTTAGTTGGCAAAAAGTAATATGGTTTAGGACTTAATTGGCAAATTGAAAGGTTTATAATTGAATTGGAAAAAGTGCAATAGATTTGACTTTTTGAACAATTATAGAAGAAAGGGTGTGCACGAAGGAAAATATGCAATTTACATGGTGAATGAAGAAAACGGGCTATAAACCGACAATATTTTTTAGATGTGAGAGATTCTTACGAGATTGCTATCACATCCTAAAAAGGATTTTATTCAAGTTGCAAACTATATGATAGACTCAAACGCGAATTATCATCGGCGATATCAAGTGTTGACATGATTTCGAAATCAACATAAACACATGTTTTGATCATTTTATGTCGCATTAAACTGTATTCCTGTGTATCGATAAAGAGGAAACAAACGAAGAAAGACGCCATTGCCAAGAGTTCCAATCATCCAAACAAGCATCGCGCAATTGTCAGCATTTTTATCTCTCTACATGTGGTGAAATGCAAGGACAGCAAGTCAGTTTAAGAAATCAAGATCCGAGAGACTCGTTCGTACAACCCATCGATATGCCACTGATCATGCATTTGGTCGCTTAAAAGTTTCATTAGGCTCTAAAATCTTCTTCAGTCGCCTTCCTGAAGAAAGGACAAAACAGGAAAGATGCTCTCTATCTTCTCGACCAAGGTTACATTGTAGATAACAAGTAGAAGACTGCATATTCCAGCTTAAATAGAAAAGAAAATTAGTGTCGCATCATGCCGTCAATTTATAAATCGAGACCGAAACCTTTTACTATAAAGAAAATGTTTGTATCCATATGACCATATGGAGGTAGAAGATGAACTGTACGAGCATAGGATTTCTAGAGATGGTTCTCTCTTTAGAAACCCAAGAGGAGACTCTTCAAGTTTGAATCAGCACTTATCAAATTCGAATTTTTCGTCACAGGGCATGTTGTCCCAGCAAGATGCGGTAGTTCAAGCCGCGGGGTACATCAACCAGTTAAAAGAGAGAGTTGAGGAGTTGAAAATGAGGAAGGAGCTCGCAATGAGATCCAATGGCTCGGGCAAAAGCAGAAGCGGGCACCCCCCGAGCTTGATCCTGCCGATCGTCAAGCTGGGGCTCTGGGATTCTGGTCTTGGGGTCATGTTGATCAGTGGGGTGGACAAGAACTTCGCGTTGTCTGAAGCCATCAGCATTCTCGAGGAAGAAGGAGCCGAAGCCGTGTGTGCCAGCATTTCCGCTGTCAGCGATAAGGTCTTTCACACGATCTTTGCTCAGGTACGATATCAAAGGTGGAACCTTCGTTTATTTTCTCCAATCTTGTTAAGTGATTCGTGAGCTAGTTTCCACGTATGTTGCAGGTGAGACTTCCTCGGGTCGGTGTGGATACTTCTAGGATTTGCGAGAGATTGCACCAGCTGGTCTTCTCGTTTTAGCAGTTGTTGATGACCATGGAGTTAATGTAGTTGGTCCGCCACTTTAGCAGCATGAAAAGTAGAAAAATGTGAGATTACATTTCACTTCTGCGAACCTAAGATTCATGAGCGTAGGGATTTAGTTACGCTAGATTAATCCAAAATGCTTTGAAGATAGTCTTTATCCATTTTATTTTCCAATATACTTTGCAGGCTGTTTTTATCCATTTTATCTGATACTGTTAACATATGAGCGGTGATTATACGAATGCGCAATCACACAATAATCAAAGTAGCAAATAGAATGCAGAAAATATAAGGAACCTAGATTCACTAAACCAAAGCGAAGCCGGTCACTATCCATCATCATTAGGTTTTCTGCAAAACTATTAGTTAGGAAGACATGTGTTCAGAAAGAATGAATGCCATGCATGATTACGCATGATGAATTTTAAATGATATGTTATGGAATGTTTCCTATGCTATCTAGGTGAGATTTTCTATTGTATTTTTGTTCTTTTTCTTAAGAAAAGACAAATGCCCCCTAGGGTGTATTAAATTAGTTGTGCATGCATTTTCCATTCTTGGACTAATCATGAACTAATCCTATGACACAACTATCAAAACAACAAACAAAAAAAGTGGAGTATGCTGCAATTACAAATAACTTATAAGAAAAGAACACGTTAAGTATTATGGTTCCTGCTAGGAAGCTTGCTGGCGAGGGGAAGACCGAACGGCAGGGAATTGTCTCGCCGAAGGTGATGCGGAGGACCGCAGAAAACGTCTGGATTGGCAATGGTCGAAAAGATAGCTGCTAGGAGAAATAAGCCTGGACACTGGACTGATTTAGATGAATTAATGCCGATCCTGACAGAAACTCCAGGGAATCTCTCGAGATAGTCGTCAGCGTTGATTGTGATCGGACCGGACCAGACCGGACTGCAAGCCACAAAACAACGGCAACTTCGGTTGGAACCCGCAACCTTCGGGGACCAAACAGGGAGACTCGCTGAGACTATTGGAAACTCGTTAGCCGCTGCTTGGGACTGGAACACCGCGGGTGCGCAGGTCAAGGGTGGTGGCTTGACATTAGATCCAAAGGTTCTGGTCGAGAGTCACCGGTGTTGAGTGGTAGGACCCGCCGAACGACAACTGGATTGTCGGGCAGAAGAAGGGAGGCTTGCCGATCAGTCCAAGCGCTCGACGAAGGGAGATGTAACTTGGCTGGTTCAGGCGGCGCCCAGAAAAAGCTTGACGGCAGCAAGCTGCCAGGATGGAAACACACGCCTAGGCGGAGAAGACACTCTTCTTTCACTTTTTGACCCTCTGCCTCGCCCGAAAAAAGTCCCGTTTTTTTATATTTCACTATCTCTCTCCCCTATACTCCAAGAGCTACGGCTCCTTTTTAATGTGGCTGTGTGTAATTCTCTCTCTCTGCCCCTCTCTCTCTCTCTCTCAGAGAGATTGTCTATCGAACCTCCGTGTTCTCTCACCATTTCGACAAGTCCCTTTTTATAGCAAAAGACTTCCATTTATCGTTGAAAAATTGGAACCCGTGCTCCTTTGATCATGGGGATTGCCGAATCCTATTCCTGATTTGTCATCGTGAATTAGTGCTTCAAATCTTGCTTTTCCTCAGCAATCTTTTGGTTCCCTTTTCCACTTCTACTCATATTGCCTTGAACGTGTCCACATTCATTCATCATCGACTAGCTCATTCCATGAGTATTGATCTCTTCTCATTATTCCATTGATTGCTCCCAATCAAATTCGTAGTCTTTCCTTTTTCTGCTTCACTTATATACTCGTGAATGTGTCCAAATTTGCTCATCTCCATTCACGATTTCACGACCAGCTTGATTCATTCCCTTAATTGCTTTGGCCATTATCCATTATTGATCTTTATCGCCCCCGAATTTTGGATTTGCCTCCCATCTCTCCAGAATTTGTTTCTTGATTACAGCCAATTCTTTTCACGGTTTTCTTTTGCATCTAATCTCCACCGCTTGAATTTCGGATGCTGAAAATTGTTTGTCTTCATCGAACTTGTCCAATTTTTCCACCTCCCTAGAAGATTAAAGAAATAATCCTTTAAATGCATCCTTATCTAACACAATCCTTGAGTGCAATTTTTTTATTGGTCGAATTGATCATCATCCGTTTTTCCTCTAACATGCTTGATGCATATAAACTAATTCTAAACGCTATCATTATCTAGATGCCATGGAATTCTAATGCCTATCGTAACTATATATCATAGCTAAAATTTATGTGTCAACATACATTGCACATTGAGTTGAAGTTTAGGAATTACATTGAATAAGTTAAAAGTTCATGGACTAAATTATAGACCATTTGTGTCATTTTCCCTATTATATATGATTAATTGGATTATTTATTCTTATACTATTCAAATTTTAGGTTCTTGTCGACCGGATGGATGATCGTCCTGGAGACGACTCTTTGATTGATCTACTGTTGGCTAAGCACAATTCCATCTTTTGTAACCCAATAAAGAAAGGCCGCACATCGTCCAATCTTGATATCCTGTCTAAAGTAATGTCGCCCGTCACGGTTTCTTTAAGATAAATAGACAACCGGAGAAAATTCATTTGCGATGTAATACATGGTTCATATTTGCCCTGACCCTCTTTAGGTTTTGTTGGTGACATTTAGCGACGACCCATTTTGACACCTCTAGAATGGTTCGCCCTCCTCTTTAGTGCAGTTTAGGCTCTATTTATTTTACGAGAAACTAATGATTTATGATCGTTCAAATTGCTTAGTTTTCGTTGACCACGAAAATATTTGAACATAAATTGTTGTAGATAATTAACACATTTTTCAATCATTAATTAATTCAAGTAATATAAGTGATCAAATTTAGAAATTTTTTTTCATAACATTCATTATCGGCAAAACAAATTGAGCCTTTAGCATCGAATCATCATCCTATTAGGCTGTGCATGGTAACCATTCTATTTATATTTCTATTTCTGGAATAGAATTTTATTCCAGACCTATTTCTGGAATAGAAATCCATTTGGTAAAATAATTTCATTTTTCTATTTCTAGAATAGAGGTTTAGAGTAGAAATCAAAAACAAAAAAAATTAATTTTCTATTTATGGAATAGAAATTAGAAATTGTTTCTCTCTTTCTTACTTATCACTCAAAGGTGTTGCTTGCCGACTACCGCTCACCACCACCCCCGCCCGCCGGCCGCCACCGTTTGTCGCCCACTTTCCCAAGAATATAAATTTTGTGTCGTTATCAAACACATTTTTTGGCTTAGAAACTCATCCAAGAATATAAATAGAAAAATCTATTTCTCTTTTAGAAATCAGTTTCTGGGCAGAAATGTTATCATTCACGCCCTTAGTAGTATAATTTGAGAACCGTTTTAGCTCATGGTCAAACTACAAAAGAGGCGGCAAATGGATGGAAATGAGTTGACATGAGTCGCATGTGTGTATATAAAGGGAAAGTGATATAAATGGTTCATAAACTTTAGCCTGATATGCAATGTGATCCTTGAAATTCAATTTATTCAATGTGGTCCCCTAAACTTTAAAGTAAGGCACAATGCGGTTCGTATATTCATAATTTGTTTAATTTATTCTCCATACTTTATGAAAATATTCAATGTTGTCCCTAAACTTGAATTAATAGAAGGACAATATTGAATATTTTCATATAGTTCATGGACTAAATTAAATATGCACAAAATGTCCAAGGATCATATTAAACAAATTAAAAGTTCATGGATTATATCGAGCACTAGAGTAAAGTTTAGGAATCACATTGAATAAATAGAAAGTCGAGGGATCACAATTCACATTGAGCTAAATTTTAGAAATCATTTGTGTCATTATTCAACGTATAAAATGCATTTGGTTCAGCATTTTGAATGCCCATTGGGGAAATGCTATGTGGTTTAGCCTAAAGGGTTTTAGATAAATGCAAATGTCATTTGGTGAACTACGCTTTGAGAAGCAATTTTGAGATAAATATATCTTTCGGTAGAAAACACATTTGAAAAAACCCCTTGGGTGATTAATATTAGTTTTTAATTTTTATTTGTTTAAAATTGAAAAAAATAATGTATGCAACTTTTTAAATATAAATTTTGATAATAATGCTAATATATATATATAATTTAAAAAAATCAAACCTTTTGTTAGTTCAGTAAAGGGTTACAGCCTCCGGCGAGCTAGATCTAGTACAAGCGACCATCAGTCGAGGTCACCTGAGGTCAGGTGACCTCCGACAAGGGTCACGCAACCTTAGCAAGGGCCATTGGAGGTCGCATGACCTCGGGCGAGCAGCCTTAGCGGTGCGCAACTAGGCGACCATCGCTTAGGTCTCACGACCTTAGGTGGCCCTCGATTGGGTCTCACAAGGGTCGTACGACGACTGCGAGCTGCTTGAGGCAGTGAGACCCAAGTGGCAGTTGCTTGGGTCGCACGCTGTGAGGGTCGTGTAAGGTCGTGTGACGTTCGGTGGCCCTTGCGACCCTTGCCAGACCGACGGCTGTTGATGCCAAATTTTGCCAACGGCCGTAGCCCTTTGTTGGTTTAATGAAGGGTTTGGTCCTTTTGTAATAAAAAAAAAATGATGAGGGATGAAATTGGAAATTTGAAGAATTGGTGATGGTAGTTTTGGAAGGAAAAAAATGAGTTTCAGCATTTGGATAAATAATGAAAGTCCAATGCTAGTCTCTACTAACATTGAGTTTTCAACCTTCCCAATGTTGGCTTGTACTTGATTGTTACTTTGAAATGGTTGCCAAATGGTCCAACATTTTCCCAAGGGGTTTTGAAGTCTGAAAGCCCCTTGACAATGCTGAACCAAACGCCTTCATAAACTATGCATGATTCATATCCACCCAAGCAAACACCTATCAAAAGTCCATTTTTTCGATGAAGTTGATTTCTTGACGCATCAAGAGTCCAATGCCTCGAGAGCAAACCTCGTGGGCCAATTTGTAGTACAACTTAACATTGTTTTCACATCTTTATGGCCCTTTTGTTTTTATGTAGTTTTAGCTTTTCGGTCGGAGAATAAACAAATGCAGATGCATATTGCTCTTACGTGTACTTAAGGCAAGAAATAACTAACATGGTTCAAAATTAAGGCAGGACGAGGTGGATACATGTTGCTAAATGAATTACAAATGAATAGAACAATGATTCCTTTCTTCGTGAGGTGCTTAGAGCGAAGTATGCTGCCCACGTCTGGCGGAATTAGATGTTTATGGAGGAATTACTGTCTCATGGCATGATCTGAAATAATCGCGCCTAATAGAAATTGATTTGTTGTTTTAGCGATGTCAGATCTCTTTTCTTTTTTTTGTTGTTGATTGTGTTAAGCATTTGAATGAGGAAGATAATACAATTTTTAACGCACCAATTATCCTCATAGTATATACAAATTGATATTTTGCAGGAAAAATACTATAAAAAATCTCAAACTATGCCGGTTGTAATAAATTTACTAAGAACTTTTTTTTTGTGATACTATAAACTCTGAAAACCTCAAACTATGCCCATTATGACACACTTATCCCAAACTCTTTTTTATATAAGAAATGACATCCGGACTCCTGGATTGCCAAAAGTTCAAAAAGGTATATTTAAGTGCCAAAATCAAAACAAAAAGGATTAGTTAAGTGCTAACGGCAAAAAAATCCAGTCAAACTGCACATGTGTCATTTTCTGATGATTTTATTTGCTGATAGAGCAATTTTTTTCAAAATAAATATCCACGTAGCAATTTAAAAAAAAAATTGTCCACGTGGCAAGAAAAAGTCATACTAGAATTTTTTTAAAAATCGATTTATTAAAAAAAAGAAAAAGAAAGGGGGAGCATTTGGTCGAGTGCAACCCTCGCTGTCGCTGAGGGCTGCACAGCCCTTACCCGATCCTCTCATTCCTCTTTTTTTAATTATAAAATTAATCAATTTTATTATAATATATTTATAAATTTTTTTAATATTATTTAATTAATATATTATTTAAATGCCACGTCAGCACAAAAACGATGTCATTTTGGTTGAGTTTTTGTTGATTCAATTTCTAGTGAGCCACGTAAGTGAGTTATATTATTAAAATAAGCCATGTTGGATTTCCGGCGGCCTTTGTCGAAGTTGGCACTTAAGTAATTCAATTTTCAAAAAAAAATTAGCACTTAAGTGTACTTTTCGTAATTTTTGGCACTTAAATGTCCCATCGTGCCAAGTTTTGGCACTGGGGCTGTTCTTTTCCTCATAAAAAACTTTAAACTTATACTTGTGTGACACATTTATCCCCAAACTCTTTGACCGAATGACCTTTTTATCCTTTTCCTTTTATCTTCTTTTTTTCTTCTTTTTTTCCCCTCTTCCCTCTTCCCTTCACCATGGCCAATGGAGGGAAGTTGGCGAGGGCCACCCTTATTAGGTGGGGTCGGGCGAGGGCTACCTTCACTTGCCTAGGCGAGGGCAACCCTTGTACAACTTAGGCAAGGGTTGCCCTCGCTAGATTTGACAAGGGAGGCCCTTGTGTGAGTCAGGCGTAGGCAAAGGCTATCCTCACCCAACTAGGCGAGGGTGACCCTTGCTCAATACCAGCAAGGGTCGCCCTCGCTTAGCCACTCAACGGTAGCCCTCACTTGACTTCGATGCTAACAAGGATGGCCCTCACTTGCTTCCTCGGTGGAGGAAAGAAAGAAGAAGGAAAGATAAAAAAAAAGATAAAAAATAATAAAAAAAAAAAAAAAAAAAAAAAAAAAAAAAAAAAAAAAAGATGAAATGCCCTTCGATTAAAGAGTTTGGAGGTAAATGTGTCATACGAGTGCAAGTTCGAGCATGAGAAAAAGTTTGGGTTAAATGTGTCACAATAGGCATAATTCATGGTTTATAGCATCACAAAAAAAAATCAAGATAAATCAGTCACAAATAACATAGTATGGGATTTTTTGTATCACTAAAAAGTTGAAGGTAAATTTGTCACAAGTCACATTATTTGGGATTTTTGGTGGCATTTTCCCTATTTTGAAAATAGAATAATTTATTATTATAAACATACATGTATATGTATATATATATTTTTTGATTGGTTCTACCTTACTTCTACTCTAATTTTAACTCTTAAATTTTTGTCATGCCTCTTTATAGGATGTGGAAATCAAAACCCACACTTAAAGCTAAACCATTTCCTTGGTGGAGATTCAAATCCTCCACTCTCCTTCTCACATGAGAAGGGTGACTATTGGGCAAACCTCAATAGTTAGGTTCTATTTGGCAACCGGTCAATTCTTGACTATTTTGTTATTTTATTCTCCGAAACAAAAAAAGAACGTAACATTAGCTCATTTTTCTACTCTTGAGAATAAATTTGTTTCTAGAAATAGATTTATAAAATAATCAAGCAGGAAAAAAATTATTTCTTTGAGAAAAAAATTGGACCTAAGATGTTTTCTCGACTTAGCCTTTGGGTTTTTTTTTTAGCGGTTGTGCCTGCCTGATGTAGGGGAAAGAAGGTTTTTAAAAGATCAAGCAATTAAATAAATGCTTGATTTAATATTTAAGTATTTAGTCTCTTTCCTTCACACTTAATTGGATTTTTTTGCCTAATACTATGTGTGGACTAATATAACTATGGAGACAAATGAGATCTGGAATGATCTGGTTTCAAGACTCCTATTATGATATCATATTAGATTCTTTTGAATTGCTGTCAACGCTTTTATGAGTTTAACATTCTAGATGAATGTATTGTTTAATATCTTGATATTTCATTAACAACGATAATAATAAAAGGACGAGAGAGGCGGTGGCTGGTGGGCTAGGGACGAGGTGTTAGGATTTTGGGTTCATTGAGTAGAGGCATTGTCAGTCTTTTCTTGTGGTAGCCCGATATGATTGATGCACGTCCCAAGGGGAATCATAATTTGGCTCGCTTTGGATTTCCATCGAGAAATACGGAAGAAAATAGCATTCTTGTCTTTGCATTACGCGGATTTATTACGTAAAGCGACCTTTTGGGCATGCGTATGAGGTTTTTTTTTTTTTTTGGGTACGGAAAGATGCCCGTTTCCTTGTCTTTTTCTGGCGTCCGATGGAGCCCGCGAACGAGAATGACTCCAATAATTCATCGAAAGATTGGCAAGAAAGCTGGTTCAAAAGTTCAAAACACTCATGCAAACAAGAATAACATCATCTGACATGCAAAGAAAAATGTCGTAGATTATTTCTAAACTTTAATTAAATATGATAATATAGTTCGTAAATTTTTAAATTTTTTTAATTTAGTCTATGAACTATAACTCACTGTAAAATATAATTCATGAACTTTTAATTTGTTCAAGTAATTCATGAATTTTTTATACATAAAAATATGCAATCAATGAATTATATGAAATTATATAATGTAGTCCCTAAATTCGAATTAATTGAATGGTAATATTAGATATTTTCATATAATTTATTAATTAAATTGAACATGTATCAAAAGTCTATGGATCACATTGAACAAATTAAAAATTTAGAGATCACATTACATATTGGGCTAAATTTCAGAGACTACATTTGACAAATTAAAAATTCAGAAATTATATTATACATTGAGTCAAAATTTAAGGATTATTTATGTCATTACATTGAAAAAGGAAAACGCGAGTGTTTTGGCCAAGTATGAAAAAAGAAGGAAAAAAATAGAAGTTAACTCAAGATATTCTTCAAGGCGATTATCGTTTGAATCTAAGCAGAAAAGAACAAAAAAAAAAATCTAAGAAGAAAAGACATATAACATCAGTAGGTGCCGCCAAGCATGGGCGGAGCTTTGGCTCGACGAGAACCACGTTTTTTGTGATGTCAGCAGGTTGGCAAAGAGCTCAACACGGAAATAAGAAGCAACATGACATAAATGTGGCCAATGAAAAACTCTAATTAAACGATGATAAATATCCATAAAACAAGAAGTTCTCGTCTTGCAATAGTGTCATGTCATTTTCCACATTTTTCAATCAAGAAATACTGGAATTAGTTGCGTTCCTTATTTTAACATGTCGGTGCCCGCATGTCTCATATTCCTTGTTTCAAATTGTATAATTTTTTTTTCCAATAAGATGGGAATGCCTTGTGTTTTATATTCCAAAGTTTAGATAAAACAATTTAAGGACTTATTGAGGTCCGATTAGTGGATATTTTTGTAGAACGAAAAGTCAAAATGTCAAGATTCAACATGGAGACAAGAAGCAACACGACATAAAGGTGGTTAATGAAAAACTTTACTTAAGCGATGATAAATATGTAGAAATTCTCTACATAAACAACTAATTAATCAATAACAACCAGATCCATATATGAATGTAAAACACCAAAATCGATATACGGCGGAATTAAAACGCACTGTTTGAGCCATAACTTACTTGAAGAAAAATAGATCAACCGACGGTGTCGGTGATCTCCCATCTAACGCCGTCTTCCTCTCTATGACCTATTTCGGTTTAGCAGCTTTAATAGGATTCAATGATCGATAGGTATAACCTACCCTTTTATAAGCTGTAGAGGGGACCAAGAAACCCTAATCAACAAAGATGTCAATCGGCCCTCCCATTACGAGGCTTTAGTTAAACACACCGCCTACACACTTTTCTTCAACTAGGCCCGTAATTAATAGATACCAAAACCCAACTCAATAAGATCACTTTAGGTTTAAAATATATTGGAATATCCATTAACCCGATTATATAAAATAGAAAATTAATTAATTAATGTAAGCCCATTATAGGAAATTTCCAACATTCTCCCACTTGGGCTACATTAATTAATTTGTTTTATTTTGAAAAATGATTTTTATTTTGAAAAACACTCTCGGGTTAATAACTGAAAATTTGTTTATGTGGCCACAATTTTGAAAAAATAATATTCTAATAACGGCATCTCAAAACCAATCCAATCCCATATAACCTCATTATAGGACTATGGCGATCAACGTGTCAAGAAAATATCATAACACATGACCTTCCATAATCACATATAATAAGCATTATATTTTCATGGATCATGGGCTTAGTAGTGTAGTAAGAAATAGTGCCAACATGTGATCAAAATACACACTATTTCTTATCGGTCCTCAATGCAATTTCTCCACGACATGAAACTGCATTAGCGCAATTTCTAAACAACATGAAATTGCCTCAGTGCGATTTCCAAACAACATAAAATTGCACAACTATGTCACAATCCAACATGAGATCTCATAATTAGTGACATCCAGTCGTCTTTAAACTAAAATTGTTTAAAGATACTGTTTTATATTTCCATTTTTCAGTCAACATGAGAATGGATAACAATAAAATCAACAATGATGATCATCAAAAGTAAATGCTTTAATAATTAGCATAAAAGCATTATCAGTTTGTATATATATCCAAAAATACAAATTATATAGCTCCCACTAACAAAAGAGATCAAAAGACTTTAAAACACCCATATTCCTCATATGATCTTTAAACATAATGGGTCGTAAACCTTTTGTTAGAGAATCGGCTAATATGGACTTAGTTCTAATATTTTCAATCACAATATCTCCCTTTTTGACTAAGTCCTTAATAATATAATATTATATCCAGTTAACATCTCAATAGTGGCAATTGTTGTTGTTCACAACAAAAGTAATTGTTTGACACGCATAATGCAATATGATCAATTATGGGCAATAAGTAATTCCACAAAATAATTAGTACATTATAAACTCTCCTTTGGGCAGAGCGTATAATGCACCATTATTTTCCACAGTATGAAGTTTGTAAAACAACAACAACAACAAGGAGAATTAGATATAATTGTCAATGATCCATCCCCTTTGGGTAGACAAATCATTTAAATTATACATCTCCATGATATCAATATATAGAGATAGATAAGGAGAATTACATATAATCTTCAAAGATCTATCCCCTTTGGGCAGACAAATCCTTTAAATTATACATCTCTATTATTTCAACATAAAGGGAAATCACATATAACTCTCAAAATTTATCCCATTTGGGTAGATAAACCTTTTGAGTCGAACATCCCATCAATTATCTCTAATATATCAATATAGAGGGGAATTACATATAACTTTCAAATATTTATCCCCTTTGGGCAGATAAATCTTTTGAGTCATACATCCCCATCTTTTAATTTTGGAATTTATCTTCATGCAATTTTTAAATTAATATACACAATAACCCCCTTTGGGCAGGTGATTGTATATACTAATTTTTATCAACAAGGAACTTCAATAATTTACAAACTTTAATAATTTGTAAATAATGTTCCATTTAATCAACGCCCAAAAATTCATCAAACAATATGAAGCACTTTACAACATGTGCTTCCCAAGATCATATTGCATTTATCAAACAACAATTTTTACCACAATTTTATGTGCATATTTTTACAATTAAGCATATAAGATTATCTAGTTAAACTCAAGAAGAAAGTATAGATAATCTATGCTAGTTTAGGGAAAGTGAATATCGATATTCTATCCCTCATATATTATAACAAATTTCCATAAATTAAAAATTGAAAAATAGGCACAATATTTTTTTTTTATGGAAATTAGGCATATTAAAAAAATTGCAAATAGGCTCTAACACTCTAGGACTCGCACGGCCCAAGCCTTCACGTGGGCCTACCCCATAAGAGCTAAGCTCCTGCCCATACATACACCATTCTAAGTACAATCTATGCAAACATGTACCAAAAGAAGAAGAAGAAGAAGAAACAAGCACAAAATCCTCATCCGAATATAATTACCTCAATCCAAAACCTAAGGATTTCATCGCATATATGCTTGATACACCAAAAACATTCCATCATTGATGTTAATAAATAAATAAAAATTAACTAGACAATAACCACAAAGAGAGAGAAGCAGACTTCCCCCCTCCTCAAACATGCCAAGACTAATTGATTTACCCACGAGCACGCTTAAAACACAAGGTGCTGAGGGATAATGACATCACAGATTTAACAACAAAGAGAAAAATTCTATAACCTTGAACTTTCAAATTAATCTTTCAAGGATGGATCCACAAATGAAACTCCGATTTATGATAAACAAGTAGGAGCACCTAATTCCACGCTCTATTTTTCAATCCAACCACATTAGCAGCTCCCTTATCTTAGCAAGTGGCAATAACTTGGTAACTGAAGTCAATCTACAATAACCATTAAACATACAAAATCAAGTTCTAGAAGATTACTGGACCCCAACACAAGTGATCCACATATTCGAATTGAGTCACTTCTCACCCATAATTTAATCTTGATAGTATTCTTTTTGGGCATGGAGATACTTCCTCTATAAAGCATAGGTTCCCAAAACAAATCTAACAATTTCCTATACTAAGCCACTCCCCAAATCAGCAAATCGGCAAATACATGTGCCTTTGACCACCACAACATTGCTACTTGATCAATGCTCTTGTGTAAGCAAGAATTTTCAAATAAAGACCAAAGATTTATGAAAGAAAGCAAACTATCCAGTGAAAATAATAACAATAATAAGGAAAACACGGCGCCAACATATAATTCGATTCGGTCACAGTCCCACTTTCTCCAAAAACGCAAGCGCCTTAAGCGAAAAAACCATTCGCCAATCGACTGCACCCTCTCTAGATCCTCGATTGCGAACATATTAGGGTTTCAAGCGACAAAATAGTCGTCATGAAATAATCAAAAATCGAAGATCGCGAAACGGAGATGAAAAAAAAAATTGCAAAAAGTTCTACGTACAAATCGCCAAACAGACACCCTGTCAAACGTGGGTCCAAAAAAGACAAAACTCTGCAAAGATTCTTGCAAACACAAAACACAACTGACATCACAAATAATTTTGTTCTTCACAAGGTATCTAGTTATTTAAAGGGCATAGGGAGTTCAAACCGCTCTACATGCGCAAGCACATGAACATATAACCCAACATATAAACAAAATGAAATCACATCAGTCAGTTCACTTCAAAGCAATTCAAGAACTAGCAAAACGTTCATGCATAGACACATTCTAGTGGAGTAGGAAAAACATGAACTTTCTCTTTACACTAACTCAATCCAAGGATCTTCACCAACGTGATACCCAACACACACGCACGAAACCCTTGATCTCATCGTGCAGAAACTCCAACTGTGCAATTTGTTGGTCAACATTGCATAAATCACTCATGTATTAATACCCATATAACAATTTCTAACATTCATCATTCAATCGAAGGAAATTCAAAACTTTTGGAATCCTTTCAAATTATGAATTCTGAAATTTTCGAATTTCTCAATATATACTCAATGAAATTATACAAAATATATATGGTGGGAACAATCTCGATGTGTAGAACAAAAGCCCTAAAATTTCAAAATCGATTGATCTATGCATAAGGTTTTCATCCATTAATCATGCTCCAAAAAATCACAAAAAATTATATGTCGAAGTTAAGACCTATATGAACATTTTTTTTTATGAAGGAATCAACCTCCAGATCTCAACGCAGAAATTGAAAAAAAAAATTGACAAAAGAAATAGGTGGACAATGTGCATATCAGAATTGAACAGAAGATTTTACAGATTACTAAACTGACTTTGGATGATGATTTTGGATAGCAACTGACACCGGATCGGGGTGTTCTATAGCTTTTTTGGAAAGCTCTTTAAGTCAACTTTGAATTTTATGAAGACATCAAACACTAAAAAGCTTGTTTACTAGCTTGTTTCCAAACATATGCATACAGAGGTTTATCATAGATCCGAAATTGCAAAATAACGATCATCCAAGAAATCAATCATATCATCATCATAGCTTTTCTCTTGCATTCTAACGCATTATTTTTACCTATTTAATAAGTACTTTGATTTAATTCGACAAAAAAAAAAAAACTTTGATTAATCGAAATCGCATAAGAACTTGTAAAGCACAAATTGACAGAAGCTCAGTAAACCCCATATCGGATTTGTTAAAAAAAAAAAAAGGGTTCTACAATCATATATGACCTGCTCTGATACCACATGTAGAAATTCTCTACATAAATAACTAATTAATCAATAACAACCAGATCCATATATGAATGTAAAACACCAAAATCGATATACACGGCGGAATTAAAACGCACTGTTTGAGCCATAACTTACTTGAAGAAAAATAGATCAAACTGACGGTGTCAGTGATCTATCGGAATGCCAGTCTTCCTCTCTATGACCTATTTCGGTTTAGCAGCTTTAATAGGATTCAACGATCGATAGGTATAACCTACCCTTTTTATAGAGAGGGGACGAAAAGAAACCCTAATCAACAAAGATGTCAACCTGGGCCCCTCCCATTACGGGCTTCGTTAAACACAATTGCCTACACTTTCTTTCAGCTTCAACTAGCCCGTAATTAATAGATACCAAAACCCAACTCAATAAGATCACTTTAGGGTTTAAAATATATTGGAATATCCATTAACCCGATTATATAAAATAGAAAATTAATTAATTAATGTAAGCCCATTATAGGAAATTTCCAACAAAATATCCATAAAACAAGAAGTTCTCATCTTGCAATAATATCACATCATTTTCCACATTTTTTAATCGAGAAACACTAAAAATAGAATATACTAAAAACATTTTCCCATCAATATAATTGCAAAATATGAAACATTTTCTCATAAAAATTCTTATAGAAAATGATTTAAAAATTCTGCGTGTAGGTCCTTGTTCTTTTAGATAAGAATCAAATGGAAGTCATGTGTTTGGTAAAAGGCTTTGAGATGCTGTTTGTGGACAACAATGCATTCAAGAAAAAAGGACAATAGAAATATTATAATTTTCATATGGTACTTACTGTTGGGAACATGAAAGAGAAGCTCCATACCTTTACTTAGGGAGATCACTAAGAGGGAGTTTGAATCTAAGTCCATTAATATATTCGATTGGACCAATCTTTAGTCAAAAGCTCAAACCAATAAGATATAAGCTAACTATGATATATTAATTACTCAACACCATATCAATTTTCCGATGTGGAATTTTTCTAACACAACTCACTCATTTGTGAATTATAACAATCTCCCCTTCACGCATGAGCTCAGTGTTAGGTATGCACCCTTAATTCATATATCCTTTTGGCCTAACTTTATCCGTAGAGGCTCGCGTTGCTATACCATAATGTCCACATGTTCAGAAATCGCAATCATTGACTCTAATAGTATTTTTTAGGAGTGCGAAATAGAAGCTCCATACCTTTACTTGGGGAGATCGTCAAAAGGAAACTTAAGTTTGAACCCACAAATATTTTTAGTTGGACCCACCTTTACTTGGCTTTGATACTCACTTACACGTGGATTCTAACAATCTTTCTCTCACATGTGAGATTAGCATTAGATCTGCTTCCCTTTAATTCAAGGATTCTTCTGGCCTAACTTCATTTTTTCAAGCTTGCGTTGCTACACCACAATGCTCACTTGCCTAGAAACTACAACAGTTGGCTCTGATACCTATTTATTGGGAGTATGAAATAGAAGCTCAATACCTATGTCAAGGGAGATCACCAAGAGAGAGCCTAAGTCCACACTCGTCAATATATTCGGTTGGACCCACCTTTACTTGGCTCTAATACTCATGCACATGTGGATCCTAACAATCTCCCCCTCATGTGTGAGCTCAGTACTAGGTCTACTCTCTCTTAATTCATATATCCTTCTAGCCTAACTTCATCCTTACAAGCCTGCATTTCCACACCACAATGCCCTCTTGCCCAAAAGCCACAACCATTGGCTTTGATACTATTTGTTGTGAAAGCAAAATAGAAGCTCCATATCTTTATTAGGGGAGATCGCCAAGAGAAAACTTAAATTTGAGCTTGCTAATATATTTAATTGAACCCACATTTACTTGGCCCTAATATAATTTGTTGGGAGTTTGCAACATAAGTTTGATACCTACACTCAAGGAGATCACCAAGAAGGAAACCAAGTCTAAGCTGTCAATATGTCTTGTTGGACATACCTTCACTCAAAACTAATGAGTTATGAGCCAACTATCATAAATAAATTGCTCAAAACCACATCAATCCAACACAATCACTTGCACATGGATCCTAACACTTACTTCAGTGTCAAGACTTTTCAACCGGATCACTTGAGTGTTACTTTTGAAAAGAAAATGATCACTTCACTGACATTGCCGATTTGAGTTGCTGGAAAATCCGACGTTTCAATTTTTATAACATAAATAATCTAATATGGCTTGCCAGCAAAGTTAACTCGACATCATTTGACCGACACCATGCTGCCTAACTCATATTTGCCCCAAATTGATGAACTAGGGACAAATTGAGTCTCTTCATCAAACCCTAAACTCACGCTCGATGATTTAGCAAAATTGCCATATGAAACTTGTGATGGAGAGTAGGAGGAGCTGAAGAAATGGCTCAAGATCGCGCCAACCAAGAGAAGATGATGGTTAATATCTTTGCAACTGGGGCTCGGAAGTTTAAGTATCAACAATACTTCGGTTGTGGATATCCTATTTCAAAGCTTCAACCTTTCATACCCACTTCTAGATTTTTCCCCTTTTTCCTCACACCATTCGATTCTTTTGTTTAGCAAAAGGAATACTAGGAGGAAAATACAGCTCTTTTGTTTTTACATTTGGCGATTCACCCAAGCAACGAGCGAATCAACAACACTTCACCTCCATCTCTCAAAGCTTAGACCGAAGTAAGTCTTTAAACTGTTTCTTTTGAACTCTAGAACGTAAAATACAAGGGTATTCCCATATTGATGAGGAAGAAAAATATACAATTTAGAACAAGGGGTGCGAGGCATGCGGGCATTGCCACACTAAAATAAGACGCAGCAAGGCTGGACGCCCTCATTGGAGGGATTACTGCTGGTGGCCCTCGTAGGTGGTAACACCCTTAGAAGAGAAAATGTCAGTAAAGTCGACTTCAACTTTACTTCACTATGAGCTCATAACCCTTTAATAAGCTTCGAATGAACTAAGTTTTTTGTTTTTGCGTTAGGCAATTCACCAAGCAACGGGCAAATCAACAACACTTCACGTTCATCTCTCAAAGCTTGTGAATCAAGTCCTGTCGATTCTTTATCATGCATTTTCAGCCAATTGCTTATAAACAAAAAAAAATAGAAAACTACAGTAACATCGATGCTGATGACGACTGCGCATTTTGTTTGATGCATTCTCACATAGCCAAACATCAAGTGCTTTCTTTCCTTTCCTAGCGTCCTGACGGAGTCCCCAAACTGAATAGCACCAACAATTCATCGAAACAAGGTAAAAAATTGGTTCATAACGATCATGCACAGTCGTATATAAGAATATTGATGAAACTAGCAGAGCCAAACATCATCCGATGTATGCCAACGTCGCACTTGAGCCTTTTCAAGAGATTCCATTATCTAGAAAAGCAGTACGGACCTCAGTCTTGCCTAAGTGAAGATTAATTGAGTACGCAAGAGATGCATCTAGATGAAAAATAGAACTTCTCTTGCCAAGTTGACCCATGAAGAACTTACTTATGGGATTTGAAGGACGTCCGGACCCCTAGAGTGTCAAAACTTGGTATGAAGGGACACTTAAGTGCCAAAAGTTACGAATGGTACACTTAAGTGTCAACGACGAGAAAATCCGACTAAAATGATGACGTGGTACTTTTTTGGCGAGTTGGGATTGAAATGGCGTCATTTTGGGTGCTGGCATGGCCAAATAAGCCTAAAGCGACGTCGTTTTGAGTGCTGATGTAGCTATATCAGTCCAAAACAATGCCATTTTGGCCAAAGTTTAATTTTTAATATAAATATTAATTAAATAATATTAAAAAGAAATTAAAAAGAAAAAAACAAAGGCAACAATGTCCTCCGCCTATGGCCACCGCCCTCTCTTGGCGTTTGGCAAGGGTCATCCGGCCCTCGCTGTCTGTCGCCGCCGCCCCACCGATGATGGGGGCAGGGACCATAGGTGGGGGACGCTATTGCCTCTATTTTTTATTTTAATTTCTCTTTTAATATTATTTAATTAATATTTATATTAAAAATTAAACTTTGGCCAAAACGGCGTCGTTTTTTGGACTGTTCTAGCCACATCAACACTCAAAACGATGTTGTTTTGGGCTTATTTAACCATGTTAGCATCCAAAACGACATCGTTTCAATCCCAACTCGTCGGAAAAGTGACATCTTATCATTTTGGCCGGATTTTTTCGTCGTTAGCACTTAACTAATCATTTTTGCTCCAATTTTAACACTTAAATGTACATTTTATAACTTTTGACACTTAATATCTCCTTGTACCAAATTTTGGTATTTGGGCTATACTTTTGTCGAATTTGAAGTGTTGGAAAGTAAATTCGAGAGAATTAAAATTGAATAAATTTCATCGATTGATGTTTCGGGAGAGAGAGAGAGAGAGAGAGTTTTACAACATTAATCATGGTTATTTGTAGATGTGACCCACTAGCAACAATATACAGCAGCAGTTATCAGTCGTAGCTACAAGTCTTCCAAAAGGACAAGCATGCTTTATAATCATTGCCGTCAAGAAGTTGCAACTTCTCAAATTATCACGATGATCAACAAGTCACATGGTACTAGAACTATCATCTATTGCTGAAGTCGACACGTCTTTTTTTCTTTCAATTCCAACATTTAGCTGGGTTTGCAAATGGCGAATCATCACCGATTGACATTGACTGGTAATAATGTGCGTCTTCTCTTGATTATTGTCAACATTCTTAATTGTTGGACGGCGCCCTTTCGAATCAAGTCTCTCGTTGACAAATGACATTTTGAGTAGCCAACCAAACTGACGACTTTTCGATTATAAAAGTTCACGAAGTCTTAAACATGATTGACGCATGATATTGAATTTGATGTTAAACTTCTATTTACACGCAGGTTGAATTTTAATTTAAGAAAGATTTGAATTCAAAACCTCTTTAATTTTGATATTATATGAATTTCTATGGAAACCACTATCGAATATTCTAAAAGTTTATGCTAATGGATGAAGATATAATTTATTATTTAATTTTCTAGCACATGCAAATTATATCTCAAGAATGATTGCAATCTTCTAATTAATCAGTAAATTTACATTTTAAGTTGTCCTCCTTGAAAAATATCAACCGTTTATTTGTCTTCCCATAATGTCAAAGTAGAACCCACAAGTCATGATGACTTCGGAGAAGTACGACGTCCTAGATTAGCTATGTCCACATGAAAGCAGAGGCAAGCAGAACCCATTTCGCTACCTAAACGATAACCAATGTTTCCAAACTTTTCACGTCATTCACGTGAGGCAGCTGCGTGTTCTTTTCCCCTCTGCTCTGTGTCTTCACGTTCCCTTGCCAACATCCATGTACTATATGAACAGCAGGAGGCATGCGTGTCGGTTTACATCGATTCCAGCTTCCACGGAGCGACAAAGCGATTCTTGAGTTAATTGTCATCTCGTTAGCTTGTGTTGTCTGTGTGCTTTCTTTGTAATTCTTTAAGCAAAAAAAAAAAAGGGGCTGCTGAACGAGGAGTGAAGAGAGATGAAGACGAACCAGACAGTCGAATCTGTCAAGCTCGACCGAAAGACATCGGAGAGAAATCGAAGAATCCAAATGAAAGGTCTCTGCTTCAAGCTCGCTTCTCTCATCCCTCCCCACCATTTCAAATCCTCACAGGTGCCTTATCTTATACACTGATATTATCGTGTGTGTTCTCCCTCTCTCTATGACCGACTTTTATCCTTAATTTCCAAGAATTCATAAGCTATATCAAGGAAAATTGTACAAAAAGTGTTAAATCTATTACACTTTTGCTAATTTAGTCTTAAATCTTTTAATTTTAACAATTAAGTTCTAAGCTTTTTACCTTTTGTTAATTGAGTTCATCCGGCCTGGGCTGACGAAGTTCGCCCTCGCTTGGGTGGACAATGCTCACCCTTAGCTAAGCAAGGGCTGCCCTCACCTAAGCTAGTGAGCGCGACCCTTGCCATGGGGGGTTTCCTTTACTAGATTGAGTGAGTGCCCTTGCTCGCTTAAGCGAGGGTAGCCTCAACAAGCCAGTGAGGGCAACCCTCACCCTAGCTAGCCCAAGCCTCAGCAAATGTCGCTTGAGGCTAGTGATCTTCGTTGGCCATCGGTAGGTCCAGCAGAGGGAAAAAGGAAAAAAAAAAAAGAAGGAAAAGAGAAGGCAATAAAAAAATAGATAAAATTTTGAACAAATATTAAAATATCAATTAAAATTGTCTACGTCAGTGCCTACTATCCTACGTAATAATTCAGGCAATTTGTAGTTAAAATTGGCCGGATGAACTTAGTTGGCAAAAAATGTATGTTTTATGACTGAATTAGCAAAATTAAAAGGTTTAGAGTTAAATTAACAAAAATGTAGTAGATTTAGAACTTTTTAGACAATCATGGAAGGAAAGAATAATTTGAAAAGAAAGGGTGTGCGCCAAGGTAAATATGCAATTACGTACATGGTGAATGAAGAAAATGGGCGATAATTCGACAACATTTGTTCAATGAGAGAGATTCTTACAAGATTGCAAACTGTATAATAGACTCAAATCCGAATCATCATCGGTGATATCAAGTGAGTTAACATGATTTCACCCTCGTGAAAATCAACATAAACATATGTTTTGATCACTTCATATCGCATTAAACTGTATTCCTGTGTGTCGATGAAGAGGAAACAAAAAAAGAAAGATGCCATTGCCAAGAGTTCCAATCATCCAGACAAGCCTGGTGGTGATGGTTTGTAAGAAGTAGGGTCCATCTGTTTCGTATAAATAAATGCTTGAAGAAATACTTTAATGAAAATGATAGTTTATATCATTAAGAAAGATTAGTCGGCAATTTTTTTTTTATCATCACCAACAACTTATGTCAAAACATTTTTGTTAATGATGCGAGGACAGCAAGTCAGTTTAAGAATTCAAGATCCTAGAGACACGGCCGTTCGTACAACCCATCGATATGCCACTGATCATGCATTTGGTCGCCTAAAAGTTTCATAGGCTCTAAAATCTTCTTCAATCGCCTTCCTGAAGAAAGGACAAAACAGGAAAGATGCTCTCTATCTTCTCGACCAAGGTTTCATTGTAGATAACAAGTAGAAGACTGCATATTCCAGCTTAAATAGAAAAGAAAATTAGTGTTGCATCGCACCGTCAATTCATAAATCAAAACCGAAACCTTTTTCTATAAAGAAGACTATATGAAGGTAGAAGATGAACTGTACGAGCATAGGATTTCTAGAGATGGTTCTCTCTCTAGAAACCCAAGAGGAGACTTATCAAATTCGAATCGTCGCCCGATGCTTTATACCCAAGAGCACTATGTCATATTGCTCATCGAATATGTATAAGGACTGCAGCAAAACAGTACAACAGCGTACTCCACAAAGTAACTACTCGACCGCATTTCCGTTTCTTTATTTTTCGTCACAGGGCATGTTGTCCCGGCAAGATACAGTAGTTCAAGCCGCGGGGTACATCAACCAGTTAAAAGAGAGAGTTGAGGAGTTGAAAATGAGGAAGGAAGTCGCAATGAGATCCAATGGCTCAAGCAAAAGCGGAAGCGGGCACCCCCCGAGCTTGATCCTGCCGATCGTCAAGCTGGGGCTCTGGGATTCTGGTCTTGAGGTCATGTTGATCAGTGGGGTGGACAAGAACTTCGCGTTGTCTGAAGCCATCAGCATTCTCGAGGAAGAAGGAGCCGAAGCCGTGTGCGCCAGCATTTCTGCTGCCAGCGATAAGGTCTTTCACACGATCTTTGCTCAGGTACGTTATCAAAGGTGGAACCTTCGTTTATTTTCTCCAATCTTGTTAAGTAATTCGTGAGCTAGTTTCCACGTATGTTGCAGGTGAGACTTCCTCGGATCGGTGTGGATACTTCTAGGATTTGCGAGAGACTGCACCAGCTGGTCTTCTCGTTTTAGCAGTTGTTGATGACCACGGAGTTGATGTAATTGGTCCCCCACTTTAGCAGCATGGAAAGTATCTACAACAAAAATTAGGGACAAGGGGAGAATTACATGTGAATGCGCAAAGCGGTCCCCAAAAGTATAACTCGAGTAGCCATTGAGTGGTGTATAAAGTATGATTTTTTTTTCCTCTAAAGTATTAATAAAAAAGGAGACGTGGAAGAGTTGGGACGAGGATACCTTTCCGCCGTGCAGAATTTGGTGTTGGAAAATGATGACGTGTAGTATTTTTCTCTCTGTCATGAAATCAACAAAGTTTCTGCACTGTCGGTTTCTGCCCTAGCCATTATTCGCTTTGCCTAACATATGTTGCTTAAAAATTCACCCAACAAACGAATGCGTTGAGATGAAAATAGTCCAATCTAATTAGACCACATATTCATATTATGCAAATTTAGTTATACATATCCAATCCGACTTATATTATTAAAACACTTTCAAAATTCTTATCCAAACTAAGGTGAGAGTAAAAAGAGAGCAAGCGTAAAATCGTGTGAAAACAAGACAAAATGAAGAGGGAGTCATAGATATGAGTTAAGTCTAAATAAGTTGTAAACTCATTTAATACCGATATTATGTTGAGCTTTACCATTCTAAACTTATTTATCGAATATAATTAACACATATAACAATTCACTCCATCATATATAGGTTAAGAAATGGGTTGTAGTGGCTATTTTGTTGTACCACAAATCAAACTCCATAATTTCAACCTAAAAATCTCATATTAAATTATAATGATATGTACATTATTAATGTTGTGGAAACTAGGGGTGTCAACGGTTTGATTCGGATTTTCAAGAAATATGGATCAAACCGAGCCGTTTGGGCGTGCATTAGTTTGAACCGAACCCTAACTCAAACCGAAGACCTAGTTAGGTTCGGTTTGGTTCAATTATTTCGTTTTCTTTTTGCAATATTAAGAAGAGGTTAAGGAAAAAAGCAATAGATGTAAATTGGGATATTAAGAAAATGGGCAATTTTTAGTTCGGTTTGGTTAAGTGGAATAAAAAAAAATTATCTTTTCATTATTTGAACCAAAACCCGAACCAAAATTTCACGAAAACTCAATTCAATTTAGTTTGGTTCCGGTTCCAGTTCAGTTCTAACACCCCTAGAGAAAACATATAAATATTTTCTTGGCAGGATATTGAATAGGGAGCTTATAACTTGAGCCTATTGACAACTTAACTGGACTCCTTTAGTAAAAAACATGAGCTCGATGTGTCAACCATTTAGAGTGCTTAAACTCACCCGACAAATTTAGGGTATCAATCACTCTAATTATTTTGTAAGTTTGTTGGACTCTATGATGATGTAATTAACGTGGAATTTCGCTGACCTCAATCAAATTATCTGTGTGGACCACATGGATCGTGGCTATAATCTGCACGAGGATTGTGATTGTGCTTTCATGTCCAAGTATTTGCAGATATGGCCACGGATAGAAACGGATGGCCCTAATTTCACCATAAAGTTACGAACGAACGTAGACGTGTGGAGTCCCATAATTTTCGAAGTGTGGCCGGTTGATAGAGGAGCTGGAAGCTGCCGTTTCCACACATCTGAAAAGGACGGTAGAGACCCTGAAAGCGTTTTGTTAACACTCGACTTTCCGGTGTGCTCTTTTCCTCGTGTGACATGTGATCAATGCATTGAACATCCAACATTCTTTAATTAAATTATGATTAACTAATGTCATTAGAACACTCGTTAACAAGATGCTTCACAGAATGGCGGCATGAATCATTATAGTTGAAATATGGCATTGATGGCCATAAATCAATACATAAAGATAGGCTGATTCGTGAAGATAGGTATGCTGGACATCATTGTCTATCTGAGAAATCTCTGAAAAGAAGATTTTTGAAGATAGCCTCAATTTGCATGGTGTGGATAGCCAATACTTTGGAAATTATATTTTTCTTCATTTTCATGTTTCAAAAATTTTAAATATATTTCCTTGTTGCCTTCCTCAATTCGAGAAAAGGATTAAAAACATTCTAAACTTATTGTATGGGAACTAATTTAGTCTTAAACGTCTCAATTGGATTAATTTAGTTTTAAATATTTTCACATTGGTACCAATTCAATTTATCTGACTAATTTAAGAAAAAAATTGTTCACGTGGGACTTGGACGTCCTATATGGCACTGTCAGTGCTGATGTTGATTTTTTAAAAAAAAAATTATTTTTTTCTTTTTTTCCTTTCCCTTTTCTTTTTGCTAGTGGTCGATCGTCGACCACTCACCACAAGGCACCTAGGCAAGGGCAAGCCTTGCAAGGCCGCCCTAGCTAGATTTGGCCTAGGCCTTCCCCTTGCCCAGGCAAGGTGTTGCAAGGCTGCCCTAACTTAGGCAAGGGTCGGCCTCATCAATGCTCACCCTCTCCCAAGCATGGCCTAGCGAGGTTGACCCGCCATGGCCTGCAGCCTGTGACTAGTGATTGGTCATCGAAAAAAGAAAGCAAAGGGAAAGGGGGAAAAATTATTAAAATATCATTAAAAATGTCCATCTTAGTGTTGACCATGTCATATAAAATGGCCAACATTCACGTTAGCTATTTCCGATCAACATTGATCGGATGAACTGAATTGGTACTAATATGAAAAAGCTTAACACAAAATTGGTCAAATTGAAAGGTTCATGACAATTTATACCAATGCAATAAGTATAAGATTTTTTTGGTTCACTCGCCTTCAATTCTAGGACATGAAACTTTGATCTAGCATTGCTTGGACCCTTTATGCAACGTTGATGCTCAAGCAATGGATACTTGTTCGCTGTCGTAAACTGGTTGTATTTTTTCTTTATATAGGCCTTTGATTGATGTATTATAAATATGGACATCACTACATGTAAAATTAACTAGAAAATTTTAATTAGCCAATGGTTAATCTTTCCTTCTTTTGGGAGGTGCTACATGTAGAAGATGAATGTTGCTCTCTCGTCTTGTTAGCTTTTCGGCTGTCTTTTAGGTCTAGTTTATTCGACTGGTTATTGGATGAAATTCATTTCGATGGAGATTTTATTAGTTTGGGATTAGCACATCTAGAATGAGATATTTTGCTATAATTCGACCTCAGTATATCAATGCAAACAAAATCGGCGGCACAATGATGCACGAATGTGTTGAGCATAGTCCCTGTAAACACATCGAGAAGAAGAAGAAAGAAAAGAAACGAGAGGGAAAAATTGAAACAAACACCCAAATGAAATCGGCTCTTAAAAATCCGTAAGCTCGACATGGCAACCATTTGGAAGGCTTAAAACTTGCCCATCAAATTTTAGGGTATCGATAACTTTAATCATTCTGTAAGATTGTTGGACTCAAAGATGGTGTAATTGACGTGGAATTTCGCTGACCTCAATCAAATTATCTAGGTCGACCCCATAAATTGTAGCTATAATCTGCTCGACGATTGTGAATGTGCTTTCATGTCCAAGCATTTGCAATATGGCAAAAATTAGAAACGGATGGGCCCACATTTCACCATCAAGTAACGAACGAACGGAGATCCCTCAAGTGGATCTTCACATACTCGAGCATAGATGTGTGGAGTCTCATAATTTTGACGGTCCGAAGGGCATTTTTTATAACACTTGAACGAAGGAAATTTGTCGTTTCTAATATGCCGTTTCCCTCATCTGACATGTAACCAGTGTATTGGATGTTTGTACATTCTTTAGTTGAATTATGGTTGACAAGACCCTTTAACAAAACAGCTACAATAGTCATTGCAGTCGAAATATGGCATGAATGGCTATAAACCAAATTTCAAAGATAGGTATGCCAGACACCAAATCTTTTGTCTAAGGATTCTCTCAAAAAAAAAAAAAAAAAAAAGATTTTCTTCTAAGAATGCCTCGCAGCATGGGGACCTTCTTAGATAAGGATGGTCTGAAGGGCATTTTTATGACACTCGAACGAAGGAAATTTGTCATTTCTAATATGCCGTTTCCATCATCTGATGTGTAACCGGTGCATTGGACGTTTGAACATTCTTTAATTAAATTATGGTTGACAAGACTCTTTATAAAACGGCAACGACAGTCATTGCAGTCGAAATATGCATGAATGGCCATAAACCAAATTTTAAACATGGGTGTGCCGGACACCAAATCTTTTGTCTGAGGATTCTCTCAAAAAAGATTTTCTTCTAAGAATGCCTCTCGGCATGGGGTCCTTATATAAGGACAATTCGTATGATGGGGATCATTTTGATATTCAAAAAGATTTAGGCTTATTTTCTTGTGGACACGCCTTTCTAGTTCGGGCACATGAAAGCTCGACCTAGCATTGTTTGGGCCCTCTCATGTACCGTATTATCGGTTTCCGATCCAATCAAATCTAAAAGAGCCAATCATTTAGTAAAAGATAATTTTAAAAATTTTAAAAATATTAGAATTATTTTTTTTAGAAATTAATAAATATTTTTTAAAATAATAAAAAAATCACTCTATTCTCTCCCAGGGCCGGAAACCAGACTGAAAATCATCGGTTCCATTTTTATGGAACTAGGAATTGGACCGATGCCCCCGAAAACCAAACCCAATTGATCGGTCCGGTCCGATCTCAGCAGTTCCCAGTTCGGGTGATCTGATATGCTTACCCCTAATGGATACTTGTTCATTGTCCTAAACCGATTAAAATGATTCAAAGAAATCCATGGCTTTGATACCACGATATACTATAGATATGTATATCGCCTACATGTAAACTTAATTAAAAAAATATTAACTAATCAATACTTAAATCTCGTCATTGCTAACTTTCCGACTACCTCTTAGGTCCAGGTTACTCGATTGGTCATATGATGAAACTCATCCCGAAGGAAATTTTATAATTTCGGGCTTCGCATGTCTAGAACGAGATATATACCAATAACTCAATATCGACACACCAAGTGAATCGAAATCATTGGACATCGACTGAAGACGAAATCATCGCCTCAGGGCTCGAATTCGAGTCCGGTTGTTGATATAGTAAATTGCCCGAACTCTGACAAAGACTAATCCTCATGATTACACGCATATCGATGGCGGGCGGGCTTTTCTTTTTTTATCTCTTAAGGTCCACTTAAAGTGAGACGAATTGTCGTCATCATTATTCCTTTTGGCGACCAGTGTGAACTGAGAGACTACATCGAGCTAACGCGAACTGGAGCAGCACACGTGTGGAGGGAGGGGGACGGCGCAGTGGCAAATTCGTAATAAGTTGGCCGGTGGAGCCGCGGGCGAGGACCTTACTTCGCGACTGGAAAAAGTCAACCGGTCAAGGTTCGGAAGGTGGGGGGGAAGGGCCGCCACCTAGGACGCCCCTAGGGGACGTGGTACGACGTCGGACATTGGCAGCTTTAATCGCCAGTGAAAGATGTGGGGCCCACTCCCCCATACCCCCCCGGGACTGTCCGCTTCGACCATTGATATCAAGGAAAAGGACTACGTTGTCGTTGTGCCTGTGCCCACGGCTTTTAATCGTTAGGTACGCACCATAACCATTGTTCACATGCGGAGAAGGATGGACGGATGGATCGGACATTAATGTGAACGATTCGGACCCTTGGTAACCCGCATTATGAGCAGAAGCACGGCTGCTAAGAGGGAGCATTATTGGACGGCACTGTTGGTGCGCCCTAAGTGAGATGACATGTATCAACTATCATGCCCCTCGGCGTGAGATTGGTACAGGGAACCGATGCCGGGTGTTTTAAGATTGGTCCAAAAAGTGGATGGCAGATCGGTACAGGCAAATAAATTGAAGTGGGCCATCTTCAACCATCGATTCGGTAGTTTGGACTTGATAAACATAGCATTTTTAAAAACCTTTTTACCGTGGCCAACGACTGCCAAGATGTCCTTGCTTGGCCTTGCCTAGGACACAACTCATGAGGCCTTCCCAATGGCCAGCGAGGGCCTCGGGATCTTCGTTAGCAACAGTAAAGCAATGTTGAGTACTGAATTGGTAAGACTGTAATTAATTTAAGATTTTTTTTTGTCAATTTTCCCATCAATATGTTTCATGGATTCTGAAATTCTTGCTTTGTACGTGCTATGGTCATGTGATACAAACACGACGTAAAATGCCTTCTCAACAAAGCAAGGAAGAAAGAATTCTACGCATGAGATTCATTACCACTTCAAGAGAAACCCTTTTATGAATTCAATCCTCAATTCATCTTTCAATAACTATTTAAATCCCTCACCCCTCTCCCCGACAAATCAAGCAAAAAGCGAAATCCATGATCTAGCCATCTCAAATCGATCTTTGGACTCGCTTTGTACTTGATTCATAAATCGAATGATGGTATTTCAAGGGCCACTCTCGATTCCCCAGCGCGGCGAGAGGATAAATTTACAATCTAGGAACATAGGAAATGCGATATGGAGGGTTAGGAATAGACACTTGTGGGTGAACATCCTCGAAGGAGTGGGACCCAGGATCCCCTCTTGTCCTTTTGCCAAGCGGGAGGCTTCGCGGCCCGTTCCTCCAGGCCTCTCCCATGTGGTCGTCAGAATAGTTTATGTTGTCCGATGCTCCCACGCCCGGCCCCGCCCGCATTTATATATACTGGTCGCGCATGCCAGTGCATCGCACTTGACTTCCCGTCTTTCCTCTCCGTCCCATTCGTCGTCGTCGTCGAGCTCGGATCGATCTGGACCGCCTCGCTCTTCCCACCGGCGTTCCCCCTTCATCCTCCGATCAGAGGCGTGCATAGAGAGAGAGAGAGAGAGAGAGAGATGAAGAAGAAGAGCAGCAGCAGCAGCGACTCGATCAAGCCCGACCGGAAGACGGTGGAGCGGAACCGGAGGATCCACATGAAGGGCCTCTGCTTCAAGCTCGCCTCCCTCGTCCCTTCCCACCACCCCAAGTCCACCTCCAAGGTACGCCACGACCTCGTGTTTCCTACTTCTGAGTCGATTCCGGTTCCTGGGTAACTCATCCCTTCCCCGGGGCTTTCAGGACATGCTGTCGCAGCAGGACCAGATCGATCAAGCGGCGGCGTACATCGCGCAGCTGAAGGAGAGGGTCGAGAGGCTGAAGGCGAAGAAGGAGCTCGTGGCGGCGCGGCTGGACGTGGGGCGTGGCCGAGCGGCGGCGAGGCGGGGCAACGGGTCGGTGGCATTGGATGGGGGCGCGTTCCGGCGAGCCTCGGCCCTGCCGGTCGTCAACATAAGGGACTGGGACTCCGGCTGGAGGTGACCCTGATCAGCGGGTGCGGGGCCAGCAAGAGCTTCATGCTGTACGAGGTGATCGGCATTCTCGAGGAGGAAGGCGCCGAGGTCGTCAGCGCCAGCATCTCCAACATCGGCGACAAGGTCTTCCACACCCTCCATGCTCAGGTAAGAATTCGAGCAGTGGAAACAGAGAAAGCTCTCGGATTTGACCGTGGAACTTGCTTTTTGACCTCCCACTTTCTAAACGTTTTCTTACAGGTGAGACTTTCCCGGGTCGGAGTGGAGACGTCACGGGTTAGCCAGAGACTGCACGAGCTGGTTTACTCGTTTTAGCTGCGGCGACGAATTATTTTGACCAAGAATCTAGGACCAGAAAAAAATTTATTATTATTATTATTGTTATTATAATATATGGTCCGTTTCTTGATTAGGGCATTTGATTAGAGGAGTGCCTAGATAGGTTAAAAGGCCTTATCAGTTCGGTTCGATCCAACTGGTTGTAAAAAATTTGTAAGTGGATAATGCTTTTTCATATTGATAGAGGACCCTTTGTTCGGAATGTAAGAGTAAAATAATTTGCAATTCCACCTTAAAGATTTTTTCCACGATATGGGGATATACCAAATCTCGTCTAATTTTCAATTCCTTGCACTTTGATCTTTACTCGAAAGGCCGGGAAAGGATATCCGTCGATTTCCTTACAAAAAGGTTCAATCTTGGCACCTCATAAATTGCATATTCAGGCAGCAAAAATGATATGTCATGACCATGACGAAACCCTTGAAAAAGAAAGTATTGATATAATTGGCAAGAGGAAGAAGTAAAATAGTAGAGAGCTAACCTTTGTTTGGGGTAAGCACTACTTTGTATTCTTTCTCTTTGTAAAGCCCATGCATTCCTCCGTAGTTTCACGTTTAATTTATGAGAAACATTTAAGTTTTCAAACCATACATCTAAGGACACGTATATATGTTCAACTTTTCGGAATTTTGATGATTTTACTTTGAAATTCGAAAGTAAAGTGAAAATAAAAAGACGATAAATAGTTCATTTCTTTCCTCCGTCTCCCACTTAGTAAATGAAACACAAAAATTAGACCGGCTTCTTGCCCCATAGATTATTGGTAGTCCTGAAGCACGCATGATGATATTTGCACAACAATCAGAGATTTTCTCTTGCAATTTTGCCGGAACATGCGGAGATTACCATGGAAACGACTCAAAACGGTTTTGATCATTTTGTCCCGAATTGTCCCAAGAACGTCGCATTCCGAAAGGGGCGAGATAATGCTCCAAACGCCCCGACGTGGGACCAGCAGGCATAGACTCATCCGACGACAAGACACTGGAGAACTCACGTGGTTCGTGTTTAATAATTCAAATACCGGGTACGGAGGGCCTTTTTTAGGGTAGTAGTAGTAGTAGTTAAGCATTGACTTCATTCAGCGAATGGAATTCGAAAACGAGTGCCCTCTTTTTAATGAAATTTATATTCATGAAAAATAAAAGAGCCGAACTCTTCCTGGTACCCTTTGAAGAAGACGAAAGATCCTGTCGTATTTCTTTTGATTTGAGCCATAACGAATCATTTGTTGAAATCGGGGATAAATACCTTAGAAGTCTTAAAATTTGTCAACCAAATATAGTTCGGTATTAAAACTTTCAAAAAGTGTAATTAAATCCTAAAACTTATTACAAAAGTACAATTAAATTCCAAAACTTTTTGAAAGTAATCCTCAAATTTGTCAAATCAAATTATTTCGTTAATAGTCATTTTTAAAAATTTTAGGATTCGATTACATTTTTTAAAAATCTTAGGATTCAATTACAGGATTCAATTACACTTTCATAATAAATTTCAGAACTTATAATATATTTATCTCTTGATATCGAATCGTTTCGACTTTGAATATCTTAGAAAGTGTCAAATTTGATTTTTCACTATTCACATTTCAACATCATCACAATGAGGGCGGCTTCTAGATGATCTCGATATTGCCAAACTTATCTCTTGATATCGAAATCGCTTCGATTCTAAATTTTTTTAAAAACGATAGGTTTGATCCTTTTACTATTCCCATTTCAACATCATAGGGACGAGGGTGGCTTTCGGATGATCTCAAACAGGACAACCGCCGGGGTAAGCACCACCATAAGCTTAAGAGCGACCCGGAACGGGACAGCGGCAAGTAGGAGCACGTGGTCAAATGATTGGGAGGATCCCCAAAAAGTCAATATGAACACGTTCTTTCTTTCTTTTTTAACTTTTTCCTCAACTCGCGATCGGTACTGCGCGTGAAGACCTCGTCTCCGGGGGCTTATCCAAGCGGTGACGTCATCTCCGGCAGGTCGAAATTTCACCACGTGATCAGAGCTCTCACCGTCGCTCTCGACGGACCGGGATCGTGGACTTGGGGCGTGAACGTGAAATGTGAACACGTGCGCGATTTCCGTCGCGAGGAAAAGGAAGTCTCGCGGTCGCTTCGTCGAACATCTTGGGTTCACATGGTCAGACGATGTTTCCTATGACGGGATGGGAATGGGGCCCACCTCCACGTCGATAGTAATGCAAAAAAGTACATGAAAAAAATCAGCTGAATTAAAAAAAAATTCAAAAATCTAAGGACGGCACTCGATACGTACGACGATGGCTTGACGAGGCATGAACTAATAAAAAAAAAAAATAAAAGTACAATCTAAAGTCAAGAACGACAATGGGAAACAAGGGTCGCGTCCGAAGGGCTAAGAAAAGTCTACATATAGGGCATTGGATGACACAATTTGCCCTAAGACACGTTTAGGAAATTCGATAATTCTTTTCTTGCTCATAAAAGGCATGGGATGACACAACTTGCCCTAATGAACTGTTACTTTATGTCACGACCGCACTTTGGTCGAGTCGGATAAGCTGTGCAATACCTTTTGAGAACACCCTTGATGCAAAACCTTGAATCCGTTTCTGTGCCTAGAAAAGACAAAATCTTGGCACTCACTCCTGATAAGGATTCTAAGGCTTGCCTTCATTTCTTCTTGTCCTTATGCAGCTTTCTAGGGGACCAGCAACCGAGAACCAAAGAGTTGAGAGCTTCTAGAAAATAAGAGAAGGAAGAAAAGAGATAAGCCTCTATCTTTTTTTTTTTTTGGACGGTGGTCTTGTTGGAGTGCCCAAGTTTGAGTTCTTTTAAAATAATATCCACGTGAAATTATTTTTATCCCAGATTTGAGATGAATATCTTATTTGGACAACTTACGCTAACTTGTTCTAGTCCATCATTAGAACTTAACAAATGGAATGTCATAACAAAAGATTATGTTAACTTAATTTATAGAATGTGATATTTAACATTTTCATATATTTTGAGACTAAATTAAGCATTTAGCAATATTTTAAGGATCATGTAAAACAAATTAAAAGAATAGGGACGATATCATGCCAAATTTCATTAACCATTTTTACTTGAGGTATTGTCCACTGGCTTATCTCATATTGAGCCTCATAATTTTATCCTTTAACGTACAAGTTGACATTTTCCTAAGAGCTCACCCATCCTATTAGTGCTCTAATTTGAACTCGCTTAATGTTAAAGTTTCAAAACAAAGCATGTCGTTACGTCAAGAGATGCCTCCATAAGTTAATTTAAATTTTCACACATTTATTTAAGAATCATTCTCATTTTGTTTGGTTCATAGTTTAGTTCATTCTTCCTTCATTCGCCATCTTAGAAGCGAGCCAAGAAATGTTGCTTGTCTAGGCCCTCTCTGACCCCGACAACCACTCCCCACCCACATCGGACCGAGTTATTACAAGCCCACCAACTTTTGCATAGTTCGTTCGAAACCACACACCTACTGAAGAGGGTCATACTCTAATATTATATTGTGATATTCTGGGATTAACTTATTCGAGATATTGTCTGCTTTAACTCATCCCATATAAAACTTCATGACTTTATACTTTGGTGTACATGCTAGCACTTTCTTAGGAGATCACCATTCTAGTAGTGCTCTAGCCTAGACTTGCTTAAAGCTTGTCTAAGCCCTCACTTAAAATGAAGGCTAAGAAAAATATACAATCTAAAGCCACAACAAATTAGGACCATTTAGCGCATTGGTAGGCACAATTTGATTACGTTTAGTCATCTGGAATTCTAAGCAGAATATGACTGGATAAGATAAGATAAGATATGAAATCTAAAGGACTTGGTTATATCATATCTATATTTAATGATTGCAATAATAAAATTGGAAATATTCACTTCATTTCATATTTATTGTTTAATATAAATGGCATATTAATATAAATGAATCGCAAATTTTACAAACGGATATGGTAAAACACTCTCTCGAAACTCTTGTCTACTTTATTATTATTTATTTTTTATTTATTTTATTATCTTTTTAATTAATTTCTTATTTATTTCTTTATTTTCCTTCTATCATTCTATAATAAAATTTTATTATGGAAAATTGTATGAATATACCTAAAATATTAAAACACCTAAATTATGTAATATAAATTTTATATTAAATTTATATTATAAGATATAATTAAATTCGAATATATAAATAAAAATTAAGATTAAATTAAAAAAACCAAATTATTATTTTTTGTCATTTTGAATTTCTTATATTAGAATTCAAATATTATTTATATTGAAATATAATTTTTATTTTTTAATTTAAGAAGTTTGTTTTTGAGAAAAATAACTTTCCTATTATGAAATTAAAAATCCTATCTACCTTTATACCACATCCCTATTGGATAATTTTATTCAACCTATATCGCTCTTATATCCTATTTTATCCTATATTAAGTAGACACCATCCTAACAGCCTAACGGAGTCTTTGTTATAAAACATGTATAGGACAATATTGAATTGTTTTCATGCTCATAAAGGGCATCCAATGACACAACTTGCTCTAATAAACTATTACTTTATGTCATAACTACAATTTGATCGAGTTGGATAAGCCGTGCATTACCTTTTAGAACACCCATGATGCAAAACTCTAAATCTCTTTTTGTGCCTTGAAAAGAAAAATCTTGGCACTTGCTCCTAAAGATGATTCTAAAGCTTCGTTCGTTTTGCTGAAAAAGTGGTGTTTTCGGAAAATATTTTCCAGAAAGCCATTTTATAGTATTCAGGTTAAACCTAAAAATGAAGTAAAAATATTTTTATTATTCGGTAGGAAAAATGTATTCCTTTATACACTCTTTTTCAATTATTTTATTTTATTTTATTTTTTAAAATTGATTTTTAATTATTTTTTAAAAAAATCAAATTTTTTTTTTTTGTGTTCCATCTTCTTCCTTGGCTAGTCGCCAACTATAGTGACAACCAACGACCGACCACAAGCTAGCCTCGAGCTCACCTCACCAGCAAGGCTTGAGGTTGACAAGCTCGCCCAATTTACTCACTAGATCAGCGACGCCTAAGCATCACTAGAGGCCATGAGGCTCGAGCCTTGTGGTCTCCGGCGATGCCCGATCTACAAGGCCCAAGCCTCACTGGCATTTGGCAATGCCAAATCGAAGAGCTTGGCTCGCCTGTGGCCAATTGCTAGCCATCGCGTGGCCGATGAGTGGCAGAAAAAGAAGAAGAGCAAAAAGAAATAAATAAATAAATAAAAACAAAAAAATTCCAATTTTTAAAAAATTTAAAAAAAAAATAGAAAGAAAGAAGTGGGGACTAGTAGAGGATATAAGATAAGAAAGAGTGAGTGTAAAAAATGTTTTCCCCAATTTGAAAAATGAAAAACATTTTCCTCCATTTTAGAAGACTTTTTTTCCCCTATGGAAAATGTTTCCCTAGTAAATTCATTTTCCGTGAAACAAACATGAAAAATTCGAAAAATATTTTTTTGAAAGTTATTTTTCGTGAAATGAACCGTGCACGAGGCTTGCCTTCTTTTCTTCTTGTCCTTTTGGAGCTTTCTAGGGGACTAGCAACTTAGAACCAAAGAGTTGAGAGCATTGTAGAAACTAAGAGAAGGAACAAAAGAGATTGGCTTTTTTTTTTTGGGTCGGTGGTCTCTATTGGTGTGCCCAAGTTTGAGTTCTTATATGATAATATCCCACGCGAAATTTTTATCCCCAAATTGAAATGAATACCTTACGTGGTGTGCCCAACTTTAGAAAAATGAACTTAATGAACTAAAAGTCATGCTAATAGACTTTTGTTATATTAGGTTTTGAAAGAGGACATTAAACATTTTTTCATGAAAAATGATTTAGCAATAGTTCAAGAAACATATTAGATCACAAATCACCAAAAACCCGGAATATTTTCAGGTGTTTGGATGGTTTTTTTGGAAAATGATTGAATAACATTTGACCTAATAAAAAACTTTTTAATAAAGAGGAAAAGTATTTTTTCCCTTCCCACTTTTTATTTTCCTAAAATAAAACATAATATTTCTAGCGTCGAAAGTATTTTCCATCGACCAAATTATTTTGGGAGCCCTCGCCTCGCCCTCGCCCTCGCAATCCGATGAGGGTGACCTCAAGGGTCGAGCAAGGCAAAGGCCACTTTCTAACAAAAATACTTTCGATCAAAACAAACACAAGGAGGCCCCTAAGAGAAGGAACAAAAGAGATTGGCTTTTTTGTTTTTTTTGGTCGGGGTTCTCTATTGGTGTGCCCAAGTTTGTGAGTTCTTATATGATAATATCTCCCGTGAAAATTTATATCCCCAAATTGAAATGAATATCTCAGTGTAACTTTTTTTAGTCCTTTGTTTGAACTTAATGAACTAAAAGTCATGCTAATAGATTTTGTTAAATTAGCGGAAGGAGGACATTTAACATTTTTACATAGCCTAGAAACCAGATTGAACATTTAGCAATAGTTCAAGAAACATGATGACTAGTTAAGTCAATTTTCCCTTAAATAATACTTACACTTTTGTCATTGTTGATTTTATTTTTGACATAAGGGATGGGGTTGGATTGCAGTTATCACTGGTGGAGTTTCATAAACATACTTGTGATTGTGATCATCCGATAGAAGTCCATACTCATTAGTTCGCCTTACTAGATCCAATTTCAAAAAATTAAACTGCCAAAAAATATACCATTTTCTGGAAAATGTCACTTTATTCTCAGGTGTTTAGCTAAAACTTGAAAAATATTTTAGTCATTTGGTAAAAAAATCTAATGGGGAAAATTATTAAAAAATCATTTTAAAATTAATTTTTTTCTTTTTGCTTTTTCCTTGGCTGATCACTAGCCACGACAATGGGGTTGGTGACGAGCCACACGTGAGCTCGAGCCTTGCCCATGGTTGGCAAGGCTCAAACTCGCCAGATTTTGACAAGCTGAGGCTCGCCATCATAGGCCACGAGCTTGCCCGATTTGGAGAGGCTCAAGTTTGCAAACCATTACTTGGCTAGTGATGGGCTGTGGAAGAAGCAAAAAGAAAAAGAAAAAGAAAAGAAAAGAAATAATTAAAATTTTGGTTTTTTAAATATTTTTATAAGAACAAATGTTTCATTAAGCAAGAACCCAAGCGAGCGCGCGAGGACCCGTATGTGTCCTTTATAGACCCGGCCCTAAGGGTCAAGAATAGAGCTCAAGTGTCAAAGACTCAAGCACAACCTTTGTAGACCCAAGTTCGAGTGCCAAAGCGTCGAGTACGGCACCAGGGATTCTAACCCGGCCTTGATGGAGTGGGGTGTGGGTGCTAAGGGCTTAGGCCCGAGCATTGGAGTCCTGGGCATTGCTACCAAAGACCTAGTCCTAAAAGTCGAGACCCAAAAACTAATGTTCGGGTTTCCGTGTCCAAACATAGAATTTCAAGTACAAGCATCGACACCTATTCATATTTCAAAAAATGTTTTCAATTATTCCAAAGAAGAAATCATTTAGACTTTTGTAGGAAAAATCTTTTTATTGACTCATTTTCTTAAATAATGAATCAAACGTCAAAAATGAAGAAAATACTTTCCAATGAAATATTTTTTGCGAAACAAATGACCCTTAATTATAAATCAATTACTTCATACCACATTAATTGACTAGAGACTTTAGGGAGCTGGGAAGAAAGGAAATTTCGATAGGATCCTTCTCGCTCAGGCGTGCACTTGCATTCACACACCATGCAAAGCGATTCCTGAATCATTGACCCAGTGATCTCGAACTGGATCTAGAACAGAGCCGCGCTCGGACGGCACAGTCCAGGAGCAGTGGAAAGTCTCAAATGATGAAAATCATTTTTCTCCTGGGCGACTGAAGTTGTCCCAAAGGGGATCTGAAATGTGAACCCTCGAACCGAGTTTCCCGGTTCGCCAGCTCCCTTTTCCAAGATGACGAAGTGCGGTGTCTCCATCGACCGTATAGAAACTCCTGAGAGATCACTTTCCAATCGACTTTTCTTTCCCTCGGTGTAAACTCAAGGCTAAGTTCCAAATGACTGGGCTAACCGTCCATTGACTTAGTCACAAACTAGGCAAGTAGGACCAATCGCGATGATGGGCTTCACATAGACTACATATGATTACATATAGCAAAGTACACAACATCAGTTTATTAAGGCGTACTAGGCCCACAAGTTGGTTGATAAATACTATGCCAAGCACAGGTCGACGTAGTAGCAATTAAAGTTGCAATAGAGTTTATTAGTGATGATCCGGTAATCTGGCACCCTGCCCCGATGCAATCCCTTTTCTAATGTGCAGTTTCCTAGGTCCTACCCCTTGGGGCTAGCCATCCATTGACTAGTCGCGGAAAAGAAAGGCAGTGAAACCAATTGCGATGGTGGGCTGCACATGGACGACGTACGATTACGTGTAGCAAAGTTGAAAAATCAGCAAAGCTACGAGAAGAAGCCCGCGTGCTTAAGCTCCATGATGGCTCAAAAAAGGGGCATCTCAGCCCATCTAGCTAAAGTCAAACTTAGCGGGCCCTTTCCCCCAATTTGTGAAAAGAAAAACATTACGTTGTCTGTTGGCGCTGCTTATTGCATACAGCAGTCAACCTGGTTTAAACATTCTCGAATTCTTTTTAGATCAAATCAATCACGTGTGCTACCCAGATAGCTGCACAGATATCGAATTCCATAAACAAAGAACGAGATTTCGCACATTTTCCATGTTACAATTACAAGACACGTTGATTCCAGCCATACCGTTTTTCTCTCGGATGTTCACAAAAGCCGCTTTTGATGAATTCGAAAGAAAGATAATTGAAATGATTCACTAAGTCTCTCGAATACATGGATTTTAAACCTCCCTCTCGTGTAAGATGTGGTTCGATCCAAAGCTCGTCAATGTCAAACACCGTGTGCTCTCGGGCCTCCCATGACATGAACCTACGTCGTGCTTTCGCGTGGAATTTGAGCGCCATCTCTTGGCTCTGAAACTAGCGGCGGTGGAAGTAATTGACCATGAGAAGGTGACATTTTTGAGCCAGTGGTCGGCCCACTTGGATTATGTCGCAATGCCTTAGTGGGTCGATGTTTATCCCTTTCGCATGTTTGCCAAGAAACCCATCTTTTTTCTTCACCAAATCACGATAATGCGTCACTCGACACTCATTGCTTTACCCACCTCGATAGACACCTAACCCCATGTAAGAGCTTAACTCGACAACCTCGTCCCTTGATATATAGTTACGTGAGAAAGTCAAGATTGAATTAAGCTCATATTTCCGCATATTATTCAGAATAATCGGTTTTATGTGGGGCGGGACTTTTTTGTGACGTGCACAAATAGATTAATGAATGATTGAATCGACGAGGTAGAGCTATCAAACGCCGCGCGCATGCGTGGAGTGTCGAACGTCAGGTTCATCGACAAGTTTAGCAGGGACAAATGTTTCTCTCCTTGGTTTGATTCACATGGCGATTGTTGAAGAAGAAATTTAAAGGCTGCGCTTGGTAGTCAGGATAAAATTCAGAATGAGATAAAATTTATCTTATCTCACTTTTAAAGTTTGCTTAAAATATGATAAAGTCGGATATTAAAGAGATATAAGCTATATAAAATTATCTCACTAGAGAAATGGGATAAAGGTGGATAGGATTTCCAATATTTATAATAGGAAAGTTATTTTTTTTCGAATAACAAATTTATTAAATTAATAAAATTAAAATTATATTTCAATATAAATAATATATGAATTATAATATAAGAAATTCAAAATAACAAATATTTTTTAATTTTTTTATATATTCGAATTTAATTCTATCATATAATATGAATTCACTATATCAATATAATTCAAGTCTACTGGGCATCTTTTTTCTAGTTACTATCCTTGGTAGTGGACTGTATAGAGCAAATTTATCGCCAATTTCCCTGGAAGGGCCTTAGACTTGGCTCAAGGGGAGCCAAAGTATCTTAGGTGATATTTGCCTTCCTAAAGAAGGAGGTCTTGGAATTTGCAGGATTCGAGATAACAATAAGGCAGCTTTGTTCAAGCATATTTGGATATTATTCACTGACAAAGAATCACTTTGGTGCAAATGGATCAACGCCACACACCTCAAGTGGAAGAACTTTTGGATAGCATCTCCTCCAACCTTCTGCTCTTGGGCTTGGAAAAAACTTCTCAGCTTCAGGGATGAAATCAAACTCTTGTTCAAATGAAAGATAGGCAATGGTCAATCCACCTCTCTATGGTTCAACCCTTGGCTTGATATTGGTCCCCTCAACTCAGTTTTCATTGATATTTAAATCTATCAATCGGACCTGTCCCGACAGGCAACAGTAGCTGAGTTATTCACACCGGTAGGGTCAACACTCCTTCAAGAATTATTATCCTGGTAGATCAGGATTCCCTCTTTAACTCCTACCCAAGACAGGTTCACTTGGGTGGAGCATCCAACCGGTATCTTTTCCACTGCCTCTGCTTGGTCTACCATCCGTCGGAAAGCCTCCACTATACCATGGTCCTCCTTTGTATGGAACAAAGCTATGGTTCCTCGTCACCAATTCCATCTCTGGCTGATCACCAGAAATAGATTCCCCACGCAAGTAAGTCTTATGGCTTATGGAAGAATCCCTGCTACGGTATGTGCTTTTTGCAACTCCAGGCTTAATTCCATAGACCATCTATTTTTTGACTACCATATATCGAACACCCTCGCCGCCTTTTGGGCTACCAAATGTAACCTATCTTGGCTTAACGCCTCATGGTCGCATAATCTCCAATGGGCCATCAACACCCTCTCTGGTAAGGATTTCTCCAGTGAAATTGCTCAATTCTCCTTTGCAGTGCTCTACTATGTGGTTTGGAATACCATAAATGATATAATCTTTCGAGGCCGTGCTTTATACATTCCCTTAATGAAGCAGCACCTATCCAAGGATGTCAAGGACAAAGCTATTGCATTCAAAGCTGTGATAGATACGCCGAGTAATAAGAGAATCCAACATAGATGGGGGATCGATCCTGGTATTTTTGGTGTTATTCCCTCTTCGAACTAGGACTTGGCTGCCCTGTAGTCGGCTCTTGTATGGCTCTTATAAGCTGTATATTTCCTTTCCTGCTAACTTGGTACCCTATCACTCAAATGACATGTAGTCTTTTGAGTGTCGGTTAGTGCCGGGTTTCACCCAGTTGTAAATTGTTTGGCTGATTATAATATACATATTACCTTACAAAAAAAAATATATATATTTATATTTATATTTATATTTGTTGCATATTGTAGATATTTTATTATTTTAGATATATTAGTATATTTTATTATTTAATAAAATTTTATTAGAGAATGATGGAGGGGGAAAAGAAATGAAAAAATATATTAATTAAAAAAAAGAGAGGAAAATAAAATATAAAATATAAATAAAGTAGGCAAGAGTGTCAATAAAGATTACCAACTCCATTTATGAACTTCTAGATTTATTTACATTAATATGACATTTATACCGAACAATGTACATGATATAATGTAAATATATCTGACTTTATTTCTACGATCACCAAACAATTAATAAAGTATAGCAAAATCCATGCATTTCATATCTTATCCTATTTAGTCATATCCTAATCAAAAATTTAGGGGAAAATTCTAAATAAAGGCCTGAAGTAGCATTATTTTCTCAAATAAAGGTCTAAAGTGGATTTTGTTTCAAATAAAAGTCTAAAGTGTCCATATCAGTCTCAAATTACGACCATTCCAAATAACGGCCTAACCTCGCTAGCTTGCCAACCGACAAAAAATTCCTACCAATCAAGGATACTTTTGTCCAAATACGATTAAAATTAAAATTAAATTAAACTCAAGATTAAAAAAATTGAAAATAAATAAATAAAGGAAATGGAAAACACGGGCATGTGTTTTCTTCTTTTTTTAGTTTTTTAAATTTTTTTGGAAAAAAACAGAATAAAAAGAGAAATAAAGAAATAAAAAGATGAATTTGCCCTTCATAACTAGTGCTCTTTGAGACTAATATGGGTACTTTAGACCCTAATTTCAAGCCCTTATTTGAGAAACTATAGATACTCCAGGCCTTTATTTGAAACAATATCCACTTCGAGCCCTTATTTGATAAAATGAGGGTAGTTCAAACCCTTATTTGGAATTTTCCCAAAATTCAGACAACTAGACTTAGCCAAAAGGATAATGAAATAAATAAATCTATATGATCTATAAACTATTAATTTGTTGAACACGGTCTTTGAACTATAGCCCAATTTGTATTGTCATCTATGAACTTTTATCTGTTCAATGTGGTCCATAGACTTTTGGTACATATTCAAATTAGTCCTTAAACTATATAAAAATATTTGATATCATCCTTTCACATTAATCCAAGTTTAGAAATAACATTGATCATTTTTATATAGTTAGGGGCTAGATTGAATATGTATCAAAAGTTTAGAGACTGTAGTGAATAAGTTGTGTTAAAGTTCAAAGACTATATTACACGTTAGATGAAAGTTCAAGGATTATTTTTGTCATTTTTCCAAACTTAAATGTCTTATTGCTATGATGGCAAAATATCAAGGTCGACCGGTGGAGTATGTTTTTGGTTCAACTAAAATACGAAGGAAGAAGGTTGTACAAGTAATTCTAATTTGAAAATGGAAAAAAAAAAAAAAAAAGTGGCGCCGGATTTACTCGAATAGGATGTCTACTTCACGGAAAAGACAGCTCACTTTGCTCTGTCTTTCGATGTGATGGAGACGGTAGAGGAAGGAAGCCGAGCCTCACTAGGCATAAACCCGAAAGACACTTCTACTTTGACTTGGCCTTTTACAGAAAACGACGTTTCGCCACTTGTTGAGTTTTCCCATTGTTCCTTATCGTTCCATGGTCAAAAGGCCGCGATTCGAAATCTCGTTTGTAGTTGTCTTCTCTTCTTCTCTCTTGCCAATTGCGTAATTTGAAAACTCTCCCTGCACACTGACAAATCTTTCATACCTAAGATCAGAAAAAAAAATCCGTAAAATATGTACTGGCTAGATAGTAATCGGGAACGCATTCGCTGGTGCATGGAGATGCCGGTCGTAAGAGATATGCCACGAACGAGGGGATGTTGACCTTTTCCCCCGCATGGAGAGAATATAAAATTGCACTATGTTCATCACACTTTACATCGGATTTGTTGAACTGAAATGGATCATTCGTCAAGTTTCATTGGATTGGGAAAAATATCACTGTCTAATCATCTTTATGTCTTTTTCTACGATGGAATAGTGGCATCCACAAGTGTTTCGTCTCCTACGAATAAGTTGAGAGTATTGGAAATAAATAAATCTTTCAAATATCTCAATCATTGTGAATCCATGAACTGCTCGATCTAACCTAATGAGATTAATCTAGCAGTTGGATTAAAGAGTCAAGATGCTTGTCCCGATTAAGCTCAAGGCATGCATTCGATTTCCCCCGCATCCTTGAAGTGATGATAACAGTCAAGAAGTTGAATCGAGTTTTGTCTCGTGTGTTGCTTGATTAAGAAGATTGCTAGGCATTTTATGCGATCGGAATACATTTATCTAGGTTGACATTATGTAAAAATAAAAAATAAAAATGAAAATGTTTTGATAGCGCAACTCTCTTTAATGTGTCGCAAAGCTCACGGCACAATGATCAGCACCGCCACAATAGCCGTGGTTAGAAGGGAAAAGCTTCACCAAGACTAGGAGACAATATCAATGAATTAGCTTTGCTTGACAATTAAGCAGCCAAAAGCATTATGTTATACCATTGGACTTTTGCTAAATTTATGCAATCTTGCGTCCCCTATCATCAACACTTGAGCTTTGCCATCCTTTTCTCTATATCAATTGCTGTCCTTTTGTCTTCCCACTCGACCGATAATATCGCCGGTGCAGTTCTATCTACAACTCGACTCACACGTTTAAGAGCCGGCTTGTAAGCGAGGGAAGTGCTAAGAAATCTAAGGAAAATTTGTCCAAAAAGTCATAAATCTATTACACTTTGTCAATTCAATCATACACCTTTTGATTTTGCCAGTTGAGTCTAATATTTTTCACATTTTGTCAGTTTGAGTCCCTTCGGCAAAAGTTAGGTTTAACGCTCAATTGGAAAAATATTAAAAATATTTATGACTCAATTAGGAAACTTAAAAGGTTCATAATTAAATTGGCGAAAGTGCAATAGGTTTAAAACTTTTTGAACTATTTTCTCAAGTAATCTACGTGACTACATCGTCGGCATGCTTTTGATAGCTTGAGCTTTTGAGGAAAAATGTTCGTTGACTAGTATGGAATACATATAAACAATAAATTAATAATCAAAATGAAAATGATGTATGTCTAGCGTATATGTCCTTGAATTGGACTGCATGAGTGTGTCACAAGGTTACGCAAGAAATAGTGACCAACCAGACGGAACAATTTTTTGGACTTGGCCTTCTTCTTCTTCAATGTTAGCTTTGCTTGTAAAACAAGAACAACATTTAAAGCAACTCTATCCGCACAGGATTTTTTCTTTTATTAGGAATATTCTCTTTATTTGTAAATAATTACTTTCCATGTTATAAATATTTGGAATTATTTAGGGAGCTTTTTGCTACAATTAAGTTTTTGGGAAAATTTATTTTTGAAATTGTCATGAATGCTTTTTACCAATATAAGCAATAGAACTATGATCGACCGGCAATGCTAAATGTACTAAAGTTATTTATTATGCTAATAAATATATGCATCACTTATCCACTGGTGAATCGAATGAAGTTAATAATTTTGTCATGGGCATTGTAAATTTTTACAAGCCATTCCAATATCTCGGGGTGCCATAATTTTTTTTACCTCTAGCATTATAATTTTAAAGTAATAATGTTACATGATTTTTTTATATGAATATTTTCTTCAGAAATTAGAGTAACTATTCAACCACCAATTGACTTAAGACTATTCTATTTTCATTTAAGAAAGAAAAATTATTCAAAAAAAGTCATAAATATATAGCCAGACGATCAATTCAATCATAAATATTTTAATTTGATTAATTTACTATCAAGACTTTTGAGAGATTTCCAATGTCATCTTCCGGCCAAAATTGGACGAAAATCACTAGATTGACTACATCGAAAAACCGTCAAATAATTTGTCATGAAATCAATCAAATTAGAAAGTTTAACATCAAATGACCTCTATACGATAAATTTAAGATTTTTTGGTCAATCGTCCTGATCTTTTAAAAGATCATGAAAAAAGGGTCGGCAAAAGGGCTTCCCAAAGCGCTACGGAGTTCCATGAATCCTGGGAGAATTGACGCCTTCCCCCACGACATTTCATAAGAAAAAAAATTAAATTAATTTAATAGGTCCCTCTTTCTTGACACCACGATCTTTCAGTAAATTATACATTTTAGTAAAGTCCCGCTTTTTTAAAAAAAAATCGAATCTTTTTCCCCCATTATATATATCTATTTATTTAGAAAGATGGAGCGCTCCTCTCACCGTAAAGTCAAAGCATATAAATACGGCCCCAGGCCAAGAAAAGATGATGAAGAGAGAGGAGAGAGAAAGAGGAAAAGAAGAGGATGAAGACTTCGAAGAAAGCAAGCCTCGTCTTTCGTCCACAGGCAGCAGCAGCAGCAACAACGACAACTCCATGTGCCCCTATTGAATGATTGAACTGCGAACACTCCTCCCTCCTCCATCCTCGAGCAAAGCCCAGATTCCGATCAAGATCGCCCATCACGCCGGACCCAAGAAAGGGGAGTAGAAAAGGAGGAGGAACAGGGGAGAAAGACTCTTTTTATTTTCTTGTTATTCTTGTTTTTGGTGGGTTGGAGTCTTGAGGGGGAGAGGAAGGAAGATGAAGGAGAGCGGAGAAGGGTACGTGAGGGCGGATCAGATTGATCTGAAGAGCATCGACGAGCAGCTGGAGCGGTTCACCAGGGCCGTGACCATGGAGAAGGTTAGGAAGACCGGAGGCGAGGAGGCCAGCGGCAATGTCGCGTCCCTGGGCAAGAGCTTGTCCTTGCCGAAGACGCCGAGGGGGAAGGAGAGGGAGGAGTGGGAGATTGACCCGGCCAAGCTGCTCATCAAGTCCGTCATTGCGCGCGGCACTTTCGGCACCGTCCACCGCGGGGTCTACGACGGCCAGGATGTCGCCGGTGAGTCAATGGCCAGTCTATTCGATCTCTCTCTCTCCCGCGCCTGTTTCTTGATCTCGGGTGCTCTTCAATCTGCAATTCGGGTGCGCCCTGAATCGTCCCGTGATATTTTTCCATTCTCAGTGTCTCATATAGTTTAATGTCGGGTCTCTCGATGGTCATCTTTTTCTTTAGACGAGATCTTTCTTTTTTATTTCTTTCCTTATTGAATAACTTGTGGGTATAGAGATGAATGGATTACTTGGTCCTCCCTGCTGCTCGTATTTTTATTCTTTAAGATACTGCTTTTTATGTCTCAGCAGCAAGAGGATACGCAGCGTTCTTGACGTACTGAAAACTGACCTTTTATGGCTCTTAATAAAACCGTGAGTTGAAGGAAGGGATTGGATTGAATGTCCCCAGCGATATGTGTCTATATCAGCAGTGATTTGGATGATATATTGGCTGGGATGTCTGCACACTGATTTGTACTGATCCAGTGGCCACGCTGATCATTTAGGGAATGGTTTGTTCGCCTTACTGGAATAGTATCATCAGTACATGGAACACCTTTTAGTAAATTATTCGCTCAATTCCCTCAAATCTAGCTAGCTCATTTGTGATCATGTCATGGGCGTAATTTCTATTAGTGTTAGCCTCTGCCTAGCTCAGTAGATTTTGTATGCTTTGCCTCACTGACCTAGTATGTCCTTTGATAGTTAAACTTCTTGACTGGGGTGAAGAGGGACAGAGGACCGAAGCTGAAATTGCTTCACTGAGGTCTGCTTTTACCCAAGAAGTCGCAGTGTGGCACAAGCTCGACCATCCTAATGTTACCAAGGTTTATGCTTCACCCTGTCATTTTCTCTCGTTATGCTTTTTTCTTGACTGTCATGGTATGCAGAGTCTTGGTATGCACTTCAGTGCTGCGCAATTAGCTTGCGTATGGACCACCTTATGCTGAATGATTCCTATTGTTGTGTTTTGAGGGAAGAATTGATAATGAAGAATGCCTAGCCAGCTTTGGTATGGTATGTATTATCTGCCAACTATGAGGGTTACAGTAGAAGAATCTCAAATTTCCCCTGCCGTCAATCACTGTATGCTCTAAAGGCTGTTTCCGTTAACTAGTTTCATTAGTTCAGTCCTTAAGCATCATAAGCATGTACTCTATTGTAAAAGTATCCTTGGAGGACAAAATCGCAATTTTTATGTGTCATGGGAGAAAACTTGACTATGGGTAAGTCTGTTCTAAGCCTAATTGTCAAGCACCATGTAAACAGAATGACAGAGGGAGAAGAGGGAATAGCGAAATGGCATGACTCAATGTCAACTGAAAAAGCCAAACTTTGACTTACCAGTTTGTTTCATCATTGTATAATTTTTTTTTCTTGCTTAATACAGTTCTCTGGAACTTATATTCTCCATGTTCTTCTGTAATATTCACTTGCTACATTTATCCATCTTCTCCGCATTCTCCAAAGCTGCAGTGTGGTTTATGTTATTATATCTGTGTTTCTGTTACCATCTCAAGAATGCTTTTGGAAGTATTTTCGGGCAGCTGAATGTTAAATGACAGAATAGGATGTGCAAGAACTTTCGCATTGTCCTTCTTAGCTTGTACACAAGAAGTTATTTCTACAGGTTCTAAATTTCAGTCTCGTCTCCTTTTCAGTTCATTGGGGCAACAATGGGCTCATCAGATCTACAAATACAAACTGACAATGGTCCAATCAGTATGCCCAGGAATATATGCTGTGTTGTTGTAGAATATCTTCCTGGGGGAGCTCTCAAGTCTTACCTCATCAAGAACAGGAGAAGGAAACTAGCATTCAAGGTGGTTGTCCAGCTTGCACTTGATCTCGCCAGAGGGTATATAATAAAACACTATGTGCTTTTAATTGGGCTCACCGTAGATTTTTTGTCCCTATGTGATTAAGTCAATTTTCATTTTAACTATGCAGGTTGAGTTACCTCCACTCGCAGAAGATTGTCCATAGAGATGTGAAGACAGAGAACATGCTATTGGACAAATCACGTACTTTAAAGATCGCAGACTTTGGGGTAGCTCGTGTTGAAGCTTCAAATCCCAATGACATGACTGGAGAGACTGGGACATTGGGTTATATGGCTCCTGAGGTACTCTAGCAATTTCTGGTTTTTTTTTCCCTGATAAGTTGGAGCAGTTTTTGATCAATTCACACTCTGGAGTTTGAAAATTGCATAGTTCCATCCAGAAAGGCCACGGGAGTCCCTTTTTTCTGTTTCTATTGTTTCTTCTTTTCAGCTTGCAGCATATATAGCTAAATTGCAGTGACGAATTGTGTTTCATCATTTTAAGTAACCGAAAACATGAAGTGAAGGACCAAAAGTAAAAGGCAGATTTGCTACAGAATAAATAATAGGCGACTCAACAAAACTGGGTGCAGGTACTAAATGGAAACCCATATAATAGAAAATGCGATGTCTACAGTTTCGGCATCTGCCTATGGGAAACATATTGTTGCGACATGCCATACCCTGACCTTAGTTTCTCGGAAATGACTTCGGCCGTGGTGCGCCAGGTATTGTTCGGTTCCATCTCTTGCATTATGAGTGGCAGATAGTGAGCAGTAATTTTGCTGCTACTGGGAAGTTGTCTCTGATTTCTAACATGTGTAACAGAACCTGAGACCAGATATTCCAAGATGCTGTCCAAGTTCTCTTGCGAATGTGATGAAACGATGTTGGGATGCTAATCCAGACAAACGTCCAGAGATGGACGAGGTCGTATCTTTGCTCGAGGCTATTGACACGTCGAAAGGGGGTGGCATGATTCCCGTCGATCAGTCACAGGGTTGTCTTTGCTTCCGTAGGTATCGTGGACCTTGAGGATCAGTTGGTGTTGTTATTACTTTAATTTCAAAGACTATAGTGCTGTTAGGGAAGGTGTTTGCTTATTGTATCTACGGTCAAGGATTAGGGCGGGATTCATCAGAAGAATAGGAATGGCAGTTCGTCAATATAGATCAAGGAGAGTGCGTACCACTACATCTTTCCTTCTCAAATGGTGTAAAGCTTCATTTTCTAATTATTGTTCTTCTATTCCTCTTTTGCATGTCAGTTTTTTGAAGCTTTGGGGAATTTTAGAGAACTATGTACTACTTATGACATACGCTGCTCGGAAAGACTGGGTTGGCCACCTGTTATGTATGAATACACCTCTTAATAAAGAACAGTTTTTTTAGGCTATTGCTCTGGTTTTGCTCCCAATGGCATCTATATCATTGAGCAGAGAACATGCTCGGCAGAACATACAGGAGACGGATGTTCCATGTCCATTCATCTAACTGATGGAGTGCAGTATATGTTCATATGCAAATTGCGGACGCATTCCTGTATTTCTTCTTTGCTTATTGCCGTTTGGCTGGAAGTACATATATTGAAAATTAAGGACTTGGGTAAAGAAAAGAAACTGAATCTTGAGGAGCAGAAGAGTCCGCCTCCATTGAGTGTCTCAGCCTTAAGCACTAGAGAATCCAATCTCGGACGCCGGTTCGTCCCACTTGGTGGTTTTGTAGTATTTTGCATAGAGAATCAGCTGCACCAGACCAGACAAGGCTCCCAAACCATTCGGCACCTACAAAAATGTATGGGCAAATTTACAAAACAGAATGCCCAAAAGATGTCTTCAAAAGGAAGGCATTATCCTCCCGGAAATTTCAGTTAATGAACTCAAAAACACTATGTTTTCACTCTCTATTTCCTCTGAACTGTCAACTAATAAAGCAGAACTTGCGATCAAAAACGAAGTTTCAAGATTTTACCAGGACAAAGAAATCAAATTTGAGGAGTGCATAGACAGTCCAGATGATGCCGTTTAAGAAGATGGCGAGTGACAGATAGAAGGGCATGTACTTGACGCTCTTTGTCTGGATGACTCGGTGCTGCCAATATCAAAAGAAAGCAGTTGATTGCCATTTTCTTGGTTGTTGATCAGCGACTTATTAGTTTCTGGGAAAAGCCAAACAGTCAACATACCATGATTGTCAATGGCGAAGTGTACATCGCTACGGTGAAGACCATACACAACATTTCAACAAATGCAGAGCTCAGGCTTAGCTTCAGGGCGATGGCAACTAATGCAGCCATGAAGATCAGTTCGACGAGGAGCGCAATTAAGATATTCCTCTGCGAAATGGCGACAAAAGCACAAAAATCAAATCAGAATGCCGAAGCTGTGAAATGAAGATAGGACAAGCGCTCTTTATTTTCTTAAACAGCTCAGGTGTTTCAAAAACTCACACGTCTGTTCCATGGACAGTATATGAAGAATATCCCGACGTAGATGAGCTCGAGAACAAGACCGAAAGCGTTGACTGGGACGACAAGCTGGCTGTTTCGATGGACAGGGATCAAACCATGGAACACCCACATTGCGCAGTTGAGTACCGCCACGACATATGGATCCGGCTTGAATCCCGCTGCCGTTTTCTTCTTACATATCGTGATGAATGTCGGGCTGACGAGATCCACCCATGATGCAAAAGCAAATTGAATTCGAATGTCAATCCATTGATCAAATTAAGCAAGACAACAAGACTTTCATTGGGTAAGATATGAGAGGAGTAAAAGCTGCAGCTAAAGCTTACATGGGAGACAGGAATAAACCGACGGTGAGGATAAGTCCTGCACAATGGTCGAATCAAAATAGTGAGATCCATGGTCATAACATTGACATTTTGCTATTTATTATATAATCGATTAGTCATTAACCCTTCACCACTCGTACTCTGCTTCATTTCATTACGTAATCCTTTGGTCACTTAAGGATTTTTCACAGATATAATTTAACAATTCAATAATCACTTTGCACGACAATTTATTAAAAACAGTTTACTTGATTATATAATGGATTTTGCATGGATTGGGATCTTTGCAGTTCACCTTTGTATAGTATGTTATTCAAATGCGTTGTATCAACATAATTTATATCTTTTGTAAAGTTTTTCAGCATTCTAATTGAAATCATTTTATGGATTTAAAAAAAAAAAATTCAAGGATCTTTCTTATTTCACCTTTGTATATTTTTATGTCTCTGGTGCAGATACATATATGTATGTATATATAGACACACGCGTGATGACGAAGAGGGCCTTCCAAAAATGGTTCCCTTGCATTGTCACCAGAATGATCATGTCACTGCGAACTCTCAAGCACCAATGCGAGTCGACAAAAAGATCTTACATGAACATACACAAGAAAATAGAGAGGTCATGCATTGCTGGGTCTTCAAGAACTCACCGACAAAACCTACGATCATTCTGGCCGTCTCGGTGTCCACCATTGTCGTGTGCTCTCAAGGACGAACGATGAAGGGATTCAGATGAGGAAGAGAGAGCAAAGGGTGCTGCTTAATCTCCGTCAGCTGCTTGATTCAAAATCGGCGATTCCGGGTTTTCTCGATGACTAAGAACTTCTTCCCGGAACTCAAGCCGATTAGAACATCAACCTCACACTGGCGCAAGCGATTTATATGTACACTTCTGTTTCCAAGAAAAGCTGCCAACATTCTAAATTTGGAAAGGATTGGCAAAAAGAAAACGGATCAACTTCCTGCAAATCCTTCGAGATGGATGAATAGTTTTGGCTCGAGAGGATCGACGACGTTTTCGTTTGTGCTTTTCATTAAGTGCATGCAAAGTGCCCGGTATGTGTCAACTACTATCTAACAAAGTAGAACGGCATGGAAGTTTCTTTTGTTGTGCATTGTGTCTATGCAAATTGGCTGGAAGATCTAGACTTAGAAAGCAAAAACAAAAAATCGGTTGAAATGGCGATTTGCAGTTGGGCCACGTCATCAGAAAGTTGCATCCCTTTTCACTTTCCTTTATATTAATTTGAATCAACCATGCAAATATATCAGATAAAAATAATATTTAACAATAGCGTTCCTATAAAAAATAATTTGAAAATGAGCTTGAATAGATTATTAATTAGGATGAAATTTGACATAATGGTCACCCTACCAATTGAGATTATTTTTATATAGGGTTTCTGTTTAACGCTGGATAAGAGACTCAAAGTAACAAAAATTGTAATTGAATGAAGTTTAATTCTGTTTTTTTTATAATAAAAAAAAGCATTATGCATTTACTTTGCAATTTAGAATTCATGTATTACAAAAGCTTAAGTAATCATATCCTCAGTGTTTGTATATGAAAGAGTACCTTTAATTATTCAACTATTGCTTATAGTTTTATCCTCATTCCTTCACATGAACGCTATCCTCAAAAGTCTTATCAGATCAAAAGGTTTCGTAGATTTAGGGAAAAATCGAGAGCATTTCAAATTTGAATAGAAACTAGAGAAACTTTCAAATAGATAACACATAATTCAGGATGAGCTCCTCCAAAAAAGAAAAGAAAATTATTATTTCTACTACATTTTTGTTGGTTGATTGATAAATATAAATTATTCGTAATGAAAAATTTTTATATATTTCATGTTTGGAGAAAATTATCTAAAAAATCCTAGGCATATCACACTTTTGACAATTCAGTCCTAAATTAAGTTCTTAACATTTTCCTAATTAAGTCCATCCAGCCAATTTTAATTGAAATTCACTGACGTCGATGTCAATCATTTTATGTGGCACGACTAGTGCTAACGTGAACATTTTTAATATTTTTTATTTTTTATTTTTCTATAAATTTGGTTCTTTTCTTTTCTTTTCTTTTCTTTGGACTCAGACCGGCCAAGGTTGGCCAACAAACCTTGCCCTGGCTCTAGGTGAGGGCATTATGACCTTGCCTACAGGGGTAAGGGCATCGTGGCCCTCACTTGGCCTGGATCTAGCAAGAGCAACGTGGCTCTCACCCAATGCCAATAAGGGTCACTGGCCTAATCCAAAAATATAAAAAAAAAAATAAAAGAATAATATAATATTAAAATATTATTAAAAATGCCCATGTCAATGTCGACAGTACCATATAAAAATAGCCAATGTTCACGTCAACAATTTTTGGCCAAAATTGACTAAATAGACTCAATTAACAAAAGTTGAAAAGTTCTATGATTCAATTGGCACAATTAAAAGATTTAGGGCTAAATTGGCAAAAGTGTAATAGTTTTGAGACTTTTTAGACAATTTTCCCTTATGTTTTGTAATAGAGAAAATGACACATATGGTCCCTAAATTTTGGCTCAATATGCAATATGGCCCTTAAACTTTCAATTTATTCAATGTTATCCATGAACTTTCGATTTGTTCAATGTGATCCATAAACTTTTGATATATGTTTAAGTTAGTCCATATATGTTCTTGAGGATAATATTAAGCATGTTCATAGTGAACATTTTCATAGTCTAAGGCCTATCTTAAACATGTGTCAAAAGTCTAGGGACCACAATTAACAAATTAAAATTCAATGACGACATTACATATTAAGATAAAGTTCAAGGATCATATTAAATAAATTAAAAGTCCATAGATCACATTGCATATTGAATCATAATATTTGAACTATTTGTTGCATTATCCCTTTGTAATAATAATATGATCATATATTATCAAACATGAGTGAGTCATATTACAAGTGGGAGCAACGCATGAATTTACAACTAGTTAAGACTATATTGACAAATTTGATGTTGTCAAAGCATTTAATGTTGCTCAATAATATTTTTCAATGACATCATTTTCAAGGGACAAAGTTCCATTCCTGAACTTTTGAAAATGAGCTACAAATCAATTTTTTATACGAACGGAAAACTTTGAACATTTTTTTTACCCGATAGTCTTGAGTTCTGTTGTCGACGTCTCAGACATGAGTGCACGGTTTCATGGTCATAGGTGTGGCCATCAAGGTCCTACATTCGGACCTCGGATCAGATTGTCCATATTGGGGTCCCAAGCTCAGGTTCATGGGACCGTAACGATTGTACCTTGATTACTACTTGCCAGGGACCCAAGTTCGAAAAATCGTGACGTCGATGGCGGGAGGAGATTGAGGCAAACTTCAGAAAAGGATTTTCTGTATGTAGAGGTGTAAATCGTTCGTCTGTGCTCATTTCCCTTAAGCATGGTCAAACAATGTAGAGTCAAGAAAATACAGAAGGAACATGATTAATGATATTATGAAAGTTCACCGGAAGTTAATTTAATCAAGAAAAATGAGATAGTCCATTTTCAGATAATACTCCATGGCTATTCAGATGGTAAATTCAACAACTGAAGTATAAACCAGAGTTCGAGGTTCAACGTAGCAAAGCGTTGGTTTAGGGGAATTTGAGCAAATTATCCCTTTAAAGAAATCAAATCCATTAATTTATACGATGGCCAAAACAGCAAGTTATCTTCTCTCCCTTTTTCTCTTTTTAGTCGCGTGATTTTTTCCCTCGTCGGCCCTTTCAATCAAAAAAAAAAAGAAAAAATTAATTAAAAATTCATCTTTAAAAAAATTAAAAAATTATTAACGTCGACGCCATCTGCATCATGTTAGACAATTAACATTGACCGAACCGTCACATCAATGATTTTCTTTCAAAATTAACCGGATTGACTATATTGTTAATTCACTAAAAGGTTTAGGACCAAATTAATAAATCTTTAAAAGTTTTAAAATTAAATTGGGACAACTAAAAGATTTAGAACTAAAATTGATAAATTATCAAATGGTTTAGAACTAAATTTTCTCAATCAAAAGGTTCAGCGTATAATAGGTTTATGACATTTTGGATAATTTTGCCCACAATCTAGTGACTAAGCTTGAGTTGGATCCTACTTGATTTATGAAACTATGTTAGCATTTGGTGTCTTTTTGGTTGTAGTCTTTATGTTGGTGTCATGGTCTTGAGGTTCGGTAATCAAAGGATCTTGCTTGATCGAGGAAGACCATCTAAGATCACTCAGGGTTTCCGCTAGGGTTTCTAGAATATTCTCAAGGATGGCGAGATGGTAATTGTGCCAAGTTCTAGAGCTTTCTCAACTTAAATGCTAATAAGTGATAGATGGAGAGATGCAATCTCTATCACTAGATTGAATATGAATCAACGGTTGTAATGAAAGGATCTCTAGTATAAAAAAGGAGTGTCATCCCCTCATTTGTATCCATCTAAACATTTTAGTAGTAGAGTTCCATTCTCTTCTAGAGCTTCTCTCTAGAATTTTTTTTTCTTTTTGCGATTTGGGTGAGCAAGTGAGCAATTGACTTAGGAGCTCCAACGATCCAAGAAAGCTTAAGTCGTCTTGCAAAATCTCGATCCCAAATAAAATCTGATTGATATATTGAGATGTTGACTAAGTTCTCTTGAAATGTGATGGAATGATGCTCAGATGCTAATTGGAACTAATGTTTAGCTTAAATCGTTTTGCAGTCTCGATCCCAAATAAAACCTCAGGATTGATATATTGAGATGTTGCCTAAGTTCTCTAGAAATGTGATGGAATGATGCTCGGATGCTAATCCAAACTAATGTTTAGAGATGGATGAAGTTATCTTTTTCTCAAGATTATCGACACGTTGAAAGGGGTGGCATAATTGTTATGGATCAGTCACGGGATTGTCTTTGCTTCTGTAGGTATCGTGAACCAATTAATGCTATTTAAAGGAAGGTATTCACTTATTGTATCTATAGTCGAAAATTAGGACGGCGATTTATCAGAAAAATAGGGATGGAGTTTCGTCAATATATATATGAAGAAGAGACTTGCTACATCTTTCCTTCTTGAATGGCGTAAAGCCCCATTTTTTAATTATTGTTCTTCTATTTCTATTTTGCACGTCAATTCTCAGAAGTTTTAAGATTCACAAAACTCCGTACTATTTTTGACATCGGAAAAATTGGGGCTAGTCACCTATAATGTACATATTCTCTTTATCATACTAATTGCTACTCTACCTTACTGGAGTTCCTGCGAACTTCATTTAAAATATTCTAACAAATTCCTTACAATTTCCTTTTTTTTATTTTATGATTTGATCTCATTAGAAATCATATAAAGACAATTTCTATTTAATATAACTATTTGTGCAAGTATTTTACTATTAAGAAGCAACTATCTCTTGTACATATTGTATAATAATCTACTATAACTATAGGATATTCTACTCCAGCGAATTACTGCATTTATCTACTCACTTTCAAACAATTGCACTCTAATGATGAGCAGATGGATATGATAGCTTTAGCAATCTATGGGCTGGTGATTTTCCCTAAAACTCTAGGATATGTGGATGATCGGTTCATCAATCTATTCTCTCAGTTCAAGCATGGAGTCAATCCCATATCTGTTATCCTTTCAGAGACTTTCCGGTTTTTGAATCATTGCAAAGGAAGAAGGGCAATTTGTAGCATGTGCTCTATTATTAGACATCTGGATGGAGAACCATTTAAGTGTATCAAAGACAGATCCACGAGACCCTACTTGCCAAAAAATAGAATTGTTCGAGTAAGTCTTGAACGAGATACTTCACTTTCGGTTAATAAAGAACAATTTTAAAACTTGCGCTCTGCTTTTTTCTCAATAGCATATAATCATCGAGCGGAAAACATGCTCGGCAGAACCTACAGGAGACAAATGTTCCGTATCCTTTCATTTAACTGATGGAGTGCAGCATATGTTGACATGCAAAGTGCCGATGGCATTCCTGTGTTTCCGCTTGGCTCATTGCCGTTTGGTTGAAAGTTCTCGGGTAAAGAAAAGAACTAAATCTTGAGGAGCACAGGAGACCGCATCCATCGACTGTCTCAACCTTAAGCATCGGAGAGTTCAACCTCCGACTTCGGTTTCTCTGGCTCGTCCCATTTGGTGGTTCTGTAGTATGTTGCATAGAGAATAAGCTGCACCAGACCAGACAAGGCTCCCAAACCATTCGGCACCTACAAAAATATATGGACACATTTACAAAACCAAATGCCCAAAAGATGTCTTCCAAAAGAAGGCTTCATCCCCCTGGAAATTTTAGTTATTGAACTGAAAAATAGTATGATTTCACTCTCTATTTCCTTTAAACTGTGAAACAGAGGAACGTGATTACACTCAAAAGATTTGGATGAAGTTATATGCTACCAAGAAAGAAGTTTCAAGATTTTACCAGGACATAGGGATCAAATTTGAGGAGCGCATAGACAGCCCAGATGAGGCCGTTTAAGAAGTTGGCGAGTGACAGATAGAAGGGCATGTACTTGACGCTCTTTGTCTGGATGACTCGGCGCTGCCAATACCAAAAAGAAGGAAATTGATTGCCATTTTGTTGGTTATTGATCGGCGACTTACTAGTTTCTGGGAAAAGCCAAACAGTCGACATACCATGATTGTCAATGGCGAAGTGTACATCGCTATGTTGAAGACGATACACAATATTCCCACAAGTGTAGACCTCTTGCCTGTGGTATGGAGAGTCAACAGGGTGATCACAACTACTGCAGCCATGAAGATCAATTCAACGAGGAGCGCAAGCGAGATATTCCGCTGTGAAATCGCGACAAAAGCACAAAAATTAAATCAGAATGCCGAAGCTGCAAAATGGAGGTAGGACAAGCACTCTTTATTTTCTTAAACAAAATTAGGTGTTACAAAAGCTTACTCGTCTGTTCCATGAAGAGTATATGAAGAATATCCCAACGTAGATGAGCTCGAGACAAAAACCGAAACCGTTGATTGTGACGACAAGCAGGCTGTCCGGATGGACGAAGGGCATACCATAGAACACCCACATCGCACAGTTGAGTACCGTCGCAACGTATGGATCCGGCTTGAATCCCGATGCCTTTTTCTTCTTCCATATTGTGATGAATGTCGGGCTGACAAGATCCACCCATGATGCAAAAGCAAATCGAATTCCAAATGTTAATCCATTGATCAAAACAAGCAAGCCAACAAGACTTTCATTGGTTAAGTTAGGAGAGGAGCAGAAGTTGCCGAGCTAAGCTTACATTGGAGACAGGAATAAACCGAAGGAGATGACATTTCCTGCAAAATGATCGAATCAAAACATTGAGATCCATGGTCATAACTTTGATGTTTCGCTATTTATTACATAATTGATTGGTCATCAACCCTTCTCAACTTGTACTCTGCTTCATTTCATCATGTAATCCTTAGGTCACCTACAGATTTTTCACACATATAATTTGACGATTAAATGATCACTTTGCAGACAATTTATTCAAAACAGTTTAGTCAATTATATAATGAATTTTTCATGGATTAGGATATTTGTTCTTCACCTTTGTATTAGCATGCTTTTCAGGTGTGTTGTATCAACATATTTTATACCTTTCGTGAACTTTACCCGCATTCTAATTCAAATTATTTTATGAATTTCAAAAAAAAAATTCAGGGCTCTTTCGCATTTCACCTTTGAGCATATTTATGTCTCGGGTGTGGATATATATATATAGACAGAGACACACACACACACATGATGGAACGACATTAACGGGTTTGACATGATCCATGACCATCCAAGGCCACTCTAACCAACAACTTTCATTTTACATTAGATAGTGCACAAGAAAAACAACGAGGGGCTTCCAAAAAATGGTTCTCATGCATTGTTAACAGAACGATCGTATCACTACAAATTCTCAAGCACTAAAGCGAGTCGACGAGAAGATCTTACATGAAAATATACGTACGCGCGCACATATGAAGGATTGACATTAATGAGTTGGACATGAGCCATAACCATCCAAGGCCATTCTAACCAACATTCTTCATTTTACATTAGATAGTGCACAAGAAAAACAACGAGGAGGGGCTTCCAAAAAATGGTTCCCATGCATTGTTACCAGAATGATCATAATCACTACGAATTCTCAAGCACCAATGCAAGTCGGCCAAAAGATCTAACACGAACGTACGCAAGAAAATAGAGAGGTCATGCATCGTCGCATCTTCAAGAACTCACCGACAATGCCTACGATCGTTCTGGCTGTCTCGGTGTCCACCATTTTCGCAGGTTCTCAAGGACGAAGGACGAAGAGATCCAAAGGAGGGACAGAGAGCGAAAGGATGCTGCTTAATCTTTGTCGGCTGCGGATTCGAAATCGGCAATCCGGGGTTATTTTTCTCGGTGACTAAGAACTCCGTCTTCCCGTTCCCTGAATTAGATCATCAACATCACACTTGCACAGGTGATTTATATGTATACTTTTTCATTTTCCAAGAAAAGCTGCCAATATTCTAAATTTGGAAAGGATTGAGAGAAAGGAAACGAATCAACTTACGTCAATTTTTCGATATGGATGAAGCGTTTTGGCTTGAGAGGGGATCGGCGACGTTTTCGGTCGCTCTCTGCATGCGGTGCATGCAAACTGCCCGGTATGTGTCGAATACTGTCCATATAATTAGAACGGCATGAAAGTTTATCCTGTTGTGCATTGTGTCTATCAAATCCGCCGGAAGATTGAGATTTAGAAAAGAAAGAAAACAAAAAAAAAAAACAAACAAAGTCGGATAAGATGGCGATTGGCGGCTGGGCCATGTCGTCATCGGGAAGCTCCATCCCTTTTTCGATTTCCTTTACATTAATTTGAATCTTTAAAGAGGCAACAGGCAGGAGATCCGCCCTAGGGTGGGAGACCCCACTTGCCCTCCGTATTCCTAATTGGGGGAGAAGAAAAATGTGCACTTATTAACGGGGTGAGGTGTAAGGGCACCGGTACTTTAGAATAAGAAACGCCATCATCGAGAAGCTCCATCCCTTTTTCAATTTCCTTTACATTAATTTGAATCAACCATTCAAATATATCAGATAAAAAGGCTCAATTCTTCACTTATCATTTAACAATAGCTTCCTATAAAAGATATAGTGTAAAAATGAGCTGGAATAGATTATTAATTTGGATGAAATTTGATATAATGGTCACCCCACCAATTGAGATTATTTGTATATAGGGATTCTATTTAATATTGGATGAGAATCAAAAAGTAACAAAATTTGTAACTGGATGAAGTTTAATTCTGTTTTTTAATTTTATACAAAAAAAAACAAATTATGCATTTACTTTGCAATATAGAATTCATGTATTATAAAAGCTTAAGTAATTATATCCTCAGTCCTACTACATTTTGTTGGTTTGTCGATAAGTATAAATTATTTGTAATGCAGAACATTTTATATATTTCATGTTTTGTAATAATGTATATATTACCAAATATTAGTGAGTCAAATTTCAAATCAGTGCAACGCATAGATTTTCAACCAGTTAAGACTATATTGATCAATCTTCTTTTTATCGAAGCACTTGACATTACTCAAATACATTTTTCAAGAAATCATTTTCAAGGGAGAAAGTTACTTTCTTAAATTTCCGAAAATGAGCTACAAATTTTTTTCTTTTATATACAACGGAAAAATTTTGAACGTTCTTTTACCTAATGGACTCACAATAAGGTGTCAAATTTGGTTGTCGACATTTTGAATTCTAGTGCATAGGTTCACAGTCATAGTTGTGGCCATCAAGGTCCTATGTTTGGACCCCGGGTCAGATTGTATATATCGGGGTCCCAAGTTCTGGCTCGTTGGAACCGTAACAATAGCTATTTGATTGCTGCTTGTGAACAACCCGGGATCCGGGAAGCCAGGATGTCAATGGCGGAGGAGATCAAGGCAAACTTCGGAAAAGGATTTTCGGTATATGTAAAGGTGTAAATCGTTCATCTGAGGTTCATTTCCCTTAAGCGTGGCTAGACAATGTAAAATTAGGGATATATTTTTCGGGCTATCTGAGCTTTGGCTAAGCAAACAGAAGAACCCGCCATTGTCGTTGTCATGATCTTCATCATCATCATCGTTGTCACAGACGAGAAAAAGAAAAGGAAAAGAGAAAAAAAAATCTTATCCAGATAAAATGGAAGGGACAAAATGAATATTTGCATTGTTACTTAAAAAGCCTTTAATTTTGAAAAGCTATAACTTAATGGAGTCAAGAAAATACAGAATGAACATAAATAATAATATTATGAAAGTTCAGCGAAATTTGTTTTAATCAAGGGAAAAAATGAGTTAGTCCATTCTCAGATAATACTCCTTGGCTATCCGGATGGAAAAATCAGAAATTGAAATGTAGACCAAAGTTCGGGGGTCAATTTTTTAAGTTTTCAAAGTTCGGAGGTTATTGCACAATGTTGCCAAAGTTTAGGGGAGTTTGAGCAATTATCCCTAAAAAGAAATCGAATCCATTGAATTATATGATGGCCAAAACAGGAAGTATAAGTTAACTTCTCTACCTTTTCCCCCTTTCAGCACGATTTTTCCCCTCGCTGGCCTTTTTAAATCAAAAAAAAAAAAAAAAAAAAGAAAAAAAAGAAAAATAATTAATTCTTTTAAATCTACGTTAACGTCAACCATGTCACATTAGATGATTGTTGTTAACTAGATTATCGTGTTAACAATTTCTAGCCAAAATTAACCAAAATTACTACATTCATAATTCGTTAAGAAATTTATGACTATATTAATAAATCCTCGAAAATGTTTAAGACTAAATTGAAACAATCAAAAGATTTAAAACCAAATTAACAAATTGTCGAAAAGTTTAGAATTAATTTAGCACCATCGAAAAGTTTAAGATTGAAATGACAGTCGTATAATAGGTTTAGGACATTTTTGACATTTTTGTCACAATCGAGTGTTTAAGCTTGAGTTGGATCTTACTTGCTTTGGTGTTTTTTTTTTTCTGCGGTGCAAGTCTTTGTGCTTATCTCAAACGTAGGAAATTGGAAGACATAATTGAAGCTTGAAAGTTCATAGTTAAAAAAATAGATTAGTGATCATTTAAACGAAAAAAAAAAAAACAGATGTGCTAATAAGAGAGGGGAAAATTATTTAAAAGTTTTAAATCTATTGAATTTGTGTTAATTTAGTCATAATCCTGATAATTGTATCGATTAAGTATTAAATCTTTTAATGATTTGTCAATGTAGTTAATTCAGCTAATTTTGGCCAAAAATTGCTAACATAGACACTAATAGTCCTATGTAACACGATCGGCGCCGACATGTTGACAAATTTTATAAATTTTTAATTATTTTTTCTGAATTTTTTCCTTTTATTTTCATTTTTTAATTGTGTCCGTGAGTAAGCAAGGGCATGTGAGCCCTCATCGACTGTTGGCAAGGCTCGTGACCCTTGTCTTGTCGAGCCATCACAAGATCTAGTGATGACAATCCTCACCCAAGCCGTAAGATTTGAGCCCTCACCAAATCTAACGAGAGAAATCTTCCCTAGCAAGGGCAATCGTCACCCATGATGTAAGGTCGAGCACTAGTCAAATTTGTCAAGGGCCCCGTAGCCAAGTGAGGGCCACCCTTGCTGGATTTAGCGAGAGTCATGACCCTCATCAAAAAATTGGAAAAAAAACATTAAAAATATTAAAAATTGTAAAATTTATCTACGTTAGTATTGGTTGTGCTAATAAGACGACTTGCATTCATATTGACGATTTCCAATCAAAATTAACCGGACGAAATACATTGACAAATTGTCAAAAGTTTTAGAATTCAATTAGTGCAATTTAAAGTTTAGAAATGAATTGCCCAAGTGCAAAAGGTTTAATACTTTTTTTTGATACTTTTCATAATAAGAGAGTATTCAACAAAAAGGAGAGAAAGATTTTAGGGTTTGTTTAGTACGAGATAATCGGTCCACTAATTTTGCCTACATCTTCTTTAAAAAGAGAGGAGTTAGGGTTACGATGTGTTCCAAACTATTATCCCATTCAAATGTGATCTAGAAGCGGCTGGCCTACCACTTTTCTTTTAAATAAGATGACGACTTCCTCGAAGAAGATGCAAACTGTTATAATATAAGTTCCAATAAAACATACTTACATAAATAAATAAAAATATTTATATATGTCTAAAAGTGAATCGGCACTCTATCAGGTGGTACTATGTGAAATAGTTGTTTTAGCAGATTCATCCTCTAAACCCTAAACAAAACAAAAAGAAAATTTGAAAGTCACAATTAAATATGACCTAAACTGCAAATGGATGCTAATCCTGTGGAGTCCCTTGGTAGCGTTCTGGCTAGACGTCACCAGAAAAATACCTCTTTTAATCGATTTCAATTGGAATTAATAAGCTATTTTTTTAATATATATACAGCTTGTATTTTATGCACACATTATTTTTTTTTTGGGGGGGGGGGATCCGTATGTACACATTAATTAAATCGGTGGGAAATGACTCCTCAGATCCAACAATCATGAAAAAGAGCTTCCCCATTAAAAATAATAACAATAACAATAATTAAATAAAAACTTCTTAAGTTATCTTCTGCTTCGGCATCACGAGGACGATGACGTGAAGCCTTTTGTGCTCGTGAAAAACATTCATTATTTTAGGAAAATGCATTTAAAAAGATGAGAAAATATAGAAATTAAGATCAACATATAAACCCCACTTCACTTCACATGCAAGTTATCGAAAATGGGGCACAGCAATTATTGCAACCTTTTCTATTGCAACCTTTTCAACTCTCATTTTTCCAATGCTACAAGTTAACTGAGAAGTCGCACATGGAACATACGCTTTGTGCTACCTTATTCTCGTGTCCAAACCTTATTTCGCCTCCAAAAAATCCAGATATCCTTCCAACTCCATAGATGGATACAATGGCAGAAAAGTTGTCCAAAAAATCTGAAATTCATTATACGTTGGCCAATTCAATTCTAAATTTTTCAATTTTTTCAATTTAGTTTGGGACCTTTTAATGATTTTCCATTCGAAAATTGTCAACGTGGCACAAAATGTCCAATGATGATCAGATCGCTAAGACAAAATTGATTAAAATTAGTTGAATGGACTACATTAGAAGAATGTCAAAAGATTTAAGACAAAATTGATTAAATTGAAAATTTTAGAACAATTCTCCCTTATAATGGTGAATCTAATTATTATTTGAATAGCATAGTCGTTAGATTGAATTGATTTGCCCGGGATTTTAGTAATAACCACTCATGCAACATCCTACTTGATCAAACAATTGAATTTGATAATTGAGTCCAATCAGGTATGATTGGTCTTGATAATGTAGGCCTGATGATAGAAGTAATCTTGAACATGCAAGCCTAATAACTGAAGTAATCTTTGGGGAAATTTATCAAAAAAAATACTAAATATATTATGCTTGTACCAATTGAATCCTAAATATTTTAATTATGCTAATTGAGTAATAAAAATTTTCACATTTTTCTTATTAAGTCTATCATGCTAATTTTAATTAGAAATCATTGACATGGATAATTCTAAAATCTGCATTTTTATTTTTTTCTTTCTTTATTTTCCTTTTTTTCCTACCAAGTCTAGCAAGGATCGCTAGCCATGAAGCCATCATTAGTCATGAAGCCATCGCCGATTTTTTTTTCGATCTAGATAGAGTAGTTATAAATAGATAGTGCTCTTATACAAAACAAATAAAACTTTTTCGCTTTCACCTGCCTTTGGATGAATTTTTTATAACGAAGAAAAGGAATTCAAACAAAATAAAAAAAAAATTCGCATTTTTTTATTTCTTCGGATTCAAAATTCGAATTTTTAGCGAGGGCCGCAACCCTTGCCTACAACTGGCAAGGGCAAGACCCAATTTCCAACCCTCACAAAGCTTGGAAGGAAAAGAAATGGAAAAGAAAGAAAGTAAAAAATATATAATTCATAATTTTTTCAAAAATTTTATGAAAATTATCTACGTTAATGCAGACTGTGTCATATAGGATGATTAGCGTCCATGTTAGTAATTTCTGACTAAATTTGGGCAAGTTTACTTAATTGACAAACCATAAAAAAAAAGTTTAGAACTTAATTGGTACAATTGAAAATTTTAGAACTGAATTAATAAAACTGCACTAGGTTTAGAACTTATTTGCTAATTTTTCTTAATCTCTCCATCATGTTAGCCGTAAGTTAGGGTTTGAGATTCATTGACTCGGACTTTGAGAATCTAGGAATTACTGTCAAGTACGTCTATCTTGAGAACGATTCTGCACAGCCATCTTCTAGGGGGATGACTATGAGATTCTTGAATTTCTTTTTCCTCCGGCTGATCATAGATGTCACCTTGAGCATGGGGTCAGCAACTTTCTTTCAGAAGAGCCTTTCCTCTCAATGATCTATCTGGGGATACAGATTTGGCTGAATTAGCTTTAATATCATGCAGGGGAGGCTTTAACACGATCATATTTAAAAAAGACTCACATCTTCCAACCGCTGTGGGACCCACCCCAGAGGAACACATCAATTAGATATCTTATATTTCAAAAAAAGTAAAAGCTTGGGTTCCTTTCTGATTGATTGAGGTTGATGTAGAGATTAGGTAATGTCTCCACCGGCAGTGCGACTTCCCAAGGGAAGTCACGGACCTTGATCAAAATCTGGGGTGGGTTCATTTTTATCATCTCCTGCTATGGTTGCTTTCATATTAGCTTATAGGTAATATCTATCATGGTCAACTTTTATCATATTGAACAAGTATTTTCCATAAATGACGAAGTTAATAGATGATAGGCATTGACGATTCTATAATTTTATTTAGAAAAGAATGGATCTTTCTTTTTTCCGAGTAGGTAAACTTTTGAAAGAATTGGTAAAGTGGAAAAAAAAAATAATAACCGTTAGCTACAAAAATTACCAACCACCTGATTTTCAGTTAACTCACCAACAACTTTTATGAAATTATCAACTCTTTTTAAAGCTTGCAATTACCAAGTTTTCTCTTTTTTTTATCCACTTTTACTTGTCTTTCTTCCTAACACCTTAAAATTATCAACTCTTATATGAATTTATGGGTTTATATTTGAATGACTTACAAACTTTTTGTCCAATTAAAGTTCCCAATAGTTTTGAATTACGAACATTCATTTAAATTACTTACCAATATTTCTATGACCTTTTTTTAGTTTGTCAACTTTTGTTATCATAAGCCACTTTAAATTTGTTTTTCCTACAAATGACTTAAATTCAGTAACTCCTATATGAGATTTTTAACCTTTATATATGCAACTTACCTACTTTTCTCTCATTAAATTACTATTTAGTTTGGATTTACGAATTTATTCCAATTGCTTACCAACATCTATTCATTTGGCTCTTTTGTAGAAAATCCTCAATTTTCTGATTGAGTTACCGAGTTTTATTCATCTTACTTACGATCCCATTAAAGTTACCAACTCTTTTAAGAAATTATCAATCTTAATTAGAATGATTACCAATTATTTCCAATTTCTTTACCAACTAATTTTGCATTACAAACCTCATTTAAGTCAATCACCGACGTTCATTCTTCAACTTTTATTTTACCTTTTTTTACTAAAGCCTTGAATTTACCAACTATTATATTTAAATATCAATCTTTCCGTGTGGCTTTATAATTTTTTCTCCAATTAAATTATCAACTATTATTGGGTCGACAACTTCTTCTTCTTTTCTTTTGAGTTGTTTACCAATGTTTAGTCAATTTTTTTCCTTAACTTATCAGTTTTTCTATTCAGTTATCACTTTTATTTGTCCCGTTTATCAATCCTCTTCTTTACGATTATATTACCAACACCATTTGAAACTTTTTGAAATGAAAAATTTTCATAATACATATGTAGTCTTGGACAACCCCCCCCCCCCTTCCAAAAAATCCTACTAATTAAATGGGGTTCAGAATTTAAGTTTAGTGATTCTACATGTGGGTTGTTAAGAACAACCCAAGTTTTTTTTTTTTTTGGGGGGGGGGTCCAAAAAGAACAACCTAAGATTAGTCAACAAAATAAATGGGCAGACAAAAATGTCGCATATGAACAATATGCAAATAGACCAACTTCACGTGGATTCATCGCAAAAAAGACTTTTTGTTTTGCAAAGTTGTCCTATTACGACACTCCATCGTTTTCTTTTTCCCCAAATTCCTGTGGGTGCTTATGGTGCTCGAGAAAGAGACGTCTTGGTGCTGCTCTTGCCCCCACGACAGCGGCCGATTTTGGATAACATAATCAGAGGATCTTTTTTGGCGTCATCGATTTGATCTTTTGATTTGCCATGCCTTCTGTGTTTTGTCTTGATTTTAACTCTTCCCTTGGCGGCTTCCTCGGCTCATAACTTCGTGGAGTTGGCTTGGTGATTGATCCGGACATCATCATTTTACGCGACACATCGTTAGGTCAGTAATTTTTTATGAAAATTAACTAGAAAAATTACATTAAAATTCTATGTGAGAAATTTACGATTAAGTCAATATCAATACAATAAATTTATGACTAATTGGACAATTTTCCCTTCGTCTTTCACAATCTCATTTGTTCAAGCCATGTCACGAGTTCATCTCTGAATGATTTGCGCTCTTAAGTGTTATCACCTCATTCGGAGAGATGATGCCGGTCGAGTTGTAAAGATCGCTCGATACTTATCTATTCTTGCACGTTACGCGTGATCGGGGAATTAAGCGTGATTCGCCTCTCATGTTAAACCTAATTAGCACCACGTCTCTCTTTTGATTATATTTCTTTTGGCCATAACACTACGCAAAACCATTGAAAAGTTCCCACCTTGTTTCTTGAAATTTGTATTTTTGGCGAAACCCTTTTGAGGACCGACATGGAAAACGTGGGTGATCAACGAGGTTGTGACTCGGACGGTCAGACAAAACGGTTCCTTTGAATCTTGAGCAGCTGGAGCAGGAAGAACGATCCGATCATCCCAACCCCACCCCCCACCAAAAAAAAAAAAAAATTCGACATGAACTCCAACCCAAAAAGTACACATCTTTTTGCACTATGATTTCATCGTCAAGGAGAAGCTGTTGATCTGACAAAAAAAAACAATTAATACCCTTTCGGTTCAACATGCAATGAATCTTTGTTTCAAGACAAGTAACAAGGGATATTCATTATTCGTCGCGGCCTAAAGTCTATACACATCTTTTCCCTATACAGGGACCTTCGATGACATCTTCGGTGTTGCCATCACAATGCGCCAAATAGTGACCCGCAAACTTTGATTTAGCGTTCAACCCGATCCTTTGAATTTTTCCCGGGCCTAATTTCAACTTTGGGCAAATTTTTCACCTTGCCAAGAAGATTTTTTGCCCTTGATTCTGTTCGTTGGGTTCAGTTTTTTTGTGCATAATACATGGCCTCATAATGGTGATAATGCTTGGCTGTTCCAACCACCCTGTTTTTCGCTTAGCCTAAGATAATCATTGGAGATCTTGAGATTTCTCTAGGAAAAAATTTAATCAGAAAAACAGATCATTTTCTTTGGAAAATTCTTCCTAGCCTGCTGCTGAAGGTTAGAAAGTCCTTCAAAAATCTTAGGGGGGAGGGGGGGGGCCAACTGGTTTAAGATATGCGGGACTGACAAGAAAGGATGATTGAGAAACTTTGATTTTTTTTTTTAAGTATTTTCTTCTTCAAGAGAATCGGGGATTACTGGTCAGCCGTAGATGCTCCCTTCCCTATAATAATTTTCCAATAAGACTTGACAGAGACAAAAGGGAAAACTGCCCCACTTGCGAGAGAAAATGCCACCCTACAGTTCCTCTGTTTTGCCCACCCAACTTCTCTCTCTCTCTCTCTCCCTCGGGCTCTGTCATAGACAACACATGTAAAGCTCCGGCTCTTCCCCTTCTTCACTCTGTTTTCCGCTGTGCCACTTGAAATTTGATTGGGTTTCGATGAGATCAGTGATCTCCAATGCATGAGTGCAACCATTGAAGAGGTTTTCGGCTTCTGGGTATTGCTGAATCTTTGATATGTGGGTGACGAGACCGAGAAGAACGACGGTGGCGGCGACGACCTGAAAGAGGTCGCGGGGACATGATCTTGAAGCTGAAGCTAGCTTGCTGCGGAGGAGGAGGTGGAGGGTTTTGTCGCTTTCTGGGATGAGAGCGGAAAGATTTGACCTTTGCCGGGACATACTTCGTCTTCCTCGTTTCTTGATTTCTCTCCCTATGCAGAAGGTCAATATGGTAATGGACATAGTGATCTCGGTGGCGCTGCTGCTCGTGGGGATCGCTGTGCTGTTCGTGATACATTTGTGCATAGTCGGGAGGCTGTTTAGAGATGGGTATCAGAATGGGGTCTTGGTCCAGAGGGTCGATGCACCGACCGTGACCATCTCGATTGAGGATCTGGACAACCTGCCTTGCTTTGATTACGCGGGAGGGACGGGTGACAGAGGGAGTAATAACGGGCCCGTGGACTGCGCAGTTTGCCTGGAGAGCTTCAAGGCTGGCGAGAAATGCAGGTCGCTGCCCAATTGCAACCACAGCTTCCACGCTCAGTGCATTGACTCTTGGCTCCTGAAGACACCCATCTGCCCCATCTGTCGGACTCATGTCGTCGTCCGTTCGAGGAGTTTCAAGAACTTGGTTGAGGAAACCAGCGCGCCGGGCGATGTCACGATTGAATTGACATGAGAAAGCAAGAGAGGATCACGGTATCGCTGCTGCAAATTGATGGGTCCCCAGTGTTTCCTGGGTGGCCAGGTGCTCGAGCTCTGCTGGCTTACTCGTTTACTGTAATCATTGCTCGTTTTGCCTTTAGGCCTGATGATTATTTTCAGAGGCCGAGTTCTTTTCATTTGAAGAAATTTTAGGCAAACGCAAAATTTTGTCGGTCATTATCTGTAAAAAGAAAAGGTTACACAGTTATTCTTCTGAGCGAAGGGGCCATGAGAGGAAGGCGATGGTGTCGACCGTCGAGTTCTACACCTGTTTTTGGTAATATGGTGACGGCGCCGATGCGCAGCGGCAGAACATGTAAAAACCAGCCTGGGCCTGGTGGGTTAGGAAACAGAGGTGGTGTTCAGTTGTGCATATTGTCATCTAGGCCTTCTTTTGTTTCCTTCTCCTCTTCTTCTTATAAATACACGAGTTGTAGCTTGTTCTTGCACTTTCTTTGGAGACATTGCACTGTTCCATTCCCAATGTTCTTTGGCCTCGTTGTGTACCTTTTAGTTTTAGGAAAACGGTTTCTTTGAACACGACAGGCTCATGAGACTTCGTCCAGAACTGATACATCAAGGAGGCCTGGACAAGAAGTATCCCAAAGTGTTCAAGAAAACTATTTCGAGTTTTCCTTGAACACGACAGGCTCGTGAGACTTCGTCCAGAACTGATACATTAAGGAGGCCTGGACAAAAAGTATCCCAAAGTGTTCAAGAAAACTATTTCGAAATGATCGGCCAATCGCAGACACGACATCCAAACTTTAGGAGGCAAGAACGCATTTTAAATGACGAGATAACAAAGTTTTAGAACAAACTAGGATTGGACCATACATCTTTATTCCCAACGGAATTTGAGGGCGAGGGCCTTTGGTCCAGCGGCGAGATGTTAGGAAGGTTGCCCATGGTACCTAATTATTCCTAGTATGTAGTTGTACCCGAAGTCACTCTTACAAGGCAGCAAAAATACAGTTACGAAACAAACGCGATGCAACCAAAAAGTACCCAACAGAATGCAGAAGCAAATTCGCACGCGGAGTTTCATGTCACATCATCCCAAGTGTCATCAGCCAACGAGACAACCAATCAGGCGACCTCATGATCCATAACCGCATATGATGTTATTCCCAATCCAGTGCATGCAAAAATCTCAGAGGAATCAGCAAAGGCCTGCAGATCTCTGCACCAACGAGAACATGCAACTCCATGTAGACCTCCTTAATCTGCCATTTTCTTGTGCGGGCAGTTCATATCAATCATTGCTTGATTGCGCACATGCACAAACGCAGACAAACAGATGGGCAAAATCTATGCCCCTAATTGATTAATCACTACACTGCAGGCCAAGCACTCTGTCAGTGACAAATTAAGAGGAGTCAGCAGCAGCAAATTTTTATGAAATAGCAGAACATCTCTCTAGTATTCTGACAGACTGGCCCATCATAGCTTTATGATTTCACGCCAATTTAGAAGCCCGGAAAGTCGAAGATAGACAAACGCCACTCGAAATTATATTGCTATAGACCCACTGACTAGAATCTGAACTCGTGCGCTATTGATTGCTTCTCAAATCATCACCAGAGACAGAGTATTGAGTTCTCTAGCGGTACAATTGTCATTTCAAGCAAAGCACGGCTCGAAGCCAAATCCTGTTCACAATTCCATTTCTTCAAACTCAGGAGTTCGCTAATATTCTCATAAAGGAGAAAAGAAAGAAAAGGCCAGGAATTATCCATCAAGTTCAGAAGGCGAAATGTGAGGAAGCAAGCATATTTCTCCAAATCTGTCTCAGCTCTTCTCAGCATTGCTTTCAAGCTCCCTCCTCAACTGCAGTGAAAAATCGTCATTGACATCATCGTCATCCCAGTCATCTTCCCACTGCTGAGTCACATCGTTCCCTTCTTCTTTATCCTCCCATTCTGTCAAATATTTTGGGAACAAAACACAATTTAAGAATTGAAAGGTGGACATCAAGATCAGCTAAAGAGGACCAGAAGAAAAGACAAATCATAGGGATTGAATAGAAGCTGATAGCAATAGAACATCAGAAAGATGATAAGCTATTTGAACAGTAATTAAATGGGGAGCCAAAACGACTGGCAAGAATCCACAGTTAGAAAGAGGCAGAAGCAGACCACGAATAGGTTCCTAAAATATTTTAGTATCTTCCCTCAAAACAAGCACAAATGAATCTGGTCAATCCTACAACATCAAATAAGCATTTGTATCTGGATGAAAAGACCACCATGAGAAAAAAATTGCCCTCATCAGTTTAGTAACCCCAGTGTTCTTGAATCACAATACTACAATGGCCTGTCCTACTAGAGATAACATGAGATCCTCAAAGCCGGTGATTTTCTGTAATACTCCCAGCAGAACGTTGAGAATGTCTCCATGGCCTAAAACTTTAAACAACAGCGTGCAATTGATTGATCGAGCATGCAAGACATAGCTAGTCTCCCAAGATAGAGACGCGATTGTTCTCGATGGCTGATACCCGACCCAATATGAACAGACAATCAAAAGGAGTTCGTATCTGAAAGGGGTTCAACATCCTATGATAACAGCTAGGCATTTCACCAATGAAATTCTCAACCCTCATCCTTCAGAAGCTCACCATCTGCGCTAAACCTACAAAGTCACCACCTTGCGGCCATTCTCTATAGCTGAACTGCGAAAGAACTAAAACCCCCCTCAATCCGAGTTCAGACAACCATCGCCATCGAATCAACCTTCCCATCTCTCGCGCACGGAACATAGTTTCGACAAAACGCAAAGAGGGTTTCGCCGAGAAAGCAAGTACCTTCGTTGATTTCGAACTCCTCGAACTCGTCGTCGTCTTCGAACAGATCCATCTTCGCCTCCTCCGTCGCGGGCTTCGTCTCGGTCGCCATTACAGAAGAGATCAGAACTCCTCGACAAGAACCTGCGAAAAAGAACAGATTTTTGCAAACTTCAAGCGCGCAAATTAGGTCAAAGGAAAACCGACAAACGGAATCCTCGAAAGGGAAGATCCGGTTTCGGAGCGGAACCAGAAGGCGCCGACCGACGGACCGACACGACAACCGATCGAGAGATGATGAACTGTACGGAGAGAAGATATCGCCATGCTTACCTCCTTGGACGAATGCTCAAGCAAACTCCAACCAGCACGCTTCACAGAAAGTGAGAGGGAGGGAGAGAGAGATCGACGTTTCTAGAGCAGTGGAGAGCCCTCTTTTCAAAGCCCATTGGGCCTGCGGAGATCGGCCACTCGGCCCAAGAAGAGAGGCTTGGCTTGGCTTGGCCCTCAAGCAAATCAAAAGCAGAAATTGGCAAAAGACTGAAACTACGAGGGGAAGAGGGAAAAAAATTTGAATCCCAGGTAGAATTAAGCCACCATTAAGACAATGACGACAAAAAAAACAGACGAGCAATCCGCGAAACCCAAATTGTTTTTTCGCAAAATTTTGATTTCTATTTGCTTATATGCTTTTATATCTCGCGAATTATATATATTAATTGTGCAGATTAGCATTCGGTTACTTGAAACAATTCATGCGAGTATTGAAAGGCCGAATATATCAAAAGTTTATGTACTTTAAATTGGGGGCATTTCAAGCTAATTCTTTCTGTTGTCTGACTTTATTACAACATCATCTCTTTATACAATCACAGACTAACTAAACAAACAAATTGGGGGCATTTCAAACCCTTTATTCTGCAAGCAAAAATTGAAGGCTAGCTCCTGCAAAAACTGAGCCAGTGTCCTTTTGATCTTGCACTTTCAACACAGTAAAAATCATATCTATTCACATGGGCTTTTCTCTAGATCGCCGTCCGTCCAGGGGAAGGCGGCGGTGGCGGCGGTGGCGGGGGAGCGCAAGCGCAAATCACGAGAGCCAAGGTCTGTTCCCCTCATTGGAGGAGTTGAGCAACATCTTGAGGAGCGACCGCGCCTTCTTGCTCGCGTGGGAGGTCCCGTCGGTGAGGAGCGAATAGAGGGCCGCCATGAGCGAAGAGTCCCTGGCCAGCACTTCGATCACGTCCTTCCCTCCGTGGCGGCACAGGGACAGCAGGATCGAGACGCTGTATTCCTTCCCGGCTTTGGAAGCCGAGGACCGCAGGAACCCGACAATCAGAGGCAGAACTGGAGTCTGTAGGATCGTGGTGGCGCCATCGGCATTATCGGCTAGAGACGCGAGAACTGCCAGTGAATCGACTATAAGTTCATCCTTCTCCGAGGAAGCGAGAATGTTGGCCAGCAATGGAATAGTTCCCGCCGCAATGACTCGACACTGGTTCCCGGGATAGAGAAGCAGCCCGAAGATCGCGACCACCGCGTTCTGTTTCCCGCAAGACTTTCCATTTCTGATGAGGTCCACGAGAGCCGGGACGGCGCCCGGCGTCTCCCCGATCAATTTCCGGTACCCCTTCACCGAAGAAAGGTAAAACATCGTCGCGGCGGCAATCTGCCTCGCTTCCAAGCTCGACCCTTTCTTCAGAACCGACAGGATCGGGCTCAGTCCGCCGCAATCAACTATTACCCTTTTGCCACTAGTATGCTTCGCGAGCTTCAATAGAGCCGCGATCGCATTCTCCTGAGTAGCTGCGTCGGGAGAAGACAAGAGGCCTAGCAGCGGCAACACCGTGCCGGCTTCAATCAGGCACGTCCTGTTGAAGATATTCGACTTCGCGAGCAGACGGATCTCGTAAGCAGCCTTGTTCTTCTGCTCGGCCGTCCCGAAAACCAGCCTCCTCGCGAGAATCCTCGAGAGCTTTCTCGTCGCCTCCGCAGCCACCGTGCTTCCCGGAACAATAGTCCTTGTGATGTCGCTACTCCTCCTCCCTGAATTGGCGAGCGAGATCCCGTTGTCGGCACAGAACTGTTTTATAAGCTTCCTCAGAGTCGAATTCGGCACTAGCTCGGTGCTCGCGAGCCTCTCTCCTGTTTTCGGGCAGGTAACATTCCCGGCCTTGAGCCATCGCTGGATCGAGGAGCGATCGTAGGTCTGTCCGGTGGAGACGGTCACCGGGTCGGTCATCAGCTCGAGCGAGATCGGGCACCGGAAATCCTCCGGGTTCAGGGAACTGAGAGTCTCCAAGCTCTGTGCATCAGCTGTCTGCTGGGAGCTTCCGTGATCCAGAACTTCAAACAGAACCACTCTGCAGTAGCTCATGAATGCCACCAAGCTGCTCAGCGATGGAGCTTCTCTCTCGTTTCCGTCCGAGCACTCGGATTCGATCTCGCCCTCCAGGAACTTGATCTCCTTGTTGCAGTCGCTCCAGCTCCTGATCTCGAGATAATCGAGAACCCGCCCGATCACGCCTCGGTCCGGCTCGATCCCCTTCTCGAAGTAATTGAGCATCGACTGGACTTGCCTCATCGCGTACTCGTCCCGGCTGTCGAGCTCGAAGTTCGCCCGCCTCGCCTGCTTCGCCACCAGCTCGACCAATTCCTTCACCTCGCCGCCGGCGTCCACCGCGTCCAGGGGCAGAACGTCGAGCGCCGTGCCCACGGCCCGGACCAGCACCCGGAACTGCGAAGCCACGAACCGCGACCTCATCAGGATCCACACCCGGGCGCCCTCGCACGAGCAGTCCTCGAGCAGGAACCTGATCTTCTGGAACGCGGTGTGGAGCTCGGAGAAGCAGAGCACCGCCGCGGAGGCGGAGGAGCGGGCGAGGGCCGGCCCGCGCTCGCGGACGTCCTCGAAGAACTCGAGAAGGACCCGGACCTGCCGGACGGCCTCCCGCGCGTTCCGCCGCTGCGTCGCGAAGGGCCGCGACTGGAAGCCGCAGATGGCGCGGGAGAGGGCGATCAGGGAGTCGACGAGGACCGCCGGCTCGACGGTCTCGCAGGGGCGGACGGCCGGGAACGACAGGAACCGGCGGTCGGTGCCGGCGGCGCGGTCGGACTTCTGAATCATCGGAGCGACCGGAATTATCGAACTCTCGCCGGAATTTCTCTTCGCGGGGGAAGCTCAAAGTTCCGAACTTGAAAGATAACACAGAGTGTTTCGGTTATAAGAACGAGGAAGTGAGAGAGAGGGGGTGGACACGTGGCGCGAGGATGGGATCTGTCGTAAATGGATTTGGCGCGAAAGAACCCGGGACACGTGTATGGGACACGTGTATGGGACACGTGTATGGGACACGTGTCGTTCCGGGGTTGGGTAGATGATGTTTCTTGGATCCTGGTAAATTGTTTTTTTTCTTTTCTTTCGGGAGGGGAGATGATGATTACGATTACGATGCGAATTTTCTTTTATTTTAATTTTTCCTTTTTTGTTTATTTTCCCGCGTGTCGTGCGATGAGGGACTGTCCTGTCCGAAAGCTGATTTCTCGGCGGGGCCCGCCGAGACCGACCTGGACACGTGGACGAATGGCGTGATGACATGTTCCCTAAGTCAAGGGGGATGTCAGTCGGTCAGTGCATTGAAGGAGAAGTAAAATGCAGCTGTCGGTTTTCTTTCCTTTTCTTTTTTCTATTTTTTAAGGGAATCAGGTGGATTTTTCGGGATTTTTAAGGAACATGAAACGCGTGGTTATAAAATTACTTGATAATAATAATAATAATAATAATAATTGTGTGATTAATTTAGCTGAGCTTCATTTTCCGACAGCCTGGCTAAACGTAAATTGAGAGAGCGAGAGAGGGTTGGCCGACATGAATTAAGATTGAAAATTGAAAATTTTTGGTTTTTCTCGAATATAAATAAAATATTCTAGATCATTGAAATTTCACGGATGCTCATGATGGAAACACGAACTGTGAAGTATTAGTAGAGACAGCCCTAGGTAGATGACAAGCTTGAATTTCTACTGATGAGGTTGGTGGAAACCAACAAAGACAATTGGAAGGGTGCCTAAATCTTGAAAGGATGAGAGTGACGTAAGAAATTAAAAATTGAAAATGTATGATTTTTCTTGTATATAAATAAAATATGCGCATTTTAGATCACTGAAATTTCGCAAACGCCAGTGATGGAGACTCAAACTATGAGTAGTAGCAAAGACGGCCTTAGGTAGATGACAAGCTCTAATTTATAGTAAGGAGGTTGGGGAAACCCAATGAAGACGACTCCAAGAGTGCCAAAATCTCGAATGGACGAGAGTGATGTAAGAAATTAAGAATTGAAAATGTATGAATTTTCTCGAATACAAATGAAATACTCTTATTTAAATTATTAAAATTTCAAGGTTGCCTAGTTTGGTGGAAACCGATGAAGACGACTCGAAGAGTGCCTAAACCTCAAGTGAATGAGAGTGATGCAAGAATTAGATATTGATGAAAAAACATATACTTGATTATAATATCGGATGTGGATTATGGACAAAGCAAGTTTGACTTAAATACGTGTTTGGACAAGGGAACACCTAGATCACAACGAATTTCCAAGATTTGGTGTATTGTCCAATCAATATTTGTTTTATAATAGGCAGAACAGAACGAATAAACTCGCATGATTTTGATGTTAAATATAGCCAAATTTTAGAGGGTACATACATTTGATTGAAAACTTCACAATAAAATAAAAATATTTCCATTAAAATCACTTTCCCCAAATATAAATTTTAGTTTTACTTTGTTTGGTGGTTTAGTGAAAATGAGTTATTCCTTATTAGAAAGGGAAGTTACTTTCCCAAAATATAAATTTCTTGTTTTCAATTTATGAAAAATGTCTTTACGTTATTCAAATACCAAGAAGTCGGAATACAGTTTCCAGAAAATAATTTTGCATCCATTTTTCTCATTTTGGTATGATGAATTCCAACTCCGGACAAAAGAGAAAACACAATACCGATCCCATCGACGTGATCTACATGTACAGAAAGACACGCGTCAGGAAAATCTTCACTAAACAAGCTACGATATTACTCGAGTGTTTCGCTCAGAACGTCTTCTGTTCCTATCTGATCTTCGCCGTATGGAGTCTCTTTCTCGACGAACCAGCTGCTGCTTACCTTTTGAAAGAGTTTGATTATCAAAGCGGGCACTGAAGATGTTCCGGTTTAGATGTGAACGCTCGACCGCGTGGAATCAATGCGAATCTAACCTGGGTTTTTCAGCAGTTCTTCGGACAGCAACAGGAGCTGAATTCGAAAAAAATGGAGAAAAGGGTTTTTTGAGGATGTGGTCGTTCGTGACTCGTGGGGGGAGACGAAGTCATCCGTGGCCGTGTCCTGATCCACAGGGATCGAGATCTTGATCGCCACAGCCACACCCACCACCACATAACGAAAAATTATTAATTAACTGACAAAAACCCAACAGCAGCCACGAGCTGCTCACGCTCGATTCAAGAAGCAAGCCCCGCAAGATTCTTCCCTCGAGCACGACGGCGACTGATGTGGAAAGGGACGGGCTTCGAACGTGGGCCAATCACGGACCGATCAGTGTCACGCGGTATCCCGGGTCGTTCGGCGAAACGAATGAGTTTCGTGGTTCGGCTGCGGCTCAAAGCGAGGGGGTTTTAAATATGTTGGTCAAGCTTTGCATGCTAATGAATGGCGAAAAGGACAGGTTTTTGTCGTCGACCCACCTAATGAAACTTGTCCATTCAGCAGATGGATGTAGTCACCGGTCGGTTCGGGAAGGTTCGGCATCTGATTTTGGTGGCAAATTAATGGGGGCCTCGGATTGGCCATTGAGCATTATATCAGTGTTTTTTGCAAAGAAAAGAAAAAAGAGAAAAATGTAATAAAATTATTAAAAATTTTGAAAGAAAATGATTTGGACTAAAATTTTAAAAGTCCTATCAAAATGCATTTCTATCCTGAAATAAAAACATTGGGTAATTATCAAACACTTCAAATTCTCAAAAATTATTTTCGGGAATAGAATAAGAAAAATCTAAGCAGAAATTGTTCCCAATAACAAAATGATTACCATTCGCACCATCGATATCCAGATTGGGTTTTTAGGACGGATACAGAACCCGGGCATGACAGAAAGAGATGAACAGATTGGACAGGGAATTAGCTACATATGGGCTCAAAAGGTCTTTAGAATACATACTTTCATCACTGAAAAAGAGGAGGAGAGAGCATCTACCTCAGAGACAGTTGCTACAATGCATGCACAATCTACAGTCTCTCACTTGGTGCTGCTGCCTCTGGTTTGAACAGTTCATTTGCTGGGCTTTCACAGCCAAGCCGGGTTCTTCAAGGGCGTAACCACGGCTTTGACTTGCAGGTAGTTGTTGAGGCTGTAGATCCCCTTCTCCTTCCTATCCCACTCATCTTGTAACCACCGAATGGAATTGCAGCGTCGAATACGTCGAAGCAGTTGATCCACACAGTCCCGACCCTCAATGCCCGTGATAGCGCGTTCGCTACGTCTATGCTCTTAGTGAAAACGCCCGCAGCCAGACCATAACGTGTGGTGTTGGCCCTCCGGACGACGTCGTCGAGGTCCCTGCTCAAGCGAATATTGAACTGAGAAAAAGACGGACAACTACAGGGCAGTTGTCTAATGAATGAGATGTCATTTCGCTGATTTGGAGAAAAAGAAAATCTTTATTTAAGCCTATAATAATCGTTGAATAGAAGCAATTTTCAGTGTTCATTCAACATGAAGGAGCAAGCCCCGCAATGTGTATATAGAAAGCTCTTCACTCACTTGAATTTCAATATTGACTGCACGGGGCCGAAGATCTCATCCTTGGCTATCAGCATATCATCCTGAATGACAAAAGTTCCGCATAGGGTTGCCATTTAGCTTAACACTTTACTGATGCACGAGGGAACCGGCAACTAAATGTCTGAGCTATACCTGGACATTCGAGAAAACTGTCGGCTGAACAAAGAAACCTTTGGAGCCTAATCTGTCTCCTCCACATTCAAGAGTCGCGTTGCTGTCTATGCCAGCTCTTATGTATCTAAGCACCTTCTGGAATTGCTCCACATCAATCTAGGAGATATGACACCACACGGTTATAACCACATCAGCCCAAAGCTCTAAGTACAAACTCTGACGTAATAATGACAGATTATATCGAAAGAGCAAAGCTGCAGCAAGCTTCGAGGTCATTTAGTAATTGAGAGGTTTGAAAAGGTTCGTACCTGAGGACCTTGTTCGATACCCTTCTTGAAAGGATCACCGACGCTACGTTTCAGTGCACGAGCTTTTGCCTTCTCTACGAACTCATCATACACTCGTTCATGTACATATGTACGAGACCCGGCACAGCAGCATTGTCCCTGTTTATAGATCCCTTCATTCATTCATCTGTGGCAACTTCATTTTCATCCCAAAAAACTGTCACAATACTAAGATCAGACTGACCTGATTAAAGAAAAGAGCAAAGTGCGCAAGCTCCACGGCTTTATCGACATCAGCATCCTCACAGACTATGAAAGGGGACTTGCCTCCTAGTTCCAATGTCACAGGCTTCAGATTGCTCCTTGCAGCCAATTCCAGGACAACCTTGCCAGTTTCGGTCGATCCAGTGAAGGCGAGCTGCATGGCAGAACACAAGTTTTTTGGCCTTAAAAGGCACATAAGGCCAAGTTCGGAATATTCATTTTAATTTGTCAAAATTATAAAATGATGCTAGCTGATGTGCCATCATGAAGCTTAGAGGAGCTGAAATTCTTTGATGAGAATCTTTTCAAGCCACGTTGCAGCTCTATATTTATCCAGTCCATCTAAAGCCGATTCACCACAGATTTAGCACCTCAACTTTATGAAGAGAGTAGACATAGGATATCAGAAAGAAATCACGATATCAGTATATCCATTAGGAGACAGAGGTGCTTTGCCTAAAAGCCGTCATGAAAGAATAGGCTGTCTTTCTCATCTAGAATCCTTTGATCACTTCCTTCTAAAGTATGATGCTTCCATTCGTGGACTGGGCAGTTTGTGAACATTCATGGGGATTAATAGAGAAGAAGGTTCGGATGCCCATGATATCCGATAAAAAGTAGGATGCTTTGCTTTAAAGCGGAATATTGTGAAAAGCATTATTTTTATGCTATCATTTGAAAGAGGAGGTTTGTTTTTCCTTTTTACTGCATTGCACAAGAATCCTGAAACATATTGTAGAAAAGAACGACTTGCATGTTGGAGATTATTGAGAGCTCCAGCATCACATGCACACTGCAGCATATCCTTTCCTCATATTTCTTCAAATTACAACACCTTAACTCATTATACTAAGGACTCATAAAATTGGCTTATTAGTTGAATTATCTCCATTCAGATTATCAAGCAATCCCAGATAGTAATTTGAGCTGATTGGTCTAATATACCTTGTCCACATTCATGTGGCTTGCAAGAGCCGCACCAGCTGTAGGACCGTAGCCAGAAACAACATTTAGAACACCAGGAGGAAGGCCAGCCTGTCACAAACGCCATCACTTCAGTAAAGTAAGAAAGAACCTTGGCAAAACAGGGAACTCTTGACCTGCAGATACACCGACTGCTCTAATATTTGAACTACAAAGACACACTGCACCAATAAACCATATCAGCTGAGAAAACTCATTTGCCGAGGATTACTCTAGCAGCTAAACTCAGACTTAGTCTGGACAAATATCAGAAGTGTCTCAAGATACCAGCTGTCGACTAAATCTTCTGTTTAGTCTGATAAAGAGTGGCAATGGCCATGCAGACCTCAGAGACTAATGAGTTGAAAACAGAAAAAGTTCCAAACAAAATGTATATGAAAGAATATTGAAATAGGCTCAGTCCAAGTCAGGACAAATTATGCCTGTGTCTTGAGAGAGAGAGAGAGAGAGAGAGAGAGAGAGAGACCTCATGGAAGAGTTTTGCAGCATATAGCGCCGTCAAAGGTGTTTGTTCTGCAGTCTTTAGGACAATCGTGTTACCGCATGCCAATGCGGGTCCAACTTTCCAAGCGAACATGATGAGAGGAAAGTTCCACGGGATGATCTGCCCCGCAACACCAATTGGTTCATGCAATGTTTGCACATGGTAATTTCCATCAGCCGGGACTGTCAACCCATGGATTTTATCGGCCCAACCTACGATATGAGAAAAAGAATCAGAAACATGGACAAGACAGGCTAGTCAAATGCTAATCACATAGAAAGAATGAATCATTCGTTACCAGCATAATACCGAAACAGACGTGCCAGCATCGGCAATTCAGATTTGGCAGACTGCTCATAAGGCTTTCCACAATTCCATGTCTCCAGAGCAGCAAGCTCATCATTATGCTTTTCAACCAAATCGGCAAAGCGCAGCAGTATCTTCGATCTTTCCTGGAGAGCGAGCACAGGTACATTATCAAAACATGGATGAACTCAAGATGTAATGACTGTTGGATATAATAGAAGGAAAATGGTGGCTATAATTTTTCAATCTCACATAAGGAGTCATCTTTGGCCATGGTCCTTCATCAAATGCCTTGCGAGCGGCCGCCACAGCGTGGTCAATATCTTCGGCATTGCCCTCAGCAACATGAGCAAGGACATCCCCAGTACGAGGATCATACGTCGGGAAAGTTCTTCCTGAGATAGAATCAACCTTCAGATCTTTATCAAAACTGCTACATGCAAGAATCCTATCTACGAACAACAAAACCAAGCAATTAAAGCTATCGCCATTATTTTCCAATTAGTGTTACTCACCTGACGCAGCATCCACAAAGTGCCCATTAATCAGATGCTGTGTGTAACTTATTTGGACGGGCGGCGAAATCAGCTCTTCGACTGCGGCCGCAGTGGTATACCTGCTGATGCTACTTCCCACGTCATGGTTCCTTCCTAAACATACAAAAGTACAAATAAGCAAGCAGAACTTATCACATGATGAATCCAGAGCAAAAAAAAAATGAATGCAGTGAAACTATTAAGGAGAGAGAACTGAAGCTAATCACTTTAAGTAATAATTAAATAAAGAGCAGGCAAAAGACGGGTACTGCTGAAAAAGAAACGAATGGTGGGCCGTACATGAACTTCTTAAGACAAAGCACAATTACCATATTTAAGATTCTCAGTAAACTTCAAATCCTTATCGGAACCCATCTCTACAAAGCGAAATCTCACAAATCTCCAGGCCAATTTAGGTCTGTGGGACCACTTATTACAGTTCTTTCTTCCATTTTACTTCGTCCCCAAATCAAGAAACAACATCAAGAACTACGAAGCCAGTGGAATCAAGACCTGACTCTCGTCATCAACCTCGGGCCATGCAGGGGAGAAAAAGAAGGAAAGAACTAGACAGTCATCGGTTCCAGAACTAAATTCCTACTGAACCCTTCCTTTGGAGGGTTAACTAGATCCAGTCCATGCAAAAAGGTGGTCACCTGAAGAGAGAAGCCGCGAAGCAGAGAGCGAGCGAGCGAGCAGGGAAGACAGTCTGCGAGCCGCCATAGCTCACTCCCCAGAAACAGAGTACAGTATCGGTTCCCTTATTCGGATATAGAAAGAGAAAAAGGAAAGGCTTTTTTCCTTATTACAGGGAGGAAAGAGCATCCAACCACATCCGTTCTTATCTCATCTCGAGACCACCCCTTCTCGCCCCACTAGTCTGGGTTTGCCTTCGTCACCAGAGCACTCTGCATGAAAGTCCAAAAGAAAAAACGAAAAAAGAAAAAGAAAATACGAGTCAGAGACAAGAAACTTGGACAACGAAGAGATTCTCACGGTAGCTCTCCCTCTCCCTCTCTCTCTCTCTCTCTCTCTCTCTCTCTCTCCCTCTCCCTCTTTGAGTTTAGTGGACCGGGGCTTCGAAAGGTGGCGAGAGACAGGGACGGAGACAGGGACTGTCACTTTTTTCGCAAGAAAGCTCTCGTCTTTAAGATAGACACTACTAAATCTCGTCATTTACCGATCGAATGGCAGGAACGTCGAGCGATATCATCCACAATTCGAATCTACCCAACACTCCATTCCTCCGGAAATCACAGGCGACGGGAACAAAACGACGAGTGAACTTCCGGTGGGGCAGCACGGAGGTCCGGGAGTGATGAGCAAAATGGCTGGCTTGGGCGACGGGTGGTATGGGTCTCTTTCCTAAACATTTCCAAAGAGTCGACATAGTTAAACGTTATGATCAACTTGTCATGGCACGGGCCCCATGTACACAATAATTCGTAGCATAGCTCGTTCATTCTCCATTTCTCATTACTGGAGCCAGGTCGTCAGGGGGGGTTTTACTTTTTTATTCGCTGAAACAATTCTAAAATCAAGTTCTTTTCTTTTCGTTTACTTTTCTTCTTCTTCTTGCCAATCATTGAGGTCGGCGATGGCCTGAGACAAAGTCCAACGACTGAAGAAAGCCTCCCCAGTTCTTAGCGAGGCTTGACCTCACTAAGGGCCAGCAAGGCTACTTCAAGACCAACAAGATCACTTGCTAAGGAAGAAGGAGAGAATCTCATAAAATTATTAAAAAATTAAAAGAAATTGTACATCACAAAAAATTCAAAGCCATACTAATTGCTAGAACTTTGTACAGTTATTAAACGTTTTTAAATATTTAAAAATTTATTCATGAATAGATTAAAAAAATTATTTAGAAATTATTTTCGAAAATAAAATGATTACTAAATAGATTCTTAAAAAAATACGGAATCAGGTGAAGAAGATGCTCGAACGAGTACTGTCTTATGAATTTTTGTGGTTATAAATCGTGATAAGCCCTTTTGAGGGGGAGCCGAGCCACGCCTACCAAGCTATCACCATCTCTAGGAAATTGAAACGGGTGAGGGTCCACTTGAGTGCGACATTGGGAAAGTGACCTCGATGTGGCTTTAATTGCTTTTTGGATTGTATAATTTGCTCATTGAGCGGGAGGCAATTCATTGTGGACAAAGTAGACATTACATTCGAATATCGGTATCAACTTAAATATATTAACAAATAACACATGTCCATAAGCTAATTGCACGACTAAATACTTGCCCGTTAAGACCTCATTAGAAATCGACCTCATGAGAATCGTGAGAAAACTATCGATAAAGGCATATTATCGTTGTGTCTTTTTAGCTGAGTGATCAAGTATTCCCCACGGAGGCAGCATATTTTGCGTGACAATGTAAACCTTTGGAAACCGTGCCTGCCTCCACCCTATGAACGGAGCTTTACCAGGGTACATTGACGAGTCGGTTAAGGGATTAGTTTAATCAAACAGCTCAAATACCACTGTAGAAAAAGAGCAAATAGCAGCACATTTGAACGGTGGAAATAAGGGAATTAAATCATCCCTGCTTATCAAATGCCAATATCGTTCGTTACAATATTCCCTTGACTTTAGGCAACGGTCGTCTCTCCTCCTTTCATGTAGTTAATATACATTTATTTTAAAAGTAAATTTACTCATATAATATGCGAATCTTTGTATAATATAACCATAGAGATATTCCCAGCGAGTAACATCAAGCATGTTTAGCGATTCTCTTTTGAAATACGAAGAACTCCATATGCTAGAGGTTAGAACATTTACACAATTTGAGTAAACTCTTTTCGGGATACAGGAAGGACCAGCTGAGATCAGTAAACTCACTGCTTTTACCAGAGGATCTATGGCATCGCGAATTGCCACTTTGTAGGCAAGGACCCGACGAGGTGGGGTGGTTTCAGCTGTTGTGTGATACTAGTTAGCTTTCTCCGAGGTCTGCTGAGAAATCAGGCTCGTCGGGTTTAAACAATTTAGGCATCTTCATTTCTTGAGGATCCAGTAAAGAAACCTTTTGGTTGGCCCCTCTTTTCGTGTTAGCAGCAAATTTGGAAGCCAGTATTGTAGCTCCGAGGTGTTGAGTGCCGGTTGCATCGTCGGTCAACTGACTCAACTCCTCATTGCCGTCAGAATTCTCCTGCCCATACTCACTGTCCTGGTCCGCTCCATTCATGTAATAGGCATCCTCGTATCTGGCCAACTCCATCACCATCTTTCTCTTCTTGAATCTTCTCCAAGCGACCTGGATATAGCACGCTCCCCAAGTCCTCCACTGGTGGGAGTAATACCTGAAAGCATTTTACATCACAATCAATCTCGGTTTACAAACTTTGGTACACGCAAGAACGTGAAAAAGTTTGTACATCTTCCAAGCAAGTGAATGATTTCTCCAGTCAGAATATGTCACCAAATAAATATGGATACCTGAAAGCATGTTGGAGTTTCTTGCTGTGGAGGCGCTTAAATTGGGTAGAGACAAACTTCAGGTCCTCAGCCCTCAGCGCAAATGCCTCCAGTTCGGTGAGGGTTTTAACTGTTCTAGTTGAGGATGGTAGGTTAAGGCTCGAAGTAGGCACCAACGCCCAAGTAAGCAGTTCCTCACCACAAAAGTCACCAGCTCCAAGGGTGATTGAGTTGAAGAATCCTACTCTTCCACCGTCTGTGGTGCTGCTCTCTACCTCACCCCTTATGATGAAAAGCATCTCACTCACTGGATCGCCCTCTCGGATGATGAATGTGTCTTTCGTATGCAAGGAAGAGACCAGGCGTTCACATATAGCATCTAAGAGCTGATGATCCATTTGTGCAAAGAAAGGGACCTAGATAGGAAAAAGAAAACAACTCAGATTTGCTCGAGTTTGTGTATGTCTTCAGAAGGATGAGAATAGATAAATAATTCCAAGCACCTAATAGTTTGTGATAAATAATACGTAGACAAGAAAATCCTAATGCTCACGCTACAAGGAAAGCTATACTTTTCTTTTTAAGACTGGTGGTTTCAGGTACTGCCTAATCACCAAGAAGACGGCAACCCTTGGTCTTACTGTGTTTCAACTTCAAAAGAGCTGTCATGCTTTAACTACGGCAACCCTTAGTCTTATTGTTTTTCAACTTTGAAATAGTTGACATGCTTTGACTACGCTAAGATTAAGCCTTGGTACGTACTTGGCCAGGAAAAAAAAAAACAAATATACACTTGATATCTATATCTGTTACCTACCGGATGCTATTTTAAATATCATTTGCATAAAGTTAATGTACTGGACTTGGTGCTACAATACAAAACATTCCAACAATATGATAAAAGTTCTGGCAAACCATGATAAAAACCTGACTTCAGATTATTTTTCTTCAAATAACTTATGCTTTCAAATGTTAAATGCAATAATTGAGATATCTTACACGGCGAACAAGCGCTAGACAAAGATGCCCTTGAATTTGGCGTCGAAGATCAAGAGGTAAGGATTTTAAAATGGTCTCCTCGTCAACACCTCTAGTGGCGATCCATTTGTACTGAACAAACCGGCGGACACGTTCTTGCAGTTCTGGAGGTAGTTGACGATGCCGCATCCACTCCTCTGTATCTCTCCGTTTGACTCTCCATTCTTCAAGTCTTACCGTCGAAGATTGCAAATATGTCTTTAGATAACAAAAGTTTTCCAACAGAGAGAGAACTGTAAGCAGTGGGAAAATCTCAATACTAACTAACATATGTCAATGATACTCTTGGAAACATGACTGCGACTGTTCAGCTACTGGTTAAATACCATGCTTCCCTCACTGGGCTACAAAGCTTTTCCATAACTCTCTGGAGCTTTTGAGAATAATTGGTGTCACAAGTTTTAAACAGCTACAGATAAAACTCCACTAGAGCACAGCACAGCAGCGAGAAAAATGATAAGCACATATTTACATACAAGATATTCTATAATGTCATATTGGAAAACCTCATCGACATTAGTCGTTAATAAGCACGACAGTGTGCCAGGCAAACGATCCTAGAAATACTCTCCTTTCAATTGGTATCTGCAATTTATATCTGGGGCTTCTCAGTTCTAGGAATGCCAAAGAGGAATATGCTAAACCACAGGTGGTTTCCATTAGAGAGGAAAGCTAATGGAAAAGGCTATAATCTATAGTTTGCACCTGCATGACAGCTCATCTGCTTAAGCAAATGTCGCCATGTACCAATTGCTAAGTCTATGACTCCAGAAAATGCCAAACACGAGAAGGTCAAACAAGAAGCAGGAGACTTGAAAGGCAGAAAAGATTAAAAAAAAAAAAATCCATGGTTCTGCCATGCTGGCACCACAATGAAAATGGTCCAACAGATTTAAAAACTAAAACTTGATGCACAGTTCCTCTGTTCTTCATCATGGCACAGAAAAGGTTTAGCAGCTTTGACCATGACATTACCAATGAAATATATAACAAATACAAGAAAGGCACAAACCTGCATGTTTCCAATGAAATGTGAGAAGAAAATCAAACCCGCAATGCAGACAAATATGGAGAATAAATTTTCACCGCTAAGAGTGGTAGTCATCAAATTCTGCCCATATGAACTGCCAGTGAGAAAAAAAATATGAGTACAAGAAAGGACCTGGCACATCACCTATTCTGCATTTGTGAAGACTGGGACTGAAAGTAAAAGCAGAACTGAACTTAATAGAGAAAAAAACAACAAGAAATAGAGGAAAAATTAACAAGAAAGACTGCAATACAATCTCCAGCGTATAGGCATTCCCTAGTACACTAGTTACGTGTGTGTGCATACATACCGAGAGAGAGAGAGAGAGAGAGAGAGAAAGAGCAATAATTGTGCATTGAGAGATTATTCAGATGGGTCCCAGTTCAAGTCAAGAAAACCTTCTTCTGAAATGCACAAACTAAATTGCATCCGTGTCATTCAAACCCATATAATATCGTTGGCCGAAAAAATCCTATATAAAATTCCCTTTACTGAAGTGATGAGCATTACTCAAACTGCATTGACATTACCCAGCACATTACACCTCAAAAGCTATAACTAAATCATCCCATGATAATCTGTTTATGAAGGTCAACACATAATCCACATCTAGCCATCCAATTATGTGAATTTTGTACAGCGAAACTGGCGATTGCATACCTCAAGTTCCGCAAGCCCCACCAAAGACAGTAGAAGTATTTCTCAATAAAATCTGCCGAAGCGACTTCATTTGTGAAAGCACTAGCAAATATTCCAAACTGAAGATGGTCGTCATCTTTGAAAGCATCACATTTGGCCAACACCAGAGTGGAATTCAACCACAACTTGCGTTGAGGATCATCTATGGTGGTACAATCAAAAAAATGCTGTCGACAGGGTGGAGAGCGGGCATTGTTCATTTCCTTCTGACATTCAATCCTCCAGCAAGAACTCAGCCTCTGAATGGACCATAAATACCATACCGATCCTATAACCTGTACCAGAGTCCGGGATAACTATGATCATAACTGTGATTACATGACAAGATCCAAAAGCAATAACGATCCATGCATCCACTTCTGCATTGAAATAACAGAAAGTAGCAAAAAAATGCTTACATGACTAGCTAGTGTGCAGAGAATGAGATTGTATGCTGCTCCTGTCCAAGCAGTCTTGGCTATCACTCCAGTTGTTCTCACAATCCGTCTATGTAGTGGGAAAATGAGGAAAAATCGAGGAAAATATTGAATGAGAACAATAAGAGAGACTGTGTGGTTGGCACGAATAGCTTGACGATTTTGTATTGCTGGGATAATGAACCAAATAAAGATCTGCCAAAGGGGAAAACATCAATGACCGTACATAGATACTTTAGAAAATCATTTTAGTTGCCTGTCTTGAGAATTGTGTAAGACGCAGTCAATAAGCAATTCAGCAGACAAAAATGTTAATTTGAAATTACAAAGGAAGATCCAAGTCTATAGAAGTAGAAAGACGTGTCATCAAACAAAACTCAGATGTGTGGCAATTCAGAGGCAAGACAAAGAAAATCTGGATGTACCATCTAGATACGCTTCATACTACTAACATCCTTAAACTTTTGAAACAATCAAGGTTCAAAGTGGGTTACTTCGTGCGATATCAAAACATAATTTCCATGTCCAAAGTAATAGTTTAGACTTTTGGAATATCTAGTTGCATACTCTTTGACACTGACAAAGGCGAATGTTCATCTTCATGCTGTGTAAAGCCCTAGTTACAACAACTCTTCCTTCTCATTGAACCGAGCGAAAAACCTCTGCTGAAGAGAACTTCATTCGTATTTCTTTCAAGCTCCCTTCTCAATCCGCATTTTACAGCCATACTCTAAATATCAGCTGCTCCAGCGACCTGTTCCCTCATTTTCTCACAAGTTTCATGAGAATTGCAACATTCCATTTCAACAATTCTTTATTTACGAAACCCTTCCGATGCTAATTACCGAATTAGGGGAAAAAAAAAAAGAAACAACTCGGGTGACGACCTAATGAACTTTTGCCGAAACATATCACTCCCCAGGCAAATGATTCGAACATTTCGAACCGAAACTTCCGTTCGAAATCAAGCTGACCTGGGGAAGTGGAAGCGTCGCGGCGAGATCGATGACGAAATCCGTCCTCAGGTACCGAATCGCAATCTCCCGCGCGTCCATGACCAGGTCGCCCCTCCCGAAGACCCGGGAGTTCGGGGCGACGAAGGCGGTCCGGAACTTGAGGACCATGTGCATCAGATAGAACAGGTCGGCGACGGTGCGGAGGAAGGTGATGATCGCCCCGTACCGGTAGTCGATCTCGACGCAGGCGGGCCCGCGGACGAGGGGGACGAAGAAGTAGAGCGGGTCGATGAAGAGGGCGATGAGGCAGGAGACGAGGAAGACGCGGTTCCATAGCGCGGCGAACTCGCTCCCGGGGTCAAGGGTCTGGTACCACCACGGGATCTTGCGGCGGAGGGAGAAGGACTTGGGGAACTGGCGGGGGAAGCGGTGGGACGCGGCGGCGGCGAAGTGGACGTGGCGGCGATGCATGGTGTTCTCCCATGGCGGCGACGGAGGCGACTGTGGATTTATTGGGTTTAGAGAGAGAGAGAGAGAGAGGAGGTAGAGAGATTTGCGCGGAGCCGGAGGAGTTGCAGGAGCGCGGGAAAGATGGATGAGGAAGAAGGAGAGCAGATTGAATGGAGCCGTTACTGATTGATTTGGGCCCGATGGGCCTCTTTTGGGCCCGTTGTTTGGGCCTCATTCCATGGCCTCAAGCGCACTCATCTCATGTGTTTTATGGAATCATAAAATTTGTAAGAAAGTGCAATTTTAATTCTAAAACTTTTTAAAAGTGTAATCGAGTCCTATAACCTATTAGGAAAGTAAAATCAACTCATATAACTTCCAAAAAATGCAATTAAATCATTAAAAATTTTCAAATTAGTCAAATTAAGTCATTCCTTTAATAGCACTTTTGAAAGTTTTAAAATTACATTACACTTTCTTGACAAATTTAGTACTCGATTGCACTTTTGTGATAAGTCTTAAAATGTAATTGTACTTTTTGAAAGTTTTAGGATTTAATTAAATTTTGATGACAAATTTTAGGACTTCTAATACATTCATCCTCTTTATATTTCTCTTAGACCAATCCTATGATTCACTTTTTGATCCGTCCCTATGTCGAGTTGTTCTAATATAGAACTAAGTTGTCACCCAAATGTATATATTGGTTTCGATTTTGTATGTGTAATTCAGTGATGTTGTTTCTTTTTTCGATTTGTGATTCAGTTAATTCATATCCCTTTCGCGATCCTCAAAACTTGTCAGGGAATTGTGTATTGTCCAAACTCTCTAACCTCGACCTTCACTTCATTCTCATCGCTATCAGCTCTTATTGAACCAAATAATTGCTACCTTTTTGCAAGACATTTCATCAACTAACGTAATTAATTAACTAAATCAGTTAATTGTCAAATAAATTAGTTAGCACATACCGCATGGCAATTTGACCCACGATCTTAAGTGGGATGAAAAAGGGGTTATAGTTTCTTCCATCTCTAATTGGGGGATCCTTCAATCACATCATTGATTGGTTCATTATGCATATAATTCACATGCAAACCTAGGGTTCATTTATTTCACGAAAAATATTTACCAAAATAACATTTTCTTGCACTTAGGAAAATGAGTCAATGGAAATGATTCTCCTATCAAAACTTAAATCCAAAAAAATGATTTTCTTTTTAAAAGAGCAAAAAAAATGTTTTCAAAAATATAACTAACTATTGATACTTAAACTCAAAACTTTACGCTTAGGCACGAAAACCTCAATATTAGTTCTCGGGTCTCAGCATTCAAGACCAGGTCTCTTGGCAACTTAGCTTGGCCTCTCCATCAAGGCCAAGCCTGGGCCCTTGGTGCCCACACCCAAGTCCATCAAGATCAGGCTCGAACTATAGTGCATCTACTTGATGCTCCAACAGCCAAACTTGAGTCCATAAAAGTCATGCTCATGTCCCTATTGCTCGAGCTGTGGTCCCAACCCTTACGACAAGAATCGTTTGCGGGCCCTCGATCTTTGGTTAATGGAACTTTTGTTTTTATAAAAATATATATTTTTAAAAAATATTAAGTTTTTTTCTTTTTTTGAAAATTTCAATTTATATTATTTTCTTTTTTATTTTCTTTTATTTTCATTTTATTTCCTCTTTTCTTTCTTTAGCTTTCTCCTTTTTCCTCCTTCTTCCTCCGCCAAGCATGTGCCTCAGCAATGACTAGCCATAACGCAGGTCAACAAGCTCGAGCTCACCAAATCCAGGTGAGCTCATGGCTCAAAGCAAGGAAAAATGTTTGGCTCCAACATGAGTGGTAGTTATGTGTCACACTTCTTCCCTTTATTTGTCTATACTTCCACATGCTCTTCATTTTACTCACGGGTAATCTTGACTTCGTAGGAGCTAATTACAGCTCGCCACGGGAGAACAATCAAAACTAGGGGTGTCGAAAACCAAACCGAAATATAAAACCGAACCGAACCGAACCGAAATTTCGTATGTTTTCGGTTCGGTTCGGTTTCGGTTCGGTTAACCGAAAAATAACCGTTAACTTTTTCGGTTCGGTTTTCGGTTTTCGATTAATTGAAATTTGTAATAAAAATTTAATAATCTCTCTTCTTTCTCATATCTTCTTTACTTAAATTCCAATAAACAAAGTAAAAATAGGAAAACCGAAAAATCGTCCCAAACCAAACCGAACCGAACCGAACCGCATTTTCGGTTTGGTTCGTATTCGGTTCGGGACGGTTTCAGTTCGGTTCGGGACGGTCTCTTATCGGTTCGGAACGGTTCGGTTCGGTTCGGTTTTTCAAAAACCGAACCGAACCGAACCGTTGACACCCCTAATCAAAACCCATGACTTATGGTTGCCCAATGCCATGGAAGGCCCTGTTCCCTATTTTGGAACCCATTGTTCTTCTGGGAAAGAAAATCCAAAAAGTAAATTATTCTCTCTTGAAGTTATATTCGGTAGCAACTGCTTTTTTCATAACGTGAGATGTTTGTACTTTTCGACTCGCCGAGTATTCTCGAGGCTTCAAGCAACCCAGTTGCATCCCACCAAGTGACAAAGGCACATGCATTGGACAATCATGATCAATTGGGTCTTTGATGTGCATCTGAAACCAAGACATACACAAGAAGTTCCAATTCTTTTGCTTGACCCTCAAAAGCCCTCTCTCTCTCTCTCTCTCTCTCTCTCTCTCTCTCTCTCTCTCTCGCTCTCATGCCTTGGGATTCAAGGATGAAATCATGTGTTATGTCTTAACTTCGGCTGTACCCTTTTCCCCAAACGGTAGCTGTCGGTCCTCTCCTCCCCCTCCCGAAGAGTCCCCATCTCTTCTCCACATTGATTTCTTCCTTAGCTTTGTCCTAACAAGGAGCAAACCGCTTTGATTAGAGCGTAGACCCTACGTGTACACGCCCCCCTCATCGCCAGGCGGCGAGCAACTCGGCCAGAGACCGCAATTATACCGAAATTCGGGTAACGTACTTGCTAATATACAATGATGGGGGGCCGGGAACAGCAAGCTTCCGACTGAAAACGCCCTCATACATTCGCCCGCGAGTGGTTTGTATTTCTATATAAAGAAACCATGCGTGTTGCTATATAAAGTAGCCTTTTGAAGGCCCTTCCACTCTCTCTCTCTCTCTCTCTCTCTCTCTCTCTCTCTCTCTCTTTTGCGCTCGATTCGATCTTTTCCTCGTGGTGCATGTGTCGATTTGCGCGGCGCTTAGAAAGAGAGAGTCCGCGATAAGATTTCATGATTGCGTCCATACTCGGGATCATTTCCTTCCAGGAATGCACCAGAAGGAGGAGAAGCGCTCGAGATAGAGAGAGATATATATTTATTTATATATAGATGCCATGCAAGCAGGAGAGAAGCTGCAGTAGAGAGCCTGTCGTCCGAGGGACTTTCTTGATTCTTCAGCAGCATGGCCAAAGAAGAAGAAAAGGGTCGCGAAAACGGAGTTTGCACCGCCGATGCATCTGCAAAACCCATCACGGGAGACGAAAATCCCCAGCTTCCGGGATGGTTTGCTGAGTACAGTCCCTTGTGGCCAGGTTTGTCGTTCCCTCCTGACATTCTGTTTACGGGAAATGCGTGGTTAGGGTCGATCTCAGTTAGCTATTCAGATTACAGAGCGCGCAGTTTGTTCCTCTTCGCTGTTGCTCCGACAGCAAATGAAGAACACGACGATTGGAGAGGAACTGATCACCGCCGCGTAATGTAATGAAGTCGCTCGAACCCGACGGGCACGAACGATGAAGTCTTCATATAAAATTCAGAACGTGACTCTCGATCGTTTCTCGATCATTGATTCCTACGGAGCCGGGGGGTGGGCTTGCGTGCCTCACGTTGTGCTTTTTGCACTGTTGCGGGCGCGTGTGGCACCTGAGATTGATCGTTCAAAAAGCTCCTACTTGTCCAAATGGCATTGGCTTGGATTTGCTCCTCTTTTGACCAGGGAATGCCCTTCCAAAGTTTTTCAATTATGTGTTCACGATCCTTTTTCGCCTCGCAGAATCGTACTTGCCGATTGCTGTCTGCACCTTTTCTTTTTTTAAGCCTCGACATGAGCTTTCGGCACGGTAATTAATCGCTCTTAACTGCGAAACAATCACATCGCCACTATATCGTGTGTCGGCAGTACTTGACTAGGCACCATCTTTTTGTATTTTTTTATTTATTATATGTCCCATTCACGTGTATCAAGTAAGGCTCTCACTCATAGAATGGCGAATACGACACTCGAAATTAATATGAATGATAGAGATATTGTGATTTGAACATGGAATTTGCATCATCTGAACCAACATGCTTCAACATTCAAGATGACCTTTAGGTGTGGGATCTCACTATTCGACCAACATTCATAGTTTAGTAGTTTAGGTTATATAACCAAGAAATCTCAACTAGGTATGAATGATTTTTATCCATAGACACTCGCACATTATCTACATGCAAATCCATGGATCTTTATCAAATTAATGTTTAATTGTTGATTACACCATGGATGGATAACAACATGTATCTGCATGTAGCGCAGGACAAGCGCACTTCCTAAAGATAGAGAGGGTGTTGTTCGAAGGGAAGTCTCAATACCAGCACATGATGGTACTCGAGGTACGTAAAGCGAAAACCCTAGCTCGAAGACTAGGGCAAAAAGGCCAGACACCGATGGCCAAATTCATTGCGATGATGATGTTGTCTGCGGATGTGCAGTCGACAGCATATGGGAAGGTCTTCGTCCTCGATGGTGCGCTGCAGCTGACCGAGAAGGACGAGTGTGCATACCAGGAGATGATTACCCACCTCCCTCTTTGCTCCATCCCTAACCCGCAAAAGGTCTCTCTTCTTCCCCTCTTCCTGTCATTCATATCTCCTCCTTACTCACCCGTGCCCCACCACGAAAGCCCAGCTCAGTCGCCATTCGCCGCCCTAAGTTGCCGGTCCAGAAGCCGGCAGCATCAGAGAGTGACATGATTTACATATGTGTGTGTCAATCTCTGTTCAATTCAGGTATTGCTCATTGGCGGCGGAGATGGAGGCATTCTGAGGGAGATCTCCCGTCACTCTTCGGTCGTGCACATAGATATATGCGAAATGGACATGATGCTTATCGACGTGAGTGACGATAACTTGACGAGTAGCCCTTCTCTTTCGTGCTTGGTTTTTATGCGACGGTCGCATCTCCAGATCATACGTGTAGTACCATGTTGTCGACATGGCCTGAGCATAGTATTTCGAAGGAAATTTCGTAGGTATGATTCACCACACATCATCATTGTATGTAGGTGTATCGAGAATTCTTCCCAGAGGTCGCGGTCGGATACGATGACCCACGCGTGAGGATTCACATAATGGATGGTATGACATCCTAGTGAAATGTTTGCTTCCATAAGTCCTAGCTATTTTGTTCTCAATTGTACATGCTAAATGTTGCAGGAAGTGAATTCTTGAAGTCAGTGCAAGTAGGTTCATACGATGCAATCATAGTAGACGCATTCGACCCAATAAGTCTCTCTCTCCCTCCCTCCCTCTCTCCATCTCATATATTTGATGAAATATCAAATTCTTTCTGCTCCAACAAAATAGACAAAACCAATCAAAATTGAAGTGTTTGTTGTCTTTCTAGACAAAATGCGTGCCGCGTGACTCCTAAAAAGATCATTTAGAGAGAGAATAAACATGAATACGAGTCTAACAAAAGATGTCCATTAGGGCCAGAACATGAGATTTTCGGGAGTCCATTCTTTGAAATGGTGGCGAAAGCTTTGAGAGAAGGTGGTGTGATGTGCATCCAAGCAGAAAGCCTGTGGTTTCCCTCTCTCAACCTCCCCCAACTCATCCACACTTTCCGGAACATATTCAAAGGATCCGTCAGCTACGCCTGGGCACCGGTTCCTGCATATCCTAGGTATCATCTATACATATCCATCTCTACTTGTAAACTTTTGGACCATGCATGAGTTTCACTTGGTCAAATTTTGCCAAATTATATGTATCTGCTAGTTCACATCGTTAGGCCGCGATTCAATTTGACTAGTGTTGTCTTTCCTTCATTCTTTTCAAGTGTCTTCAACAGCAAAATGCTCGTTAGGATCGGTTTAATGGAAACAAAGGAAATTGTATATGTCTTTACATCATGATGTGATTTGACTGAATCGAAATCTCTCATGCCTAGTGGGGTGATTGGTTTCTTGCTGTGCTCGACTGAGGGACCCCATGTCGACTTCACCCGACCGGCGAACCCATTAGACCATCATGATGCCGCGAGCTCCTTTGGCGTAGCCAAAGAGCCGCCCAAGTTCTACAACGCAGAGGTATCATATCTTGCTTTCGATCGAATTCTCCTCCTTTACCAGACCGACACTTGCTGATGATCATGCATCTTCTCGCTCGCTTGATTCGTGTTCAGATGCACTCGGCTTCGTTCTGTCTGCCATCATTCGCGAGGGATCGTGTTTGACTTCCGGATCGATTCAATGGAACAGCGAGGCCTCTCTCATCACACGAAGATACGGCTGTCCGCCACGGTCCGTGCCAAAGTCCGACAACGGTGTCCATTCTCATCTTCTCGGACACGATCATGCTGTCGTTTTCGAGTGGGGTTTGTGACATCTGGAAAAAGCCAATGACTAGAAGGTGCTTGTACGTGTGGGGTTTGGTAGGGGGAGCCACCGTCGTTGGATTACTTCCATAGAAAGACATATTCATCCGTTCATTTCTCACGTGTTTGTTGTTTTATGCGAGAAGTTTAGATAGGAAAATTTACTTAAAATGTCCGAAATTATTGTAATTGTGTCAATTGAATATTAAATATTTTTTTTGTTAATTCAATTTTAAACTTTTGCATTAATGTCAATTCAATCCATTCGATTAATTTTGGCAAATCGACACCTATCATCTGATCCGACGCTGATTTAGATAATTTTTTAATAATAATTCATTTCTTTTTTGAATTGTTTATATTTCTTTTCTTTTCTTTTACTTTACTTTTTTTCTTTTCTTCTATCTTTTCTTTTTTTTCCCTCACTAGCCACTAGGTGAGGCCAGCCTCACCATGCGCTTGCCAGCTGTGGGTAAAAGCGGCCTCACCTGTCGCCTCCAAGCCTTTGGAAAGCACCTCATGGTCCTCTCTCTCTCTACACCTATGATCGCCGAGCCCAATTAAGCCTCGCCATCACACTTCAACCTCGATTTGAGGTGGCCATGACCTCTCCAACCGCAAGCAAAGCGCTAGTCACAGTCGAGGCCACCTTTGCCCATAGCTCGCAAGACCATGGCAAGGTTGGATTTGGGAGAGGGCTTCACAACCCCTCCCAGCACCGTGGAGAAAAAACACGAAAAGTAGGAAGAAAAGAAACAATAAAAAAATTCAAAAAAATTATATATTATTAAAAAATTCCGACATTAGCATCAGCTAAACAACCAGCACTAACCGGTCAAAATTTGTCAAATAGAATGAATTGACATAAATATAAAAATTTAAGACTAAATTGCTAAAAAAAAAGTATTTATAATTAAATTGGCGCAATTATAAAACAAGTTACATAACTCTTTTAGTAATTACCTAGTTCAGAAGAGTTCCTAGTCATGTTCATACACACAAAACATCGATATCTTCCGAAACACGTACTTGATTAATCATTCAAATCCGATTTTGGACTCCTCTAATCAATTCTACTTGTAAAACCAATCAATGCATGAGCACAAGTGAAGTGACATGCAACTGTGTGGACCCCCATTTTTTGTTGGATTGCTAGTGAGAACGAAGCCTTTTCGGCTACGAGAAACGGGTCAAGCTTTATCTTTTACATCAGAAGGCGCGAATGTGCATGAGATCTAACGGTGCTACCTCGATGTAAATCCTTTCGGGGTCCATCGGGGTCGGACCAACGCCCGTCAAATTTAAACAAAGTTCCGGCACTTCAAAGAAGGTTGTTGGCCGACCCCAAAAAAATAAAATAAAAAGGTTGTTGGATTCATATGATAAAGTTGCAACTTGTGACCAAAAAAAGGCACATTTCTATGATCCAATGGCCCCCAAAGGAGAAAGATTAAAGGAAAGATTCCAACCCCACAAATCGACAACGCATGTGATTCTCTTGTTGCAAAGAATACTTTTCGTGACTCCATCAGTTGTTCATACTAAGGGTGAGTATATCAGATCGACCAAATCGGGAACTACTCAAATTGTCTGGTTTGGTCCAGTTCTCAAGGGCATCGACTCTCTTTTTTTTTAAATAATTTCTTAATTTCTTAAAATTAATAATAAACTCTAAAATAGTAACAACTATAATATTTTTTTCAATTTTTTAATTTTTTTTTGCTAACTAAACGGTTCCATTGGACCAGACTAGTCCAGTCTCTGGTCCTAAAAACTGTGAATCAGTCCTCCCAATCTGAGTCCCAATTCTTAAGTGGGACCAAACCAAAACGAGAACCGATTACTCCTAGTTCATACCTCCAAATTCACGTACGGCCCTCCTTTTGCACGAGCCCAATGAGGATTTGATCGAATCATTGCTCCACTACTTTGAGCAAAAGGAAAAGGAAAAAAAAGGTAGTGTTAAAGAGAGAGGCTCCAATTTCACACACTGTCGTAGTTCATTCCTTGCAAAGTTTCCAGTATGAAACCTCGGAAAGGGCTCGGACCAATGCCATTTTCCTTAGCTCTCAATGGCATCATTTGGACTAAAGTTCAAGAGAAAAGGCAAAGGTGCTCCTCCTCCTTTTTGGTCGCGATGTAATTCGACTTCATTTATATGTAACCCTCCACAAGCTAAATAATGAATGATTCGGTAATCAAGAACTAAGGTTACATCTGGTCATTCGAATTTTTAACCATAATAAGACTGGACAGGATAAAATATGAAATCTAAGGGGATTTGGCTATATTTTATTCACTATTTGGTATTGTCGTAATAAAATAGAAAATATTTATAGCATATCATATATATCATTTAGTAGAAATGACATATCGATATAAATGAATTACAAATTTTACAAACGAGGATGGTAAAAATCTTTAGAACACTTTTCTATGTTTTATTTTTATTTTATTTCACTTTCTTTTTTTTTTTATTTCTTTCTTCCCCTTCAATCCTTCTATAATAAAATTTGATTAAATAGAAAATTGTACTAATATGCCTAAAATACTAAAACCCCTAAAATATGTAATAAATATATATTTATATTTATATTTATATATTGAATTTATATTATAAGATAGAATTAAATTTGAATATATAAATAAAAATAAGGTTATCAAAAAATCAAATTGTTATTTTATGTTATTTTGAATTTCTTATATTAGAATTCAAATATTATTTATATTGAAATATAATTTTAGATTTGTTAATTTAAGAAGTTTTTTATTTGAGAAAAATAAATTTTCTATTATGGAATAAGAAATCCTATTCACATTTATCCCACATCTCCATAGATAATTTTATCCTGCTTATGTTTTCATTATATCCGACTTTATCGTATCTTGAGTAGGTACCAAATGTAGGATAGGATTCTGAGTTTTATCATTACCACCAAACATAACCTATATGAATGAATTGGTCATAAGGTATAACAAGAAAGGCACAACAATAGTCTTCCAACTTTTTTCTAACTCAATACATCATACAAGACTCGTTCAATAGAGGCATGTTAGATGCCACCGTACACATCATACTCAAACGATTGCATCAAGAATGTTCACCCCACGAGGAAACAATAGCAGACAAACATGACCCCGTTGTTGCATGTCACATCCACAAGACTATCCAAGAAAAAATAAAATTACCATTTATTTGCTCGAGTTATGATTCATACTTCTTATTTGTTGTAATTGAGAGATGAAACGTCCTAATTTAAAGATGACCTAGGATAAAATTTTCGAATCCTAATGTTGTTGTCTCTTTAATTGGTGAAAAGGGAAAAGAACGGAGCCAACTAGGCTGCTTTGCATGGAAAAAAGGGTGAGGATAGGGTCTAGGGAGTGGCTATTTCATAGGTCAGACTAGGATGGGCCAGACAAGCCCATATCACACTCAAGCCTAAGAGTTCAGACAAGAAAAACAAGTCTTGGATCGAAGGCGGCTCTCAATGTCCAAACACAATCCGATTTCAAGTCGAATCCGAAGCGAAATGGACCATCTTCCTCATCAATCGAGTACGACGTTTCTATACCGCAGTCGATCTTTCGACTCTAATCGATTGTATGATCTTTGAAGATTCAAAAGATTGATTCGAAAGAGTTGTGTAACAACCTAATCCTATGAGAGATTAGAGTGAGGCTTTGCTCAAAGATAGCAAATGGGAAAAGAATAAACCAAATTCCACATTATTTGAAGAAGGTGAGATGATGTGCCTTAAAAGATATGATGCAAATCTTAACTCGTAATAAGATATTTTGTGAGCAAAGTCTAGAAGAACAGACTCGTGAGAAGAGGTGAGCTCGTGAATACTACATTCCGAAATAGATAATATCATTATGAGTGGGGTCAGAGATCAGTTCTCACGGATTGAGTAAATGATCTAATGCTTGATTTTAACGCGTCAAATCATGGGCTCTTCTACTCACAAGATGATTAGAAATGAAAAGGATGGATTTAGATAATTACAAAAGCGTACAGAAAGAGAAAGGATTTGAAAGGAGTGGGACACGAAATTGTTTGAAAGCTAGCGAGGGAATCGAGAAAAAGAAAATTCGCTATGGCGGTGGCGGCATACGTGTTCTTTTGTGATTAGAAATTGATATGAGATAAGGTTGTGAATGACTAGGAAGGAGAAAAATTCGTTCATCGATATGGAATCCTTCATGATGAACTCCTATGAAACGCGTGATCAAGGGATTTGCTCGACAATTTTGACGGTCAAAATCTTACTCAATACACGTGGACGAATCGGTTTACGTTCGTGCACAATAACCGATAAAGCTAAATTAATCTTAGTCGCATGTTTCATGCTTCCCAAAAAAGGTCGAGAGTTATATATATTTCGACATTTTTTTTCAAAATTTCATTTTCAAAATCAATCGGGATTTTCAAAATTCCTAATCAAGTATCACCAAACTCAAATGTCCGAGCACAGGAAGCGTCTCCTTCGACAAAAGGGGAAAATCTGGGATTCCTACCACATCGGGACATACTTTCATACTCTCGACTTAATTTAACTCATTTGATGCACTCAAATCATCTTTTCCATATCCATTGGGGGTTAAAACAAGGTAACTAAATCGACTCTCAAAATTACCATAAATAATCGATTGATAATACGAAAAATCATAAACCAATATACTCATAATAAATTTATTCCAAATCAATTTTTTTCACCACAACAAAATCCAGATCGATACATTTATGATAAATGCATCCTCCCTTAATTTTTATTAAATTAGATTTTAATATCACGAAAAATCATAAATCGATTTATTAATAGACAAACAGGGGATAAAACCCCATGCGTCATTCAATTCAACAATTTAATCGTAAAATTTAACACGAACTAGTAAATTTATCACAAGCATACTGATATGGGGTTTCTCGTTGTCAAAAGAATTAATTCGAGACAAATTCGTTATAGTTTATAGGAGTTGGGCCCTTTTCGTGACATTAATGTTAATTAATTCGTTAATTAGAGCGGTCTTATCCAAACGAAGGAGGAGGCCCAATTAATGTCTTCGCTAGGCCTTATTTTAAAAAAAGAAAGAAAAGGGAGACCGAATGATGACCGGAGGAAAACGTCACCCGCTTTTACGTCATCGCGAAACGGATAAGGTCGCGGCGGAAGAAGAGCCGGGGAAGGGATTACCCACGAAAGAGCGCGAAGAAGAAGAAGAAGAAGAACATTCCCCGAGCGACCCCGCCAAAGTCAATTCGGACAAAGCCGGGGGAAGGAGCGGGTGGTGGGCCCCGCCTCCATTTACTATACGACCTCCTCGTCTGTCGAGTGAGAAGGAAAGAAATTAAAAAAAGAAAAAAAGAAAAATATGAAATCGTATTTATTGCAATTCGGTCCGGTCTCACTGTTCCTCTCTTGCAGGGGATAAGGACGGGCGGGCCCCACGCGCCAGTTCCCACGCAATTTATCACCTTACCGTCCCGCCCCGACAGCCCACCACGAAACCCGCTTCCGGATAAGGTGGGTCCCAGCTGCCTTTTTCTCTCTCTCTCTCTCTCTCTCTTTCTTTCTGCATGGGCACGCACGATCGAGAAGGACGGGAGAGAAGAAAAATATCCCTTCCTTCCTCGTACACGCCTTTTGCTTTGCCTGGCCAGACTTCCGCCACGTAGCCCCTCCCCCACGAATTTTATTAAAATTAATATCACAAAGAATTTCAAATTTACATCAATACTTTCCATTAAATTAAATTAATATATAACAAACAGAAAATAAAACCTTAAATTCAAAATCATCCAATTCGATAATTTGGCTCATTTCATGTGTTACGAGTCATTTCAAAATAGTTAAATTTCAATTCTTATAAAATGGGTAATTAGTTCGGCGAGGGCCAAAAAGATAAGGCCGCAAGTCAACGGATGTGACATTATCGTGAGAATGCAAGTTGAGTGATGAGATAACGCTTGTTAATTTGAAGATGCATATGGGAGACATGCCTCGACCCCAACATGTTAGTAGCCAAATTTGCGAGCTTGTAAATCATATCAAGGTTCCATATACTAAGGAATTATCGTATGCATGACTCCAGCTTAAGATGGCAAATTTATGTCTGTTCAAATTGAATTGTTATACATATGTCACAATATATATGAAAAAAAAATGTTGCATTTTGGATTTTATGATGTTTTCAAATGTTAATATGTCGAAAATCAAAATGACAGGTACCATGCGTAAAATAAGAGTTTTTTAAAGTAGGAATGAGTAGCATTGATGCGAATCGCATGGCAAACGGCACTTGACATGAAAACTTTGCCCGGAAGTATCGTCCGACATGTACCGGCCGAAAGATCAAAGCCTGTCCGATAAAGTTTGATCTATTAAAGCTAGAGACGGCTTGAATGTCGTGCAGAAAGTGCAAGCCGGATTTGAATTTATTGACATAAAACAAATAATTGAACACCATTTTTCTTTTTTGCATAAAACAAATGGGATTGAACACAAAACATGGAGTTCTTTTTTATTCGACCAAATGAACGCCATGTTTTCTGGTGGTTCTTATAATTAAGTAAATACCACCAAAACTTTAAATTATATCCATTTTGACAAAAATATTCCAAACTTTTTTAACGTCACTAAAAACGCTAAACTTGCCCCCACTATCACATGACCAAAACTTATTCACATGTGACATATATATCATTTATTTTTAGTTTCATCGGGATAAAATTTATCACATTAATATAAGTTTGAGTTTTACATGACACGAACATAATTTATGATATTTATGTCATAATAGGAAAATTTATAATTTTTAGTGAGATTAAAAAAAGTTTGAGGTATTTTCACACATAAACGTTTCAATCCTGCTAATTGAGCTATAATCATTTTTATGTTTTACCGATCGAATCCGACCAACTTTGGTTGGAAATTTACTAACATAGACGTCGGACACTCTATGCGACATGATCAGCACAAACATAATCAACACTCTTCTCTCTTTTTTCTTTTATCCCAACTTGACTCTATTTCATACAATTCCAATCTAATCGGGCACCATACTCAAATGAAAAAGAAAAGGTATAAATTCGAAACTCCATTTTATCAGGAATAGTCTACTTTTGAGCATGGATTTAAAAAGTTAGAGAGTGAAAATTAGAGTAGAAATTGAGTAAAATTAATAAAAAAAATATAATCTGTATTTATTCGATTATTTCATTTGACAAGTTTATAAATAATCATTTAATTTTTATTTTTTTTATAAATCTGGAACGCTTGATACTTCTCGTTTATCCGATCATAAATGCGATGGCGACAGCACGAATTCTACCCTCGCATTTAAAACGCCTCCCGGAGGTGCAATTCCGACATTTGCAGCACCAATTCCAGCTAAGACCGCAGCTGGTGGCGGATGACGTGGGCGCTCGCGTCTCCCGAGGGTGGGTTGGTTGGAGGGGAGGGAGGCGTGGGGCCCGCCGCGGACCGCTGTCGTGGACCGGCAACAGCGTCCTTCCCCTCCCGAAAAGAGTGTCCGTACGAGTCGCGGGGCCCACCCCTCCCTCCGGCGATGGGGGCTAAAAGCGGAAATTCGCAATCGAAAATCTCGAACGGATCCTCCTGGCCCCCACGGCCCCCCCCGGCCCCGATCTTATCCGCACCGAAGGCTGTCCTTTCCCCGGCAGGCCCCTCCGGGTCGGGCCCTATTTACGGGCATGCCACCGGGTAGCGGACCCCCGAAAATGACGCGGAACGACGGGGGCAGTTCGGTAAATTGAGGGCGGCGCGTCGGGCCGGGTGGATATGAATGAATGCGCTGTCGCGTCGAGGGCGGATGGCGTGGTCGAGCAGCCGCGTGCGACTTTGTCGGTCATTTTCCCCAGCCCAACTAATCGAATTAAAATCGCTTAATTTGATTGATTAATTAATTAATGAAACTAAATTAATTAATTATAAAGAAAACGATATCTTTCTCTCTCTCTCTCTCTCTCTCTCTCTCTCTTGCTATCGTTGTGGCGTTGATGGATGGGAAGTGGAGTTCCCCAGGGTTTTTACGGTCGGGGCCCCAGTTGTGAAAATTATTGCTTTACAGCTCACCCGCGCGTCATTCCTCACGTCATAATTCTCGATTTTTTTTACCTCGGGAGTTAGGTCGAGATGATATCGCCTCTATTATTTGCATTTTTTAACTTTTATAAAAAAAAAATGCATCGATTCATATTAAAAATTAATATCATGATCTTACCATGACATAAATATCCATATTTTTTTTCTTATTACTATACTCCAAATTTGTAATATGTGACACAAAATCTTTTTTTGTATTATAAAAAATCTCAAATTTATATCGATATTATAAAAAGTTCATGAGCAAATTTGAAAAGTTGCATCACACACCCGAAATTCCTTATCTATCGTTGTACAAGGGTAATCAAAATAAGTTAAGTAAACACAAATTTGATATGTAAATAAACAAATCTTCGTAATTCAATGAAAAGCTGACCGACAAAAAAAAAAGAGATGCCAAAACTTTAACGATTGTTATTGAGGCCTGGAGGTAGAAAATCTATATAAACATAGCATATCAAGATAAATATCAAAATAAATCAAGTCAATTTATTATTGTCCATATCAAGATAAATTATCATGGGTGGTATGTAACACTTTTCGAAACAATAGTGAATTGATAGGATAGCTTGCCATTATCTTCGGGAGCATGTTTTAACTAATGAATCGAGATAATTCTGCAATTTCTAACGTGCCAATTATTTTCGTCTCATTTCAAATCGAGCATGCTCAATAGGCATAAGGAGGACTCGTCAACACGACTTTCTTCAGCAAATATCAACCCCGGCCCCTCCCCCCAAACCTAATTTCCATGCTTGTCACTGTTTTAAGTCGTAATGTTGGAAGAGTCGAGACGAGTTTCCGGCCCGATCGTCGTTTTGTTGATTTTCAAGGCATCTTTCATCATGCCTATTGAGCTTATCTAGCACGACAAGCACGTTGAAACGACGCCAAGGAAGCGACATGTTGCGTGACAGGGAAACTAAGAATAGACCGACATGCACCAACGAGACATCACCAATTTCGGACCCCGGAATTCCATCAATCGGGTAAGGCTGGCAAGTTCACCTCTTCGGTTCCTTCTTTAAATCCTCCACGGCATCCGTTCCGATTGCTCCATTTTCTATTGTTCTTTTTCCCGAAACTTCTCGTTTTTTTTTTTTCACGTTTCCTTTTTCCAGGCCGCAATTAGTGACCGAAATAAAATAATATTATTATTAAAAAAAGGGGAGAGATAGAGGGATTTTCATTAAAAAGGAGGGGGGGAAGAACTTATCTCTGAAGAAGAAGCATATCCCCTATGATTTTGATACTTATCCGATGTCCCAAGTTGTCGTGTCGGGGCGGTCTCTTTCCATACGCATGTGTTCGTGGGGAGCGGAAATCTCCTCAGTGGGGGCACGATTGTTGTGGTCAAGGTATTCACGAGATCCTTGCTCATTGGTCATTATAAGTTAGAAAAATAATATGTTATCTGGCGAGTACTACAAATTTGTTCATCATGACACATGTACACAAAAAAATCCAAAATTTAAATAAGTTGGAATTGAAATAGAAGATTGGGTTTGAAAAGAAAAGGAGTACATATAATTTTTGGTGATAAAAAAAAATAGATGACTTATATGTCACGGAAGGTATAATTTGAAGAAAATTTTGTTGGCACTTATCTTGTATTATTTCATTATTTTTCTAAGTATCCATATGGAAATTGAGTCTCAAGTGGCCAAGCCAAGATCGGGAAAGCATGCTCTCGTGAGAAGTTAGATTAAGTGACGCTAATGCCATGGTCTATCCCCATGCAAATGGTCATATTATAATATGATTTAAGGAAAAGTGGGGAAGGAAGATGGATGGATGGATGGATGGATGGATGTGGGTGGGTCACACGACACTGATGGAGTAGGATAATCTTGTTTATCGGTCAAGGTCCGGACTTTCTCTATGGTTACACTAGAAGAATTAGGTGGCAGGTTAGGACACATAAATCGCTCCCCACACAAGATTTCGTCTTCCATTTTTATGTGTATTTTGCCCGTCACACTTAAATTCTTAGACCGGACTAGATCGTCCCGAGAATTCGAACTCAACTCGTGATGAGATGGGGATGGGGCATGGGGCATGGGGATTGAATCACGAGACTTCAGATCTGTTCATGGGCAGCTGCAGTTCTTGATCTTCGAAAGTTGAGATTTTTATTTTCCCGGAAGGGACAATCTGAACGGCTGTGGGGGAGTTATTATTTGGGGGGTGGGCGGATGGCAAAACGGCCGAGGGATCTTTCAAGATCTGGCCGGGGAGGGGGAGGGGTCTTATCTTCCTCATTTAAGAAGGGAAATTAAGTGCGGATTGAAGTGGGCAGATCAGATCAAGCAAATCCGATATGCGTTTTGCTTCGCGTCATGCGTAATTTCTGCAGAGGGGCAGTCGTGAAATAGAGCAGTGGGGAGAGGGGCAATTGAGGGAAGGAAGGAAGAGACAGGATAGGGAAGAGGAAATCCCACCCAAGATAATAACGTAAGACCAACCACAGTCGGAATCCAACTGTATAATAATAATCTCCACTTCTCTCTCTTCTCTCTCTTTCTCTCTCTTTCTTGTTCTGCCTTTGTGCAGTACAATCTTCATTCTTTTTGACTTTTCCGATTCCACGTTTTATCCGCAGAGAGCTTCCTTATCGAATGAACAAACCCCCGAAACACCGAGCACCAGCCCGCACGAAACTGTGACCCTTCTCCCCCTCCCTCCTCCCCAAAAAAATATTAAAGATCAAGACTTTCCAGTTGTTTACTTTTCTTGGGTCCTTCTCCCTCTCTCTCTTCCAAATCCCACCATTTTTACCTCACCAGTTTTGAACCTAACACACCCCTATTCTCTCTCTCTCTCTCTCTCTCTCTCTCTCTGTGAATCTTGAGCGTTGTCAAGGAGCATTCTTTACTCGACAGTTTCTCATGCTTCATCTCTCTGTAAGTTCCTTCCTCCTTTCGCATTGTTCTTTCTCGCAAGCTCTCTTTTTGACCCCACGTCGGTCACCGAGAACGGAATGGAAGGCGTGGGTCTTCTTTTGTTTTGATGCAACGTTGGTTGTTTGCGTGGGAGAACCGTGGTTCTGTGAACGGTCGGTGCGTTTCTTCCCCAGCCCAGAATTTCGCCCTTTTCATCTTTTTTTTTTTTTTTTTTTTTTGGTGATCTGGCCTGATGATGGTGTTTTTGTAGGGGGGGTGCAAATTTGTGCAGCGAAGCCTCTTGCCCGACAAGCGCTGAGGAAAAGTTTGAATCTTCTTCTTCTTCAGGTTGGTGATCTGACACTCTCTTCCTCTCATTAAATTCGGGTCACATCTGAAAACGAGTCATGCATTCGAGATTAAGCACTCGAGGAGTGCATTTCAGTGCACTGTTTGAGTGCAAAGTTCGTGAAAGAACCTCTAGGGAACATCATAATGGTACCCGAAATGTCCCCCGCATTTCAAGTTCCTTGGCTAGGATCGATCAGTTCCTTATTCTCTACAATACACGCGAATCAATCAAGAAGCAAAACTCATGATTTCTGCTAAAATTCCATGCTTATATCAGTTTACCCCATTAAGAAGCAAGCCACCTTGAAAACTTCCACAATGCTGGTCGAGTTTCAATGAAAAAAATCATGTCTTCTTTGTAGCATAACGATCCTCATTTAATTTCCGTCGTTTTTTTTGTTGTTTTAGTGAAGATTTCATTCTAATATTGAAATTCTGGTTGCTGATTAGGCTTGTGGTCCCCCCATTTATTGCATTAACTAAGCGTATTATTGGAGCACGGTTACTGGATGGATAAGATTATTAATGAGTAATTGAAATGATGTGTTCTGGGAACGGCTTGCTTTGCTTCTGCTGATGATGTCTAAACATAATGTCTTGCGTATTCTTTCTGAAGGGCGAAGTTGACTTTATCTTGATTTGTACAATCAAGACCAGTTTGGAAATTGGAACCATACATCAGGCCAGTGATCTCTGGTAATTGGAAGTGCTATAGTGGGAGAAGGCTTATGCCGAATTAGAAAGATGATTTCAGCAAAATTCTAATTATTTTTATAGCATGACATTCTTTCTGACCATTGTTACGGTACTGTTGTTCCTTCATTTCTATGTCTAGATCCACCACTTATCATGTTCTTAGCACCTTGTGAATTATCAGATAAAGCTATATATCTTCAAGCATATTACAATTGAATGCCAAGTGTAGGCTTGTTTACATCTTACGTGTTTATGGATTGCAAGATTAGAGGGCAACACTCTATCCACAGGTTTGAAAATTGACTCTAATTCATGTAAGCATAATTTCGAATATCCTTTTGGTGCCTGAAGAATGTGAACGTAGACATGGCGTCTTCTGCATAGGTAGAAATACTGCATTTCCATGGGTAGTTTGCCGTAAGTGATTTTCAGATCTAAAAGTGACCGTGATTATAGGAATCATGATGTGCATTGTTCCCTGCAGATAATTTCAGAGGCTTCTTCACAAAGGGTTTGAGTTCTAAACCAATTCAACTTCTTGAGGAGGGAATAACGCAAATATATTCACTATGATGGTGTCAAGATCTTGCATAAGTTTATTGGACTTGGCATCTGGGGACATGATGAATTTCCCTCATACTCCAAGGAACCTTCCGAGAGTGATAACAGTACCAGGAATCATTTCCGACATTGAAGATGAAAGCACTAGCAGCGACTTAAATATATCTTTTTCCAAGCCTCAGGAAAAGATAATAATAGTAGCAAACTTTCTGCCCCTGAATTGTCAGAAGGACTTGGAATCTGGCAAATGGCGTTTTAGTTTGGACGAAGACTCGCTTTATTTGCATATGAAGGATGGATTCCCAGCCAAGGCTAATGTGATTTATGTTGGGTCCTTAAAGATAGATGTAGATTTGAGCAAGCAAGATGAAGTTGCGCAGGAGTTGTTGGAGAAGTTCAATTGTGTTCCCACGTTTCTGTCTCCAGAGATTCAGAAGAGATATTATCACGGATTCTGCAAGCAGCACTTGTGGCCTCTTTTCCATTACATGCTTCCCATGTGCCCTGAGATTGGCAATCGTTTCGACAAATTGCTTTGGCAGGCCTACGTTTCCGCTAATAAAGTATTTGCTGATAAGGTCATGGAGGTGATAAATCCAGAAGAGGACTATGTGTGGGTTCAAGACTATCACCTCATGGTTTTGCCTACTTTTCTGAGGAGACGGTTCAATCGGGTTAAGCTGGGGTTCTTTCTCCACAGCCCATTCCCTTCATCAGAAATCTATCGTACTCTGCCTGTCAGAGATGAAATACTTAAAGCACTCCTAAATGCAGATCTGATCGGATTCCACACATTTGATTACGCCCGTCATTTTCTTTCTTGCTGCAGTAGAATGTTGGGGTTAAACTACGAGTCCAAGCGAGGTTACATTGGACTTGAATATCTGGGGCGGACGATCAACATTAAGATTTTGCCAGTTGGTGTCCACATGGGAAGGCTGAAATCCGCATTGAACCACTGCTCTTCTGCCGCCACAGCCATGGAAATTCAGAAACAGTTTCAGGGTAAAAGGATTATACTAGGGGTTGATGACATGGACATATTTAAAGGCATTAGTCTAAAGTTACTTGCCCTCGAGCAACTCCTGAGCCAGCGCCCAGATTTGCAAGGACAAGTGGTGATGGTTCAAATTATGAACCCTGCCAGGAGCACTGGGAAGGATGTTCAAGAAGTGAAGAAAGAGGTCTATTCGACTACCGACAGGATAAATGAAATATTCGGATTCCCAGGCTACAAGCCAGTAATTTTGATCGACCGTCCCATCTCTTTTTATGAGAAGAGTGCCTATTATGCTTCAGCAGAATGTTGCATTGTTAATGCTGTGAGAGATGGGATGAATCTGATCCCTTACAAGTACATAGTCTGCCGGCAAGGGTCTCAAGTAATTGACGATGCTTTGGGGGTAGCTGCTAAGACCCCTCGGACTAGCATGCTTGTTGTCTCGGAGTTCATCGGCTGCTCACCCTCATTGAGTGGGGCCATCAGGGTTAATCCATGGGATGTTGATGCAGTTGCTGATGCACTCAACTTAGCCATCACAATGCCTGCAACCGAGAAGCAGCTTAGACATGAGAAGCATTATCGTTACGTCAGCTCCCACGATGTAGCATATTGGGCCCACAGCTTCATGCAGGATTTGGAGAGATCATGCAAGGATCACTACAGAAAGCGTTGCTGGGGCATCGGTTTCGGCCTGAACTTCAGGATCTTGTCTCTGTCTCCAAGCTTCAGGAAACTATCCGTCGAAACTTTAGTCTCTTCTTATAAGAAAACTAATAGCAGAGCTATATTTCTGGACTATGATGGAACTTTGGTTCCTCAAGCTTCCATCATTAAGTCCCCAAGCCCTAATATCATTGCCATTCTGAATGATCTCTGTGATGATTCAAGCAACACTGTGTTCATAGTTAGTGGCCGGGGGCAAGATTCCTTGAGTGGCTGGTTTTCACAATGCGAGAATTTGGGTATAGCAGCCGAACACGGATATTTCATGAGGTAAATTATGTACACAAGCTCCTTGTCTATATGTAATTTGATAGTGGCTTTGAACTTTTTCATTAGGTTAAACCATCAATTGAGGTTAAATATTTGGGAACTCGGATCCTTATCTTGCAGGTGGAGCAGGGAAGCAACTTGGGAAACTGGTCGGTTGGAGGCGGATTTCAATTGGAAAAGGATTGCCGAGCCCGTAATGACGCTTTATACCGAGACTACTGATGGCTCCTACGTGGAGACTAAGGAGAGTGCTTTGGTGTGGCACTACCAGGACGCCGACCCTGATTTCGGATCCTTCCAGGCCAAGGAATTATTAGACCATCTGGAGAACGTTCTCGCGAACGAGCCTGTAGTCGTGAAGAAAGGTCAGCATATTGTTGAAGTGAAGCCTCAGGTGCGAACTCGCGGTTCTCTCTCCTCCTCTGATGTCATCAGTCTTTTGTTCTTATTTCCTTTTGTTCCTGGCAAATTTGCAGGGAGTGACCAAAGGCTTAGTGGCGGAGAAAGTTCTTTCCACTCTAAACGAAGGCGGGAAATCGCCAGAATTTGTTTTGTGCATTGGGGACGATAGATCCGACGAGGACATGTTCGAGAGCATTACAAGCATGGCCTGCAGTTCTTCAGCGCCAGAGGTTTTCGCATGCACTGTCGGTCAGAAGCCGAGTAAGGCTCGGTACTACCTAGATGACACGATAGATGTTTTGACGTTGCTTCAAGGCATGGCTGCTGTCTCAAATTCGAAGTCCTCATGCAAAAGAGAGATCTAGCTGCTATACGCTCGGAACGCAACGACAAGATTTTTCTCAACACGACCATGCGGAACCGGATAATGGGAGGCGAGGCAGCTGCCATATACTCAGGCAGGCTTGCTTTTTTCCCCCTGCCGGACGAATCCCTATTGATGGTTGGTTGAGGAGGTTACAAGCATGTCGTAGGGCCGCCGCATTCGCTCTGCACCATTTTGCTGCAAAGCGAAACCAGCTCGAGACCCTCTTGTCGCTCGCGTCTCGGGGGTTGGATTCTTTGTCGAATACCGTTCTCCCTGTTTCTCTTTTCTCATTTCAGCGGGGGCTGGGTGGAAGGCATGGTATGTACATATTCTCTTGGTGGTGGAATGCTGGTTGTATACTCAGTTTACTGGCTAAATGTTCGACACAGCTATAGACCGTAGCGAAAAGCCGTTCGTAGGAAAGTTCGGAGTTGCAGAGAACTGCTGTTCTGCAGCACAAAGCTTTTGCAGATTTCAAGCTTAATTTGCAGCTCTCTCTCTCTCTCCTGCAGTGGCAGAACCGCCGGGTTGGTCGCCCGGCATTTCGGGTCGATGCTCGTGTACCGAATTATCGCACACCCGATTTCAGTCCCGCCTTCCAAATTAGAAATTATGCATTTTCATGAACTTAAAGCGTACAAAGATTTCGTCCGTTCTGCATTTTCCATAACGTGATTGCGCGTTGATCCTTTTTTTCGGGGGTGGGGACGTCGCGTGTCGAGAAAAATATCCTTAATCTTTTCGAAGCTGGCAAAGATACTCGGTGCGGGTCCCGCCGGTGACGGGAAATTTGTCCTTTTACAGGCCTAAAGCACGCGATTCCCGTCGATCATCAACCCATCCGCCACCCGATCCCGGGCCCCACCCGGGAATTATGCTCTCCCGCGAAGCACCAGATCATCGCCACCTACCGCTGCTACCACCGCCAACCTCCAGCGCAACGGGCATCTCTGCCTAACGACTACCTCCGCTCCCCGCGAAGTTACCGAAATGCCCTCGGCTACCCCGTCCTCCCCTAACGGAAGGGTGAGCAGGTGTTGAATTTTAGGGATCTTGGTAATCCAATCATGCGTGTATGGTTGATACTTTTGCTCTGTCAATTAAATTATTTCAAAAATAAAAACGGGTTTAAGAAATCGGGACATATAAAGTTAGGTAAATTGTATGATTAATGTAGGGAAAATGACAAATAGTCTATAAATTTTGGCTTATGCGCAATGTTGTCTTTTGACTTTCGATTTGTTTGATGTATTTTCTTTGAATTTTAACTCAATATGTAACGTTATATTTTATTATATATAATATGTTCAGTTTATTCCTTAAATTAAATTAAAATGTTTAATGTTATCCTTGAACTTGAATTAATGAAATGATAATATTGGATAATTTCATAAAGTTTCTGAACTAAATTGAGCGTTTATCAAGGGTTTAAGGATCATATTGAACAAATCAAATATTCAGTGACGGCATTGCATATTGGGCAAAAGTTTATAGATCATATAAACAATTAGGCCAAACGCAAGGAATATTGTGAAAAAATTCTAATTTATGTAAATACCACACATATAAAAAATATCATTATAATATGAGTTATAATGCTCTTTAATTTCGTTGGGGGTAAGAAAAATGTTTTATTATAATAGCATGATTTGGATTACCATCAGACCCATTAACGGAGCGCGATTTATGGCAAAATGAAATGTAGATAGGTTTTGATATATCGACAGATATGATTAATGGAGATAATATTGTCTGCAAGTAGTTTTGGCGGATTGTTAAGCTTTTGGAAAGTTACATAAGTGGCAAAAAATTAAATATTAAGATATAGAATATAATTAAATCATTTCCCAAATTGTTCAATTTTTTTCTTTTTATAAAATAGGAGAGTAGTGCAGCCAAATTTAATGGTGAGGATTAGGCTGGGGATTGGGAAACTGCAATTAGGGTAATCTCATCTCAAAATGGGAGTCAACCGTTTACCGGCAGAACAAGTAAACCTCGCAGCCCTTCGACGGCAGGAGAGGCGCCCTGGAAAATCTTATGAAAACCGGGATTTCCCCGTCGTCCGATCTTTCTCCATTTATTTATAGAAGGCTCTGATTCTCTCTCCTCCCGTTGTAGAGAGAGAAAGAGAGAGAGCGGACGCCGTTTCGAGGTCCCGAGATGAGCACGGAAGGATCAGCCATGGCGGCGGCGGCGTCGGGCGTCGAGCCCGACCCGATGCAAGATTACCCATCGTCGCCCTCCACCTGCTGCTTCTGCTTCCCCCTCTTACGCCCCCGCGCCGGCGCGTCGCCTTCCGACGCCGGATCGCCCTTCTGGGAGCGGGCGGGGTCGGGCGGCAGGGGAGGACGCCGCCGCGGCGGTTTGTGGGCACGCGGGCTCAGGGCCCTGAAGAAGCTCCGCGAGTGGTCCGAGATCGCCGCCGGCCCCAAGTGGAAGACTTTCATCCGGCGGTTCAACCGGAAGGCGCACCGGCACGGGCGGTTCAACTACGACCCCCTGGATTACGCCCTCAACTTCGACGAGGGGCAGGGCGGGGACGTCGACGAGGAGGGCGAGGGCGGCGGCGGGTTCCGGAACTTCTCGGTCCGGTTCGCCTCCTTGCCCGGCTCGACCAAGTCGGCGCCCGCGCCGGCGGTGGACTTAGGGAGGGTCGCGGAGGTGCCGGTTTTCGCGTAGGCGGCGTCGGGGGAGCGCACGCGGGCCGAGTGTAGGGCGAATCACGAGCGAGATGAGCTGGAGTGTTGACCCTGCCGGCCGCGCAAATCATGCGGCGGTGGCACGTCATTTTGCGCTTTAGAAATTCTTTAGAAAGATAGGATTTTTATATATTCAAAAAGATCATTGTCGGTGGTAGTGTGCATAGATGATGAGATGGCGTGAATGTATAGAGGTTGGGGTTTGAATCATAAGTATTTGTCGGGAATTACTTTGGTTTTCTTGTTTGTGATGATACAAAGGTTGTCCAATTCATTCATGGATTGATCAAATTTCAATGAATAAATGAAGCAAAGCCAGAGTGCCCCTTTCTCTTATCTTCGTCTCCTTTCGCCTATTCCATGACAAGCAAAATTTGTGCGGAATGGAACGTGCTTTGCCATCGGCAAAGATTCGGCCGGCCGGCGAATCGAGTGTGGCCTAAGATCAAGTATGACATGACATGACTTTGGTGGTGCGCCTTGAATCGATGATGACACGACCTTACTCGGCTGTTGTACAAATATAAGTTATAATAAGAGGAAAGAGAGTTGCAAAGATGAGCTATGAATTGGAAATTGACCTTTTGGTGTAGACGGATGGCAGTCAAAAAGTAGGATGATGAGGAGGAAAGAAAGATGCAATCTTGAAGCTGCAGTTGCCACATGCCTTGATGTCACAGGCAGGCATGCAAATTGCGTAACGTCAAGCACTAATCTAGGATTAAATTTAATCCATGATTGAGCGATTGCACTTCCCCACAAGAACTATCATCCACGCCTGGCCTTGATGGCGACACCAAACATGTAAGAGGAATATCCTCAATCCTTATCCTCCTAATTAAATATGATCCCTCACAAATGACCTGCTGCCCACAATAAGAAAACATGGATTGCTTGCTCACTTTATTACTGTGGGCAGTGGATTGATCTGATCACTCAGGTAGGATAGGACAAATGAAAAGCATTTCCATCTGGATGGGCCAATTCCGACAGCCCAATGAGCATGGCGTACATCGAAATGGACCGAGCTCATGGGCCATGAATCGGGTCGAACTCAGGCGAACCCTTTCTCAACATACTTAGGGAAGCATTGGTGTTGGTGAACATGTGACCCGAGTCGTAATCATGATCCTGCGACGTGCGAGATTTAGAGAGTTCTTTTCCCGAGTAAAGAGCGAGCCGGATGACGACGGGACTAGCGTGACAGAAACACCGTACAGGGAGCTGGGAAAGGTCTAGCTCAAGATGCAGTACATGCCCCGAAAGAATAGAGCTAGATAAAACAGAGTTAAAACTGGTCCGGTTATTAGAACTGCTATTCATTGCATTGCGTTGTGCGAAGCGTTATACAATAATACTTCAGCCAAATTGTTATCTAATGTCTTCTTACTTCATTCAGCCGAAGTTATATACTTAGCCCTTGCCTCCAAAATGCCACAGGAAAGCAGACAGAAGAAAAGCTCAAGGATCTTCATTGATTCTTGAATTTGTCTGAGAGATTCACAGGAATTAAAGATAACAAGAAGATAGGTATTAAGAAAATATCCGCTTGCCTATGTGAACTAGAGAAGTCACCGAAAAATAACTCATGCCAGCAGCTAGGCTAAATGGTTCCTAAATGGGACCTCTCAGATTAATTTCGAGATAGCTAGGAACAGGCATGAAACTGTTAGATCTGGAAACAAAAATCTCAAACTTCCTGGATTGTGCCATCATTCGGTACTGCCGCCGGCTGATGAGCAACAACAACATGAGCATTCGGAAAACTTGGGCCTCTGCTGTTCTTAGACCAAAGCCAGATTTTGGAAACAGAGAAGCTTTCTCCTCTTGACCTCCCGCTTATCTTCTTCCCCTCTTCATCCCCTGAAGAGATCCGATATTGTCGCCCCCTCACATTTCCATTCTTCAAAACCACCCTCGCATCGTGCGTGCCAGAGGTGGATAAAGCCACTTGCAGATCCATATCACCCTCCACATACTGATACGAACCCATTGAATAGCATCTTCTCGAGTCCAAACAGCAACTACTAGTCTCTTCTATCTCTTTGCTCTCTCCATCCTCGTTCAAGCTCCTAAACTTTCCAAGCCTCACAGAAAAGACCCTCTTTTGGCTGTCCATTTCTTCATCTATAGGTGGTTTTGGACCACAGTTTGCTGAATTCTCCACATTAATGGGAAATGTACTAGGCAATCTCCAAGAATCATCCAAGTTGGGTGCTCGCGGGCCAGCCAGGATGTCCGTGTTCACGAGAGACCCCCGACAAAGTGGGCACGTTGAATTAGAAAGGAGCCATGTGTCGATGCAATTTATATGAAAAGCATGGCTGCACGTGGGAAGCAACCTGAGCTTGTCGTTGTGCGAGAATTCACACAAACAAACAGCACAATCAAATGGTTCCTTCAACCCGATGATTTCTTTGTAGTAGAAAACGGGCAAAGCATCCACCAAGGATTGTTCGAGCCCGGAATCGTGCAAACGAAAGAGCTGCTGAAGCTGCCTCTGAAGGGCATGAGAGTCCGAGCTCTCCGTGTACCTATTGGAGTCATAGATGGATGTAGATGGCCTCCTCGTGAGGAATCTGATGAGCAGATGAAGCAGACCGGAAATGAAGACGACAGCAGCTAGAATTACTATGAACAGGAGGAGTGCAGGGCTAATTCGAGAAGAAGAGGATCCCGGAGTGATGTAAGGACTCGACGATGAGGTGAGAGGTGACTGAGGAGGAGCATATGTCAAGCTTCCATCTTGCTGCTTCCTCTCAAACACAATCCTAGACATCTTTTTAGCTCTCAAACTTGGAAGACTGACCACTCTATTCAGCAGAAGCAAGAAAGCTCACTTTGGACATATCTACCAACTGCAACATCAGCAGTGAATGCTACATAACGGGGAATCACATCAAACCTCAACTTGTTAAAGCTCAATGGTCTCAATATGGAGACCTTGTGGCACAAAAGCGACTAACCTTGAGTATTCATTTTGTTGTTTGGACAAGAAAGACAGGCATGGGAAGAGCAAGACAGTTCAAAAGCGAAAAGGAAAAAATAAAGGAGACAGAGTTGAAGAGTACCTGCCTTTCTTCCGAAGAGGAAGAAGCATGAATGGGATGGATTTTATTATGCCGCTCTCAAGGCCTCAAGAGGGTTCCATCGTCTCTGGTTAGTTGATGACTGTGGGTCCTGCTTTGAATTTCTTTTGCGCCACAGGAGGTCCCTGAAACAGGGGATTTTTTCTTTGTTTGTTTCTCGGATACAATATAGAAATGGAAAGTCCATCACTTAAAATTTAAAAAAAGAAAAGCTAGGAAAGGGCAGTGAATGGTGTGATGTCTTGAGGAAGACCACCTGAAAAAGACTCAGCAGTTGTGCAGAACCAAGCCCATATCCTAGATTTTCAATCATAGGCAAAGGCATGAGCACTTTTTTCTTTTCATCAGGTTCAACAGTCTTGGGCAACTATTTTGACAGTCCATAGCTTTTCCAATTTGGCCTTCTTACACAAACCATATTCAAAGAACGATGGCCTAACGTTTGACGGATTTACTCACGCAACGCCTAAATTACTCCCGGTCTACCTGAAAATTATCGCATCGGAAAGGTCATGCTGACACTTAAAAAGGGCTCAAAGTCGATGCTTTTAACGTCATTCCCGGTCTCCTCCATATCACTGGGCTCGGGGACATTTTATCAAAAAGTTGGAGGATGAGGCAGACCAAAGGGGGGATTTGAACCATGATTAAAGGTCCACCATTAAGCACAACTTGATTGCCCACAGTGGCGTTCGTGACTTCTTTATTCGTCAAGAATCTATCAAAAGCAACACCAAATGATGGATTTGCCGTGTCGTTGTATTTGCCTGATCTTCACGGCAAGGGTCTGTCAACCTTGCCCTGTAGTTTCAAACGACCCACAAGCGCAACGAAACATATTTGCCTAACCGAATTTTTCCCTCTTCTTTGGGGTGTGCAAGACCTGTAAGGCAAAAGACAAATTTGTGAGAAGGGTCAAAACATCACTTGCTAAAAGGGACATTTTGACCCACCCTTGATCACGGGTCTTGCAGGGGAGGGGAGCAATCATTGCCTGCATCCGGTTCATGTGAGTCCTTCCCAACATGGCCATGGCGTCCATCCATCCATTTCCAATGGAGAAGTCCCTGGGGGCTCTTTGAGAAGATATCAGGTGAAGTCCCTTTCTTGAATCAGGAATCCAAAACATGACAGATGCAAATGATGACAGACGGAGAAAATCAGCATTTGTTGTAACCATTTCTTTTCTCCTCATTATAAATGGTGGTGGGACCAAATGAGCCTTTTCCCCATCAGGCATGGATCGGTATCTGTCTGATCTGATGGATGATGATTGTGCCAACACGAGCAGGTGATCATGGCTAAACCCTCCACGCTTTCTGCTTAACGTTGACAACTCTGCGATGTTAGTTGATGATGCCCCGGACAAGAAGTCACCCCCTCCAAGATGACATTTTTTTTTTGTTAGCTTCTTGAATCTTGACTTTGACAAAATGGCCAACTGAGGTTGGAGGCGGGAGCAAATGGGGCTGTTCAATGAGCTATCGACACCTCAGCTGACAGATCAACCACTACCGTGTGATGTGAAGACTTTGTCTTGGATGAATTGATTAGCGCAAGACCCTCCACCAATCATGATAACATCGTATAAATATGCTTTAACTAAGTCAAGTTCATACAAGAATAAAATACTAAGTCAAAGTTTTGTTGGGCGGCAGGTGATCAAATGGAATAGGCTGGGCTGGGGTTGAGTTAGGCTGGCAGGGCTTAGGATCGATCCGGAACCTAAGTTCACGTGCCCAACTAAATAATGCACGCTTTGGAAGCTGAAGAAAACCGTATGGACGGGCCGGTAAAAGGAGCCCTTGTCTAGTTCCTCTCTTATACACTTAAATATAATAAGGGATCTAGATCAGGCGACTGGTCTGGTTCGATGCCCCGGGTTCTTGGGCGGTCCCTTCTTCTCACTAGGAAATTGAAGTTGACTCTTTTTTATCCCCTATTAAGATACGATGAAACCAAAAATTCAGGCAGATCTAATTGATCAGAGGTGGGCTTGATTCATGAGCAGATTTTGTGAATCGGATGAGAGCAGGGTTACATTTGTTACAACTCACCATGGGAGCCGAGTAACAGTAAAATTGTGCCGGATGTTTTAAATATGTTATTCATTATACTGATTATCCCTCTAGGATTCCAGGAAGAATGTAGCTTAAATAACATCGCAATCATCCAACCATAACTTTTACTCATATAGTCAACACTCCACAATATGAAATTAACTATTTTCTATGGTTGAGCAACAAGTGCAGTGACAGAAGCAGATACCGAAGGACCTGAGACTTTGACTATGAGTTTTCTCTAGCAAATGCTTATTACTAATCAGTCATCATGTGCTCCTTCACATTTTATAATTTAATTGATCTCGACTCCAGGGCGATGGATCTCTCGTCTCCAAGGCGATGGATCTCTCGTCCTCCTCCTTGATCACATTTATCATAGCCGAAACCTCCTTCGCACTTGGCCTTTTGGTTGGAGAGGACGCAACGCACTTCAGCGCTACTAGCAACAAGTTCACCATCCTTTCCTCATTGATGCCCTCTGCGATCAGGGCGCGGTCAAACACCTCTGCGGTCCACTCCTCCCTAACCACCGAGTGCACCCATGTTGCCAGGTCGAATCCGCCATCTTGGACCATTTTTCCAGTCAGTAGCTCGAGAATAATCACGCCAAGGCTGTACATGTCGCCCTTGAAAAGAATATGATCACTTTCATGGTCTTGGGTTGGTGTGATCTTTGCGAAACTTAAGCTTCGGGAAAGTTCCGGCTGCTCTTGGTTCTCAGTGGCCATTATTCCGTACTCGCTGATGCACGGATCCATGTTTTTGTTGAACAAAATGTTTGTGGATTTGAGGTTGCCATGAGCAATCCCATCTTCATGAAGTTCCTTGTGCATGAATGCCAAGGCCTCAGCTATTCTGGATGCTATGTTCAGTCTGCTTCCCCAGTCAAAGCTATCATCATCTCTAGACCCTGAAATCAACGGTACCTCTGTAACAATCTGATGAACATAGATGTTCAAGCAATTGATCTTCTACTTCTAGATCCTATTAGCAGGAGTTTAACTCCTAAGAACGAAGTGATTCAACTTACCATGGAGGAGTTTGAAGAGGCTGCCATTGGATTGATGCTCACACACCAAGAGCTTCTCTTGCTTCGAGCAATAAAATGCCACTGCCGGTAGTACATTAGCATGCTTCGCCTGGTCTATCTTCAGCATCCTCCTCTTGAACTCTTCGCTCGAGATCGCCCTCTCTTTGATCCTCTTCACAACCAATGTGGCGCCATTGTCAATCATGACCTTGTAGAGCGTCCCGTGCCTTCCCCTCCCGAGCAGCTCAGCTGGAGCTCGGAGCAAGTCCTCAAACTTCAAATCCTTCGCCAAGGAACTGTTGAGAATCACGAGAGCTGCGGGAGCCACTCCACTATCCATAGATGTCATCGAGTACTCTGACCTACGTTCACTGGTTTTGAAGTCATCACCAGAAATGGCATTCATCTTGATGCTACTATCGTCCATGTCGGATTCTGCCTTCTCTACATCATCAGTCTTTTCATCTTTTGACTTGCTTTTACTTACTATTTTGTAAACGATGAAGAGTCCTACCACCGAGCCAAGGAATGCGTAGCCAGCGTATATAAGGAAGCGATCTGTTGACCACTTCTTCGATGCGGCCTTTGATGGGTCACACGGATTTGGTAATGGTTGCCCACATAAACGAGGATTCCCTGAAAAGCTGTCTGCACTAAAACGGTCACTTACATCGGGAATTTGGCCGCTAAATTCATTGTTAGAGACATTAAGTGCCTCCAATGTGGCGAACTCGAACTTCAGAAGTTTCCCTTGGAGATGGTTGTTTTCAGCTAGGAATGACAGCAAGCCGGGAATTTTATGCAAACTTGGCAGCTCTCCAGTGAAGTTATTGTTCGATATGTCGATCCTCTTTAAGTTGCTCAAGTGAAGAATGCTTTTAGGGAGTTGTCCAGAGAACCGATTGCCGCTTACGTATAAGTGGGTCAGATGCTTGCAATTCACAATCTCTTCAGATATTTCTCCACTTATACTGTTGTTGTTGAGGCTTAGGACTTGGAGAGATCTTGCACCACAGAGAGAACCGGCATTGAATGTCCCAATGAGATTGAGCTCGTCGAGGATGACTTTTAGTACAGTTTGGTTGTGCAAATCGCAAGTGACGCCCACCCATCCATCAGTGCAGGGGTCTGAATTCATGTTCCAGCCCCAGCTCTCATTTCCATTTTCGTTATCTGCGGGTAAGAGTTGTTCCATGAACTGAACTAGGGATCGCTTGGTGTCATCTGCTTCTGAAGCTGCTGATACAAACAGAAGAGAAATTGGAATGATGAGTACCCAGATGGGTGCTCGCTCCATTTCGGGAAAGAACTGAAGCTAGTAGAAGTGGCTTGGAATTTGTTATAGGCATTTGGCTAAATCTTTATACTCGAGTGGGTTCGGCTATCTGGTATTGTGGAACAAGGAGGATGTGACAAGGTTGAGATGTTCGAATTTGGCAGAGCATACATAGAAAGATTCTGAGATCGAAAAGAAGGAATCAAAAGAGAGATAAAGGCATATCCCAGGTAATTTTTTAACTGTGAGCCGGAGCCTGAAATGGTCTATTTTATCCTGCTCAGATGTCCTGAACAGGCACGTCGCCAAACACTACTTATTGGTTATTGGTTGCAGGAACGAGCATTATTTAAATCACAGTAGTAGCCGATCCAGAACTTCATGTTTATATTTTTTAAGGAGTCTGGCATAATGCTGAGTTCTTAGAATTTTTTTGCATGGCTATGCTTATGCAGGTGTTCCATCGATGAGGTAACAGGATATGACAAACTGGAAGAATTAGAGATCACCTGCATTTTCATAAGCAAATCAAACAACAAAAGTGAATTTCTTTGGACGAATGCTTGAAGTCGCTGAGCAAGACATACAGATTCAGCTCGATAGGAGTGATGCTAAAGTTACATTGTCAGAATATAAACACGTGGCGAGCTCCAATTTGAGAGGAAAACAAGAACTTGGTGACAATATCAAAGCCACAAAAATCATTCCATTCTGTTACTAATCTGGTCATACCAGCACTTGACCAATTCCAACTTACCTGTCATATTCCAGCGTCCTACAAATGAATACTGCTGCAGTCCGAACACCGCCCTCAATCGCCTTTAGTCTTGACCGTGTCTTAGCAAGAGATGCAACAGATTCAAACACGGGGAAGGAGACAAACTGTCGATGTCCATTTTTACACTGGTGAACAGAAAAATCCTACATAAAAGAATCGTACAAACAGAGCACGTCCAAATATTAAGACATCAACTGAGACATTCAGCAGGCCTTAGGATGTTATACCGAGTAATTTAAGGAAGCAATTATGGGCTTCTGACCACATCCTCCACAAAACCCGAATTTTAGTCTTTCTGCTAAGGTAAGAATGCATCCAGCAGACCAACTCGCATTGATCCAATGGATACCACCAATTGAAACAATGTTGGTCATTCAGAAATCACTTACCTATCGGTATCCCAAAATGGGCATAGGGCATTGCAGTGCATTGTCATATTGCATCGAGCCTATGCTGCTTTCACAACTTTGGCGTCAGCTTGCTGGCTGGTTTGTACAACCAGTATCGAGAAAGAAGTGGCAATCGGCATCTCCTGGAAAGAAAAGTTCTCCTTCCTCACTGTGATCTACAGATCTCAGACCAAAGAATTTTCCTTTCATCTACCAAGTGCAACCTAACAACATTGACCTCACAATCTTCTTCAATCACGTCCTCGTTCTAACATCCTCATGGACTGTACTTAACCCATGCCTGTATCTTGTACATAAAGCTTGATTTTATGCCTGTGTCCTGTACAGATAGCATGATTTCAATCTGAACATACACATAAATCATTCTCCAGAAAGGCACAAAGACCAACCGGTCAAAGCATCCAGAAAAGCTGAAAAGATTAGCAGCGCATGCTAAAGCACAGTATACTGATTAAAGGTGAAAGATTGCTTGAAAGCATACATTTGCCGCCGTCATAGTCTCCTTCCTGTAATGCGGACCATTGATCAGATTTTCATGTGCATTTTGCTTTTTCAAGGACATTAGTTAAGTAGGTGAATATCAATCTACCAAACTAACAATTCGCGACATTCATAGTGAATGGATGTTCATCATTATACTCTGGTTAATGTCTTTCCAAAATTAGCCATTTTCCGCGTAATCATTAGGTGATTTCGATCCTTGTTAATCACCGCTGCATTCTTAGTATCTATAGGTAGTTGAAATGAAATGGAATCAGTGTGTGCATATCTGAATACTTGATTTCCGAATGATTGATTCTTTGCTGACCCAATACTAGAGTTTTGAGTACCATTTTGATTTACTCTCAGCAGGTGTAGATGTGAATTCCAATCACAGCTGTGGCGATGGACCCGATAGCTGTCGGAGCCTCAAAACCAATTTCCATGCCGTGTCCCACGGGCTAAACACAGGCTCTTCCGATCCGATGCTGCTGTTTCAACCAACGAGCGAGCCACCCAAATTGCGCCCGAGTGACCCGACTCTAACAAGTCCTTCGCCGAGTTTGCGCCTTCGACGGCACAGGACGGGCTCCATCGGTGTCCTCACGGGAGTGCTACCTCCAAAGATCCATAAAAGATGTCATTTTTCGGGGAAAAATCTTAAAACTTGCTGCGACAAGTGTATTTAAGTCCTAAAGTTCCAATTTTTTTTAACGTTTTTTCTATTCGAAGATGTTAATGTTCTTGTCGTCTCTCTCTTCACTACTTCGCCAGCCAATGGGGAGCTCGAGAAGCGCGCACGCAATCCCTTCAACTACTACTGGCTAAGCCAGCCAGCTCCCCGCACCGACGGCGATGGAGGCGAACCCGTGGCTGCTGCGGTCGCTCCCGGTGGCGGCGATGGTGGCGGTCGAGTGCCTCGACGTGGGCCTGACCACGCTGAGCAAAGCCGCCATGTCCAGAGGGATGAGCCGCTTCGTCTTCCTCGTCTACTCCAACGCCCTCGCCTCTCTCCTCCTCTTCCCTCTCTCCTTTATCGGCAGGGAGAAGAGGCCCCCCCTTACCTTCTCGGTGCTCTGCAAATTCTTCTTTCTTGCTCTCGTTGGGTAAGTGATGAGCGACGGTACCCGAGAGCTTTGATCTCTGATAATCTCTGCCTTGATTGACTGTTCTGTTCGTGCTGCGCGCTCTCTGTTTTTGCAGAATAACTGCGATGCAGAACTGCGTGTTCGCTGGAGTTAGCTACAGTTCGCCCACGCTCGCTTCTGCTATGGGAAATCTAGTACCTGCTTTCACCTTCTTGCTGGCGGTTAGCTTCAGGTTCCCCTTCGTTTTCCTGCTTTTAGCTCCATTTGCAACATGGGCATTCTCTTGCACAAGTGAGTGATCAAATAGGCCTGCAATTCAAGGAGCAAAAGTAGAAATGAGAGTACCTCCGTAATCTCGATGGGAACTCTGGCTAATTTAGAAAATCAGTAGTTCAGTAGTTCCGAGTTGGAATTCAGTATAGAATTGTGATCTTTGCGAGTCAAATCTTCTTTTGTCGCTCTTGTAGGATTGAAACATTGAACTTGAGGAGCTCAAGAAGCCAAATCAAAATTCTTGGCACCGTGGTATCCATTTCTGGAGCCTTAATTGTGACACTGTATAAAGGTCCTGCAATTGGCGGTGGCATATCTGCTGTTCCTTACCCTGATGAGAGCTTACCAACCACACAACCCAACAAAGCTTTATTGGCCAGTGTACCTAATTGGGTTATTGGTGGCATGTTCCTGGCAGCTGCTGGTTTATCTTTGGCAACATGGAATACAGCTCAGGTAGTGTGCGAATTTTCTTTGCTATTTCTCAGGGAAATGGGGCTAACTGACTTTTGCTGTTCATTTAAAGGCAGCAGTTCTGAAATCGTATCCGTCAGAGGTGACGTTGGTTTCCTTCTGTTGCTTCTTTGGGACCCTTCAATGTGCAGTAGTTGCTCTAATTGCAGAAAGAGATCCAAAAGCTTGGAATCTAGGGCCCAGTATCGAGCTCATTGCAGTCATCTACGCAGTGAGCATTAATATAAATTTCAAGTTTGACAAATCGTGTTTACCAGCTTGCTGTAAAATTTACATGTTTTCATTTTTGCCCTTTTTCCGAAGGCTATAGTTGGGAATGTGTTGACCTTTTGCGTTTGTTCCTGGTGCATACACAAGAAAGGTCCTACTTTTGTGGCAATGTTTAAACCCTTAAGCATTGGTATAGCTGCCATGATGGGTGCCATTTTCCTTGGTGATACCCTCCATGTCGGCAGGTAAGAACCTCCTTCACTACCCCCTACTTCCTTCTTCACTGTTAGTCACCCCATCTTTCTATCAATCATTTAGTATTATAGATGTTGTGTAGTTAGTCAGCATTTCAATAGAAAGAAGTCAATATGAGATCAATAAATTGTTTGAGTGTTACACAAAGGCTATATTTGGAAACCAGCCAAGCAATAGAAATATTTGAAAAGGAAGTAGTACGTCTTGAAACTAATGTGCTTTCCTCTATTATTTTCCTCGACTGTTGGATAACTTCTGTAGAATCAGAAGACAGTCACAAAACTTAAGCGACGGTCAATTATGTAAAGATCCTGTATCAAGTAGATTGGGTAATCGATTGGCTTGTTGAGATTCATTAGTAAGCATTTGCATCTGGTCAAGTACATTGTTAAACCATCACTCCAATTTCAGAGAAAGAATTTGGTAGAAATATATGGCATCAATTAGCAACTGGTTAAATGGATGTCATCAAGATGCAGGAAGTACTTCAACTCTTTATTCAAACCTCACTTACATGCTGAGGAGCTCAAATGAGGCATCAAGGAGATTGGCTATGGACAACTAAGAGGAAAAAAAAATCTTTTGATTGATGATTTCTTTCCTGATATTGTTGTTTGTGATGATAGAAGATCCATTTTCCCCGGATAATGAGCTTCCTCAAAATTCTTAATGACATAATCCTGGCTCATCAACCTTTCCACACTGCTTCGAATATTTATAGTATTCATACTTTTTTATGCTTTTGTGTGCAGTATTGTGGGAGCTGTTGTAATTGTGGCTGGCTTTTATGGGGTTATTTGGGCAATGTCTCAAGAAGAAGAGGATGGTAGAAATTGCACAAGTGGTGAGGTGCAATCACCTTCCCAGAAAACCCCGTTAATTGAGAGTCACGTGTATGTAAATTAAGCTGGTTAGTTTCTTTTCTTTAAGATTTTTTCCCCATGTATGCTGACTTGTGCAAAATATTCAAAAATATGTGCAATAATTATCTTAGATCGCAGTATTAGTTCTACTAGGTGTGCACATGCAATGTGGCTGTCCTTCGTACAAGTGTTGACAAGTGGTCAGCTATTTATGAAAGCAATTACCTCAATCTAGTCTACGGATGACCATGTCCCTCTGTTGGCCCAGATAGAACTGGTAAGTGCATTGTGAAGTTGTACTTTCTCATATAGAAAAGAAGTGCATTGCGATGTTGCTTTTGTTTTCCTTGTCAATTGTAATGATTCGTGTAAGAAAGGTGGACTCGGCCTTGATCTGCCTATTCATCTTGTATGAGTTATTCACGAGCATCTAGTGAAATATGGTCTCAGTATTTATTTTGGGGCTCCAGGACGCTATTCTGTATACGTTGTTCGATTTTTGAGGTGCGAGTATAAGGCTCTTTCCTGGTGTTAACTAAAGATGAAGTACCTACTTGCACTTTATGACCAGGCAATCATGTGGTGCATGCCTTTCTCTCTGTACTAGATATTTGCAGCTTGCGGTTGTGTTTGGTTGGAGTCTGCTACTGTTGAAGGTAGGCAGTCTACATGAATGCTAGATTGCTAATGGCATGGGACAATGACAACGATTTTAGTTGGCTTGACAAGCTTCTGGGATAGGATTAAATGCGTACATCTCCCTATTCCCATCTCATTTTCTTCATCTCCACAGAGGTTTATTCCAGAACCAAAATTCATATTGCCAGGGAGGAAGATAATTTATCTAGCACTGATGGTAAAAGAATAATCTTTTCGCTTGTTATCATTGCTTACTTTTTTTCCGGCTATGAGAATCCTGCAGATCCCATTGCTTCCTCATGGATTTGATCCCAGGACAGTGCCCATTGCACGGATTAGTGGCCTGGCATCATTGCTTAAATCTTACTTATGCCTTCACCCAACCATCTCAAAGCCCTGTAATTATTCTATTTTTTCACTTTGTCGATCTTTAGAGTCATCTTTTGACTGGTTGGTCTTGAACTAACTTCTCTCTCTCCCTCCCTCCCTCCGCACGCCAAGCTTTATTTTCTTTTGATAAACCACAGAAGGTACATCAGGTCTGTTTTTTACAAGATTAAGGAACAAACTATGCTAGAGATCATCATCAAGATAGGCACGGGCTGTCAAATAATATTAAACTTGTTAAACATTGTCCACGACATCGAGTAAAAGTGGCTCTATATAGTAAAGTTGCATTCGTGGGATGTTTGATAGCGGAAATCATCAAATCGTGCTTTGTGTAAGGAAAAGAACAAACGAATCTCTCTTTCTTTCCCTCTCATTTTCTCATTTTTGCAGGTAACTGTTGTTAAAAACAGGTCTGCTGGTAAAAGGAGTTGCCTGTGGTCCCTAGGACATCCACTGATGTTTGTAGGGATCAAGTTCAGTCGAATCAGGCTATATCTTGTCAGTGTTTCATTGTTGATGGGTCCATTGATTGATCATACGCTGGTTCTTGACCATTTCGCGGTTGCTCATAAATTAGTGGGGACTGCAAACGCTATTCAAGTCAAGCGTGCCCAAGACGGTTGATTTTGGTGTTGCATTGACTCTCACCGTCTCGCCCTGTCAGTCGTCAAATTCACGGCCATGTGTTTTGTCATTGCCTGAACCAGACAAAACATGGGGTCATCATGTGAGGGCATACGTGAAAAAGAAAAAAAATCACTTTCGCTCATTAAATTGACAACCTTCAAGTGTCCTATGGACGGTCCTTTTCCATAAATTGTTAAAGAGCACGATCGCTTGCTCAAATCATACTCATGTACGTTATGCGCTACTTTCTCGTACCGAGATTTCTGGGTCCTTGTATAATCGCATCCGCGTCCTTTTTAAATAGGGAAAGTTGCAATTCGTGGAGTTAGCTTTTGACAACGTTGTTAAAGAGTTACCTTGCGCTGCTACATTTGATCAGCATAAAACATACGTTGCCAGCAGAATGGTTTGTTTAGAAATTGAATTTTGCTCAGAAAGGTCAAGGCGTTTTTTTTTTCTTCCTAAAGAATTTATTAATCACTTGTGCTAGAAATTGCAAAGAGAAAAATAATCATAGCTAGAATCTTTCTGCGCGAAAGTTGGAAACTTTATTCCTAGTGTTGCTCCGATAAAAAGGCTTGCTTGGCATGATTGGACTCCTGGGAAGATACAAGTCCACAGTCTCTCTCTCTATCTCTCTCTCTCTCTCTCTACTGGCGGTCCTCACTGCGCCTCTCTCTCTCTCTCTCTCTCTCTCTCTCTCTCTCTCTGTGGACGAGAGATTATGGATCGGGCAAGTTGTCTATTCGGACCAAGGTAATATTGTATTGAGGAAGATCGGAATCAGAGGGAATCCCATGGCCAGAGAGTCCCAGCTTCAGTTCGCCAAGTGGGTAGTCTCAAGAACGAAGGAGGACTGCGAAGGACGATCTGCTCTGCCGCGGAGACACCGCGCGAGCGAGGATCATGTGATCCGCCCCGCTCACTGACACACCCTGTCCCTTCGGTTTCAAGAAACCCCCTCGTCATTAAATGCTTCCCACCTAACCCGCCGTGGTCTGGGTTTCGATCCTCCGAATTTAGCTTCTACCCTTCCTCCTCTTCCTTTCCTTCTCTCCCTGTCTCTCTCTCTCGACGCTCTTCGAATGGCTGCGAACGCATCAAAATTCATCAAGTGTGTGACAGTGGGCGATGGGGCTGTGGGCAAGACTTGCATGCTTATCTGCTACACCAGCAACAAGTTCCCGACTGTATGTGCTTTCTTTTCCCCGAAAGATTTCTTTGAGAGCTTCGATTTTGGGTCTTTCGTTTTACTTTATGGGTCCTTGTTTCTGGGTTTTGCAGCTTTTTTCTCCTTTTCCTCATAGCACCGATTGCTCTCTCTCTTTACTTCTATCTTTACTGCGCATTTTCTTTTCTGGGGATTTCTTTCTCTTACATCACATCATCGCCGTTGATAATTTATCATCATCGGAGTGTTTTTCAGTATTGTTCTCAGATTTCACTGAAAATTACGTGTTCCTGTGGAGGTCTCCTTCTCTTTCTTCTTTGTGTATTTTGTGCAGGACTCTTAGCTTTTGTCAAGCAGTGCCTTTTCCCTCTTTGTAGCCCTTCTTGTTATTCCAATCTAACAGATTGTAAATTTATCAGGACTACATACCCACAGTGTTTGATAATTTCAGCGCTAATGTAGTGGTTGAAGGCATCACTGTCAACTTGGGTCTTTGGGACACAGCTGGTGAGGATGCTGGACTTTTATATCAATTCCAGTTTTTCACGTATATTTTATATTGCGTCACTTCACACGTATATAGTTCTGAGTCAAAACTTATGAGGGAACTTGGGTTTACAGTGACTAATTTGCGTGTGGATCAAGGCATTGTGTCCTGTGACGTACTTTTACCATTGTGTAGGGCAGGAAGATTACAATAGATTAAGGCCCTTGAGCTATAGAGGAGCAGATGTTTTTGTCTTGGCCTTTTCTTTAGTTAGCCGAGCTAGTTACGAGAATGTCCTGAAAAAGGTAAGCTGGGAATTTGTGCATTTAATTTCCTAATTTTTCTTGTGCGTGTATCTCAACTTTCCAATCCTGTCTTGGCCAGTGGATCCCAGAACTCCAGCATCATGCTCCCGGCATTCCTATTGTCCTAGTGGGAACCAAAATGGGTGAGTTGGAAAATTTTATTCTCACAGTAGCGGACAAATTTCAAATAAGTTTTCTTTTGGTTTCTGTTGCTTCTTGTCATCTTTGAATGGCGGGTACAATACCCAACTAACTGAATATTGTTATTTTATTGCTCATTGGTGGATATTGCCAACTCATGCACTTGCTAATGCCTCTCACTGGGTTCTGGCTTTTCTATTGACATGTAGATCTTCGTGAGGATAAACACTATTTGGCTGATCATCCTGGTCTGGTTCCTGTGAGCACAGCTCAGGTTAGGTTTCTGTTATCGGTCAGCAATATTTTTCCTATGGCGTACGTCATTCCTCCTTGTTGATTGCCATTTTTTATACTCAGGGTGAGGAACTGCGCAAACAGATTGGTGCCACCTATTACATAGAATGTAGCTCAAAAACTCAGCAGGTAAAGTGCAGACTAGCCTTCATTGCCATATGTGATTTCTTTCATTGCATCATTCGGTTGGTCTAGCATTATGACGGTTAGAAATGTAGGGAGTGTGGGAAATGATTTACTTTTATTAAAAAGACAAAAGGAAATCACCAAACATTAATGACTGACCCAAACCTGTCTACAGCAAATGAAACGAAAGAAATTTTTACTGCCTCCTAGGAAACAAGCTTCCGGAGCTTGGCTTATAGTAGTATATGAACTTAATTGTGATTTCAAATGAACATCAACGAGGGTTTCCTGAAGTTGAAGAAGGGTTACCTTACCTGTCCTTAGGGCGTCAAGTCCATACCAAAGCATTCAGAGGATTCTGATATTAGATCCTGTAGGTAAATTGCTTTGCAAACCATTTGACCTTTGATTACTCTCAACAGCTGGCTGTGTCATCACCTGCTATCTTGATTCTTGAGATTGTGGGTGCTTATCCTTGTTGCTCAGACTTGTAATTTTGAGCGATATCACTATGCTAATGATCTGATGCATAAATATATTAGCATATTGATGCTTGCTCTCTGATGCAAATGCAGAATGTTAAGGCAGTGTTTGATGCTGCAATCAGGGTAGTGATCAAACCACCCCAGAAGCAAAAGGAGAGGAAGAAGAAAAAACCACGTCGAGGATGGTTTATGTGAGTGCCAGAATTTTTCTATGTCTGAGGCTTATTAAACTTACTGTGAGGGATATGCATATCGTGTGAAGCTAATGATAGAGTAGTTTACTCTGCAGCATTTATGATTGTGGGTGTTTTGGGTTAAGTCTGAGTCTGTGGGAGACAAATAATCATGATTATCTCTTAACCGGATTGAGAGAGTTTTAATTTCACAAAAATCACAAAGGCTTGCAGTTGAATTAACACCACTTAATATGAAAGGGCTCACACATTTGCCCTTTCTGGCAGAGGGTGGTTTTGTCTAGCATTATTAAAAAGAGTTAATATATTGATGACATCCACAAGTATAGAATTGACAAGTGAACCAGTTAGACTGTTACCTGCCTCTACTGCTTTTCACGTCGCTGGTTCAGATAACACTGCTTAGAATATACTTTTTGTTTAGAGGTGGTAGGATATCGAAAATAGTCCTCTTACATTTTGCCATTGCCTTCTGTTTGAAACTTTCTGTGCTTCTGGTACTTCACATCTAACAACTACTTAGTACACCTAGTTAGTGGTCAAAGTTGACTGCTTGAACTTTTCCTCCCTTATTCATTCAGCTGTTGAATTGCTTATCATGTTCAAGCCAACCTAGGTTTGATTTGTGATCTACAGCTACCATTAACTATTAAGAATTTTAAGCTTCCCAAAGGTCCTGGTTTCCCTTATAATGCTTGTAAGCTTGTGGTTGTTCAGCTTACTCCTACTGACCCCGAAGAGCTTTCTGTCAGTCTTAGAAATTGGGGATGTATTTGGGTTTACATCTCATAAGTCAAAAGGTAGTTATGTCTCTCTTGCCTAACAGTTCACACTAGTGTGGGTGGATTAGGTGATGGCGCAATCTCATTTTTTCACACCTCCAATTGAGCCACTTAAGGATTTGGGTTACATTGTAACTGGCCCATGAAATTAGTGGGTATGAGGTTTACTTACCTCAGGTGGGTTTCCTCGTCATTAAAGAACTTGTGAATTTCACATGATTTCAAATGAATCTTGATATTGATATTTGTGTTTCTAAGCACTTAATATTAAGTGCATAACCATTTACACCAAAAGCTTAATGCTCCCCCCTGAATGAAGGTCGATTTGATGATGAAGGCCTTGAGTGTGAACCTGATACAGGCAAGTGAAAGAATTCCTCGACCCTGATACCCATAATGATATGGAAACTCATAATTGGGTGTAGAACAGTCTGAGGACCCGAACTTGAGATTTCTAACTCTGATAGCAACTTGAAATTGAGTGCACAAATGTTAACTCCAAAAAAAGCTATTATAATATGACAAGAAATATTCGTTATAACTGAATGTAAATACTTGAAATATTTGATATAGAAGTTATATCTAAAATATTAGAAGTAGAAGTAAAAAGTTAAAAGTATAAGCCACATCAAATCACCCTAATAGTATTGCCAGTTTTAAAGTGGCTTGTCGCATGGTCCTCCAATTTTTTTTTCATTGCTCTATGGTGCATTTACTCAGAATTTTCAATTTGAAATGTGCTGTAGACACTTCTAGAAAAAAACTATTAGAAAGTCCAACTCAAAAGCTTAAACTTATAGGTGGAGGGAGACCACATAAATATAAAGAGCATTTATGATCCGTTGTCAAGAGACGTGAGATAATACTTAAACACTACCTCTCACGTGCAAGCTGGATTACAAAGCACTTGGAATTTTGCCTACGTACATTCACATGGAATTTTGACCACAAACATTCGCAAAAGGGATAGTATTTGCTTTGATACTTATTAGAAAGTCCAACCCAAAAGCTTAAGCTAATAGGTGGAGGGAGACCACATGAATACGAAGAGCATTTAAGATCCATTGTCAAGCAATGTGGAATAATACTTCAACAGAAACCAAACTAACAAATGACCTATATGACCTTCATCCTTGTAGTAATTATTCAGCCTTGCTTTGCATGCTCACCTGGCCATTATCATGTTATCCTAAAGCCTAAATTGTCTGTATGATCTCTGATGTCAATCTTCCTTAACTCTTTATATACCTGTTGCTTCTAGACCTTTGTCCTCTTGCTGTTAATGCCTCTATTGATTCTGTCAAATTTCCCCTGAAGTCTCACGACTATCAATTTGTGGATGAATGTTCTGCGACCACGGCAATGGATGTGGCACAATAATTTGGTTCAAAAGAGCGTAGCCATGTCAATGTATCTACCTTAAGAGGTGGATGATATTTTGAGTTGAGTGAAGCTAGGGAGGTGGCAACGCTGCAAGAACCAACATGCTTATGAATGGAAATGGAAATGCCAATAAATAGTGTTTGGTGATGAAAATTATGAGAGGAAACAACAACATTGCATCAGATGCATCCAGTAGATTATGCTCGTAAATGGAATGGTACATCAATTGTGCTGGAGAAAAAGTTGTGAGGAAAGGACAACCTTGCATTGGGTGCATCCCATACATTAAGCATCTCCTTCCCAACCCCTAACTATTGAAAAAAAATAAAAAATCTTTATGGTATTTCTCAGATGGAAGGGCAATGATCATTCTCTCTTCCCTTTGCCTCTCCATTCAATTTCTGTCCTTCTGAGGCTTTATTTTATGAGTTAAAAGGGGCACGAGTCTTTAGAATTGATTGCTGCCTGTTCTTTCCTGTCAAACTCTAGTAACAATGCCAGTGCTTGTGCGGATTACAGGAACATCTTTTGCGGTAGGAGCTTCCCATGTCTAAAGTGAATTGCGCCTCATCTGCTAGGATGTATATGTCTGCCGTCACTTCTTGTAACGGCTCTGTGCGAACACTGACAAGGATTGGTTCGTCATCAAACTGGCTTGTTAGCTGTTCATGTGTGTACTTTGTAGATATTTTTCTACTTGCACGGCTTGTTTTCAGTTCTATTCCCTTAGCATTCGTTCTTCCAATTTGTGGCGATAACTGATAAAGTTGCAGCTTTCCACTGATTTCCCTCTTTTGGTTGTGTAAAGCATTGACTGTTCTACAGAGAAAAAAAGAAGAGAAATTTAATTTCTTAACACTAGTTTTGCGTGTATAGTATCTTCTTTGGTTATATCCTGTTCTCACCAGTGTGGTTTCAACTTTGTCTGAGTTGACGCCTGATAAGAAAAATGGCAGTTCAAAGTTTCACAGGATGCTAGTTGCTGATACTGGCTCAAGCATAAGGACTCTTACCTTTCTGGAATCAAGCGGCAACTTCTAAAGGAAGCGCCATCAGACCCTGCTGAATCCAATCTTAAGAGTCTTGTTCATCCACCCTAGACTTCCGAATGTTGATTTCATTGGTGTTTTGCTTTCTTAACACGTTCGGGAGTGCAAATTCTCTTTATTTTTTCAGTTTCATTAAAGAAAAGTATTGTTCATCAGCGGCAATCTCTAATTGGCTTTTTGGTCCCTTCCAGTTCCCACAAGTGGCCAGAATCGTTCAGTTTACCGGAGTAAATTGGACCGGACTCGCTTGTTACGCAAAAAAAATTGATTTAAAAAATGTTTTTCTAAAAAAGTTTGCACCATTTACAAAAACTTAAATTCGCAAAAAATACTTTCACCGTCAATAGCAATTTGTGCTTAGAATATATTCAATAATGAAAACGTCTTAAATTATTTTATGAATGACGGAAGCGATTGTTTTTAAAGAGATTTTGCGAATCATGAAAACAGTCCGTAGTTTCCAATGCATTGCATATCTGATGAAGTATACTTAGCAAATCAATCCATTGCATATCTAATGAAGTATACTTAGCAAACTTTCGAAGGGTAATTGATGATCCAATCTATATTTGCGATGAATAAAAACCATTTGGATGTATATACCATAATCCTCACAAATCAAATCAAGCGAGCAGTAGGCACCAGGGAGAAGGATCCATTGGGCCGAAAAGCACATGTCGTCGGGTGATATGGTGCATGCTCTTTATCAAAATGGGCATCTCCACACTATTATCATGAGTCAAATAAAAATAAGTGCTTCACCGAATCGACATGTATTCTGACCTATGTGGAAATAAAAGACAAAATCCATGCAGAAGATCATCAGCAGGTTAACAAACTGTTTCTTGTTTCTGAAATACAAAAGACGTGAAGGTCCCTCACCAACAACTTGCAGTCTTGTGGGCTCAGTACGACATAATAGGGAAGAACTCGTAAAGTGTTCACAAAGCATTTACCATCCTCTTCATCTCAGCAGACCTCCTGGGGTCTGGTTCTTCAATTGCTCTCTCAGTGAGAACGTGCTTGATACGGCACATAGATTTCCTCACCTGAATCCATTGACAATAAAGAGATGCCATTAGCAACAATGTTCTTTCAAGTCAACTTGGACGAAGAAGCATAAAAAACTAATTCCCAACTTTTATTTGGTTCAGAGCACCCTCATGCCAGTGAGGGCATAAAATAACGCTTTTGACTGATGTATTCATTCAGAAAAAAGGAGCAAAACCAACATCCACCTTGGGGAGGCGCTCTGGATTGGGAAACCTCAGATTTTGTGCATGAAGCATCTGCCGTTGAGTCATCAGCATGTTCTTTTCCTTAAGCAGAACATACCAAAGCCTGTGAAGATCGTCCCATGACTTTAGGCGCAGTTCAGAAGCCTTCCAACTTCGACCTGAAAATTATAAGCCACCGAGGGAGGTAAGAACATTCAATTGCAAGTGTGCATTTTCCATCACAGAGAACGAGGAGACTTGAATGATGGCTCAATGACTTCATATCAGACCCTCTAAGAGATACTAGCTTTAAATGGTCTTGTTGGCCCACAGAACAAATGAAGTCCTTGGCAATCTCATCTCTATCTAATAAATGGATGGGCTGAAAAGAAAGAAACGTGCAAGATCATCATGAGGACCATCACACTTTCTGGGAGGGCAGAGTACCAAGACCCTGATGAATGTTAAGCACCCAATCTTCATTATCACTTCAGGCGATCATTAAGTTACTCATGAGCAAATTAATTAAGTACTTTACATGAAGATGCACAATTTACTGTGCTTGAGTCCATTAGCTTACACCAATAACTGAACTGAATCTTCATATTTGAGCTGCCTGTTCAATCCCAATCCATATTTTAGATTCCTCAATTTTTGACCAGATAGATATCCTTACAAAGTTCCCCAGCTGACGCTTAATTTAGTAACTTGAATAACATCAATTCATGGATTTGAGTCTGTACCGTGGGACTGAACCAGACAACCATATTTTATGCCTTTTATGAGTGAACCACACAACCCCATACTATGACTTTTATTGGTGAACCAGACAATCCCATACAATTCTAGGCTGGCAATACATGCTCATTTACTGAAGTCCAGCAAGTATATACACAATGCATAGTCTAATCCAGCCTAAACATACCCTGTCTCCCCAACCCAGAAAACCACACCCTATATCCCGTCTTGCACTGCTGTGCATCTCAGTCATTTTGGTGGGCACATAAAGCCATTAGTCTTGTAATATGACTCTTTTGAAATGCTTGTTTATGGTTTGATTTAAGATAGTATTTACAGGAGAAGTTGAATCCCTTCCTAGTGGTGGCACTACCAATTTGCAAGATGATGGCCGAAACTATACATATTCATGGCCTGGACAAATTTAATGACCGTAATTAACTGGAACAGATGGTCTACTCTACATTCTACAACATAAGTTCCTCTTTCAAAATGTCAGTTCCTTTACTCATGTGACATGATAAGCACATAGGCCATGCACAGGTCTTTTTGTTTTCAGGGGCCGAATAGGCCATGTGATGGTCAGCTGTGGCTAAAAGCTGTTCAGTACAGAAATAAGCTCATATATTATCTCGTGCAATTTCTAATGTGAACTCAGCCTCCTAAAATTCAACACATTCCCAATTGAATCTTGTCAAGCATCATATGTTCTTTCGTTCTTAACCAAACATGCATTTGAAATGAGCATTCATTTAGCAAAAAGAGAAGCTTGTACCGTAGACAACAGGCGTGTCATTCTCTGGGTTTCTATCTGCCTCAAAGAATGCCTCGAGAGGGTTGTGTCCCGTCACAGATGAAGCTGCAGAAGCAGCAGAAGCAATCCCGGCAGAAGACTCTGTTCTAGCAGCAGCAAAAAGTGCTCTGCCAAAAAATCTTGACAAGAACATTGATCTTGACCAGATGGCTGCATAAGAGAACACGTTCAAAAATAAGTTATGCGATTATAATAATCCAATTGGTTGCAAACAACGGAATTCGCATATCAATTTGAAAAGGATAAACATTTTCAAATAATTCCATCATCAAAGAACTCAAGAAACACAACTAAAAGAGTACAATTTTGTGAATTTGATCAAAGTGTTCGTTTTTTCCTTTAGACTTCAACTCTTCAAGGAAGGTGCTTCATGAAAACATAGCAAGATCGTGCCCTGCTCCATCAAACACTGTTATCTGCTGCACTCGGTTCTGTATGAGTATCTTCTCGACTCTTCTAACCACCCAGAGAAATCAAGTTAACAATCGTTAAGTTATGCCTAATGAAAATTAATTCGGAAGCACAACCTGGTCAAGATCAATGGGATTTCATAAACTTCCACCATAACGTGAAGCGCGTTTTACTTTGCCGGCAAACATACTTGACCGAACTCAAAAGAATTGGTTAACCCAAATAATGCAACTTCTCCAGCCATACCGAAATGACATTCAACTAAAAGACACGAAAAAAGAGGGCAAGGAAATGAACTGGCAGATGGATGAGCAGTTCCCATCATTTTGATTGAGACATTTCGCCGAACACTTGGCGCATTAATAGACGAGTGCCCACACAAGAAGACCCGCCCACGAGTAGTTTCCACTCTCACTCCATGGGTTAGGCAATTATAGGCAGGCGTACACAAGACACTAGCTAAAAGTCACATCGCAAAGCGCCTATTACAGTCGACATCCGATCGAGGTAGAGAACAAGAACAAGAACAGGAACAAGATAAAGAGAGGAAGAACCGAGAAGTCACGCAAGATAAGAGCGAGAGAGAGAATGACCGGAACCATACCGTCGGAGGGCTTCTTGATCTCTGCGAAACAGAACTCGCGGCGAGAGACGGGCAGGCGAGGGAGAGAACTGAAGCCGTGGAGTTCTTGAGACTCTGTTTGAGCGGGGTGCTTGAACCAGAGGAGGAGGACGACGACGAAGAAGATAGTTGCAGACACAGGCCCAAAGGGCCAAGAGCTCAAAATACTGGGCCTGATTTGAGCCCATCCCATCAGAAAGGGAAATAATAATATTTTTTTTGTCGAATCTACTCTATACTTACCTTAACTTTCATTCTCAGATTTTTGTTCGTCTTATAGGGCGTGAGAATCAAAACCTGCATATGAAATTAAATTGTTTCCACCCCAATCTCCTCGAGAAAATGGGGATTTGAATCCTCCACCTTCCCATTTTCATGTGGGATGTTGTTAGGTCCATAAGAAGTGTTAGATTTTTGTTTGTCTACGATTAGAACTTCTGTTTTTAGCTTTCATTTTTCACATGCAAATATTGGTCCTATATTTTTATTTTGGATTGGTTTTAAGATGGAGGGTTAACGGGACAGGATTTGAGATTAGATTGAAAGTTAGTGATTTTTAAGAAAAAAAAACTTGAGGCAAGTTTGGAATTAAAATTAATCTAGCTATTTTTTTTGGACAAAAAAATTTGTTCAGGGCATAATTAGGATAGAAGTTTTCAGGTTTTTTTTTTGTCAAATAAAAAGTTCAAGATAGAATTAGGACTGAAACTAATGTTTGGAGGTTTTTAAGGGAATTATTTAGACCCAGAAAGTTGTACTTTACTTCAAGCAATTAATGATAAGAAGCCGTGATTTTAACAATTCATTTTATTCTGAACTGGTATGGGAATTAGGTGAGGTAGGGATGTTTAGTTTCAAATGGTGTAACCGAGGAATATAGCGGAAATAACAGCATCTTCCATTGAATTTAATGCTCGCTGTTTGGGGCCTCATGGCACGCAGAGAAGCTGTCCTCGTTCAATAAGTAATGTGGACTTGACGCCGAGCGACATTCATGGCTCCGTGTGAAAGAAGATGAGTATATACCATGAAGGACAAATGACTTCCCTTTTATATTCAAAAAATTGTTGCACCAATAATTGAAGTGTGATCAAGGTACATTCGCAGTTTGAACATAGTAAATGTAGCAAGTGAGAAATTAGGGCGAGCCGTAATGCCATAGCTCTATAAAGTTTGTCAATAAGGGTATATTTTATAATATTTAAGCTCTCGAGAACAATTTATTATTAAAAATAATTCTTTTATATTTTTATTCCACGAAACATTTTATTAGTAAAAGAATGCGTTTAGTAACTGCACAAATTTTATTTTTATAAAATAAAAATAAAAATGTATTTGATATGACTCACAAATCTTTTTTAAACGTAAAATTTCTTTTAATTTTTAAATATTTTTTTTATTTTTTTTCTTTCTTCTTCTTCTTAGTGGCCAATGGGCAGTCGTTGCCACCAGCTGGCTAGAAGAGGAAGAGGAAGGGAAAAAACTCATTAGAACAAGAAGCTATTTTATTTTACTTATTGTTTTTGCTCCAAATCTATTCCCTAGATCAATTTTCTATTATGAAGAATAGAAACACTGGCTGACGATACCAAACGAATTTTTGTTCTTTGTCTATTTCGAGGAATAAAAGAATAGAGAATTTGGAATGTTAACAAATGCATCCCAAGCGAGTCTTCCTCTCTTACCACATTGCTCCACATGCTAATTTCTGCGAGTCAAACAGTGGTAACCATGGAATTGTTCTTACACGGGTGGGAAGCTCACTTCCCTTGCGTCTTTTGGCAATAACCAAGGGCGGTTTTCTGCTTTCTGTCCCCACCTTGTTGGTAACCCCAAGTCCTGAAACGTCCCCAAGACCCCGATCCCAATGGAGGGAAGGAAGAGTGCAAAAGAAGGAACTTCGATCGCATCGATACATGCACGAAGCGAAAGAAGCCCTTCCTCTGCCACATCGTTCGTGATTTCCCGAACCTCCCAGGCCTGAGACGGAACGAACGCCATCAGAACCTGAGGCTAAAAGACAGGAAAGACTCGCAGGAGAACGACTGCAGCGAAATTCCCACCAAGAACCGCCCCCATATCTGTCTTCCTCAGGACGTCAAATTCGCAGAACGAGCCAGGGAATTTTTTGCCAATTCGACATGTGGTCCCTTTTTTGCATGGGGAAGCACGCAGAAAAAAAGTATGCTGTTATTTTTGGATTATCTTGCAAAGCAAGTGAAAGCAACTCCCATGTTCCTTCTCTTGTTTTCCTCTCTGGATCTGTACATTTTCCCTTCCCTCCCTTTTTTCCTTTGTTTCAAGAATGCCCATCATTTCCCACTCTTTTTCCCCTCTTGCATCCATCAGTCTGGACCGAAGTTTTGGCTCCAGCTCACATTCTTTTTTGCAAACTTTTCAAAATCATTATTATATAATCAGGAGTTTTAAGTGGCTCTTGGATATCTTTCTTTAAAGCCCCCTTTCGATCTGATTTTGACATATGTAGGGTTGCCCTCGCAAAAACCCAATGGGAATATCTTTCACAGGGTCATCCCAGAAGAGGACAAGATCGTTCAGCTCCTCTTCCCCTCCAATTCAAATGTCACCACCAACCAGATCTCAAAACTCTAACTCTCTCTCTCTCTCTCCTCATTTTGGCTGCTTTTGTTTTCTTTCTCTGCAAATTTCAATAATACGGGTTGACAATTCTGTCAAAAGAACGATCAAGTAAGCAACCCCCCCATATGAAAAGGGCATGATTACCTTCAACTTAAAGCAAGAGGGAGACAATCATGCACGGTGCAGGAAGTACCGGGGCACATGTACAATACGAAATTGATGTTGTATTTTGTCGTTACTCGGGTCCATAATCTTATTTTAATCCCAATCTTTTGATTGACAATCATCTCGTCGAATTGCTTTTGATAAAACTATTAGATTAGGTATATTCGTTTCTGATACACACGCAATGAATCCTGGCTTAACCTCCAAACCCGGCCCTGGAACGTGACCACATGTTTCAAAAGCCTCTTGGTCTAAGATCAATCGAAAGGGTCGATGATGTTCTCCAAGCCCTTTCGCCCATCTCAAGTCACCGACCTCGTCCAATCCCAGGATGACAAATAGCGCCGCACCAGGAGAAGTCAATAGAAGGTAGATGAGGGGATGGGTACGCGTATGCGTCTGGTTCAATGACCATTGCCCCACGTAAATTCTTACATCGCTTGTCCATTTTCTAAGGCCATAATCACGCCCTGAAAATCAGCAAAGCACCTGTGGTCAAAGCTTCCCATCTCATTGGTTGGCTTTTAATCGTTTTTGCATCTGTCAGGCTTTATCCCTTCTGGGACCCTTTGCCGGCCTTTTTTCACTTTCTTCTCGTAAAGATAAGATAACAAAATCCAAGGATCCATCAACCAGTCAAATTAACTGCTGTTCTTATTCCTTGCACAGAGTCAAATGTCTTTCCCCGCCTAATAAAATTATAAAATAAAAAGAGGCCGTTTCGCAAATCTTATCGATAAGATATGTATTGGACCACACCGGCCTTTTCCAATTCAAAACTTTCACTTTGTTGTGTTACGATGTGATTTTCCAAGTAATCTTCCACACGTGATTACATTCGAGAGTTTTCGTGAGAGAAATTATTTTGTTGAATTGCACACGTAACATTCTATTGAATATATCGCCTTCTTTGTAGAAAAAAACATACTTTCATAGATGGAAAAAAGAAGAATAAGCAAGCCCTGAAACTTGAAGAAGCACGTAATGGTGAATTTTCTTTTTTCGCAAAAGATTGTACAGAAAGGAAAATTACATTTTTTTTGAGCCAAATTCCCTACAATTAACTCCAAACATTATGTCCAATCTCAATTCAACTTCAAACTATTTTGTTATCTCATAAAAAATTCCCAACTTTTATTCTAGTTTCAAACCTCTAAAACATCCAAACGTCGCTGCTAGCTTACTTAATATTATCGACACCAGAATTAGTTAGAGGTGCCTTATCAAGACTAGCATTTTCCATTATCACTTGTCTTGTGAGGAACAACAACAACAATTTTCTTATATTAGTAATATGTTCGGACATATTTGAGATTAGAGTGAAAAGTGGAGATTTTCTTACAAGATAAATGAAAAAATTCGACACAGAATGGTGACTGAAATCGAAGTTGAAGACTAGTTTTAGGAATCAGACCTCCATTTTTGGGTTAGAAATGAGAGGCCAATTACGGCCGAATCAGGTTCCGACACATTTCACATTGAAGGTGAATGCCATGTGATGAAAAAGTCAAGGAGGTGTTGATTACAAAAACCGAGCTAAACCGCACGACTCCTCGCCTGAAGAGAAAAGAGGACATAGGGAAGGCACCGACCCCTAGGCCAAAGTCCCAGTAACCAATAAAGCGCCACAGAATTCCCAAATTCCGCCAGCTGTGAGCGAGCCTGTGAGCCCCACCCCAGTACAATTCTAGCTGGCCCGGACACGCGTCGAGCATCTACTGGCTGTTCAGGGATTGGGACGTACATGTCGGTCGGTCGCTCGTCTCCACCCTCGACCGCACCGTATCCCCCGTGTAGGCTCCCGCGGCAGAGGATGACTCGCGGCCTCTCGGGCCGAGCACCCATCCACCCGCCCGCACGTGATCGGACCCCCGCGGGGGCGGAAATGACCCCTGTGCCCTCGTCCTCAATGATTGATTTCGGTGGGGGCGCCATTTCGGCTCCGATCGCGGGCAGTCTCGTCCTCTCCTCACCCCCACGGCAGAACGTGCTGAACTCATTGCCACGACATTCGGAAGATTTAGGCTCAGACATTTGGTTAAAGATGGGAACTTTTGTTAAGGTTTAAACCGAGGCATCTTTGTTGTTGTTTTTATTTTTGTGGTTAAGGATTGCAGACGGCGTCGTTTCCGCGCCTTGGGTGGGTACCGCTGCAGCCTGTCAGCATCTTCTACCCCACACGGTTCAAAGCTTTTCCCTCGCCACCCATGTGAGAGGCTCGTGGATGGTGAACCCTCCCGCCCCTCGAACTGCACTGGCTAAAACATTAAGATCATCAAACGTTTAAAAAGGTTTTCGGAGGTGGGCTTGTGTTGGAGAGAAGAAGAGAGAAGCTGGAGTTTCTAGAGTAGGGGAAATTAACAAAAGAAAAATACTTTCTTTTTTCACGCAGAGAGAGAGAGAGAGAGAGAGGAGGGTAAAGCCGGAGGTTTTTGCTGCTTTTCGAGAGTAGGTAGTAGCTTATTTTACCTGGCAGCATGCTATCACCTTCCCTTTGTTGACACATTCCTGTTTCTTCTACATTGTCTTCCTCTACCACCATAGCCCCCATCTGGGTTTTCCTTTTCCTTTTTTTCTAGTGCACTTTTTGAGGGCAACAGCAATCTTTTAGCCGTGTGGGGTAAACATCCAATAAAGTTCTCGACTTTATTGATCTCCACTTGATTTTGCTCCCGAAGATTTGATTAAAAAAAGGTGCTTTGCTTTGCTCCCTGCCCTCTTTTCTTCCTCTTCATCTCATCCAAACTCCACTCGCCACTCTAGTTCTTGCACAGTGCCTTTTTCTCTATTGTTTTATATCTTCCCTCTTTCTATCTTTTGGGTTTACTGTCGTTTCCTAGTGTGTTCTTTGCTCTCACTGGCTTGGGGGGGTTTTTGGGTATGCTCTGAGATAGCTTTTGCTTAGATTTGTGCTGGGCTAGTTGCTTTTTCTCTTTGATCGAGTGGGATTCTTTCTGTGTATTGATTAAGAAAGACAGGGCTTTTTTCAGAAGCAGTGAATAGTGAGAAGAGAAAATGGCTGGAGGTGGAGGAGCAGCAAAACCATCAGATGAGCCAGCGCCACACCCACCAAAAGATCAGCTGCCCAACATTTCTTACTGCATTACAAGTCCTCCTCCATGGCGTGAGTGTCTTTATAACGAAACGTTTGAGCTCTTTTTTTGGCCCTCGGGACTTTGTTTTGTCCTGTTCAAATCAAGTATTAGTTCATAAAACTATCCTTTTGCTTTAGGGGATGATTCTGCTGATCTGATGTGGTATATCTGAAGGAGGGTTGCTCGTGTTCTTTTGTTTGGTGCTGTGAATATTCTTGCCTGTTTTCAATTGTTGAAAGTAGCTTTTTTGAAAAATCACTGTCATGCGCAGGATGCTCACTTTAGAGTTTGGGATATGCTTTTAGCAAAAGAAAATTGCGCTCACCGAAAATTCTAAGGCTTATAGACGGGACGCAAATTTTCTCTTTTAGTTTTATGGAGCAATTAAATTTATTTAGAATTTCTATTATTTTGATGAGTAGCTTGACGGCGATTTGGGTCCTTAACTTTTCCTCGTTGTGCTTCTTTTTCCTTAAATTTTTGTTTCATAAAGTTCTGCTTCAACTGATATTCTTCAACGATTCCTCGATTCTCTGTGGGTGCCACTCGATCCATTCTCTTTTCAATATCATTTGTTTAGGGATTTGCTGTCAATTTTTCCACGGAGTCTGTGTGAACTTACTGACGCAGGCTGAGCATTATTTATTTCTAAAGCATGATATTCTTCATTTGTCCCGATTCTTTTTTAGTGATTGAGATTAACAATATATGTGAAATCTATGTCCTGACATGTCTTGTGTGTCGAATACAGCGGAAGCAATTCTCCTCGGCTTCCAACACTTTCTGGTGATGCTTGGCACTACGGTGATCATCCCTACTGCCCTTGTCCCCCAGATGGGAGGAAGAAATGTAAGATAATGTTATGGCTGTAAAAGGCAGACGTGTTAACTTAGTGCTGCACCAACTCAAGTTTAAATAATTGGCTTTATGACTCATCAAGCACCTCTGATTCAGGAAGAGAAGGCAGAAGTCATCCAGACGCTACTTTTTGTTGCTGGCATCAACACATTGCAGCAAACGTTGTTTGGGACCCGATTACCTGCTGTAATAGGAGGGTCTTATACCTTCGTTCCAACCACGATATCAATCATCCTCGCTGGTCGATTCAGTGATAATTCCGACCCTGTAGATGTACTGTCACTGAACCTTATTTACTTCTATTTGACATCTTCATGTGATCTCTGAACTGATTGTGAACTACCTTGATGCTCCTTTTAATCATTGTGTTGTTGTATCATCTATCTCTGTCCTATAAGCTGATATCACATGTTTAAAGTTACCACTGAACTTACATCTAGCAATATATACAATCTATAGACAGCTCTAGAGTATGATATTAAGGGCTTGAATAGCTTTTACTAGAAATATTTGGATTGTCTTCGGTCATAATGTGATTGGGATTGAAGCTATATATGGTTCTAATTCTAGTTCAAAAACTTGTGTTCTTTTTTGCCAGAGATTCAAGAAGATTATGCGAGCAATACAGGGTTCCCTTATTGTCGCTTCTACTCTTCAGATTGTGCTTGGCTTCAGTGGCCTTTGGCGGAATGTTACAAGGTCAGTTTAACTATATGAAGAAAAGAACTTACAATTTGATGGATGTCCTATTTTGACTTGGGCTTGCATTTTTTTTTTTAAGTGCATCATTCTATCAAACTTCAATTTGACACTTCTTCAACCAAAATAGTATTCCCTCCCTGAACATGTTGGAATGTGGGATAGTGCAAATTTAATTAATGCACTTGATATGGCTATCATGTACACCATTTACTTTTGCTTCAGTCCGAGCTATAGCTGAGCTGACTAAGATAATGCTGGTTACTCATGCTTGATGATTCGATAAGTTTTCTGCATTGACAGTCATTTTTATTTTTTTGCTTTTGTTCTGTTTACCTTCAGGTTCTTAAGCCCATTATCGGCTGTCCCGTTGGTAGCACTAGTAGGCTTCGGTCTCTACGAGCTAGGTTTTCCCGGTGTAAGTTATCTTTGCTACAAATTTGGGACATGTTCAGATGCCAAAAGCACTGTCTTGTTAACCATTGAGAAATTCTTCCTTTAAATGTCAGGTGGCCAAGTGTGTGGAGATTGGACTCCCAGAGCTTGTCATCTTGGTGTTTGTTTCACAGGTATGATGTGCACAGTGATCTCACTGTTGTCATGGTTACTGTGATTTGTACCATGGGTCGTTGTTCTGTAGCTGAAATGGTAATTGTGAATGGTTGTTTTGCAGTATCTGCCTCATCTGATTCACTCAGGAAAACATTTATTCGACAAATTTGCGGTCATATTCTCAGTAGTGATTGTCTGGATCTATGCTCACCTGCTTACTGTTGGAGGGGCTTACAATGACGCAGCACCAAAGACGCAAGCAAGCTGCCGAACTGATCGTGCTGGGCTTATTGATGCTGCTCCATGGTAACTTTGCTTATTTTGATATTTCTGCTCTGGTTTATCAGTTCCCGAAGGATCCTCATATCTCTTATAAAGAATGTTGATGCGACTTTTAGGCTCATTTTTTTTCATGGAAAACGTCATGTTGAAAAGACATTTTTTACTGTTTTCATGTTGTTGCTGATAATATACCTACTTCGGATTAACGGGAACTGTGTGCACAAAGTTCCCTAAAAGACTTTGTGGAAAACCATAAGTGTTCCTCCTGCTATCCATGGGTAGTTCTTGTAGTACAAGGTTAAAATTGATTTCTGCTGTTCCCCTTTCTGTTTTTAGGTTGGTCAGGAAAGAATGGGAAAAAAAGTGTTTTTCGGGCACTCACTGAAAATTGGGAAAAAAAGTTTTGCACTTTTTGAATGGAAGAGATCTTTCGTGGATGTAAATGCTTTGATTGATTTTGGATACTTATCTTCTAAATAAGCTCTTTTCATATATGGATTGACAATCTCTTGGTGCCAAGTCAATTTCTCCTACTTATCACCAAAATAGGTAAAAGAGAGTAATTTTCTCTTGCATTAAGCTCTACTCCACTCTAGTATACTTTGAAGCCTTGCATGATAACTTTGCGTGCATTAATTACTGCCACATCAGCCACTATTATGATTGATGACTTGTGTCTGCAGCTTCCATAACTGGCAAAGTTCAGATTTTACCCTTTTCTATCTGCATTATCTCTCATTTGATAGCTACTTTTGACTTCCAATGATGATAGATATGTTGATATTCCTAGCATCTAGGTGTCAGTCATGACAATATCTTATTGATGGAGCCTTACATGTGGGAGAAGTACGTGTAATTTTAATTAAGTGGATCCCACTCTTACTCTTGGGACTTCTAAGGGAGGACTCCTCTCAGATGAAACATTCCTCTTCGACATCATTCTCATTTTGCAAGAGCTGTCGCATTATGGACTTGTTTGTTTAGGGTTAAGTTTAATTAAACAATGCCTTTTGCTTTCCTGCTGAAATTGAAAATCTTTTCCAAATTTCAAAAATTATAAAATAATTAGTTGCAGATCTACTTGGCGACATTTGTATAGTATGAAAGTTTCAAATGCTTAGGATTAAAAAAAATAAAGTGCTTGCATTGCGATATTCAGATTAAGCAAAAGGAAAAAAGTAAAGATCCATTTAGACACGTCCATAGTCACCGATATAATGAAGATTGGTGTTGCTCATTCAGAAGGTGGAGTTCTCTCTGCTGTAGTATGATATTATTGCTCGAGACTAGGATAGTAGTTATATTGATGGGGTGAGTTTGCAGGATAAGAGTTCCATATCCATTTCAATGGGGAGCACCTTCGTTTGATGCTGGCGAAGCCTTTGCAATGATGATGGCTTCTTTTGTTGCTCTTGTGGAGGTTCGTTGTCATTCCTTTTCTTTTCCTAATTTTTATGCTTCTGAACTTTGACTCAGAAACATGAAAAGTCTATTTAAATCTGTGCGGTCATCCTCCAAGCTTTGAGTTGCATATTGCCTGATCTGTGGATTAGTGGGATGTTTTATTGACCTGGCTTATATCTAATGTGGAATTCCCGTCAAAAAGAAAATCAATAGATGAGGTGTTGATGGCTTAATTCTTCTTATAGACTACTATCTCTGTTTCTTATATTGTGTGGTCTAAAATTAGTTTTCATAAGTATAATGCAAAATTCCTTGAATCACATTCATCACTTCAATGCAAGCAGTCGACTGGTGCTTTCATGGCGGTGGCAAGGTACGCGAGCGCAACCCATTTGCCTCCATCTGTTCTCAGCCGTGGTGTTGGTTGGCAGGTAATTGGAAGGCTTATCATTTTCTCTTCTGTAGCTGTTGCTAAACGGCGTGAGTTGTGGGGCGCACTTGGTAAATTTAATTTTCATAGTTACTAACATATGAGCTCTCTTTTGAATATAAGTCCATTGTTGGTGTCCTTTGATTAGCTGGCCAAACCATTCTTATAAATCCATGTGCTGACAGGTGGAAAAGAGAGGGGAAATTGGATAATTATCTTTCATGATTACTTGAAAATACTAAAGTAGTGCATGGTCTTCACTGGCTTCACTTTAGCTGTCACTGAACTGGTGCAGGAGAGAGAGATTACATTTGTTATTTTTGGTCTAGCATTTCTTAGGAATACCCTAGCTCTCTCTAGGGATAGCTTGCTTACAGAAATGAAGCTTCTAGTGGTTTTCAAGTGTTTTTCTCAGTAGCCTAATGTCTAAATCTTTCTTCAGGGAGTCGGCATTTTGATCTCTGGCCTGTTCGGAACTGTCAATGGCTCCTCCGTATCAGTGTAAGTGTTCAATCAGGAAGGAAATATTCTATGAACATGATAAAGAATTCAATTGGCTTATCAGCTGAACAATTCTCTTCTGGTTTGCCTGCAGAGAAAACGCCGGGCTTTTGGCCTTGACACGTGTCGGTAGCAGAAGGGTCGTGCAAATATCAGCTGGGTTCATGATTTTCTTTTCCATTCTAGGTGCGTCAGTAGACAACCCTGAAAAGATTAACTTAAATCTTCAGTTGCATTTTGTTCTTATTGCCGCTTTATTCGACCATGCAGGGAAATTTGGAGCAGTCTTTGCTTCAATTCCTGCGCCCATCATTGCTGCCTTATACTGTCTGTTCTTTGCATATGTGGGTAAGGTCCATACGTAGCACTTCAATGAGGAGCTCGCATCTCCCAGTTAATGCTACTCATAATATATGATCTTGATTATTAACTTGCGTTGGGTGCATGTTCAGGTTCTGTGGGACTAAGCTTTCTTCAGTTTTGCAACCTCAACAGCTTTAGAACAAAGTTCATATTAGGGTTCTCGGTCTTTTTGGGCTTGTCCATTCCACAATACTTCAATGAGTATACGGCAATCAATGGATATGGTCCAGTTCACACTGGAGGCAGATGGGTATGCAAAGACTTTATTCACTTCCCTTCCCTTCACGCTCGATAAGTAAATAGTTTGGTCCCTCCCTTGACAAATACTATGCCCATTTCTCTTGACAGTTCAACGATATAATCAATGTTCCCTTATCGTCGGAGCCATTTGTTGCTGGATGCATAGCATATTTCCTCGATAACACGTTGCGCCCAAAGGGTGGCCTGTGAGGAAAGACAGGGGCAAGCACTGGTGGGACAAGTTCCGGTCCTTTAAGACTGATGTGAGAAGTGAAGAGTTCTACTCCTTGCCTTTCAATCTGAACAAATACTTCCCATCGGTGTGAGTCATTATGCTGCGGTGCCAAGTATCTCCCCTACCCGTCAGAACATCATCGAAAGCTAATCAGTTACTGTGTAATCATGCTGTAGTTTGTCGTGTTGGGATCTCACGGCAAGGTTATGATATAAGTAGGCCGCCCTCTATAGTAAATCTAAAACATTTATTTCATTGCTTTCTTTTCATTAGTAACTTGTAAATCAACTGGGAGAAATGGTTTTGAAGCTGCAGTTGAGTGATTTGTTGTTGCATTTTCTTTGCTCTCTCCCTTTCCATTTGTACAACCTATGAAAAAATGCAAGTCTTGCTTTTCTATTGTATTAATGCCGTGTCGAACTCACTAAATACGGATTCTGATTTGAATTAGCAGAACCCACAAAGTGCCCTGTGTATTTTTCTCCAAATTTTAAACAAAATCAATGGGAAATTGGCAAATGTGCACAACTCCGAGACTGCCAAAACCAACATAGATTCTCAACGGAAGAAGGTGATTCGTGGAAAGTAAATGCAAGGTCCCCAAGAATCATTCTACTCTTGCAGTTTTAAAGGGGAGAGAGAGAGTAATGGGACCAAGACATGCTGCTGTCATGCCATTTAATTCCAATGAAAAGAGAAGACGTCGGATGCTGCCCACAAGGTTTTGAATACCAAAATCCAGGTACATATAAACAACCAAAAAGTTGGACCTTTCCATGTACATTTATGTGGCTGTCCTGATACTCCACCGAAGAAAGCATAGATCTTGAACTAAAATATTAAATATCAGTAGCCCCCCCACCAATTGCGATTATCTTCTTTCTTCTGTAAAACACCAATTCAAACGAAGAAACAAGAAAAGCTACCCAAATTCAATGCGGGACGGGGAAGCCCATGGTCCCAAACAAACGCTTCGTGTGGCTGCCATTGCTTTGACATTCATATCAAGAAGGAAAGTCTTACCGGTGCACGTAGAGAGTCCCGAGAAGAAAATTCCGGGAAAAAAGAAAGAAAATGACAAAAGGGCAAACGAGAGAAAGAGCATGACAGACGGGAGAAACAGGGGAGTGAGGTTCCCAGCCGGGGCCACCTCTTCGCTCACCGACATTGGAGAGTGCATAGGAATGCACCAGGCGAATTGTTTAAGGAATCTGCAAGAGTCAAAGCTGCATCAATTCATGGGTCACTGCTGTTTCTCTTCAAGAATTGTCATTACAAGATAGGAAAAAAAACAAAAAAAAAACGAAACTTTAATCAAGAAGGCATCTCTCGCTCCAATGAGGACCTCAGTAGACTACATAACATTGCTTGATGAATAATTAAAACTTGGGTAATTATGCTAATTATGTTAGCTGGCGACTTCTTGAAAAGGGAGAAGAGAACAGGGCAAGAGCGTACGGCTTTTCGGGAGGAGAGACCAGCTTCACGTGCGGGTTTGTGGGTGTTGGGCGGGGGCGGTTCAAGATTCGAGAACGTGATGATTCTGCAGGCCCTGCGGAGTGGAACTCGAAGATTGGCGAAAACCCAGATGCAAGAAGAAGCAAAGTTTCTGCACATTCCACCCACTCATCAAATCTTGCAGATGACAGAGGAGGTTTAGATCTACCGTTGATTGGTGTGATGAACTTCAGTAATCAAATCACTAAAAAAACCAAATTTAGTACCATCTCTACGTTTCTGTAGATTTACGCGTGTTTTGAAAGCCGTGATATCTGAATTCAAACCGGCCCGATCATGTTTATGGCATTATAAATTATATCTGGGCGTGCAAATGGTCGTCGCCTTGCGTAATTAGTAAGAGAACTCCTGTTAGGAGGCTCGATGCATATGTAACGGGCAAAATTTCATAAAAGAAACAAAAGGTTAGCTCCTTTTTGCTCTCAATCGTACAATCTGAATGTTGTAGGAATTGAATTCATGAGGGTGGCATAAGGAGGTACACATGACGTGCAGAAGGCGCTCCATAAATCCTCTAGATTTCGATAGGATTCAACGATAATTTTCTCTCAAGATTAGAGTACGGAGAAATTGAGAATATTAAAGAAAAGCACTTTTTCTTCGAGGATCTAGGTGCATTCGCCTCGTATCCATTGAGATCATTTAGAAATTCTTGAATGCAAGTGGCTTGGCTGGTCCAATCAACTTGGATTATTAAAGGTTATACTGTATTGAAGTGACATGAATTAATAATTGTTTTCTAATTTTATGGAGAAACAAAAGAGACTGAACAGAAAAAAAAAATTTGTGTTGTTTTTTTCTCTTGGAAGCCTTCTGTGCAAGTGGAGACAAACTTCGTATGATATGACAAACCTAGGAGCTGCCTTAATAATATGAAAGACTGACTTTGTGTTGAATGGAATGAGAGGCTGAAATTTTGATGTGTGCACATCCTAAGTCAATATCACATTGAATTTGATACGTACCACGACATGTGTCATTCATCGGGACCACTACTTTCTCGATGATCATAACCCATTTTTCTTCATAGCAACATTGCTGTTTTCACATACATTCACCTAATTGTCTTGTCAAACGCCCGCCGATGCCGCCACCATTTTCGTGGCAGCGGCCACCACCACCGCGCGACTCCCAATCCATTGCAACTTTCTCTGTCGCCACCATTGTCTCCATCGCCGCCACTACACCCCACTCCACGACTGATTCACTCAGCCCTTTTACACACATGGTCATTGGCTCAAGCACACATTGAATATGTTAACCACGTCCTCATTAACTTAAGTTATAAATAACAAACTTTCCACTTATGGTGACTAAAATTATCGAACGTACTTATGATTCTAACTCAAATTACAGGGGTCTTTAGAGGGTTGATTTGGGTTGAGCCATCATGATAACTCGATTTGAACCAGATATAAATGGATCATGTGTCTCTTTTTTTTTTATAAATAAGTGTATTAAAAGTCCTAAAACTCGTTATGAAAGTACGATTGAATCCTAAAACTTTAGCAAAATGCAAGTAAATCCTAAAATTTATTATGAAAATACAATCGAGTCCTAAAACTTTCAAAAAATGAAATTAAGTTATGAAATTTGTTATAAATGTGTAATTAAGTCGTACAACTTTCAAAAAAATGCAATTAATTTAATGATTTAATTGAATCATTTTTATAAGTTTTAGGATTTGATTGTATTTTTTGAAAATTTTGGGACTCAATTACACTTTCAGGGATAAATTTTAGGATTTTCAATATAATTATTTTTTATTTTTTTTAACGGAAATTGAAACACGACCCTTGTAAAATCCGAACTGGAAAAAGGCTGATCAGATTGAAGGCCGCGACACCCGATCACCGGACAAGAGCTTGAAGAATTTACTGGAGCAGGCAGTAACTTTTTTACCAGCCAAAAAAGAAAGGAGGGGGAAGATCTCTTTAAAGGACAAAAATTCTGACAGAGCAGAAGGGGAGGGAGGGCCCCACCGTTGATCCATGATCTGTATGTTTTGTCCCCAAATCGAACGACCCAGCGTGGGACCCTATCATGGTCCTCCCCGCATCAGAAAAGAAGAAAGTAAAAGAAGGAGCCATAGAAAAGTATGATATGGTTCTCCCCCCCTTTGGTCTCATTTAATGTCCCTGATTTGAATTTTGCCTATCCATTGTCCCCATAAAATCCTGTCCCCTTCACCAATTCTTTTAAAAAAAAAATTAAATTAAATTTTGGAAGTCAAAAATGGTAGAAATAGCGGAAATACAATTACCCTTTTTCTTCTTTTTCGTCGAAAGGCCGAGACAAGTGGAATATGCCGATGGGGACCTGCTGCCGACGTCACTAATTTTAAAATAAAAAAAATATCGGGCGAGATTTGTTGAGATATTTTATGAGTTCGCGATACGGATTCCTCGAATTGAAACGAATTACAACAGGGATTAGAATAATTGCGAATAGGAGAAAACATGGGTTACATGTCAGCATCGCAATATATATATAATTTTTGATTAATGGTCGAAACCGATAAGATTGAGATAATATAAAGTAGGGGAGGATAAAAGAAGGGTCGATTCCATCCATGCGTGCGTGTGTGCGCCTTTTAAGGTAAAACTTAACGTTGAAGGTCTTCCCCACGTCGACTTGGATTGGATCCAATTCAATATCTATCTTCACTAAGACTCAAAAAGAAAATAAAACATGGATAAAGATCTTACCGACAAGGGAAAAGGAGAAAGGATCCAATAAGGAAATGCTTTAATGATAATTCACAAATAATATATAAAAAAAGAACTAGCTATTTCAAATTAAAGAATTTTGGGGTAATACCATAAAAAAATCTTAAATTGATACATCCGTGACAAGTTTAATTCAAACTAATTTTTTGACTACCGAAAACCCTAAACTGATATATTTATGACAAACATATCTTCCGTTAGTTTCTATTAAATTATATCATTAAATTTATGAATTAGTTAACACATAGCAATTGACGGCTATACTAGTTTAAGAAGTTCTGGACATTCCAAATGTCAAAAGTTTGGAAAGATATATTTAAATGTCAAAATAAAAAAAAATGGATCACTTAAATGTTAATGATGAGAAATTTTGGCTAAATGGCCGACGTGTCATTTTTTTGATAAGTTGAGATTAAAATGATATTGTTTTTTTATGATGAAGTGAATTTTAATATAAATATTAATTAAATTTAAGTAAATAACTTAATTAAAAAAGAAGAAGATTGCAGCACATGTTTGGCAAGGGCTTGCATATCTTGTGCTGCCACTGCCCCCATTGTTGCCGAGACAAATCAATGACGGTGGAGAGAGGGTTGACTAGGGTTGCCGAGCCCTAGTTAGGGGCTGGCAACCATAGCCAATTGACGACGAGGGCCTATAGCCTTTACCCAGACTAGCCAGAGCCTGGCGACCCTAATTAATCCTCGCCTAGCTAGCGCCGGCCCTTCTCGGCAATAGTTTGTTGCAAATCTCCTTTTAAAAAAAATATTGTTTAATTTAATTTAATTTAAATTTATATTCAAATTCAAATTCGAGGTAAAACAATGTCGTTTCAGCTCTCTTTTTTTTTACTTAATTTTACGACAAGCTATGTAGGCAACTTATATTATTAAAAATAAGTCATATTGAATTTTGGCACTTTTCACTAGATTTGGCATTTGCATGTCCCAATTTTTTTTTAGAAAAAAAGTAGCACTTAAGTATAGCTTTTGAAAATTTTGACACTTAAATGTTTTTGCCAAATTTTGACACTTGTGCTGTACTTCTACCCAAGTTTAAGGTTTTACCATCTGATTGTCACAAATATATCAATTTGTGACTCTCTATTGTATTAATCCAATTTAACGAAAACTAACAAAAAGGCAAATTTATCACAAAAGTACCAATTTTTGGGTTTTTTGTTGTCAAAAAATTAGTTTCTCGGTAAATTTGTTATAGAGGTCACGATTTGGGTTTTTTGTGTGAAAAGATTAGTTTTTGATAAATTAACTATAAATGTGCCCATTTGGGGTTTTTGCGGTATTAATCCTAAGTTTTTTTGAAAAACTAGACACAAGGGCATTTTACAAATTCAATGAATAAAAAAAAAAATTAAAAATTTGTGTACAAGTTTGGTAAATTTTTTTACGTTTCCACAGTATTTTAGATTTTATTAAGGAATTCAAAAGAGTAAACCCTTAAAAAACATTCTAAACAAACACAGCGATTCCGTGATTTTTCTTTGGAAAAACTGTCAAATAGCCGAATAGATTAAACGCCACAACTTCAAAAGGGTACTTTTGAACGTAAGGTCATTCGTGTATCATCCAACCCCTCATCTTATATGTTTTTTTTTTTCATAAAAATATAGCATAAGTGTCATAACTTTTATAAGAAACTCACCCAATTGATATAAATTTTCAAAAACGTGTTGGAAAGAAAATAAACTTTATTAAGCTATGCTATGCTAAAGAAAGAACCAAAAAGAGGAGTACTCAATGATTATTATTCGCTTGATACTTAGTTGACATTCATAAAATATATATCTAATGAGTTCTTTCAATTCTAAGAATTTTTCTAGAATACTCTTTTCTTGAGTATCAGTCGTTTTATTCAAAGCCCAATTTTGAAATCCATTCTTTTTGAAAACTATTCATGTATGAAATATAAATTCTTTATTTTGATCTATTATCAAATATCTGGTCTAGGTTTCTTTGGAACCTTGAGTTAGGATCTTTCCCCGATAGGCATGGCCTAACACTTACTATGAACATTTTTTAGGAATATATTCACTAGAAGTCCTAAAACTTATTATTAAGTATAATTGACTTCTCAAACTTACAAAAAATACAATCAAATTCTATAACTTATCAAATTGATTCAATCGAGTTCTTCCATCTCCGTCTAATTTGGTTAACTGGAAATGTGGACGTGGTAATGACATGGATTTTTAAATTATTTTTATACAATTTAATTTAAATCAAAATTCAAAAAATAAGCTACATTTAAATTAAAAAGAAAATGAGGAAGTTAGGTGGAGATGGATACAAGCCATTGTCGTCGCCACCTCACCATTGCCAAGAGGGGTTGGCAGGTGATAGGCAAGGGTTGTGGCGCTGCCCTCATCTGAGCACCTAGGTCCCTCATCTGGGCACCTAAGTCCTGGGCAAAGATCAGGGGAGGGCTGCAACACTCATTGGTTTACCCCCACCATCTTTGGCCCCTTTGGGCAATGAAGGGGGGCGGCGGTGGCAACGAGGGTTTGCGGTCCTACTTGCCTAACTTCTTCTTTGGCTTTATCATTACAAATTTAGCTTAATTTTTCAATTTAATTTATATAAAATTAGTATTGAAAATCAGATTTAGAGCGAAATGGCGTGATTTTAGTGTTATATTTCATTATTTAACCTCATTATCACCATGTAGGAGAAAAATATTTAAAAAGCCATGTTAATATTTTTCATTAGCCAAGTTGAACATAGTTAAGGAAATGATTCGATTAAACCAATTTGACAAGTTTAGGGATTTATAAGTTTTATGATCCAATTGCACTTTCGTGACAGTTTAAAACTTCTAATAAACATGTCTCCTTTTTTTAAAAGTTTTGACATTCAAGTGAGTACCATGTGAAAGTGGCGATTCCTTTTTTTTTTTTTTGTATTTAATTTTTAGGATACAAAAGTAGGGGTAAGCATAGTTCCAATGTAGCCTCTGTAATCGGAGAATTGGAGAATCGGACCTATATCCACTTCTATGTTCAAAGATGGGTTTGGTAGGTTTTGGGTTCAAAAAATTAAAGAAATGGTTGTGATGGTTAGGTTCCTAGTTCTAGGTAGGTGAAATTTAGATTTTGGAACTTAAACCCAATATAAGTTTTTGTGTTTATCCTTGTATATGTCTTCACGAGATCTTACCGCCATGGTGTTCGGTGATGAAGGCATAATATGGAATTACTGGTTTAAGCTTTCATTGTATGACACTTTTACTTCTTTAATGTTTTATATTTTTCGTGTGTTTAAATAAAAGTTATGATCAATGAATTAGTAATAAGTAATGGTCATTAAATATGATGATTCACTATAATCATTCAATTAATAATAAAGGTAGGAGACCTTGAAATTGAGATCAACCTTATAATTTATGACATTATTGATTCTAAGTTTTAACGTGTACAAGATAGGTTTGAAATTCTAAAAAATAAGAAATCTGTTTCAATATGTATGTTTTAGGTTCTAGATAAAATCCGTATAGAATCTGATGTTGTTCACCTCTTCACGAAAGAATCTAGCAAAAGATGCACAATGTGTAAAATTCAGAACCAGGGGACTGTTGAATGCACCGTTCCCCTCCTTTACTTTACAGGTTTCAAGAAAAGAAAGGAAGCGAGCGAGCAAGCAAGCGAAGGGGGAAAAGATTGCCTTTTCTTTTTTTTGGGCAGGCTTCAAATACACTGAATTCCCAAAATCCAAGAAAAATGGCAGGGGAAAAGGAAATTACTTTTGTGACTTTCTGCAGCATGCGAGTGAAAAGGGAGAGAGAATACATTTAATTTTAGGAAGCAACAAAAAATAATAATAATAATAATTGCGGGCGTTCGAAGAAAACTGGGTGCGTGTTTAACCCCTTCCCCACTTTCATAAAATTATTTTTTTATTATCATTGCTTTCTGAAAAAGTCTTTTGGAATGTTGGAGAAAATTAAGAATTGTACCTGAAAAAGAGAAAAAAAAAGGCGTGTCTTTTTTTTAAAATTTTTAATTTTATGAGAGTGAGAGAAGTGAAGCCACCGCCACGCGCGACACCCACTTATGCTGTTGGACTCCGGACTTTGCCTGTGATGGAATAAGTGGGGCCATGCTCCCACCACGCGCCACGCATGGTCCTATTGCATTGACGAGATTCCCCCTCCATTTTTTTTTTCTTGATTTTAATTTATTTCGAAATCGAGTAAATTAAATTTCGCTTTTCACATAAAATTGCTAAATACCATCTTGAAGTTTATACTTCCTTGTCAAAAATCATTCATCGCTTTTTAGAAAAAAATCTTCAATTTGTATTTTTTTTCGAATTGAAATGATACATTTACTCCCACTCGATCATATCATAAGATATCTCTACTCATTTCTCTCTCTCCCCCTTCTCTATTGACACACCTAATTTATCGGTTTTTGTTTGATGAAAGGTGGTGTGGGAAGAAAAATGACAATTTCCTAAAATAAATAAGGTTGTAAGTATGCAAATTGGTATGAAAGTGGAACTTAGGATTTAAGTTGTAGGTTTTAAAAGTGAAGATGGTATATGATACGTGAGTGCAAATCTCATTAGATCTTTTCTGCAATTATCCTGCCATTTATATTATCTAATTGACTACATTTCATTGGAACTCAGTAAATTTTTGGATGAAGATGTCTAAGGTGGTCATCCCATGATAGCTTCCAAAATAAAATGGCGATATGTTTGTCACACCATCATTTTTTTCTTAAAATATGTCGGATATCCAGTCAAAGCGCATCAATCATGATGAAACAATTTTTGATACTTCTGATGATTTGAATCAGAATTCAATGATCTCAACTAAAAATCCGTTAAAGTTTAAAGTAAGTTAAAGAGGTGATATAGTAAAAAATTGTCTCGATCATTTCTCTTCTTCGCTCTGAAAGCCATCAGGACCCTTGATCAAGTATAGTGACACAGTAAAATTTAACCTTTCTTCCAGATTGACTAAATCTTGGAAATGTATCGCAATAAATAATAGAAAATGCAAATCAAAATCTCAAGTTGAATTTTTCACATCTTCTTTTAACAACTTAAATGCATTCTTCACGCGCCTTTAGCTCCAACCATTGTCGTTTTACACATGCATATTTGCACAGCTGCGTTTTTGCACGCCTCGAAAAAATATAACGAGAAAATTTATCAAATTTTTTTATTACACTGGAAGTAATGTGAAGGCCATTAATTATCAAATGACGTAATGCAATACGTGTAGCCATAATTGCGAAAAGCCCAAAAAAAAGAAAAAGAAAAAAGAGAGCAGATTAAAAAAATTAAAACAGAAAAAAAAGGCAAAATCGACGTACGCGTTGCAGTCTGCAGACTGCAACGTTCCCCATGTACAACTTTAAAATCCTAGTAGAAGTAACGTGGCTTATCTTTATGTTTGATAATTTATTTTACCAACTTATTAATTTTAATTTAACAGCTGTTGAGTGATGACCTCTTCCACGTGGCAGCTCCCACGGTCTTCTATGCAACTGGTGACCGACCCGCCCCCAAGACCAGGAAGTGCAAATAAAAACGGATTTTAAGAACTTAACAAGAGTTATCCGGATACCAATTTTTTATAAAAGTAATAATTTTTAAATCGAATTATTTAGTCAATAAAAACATATTTTTATTTTAAATAATAATTTATAGTTAAATATTTTTCGTGAATAATAAAAATATCTTAGATCATTTATCTTTTTAAATAATGTAAATAATCATTTTTTAAAATAATATTTTTAAAATCATTTATTTTTGGTGAAATATATAATCCTAAAGTTTTTACATATACTCGACTCTTTTTTTTCAAGTGCAGATACTAAAGTGAGCTTAATTCTCTAAAAAACCCTACCTTTGATCTAATTTCAACTCTATCTCAAATTTTTCTTTGTTTAATGAAAAATTACAAACCTTCACTATAACCTCGAATTTGCCCTCGACGTCCCAAAATTGCCTTTAGTTCTTTGGAAATTACCAATATCAAAGGCAGTGAATAATTTCGAAGAACCAGTCCCTGCTTTTGGATAGGGGCAGGATCTGAATAAGAGCAAAAGTTTTTATTTTTAGGGTCAAAGGCCCTAAAGTTGCCACGCCATTTTTTTCACATGTTAATGAAGTTTTAAACATTTTTTTTTTCATTTATTCGTCTTGACAACGATGGGGGATGAGGAGTAGTGGGAGGGGCAATAACTTCAACCCAGGTATTGAAAAGAGAGAGAGAGAGAGAGAGAGAGAGGTGGTGCGTCATTCTATTGGTACCACTAGTACTCTCTCTTTCTGCATTCATACTCCAAAACGCCTCCTTCATTGCGAAAGTGACCGGTGGGCTTGTGTACAATGAGCCTAATTCCCCTCCCCCTAGGAATTTAGGGGTAAATTGATCATAAGCTCACATGAAAAATACCATAGAGACTCCCGTCGGTGCGGGCAGATTTATCGAGTTTACAGATGCGTTTGTTTCCTCGGTTCGATATCTGGGTCCGGGTCGCCGCACCTGACATCTGCTTGTACCCGGGAGGCATGCGCCTTTTTATGATTGTGCTTGTGTAATTATATGTGTCGGGATGATGATGAGATCAAGAGACGGTCATAAGGACGTGCCTGAGCTTATTGAAATCGGTTTACTGAATCGATTTACTAAACCATGCATCGGGCTGAAAATGGAATCTAATTTATTTTTTTTTGGGTCATAAGGAATGTAAATCAAGGGGGATAGGATTTAATCATATATAGCAATCTAATTAAATCAAAGATTTCGACAAATCTGGTATTAATCCAAATAATAAGGCAACGCCATTTACTTACATGGCATTTGAAAAGAAAGAAAGAAGTGGGTGGTGGGTAGTAGCTATAAAGAGCCTTCATATTGCTCTCACCACCCCTTCTATCCTCCTCTCTTTCTTCAGCCACTGTCCCTATTTCTCTTGCTATTTAGCACCCACCGCTCGCTCGCGCACGAACCAGACAACGCTCCTCCGCTTTCCTGAGCTTTCGAAGCTGTTCTCGCCTCGCTCGGCAAGAGAAGGAAGAAGGAAGAAAGCAGAGGCGGACACAGAGAGAGACAGACAGACAGACAGAGTGATGGGGAACTGCCAGGCCATTGATGCGGCGACGCTGGTGATCCAGCACCCATGTGGGAAGGTGGACAAGCTGTACTGGCCCGTTTCTGCCGGCGAGATCATGAAGATGAACCCCGGCCACTACGTGGCTCTCCTCATCTCCACCGCCGTGTGCCCGCCGCCGCAGCAGCCGCATAGCGGCAACGCCGCTCCTGCCAAGGAGAAATGCTCTGCCCCTGCTGCCGCGGCGGCGACTGATAATAATTCCGTCCGGGTGACCCGCATTAAGCTTCTCCGGCCCACGGATACTCTTGCTCTTGGCCAAGTTTATAGGCTCATCACTGCCAAAGGTTCGAGCCGCTACCTTCTCGTACCAGTCTTGTTTTAGTTTCTGAAATTGAGTGCACCTGATTGATTTTTTCTCTCTCTCTCTCTCTCTCTCTCTCTCTGCTCTCTCTGGCTTTAGCTGAATTGATGCTGAGTGGTTTCTTTTCTTTGTTTCTGTGTTTGCCTATTCTGCAGAGGTTATGAAGGTCTTATCGGCTAAGAAGCATGCAAAGATGAGGAAGGGCCAGCATGAGATCAAGGTGGAGCATGAAGAGAAGCTGTCTTCATCTGGGCTGGAGATAATAGCACCTAGAAGATCTGATTCCTCTGACACCAGGAAGGAAAACCAGGTAGAAATTAAAATAAAGAAAAAACAATGTCATCCCATTCTTCAGTATATGCATCAAGAATAATATTTAACAAAAGAAAAGAAGAAACTTTTTCCAATTCCTGTTCAAAGTTTTGTTTTTCCCCTCTCTGGCTGATAACTTCTGGGTAATAACTTGTATGTGACTGCGAAATTCTGCTTGAAGAAAGCTTTGAGTGAAGTACTGCAATTCAAGAGTGTTAAAATTCGGTTTTTTTCCGTTCCTTTCCCTTGTCAATGATCATCTTTCGATGTAATTTAGGTGGCGAGACATGAAAGACACAAGCAGAAGACAAGTACGGCGACGAGCAATTCAGCTGCCAACAGGCCAAAAACATGGCAACCCTCGTTACAGAGCATCTCCGAGGCAGCAAGCTGAAGTTTTCTTCTGGATGTTTGACAGATATGATTGATGAGTCTTGTGGGTTCTGATAACTCTGCTATATGCACTCATCGAGTCTTCGATTAGTGGAAGTTCATATGTTTCCCAGAGAGGGAGAGGGAGAGCGAGTGTGTAAGAACTCATCTTGGAAGTGTTGATATTGGCCAAATCCTTGCTTGTATAGAGGGGAAAAAGAAACGAAGGAAATCCCATGTAATCGATTTGCTGCTCTTCTTAATGAAATTTGGGCAGTATTACAATTGACCAAGATTGACTCGAGAGCTTGGATGACATAATCTTCTGCGGTTCTGTACTTGTTGATTACTCATCTCAGGAGCCCACGGATTTAAATTTTCTGATTCATGTCAGAAAGAGATTTTCTATTTTGGCCCTAATGCAAGAATTTATGCATAATTCTACCACCGGCTACCACCCCAACTTTGATGGACGAAAAATATTTAACATTTCCGAAGCTCCATTTCATAATATTTGATGCAGAGATTGCATCTCCAGCAGTCCAGCCAGGAAATAGCTTGTGAAAAAGAAGACTGCAAATCTAACCCAACTTCGAGTTTGGCTAATTATACAATATTACACGAAAACCAAAGCCAGTAAAATCCAAGTAGCAGAGGCATAGAGGTCTATTCGTCTATTAAAAGAAGACAGTCAATGGTCCTCCCTAACGCCTTCGTTTGAACAAAATTTAAGTTCGAAATACCACCTACACTGAGGCATCATGAGAAAAGCTGTACCATGTTTTACCTTAATTTGAGTGAAATGATGAAAACAGGGGAAGTGTTCCTGTCGGTTTCATTTATAATTTCCATTTCCAGATGGGGTTTGGGACCAATGGGCATCCAAAGTTTCTTGAAAGAGCCAACCTGAGCATTTGAGATCGATCCCCTATACCCTAACCCTAGGGAGAAAGAATAATAGTGATTATTTGGTGTCCCTTCTTTCGTAGCTTCATAATTGAATTGAATATTACCCTCGCCTAATCCTATCTGGGACCATAGTTCCCAACCCCATCATGCTCTAAATCACCAAATGTGCAGGAATTATATTCTCTCTACAGGGAATTAGGTGAGCAGTGTAATCTGAAGCACCAAACATGTCTCTTGAATAAAACAAAACCATGTTGTAGAACTCTCAGTCGGCTCAAAAGGGATGATGAAGGTCATGCTTTTTTTTGCACTTGAATCAAGTCACGCATTGCTTGCAACTTGCAAGCATGGCTTGTGTGATGGTGCTGAAAAAAGGGGTTACTGGCTCGCCTGTCCCTTTGTATCCTTCTAGCCTACAAGACTTACAAAAGTAAAAGTTGAAGGCAGGAACAAGGCTATTTGCGAGGAACAAAGTGCCTTTGTCACATGGAAAATATCACTCCCTCCCAGGCAACATGATTAGGGTCAAATGTTCCATGGCCAACATAAGGAGGAAGAAATCATTTGACCACTCCATGCTCTTTGTGGGCATGAAAAGAGAGCGGCTACCTTAAAATATATTTTCTTTTAATCATGGTTCAAGCTCTTTTTTGACTTCAGGACAGCCATCGGATGACTGCTAATTATATATGGCATGCCAGTGGTGGCAGAAAAAAATTGCTTCCCACCAATTAAAAGACCTGTAATGCCTCATCTTTTTTTAAAGTACACTCATGGGAGGCAGGCTAATTTCACTGAAGATTGAAAAAAGAATTCCTTTTTTTTTCCCTCTTTTTTCGAAAGAAGAACATGGGTTAATTAGTTTCTTGCTTTTTCCCCAAATAAAGATATTCCTTTAAGGAGGGAAAAAAAGAATCCCTTCACTTCAGTGCCTTTTCAGGGAACAAAAAGGAATTATGAAATTTATTAATGGAGGCTCTTGAATAGGCCAACCACAGCCAACTCACCTCACAAAAACACTGGGGCAAAAAAAGAAGATGAGAATTAAGAGCATCACAAAACGTGGATCATAAAAAGAGTTCCCAGATTCAAAAATCTTTCTAAGTGGGCCTTTAACCGCTGGCGTTTTGCACCAACTTTTGTGTCATATATCCTGTAAAACTTTGTCTCCACTCTGATCAATCATTGAGAAAAACAAATCAGGGCTGATAAGTAGGGAAGGAAGCATATATACTTTGCTGTACTTTGATGGAGCTGGATGTGGTGTACATGTTCTCACTTGTCAGGATCCCTCTCACATTATTATGGAGATAACTCCCGACTCTTTCCACAGAGCATTTCAATGACTCATGATTCTTGTTAGGTTTTGAGTACGAAAACAGATCTGGGTTGAACTGACCCCTTCAAAAACTTAGCTTCAGATTTTATCACTTTCATTGAAAGTAACTGCGCTGCAACCAACTTGCCATCCTAGCATTAAAATTATGAAAGAATAAGCAACTACCTAAATTTATTGCATCCAATCAAATGTAGTTTCAGATGCACAATGACCAATAGTCTCTGAGGACCCCAGCTTTCCTTAAGAAAATGTTTGGCTTTGAATTGTATAGCATCAGCAAAGTATAACCTCCAAATTCCACCTTCAAGATCACCAATTTTCTTCTTTCGCCATTGTTATGTACAAGTAGAAACATCGAACTTGGGTGATTGAGACAGGTCAACACACAAATAGACTCCCTTCTTATCACCCGGAGATTAAAAACTGATGGATAGTGAGCTCTGATAAAAGGAGGGAGGATCTATGCGAGACTTGTCTAAGGAGGAAGTTGATAGATTTATTCGAGCGAAAGAAGAATCAATGCCAAATTAGCATCTGAAGTGACATGGTGCCCTCAGAGGCGGGGAACTGACAGCGACGGAACAGCCAGAAATGGTACCAAGATGAAATCGAAAGGTTTTGGAGTGCAATAGAAGCCATGTGAGTGAGGGTGGAGAGCGATATGCATAGACTGGGTTGATGTAACTATTCCTCCCCCGTGATTGCCCACCTATTGTCCTCTCATTTGGTGATCGAACTTATCTAAAGATGACTCGCTCCAACTCAGATAAGTCTCATTTCTTAGACTGGGAAGAAAAAGTTATTCCTCAAGGCATAATTCAACATGCTCTCAATTCCATGACCAAGGTTGAGGGACAGAATCTAACAAGGAGAAGAACAAATTCTTTTTGGCTAGAATTCAGGAAGTTGATTTTGAAAGGTGGCAGTGGAAGGATGGGAGTGATCTATGCCGAGCAGCTGAGCTTGTGGGGCGGCACAGCATCCACAGTTCGCTATCAACCTGACCTGACCTGACCCGACCTGCTTTATGGGAGTTGGATGTGTTCTGTATTTGACTGGAGGCTTTTGAATTTTTTGCGGAGTGCTGAAACGTGTGGAATGGATTCATCACAAACAACGTGTCATGTACCTGTTCTTCTATAAGGATGAAGGAAACATCAGTGAAGCTACTTAATTCGTGTGTCCTTTCGTTTTTCATTCACTACCAATCCAAGTCCACGTATGGCTTTATCCATTGTTGCCAGAGTATAGCAATCCAAGTCCACATATGGCTGCTTATGCGACACGAATTTTGCTAGCTGACATAGGGTTGAACACATGTAATGGGCATTATGCATGCATAGCATACAAACGAAACAAAGGAAGAAGTTGCTACCAGATCTATGGGAGGGACGAAAAGCGAGAAGATTGAAAAAGTCGATTAACAGTGGGAATGAGAAAGTCTAATTTTTCAACTGCTTGGCAAGTAGTATACCAGAATGAATGGAAGGGAGTTTGCAAATAAAGTGAAAGCCTCAAACGGAAGGACAAGATTGGAAAAGAAAAACAAGAAATAGACAACTATCTTGAGCACAAGGATATGTCTCCATTCTTTCCAATTTCCACGTAAAACCCACAAGAACAAAATCACACAAAAATTTGTTTGACCATTTGCACTCCAGAAACTGAGCAGCAAGTCTCCAGTAGTTAGCCATTCAGATTGCACACTCAAAAATTACAACAAACTTAGTTATATCCATAAAATAGAAAATCAATACTTGACTTTTTGTATGCCTTAGAACCGAATCCGCATCTTTGCTGATAATCCATGATTTTTGTCCAAGGAGACCAATAACTGCATTTACTTGACTATTGAAGTATGACTACTCTGCCCCTAATTACTCTTTAGGCTGTTGTTTCTTCATGGTTGTCAAGCTGACTGAAGTTTCCTTTCTCCTTGAATAGCTGATTGTGGTGGTGCCTGCAGTAGAGACGGTGCTCGTGGGCTACATAGTTCGATGGACTGATTACGCAACCGCCGTGAGTACACCTGAAGCACGCTTTGTGATATGATGTGCCATCAACAGCCACCTGGCGAAGCAGCAGTCAGTTCATGAGCACTACTGAGTCTGGTAAACTGTTAGGTTGAGTCCAGTGTTTGTGCACACATAAAGAGAGAGAGAGTAACTACTTATTAATAAGATCTAGAGAAGGTAATCTTGTCATACGATGAACTTGGCTCTGATTCCAAATTAAATTTACACAAGAAATGACAAAATAGATGCCTGCGCCCCCACACAACTGCTACATCTGAAAGCAGTATCAGATTAGTACAGTATATCATTGAGGAATATCGACGGTTTTGTGCTACATCAGATTAGTGCAGTAAAGGAATATCGATGAGTAGGCCTTGCTGATCTTTTCAATAACAAGAGGAGCATGGAAATTATATGGCTCAAAGACTTGGCATGGCGTAGATTTAAATTACACAGAGAAAGGTTATATTGGAAGGAAGAGCTCCCCATAGATTTCTCCTAGATTTACCTTTTCGATGGGATAAACAGTCTTCTTGCAAGCAACACACTTGTCTTGAGTTCCAGCAAACATACTTGACACTTTGGCATTACTGTGGCCCTGCACAAGTCCAGACGTGATTGGAAGCAACTTGTTGTGATACTACGGATATCTAACTGGGACTAACATTTCAGAACATGAATAAAGAAAGTAAGTGGAAGATTGAAGCTCGAGGGATACCTGATCAGAAGATCTATTGACAGTTTTTGGAGTGCCTATGGAAGAACAATTTATCTGTAAGCACAAACAGGGCTAGACCAGCAGAGATACATGAATAAATGCGAATAAAAGCCATCTTCCCGTATTACCTTCAAAACTTTTATCCAAGCTCCCGGTCATTTTAAAGAGCTGATCAAAATGCGGCTTGCAATATAATACACCCTCAAAAGAGCAATAGTTACTCAGCTGCAGAATGCAAAAGAATAAGAGAGTTATAGAGATGTCTCACCAGCAATAAAATGCCTTCATGGGAGACAAAACACATAATGTCTTACAAACAGGGCAATGGTTCTCATACTGAAGCTACGATTATCCATATATGAAGACCCTAAACAATATAACTAGGCAAAGAGATCACCTTCAGTACCATGCATGCACTAGCAAAGACTGAAACCCATATGATAGATCAAATCACTTGAAAGCGTCTCATTAGCATGGGAAAGGTGAACAAGCAAGACTGTCGTTTTCCTCATAATTAACGGACACAAAAACTGTAACTCAAAGGGGTTGCTTGAGTACTCCTCTGATTACCTAGAATGTATCAGGACAGAGGGACCGCTGCACTTAATTTGGATTAATTAGGTGCTTATACCTTTCTCTCTTAAATCCTCAATTTTCATAGGGGAGATCAGATTAAATATCATAATCTATAGCTGATTGATTCTGCTTTTCATCACTTAGTTGTTTCTGGCAAATTGATCTAGCTTCAGAGCAGCAGGTGGGGTCATTAGTAGTCACAGATGATACAAAATCGACCTGTCATAATGCCTTCTCGTCTAATATGCCATCCCCAATTTTTAAACACTACCCACATAATGTTTCCAGATTCGATCCAAAGAAGCTATTCCATTTTGACTACCCCTGAAAAGAGATACCTCCCACCTTCCATCCAATTACCAAGTTGTGACAGTGGACTAGAGTACTTTCAATTTTTTTTTTTTTTTGAGGTGTTCTAGATGGAGAACAAGGTAATCAGGCATATGGACAAGCAAGACTTCTAAGAACCAAGAAATGCCACTAAGGAATTAGCCATGGATGATGTTCAACATAACTTTCATGTATTATATAACGGTGAAAAAAACGGAGCATTAACACCGCCAAAGACTAGATAAGCAGATCCACACAACCGAATTGACAGAATAGAATGAACAAGGGAGAAGAAAAAAAGATCAACCCAGAATAACCATCGACATAAAAAAGCAAGATTGTAAATTCGCAAACCATGCATTGCACAAGAAACAGCTTTTCCAGCAATGAAAGAACTTCATATTCCCAAACAAGAACATCCATGAACAGCATACCGCTACAAAAGCAATAAAAGCAGAGAGAGAGAGACCTTGAGAGTGCCCTTGCAATGGTGGCATCTGAAGCAGGCCTTGTGGAAGACCTTGTTATCAGCAGTGAGCTGATCGACCAGATACACGGTCTTGTCACAGGCCTTGCACTTCTGCGTCGTCCCTGCAAATGTTGTCGCCATCTCCGATCACCACTTTCACAGGCTCTCCCCTCTGAATGAAGTGAATTCTCAAACACAACCAAGAAAGACAATCAAGAAACCAGATAAGACCCTTTTCTTGGTGACTTCGAGCCCTCCCTCCTATCTATCCAGACCCAAAGAAACACCAGTGGCAGAGACAAACAAGCAACGGGTCACTGTTTTTTTAGACTTTGGGACATAACAAAAGCAAAAAAGAAAAAGATAAATGATATCGTTCTTGATATACGTTGGTTGTTTATAGTAGTGCTGGTGGTCATTAAAGTAACTTCAAGTGGGGAAAATCAAATGCAGATGATATGATTAGTGGGCTGAAATTTACAGAAATGCCTTCTTTCGGCCGACTTCTCCCGTGGCCTTGCATTGAGGAGGTCTTCTATCTCCCGAGTATAACTTTTACGTAAACTGATTGCACAGAGAAGTTTCAAGAAAATTTATCATTAGCTGGTGAATTTTATTAACATTTTCATTCGATGGTTGGGACATCTCCAAAGATCTAATTCCCGAAGTATCTGGGAGTGCCAATGCTGTGGGGCTAATTTTTGTCTCATCTACTTGCACAAAATTATTCAAATTTATTGAATTTCAAAGTGCCATCAGAACACCTAATGAATAATCAAATAAAAAGAAATTTTGATCTCAATTGATCAGTCGTCCCTCCTGACATGTAACATCGATATTTCGAACTTCAAATATTTTTATCTTATAATTGTTTTAAGGGAATTCCTTAGCAAAGTCATGTCAGAAACCAATGGATATAGGCTTAAATTGGCTGGATAATAGTACATGACACATGAAAACAAAGATGGGAAGTGGAGAGGCCAAGGGCATGTGATTCGGAGTAGATTACGTTGTTTCTGTCTGTAAGTGATTCTCTCTGTTCTCGTGCTTTTCCCCTTGGCTGTATTATTCCCTTCTCTGGACAGCTAATACTTGGAGTGCATGCACTTGCACGGTGCGCTGCTCTCTCAGCACTACTAATCATTTTACCTGCCATTTCAAACATTGAAAAGCAAAGCTCGTGAAACATCGGAAGCAACACATGTTGACATAACCAAATTTTTCTGAAGTTCCGTGTTTTAGTAGTACTCATTCACGTGATCCGCTTACTCAAAGAATATGATCCAAACAGTTCATGAAATTTGACTCAACGTCAATGTCATTCTTGGACTTAGATTTCGTTTGACGTATTCTTTAAAGTATTATGAAATGTTCAATCTAGTCTGTAAATTTTGAACAATGTAGTCCATCGAGTTTTCATAATAAAATAAAATCAATCATTCATGTTATTCACAAATTCTCACTTATTAGCTAAACTCTAGAATGTTTTTTTTTCATTTCAGTCAATTTTCTAAATCAACAAAAAAATGCTATCTTTATATTACACTTTCACCTTTTCGGTCTTTATAAATAATAGTATAGTTCAATTTAAGTATATTTTTAACTTATAGTCTTTAAAATAGTAAAAATTTGACCTCGATTTATTTTTAAAATAAGTGTTTTATGATAATATGTATTTATCTACAAATTTCTCTTACTTCTCCTCGGCGAGTGCGGAGTTCAGGTCGTGAAAAATCAAAAAAATAAAAATATGTATTTTATCTACAAATTTCTCTTACTCATATCTATCTAACTCTTATTCTCAATTTTTTAGATAGATAAAATTTTAAAATTTTTGTCTTGCGTGTTTCCTTAATTAAATTTAGTTAAATAGGAAAATATGGAAATTAAAATAGCGAGAATATCAACCCGATTCTACTTTTAATATAATATAGATCATGAGTTAAAATGATACTTAAATGGGAATACCATAGTTTTTATAAAGACCGAAAAGGCAGAAAAATGAAAAAAAGATAACCATAGTTTTTTGTTAATTTAGGAAATGCATTAAAATGAAAGGAAGTTCCAAAAACCCTGAAATTATGAGAACTTTTGACTTATTTATTAAAAGTCGAAGGATTAGATTGAATGTTTAAGTATAATTCAAACACCACATTAAATGAATCAAAATGCCAAAGATGACATGTTGAAATTTAGAGACAATTTGAGGCGCTTTTCCGCGTATTTATGATTTATCGGTGCCAAAGTTTCGAGGGACCCATGTTGAAAAGGAGAAAAGCTTCATTTTAGGAGATGCGGTGGGTGAAATGGGTCGCACTCGCAAGACAAATGAATTATTCTTTGAGGTAGACAGCGCCCCCTCTCGCCCATTGTTTTCTTTCAATGGGGTTGAGGGGCCTCATGGATCGTAATCCAACTTTATGTCTTTTCTCTGTCATTGCCCCTTTGGCTTTTCTTCCTCACCATACCCCGAATGGGAAGAAAGATGGGACTTTATCTAGCGCCCGCCCGGGCAGGCGCACGCACATTCTTCTTTAGCATCGACGACCATCGACACCAGACATGGTCTCGGCGCTTTCCTGTTGCCTAGGCAACGAGGGAAACATCAGGCATGGCATTCTCTTCCCCTGTTTCACAACACTCGATGATAAAGGGAACCACAGAGATCGGGCGCAAAAGCGAGACTAAGTTGAATGCGCCCTGAAAGCTGTCCTGCAAAACCGATTCGCATCAAACCAACCTGTTCCAACGATCCCTGCATAATCAAAGAAACTGTATGTTTGGTCTAGCTTCGACCACAGATGGAAATATGCCGATGCTTGCACGAGCCTGCTCAAGCAATGCAATAACACTTTCTTTGTTAAAGGACAAAAGTTTCCACGTCAGATAGAGTCAAGGACAAGAGGTAAATTACTCCTAGGAGTGAGTGCAGTAGGTGAATGTCCTCTAGCTTCTCGCTATGCAACCCTCACTAAAATCACCTCATTCCAAAGAGAAACAAAGGAAACACAGTCATGTACCAATTGTACCCTCTCTCCATTTGCCATCCGAAGAGCCTCTTATCTTGCATACCAAGCTAAGTTGGGCAAATTAACCTTTCATGGTCCGACAGAAGAAATGTGTTCCATCCTACTAAATGAGAAATAGAAATGGAGATACAACTCTTGAAATTGAGGAGCATTTCTGTCCTGCTTATTGGCCACTGTTCTCCCAAACTAAGGCTAAACAAACATACACAGAACACTTGACTAAGCACTTTCACCAGAGGCACCCCCCTGTTTTCGAGCTTCTTCTCGCATCACCGCTTTCACATAGATCTCATAGCAACATCCTGAAAAATTATGCAGCATGAAATGCATCAGAGCTGTAAGACTATACAAAGAAAATAGAACTCTATTTCTACACAACATGGCGCATTGTCCAATGACGATGGTTCTCTGCAACCATGAAGTTTTTTTTTTTCCCATTTAAAATAATGCCAAAATTGACAATCTAACATCTAAAGATGTATATCAGTCAATATCGGTGGCACTTTAAGACTAGAAAATGCATCATGATGAAAAACTAAAGTTAAACCAAATTGCAAAACAAGAAACTTTATCATTTTAAATTGGAACACAAAGAATGTGAAATGTGACCATGAGCAACGAAACAAACTTAGAGTAATACATCACATTGCTTTATCAATTGCAGCACGTTTAAAAAAAAAGAATTATTTGAGAGAGTTTTAATCAGAGACCCAGATATGTGGTAGACAAAGCTTTTGAAAGGAAGGGGTTTCGAATCTGTGATCAATTGTCCACATCCTCAACCCCCAATAACTAAGCCAGTTGCCCCATCTGAGGCATTGTTATGATTCTAGGGACTTTTGGTCAAACTACTCAAGATAGCATAAGTACCATAGTAGAACCATGCTTATCCCAACATGATATTCAGCCTCTTTGAGCATGTTGTTTGAAAGACAATCAAAACACAATAATCATAAGCTTCATCTAAGCACTGGGTTGGCATAAATGCCCTTAAAAAGGTACTATAACCATTTAGAAGTAGAAGGTGTTGGTGCCAATCAGTGGCGATGCTTCAAAAAACACTCAGGACAAATTTGCAATAAATCATGCTAATATTGGCGAAGTTGCATAGTATTAGTCTATGCATTGTAACTCATAGAAAACCATCCGAGTACAACCTTAGTCAACATGCAATAAAATCAAAGTTGGCAATTTCTCAAGGAAATTATTGTAGTGGAAAGATCGAGTACGCTGAGAGAAGTACTCCACCAGAGAATACTACTTCCAACGTGAGATGATTGTGCTGAACAAACATTTTCTAACAGAATAAGATTATAGTAAGGTTCCCTCTTCGAAAAGCAAAGCCAATTGGAATCAGTTGAAAAGTTCGAACTATCCCAACATGTCAAAGTTTACAGTATAAAATGCTAGATCGAGCATAGATGACAATATCAAGAAGATTGTTTCAATCCACATCATCGTAATTAAAAGCATACCAGCAACGACGACAATCGTGAGGACATCTCCAATTCTTTTCAACTGCTTAACGCCCTTCTTATGCGACTTGAAACGGCTTAGAATTGGATCTGGTGCCAGAAGCTGGAATTCGCAGTCGTACAAATTACATAAGCCCACAATCAAAAGCTAAAAAGAATCACAATCGAACACACGCTCTAAGCCAGTTGACTGGAAAAAGGGTATGTATCATAGAACAGACTAATCCAGTGGAAAGCATAATTAGATTTCCAAATCTACAATCTTCCTTCTTGCAATACTGGCTTAATGATGCAAGATGTACATGCATCTATCTACCCTCAACCCAACACCAAGAATATGGCAGAAATATCAAAGCTATTTGAACAGAACCACGGCAAACATGAATGTAATAGTCTTAGCAATTCATATAAAGCTAACCAGAGCCTTCCACCAACCAATCTGAGCGACCAAAAAATGACAGCAATCATCTAATCCGAGGTATTCATCATCCGTCCGCTTTTCACGAATCTCGCACTCAAGTCAAAGCGCAGAGCAGCATCCGAACGTGGATTACTCCGAGCAATCAAACCGAAACGGAGAGCTACAGAAAGAGCAACAACAGACGGCGAAGAGAGAATCTCACCGCTTTCTCGCGAGCCCCCGGCTCGACGTGGAATCCGCGACGCGGCGGCAGCGGGCGAGCGTCCTCCGTCCTCTAAACCGCCGGCACACGTTCGAATCGAGAAGAAGAAAAGAAAAAAACACAAAGAGAACAGAGAATCAAGCGACGCGAATACGATACGCCGGAGAGAACCGAGCGGCTGATCAAACTGCCGGAAAGGAACGAAAAACGGAAGCCGGAGACGGCGCGTGCGCGTACTGAGGGAGCTCGATCGGAGTACCTGAGGATGAGATCGGAGAAAAGCGAGAACGGCGTTGGATTTGCCGAGCAAGAACGCCATGGAAGATCGCTAAAAACTGCAGAAACTCAACCCTGCGACCAGCTCAGTCGAACGAAGAGAGAGAGAGAGAGAGAGAGAGAGAGAGAGACGGTCGTGGTGCGACTACTATCGGAGCAGAAGCTGTGCACTTTTCCAATGGTGCCCTCGTGCTCCCGCTCCATTACCGACTTTGCCCCGCGCGGCGCGGCGTCGTTTTACGGCCTGAGGGGGAGGAGAAACGTGGCAGCCAAACGCGGGTGAAGCAGAGATTGCCACGCGTGCCAGGGCAGTTGTACGACGAAAAACCGTCACGGTCTCTCGGTTGAGCCACGAAATCTTGGCTTCCTTTGCGCCACGATCGCGATTCCCGAACTGAAATATTTGTCGACCCGACGACAGCCGCTCGCCCGCCGTCGAGGAGGAACCGAGAATGGCTTTGAGAGGAGCTGCGGCGTTATGCATTGGGAGGCACAAGAACGCTTCTTTGAGCTTGATTTCGGTACCCAATCGGCTGCTCCGAACATCCCCGCCAGGATTCAGTTCGCCTCTTCAACACCAAGCTGGTGAGTTCTGGGTTCTCTCTCTCTCTTCATCTCTGTTGTATGGTTGGCCTGTAACGTGCAGCTCTATCGGATGCTGTTCTGGTTTTGTTTTTCCGGGTTGGTTTGTGTCTTCGAGTTCCGGGTTGATTCTTGATTTGCAATTTGTCGTATTTCATGCGTACGTCCTGCTTGGCTGACGATGTGAGGGTAAAAGATGAAGACTGTAGAGGATGAGTTTTGAGTTTTAATCCCGTTTTGCTGTTTTCTAGGAAGATCTGTTCGGGCAATTCAAGGAGCTACCGTGGAGCCGGTTGCTCCCAAGAAGGAAGATGAACGGCAGTCGCCCCAGGATTGGAAGATTAAAATGCTTTATGACAGCGATTGCCCACTTTGCATGCGCGAGGTCTTTATCGGTTGACATCATTAGGGATGTTTTGTTTTATGACAGGGATGGTAAAGGTTGAGCTGTTCTTCTGATTTTCGGTGGTTGTTTTCCGTGTCTTACAGGTTGATATGCTGAGAGAGAGGAATAAGCAGTATGGTACGATAAAGTTTGTCGACATTGGCTCAGCCGACTATTCGCCTGAGGAAAATCAGGGCCTTGATTACAAGACGGTATCGGACTGAACTATGCTATTAGGGCCTTCACTCTTATATCTACCCTGCATCATTAAGGGAATAAAGAAAAGGAAGCTTTTACATAGTTATTTAGACGTCGGAATTGAGTAGCTAATCAATAATGTGCAGAGATTAGCTGACCTATAATTTCCTGCTTCTGCCGTTTCCCAGCCGTTTGCATTCTCTGTGCATTGAGAAACTACAAAAGAATTTTCACGGCTATGTTGATCTTGAAACTTCCATCCTAAATTGGTTATAGGCCTATGCCACTGACTTGCTTGTCAACCTGAGAAATCCTAGTTTCATATAGTTATTCATCTCAATGTGATCGTGGCTTTTGAAGGAGAAAGGAGATTATGTAATGTGAATATAGACTTGCCGTTCAAATTTTGGCACTGAATTATTGAGATTTGCTTCTTCTTTTTCTCAGGTTATGGGAAGGATCCATGCTATTCTTTCAGATGGAACTGTTGTGACTGATGTGGAAGTATGGTCCTCTCAGAATCTTCATGCTAAGTTGCAGTTGTCAAGCATTTGTTGGTTTAAATTATTTTGGCTTCTCATGAGTTGATAGTTATCTCTCCTCAAAAAGAAGACATGTATATGCTGAAAAACCACAGTTAATTATAATTTCATTTCAAAAGTAAAAGAAGGAAAGGACTACAATAACAAGCCAATGTTTGATGAAGGGCTTTTCATGTCATTGAACCTCTTCTTATGGGTATACAGTCTTTCGGCATAGACATATATGCCTTTTTCAGTGATTTCTGCCACTTTTGCAGGCATTTAGAAGACTTTATGAACAAGTTGGTCTTGGATGGGTTTATGCCATTACCAAGTATGAACCGGTAGGTTCTCTTCAGTTTGCTCATCATGTATTCCAACTCTGTTGATATGCTGCCAAATCCTGCATTTCTGAGCTTAATTTACATGCTTTCTTTTCATAGATTGCAACCATAGCTGATGCAGTTTATGGAGTTTGGGCTAAATATCGCCTTCAAATTACTGGTAAGTTCTCTGTTAAGTAAATTGTCAAAATTTCACACGGTATTTAAAATCTCTGATTCATCTTTTATTGTCCAAAGAACAAATTGGAATTTCAAATGACTTCTTGTCTCATACCGAAATAGTCAGAAACTTGCTCATTCATGTATAATTGACCTCATTGTGATCTTTCTTTGATGTACCTGATTTGCTGCGACTAAAAGTAACATGCCTGAGAAGTAAAAGTTTTCTGCAGTCCAACAGCTTATATCTACTGTGTGATTATCCCATTTTCAACGTCATTCAATCTACAGAAGGTTTCCTGTTTCAATTAAACATGCAATCATGCTTTCTTGTAATTTTCTGTAACATACGGTTACATTAGTGGCAAGGACTATGCTTTCCTTCGTCTAATTCTGGTCTCAGCCATTGCTGGCACGTCACCTGCAAAGCTTCTGCCTTTGTTATCTGCACTTTGCTTCCGATTGGTATAGTCAATTCAGCAGTAAATAAGATAATGCTTGGGTTTAGTGATTTATGGATTGTGTTTTTTGTCAGGGCGTCCACCATTAGAAGAGATACTGGAAGCACGAAAGAAGAAGGTAGGACTCCTATAGTGATGTGGAGACTCTCTCTCTCTCTCTCTCTCTCTCTCTCTCTCTCTCTCTCATGTTTGAATGCTGGTGAAATTTACATGCAAAGATATCTTTTTTGGTCATTTTTTGAACCACACCTCTAGAACTCTGGTTACTGCTCCGGGCTGTACCGATTAAACAACCTTTTCAGTTTTTATAGTTAAAGTTCTAATCATTTCATTTCTTGAATTTGGACTTTTGACTCTTGATTAACTCTTCGTTGTAGAGATGTTCACCATTTGGTTAATTCGTTATCTAGCAGGGGACCATCACCCATCTCCTTAACATAGTAGCACTGAGAGCTTAAAATGATTGGACATTGTTTTGGGGTTCCTAGCATTTATGTCCATTTATAGAAAAGATCTCAGTTGTTTGAACTTGCTTTCCGCTGAACCTAACTAGATAATATGAGCAATGGTTCATTGAATACTAAAGATTGTAAATTGAAACTGAAATTCAAGGTATGTTAGTGACTTATAGTCATTCTTTAGGTGTCAAAAAAGAAACCGTGTGATTATAATCAAGCGATTCTAATGTTGAACAGGCTGCAAGTATTTTGATACACTAATATTATGTAGCCTTTGATCAATTTTGTCATCTTGATACAGCAAACACTGAAGTAACTGGATCCTGATGGTGTGCTTTGTTATTTGATACCTTTGCAGGGTGAAATGTGTAATGATGGCGACAAATGTAAGATGTGAATCTTCTGGCGAAGGTTGATTTTTTTGACACTGGGATGAGGAGCTCCGTTTGTTGCTTTTGTAATGAAAATGTGTTCCATGAATCGCCTTTGTTTATTGTCGTGCAATGAATAGCCCGAACATAGAAAGATCACATTGTCCCCTTTTGTAACACGAAAATCTCGGGTCTGCAGAAGTGATAACTGACCGTGTATAAATGGCTCTACAAAATGCATCTCCAATCTGGTGCACATCGTAGTTTGCTAAGATTGTTCTCTTTGACACTTACCATTCAGATGTTTGCACAAAGATTTGAACTTGCCTAGCTGGCACATTAGCAAGAAGCGACTCCTGCTAAATTGATTAATCAACCCTTATCAAATAGAGTTTTCGCATGCAGATAGATAATCAATTGCCAGCAAAATTTAGGCCCACCTAGCTTGCCACGGTTTTTTTCTTCTTTCTTGTTATTGCTTAATTATCCTTGCATTGGGCCAATTCTCTAAAAATTCTAAACTTTAGATCCAGTTTCGAATTTGCTTCGAACTTTTTTTTTTTGGGTCTCATAAAGAATTCAAAACTTTAGGTTTAATCTCAAATTTGTCCCGAACTTCTTTTTTGTCTTAGAAAAGGTCCAGTGTCAAATCTTTTCTGGATTTTGTTTTGTCTAAAAATATACCAACTTTTAATTTATTTCCAAATCTACCTTGTGTTCAGTCCCAATTTAACGTGGCAATTCCACATTAATAATTAATCCACATTGACAATGTGACATGGAAAATTATCTTCAAAATAAAATCATTCTAGGATATAAAAATTAGGGACAACTAATCACACTTTTAAAGGGTTAAAGGGGGCAATTGATTTTATTTTTGAAAAAAAAATTAATATAAATTTAGAATTGAACCTAAAGTCTTGACATTTTTTCAAAGACGAGAAAATTTTGAGACAGATTTGAGATTTAACCTAAAGTTTGGGATTGATTTGGAACTAGATATAAAACTTGGGATTTTTTCTGAAAAAAACTTATATTACATACGGAATTAAGACTAGACTTAAAATTTGGGATTTTTTAGGGAATTAGCCAGCTTTTTAGGGAATTTGCCCTCCCTGCATCAACGACTATTGTAGAATCTCATCTCTCAATAGTATGCAATATGTCGGCAAGAATCGTAGCTGCGTACTATCAAGCAAAATACCAGATGTACAACAAGACAGAAGAAACACCATAAGGCTCTGGACACAAATCACTCATTGATCTTCTTTTATTTTGAGTTTTTGAGAATTTGCAAATATCAGAGAGCAGCTTGTACACAAATTAAAGCGGCTCCAGCTAAGCCAGCATTGCCGTTGATGACCATGTAGGATATGCATTTGGAAGAAAAATTATGCACTTGATTCTGGAAAAGCGAACATGGCTGTAAGTCCGTAAGCATTAGCTGTACATCTGCTAACGCACCCGAGCCACTACGCTTCAAAACAGCAGCATCTACTAAGCTTCTATCACAATATATAATGACTATATCTAGGAAAACTTCCTGAGCTCATAATATCTCTTGAATTCCAGATGCAGCACACGATTTTCTCTCGAGCACTAGTTTTCTTATAGAGAACCACTTAAAAACACTGAAAAGCTTTGTCCATCTCCTCTGAGCTTTGTTGTCGGTTGCATCAGATGGACGCTGTGAATGAGAAATCTCCTCTGAGCATTCTCTGTCAAAAAACCGGAAGTCGTCCTCAAGAAAACTTTGGCTCAGTGAGCCAGGATCATGAATCAATGGGTCGACGATTAAACCAGAGATTGTTGGAGACTGATTGAATCTAAGATCCACATCGTCTAAGGAATCAAAGGAATAATCATCCATGGTAGTGAAGATGGATGAAATGGTATTTGGTGAAGACATGTGCCGCTGTGCATAATCAGATCCACTAATCTGATTCCTCTTCAGAAGCCTTAAACTACCAGAACTAGAGGTCCCTGGTGAGCTCGGGCTGCAAAGAGCACTGTTCAGATTTAAAAGCCCAGTTGAACAAGCTTCATCACCACAAGCGACTACATCCTCCCAGTGTTGCCTTGCGGATTTTACCATGTTGTTGCCATCAGCCTGATTGAAGATATATACATCATAAGAGATCGACAACAACTATTATAAGTACCAGAATAGCCAGAAAAGTGCACCTTCTCAGCTTCAGATAGCTTCTCCGAGGGAATATATTTATCATCGGAAAGCAATCCCATCACTTGCCCTTCAATGTAAAAAAGAACAGCCTTTGGCTCTGAGGAAGGAGGGCGGTACAAGTATATTGTCTGGTCCAGAGAACAAGTTCGGGCATGCTCAACAGTAACTTCCCACATTTTACGAGACATACCAGCACCAAGAATCTGCAGATGTCAGGAGATCCTCTGCTTAAACAATTGTAGTTTTCAAGAGCTGAAATGAATCATCTTTGAATGACTCATTGCAAATCAGTCCAAAGTTGAAACCATCTAAACTGGTATTGCAATAAACCCAACGGCTTGTTAGGACAACTAAGTAAACAGAAAGTGAAGTTATTTTGAAGCAAGCAGATACCGAATTTCTGTCAAACAGAAAGGCATGGTGTCTGAAATAAGAAGTATGCCTGAGCTAAGAGACACTATTGCCTCCACATGACATTTCTTAGGAGGCCATGAATTCACACTGTTGAAAATGTCTCGTACACTGATATTGCACCCTTGAGGCAGATGCTCAGTGCTCAATGTGAACAACCTTTCAGAATGTTAATTGAGGTGAAAGAGATCAATTACACTTCGGAGCCTTCGAGGATCCACAAAGAGTAGGATCAAGAAATCTTTCACAGTGTTGACGTTAGCCTCACTGAGACGCTTATGGAACGCTCCCTCTTTGCCAATCTTCTCTAATCTCCACACATCGTCAGACAGAGCAGGAGGGTGATGCTTCTTGTACACTGCAAGCAGAAAACAGAGTCAGGAGGAAGACTTAAATTTTGTCTTTGCCTCTACAGCACAGAACAATCTGGGTGTAGAAATGGTGGATGCTTTCATTATTGACTTAACCAGAGCTGTAGTGGCAAACTCCCAACTCATGAAATTAAAGACATCAAAGATACCAGTTAGAATGCTATGCCCTTGCTGATAACAATATTCCAATTTGGATGAAAAGGCAGAAGCTGATATCAGACGAGAAATGCAGAAAATTCAAGTCAAGTAAGAGGAATATTGAACATTGTTAAGATAAATAACATGACAACAGGAGTACGCATGAAAAGAAGTATGGCAAGGGTAAGCTCATTTATGCTCCTAAAAGTATGACCATTGACACATGATGGCATGGAATAGAGTCTAGAGGAATTGGGATAAAAATGATCAAAATCAATAATAATGTAAAATAGATAGCATTGAATGATGACGTCAAACACCTTGATAAATGACAGCCAGATGACCTGACATAATATGAACTCACATTCTCCCCGATGATCCTTGACTACAAAAGATTCCGTTTTTGCTTCCCTTATCCTAGTCTCTTCAAATTTATCAATAACTCTTGCCCCAAGTCTGAACCTGCGGCTCCTTGTCCAGCTTGAGTTATCTGAAAAGGCAATCTCACCAACAAAGCCGACTCCATTTTGAGTTTCACAACTCCATCCCTTGTAAGAAGGGGTCTCTTTCCTTCCCTCTCTTTGACAATATTATTCTCAAATTCCTCAGCTGTCCAGTTGCAGCCTTCATCTCCATCAAAATCTCCCTCAAGAACTACAATGTCTACATTGGCAGACGATTCAGGGCCAGTATCAACAATTTGCCCAGTAAAACCATCCAGTAGAGCTACCCTCATCTTAGAACCGTGATCACCCTCAAGTCGAGCACCAGTAAATAATGGAAGAGATAGACCATTTAAAAATTGTAACTGTAAGCTTCTTGATTCAGAAGGATGCGCCTCTTTCCCGCAACTCCTGCAATAAGAAGATGACTGTATTAAGACTTTACAGGCTTTGAGCCCAAGTATTTTCTCATTCCTTTAGTCATTTTATTCGAATTAATAGATATCTATTTTGACGGAATGGTAAGAAATTTTTACCTTCTCATTGCAGTAAAATGATTTGCCAGGGCAACCTCAATTTCCTCCTTAACCTGTAATGACTTGAGGTCAACAACTTATACTTCTCATAATCAGGCAGCGATGGCATGAAAATGTATGTAATTGAAACTGGCAAATATGGAATCTGATGAATAATAAAGAACATACGCTACTTCCTATGTGAAAGCATTAGCAACGGACCTTTAGGCAGCACTTTAAGCATCAACACCATCTCACAACAAGTCCTTGCATGCAAGATATATTTTCAAGTTCCCTAAACAACAATTATATTGAGGCCACCTACATAAAAGATCCAAGCAACTCAGATCCACCTACAACCTCAGGGGCTAATTTATGAGGGTAATGAGCACATCCACAAAAGAATTTGTGAGAACTAGCTCCGCACAAAGCAAACAAGATCAACTGGATCATTAAAAGTATTTATATAAAATTAGTTTCTCATCTTCAGAGATAGTACTTCCAACTTTTTGTTTCTGTCTTTCCAGGGTTTTGCTGAGATATGAAGCCTAAATTTTCCCGAAAACCAAAATTTTCAATTCTATTCTCTAAGGTTGGATTACTGCTGTTATACTCGTTGTAAGACAATTGAAAGACGGCTCCTCTTGCGTGTCCCTTCAGTGAGAGACTAATAATTTGATGATAAGACTGTCCTAAGAATCTATTGTGTTTCTCGTATTAGTCTTGGCAGACTGCAAAAAATGACAGCAGCTATCATAAATGTGAAGTCAATTTGTTCTAGAAGCAAACTAGTTGGAAAGACAAAAGGGCTGAATAAACAAGGTCAGAACAGACCAACCCGGAAGGAAGAACAAAAACAACTCATGCTTCAGTCACAGGATATCTTGGAACGGCAACTCAAGTATTTAGCTTGTCGGCACAATCTAAGAAGATACTTACCACTCTACGAACCAGAGGCTCCAAAATTTCCTCCAAAATTTCCAGGCGCTGCTTCTTTATTACTTCCCAAATAACACTACACACAATTAAGTTTACAAATCAGTATGTAATCTGAGTATATTAAAGAGGACAGTATTGAATGAACCAGTATGCTTAAAATAGGCCGTTTCTCCAATTGCAGGATTTGAAGAGAATCAAGTCGGAATCATCTTTCACTTCCTAATTCTAGCAGTAGAAGCACAAAAATACTCCGATTATCTGGAACCATCATTAAGCAATAATGAACAGAGGTCAACAGCGAATATTTCCATAAGGAAATCAGCTAGTTGACCATCACGCTTTGCCTTTGAAGCAACAAACAAGAGCAAACGCAGCTTCTACTGATTAGGCAAAGACATGAAGAATCCGACGATCCACTATCGATCGATATCTTCCATTAGCACAGACTAAGGTTTCACGCCACCGGTCGAGACTAATCCAAACAGAGACGGATTCCCAAGGCGAAGCTAAAAAGCAAGAAGAAGGTGAAGATTCCACTCACTGCCTTAAAGAAGGAAACCGGCGGCGCTTGTCCTGGGGGCTATGAGCGCCATCCTCCTTCTGCCGCTTCTGCGACATCAGCTACAGAGAACGACGAAGAAAAAACCACGGCGCGCGCGACGGAGGGCGGGAGCGAAGTATCGGCAAGCAAGCAAGCGGCGTGCGCGCAAGCGCGTGCGATGGAAGCGGTCGACGGGCCGCGGGGTTCAATCGTACTCGACGCTGCTCCGATAGCCATTTTCGGCGTCCAACCGCCGCCGCGGCTGCGCCGCCCCGTCCCGGCGAGACGCTCCGATCATCTTCTGTCCGGCGCCGATGGAAGGAAGAGTGCGAGAGGCGTCGAGGGGAGATCTCGAGGGTGGAGCTCTGGCCGGGAGCGCGCGGGCAAAGGAAGAGACGGAGAGGCGTGTGGGGTCGGAGAAAGCGCGTTACGGGAGGACAAAGCAGACAACGGAAAAAGGAGAGAGGTTTGAAGAATTTTGCAGCGGTGGGAGCCATTGAGACCGTTCCTTTTTCGGAAAGCAAAGGGTCAGCCGTTGGATTAACCGTGCAGGAAGTAGCGGGGCCCAATTTGATGAATTTGGAAGTGACGTTTCTCTCACGGAAAATAAATATAATTTAAAGTCAATAATAAAAAATTACTAATTATTTATTTCAAATTCTTATCCTTTCAAACATTATCCCTTTTTTTTTCTGATCAAAAGAATTTCATTCAAGAAAAAATGACACAAATTATACCTAAATTTTGATTAAATGTACAATATAACCATAGCTCAATATGTAATCTAATTTATGAACTTGAATTAATGAAATAATAATATTAAACAACTTTATATAATTCATAGATTAAATTGAACATATATAAAAAAATCCAGAGTTCACAATAAATTAAAAGTTCGGAAACTACATTACATATTTAACCAAACTCTATCACTTACATTAGACAAATTAAAAATTCACCGACCATTTGTCTCGTTATCCCATGGTTCAACCACCAGAAGTTTTTAGTCAAGTCAAAGCAGATTCTCACCCCACTGGAGAGGGATTGTCTTGCATAGGTGAATTTTCCATGGACAGCATGTAACTCCACTCAAAGAGAGATGCTTTTTGCATCACGAAAGTCAATTGTATCGTGTCCACACAATGGGCATCAATGAAGCGGTAGGTGCACCGTATTGAACGCCCTTCAACTTCAAGCAGGTGGGAAGTGTCATCGGCAATCATCTTTGAAACTAATTGTTTCTTCAACTCGACGGTGTGATGCGTGGGGGTTCCGTTCATTACAGTACGAGGATGAGAGGGGGAGATACACAAGTATCCTGCTAATCCTACTTCTATTTCAACTCCTAAACTAGTTGAGTCCTAACTTCTAAAACTGAAAGAATCCTGTGTGTTTGTAAGTCGAACTGTCTCTGTAGCGCCAACCTCTGATTATTGCTCCCTGGGGACGAAAAAGAATTTTGGCAATGTACACGGCATCATAAGGACAACCAGAGCCCACAGTAGCCTGCCATGCTGCATGATCTCCGTCTACAAGTGCTGGAGTCGATGCCACAGTCTTCATCAGTCAAACACCTGTGGTTGCCACGAGCATCGGGGACGTGACAAGCGCTCTCCATTCTCCGTCCATGTGAAGGGGTGCTCAATGCAGGACAGAGCTGCAAAGACATGGCACTTGCTCGTCTTGTTTGCTTGTCTGTCTGCTTAAGCCAAAAATGCACAAGATTACATTGATTTGACATTTTCTAAGGGTCGGGAACAGATAACACCAAGAGGCAAGGACCGTGAGATTTGATCAGCAGACAAGTACCAAAAAGCTAAAGCAAGTAAGCAGCGGCAACTTATGAATTGAACAAAGCATGCGTTACAAAGGGTCAGTTTTGTTTTTGGCTTTAAGGAGAGATAAGCACCTTGACAAAGGTCCAGTTGGTAGGAATGAAGGTCTCGGGAAGCCTCTCTTGCCAATCTCTTATTACAGGAAGAGGGTGACCCTCTGTTGTGAATACATAGTTCTGATTGGCCAAAAACTGATCATCAAAGAGAAGATACAGATACTTGCACCTGCAGAAAATCCAGGTGAAACTTCAGCATATTCTAGTTTTATGGGAGCATATGCATTGAAAAAGCTGCCTTACGTTTCAGCAAGAAAGAAACTGTGCTGATGGTCTTCCAGTTGCATGGTTGTTACGTCCCTGACGCTTGCAAATCCTCCTTCCACTTTGGTATATAGATTGAGGGAATTAACCATTGACTCACCCACTTCGATGTACCATGGATCTAATAACATGCCAAATAATTACATGATCAGGAGAAAGATGTAGAAAGTACACCAAGGTGACTAAATAGACATGCAAATACTTTTACACCATCAATGGCCACTGAGACCAGCAGATTAATTATGCTTTCATGATGTGCAAGCATATAATTATGCATGTCTTCCTAGTACATTACATAAAGTTCACATGATAACTGATGAATCACAACCGGTGGCATCTGATATTCAAGCATTTTGGGTTATGTTTTACTTGCTCTTGCTGAATAGGAAAGTTTTGAGCTGAAGTTGGTTTATTTAACAAATCAAGAGAAGATAATCCCTCCCTCCCTCTGGCATCTGATACTCAAGCATTTCGGATTATGTTTTGATTGCTCTTGCTGAATAGGAAAGTTCTGAGCTAAAGTTGGTTTATTTAACAAATCAAGAGAAGATACTACCTCCCTCCCTCCCTCCTTTGCTGAATAGGAAAGTTTTGAGCTGAAGTAGGTTTATTTAACAAATCAAGAGAAGATACTCTTTCCCTCCCTCTGGCATCTGATTCTCAAGCATTTCAGGTTATGTTTTGCTTGCTCTTGCTGAGTAGGAAAGTTTTGATGTGAAGTTGGTTCATTTAAAAAATCAAGAGAAGATACCCCCCCTTTCTCTCTCTCCCTCTCTCTCTCTCTGTGTCTCTCACACCACATCAAGCTGAAAGTAAGACAGATGACACCAATGTTACTGACCTTTGGTTGCTTGATATAAGTAGAAGGTGGACTCAGCCAATTCAGGGCGAAGAGGATAGTACTTCTCTGTTGGATGAACCATTTGATGATCAAGCAAGTACCTTTCTGGTATTACCCCAAACTTCTTCCACACATGAACAAATTCGCGGTGTGTGGAATTTGCAGCGGCAACATCCCCAACAAGAACCTAATTACGTTAGAGTATCATTTGGGATTATGAATGTTCCTGAAGCTTGAAACCATAGTTCCCTATAAGACATAGATTACTTGCCTGTAACCCAGGCCAAAATGCTTGAAGGCTTGTCAGCTGCCAGTAAGTTGCTTTTCCTGTTCTCATGTCAGCTTCATGATACCTATTCAGCAAATGAACAGATCATTCCATTTTTATCACCGTTAGTCAACTTAAAGCTAGTAAATATATGCTAGCCCGTTTGTTTCCAGCAGTAAAATACAAGCATATCCATAATAAATGCTGCCCTGTCTAACACCTTTAGCAGCCAGACAAAATCTAGTTCACATGTGCTTAAGGCCTCTAATTTTCTTTAATAAGTCTATAGTCAACTATTTCTTGCATAATGTCATGTGAAAAAAATGCCAATGAGAATGGAAACAAGAAAAGTTTTACTGGGTTAATTCTCTAAATTCCTCTGGAGCAGTTTCCTTACAAAGTGTAGTGAGGACATAATCAAGAAAGTGCCCACAAAAAGCTGGCACGGAACTATCTTCTATTGGTAAATGATGAAGGACCTCTGGATTCTACATGCGTACAAAAAGCATGAGAATGCTTTGCTGTCAACAACTTTCCACCAAATCAAAGCTAGTATGCACGAATATTTGACCAAGCAGAAATGTAAATAGAATATCAACAGTGAAATAAAAGCGCCCATCATACCAAGGACCATGTCTGAAGTATTTCTGTACAGCAAGATAAGCGGAGTGAAACATTCTCCAGTAGTCCTCCTTCCCGAATAAAATATAAGCTTTGAATAAATACTCATAGAAGGAATCAACTCCTGCAAGATTACACAGAAGCAAAGATCAGAAGCATTAGAGTTATCAAACAAGAACCTAAATACTTCAAAATACATGATTAACTAGGTAATAAAGGTGCTTCTTCAACAAATCTAATTAACAAATAGACACGGCACCTTAAATTACACAAGTACAGAGAGACCAATACCAGCCCCAATCCCAGAGGAATACTCGATCCATTCTCCCGTTTCCACATCTAGAGTTGTCCCCAGCAAATTTAAGGAACTCCTCATGCTCCATAATTTGCGAAGTGCACGTAAAGCAGCAGACTCAAACCGGGGGTCGCCAGTTAGTCGTGATAATGTGCCCATTTCAAGAATTAATGAACCTGAACCAGCCACAAAAGCAAACAAATCAGCAGCAACACAGGACAGTACGTCATAATTATCTATATATAGTGAGGTCCTCACCACACCCAGAGGAGCTCGTTTCAGTAGTCTCATCAGCCGTTACTCCATACTGTCAACACAATTTTGCAGTTGAGCCAAAGTGAAAATCTTACAGAAAAGACAGGCACATGAAAAATATGTAACATACTCTATGACAGAAGCCATAACCATGACAATGCATTTCTTTATAGGCATTGAATAAGCTGAAGGAAATGAGGATCTCTGCCACTTAGTTAAATGTAGTAAACTTTTCTTCAGCTTCTCTAGTTGACATAAAAATAATCCTGATGACAAAAGGAAGGTATAGAAAAACGAGTTATATATGCACAAAGGAAACAAACCAGCATCTCCCAACACCATAAGGATTTTTTTCCTGTGATATTACCAGTCAGAACAGCTTTTGTACTTATCAAATACAACTACATGCTCAGTCTAACTTATTCTAGCCAAGGACGAGAAGACTAGCATTGAATTAATGTTACAAACAGATATAATGCATCATTAGTTCACAATAACATTGTCAAAGGTCTGGATACTCCTTCCAAATAGACCTTGATATTTTACTCAATGAAACTGTAGGAAGGTTAAACTGCCATGCATTTAACATTTGGAATGAGAAACTGATGATCATTTATAACACCAGGCGCATATGCTAAATCTTTGTCTTTGTTGGTTACTATATCTTTGCCTTGAAAAATCCCAATATCGTACCTTCAAATTAACCCAAGCATATGGCAATCCAGTTGGTGTGTCAAATGCAGGCAGAAAGCGTTCGCCTAGATCTTTTGCTAGGAAAAGCAGCTGGTTCTCATAAGATCCTTGAACCAACCTGTTTGTAGAATCAGTGGCAAGAATATGAGCAGAAACAAGTCCTCCAAGAACTCTTATGTTGCACTACACAATAGCAGTCAGGTAAAGCAAGATTATTAAAAAATTTCAAGAGAAAATCTCATGATATTCATTAAAAGCAATGTGGCTAGACCAATTCTTTCTCATTAAGTACAAACATATATAAATTTTTTTAAAGTGTAGTTTCAGATTTTCTATCTAAGATTAGCAATGAGAACTGAATACCTCAAATAGATTTATTCGTGCATCAACATCAAATTTGAGATTTTCAGAAAGCCAAAAAACTGCCTTCTCAAACTCGGTGTTATTTCCCAATATAATGAGGCTGCAAAGAAGAGAGAGAGAGAGAGAGAGAGAGGGTTAGCAAGATGAACCAGAAACTGGAGCAAACAATGCACCAAACAATTAATGCTGTCAGTTTGTGCATATACAAGAGTGTATGATACATGTGAATATTGACATCAACAGCTGACAAAAAGATTCAAACTTATACCTAGATAACGATTCTATCAGCGTAAGGGCGGATCCATTGTAGTCTTGTGGTAGGTGCTCAAGCTGGAAAGAAACCACCAAGAGAATGAGTAGTCATTGAGCATCTCAACCGATTTATTCCTCTATTACTGAACCAATTAGCTATCACCTTAAGATTGCCAAGCTCACTAAGAGAGTCTGTGAAAGTTTTTGTTAGTGGCTTTAGCTCATCATGCTGTGAGAAAAAAAGAAGCATCATTTAGTGGAACAATCAATTTGCAGTCCCTCGATCTCCAAATATCAGGAAAGAAGAGCAACTGACCGGAAAAGCATGGGTCATATAGTTGTCATATGCATGGTAAAACCTGAAAGAAGACAAATGAGGAATTGAGTCAAATGAAATCCTACAGCCCCTGATCAATCAAGATGCAATTCATGCCTGGCAGAATGGAAATGACACTTGAAGCAGACTGTTTATTTACAGTATAGATGGAGATCTAATAACAATCAAATCCTAGGCACATTCAAGTACTCAATAGCGAAAGCAACATTCACATCAACTTCACTTCCCATACAGCTCTCAATGTATTAGTACTCCATCAAAGAAACTCAAAAGCAAGCAACCCATCCCGGCAATATCATCTGAAGCGGCAGGGCAGCAGTAAAAATCAAATCTTGAGAAAGAAGGACATTGCAAGATTGATGGTTCAGTTCGATTACATCCTCGCGAACCACAGTACATACCGAGAAAACAAGTCATACGATAGCCCATTGGCAGGAACAGGACATACCCAATAAGACATTCAAGAATTAGCACACACCATCGTGGTCAAAAGGAACAAGAATCAAGTGGGTCAAAGAGCTAACGAAATTTTCAACGTACATCCGGCGAACTTTCTCCCTCAGGAGCCTCCTCTTAGCTTCCCAGCGCGAGTCCGGCAAGGCAATGGACTGATCGAAGACAGCCGGCGAGATCACGAGGAACATCATCAGCAGAGCCCCGAAGAAACCGCGAGGAGCCATGTTCTCCTCCTCGGGTGGCGCGGCGCGGGGGTTCGGACAGGAGCGCGAGGTTGTTCGAGCCGCGGAGGGCGTACACCGTACGGATCTTGTCTGCTAGTGTGCGATCACGAATTCGTGGTCTTCTAAAGACGATTGGCTGGAGGGGGATATACTTTGTTGTGACCGCATAGCGGAAGGGGTAAAAGAGTTACGAAATCCGGGAACCAAAATATTTGTTGATTATGTAAAAGTCATTTCGCATTAGATCACTAAACAATTTAATATATTTATATAGGACTTGCACACCTGTGGATATAGTAAATGATATTTCCCATTATACAAATATTGTTGATTGTGGATAAATATTATTATTTATAATTTATTAACACATAAAAAAAGACATCAAGTCACACAAAATGTGGATACATTTATTTATAATGAGTAGTTACTTTTTTTGTCAAAAGTTATTAATCAAGTGAAGAAATCAGTAATTACTTTAAATTTACTATTTTTGATGGAAAATTACAAGAGAAATTATATGTATGGTTGACTAACCCAACAATTTACGCAAAATCCAAATATGTATATTTGATGATTGAGTTAGAAACATTTATAATATTTTGTTACATTTGATAATCAATTTAGTCATCTTGAAAGTGTAAGTAATTTTTCACTTGACCATATCACCCGAGTGATTACCGATAAATGTTTGAGCTTTGCCTACGGATGAAATAAGCAATTCTCCTTTTAGGGGGCTGAACTAACATATATCTGAATTTAAGTATCACTGTTATTAATTTTGATACTTGGAATTTTAAAAAGGATTATACTTGGAATTTTAATAACTTTTTGAGGGCAAGAAAAAGGTAACCACCAACAATTCACTAATCTTAATTCTGGCTTCCGAAAATACCAAAAACTCAATACAAATCTCCAATTGTCTTGGGTTTTCAGTTTTCCCGAGACTGGCTTTTACTCGAGGTTCTTCAAAAAAAAGTTCACTAAATATTTAGACTTTTGCCTGATGAGAGTTATTTGGGAAAATTGAACCAAACATACCTTAAAGCTCTCTTCAACAAGAATGGGAACAAGGAGATAGTAGTGACGTCGGGGATGTGGCCCATCGTTCGATGTGCTAAAGGGAGCTAATTTTTCATGTCAAATTCCATATATTTTTCGTGTGAAATGGCAACTTTTCATACAGCAATAATCATAAGTCTGCCTATTTCAATGATCAGTATTCTTTTCATTTCTTCATGGACCACATCCATTCAAAGGGAGAGAGAGAGAGAAGGAATTCTTGTTTAAAACAATGTTATTTTAAGACATCACAGAAAACATGTCCGTGACATAACTTGAACTCAGCCTTAACACTCGCGATTGTCATCGTCACTGGTCAGTAATGACGAATGCACTCGTTGACTTCTAGATCTCGACAGACATCCGCCATTGACTTGGCGCATTTCTGCTTCCTCCTGGCAAATTTCTCATTGGAACCGTCGTGTGCCCCACGACCATCGAGAAATGGCAACAAAAGAGCCGATGCTCATAAAAGGAACTTAAGCCGGTGAGGAAGAAGAGGAAGGACATGTCTAATCTAGTTTATTGCCAATGGCCCTTTCCAAAATCAATTATGTACGCATCCAGAATACAGAACTCAGAACAAATGATGTCAAAAAGTAGCAAAAGAGAGAAGCAGAAACACAAAACAGCAATAGCATAACTAGCTCTTCCGCTCAGTAAAGTAATATCCACACCTACATATGCACAAACTCGTCTGAACAGAGCAACCGAAAATTCCAGCAACGGACTGAAATTCCCTCTGCCAGGTATCTTCGGCACAACGTCAGGCATCCATTTTCACTCCGCAAAATGGTAACTTAGCTTTAATGAACGAAAACACAAGTTTAGTTTCCCTTCCTTCCACCAGCAGTTCAAGACTGAATCTGTCAACTGCCACTAATCTTAGCAGATAATCAGTGCCTGGACTGGGAAAGGAAACCGACATAATGAACAGTTAGAACTCGGTAGTGTTTGCACCATACAAATTCCGCCCATCAGACCCAAAGCCGCCGTGTCGGTATCGAGCCCTGTTAAGTCCACCTGATTCCAAGGGCACCAACCCGTCAGGATCCTCTTCCTCACCTTGCTCTCTTCCTCTCATCATTTCCATCAACCTCCTAGCCTTCTCTCTTGCTCGATCGGTCCCCTTCTCCCCGACCTCCCTCAAGACCTCCACCGCCTTTGCATCCCTTACCAACCCTTTAAACCTCAAACTCCCGTGACTCATTGCATAGAGTGCCGCCACACAATTCTCCCTGGTTGCCTCAGACTCCACGTCCTTCCCTCTCAAAAGCTCAACTAGAATCCCCACCGCATTGGCATCAAGCATGGCTGACCTTCCCTCCACGCAAGCAGCCAGATTGCACAGTATAAGCAGTGCCCGGTTGGCCAAGTTCCTAGTTTTCACCATCGCCAATAGAGCCGACACGGCATTAAGCTTCACCATTTTGATCCTATTGCTCTGCACCAGAGTCAAATTATACAGAGCAAGTGCCGAGTCATGCCTCGTGCGCTCGCTCTCCGATCTAAGCGCGTGCAGAAGAGGTGGCAAAGCACCTAAGACCCCAATCGCCATCTTATTATCATCATCCAAAGCTAAACTAAACAATGCACCCGCAGCATGCTCTTGCGCTTCGCTGAAACCTCCCGTCAACACATCGATCAGCAGGGGCACAACCCCTGACCTCACTATTTTCATCTTGTTCCCATTCACCAGCGACAAATTGACCAGCGAAGCTGTGGCATTTACCTGCAACGTGTTATGCCGTGCGGCTAGGAGCGGCTTGAGCGCGGTGATCATCCTCGGTGTGCACAGAGAAATCCTGCTCTCCTCTCTCGTCCTCGTGATCTTCCTCAGCAAGAGCACGCCCTCCTCTTGGTCGGAAAGCTCGGATCCCTCCAGCTTCGCCAACAAGCTCTCCTCTTCCGGATTAGGAGCCGAGCCCGAGGTCTCGCTCTCCACGATCTCGGACGAGCTCCACGGCGAGATACAGGACGGCCTCGTGGTCAGCGGCAACGGAGTCTCCGGGCTCGCCGTGACCACCACGGATTCCTCCGACGAGCTCGAGTAGAAGTGGTTGACCCGGGGACCAACCGCGCTCACCGCGTGCGAGAATAGCACCGGCGGATTCGCCGCGACTCCCTCCAGCAGCACCCTCTCCGAATCCCTAATAATCTCGCCCATCGGCTCCTTCCCATTCTCGGCAGCGATCTTGGACCGCACGACCCTCTCGACGGAGCTATAATCCGGCGCCTGCGGCGGCGGGGACCCCGATTTGTCGCACCAATTGAGGATCGCCCTCTTGAGGGCTTGATTCTCGATGAGAGCGGCGAAATCGGGCCTGGAGCCGTCGTCCACGGTCGGCGAGAAGCCCAGGTCCCTGCACACTTGGGCGCAGACCCGCTCGAAGGTCTGGCCCGACGAGACGACAACGGGCTCCGCCATGAGAGACCCGGTGACCGGGCAAAGGAACTCCCGCGGGGGCTCCTTCGGGGCGGAGCTGGAGGAGGAGCGGCCGGAGCGGCCGAAGGAGAGAATCCACCGGTGCTTCCTTCCATTGCCGCCGCCCATTGCTCGGGAGGAGCCGGGAGGCGATTGCGGAGAGGGGGGGGGGGGGGATGAATGAGCTCAGGAGAGGAAGGAGGCGGCCGGAGCTGGGGAGGGTTTGGGAAGATGGCACATTCGTGGGGGTGGAAAGTTCGGAGATTCTCGCCGCCCACGGCGCTTTTCTCTCTCTCGCGGAGGCGGTCGCGACGTGACTGCTGTAGAAAGAGGAGTGCGGAGGATGACTGCCCGACCCTCCCTTTCCTCTCTCCGCTCTCCTCTCTCCTCTCTCTTCTCTCTTCTGGGTTGACTTTGACCGGGACAACGGAAGGAGGAGATGGAGGAGCCGACCGGGATTGCCCGTTCAAGACAGCTTTTGTCAGCTTCTGGTTTCCTTTTATATAATATCGTATCCCGTCCCCCAATTTATATTTTTTGTGCAATTGAGTCTCTCTGCTTTTGATTCGTACAAGTTGGATTCTTTGGCTTGCGTGATTTCTTCGAGCGAAACCTTTCGTTTTTGACCAGGACTAGTGCCTAATTAATGCCATACTTTTCCACGAGCTTTTTTATCTGTAAAAAATCATTTTAGGGCGAGTGAAATTACCCAAAAAAAAATTCATCCCCCCATTTGCGTATTTCGGTATGGATTATAATTTAGCTAATCATCTTTAGTACGGTCAGTTCATATGGATATATTTACAATGTGTAAGATATTAATATTTATAGTGAGATTTCAAGAGATTATTGTATGTTAATATCCCGAAAAATCTCAAATTGGTACATTAATAATAAATTTATCTTAAATTAATTTTTGACAATGAAAAATCCAAAATCATTATATCTATGACAAACTTACCATAAATGACCATAAAAATCCCTAAATTACTTATGACATATTTACCTAAAATTATTATTTTTTCAACCAGAAACCCTAAATTAGTACATCTATGAAAAATATATCCTTCATTAAATTGAATTAATACCACAAAAACTACAAAACTAATACAATTATGATAAACAAAGAGTAAAATCAAAAACTATACATCACTTAACCGTCACTTGTCATATAACTCAATAATTTAACAATAAAATTTAATCGAAATTAACAGATGATAAATTTATTACAAATGTATTAGTATCAAGTAAATTTATTAAATATGTACTAATTTAAGGTATTTTGTGGTCAAAAATTTAGTTTGGGGTTATTCAAGGTATTATAATATTGTGCGAATTTAAGAAGACATGGAAAAAAGATACATGAATTTACTTATTAGAATTTTTGTATGTACCTAATAAGGCCAATGTGCTTATCAACAAAACTATTTTTCTATAGGAATTACAACAATTTTCAAGTGACGATTAAAATAATTTCTTTGCAACAATAAACAAATTGTGCCAGCAACACAAACCATTTGTGATGATAAATTACACAAATGGTTTTCAAACTCTAGCTCAATGTACAATATCATTCTTAATTTTTTTTTGTATATGTTCAATCAAATTCCTAAATTATATGAAAATGTTCAATATTATCATTGAATTTGAATTAATGGAATGATGGCAATGAACATCTCTCTATAATTTAATGACTAAATTAAACATGTAACTAAATTTTAGAGATACCACATTAAATAAATTACACATTGAGTTAAAGTTTATGAAACGCATTGAATAAAGGGAAAATTTTAAAAAAGGACCCAAAGTGAGCCTATTTTATTAAATGAGGATCCAAAGTGGCATGTCTCGAATAAGGACCTGAAGTGGCTAAACCAATCTCAAATAAGGACCTCAAATCGCCAAGCGGTCAAATGTTCGTCGGCCGATGAGCGTGTGACATTTTTGGTAACCTGAATAAGGGCAATTTTGTCAAAAAAAAACATTGATAAAAATTAACAAAATCCCCCTAAAACAATCTTGACAATCAAACGAAGAAGAAAAAATCTTGAGCCTATGGGAAAAAATCAAAATCCCCCTAAAATCTCCCTAAAACAATATCTCCTAAAACAATTTTGACAATCCAACTCTTTACGCTCTTCTTTTGCACTTCATCTTTTAGGCTCTTTGTCCCATTTTACTCGGAGAGTCCAAATTCTTTGTCAATGAAGCAAGATCCCTGATTCCTCGAGTTCTAAAGGTATGTGCCAACACCCCCTCGCCTACTTCTCTCTCTGTGGAAGTGGATTTGCATTATGCCCAAGATGTGGGTCCTTGAGATTGAGATATTCTATGTCTCTCGGTTGGGTCCGTGTAGCTCTGGACGTCTATTCTCTTGAGCAACTCTGCGAGGTCATGATATTTTGCCCAGATGCGTTGATTGCTCGGTAACTTCTCAAGTTCTTTGATTTGGAAATTCTCCTTGCACTATATTCTTTAGAGGATTTCCTGAATTCTCTTGTAGCTTGACTGCAGCACTCGTGCTACAGGATTGCGGAGGTCCTTCACATTGTGGCATCGCGTGTAGTGCTCTTGTGACAGATGATGTTGGTGGTACAAACTCTGCCACTTTCCAATGCATCCATCTTTTATACAATGAGACCTTTGTAGCTTCACTGCTTGGATGGGGGATTGCGGTTCCTTTTGCATAGCAGATCAATATTTTTCTATTTGTTTGTGGAATATTATATATTACTTTCTTGTCTTTGTTTCCTTTTTTTCATGAACTTGTTTCGGGGGGACTAAGAATCGTTTGGTACTCTATGTCCCTCGGTTGGATCCATGGAAGTGGATTCGAATTGTGCTCAACATTGAGATGTTTTAGGAATACTTTGTATTACTTTCTTGCCTTTGTCTCTTTTTTTTATGAAGGGGGACTGAAAATCATTTGGTTTTAGTGAACTAGAAAATTAAAAAAATGCATAAACTTCACATTCCCTCCTTTCTACAAGCCTGCTAGATATATTTTGAAGAACTTACGCAAGTATTATAGTTCATCTACCCTTTACTTGTAGGTAATGCGGGCACTTCACTTGTACTATCCTTTACCCATCAAAAATAGGAATCAATTTATCCCTCTTTTTTGATTTCAAATCTATGCTGTCAATTGATGGTTCTGTAGTTGAAAGGGTGATGAAATCTGTTCACATTGTTGTGTTATACGACATATATCTGCCATGGTTTCTGGTGGTGGAGGCATCTTATGGACTAAATTATGCTTTCAAGTTCATGGTTTTTCTGTTGGGTACTTATGAATTTGTCCATCTTGTTGCTTTCTTATCAAAGAAACTTTGTGAAATCAGCTGAGTTCTTTGATGCCGTCATCAGTTGGGCAATGAAAATCAAGGCTGTAACCAAAGATGAATGGTTCTACCAAATTCATTTTTTTTCTCTACCAATTTTACTTGGTTCAAATCACCTCATGCAATCAAACATGCTTAATGCTTTTTCTGTACTGCTTCCTCTTTTTGGTTCACGCTTTCTTTATTCAATGTCAAAATTTTGTCTAACGGGAACATAGCTAAAGGACTTCCTGGCCACAGTGCAGTTTGCCCCTCACTTTCAATCAAAGATTGCTACAATCGGGTTGTAAACTTCGCCACAATGTCGAGGAGCATGCAAAGCAATTTCCTGCAATCGGGTTCGAGAAAACAACATTGAAGTGTAACAACTGAGGGACAAATCATGAGTTAGTTTGGTACAAAATCAATTTTGAGGAAGAAGTGCTGCTACAGATGTAAATTTTGATGTCAAGAAAGTCTATGTCGTGATCTTTCTATCTGGAACTAAAAATGATAATGTAAAGATGGAAATTTGAAATTCTCTCTTCATTGCCCTATGAGAACATGTTGACTGAGAGACTCAAGTAATACACCTGCATTTCCATGGGTTTCAATGGACAAAGAAGTTTATTTCTGCCATGATAATGAGTCATATATAATAAGTTGATAAAGCATTAATATCAAAAGATTCTTTGAAACAGCCCAGTCTATTGACCTAATACAATTAAATGATTATCATGCAAAGGCAGTATTTCATCCATGGCAATTTGAGCTTTGATTTTGTACATGACACAAGGGATGTTTGAAAAAAAACATCTAAATTATGCTATCCAAAGCATTTGGACATGATGTCTAAATGGCCATTGATAGATCAAGTTCAATGGGCAGAGAAACTCATGTCCGTGGACCATTGAGCTTGACTCTGAAAACATAATGGTATTTCCGTTTGAGTTTGGAACCCAATTTAACCAAAGTTCAAGCAACATGGAAGTGGTGCCTGCTAAATGGAGTCAAATGATATAGAGTTGATAATTCTATCAAATTGATGGAAATGCAGCAAGGGTTTAGAAAGGAACATAAAACTTAGATACATTAAAAGCCTAACCTGAAGGATAAATATACATGAGATTAAAAAGGGAAAGTACCATTTCAAGAGTACAAATAATCAATTTCTTTCATGGTCAAAACACAAATCATCAATTGAAAGAGTCTCAAAATCTACAGGCGGCCATCAAATAAGAGGACATGGCTGTAATATTGGGGTAACCCTCCAACTTCAAACATCATGACAACAACAACAAAAACTCATCCATATCAACTAACGATAAAGAGAAAAAAATTATGATGTTGGTCTTGCATTCCTTCAAAAAAACTTGCTCGTCTTCCACCACTTTCAAGTTGAGATCCTTACATCCTCCTCTTTACCTATAGTTGAATCAAAAAATAAATTAAGTAGTCAAAAGAAAGTAAAGTGCAAATAAGAACACTTCTAGAACAAAGTCAAGGGCAAACGAATACCTACATCTTTGTCATTCCCATGGATGTCAATGAGCTTGAATGCTACCAAAAGTTGAAGCAAGAAGTTCAACTATCTCAGGTTGACATTCTGATGGGGTTGAAGGGGCTGAAGGGGCTGAAGATGCTGATGCTATTGTTGTTGTTGCCATTGCCATTGACACTAGTGACGGATTATTATAATGATGCCTGTTATGGCCTAAGCCACCACATTTCCCACAAGTGATTGTAGTATTTTGTCTCTTCAACTTTGTTCCCATAGGCTTGTAAAGTATGCTCTCTTTGTACTTTGGAGGCATATATAAGCCAATCACAACCATCGGAACACATTGCCCTCAATTTATTAGTTGTATTATTAACAAACCTCACCTTTCTCCCATTTTTTATGGCATGGTTTCTAATGGCCTTTCTAAATTCCTCAGCAACACTAAAGCACATCCCCAACTTAAAGACAAGATTTTCCATATCAACCTTAGCATTAAACTTAGGATGTGTATACTCATTTTTGCCATTCATTTCCAAGAAATCAACATTATCAGCTAACACATCTACATATTGACCGATATCTCCAACCTCCATATCCCCCTCCATTAAACCATCACCATCAACACAACTTACATTTTTTATGTATAACTCATCAAGATCAACAAAGGCGAAGTCATCTTCTCTAGCAACCTCATCACACCCACTATCATACATTGAATAGTTTAGTTCTTCACATCCCTCAACTGGTGCAAATAGAAACAAAAATTAAGTCAATATACTTCCATGCAACATTTACACCAAGAAAAAACAAAACAAAAATAGCAAACAATTGCAACAAATTTGTACTGCGCTTTGATTAATCAAATAAAACTAGGCACACTAGTGACTATATGCCACATTTTTATTGGATATCGTTTGTCACAAAAAATATTGTGCATTATGGAGTTAAAATGTTTTTGGTGTCGCTGAAATTTTCTCCTTAAGTGAGCCAACCATAGTGGCCCAAGAACCAAACTTAGAGAATATATACCATAAGGAAAAGAAAATTGGTCCCATTCAAAGCATTTATGAGATTTATATGATTGTTATTAGTCAACTCAACTCTATATGGATTCTCTCTTTCTTTTTGAATGCACAAAGCTGAAACACTATTCTATCAAGAAGACCTAATTGCAGATTTACTAAGTAACTGTGGAATGGTAACTAGCAGGATCTACGATGCATCTTGAACAAAAATTCAATAATCTTCGGATTGAGAACTTGGGAAGAAGAATTTCTAACAAGTAATCTAACAAATTGCTGCTTTAGAAGATACATCCATTACAATTTACAAAAACTACACAAAATAGGACAACTCCATTTCCTAATAACTAGTGTGCACAAAAATTAACTGGAAACAAGATGCCCCATGTTCTGACTTTAAACTCATGTGCACATAGACTCAAATTGATTTTGTCTCAATGTGCTTCTAGCAAACTTCCTCCTCTAAATACTCTCCCACAGAGAACCCAAATAAGAATAATTAGAGCTTTTCTTTTTATAAATGTTTATCTGCTTTCCTGTGAGAATCTCTATGGGCTATTAAATTCTATAACATGCTTTGAGTCCTAACTATCAACGACAAGACATACATCAGCAAAAAAAACAAAAAAAGAGCATTAAAAAATTGCAAAACAGGGACCACCATCGCAACACGTAGGCCCCCGACGACAACAATATCTAATTACAAATTCATAATGGACGCATTTGTTCGATTTGTCCGAAAAAAGGACACATTAACTCGGAAATCCGACAAATCAAGCAAAAAGAACACTATAAAACAAACAAAAATTCCTTTTACCTTCATCGTCCTCGCTGCCATCCGTGTGATATTCCACCACATGCCCACACCTTGTCGACATATTGTTTCGGCAAGCACCAATCTAAAACGAAACTAACTTCAGTTGAACGAAGTGTAGGTCGAAATATACACGAACCTGAGAAAAGATGATGAAGAATCAAGGCTCTCATGTGTGTTTGAATAACGAAGAGATTGTTTTACTCAAGATTTGTCTTTTTCGTTGGAAAGAAACGAAGGTAGGAAAAATTTAAGTCAAGAAAGAAAAAAGTTGGACTGTCAAGATTGTTTTAGGGAGATTTTAGGGGGATTTTGATTTTTTCCCTTATGCTCAAGATTTTGTCTTCTTCGTTGGACTTTCAAGATTTTTTTAGGGGGATTTTGTTAATTTTTATCAATGTTTTTTTTTTTGACAAAATTGCCCTTATCCAAGTTACCAAAAAATGGCAACAACGTTTATTTGCCTTGCCGATTTGAGATCCTTATTTGAGACTAATTTAGCTACTTTGGGTCCTTATTTGAGGCATTTGCCACTTTGGATCCTTATTTGAGAAAATAGGCTCACTTCGAGTCTTTTTTTGAAATTTTCCCTTGAATAAATTAAAAAGTTAGGAACAACATTGCATGTTAAGCCAATATCAAGGATCGTTTGTAACATTTCTCCATCTATAAATATAAATGAACATAAGGTTGGAGAGGACAAACATCACTCCCTCAAACCCTTTTTTTTCCCTAATTTTATTCTCTTTCCATTTTCAAATTGACATGCGGCAATTTCTCTTTTTGCCCATCTTCACTTTCCCTTCTTCCTATTTGAAATATTCATCACATCATCCTTGTCTTTTCATAAAATTTTTCAAAATATTTCACTAAATTATTAGGTATCAATGTTGTCCATAAAAATTATGGTTGATTGAACTCATAATCCCTAAAAAGTAGTAGATACAAAAATCCTTTGGAAATGTATATATATCTATACATATATATTTATTTTTCTTTTTTTGGCAATAGCAGGCTTGTGGAGCAAAAAATCTTAAAGGAGATTATGAAAATTTTGTATCATCAGTATTTTTTTTTGGGTCAAAGTATCATAAGTGATTTTAAAAGTCGATGAAAAATTAGAAAAAAAAATTACGAGAGAAAATGCAATAAATATTGAATGTACAAGGAGAAGAAGATAGATCATTTAACCGATAGGCAACTGACCAGCGTCACTCTCGTTCCTCGCGGTCGAGTCCCTCTCCTCCTCCTCCTCCTCCTCCTCCTCCTTTAGCAAAGAAGGACGACAATCGCAGCGAGGCTGACCCGGCGATCTTGGCACCGCCATGCTAGTTTCGCGGTGCAAATTCACCGGCATTTCCGCACCGTTCTCTGTCGGGACTTTCGTCAAACACCTGGCGGTCCCTATCTCAACGAGGCTGCACTGTGCTCTAGTCGATCCAGAGGGCGGAGCCAAGAGCAGGGCCGTTCACTGTCCGAAGTTCCGGGCCCTGAAGAGTAACCAGAAAGAGCAGATACACCTCTACGTCGACGCTATCCTCGAGTGGAACCAGGTTCTATGCCCTTCTTTGCCTCCTCTGCATAAACACACTGCCACAAAACAAGAAAAAGCGTGGTTTTTCTTTAGAGATTAAGGGAAAAGGAAATTATCGCGCAGAGAATGAATCTGACTGCTGTCAGAGAGGCGGGTGAGGTGATGGAAAGGCACGTCGAGGACTCTCTATCGATCGTCCCCCCGATACGGGACTCTTATCTATCGCATTGCGGTGCTTCTTGCGGTAAGATTAGCGTCGTCGATGTTGGGAGCGGCGCCGGGCTTCCTGGACTGGTCTTAGCAATTGCAGAGCCTGGTAAGTATATCAGTTCATCAGCTGTATTTTTGTGGCTGATTTTTGTGGAAGTTCATGGTCGTTGGGACAGTTGGGTTTGCTACATGGGCTTCGTATTTGATGTGGTTTTTGTTCACTTTTTGGGATGCGGGGTTGGTGGGACGTTTTGATTCTTGTTATAAATGCACTGAAGATTGGCAGGTGACTCTTGTTGAGTCTATGAGAAAGCGTTGTGTTTTCTTGGAGCATGCAGTCAATCTAGCCGGGGTGTCCAATGTTGAGGTCGTGAATGGGAGAGCCGAGGTACAGGTTCCGTTCCTTTTCTATGACTAAGGATTTATCATCCGTAAGAATTAAGACTGATCCAGTGTTTAATGTGGGAAGTTTGGAGCATTATGTTTAACACTGGACATACAGGCTGTGACGCATCTTCTGAAAATCTGTTCTTGGGCAGGATATTGGTAATGATCTGTGCTTCAGAGAACATTTTGATGTTGCTGTTGCCAGAGCTGTAGCCGAGATGAGAGTCTTAGGTGATGATTGAATGTTCATTAGAATCAAATTTCATACTCTCAGTCTGCTAGTGCTTATACTTGTTGCATTTCCAGCTGAATATTGTCTTCCACTTGTTCGTGTTGGTGGCTTGTTTGTGGCTGCGAAGGGTCACAATCCAGAGGTGTGTATTTATTTTTCCCTTTCATCCATGTTTTTTGATGCTTCAATCAGCCGGATACTTTAACTTGGCCTGTCAATCTGTCTCACAGACCCCTAAATTCTGGAATGATGCACAATAGTAATTTCAGCTAGCATGAGATTTTCCATTCCCTCTCGAAGGTTGCATTAACTTTTCTTGATTGGGAATTTGAGCAGGATGAAGTTAAAAATGCTGAAACAGCAATCCAGTCAATGGGTGCTTCCCTTTTGCAAGTCTGTCCTGGTAAATATTCTTTGTCTGCAGCTGATGGAAATTTTTCTGGAGTTTGTATCTATGCATAAGAGTTGTTTGTAAGGGCCTGTGGTGGTTGTTAATCGGGCAGCCAGGCCTGTTTTATCCGATCGATTTGGGAGTAATACAACTTTAGTGCGGAAAACATGGTCAATAATGTAGAAAGAAAGGGAGATTTATGGACAGTGTTATGCTGTGATAGTAGGATATGATAGGATTAGGTCTGCTATTCTCATGCCCGGACTAATTGAGTTGGTGCAGCCTGTGAGTACTCATGGGAACTTTGAAGCCAAATTCTCATATCAAACAGACTTAGTAGCCTCCACGTTGTCAGCATTCTCCTCTTAATGCAAAGCAGGCTATGGGAGGATGATTTTTGTGCTTTTCTTCTACTGATTGACATTGCAGTTTGGGGGATCTATTCCACATCATGCTTGAAATACAAGTTAATCATGCTTGTCTCACGAGCTAAATTGATGTCATTCATTTCGATTGTATCCAGTTGAATCCCATGGTCCATATGGGCAGCGAACTGCCATCGTCTGTTTGAAGGGTCACCCCACACCCAGAAAGTATCCTCGCCATCCAGGCACACCAGCAAAAGAGCCACTGTAAATACTCAGGTGGCCATCTGCCGATCATTGCAGGTTATTTAATGTAATCCTTTGTGAAATCCTTACACAATAACTCATATATGTGAAAGTGTGATTCTTTGCCGAATTCGATCACTGTCGCTAGTGGCTTATTGGTGAATTGATTATTGTAATGTTAGGCCTTACTTAGCATGGAAAGCTTTTATACGTGCCACATGCAAGATATGGGTAAGATTCTCAGTGAATGAGCTTTTAGACTTGTAATGGTGCATACACACAGAGATGAGCCTTTAGACTTGTACTTACGGACCATTTTGCCAGATTGTGCTGGCAAATTATACCCAAGGCAGGGACATTCTGCAGGCTATAATGTCCCGTCCCCGGTAAATATGGGCAATTCATGCTGCACGAAAGGCGTCCATTTGGTTGGATAGACCGTTCGGTTCCATTCTGAATGTTGTTATGGTGCTGATGGAGCAGTTATCTTTGGACGCCGAATCAATGCGAATACATTCCACTTCATGACCATCTGTTCAAGAGATCGACAGAGCTACACCCACCGGGAATTCGTAAGCAGTTGCTGATATCATTACCCGTACCATTGCCCTCGGGCAATGACATTACTGAATGTCAATGATTCGGGCTGATTTGAACCGAACCAAACATCATTGTCATATGGTTACAACAACCAGAACTGTGAGCCACATGAAATCGAACCCAACCACACCAAACTATTATGATGCCTATTGCCCGAACCAAAGACGCTCGAACTTTTTGGGTCAAGTCAGGTATTTCTGGCACCTTAGTGCAACGTTGACCGAGTGGTTGAGCAATCGGTTCATACCTAGTAGATTATACGTTAAAATCATGATATCACCCATTTATGTTAACTTTGAGGACATGCTCGTCACTTTGTGAGCATAGTCTTACTCAACACACGTGTGGAGGGCATTTGCGTGTAGGGATTAATTAAGCTACAAGGTTTGGATATCCCAAATTATCCAAGAGGAAAAAAAGAGGAAGCAAGGTATTTCCAACTAAATGCAATTGGTCACAAGGTTTCGTCATTTATCATGGTTTAAATTTATTTCGCGATAAATAAATATAGTATGTTCGATGCACAGCACTAACATAGGAAATTTATGTAAAACAAAAAAACAAAAAACATTTTAACAACAATAATAACAAAGAGACAGTGAATTTAAAAAAAAAAAAACACACGCACACGCACACATTTTTAACAACAATAATGACCGGTGGGACCCGGAAAATCCAAAACAACTCTCTGCAAGCGGCAAGTGCCGTCAGCATTACTCCCTCCCTTTCTCTCTCTCCGGCCGGCCTTGCAGTTTTGTCTCGTTCTCGATCGGAGGAGATTCCGTTAAACTCCTCTCTTCCACCATGCCTAACCACCTCTTTATAAACCCCCGCGTCCTCTCTCCCACTCCCGCATTCCTACCATGGCTCGCCCTCCGTTTCCCGCCCTGCTCCTCCTCCTCGGCCTCGCCGCCGTCGCCGTCGTCCCCGCTCGGTGCTCCACCGCCGGAGTCGGCTACATGTCGCGGCTCCTCAGATTCAGGACCGCGAGCGGGCCCCGGCCGCGGTCCAGCTGGCCGCCGCCCGCGGCGTGCTCCGGCGGCTGCTGCCTTCGCGTTACTCGAGCTTCGAGTTCCGGATCATTTCTAAGGTACTCGTTCTTAAGGATTAGCGTTGTTGCTTGGGATGTAAGCCTTAGTCAGTTTTTGAGGAAATGATTCTGCGCGACATGAGATGATCGGACTGAGTCGGTGTACTAGCGCGCGATCACTCTCGTTTCGAGAGTAGAGTCCTGCGTTGGGCGATCGGGCGCATGTCTTTCGTGAACTTGCCATAAGAAATTCGTATGAAAGTACTGTAATCAGAACCGCTGTATGTTATTCGATCGAAGTTTATAGAGGTTCACTGTTTGACTTTTGATTGATCGCAGTGGAAATACATTTTCTCTACTTTCATTTGGAAGGTTAGATTGTTCACTGATATTTGGTTCTTTCAGGATGAATGCGGTGGTGAGCTTTGCTTCGTGATAACAAATCATCCTTCGTTCAGCAGACGTGGTGCTCCTGAAATATTGTACGCCAACAGTCCTTACTCAAATGTTGATTTTCCTGTCAAAGCCTTAAAAGGCATGTTAGTCAGTTCTAGGTAGTATCTGTGGTGTCACACGCTAGCACTCAAAGGGGTAGGTACAGCTTGAAAATTTTATGTCGTAATCATGGAGTGTCTTGCTCATCAAATCCTCAAAGCCCTCATCTTTTCCTCATGAAAGTCAATACTTCATGGATCTCCATCCAGTCCCGATCTTCATATTGCTTTTGCAGTCTAGCATGCATCAGCTTTTGGGGTTATTATTAGTATGCTCAAAGTCCTCGTGGAGGATTGTGAGTGAGACCTTCTTGAGGAAAGCACTAAAAGGACCAAAGTTCCTCTGTTGTTGCAATTGTTGCCTATTCTCTTTTTATGGCCTTTTCTTTCTCTTTCTATAGTTGATCAGGTTTTTATTTTTAAATAGGATTTCTGGAGTAACTGGGGTGGAGGTCTTAGCCGGTTTACACTGGTACTTGAAGTACTGGTGCGGTTCACACATCTCTTGGGATAAAACTGGTGGTCTGCAGATGCATTCAATACCAAAATTTGGTTCTCTTCCCCGTCTTCATGATGCTGGTGTTGTTGTTCAGAGACCCGATCCTTGGAGTTACTATCAAAATGCCGTTACATCAAGCTGTAAGATTTCACCGAGAATATTAACCGATACTTTTTAGGCAGTCATCCTATTACAATTTTATGGGCCTCTGATGCAACATGAAAATGGTGATAAAGCTGTATTTTTAGACTGGGTACTAGCCTAACTCAATCTAATGTTATTTGGAAAGATTCTTTTGCTTGGTGGGATTGGAGAAGATGGGAGAGGGAAATTGATTGGATGGCTCTTCAAGGTATCAACTTACCACTAGCATTCACTGGACAAGAGGCTATTTGGCAAAAAGTTTTTCAGGTACTGTTTTTGTACTTAGATAAATTATATGAACATTAGTTCTTGGCAAATTTTGGTTTATTCGCTGTTCAAAAGAATTTGCTTTTGTTGGCTTGTTAGTTAATTCTGATGGATGAAGATGCAGTTGGCTGCTGGGCATGTCAGCATGAAACTTTGGCTCCCAGTCATATCTTTCTTATTCCCTAGGGAGTTAAGTTACCATAGAAGGAAGGGGATACCATAAATCAGCTCTACATGGTTAATATAGGATGTATTCTGTCGTTGCCCCTATTAATATTTATGATTCCCCTCACTAGTGGTTTGAGAGAGAATCATACAAGAGCCATTTTTATGGCAGCTTTTACTACGATTTGTTATTTTGACTCTGGATCTTTTTGCATAATTTGTTGAGTCATCTGCTGTCCTGTTGATTTAATTTACGCAATGAATATTAGTATAACATAATATTTCTCTGATAATTACAATTTAATGTACTTCATCATGTCTGATTTGGTATTATCCTCCACATTTCTTCAGCAGAAGTTTAACATAAGCACGTCAGATTTGGATGATTTCTTTGGAGGTCCTGCATTTCTTGCCTGGTCTCGCATGGGAAATTTGCATGGGTGAGCTACCTTTTCTCATTTACTGATCTTACTGCTGGTTCTTTCATCAAAACTTTTGTATGTTAGTAATTGAGTTGTCTATGTTTTGGCTTTTCTTAGACTATTACTGATTTTAATGATCTGCATGCTCTTCATGACAGGTTTTGCTTTTGACTTTGCAGTTTGTGTTTTTGTCTCTCATCTTTTTAGATAGTCCTTTGCTCCTCAAAAGAATCGGGTTGAGATAGTTGAAATGGTATAAGGTTTTGTCAAATGTTCCATCAAGAATGTGTGTTTCAAATAGTATCTAGCCACCACAAGCACTCTCTTCTGCACTTTGTTCTTGTTGATTTCAGTAGTTCCTGTCATAATTAATGAGCCTTTTTCTTAGTGCAGATGGGGTGGACCACTTCCGCAGAGTTGGTTAGACCAACAATTACAACTGCAGAAAAAGATTCTAAAAAGAATGTATGAACTTGGGATGACTCCAGGTACTAGGTCAACTGAATATTGACTTGCATTTTGAAGTCACTTCTTCTATCACTTGGAAGCTTCTCAGCAATGTGGATTGATTTGATAGATGTTATTTTAGACTCAATTTCATCTTATTTGACCTGCAAAAAACAAAAATCCGTCTCACTTGATGCCAGTTGATTGTCATTGCTCACAATCTCACAAGTAGATTGAACTTGTTTAGAATTACACAGCACTTAAGCACTTGGGATGTCTGAACATAACATTTGATGTCCTTGACTTCACCCTGGGAAAATTGTAATATAAAGAGGAATCATGCAGGACCAGTCATATTAAGAAACTTGCTTTTACAAATAGACAAGTATAACGTAGTTTGGAGTCTTTAGAAACATCCCACTTGGTCCAGGTGAATAATAATACTACGCTTTATCTCTCTTGCAGTCCTTCCAGCCTTTTCTGGGAATGTTCCAGCAGTGCTAAAAGATATCTTCCCTTCAGCAAAGATCACTCGCCTAGGAAACTGGTGAGCATCTTCTTTGGTAACTTGATTCAGAAGTTTCTCTGATGTCCCTGTTAATTCCTTTATGTAAGAAGACGTCAATAACATGTACAGCATGTATATTGAGTAATTTCTATGACTGTCTCAAGAGGAATGTTTGTGGCTATCCAGTGTCCATAAAACCATGACCATGGTTCAGTAACCAAAATAGCACATGCCCAAGCATATATCATCTTGTATACTAAAGCTGCACATTGTTTTACAATAGTCATTAGAATCTCATCTAGTTTTCTTACTGCATCTGTTCAACATATTTTAGGTTTTCTGTTGAGAGTAATCCAAGATGGTGCTGCACTTATCTTCTTGACGCAACTGACCCCCTCTTCGTTGAGATTGGAAGGGCATTCATTGAGCAACAACTGAGAGGTTTGGCGAATCCGTTATACCCTATGGAATATTTTATTCTCTTTGCTTGTTGTATGTTAAAGTTGTTTTCTTTCTCCATAGTTATCTTCTTTTCCTGCTTTGTTTTCAGAATATGGAAGAACTGGTCACATTTACAACTGGTAAGAACTCTAATCTAATGTGACTTGTGGTATTGTTCTAAATGCTTAAGTGGTAAAGCTGTTAATGGAGTCACTGCACACCTGTGGCATTCATGATCCATGTGCAAAATGGTGATTTACATGCCTGTAATGAATGCTGTTCTTTTAGCTTTGGGTCTAGTTCTAGCCTAAATAAGCAGTCTATGCTTGGATTTTCTGCTTGGGGATCTCCATTTGGTGAATAGCAATATTGGCTGCTCTAGTAAAACCATAATGGCCAAGGCTCTAGGCTGATACAGAGATTCATTCATTGCTGTGGATGTATGAATGAAATGACTTGTTCTGCAGCAGGTGTTTTTTTTTTTTGGCAACAACTGCATGATTTTCACAATTCCCTCTTTATAAATTAGTCTTAACTTATTAAATTTCTTCCAAAATGGTTTTCTAATCAGATTGAAGTTACTGTCTCTGTTTCAGAGAGAGTCTGGCTGAAAAGAAAGACGCAATTGGGGTTTATTTTGTGATATCGTGAACTCCGATGCCTTGGAGAAATAGTATCTTTGATGTGGGTCCACATATTTGGATGTTTGCTTTGACCTATTAGGATTAATCATGACATGTGCAAACAAAAAAGTCATATAAGGAAACCTTCTCCTGTAGATTGTATGAATGGGTCCAGGGGGCGCTAATTCTGGGCCTCTGAAGTTGAATGTATATGTGCAATATTCTTTACAAATATGTTAAAAGTAGTTTTTAACTTCCAGTGAATATTAAAATTTCCTTTCTCTGGCCTTGCCCAATTTTTGGCTGTGATATTAACTTTCTTGATTTGCAATGCTACATATAAGAGAGTATTCTGCGGAATCCGCAAGTCACTGTACAACCTGAATTTCCAGCCTTTGTGATGAAACGGAACATGACAGCTGCCAGAACCTGGGAACCTACAGTTCATGACATTAGTTGTTGTGGAACAGTAAATTTGACCCAATCGAATATATCTGTTTTTGGTGATCTAAAATACATCAAGTGCTTGACCTTCTGTCATGTATAGGCCTCTTCCATGTAGGGCATTACATAGTGAATTTCTGAGGTTATTGCAGTGACACCTTTGATGAGAACACTCCACCTATAGACGATCCAGCATATATATCTTCATTAGGTGCTGCAATCTTTGAAGGAATGCAGAGTGGCGATGCTGAAGCAGTCTGGCTGATGCAGGTGTGAATTAGCATCCGCTAACAAAATTTATTTGGCAACTATGAGAATGCTCTGTGCCAAATATATGGTTTGAATTCTTTGACTTTTCTGTAGGGATGGCTGTTTTCTTATGATCCATTCTGGAGACCTCCCCAAATGAAGGTGAGATATGCCCCATGACATTGCTGTGAAATTGCCTGCATAGCTATCTCCTTGTAAATAATAGAACACGTGCAGCCATATTGACTAGCCACTATGCTGGTTGCTTCTTTATGAATATAAGACAACTTTCACATATTTTGTGGTGCTTCCCTTCACATATTGGTGGATGTGCCAGATTTCTATCGATGTGCACTGCTTATTGCGTTTAAGGTTATATTTGCTGGTAGATAATTCTGCAATATGTGGTTGCTTCAGGCACTTCTACACTCTGTGCCATTGGGGAAGCTGGTAGTCCTTGATCTCTTCGCTGAAGTGAAACCCAAATGGATTACTTCGGAGCAGTTTTATGGGGTTCCTTACATCTGGAAAGTTGCCTTCTTGTTCTTTTTGTTGGTAATGATATCTAGAATATATCCTCATGACTGAAAATTTAACTCTGTTTCACCAAAGAAAGTTATACATCTGGAATGGGAATTAACAAACAGGAGCTTGGTTTTGTCATTGTGTTCTTACCAATCAAATTGGATCTTTGACAATTTTAAATCTTCATTGATTGAGCTTAAATGTGAGACTTTGCCTATTTCTATGTTCATTTGGGTTAATTTGTACTGTTCTCTTTACTATCTTATGTTGTTTTTTACTTTTATGTATTACAGGTGCATGCTCCATAACTTCGCTGGAAATATTGAGATGTATGGGGTACTAGATGCTGTAGCATCTGGACCAATTGAAGCTCGCATGAGTGAAAACTCAACAATGGTAGATTCATTTCCTTGACAAGGATGGTGTTAGTTATTAGTTGCTTGTTTAAGAGCTATATGGAATTCCAGTCACTTTCAGATCATTACTGGTGGCCACTTCCGTGGATGTCAATGCTGAGCAATGATTTAGTCATCTGTAGTACGAGGAAAACTATCAGTATTTTTGCTCCATTGTTCTAATCTTTGTTGCAGACATACAAAATATATGAAGAAAGAATAATGTTGAGGAAAATCACACATTTTGGATATGTAATGTGTAGGGAAAGTGCTCTGGCTCTCTTTTGTACACTAGGTTTTTGCACTGTTTTTGGGTGTTGACTTGTTGGCTGACCAACTGAAATCTCTTGTTTCCAAAACTTTTTCCTCTTCATTTTTCAGAGGAAGATCACCTGAGCACGAGAATATGAATTTTGTCTGAACTAATTGATATGTGATTCTCATCAATTGGAGTGAGAATTTTTTTTTTAAGAAATTATATATCTTTTGCTTGCTTTATTGGTTGTTGTTCTGTGGCTGAAGATTGGTTCATAAAATTGCCCATAGAATAGGTTGAGACCAGATTTATCGTAGCTTCATGTGTAATTGATGCTTTGTTGGGATTAATCTCTACTGTTTGTTTTTACTCTTAATTATCTTAGTTTTTCTTGCATCTTAAAAGTAATTTGAAGAATTCACTGCTATTTTTCTTGTTGATTGCTGAAGGTTGGTGTTGGAATGTCTATGGAGGGCATAGAACAGAATCCTGTTGTTTATGATCTCATGTCTGAGATGGCATTTCAGCAAAAGAAAGTCGATGTTAAGGTATTTGAAACTATATCTGCGCGACATCAATGTGAAATGCAAACACGTAGAAAGCTCATACCCACCAGCCTCATCTTATTGTCCATGCTCTCCCAATAATTCTCTGCAGCAACTTTAAGACGTTGCTGCAGTATCCCAGTATTAGCTTGTTCTTTCTACTGCTCAAAAGTTTTTCAAAGAGCCGGAGATGTTACCAATTTCTATATGAAATTTTCAAGAATTTCCTTGCTGCATTGTAAAGGGATCCCCCTCTTACTTTTTAGATCAGAGTACTAGTGACGTGCTACATTTTTCCTGTCACTTACATACATTGTAAAGTAGAACGAAATGTTAGGACATAGTCTACGCTTCTTTCAAAATGGCTACCTGCAGAATTGCTTGGATGTGGAGCATTTCAAACCTGAAAAGTCATCTAATTTGGTTACTGTGACTTAACATACTATTGTGAAAACCTTTCCTATCCTCGTCTGCATTATTTGATTGTGTGAACTTTTGTCTTGGTTTAAAATCATGTGTTCTTTCTATCTCAGACATGGATCGATCTATATTCAGCTAGACGTTATGGGCAATCAGTTTCTTCAATAAAAGCAGCATGGAACATCCTTTATCACACGATCTACAACTGCACTGATGGCTTATATGTAAGTCCCTTCTGCACTCACATATATTGTATGCATTTAGGTTCTTCTGTTGCAAACTGTAGTTTTACCTGGCTGATGCATAAATGACTGTAAACAATTCCTATGCTGAGTCGCTGACATATTTCTGAATTATCTAAAAGGATATTGTATTATGTCATTGTACAGTGACCTTTTTTATTTCATTAATGCCAGGACAAGAACAGGGATGTCATTGTGGCTTTCCCTGATGCTGATCCTTCTTCGATTTCATTCTCACAATTGAGGTATCATCACTATGGCAAGCCACTATTGAGAAGAGCAGTGCTCAATGAAAAAAGTGGTTTGACTGATCAGCCTCATATGTGGTACTTGACATCAGAAGTGGTACGCGCGCTCGAACTTTTCCTTGCAGGTGGCGATCAACTACAATCTAGTGATACTTACAGGTTCCATGCTTCAATTTATGTTAAATCAAATGTTTTCTGAAGTTATATTCTGCTACCCATGTTGATAGACAATCACAAGTCTTCACTATTGTTAATGCATCTTCTCTGTCATTTTTTTTTTTTGTCTGGAGAGTCTGCAATTTATATGCTTCCAATTTCATACATAGGTATGATCTCGTTGATCTAACAAGACAAGTTTTGGCGAAGTATGCAAACGAGCTATTTTTGAAAGTCATAGAAGACTACCAGCGACATGATGCTTATGGAGTTGCTTTCCATAGCCAGAAATTCCTGAATCTTGTTGATGACATGGACACACTTTTGGCCTGTCATGAAGGATTTCTTCTGGGACCTTGGTTAGAAAGTGCCAAGCAACTCGCCCAAACTAAAGAACAGGAAAGACAGGTATGGAGGCTTTCAGTCACTGATCTATACGGTCAATAATTTTTTGGAAACTTAACATCTGCAAAGTGATGCTTCGACAGTTTGAATGGAATGCAAGGACGCAGATAACAATGTGGTTTGATAACTCGGTGGAGGAAGCAAGTCTGCTGCGGGACTATGGTGAGGAATTTGAATTTTTTGCATCTGTTTCTTCTATATACAATCCTGGGAAGTTGTTGGTTTCCATCAGTGAAAGTTATTATATTCCAATAGAGTGAACATCATTGCATCACATCTATTATATGCTTTTGAGGACTCAATGCTTGTGATCAACATTATTTTATTACTGCATCTGGTACTTCCATCCTGGATTTCGATGAGGTTTATCTGCAGAGAGAGAGAGCGAGAGCATAACAGTCAGGTGAATGATCTTCCTTTCCTTCATATAGGAAACAAATATTGGAGCGGACTGCTAAGAGATTACTATGGTCCACGAGCAGCTCTTTATTTCAAATTTCTAAAAGAGAGTCTGGAGGGGGGCCACGATTTCCAGTTGAAAGAATGGAGGAGGGAGTGGGTAAAGCTTACAAATGATTGGCAAAACAGCAGAAACCTGTTCCCAACGGAGAGCGCAGGTCATGCTGTTCCCACGTCCCAATGGCTATATGACAAATACTTGAGAGATCCTGACACATACGATCAGTAGCTGAGACTGCGGAGCATAGTGCCAAATAAGGCCTCAGAGGATGACTGTGAATTGCTAATTACAATACCGTTCATAGTTTTTGGTGTTGTGTAGCCTAAGTGGTGTTATGTAGCCTGTGATCAGGTTCTACTTCTCCTCAGCAGTCTCTTTGTTAACTGAATGCAAAGTTCATCTCGTGTCTCTTCTATTTGTTGTGAACGATAAGATGTAATGGAGTTCTTACAACTCTGTATTTGGGACCAAAAATATACTGAAATTCTTGCCTGGCCATGCCTTATATGCAAGTGAAACTATACTAGCAAACTGTTTACAGTGATCGTTTGCCCTCATTTCCTGATAAAAGAAGAAAGGATCTGCTTGTAAGACGATGGCGAACGGATCAAAGTATCATGCATGATGTCCTTTTAGTCCAAATGACTCCGACGTAACCAATCACACGTACTCTCAGCAAGGGTTTCTGAAATTTAACTTTGAAATTTCAGCTGGACGATGACGGTGACAAGAAATTCCAGTTCTGTAAATTTGCAGCATCTGGGTCTCTTTCGGCACAACAGCCGTCTCAAAGGTATGTGCAAACAACCATCAAGATAATATTTTTGGGTATAATGGGTGCGGTACCAACGAATTCTCGAATACCGCGGCTCTTATTTAAAAGTCCTAAGACTCGTCATTATCCTCGCATTAGGTAATTTGTTCAGCAGCCGCCTCCCACCACCCTATAGCCTAAGCCTTTATTTATTTCAAGCATCAGCGGGTCTTGGTCAAAGGTCTCTAGATGGTTCCAGATGCTGATGCAACAGCACATGATTCTCGTTCATTTTGAAAATGATCTTCCCAGGGCCCTCGGTTCGGATCTAGGGGAAGCGGCTCCAGACAAACGCCAACCTCCAATTCAGAAGGAGACGGGAACGGCCCATTACGTCGTAGGGAGGGAATCATTTGACTTTTCCGATGAAGATAATTTTACTCATGGGGGACGTCATATGCCTTGTCTTGGACATTTAGGAAAGCATTTACGTCGTTCGTGCGCTGGTGGACGGAAGGTGGAGGGAAGAGAAGGGAAGAGGAGGGGGGGCTTGCGTTTATTGACTTTCTTCTTCCTTCTAGCCAGGCGCGCGAGAGTTTCCACTTTTAACGCGAACTCTCTCAACGACTTTGATTCCTTTCTTGGAAGTTGTAGCTTCGTAGGACTCCTCTTATAAAATGCAAGGGTTAGCTTAGCCACGTCTCACCTATCTCATCCTCATTCCACTTCCCTCTCTCTCTCTCTCAGAAGAGTTGCAGGTCTTGAGATTGTCTCCGGGCAGGATTTTGTTCGACCATGGAGGGACACGAGTCATACGGCACGTCGTGGGCGGACCAGTGGGACACCGGCCCCGACCCAGTGCTGGCAGAGAGCAACAAGAAGAAGAGCAGCCTCACGACGGCCAAGTACAAGGAGAAGATGGGGGAAGGCCTCGTGAAGACCAAGACGGTGGCGTCGCACGGTGTCAAGAAGGTCAAGGAAGGAACCACCGTCGGCATCCAGTGGATCAAGGACAAGTACCACAAGACCACCACAAGAACTAACTTGGCTTAGTTCTCTACCTCTCTCTATCTCTCCTGGACATGTGACAGTTTTTTTCTTTTTCAAGTTCTTTCGATTCTTTCCTTCATCTGTATAATCCAGACATATGCACGCTTGCGTGTGACTTTGTATGATATGACTCGACGATCATTTTCATCTTCAGATTCCTAGTGGATTATGGTTTCCTTTCTTTGAAATCACTTCGTGAGTTTCTCATCGATAGAATTGGTTTGTGTAGTTCGGGTCATCATCGAAGCGAGCTGACCATGTCGTCCGGCAGAGAATACGTAACCCGCATTCAAAGACGGATTTGCTCGCCTGCCGTCTTCAGCTGTCCAAGAGCAAAAAAGAAAAGTGTGCTGAGATCAGATGCTTCGAAATAATCGAATCTTCGTCTCGAGTCAGATGAGGCGGGCACGGAAGGAATGGATCCGCAGGTCTTCATTGACCTGGTCCTTCTCTTGAGAAGAATTGAACGTTCACGATTTTAATCTCCATAGAAGGAATTACCATTCCATCTATTACGTAAAGACACGGATGCATGCTCGTTCATATTCTTTGTGTTTAGAGCTTAGCCATTGGATGCCAAGTTCTATTCTTTGCTTGCACGTATTAGACTTCATTGGAAGACACCTTCCCAAAGTATACATATACACAAACGTTTTCATATTGTATTTAGAGAGAGAGAGTGCCCGATTTAGGCCTAAAATACACTATCCCCAACCACCCAGCCGACGAAATTGAAATCGTGTCTTTTTTAATAAGGAAAATGACCAGCTCTAGACGACCCAAGAAGGGTTCCCTGAACCCCAGACGAACAGATCCCAACAAAGAACAATATAAAGTCCGCTCCATGCGCTTGACGTCAAGACAATGGATTATCTTATCACTTCTAGATCGATGAGGTCCTCCCTTGAATTCAACGTCGATCGGTTGCCGGATGCTCTAAATAATGTAAACTTGTCAAACAGGTAAGATATATAAAGAATGTTTCAATCCAAATTAACCCATTTTTATGTGATACAAATTCAATGACTTATACCCGACTCATCCCATATTACTAAAATATTTCTCTATTTAACCCCACTTAGGAAAACTCATACCCAAACCACAAAGTCAAAGTAAGGGAGTGCAAGATCAAGTGAGGGCGAGAGGGAGTGAAGAAAGAATTATAAAGGTGAATTGGGTCTAAATAAGATCTAAATCTATTAACGCCTACATTATTTTGGACTTTACCACTCTAAATCAATTTATGATTCACTTATTGAATATAACTAACGTATATAATAATTCAATAAATCAAATATGAGTTAAGAAATGAACCCATTTTGACAAGTCTAAAAGAATGGGACCCATTGAAATTGAGCTCGTGAATTCCTCTGTCAAAACGTTTAGGACTCGACAAAACCTTCTTCTTTTTTCCGGTTGTCGGAGCTATGATGCTTACTAATTAATTAGTGTCTCGAAATTGCGAGAGGAAGCCAGGATGCAGACTCGAGAGCTCGTTTTGGGCTAAAACTCTTCAAGTGGGCTTGAGAGAGTGCATAGCCCATTGGAGCTTACGAAACTTTGCAACTCTAGTGCATCTAATGGAAGACAAGGTCTCCTCTTAACGGTTCTTTTTCACCTTTTCTACGGCGTATGGACAAGCATGTCCCACCAGTTTCAAGGTGATGTTACTGCTTTACACCCAAAAATGATCGATTTTTATCGTGGACGAATGAGAAGTTTGATCAGTGATAGTGATGATTCATGATAATTAATTTGTTGACCATTAGTTAGTACCTGACGTGGAGAGTATTGAAGGATGAGGAGAATGTCCATTTTAGCTGGAGCAATATTGAGTATTACACCGAGTGATGGCTAGTGCCAAAATAATGACAGTCAGCCATCCTAATGATCAAAGAAGTCATAATCTCTTGGGCTATGTTTGGTCATCCGGATTTCTAATTAAGATAGGACTGGATATGATAGAATGTAAATTCAATGAATTTTGTTATATCTTATCCACTTTTTGGTGATTGCAGTAATAAAGTCGAATATATCCACACATATTATAATATTGTTTGGTATAAACGATATATAAATATAAATAAATCACAAATTTTACAAACATAGATGGTGAAAATTTCTTAATTTTACAAATAGAGATGGTTAAAATTTCTTATGACACTTTTATTTATTTTATTTTATTTTATTATACTCTCTTTTTTAATTAATATCTTTTTTATTTCTTTCTTCCTCTTCAATCATTCTATAATAAAATCTCAATAAATAGAAAAATGTACTAAAAACCTAAACTATGTAATAGATACATATTTATATATTGAATTTATATTATAAGATAGAATTAAACTCGAATATATAAATAAAAATACTTTTATATTAGAAAAACTAAATTGTCATTTTTAATTTCTTATATTAGAATTCAAATGTTATTTATATTGAAATATAATTTTACATTTGTTAATTTAAGAAGTTTGTTATTTAAGAAAAATGATTTTCCTATTGTGAAATTAAAAATCTTATCCACCTTTATCCCATCTCCCCCATATGATAATTTTGTTCAGCCTATGTTTTATTTATATCAAACTTTATCCTACCTTACACAGACACCAAAAATAAGATATGATAAATTTGATTTTATCTTGAATTTATCTTGACCGCCAAATGTAGCCACGGTGGATAGTGGTTGTCAAGATGCAAAAAACATGCCTAGGATCATAGAAGATGTGTAGCAGTAATTAACCATAATTAAGAGTACAAGTGTTTATTTGTAATTGATGTTAGAGGGATATAAATATCCCAGTGTACTGTCGTGAAGGTTTTAAACAATCATCGATGAGATCTCTCCTCATTTTCCTTCAATTTATTCCTGCGAAATTTACTGTTTTGCACCTTGCATCCCAACATTCACATTTTAATTTCATTTAGCTATAAAAGGCATGCATTTTCCTATTCAAGATTAGAGAAGCCTTTCTCACCAAAAATGAAAGTCCTTTTGTATTTTTTGAGATAAGTATATTGAAAGTCCTAAAACTTGTCACGAAAGAGTAATTAAGTTTTAAAATTGTCAAAAAGAATAATTAATTCCTAAAATTTGTCAATATAATGCAATCGAGTCCTTAAAACTTTCAAAAAGTTCAATCAAATCCTAAAATTTATTATAAAAGTACAATCTAGTTATAGAACTTATCATAAAATTGCAATCAATGAAATAATTTGATTAGACCAATTTGACAACTCGTAAAACTTGATTACATTTTTCAAAAGTTTTAAAACTCAGTTGTACTTCTAAGATAAATTTTAAGATTTAATTGTATTTTTAAAAGTTTATGATATAATTGTATTTTCATGACAAGTTTAAGACTTTCAATGCACATATTAATATTTTTTTTTTTTTTTTGTGAAACTTGTGGGTTAAACAATTACCCATCTTTTTAAATCAATACCCATGAAAATTCACATTCCCCAAAAAAACATGGAGAGATAATAATACAAATAGTCACTAGACTTTCTCCTAATTTCGACCAAAACATGCTTTATCGTCTTTAGACTTTTAATCTGTTTAACGTGATCCTTAAATTATAGGCAAATGTTGAATGCAATCTTTCTATTTGTGTCATTTTAATATAGTTTAGGGACTTAATTGCATATTTAGTAATAATTCAAAGACTATATAGAAAAAAACTAAATTTCTAGAGACGGCAATTGAATATTAGATTAAAGTTCATTCACCACATTAAATAAATTAAAAATATCAATATGACGTTACACATTAGATCAAAATTCAGAAATTAGTTGTACCATTTTTAGGAGTCGTGCTTTTCAACTTTTCATTTGGCTCAAACACTTCCTTTTATAGTATATTGATGATATTACCTCTTACTTTTCCATACTTTAAATGTTGTACCCCAAATAGTCAAATTGGGGCCCATCTGGGTCTTTTTTTTTTTTTTTTCTTCTTTTTCTTGCGCTTTCCTCCCCCTTGTTCTAGCTTGTGTTAAAGGGTACTGCCAGCGTTTCTTCATCTTCCTCCTCCAATACCTCCCTGCATACCAACAACTAGGTGGTCTCATAGAGTCTCAGCAATCAATTGCTGATTAGAATGTTATTATTCAGACTCTAAGAGTGCATTTGGTAATATTTCTACTATTAAGAATAATTTATTTTGAGATATAGTTCTTTTCTATTTATACTCCTTGAAACAATTTATGAGTAAAACAAGACGTTTAATAATTACAAAAATTTCTTATTCTCATAATAGAAAAAAATAAATGTACAAATAAAAAAAAATTATTTCTTTTTTCCCTAATGGTGATGGCGACCGACGACCAGTGGCAGTCCTATTAAGGCTAGGAAAGATATGTGTGGGATAACATATTTGCCATGAGTTACAACTCAAGTTTATGAATTAGTATTAGAGTCAATGATTTCTTTGAATCATATTAGTTTGTTTGACACTATGTACCCGCCCGCCCGCCCACGCGCGTCGCTAATCGCTAGCTTCCCCGCCCACCGGCCACCGATTCTGGCCACGCCCTCCCTATTGATCATCCCCCGTCACATCGGGTCGCTCATTGCACTAGGTCGCCTGTCGCTGCTCGTTGCACCGGGTTGCCTATCGCAGCAGGTCGCCAACCGCTGGGCGAAAGGCGGCGGTGAGAGGCTAATGATCGATGATTGGCCGATGACGACAGCAGTAGGCGGCTATGGGTCGTGGGCGGTAATTGGTCTCAAAGAAATAACTTTCTAAAGATTATTCCCAATAATAAAAAGTTATTTTTTTCTACATTTCGTTTTTACTTCAAATTTATTTCTGAGAATAATTTTTTATTTGGAAAAATAGAAAAATTCGTTAACATTATTTCTATTTCGTGGAATAAAATAAGAGAAAAATTGAGAAGTAAGGCCATGCTAAATAAACAAACAAAAGGATGTTAAGGCGGAAAGGAGAGTGGAAAAAGTAGGCCGCATCTCTAAGGCTTTGCATGGTAACGCGAGGGGAACACTGTTTGCATTCTTTTGTTCCGGAAATGCATTTTTTTTGTTCAGGGAACGAGTAAAACGTGTTTGATAAATTTTTTGTTCCCGAACAAATTTGTTCCGAATGAGGTTTGGAGTAGAAATCGTAACAAGAAAAGTTGTTTTTTTGTTAGGGAACAATTTTAAGAAACACTTTTTTTTCCTTTTTTTTTTTTTTTTTTTTTCTTCTTCTTCTTCCTCTTCCTCTTCCTCCTCTCACCCCTCAGCCGCCCCATCGCCGGCGCCTCGCTAGGCCAGGGCGAGGTCCGGTGAGCTCACCGGAGCCTCGCCCGGCCACCGGTGAGGCTCAGCCTCACAGATCTAGGCGAGGCCGAACCTCGCCCAGGCGGCGCGAGGCTGCGCGAGGCCGGGCGAGCCTCGCAGATCTAGGCGAGGCCGAACCTCGCCCAGCGGCGCGAGGCGGGCGAGCCTCGCCCGGGCGGCACGAGGCCGCACGAGCCTCGCCCGACCACGGCGAGGCTCGGCCTCGCAGACTCCGGGCGAGGCCGAGCCTAGTCGGTGGCGGCCGACGCGAGGCTCGCCCTCGCCCAGATCTGCGAGGCCGAGCCTTGCTGGTGGCCCTGTGAGGCTCCGGTGAGGCTCCGGCGAGCTGGCCGGAGCCTCGCCGGCGGTAGCCAAAAAAAGAAGGGAGAAAAAAAAGAAAAAGAAAAAGAATCAAAAGATTATAAATTTTTACCAAACATGTTTCGTTAGGAGTAAAAATTTTGAACCGTTATCAAACGCTTCGTAAACGCTTGTTCTTGGGAATGTAAAACAAAAAACATTTACGGCGTAAACGCTTAGGGAATGTAAACGTTCTTATGTAGGCGCTAAAAGTCGTATCATACTATTTGCTTCGGTTTCAGGTACAAAAATGAGTGGACCGCTTTCCACCTTCGAAGTCGTTGGGAATACCATTTTTAAGCATATATTTTCATTAGGCAGTGTGCCACAAAAAGACTTTTCTTTTCTAGGTATGCGTAACCAAGATCCATGATGACTTACATCCCCACGTGGTCCATGTTTTATAAATTTTCTCCAAAATGTGTACGTGGGAAATTATGTAGATTTTGAAAAGTGGTATGTTATTTTTATATGCCGACATTGAAATATTTTATAATGTTTAAAGTGTTTCCTACTAAATAATACTCAAAATACATGCGCTAAAAAAAATTATTAAAATAAAGTAGAAAAAATTGGAGAAAAGAGATTTTATAAGAGTATATTTGAAAAAAAAGAAGAGTTCGATAAGCATATTCAAAAACACTAAGAGATACTTTATCTGTCTGTTCAACCCACCGAATATATGCACTCTCTTGGAATATCTACAAAATAATTACACAAAGTCTTTGGAAAAGTTGTTAGACATGTGGGAAGGGCGGAATGTCACATTTTGCAAAGGATTAATTGATTATAATTAGCGTTGAGTTTCTTCTTCTTCTTCTTCTTTCGGGTCGAGTTTTTTTTTATCAAGGGGCTCGAGTATGTTTATCATGTGAAAAATGTATTTATTAAGAAATCACCAGTGTTAGATATTTTTATTGTAAATTAATATCTTTTTAATAGCATAATATATAATAATTTTCTCTCCCCTCCCAATAAAAAGGGAAAAGCCCGCTTCGACAGGGTCTAGTGAATACATAGTAGCAACTGATTATGAATTTTTAGAGAAATTTTTCCTTAAACTCATTATAAATTAACTTGAATTTGGACCACCAAATATGATGAACCATACTAAGAATCTCTCATTTTTAATGATCTCGTTTTAGTTTAAGACATTCGATTCACCCATCTAATTATTTCTCAAGATTTCATAATTTGCTCCAGGAAATCAACTTAGAGATAATTTTGAATCAATTGCAAAGATTTTCCATATCTCAACGCTTCCGCTTGCCTGTAAGATGTAAGACTTAGCACTTCAATAAGTGGTGTCGAGAATATTTACCATACTAAAAAATCTTTATTAACAAATAATTAACATTAGATATTTGATGAATCGTTTAAAAGATCTTCCATTTTTTATCATCTAAATTTAGTCTAAAATGGTTGATTCACCGGTCTAATAATTTCTGATATTCTTTATGATTCACTTTGGGAAATCAACTTCGAGATGATTTTGAATCCTTCGCGATTGCTTAGCCTACCTTGGGCCCGTTTAGTTCAGCATTCCCAACGAGCTTTCAGCCCCCAAAGCCTATTGGGAAAATGCAAACCTGTTTGGTTCAGTTTTGGGGAGGACTTTGGGGAGATGCAATTGTATCTTTAAGTATTTTCAAAGTCCCTTAGCTCAGCGCATGTCTAAAGGTGCATTTGCAACTTGCATTTTCGGAATGCGTCTTCCCCGTGTGGTCGTTGGAGCCGACGACCACCAACTATTGTCTGACCACCCTTCGGCAACCGTCGGAGGGCCTGCTTGAGGTCGCACGACCTTAGGTGAGGTGGCCTGAGGTTGGGCCATTGCCTAGGTCGCTGGACCTAGGCGGGCCTTTCAGCGGCTAGCTCTGGCTGTTAGAGGGTGGCCGATGGCTAAAATTGGTCGCCGGAAAAAGGATTTTAAAATATATATATTTATAATTTTTTTTAATAAATTTTTTTGCAAAAATCCTTAGCAAAATGTAGTATTTACCAAACGGCATTTAGGCCAAAATTGTTTTATGATGCAAAATTTACCAAACGATATTTGTATTTCGGAAAACCCTTTTAGTTCAAAGGTATTTACATTTTCCTAAGTGCATTTCTCTAAAGCCAAACCAAACGCATTCATCGTTTATACTCATTAACTAGACTTGACGGTGTAGTAATTGGTGTTGGGCATATTTACCATAAGAAAAAATTCCCAATAGAAATCATTAATTTTAGATATGCAATGTGAGGTAATAAAATGTATTTACATCATAACAAATAATACTTTTATCTCTACCCAAATAAAAGGACAAAAAGCCCTCTTTGACAAGAATTAGTGAATAAATAAATAGTGGCGGCCAGTCATGAATTTGGAAATCACTCAATAAAATCGATATCTAAATTAACTTGAATTTGCACTATTAGATTTGATGAATCACATGACATTTTTTCAACGATTTAGATTCATTTTAAGACGTGCGATTCGTCCATTTAATAATTTCTCAGAATTTCACGATTCGCTTCCAAAAAAGAAACACTTCGCGATCATTTCCAACGACTTTGCCGGCCCCGCCGCTCCCACCATCCGGTTGGCCTCAACTGGTGCTTTTCAGATCAAGATAATATAGTAAGATCCGTATGACTGCCTAGCCAGAAAAAAAGAGAAAACTTTACAAGAGAACAAGCTCCGATTTCACTGTCGGCATACAGACAAACGCTCGACCGACGGCGAGATCAACCGAGGGGAGCGAAGCGAGCAAAGGGCAGGTGAAGAGATGGCGATCCGCGTGCCGAGCCGTCTGCTGTTCATCGATGGCGAGTGGAGGGAACCCGTTCTCAAGAAACGCATCCCCATCATCAACCCTGCATCCGAGGAAACCATCGGTCTCTTCCTCTCACTCTCTGTCTGTCTTTCCCTCTTCGCTTCTTTCTTAGCGGCTTGCTTTGAAGTGGGTATCTGCGGCTTGAGCCTCGCTTGTCATATTCTGTTTCTTGATTTAATTACGTTTGTGCTGCCGGGCTGTAGCATCACGCGCCGGTCCTGTAGAATGTGCTGAGAAAGCGTACTGGGTCGTATTTTGGTGCCTCGCGCCGCAACTGGGTAGTTTGCGAACGGGGTGTTTTGATCATCTTGGTGTTAGAATTAAGTGCATGCCGATCACCGTGAAGGCTTGAGCTTTAAGCTTTTACGTGGGTTGACGATGGTCTACATAAATTCACCCGTAAACTTGGGTTCTAATGGGTTCTGATTAGATGTTTGTCGGAGGATACTTCTTTGTCGGAATCTTAGATTCAGAACTTGTTGATTGTCTGTAGGGTATATTCCGGCTGCTACTGCTGAAGATGTGGAGATTGCTGTGGGTGCTGCTAGGAGAGCCCTTACTAGGAACAAAGGGAATGAGTGGGCATCGGCATCAGGGGCTGTACGTGCCAAGTACTTGCGGGCTATTGCTGCTAAGGTGCGGGCTGTGAACATTGCTCAAGCCATCGTTAAAACTTTTCAGATATGAAGCTACATATTCGGCAGACTACTTAGGGCCCCTTACATTTCTTTATGGTATCAAAGTAGGAGCATATGCACGCCAATCTATCCAGGTCCCCCATTGCCTACTCATTTCCATCGAATTTCTGTGCTATAACTTACAGAAACATCTGACTTCTTGCATGTCAATTTGTTTTGTTATTGAATTTTAATCTTCTACTAATTTCTTTGACATGTCACGTGTGACTTTCTGAAGTGCTTTGTCTCCTCACACATTTTCCATGGTAACTTCTTTTATCTTTGCCATGCAGATCACAGAGAAAAAATCTGAACTAGCAAAATTTGAGGCATTTGACTGTGGAAAACCTCTGGAAGAAGCAGCATGGGACATGGTGACATTTGTAACTTATAGGGTCATGCAACGTTTTACTTTGTTGCCGTATAATTCACTAATATGGTTGTTAATTCCATGCAGGATGATGTAGCTGGTTGCTTTGAGTACTATGCAGATCTTGCTGAAGGTTTGGATGCTAAGCAAAAGGCTCCTGTCTCTCTTCCTATGGAGTCATTTAAGAGTTATGTTCTCAAGGAACCAATTGGAGTCGTTGCGTTAATTACTCCATGGTAACGGTGCTTTATTTTGCTGACCAGATGTGCCACATAGATATATCATAGTTTTTCTTTCTAACCATTAGATGTGATAGATTGGATCAACACTTCATTATCAGTCTGTAGCAACTAAATAATGGCCTGTGGTTTTTTTTGAGATTCTTATCTGCTCATGTTAGATTTCACCTTTTCATTAGCAACATTAGTTTTTGTGTTGTTTGGGAGATAGTGACTTTGATTCTTGCTCTGATCATTCAACGTCCTTCCTTGATGGAGTAAAAATGATACTGATCTTGGTTTATGACCTGATGAATCTCGTGCAATGAAGGAACTACCCTCTTTTGATGGCTACATGGAAAGTAGCTCCTGCTCTGGCTGCTGGTTGCACCGCAATACTGAAGCCATCTGAGTTGGCATCTGTGTATGTGTTAATTTTGACTTGCATCATTAACTCAATTAACTCATTTTCCTTATTGATTCTTTAATGCACCTGAGTGTGTTCTTAAAACTTCAGGACATGCTTGGAGCTTGCTGAAGTGTGTAGGGAGGTGGGGCTTCCTCCCGGTGTCCTAAATATTCTGACTGGACTTGGCCCTGAAGCTGGAGCTCCTTTGGCATCTCATCCCCAAGTTGACAAGGTCTGTATTCTCCCATCATCTCTTTCTTTATAAATTTTGTGAAGTTTCCTCTTAACACATTGTGCAAATTGTTTTTTCCCCCATATATCACTATGTATCTACCCTACCTCAGCAGCTAACTCTCTTGGGTCTTGTCAACAGATTGCATTTACAGGAAGCTCAGCTACAGGGAGCAAGATTATGACTGCTGCTGCTCAACTTGTCAAGGTGCAGCTATTTTGTATGTCTTTGTTGAATTCGACAAAGAAAGTCTTCTTGTGAGAGTAACCTTTCTGGCATGTGTGTATTATGAACTTGCAGCCTGTTTCGCTGGAACTTGGTGGAAAAAGCCCCATTGTTGTGTTTGAGGACGTTGATCTTGATAAAGGTTGGTGCATTCTGAAGCATATGCCCCTCAATAAGACTGATATAATTGCTATTGTCCTTCAGAAATTAGTTGCAATGATACATTTATTCTTGGGTGATTTCTATGTGAATAAGCTTGATTATGTATGCAATGTTGCTGACAATAGGCCTTTCTACTTGGATTTTAAACAGCTGCCGAATGGACAATTTTTGGATGCTTTTGGACGAATGGTCAAATTTGCAGTGCTACATCCAGACTTATTGTGCATGTAAGTTGTAATCTTATGTTATCTTTACCTCAGCAATGCAAGGTCATTTTGTATGCGTTTCTTTTATTTCCTACCTCTGGCACTTGCACTTGGTAAAACATCTGGATTGGTTTTACTTCTTTCTACCTTATCATGCATATGGTTGCATTCCTGAATTAAAATGAGATATCATGCATTGTCCTCGAGATACATATACTGTGAAAAAGGAAAGGAAAATACAGCGAGAATCTTCTTCTTTGTTTTACTTTGAAGATTCAGGAGCTTTTCATCAATTTAAATTTGTGAATTGAGCAGTCAGATTTTTTGTGAGTCATCCATAAGAACATAGAGGTGGAACCAATGTCGAATCGACCCTCTGTACCAGCCTTATAAAAGGAGTCAAGAAAAGCTCATAATTGAGAAAACTGTGCTTATAATTAGTGAGGAAGTAACTGAGAACTTTTGGCCTGCAAAAGTCATCCTTAAATGGAATAAAATGTCAGATGTTGGAAGACTGTAATTGTCCACTAAGTGTACGTATAATATCTCGTGAAGTGATTGCTCTCTTTCAAACCATTATATTATATATTTTGCATTATATTTAATGGGTATATCGCAATAATTTCAGGAAAGCATTGCTGCTCAATTCCATGAGAAGCTTGTTCAATGGAGCAGAAACATAAAAATATCCGATCCTTTAGAAGAGGGTTGCAGGCTTGGCCCAGTTGTGAGTGGGGGTCAGGTATATCTTTCATTACCTGCTGGTTTGGTACTGTATATTTCTGAAGTCTACTAGTTGGTGCATGTATATAAGCGCTTCTTCTTTTTCTGACGACTCTTACCCATTTGTGGAGATGCGTTCTTTAGCGTTTTTGGTCATAACAAATTCCTGGATCGGTGTACCAACCGTTGTTAGTGGTAGTTAAGATTTAGAGGAGAATACATAACTAGCACAACTATTCTCACTTTTGGGAGTAGTATAGCCCTTTCACGTAGCCATTGCAGTAGTTGTATCTCGGGCATAGTCTATCCCGTTCATTAACTATATTGATGAGCAAATGACCATTTTTGAGGTAATGCATGGAAGGAAGTCAATAATTTCTCCCATAAGCACCATATGTTCGGAAGAAATCATAGGAAACAGCTTTAGTCTGGGATTTTTTTATTACCATTGGTTCTTTTCACTTTTCAACGTTTAGTATCAAATCTGCCAGCTGGATCTGTCGAAATGATAATTTCGTTTTCTTGCTTCAGTATGAGAAAATATTGAAGTTTATCTCCACGGCTAAGAGTGAGGGGGCTACTATATTGTGTGGTGGAGATCGTCCTGAGGTACAGTGCTCTAGCTTGTCTCTTTTAGTGCTCTCATGAAGAACCCTTCTGCTTTGGAAAATGCTTTTCCTGACTTCTATGTTTTATCTCAAACAATTGATAGCATTTGAAGAAGGGATTCTTCCTTGAGCCAACCATCATAACTGATGTCACTACATCAATGCAAATTTGGAGAGAGGAAGTCTTTGGACCTGTTCTCTGCGTTAAAACATTTGCAACAGAGGAGGAGGCCATTGAATTAGCAAATGACACCCCGTGAGTTGATTTCTTGTTTTAATAGTGTTCAGAATGCAGTGGAGAATATGCTCATTTATCATGATCTAAATTGTTACTTCACTCTTGCCTGAGTGGACTTCTTTAAATTGGGACATTATGAGAATCTCATTATTAATCAATGCTTCGCAGTTATGGACTAGGTGCCGCTGTGTTGTCAGATGACTTGGAAAGGTGTGAGCGCCTGACCAAGGTGAGGTTCACCGTACATTTATGCGAACTTTTAGCCCTCAGATGACCAACAGACGTACATGGAAATTATTTCTTTTTTTGGATTACTTGATTGTTGTTGTCTCTTGGTGGTGAATTGCAGGCTTTCCAGGCAGGTATTGTGTGGATCAACTGCTCACAACCGTGCTTCTGTCAGGCCCCTTGGGGAGGAAACAAACGGAGTGGTTTTGGTCGGGAGTTAGGAGAATGGTATTGTCCACTTCTCTATGACCAAATGAATGAGAGAACTTGGAAGGAAAATAGAAAAATGATCTAGTAGAGAAAGGGAGTCTGATCTCCGAATGATTTTTGTCTTGTCCTGTCGTTATGAGTCTGTGCAAAGTTGTAACTGCTTACTGCATCATTTTAGTAGGTTTGCATTGCACTGAGATTAAATTCGATGATCATAACTTCCTACTGACCAGCTAATTGTGATTTTTTTCTGCAGGGGATTGGATAATTATTTGAGCGTGAAGCAGGTTACACAGTATATTTCCAATGAACCTTGGGGATGGTATAAATCTCCCTCAAAGCTGTGAACTCTTACTGAGGTAGCTCAGGATGTTTCTTTGTAGCAACTACTAAAAATAAGGATTGAAGGGCATTGTATGGAGACTTTAGAATGGACGGGAAAAAAAATTGAACTAGATTGCGGATCTGGTTCATCATTTTATTTAACTCATTAGCATTAAACATTTCAGTATTGTCCTTCATTTACAAAAGGCTTGTGCAGATGCTCATGAGTGCGTTCGTATGAAGACCATATTGATGCATAGTCTCTTTGCTACTTTCTCACATTGCCATTATTAAGTCAGAGCTCTGCTGGATGGCTGACTCCTTAGAATTTGATGTGTGCTGTTGCTTGATGGACCGTATGAAGCTAGTTCAATGCCCATCCATTGTATCCTTACATTTTCTTCATCCACATATCTGTTGCTGAATATGCGCCTTTAGCACTGCAATACGTGAAAAAAGTTAGTAAGCGAGGTGAGATTTATTGAAATTCTGCGTTGAGTCATTTCGGGGAGCTACAACAATGCTGTCCATTTGATGGGCAATGTTTTACAAGGAGTTCCTGCATAATTTACTAAATAGACAGTATACGCCATCTGTGTAATGGTGCATCTGCTGTAAATAATTTGCCGTGTAAGAATATTGGCTTGAAGTACCGAGCATTGCCAAACGTTATTTGAACTTGGATTCTGAATGCATATCTAAAAGAAAATGATCCCAGTACGTCACTCGGGGTTTTGCCTTTTCTCAAGCCTCAGAAGCAAGAACACGTTCCGTGACAAGAAGAAAAACAAAAACTGGGGCGAGATGATGATTGCGCTATATTTGAATCATCCAAGGGCTGGAGCAAAAAAAAAAAAAATCATCCAAGGGCATCTCCATATCTCATACTTCTCGTTCCAGCTTCAATTGTCTTCAGTCCTTTTTTCTAGTCCAGGATCTCGCCAGGAGAGTAGCCACAGGACACCTCTTGAGCCCAATCACTTGCTTCTGTCCCAAATATCAGGCTGTCAAACTTGAAGAAGCAGTGAAAGATTTGCTTCTAAACTTACCACACATCAGCAAACACCTGAAGCCGGAGTTTTGTAGCATGATGAACTCTAGTAAACAAGAGAAACTGGACTGGCTTAGAAGAAAAGTCACGGTGTAAAGCAAAATGAACATTATTTCCATCCATGAAAGCAATACCTTCCCAATGATATTCACGGAGGAAGGGAACATAAACCATTTTAAGCTGCAGCAGATTCATTCAAAGAGAACTGAAAATAGGACTGTCTGGGTTCTCCTTGATAAACAATTCGAGCAGTCAAATCAACCTTAAAAACCTTGCAGCCTTGTCAAGGGATATCAAACCAACCTCCACATAATTGAATGACAATGTCTGAATGTCACCTAAAAATACAACAAAAGAAAAGACATAAAGCACCTAAAGAACAAGCAGTTCCAATACTGAAAGAGTGTATGTAAGAATGAAAAGTACCAAAAGCATGTGCCTAACTTACTTGAATTACTGCAAATAAAAAGGCTCTGAAGACATCAGAAGCGCCACAAGTTCCAGCAGCCTCTCTTCCTCGCCGACTGCACAATGTCAAGCAACAACTAGACAGTTCGTCCTTCAAGATGATAATCCTGGACTCTAGTCCCAAGATTTCTTTCTGCCAAGGTCCTGATCGATATTTTCATAATATCATCCAAATTCCAACTGAAGAAGTATAATCAGGACAGCATCCATCAACCATCTCATTCTGACCACTGTAGGTGCTTACAGTGGCAAAACCTGTCCCCTGAAAGTTTGCTGCTCGCTGATATATCGTGTAAGATCTGAAAAGCTGAAACTCAAGCTGAGAAAAGGGGATGAATTTCTTCGGCAGTTTCAGTATAGATCAACAGAGAGCTCAAACTATAACTTGAAACGACGAGGAAGACGGCCAGATTTGCTTTGCACTCTAAGGATCTCCTTTGCAAAACCTTGGTTTCCAGTAAGTAAAAGACCATCCAAGACCTTGTTGAAAGTCAATTTTCTTGGCACAAATCCTCTGTCGACCATCTCAATCAACAATTTCCCTGCCAGCACCAAATCATCCGATTTCTTCCTGACAAACATGGAACTGATAAGGATGTTGTACGTGTCCAAATTTGGCAAGCAAACCCCGCTTCCCATTTTCTCAAACAGGTGCACGCCCTTCTCTATTTCTCCAGCATCACAGAAGTAGCGAATTGTGATATTGTATGTCTGTACATTAGGTTCGCAACCATCGTCCTCCATTCTTGACATAAATTCCAAAGCCCTGTCCATATGCCCTGCGTGACACAATCCCCTAATCACCAAATTGTAAGTAATCGAGTTGGGCACGTAACCCTTCCTCAACATTTCTTCGAAAACCAAAATTGCATTTTCCACATTATCTTTCTTACAGAGAACCTGAATCATGGCATTATAAGTCGCAACAGAAGGAAGAATTCCCTCTCTAGACATCTCATCGAACACCTTTTTAGCTTTCTTAATCTCACCAACGATGCCAAAACCATGGATCACCGTGGTATATGTGACAACATCAATATCACACTTCCTCTTCTTCATCTGCAGAAAGAATTGCCAAGCTTCATCAACCTGGCCAGCTCTAAAGAACCCTTTAAGCATTATATTGTAAGTTGTCGAACTTGGGTTCAACCCCCTATCCACCATCTCCTTCAACACCTCCAAAGCCATGGGCGTCCGTTTGATCAAACACCACCCATTCGCAATTATATTATAACTAACGCAATCAGCCTTAAACCTGCCCCTGAAAACTTTGAACAGCTTGTTGCTAGCCATCTCTACATGTCTAGACTTGCACAGTCTATCAAGAATGGTATTAAACGAACTCAAATCCTGACGGCAGCCGTGCTCGTGCATCGACAAGAACACCTTAACCGCTCTGTCGGGTTTGCCGGCGGCCACGTACCTCTCGGCGATAATCGCAAATGCCTTCGGGGAGGGACCGATGCGGAGGGACCGCATCCGGGCCACGAAGGCCCACACGGCCCTGTAGTCGCGGACGCGCGCGGCGAGGTCGATGGCGTGGTCGAAGGAGGAGGCGGAGTGGGCGTAGCTGGGGTGGTGGGAGAGGTGGGCGAAGAAGGCCAGGGCCTTTGGGGCGTGGTTCCAGAGGCGCTTCAGGGTCTTGTCGACGAGGTCCGGCGTCCATTGGATGCTGGAATCTTGGAGGATTCGGGGCAGGGCTTGAGGGGTGGCGGCGAGGATGGAGGCGGCGATGGCGGCGTCGAGTGGCGGCGGCGGCGGCGGTGCGGCGGTGGTTAGGAGTTGGTGGGGGAGGGAAGCGGAGGTGAAGAAGATGAAGGAGTTGGGGATGGCGGCAGTCCGTACGGGACCTCTGCGCAGAAGAGGGAGCATCTCCGGTCCGGGCGGTGAACGGCGCTTCCGAAATGGCCGTGCTTTTTGAGACACGGTCTATTCGTTTGGGTTGACCGGACTTGACAGCGAAAAATGTTTAAAATTTTGGAAAAAAGCCACAAAAAATTTCAAAATTTGTCAACTGCGACATATTTAGCCACAATTTTTTTTTTCAAAACTCCTAACTTATATTTATGTAACATATTTACCTCGAATTTATTTAGCGTAATACATTTATCCCAAATTTCCTCTCATGATACAAAAAAACCCTAAAATCTCAAATGTGTACTCACGTACCATATTTAATATTACTCCCAAAAATTGATATCAAAGAAAAATATTTGGAGTTTTTGACGTCACGGAAAAAAGTTTTGGTAATTTTTCACATAGGTATAAGTTTGAGATTTATGATATCATCAAAAATAGTTTAAGGTAGATATAACCATTATCCTTGTTCTACTTTCGCTTAGAAGATCGCCGCTTGACAATCAATCTTGCTTCATGTCCTGCGTGTCTGAGTGAATCAACAACTTGTTCCCGAGTCTAGTCTACAGTTATAACAGTTTCTCATTCTTCAGCTCTCTTCATATGGATGCTTTCAGATTTTTTGGGCACAATTTTTGCAGTTAGCGATGATTGAATACATTGAGTTTTGCCGTATATTTCGACTTGAAGAAGTGGAAGGAGCCGGCTTTTATGAGAATTCTGCATTGGTTCTTTGAATAATGAGCTTCAAATGGCTTCAACTTAGTCCTGTATGTTAAACTTGATGTGAATTCTGCGTTGGGCCTTTAAATTATGAGCTTGTCTAGCGTATGCACTCCTTGCTGATGGGAATTGTTGTTTATATCATCAGACACAAATGAGTTTCAGAGGGTATTTGGATGGTGGGAGTGAATTGATGAGGTTTGAATGCTTGTTTGCGGAACTGAGATTCATTTTTAGCTAAACGATGGAAAAGAAATGGAAGAGTGTGTAACTTGAGGAATTATGAATGAATTCATTTGGACGTCTGTGCAAATGTGGAAAGTCTCCCTTGCCTTGGTGTCTTGAGTTTGTGGTAGATTTTGATTCTCCCCAGACTGAGGATTGACGGTCGAGCGGAGGTCAATTGGACTCTCCTTTAGTTGTGAAAGCACCCTTTAGATTGTGCTCGACGAAGGTTTCTAAGGGAAAACTTGCTTTTCTCTGATGGGAGTCCATCTGAAATGTAAGAGTCTCTCTCTCTTAGACAAGAGGCAAAAAATGGGTTGAAGAAAGGATTTCCTTTGGTGGGCATTTGATTTTTTTTTTTCAATAAGTTATAATGCATTCATTTTCAGATTGTTGTATTTAATTAAAATACATTTGCCACGAGTCAAATTCGTGAGTCGATTTGCTAGATAAATATACTCCATGTCAACGGCTGACTTTACATTTTTTTTTTGTCTGTACGTGACACTTCAATATTATTGAATGTCTTCATAGATTTGAGAGTACATGGTTTTGGGGAGAGAAAATATTCGAGGCTTTGAGGTTTCCGCACCAGTCATTGGTGTGACCCACTTTTATGCATTTTGAGCTAATTACAAATTGAAACATATATATTAATGTGCAATGAACTAAAACAAATTAAAAATTTACCCAAACCATCTACATTTCTCTCTTCCTCTTCTTCTGCTTGCAACCACCTCTGAGCCCAACCTTTGTGGCTCCTCCCACCATCCCATCGCCACCGGTGGAGTCGTTGGCACCACATCCAGGTCGATAAGACTACATGCCATGTCACTTGTAGACATAATACTTCTAATAAATCATCGAATATTTTCTCATTTAAGAGGGCTTTGTTCTTGTGGCATGAGCCATTTTCAAATAGGAACATGCCTAGGCACGATTTGTTATATGGCGGGCCGTCCTTGGGTCGTGCCCTTATTTTGATTGGGTTGGGTCGGGCTCAACAATTTCTCTTATTAGAGTTGTAAAATGAAGAAGACATGGAATAACACATGGAGGGAGAGAGAAGTACAAATGGAATAACGTATTAGATTTTTAATGGTGTCATTGGACGAAGACTTAATAGGGTGAGATCGAAAATGTCGTTTTTTTAAGAGATACAAAAGAAGTCGGATCGAAATACTTTTTAAGAGGATTTGGCCTTCTTCTTTTTTAATTTTTTTTTTGTTTAGTAATGCATTGCCTATTTGGCACTACGTAAAAGATATTTTGCAAATCATCATAGGATCCATGCACTCGGATATCCAACATAATAATCCGCTTGTCCATTTCGGCAAAGTAACCAACGATGATATGAAAAAAGTATTAACGGTGGAACATATTAACAGTTGTAGAGAGACGGTGTTGATTTTGGAACAAAAATGCTGGGAAAAATAGTGACATTAGTCCAAAAAGAACTTATTTCTGATCAAGTCTAATTAAATGAATATTGAGTCGAGTAAAAATTAACGATCATATATCCTTATCATTCCCTTGGAGAAATTTGGTTGGATTTTGATCGAAATACAACAAATCGAAAAATTTATGAAAGCTGATCTCCATACGTAGCGGGGCAATCAAAATCCTTTATTTTACATATCGAAAATTAATTTTTAATCCATAACTAAATTGGCTTTTACTATTACATTTTGCTTATCAGCCAAAAAAAAAAAAAGAACAGAAGAAAATCAAATACAATTCAAATTATAAGAGCAGGGACCGGGAAGTTGCCCATGCTTTCTAGCATTCGAACTTCACTTCAGTGTCCCTCTCTCTCTCTCTCGTCATCTTCGCGAAGAGCGTTTTGAGAAGGGGAAGACGAAGGAGAGGAAGCCGACGGCGACCGAGAAAGACATCCACCTTCCGCCGCCGTCGCCGCTCCTATTGCCGCCGCTCTAGGAATCCGTGGAAGCTTCGGCAGTGCAGGAACCCGAACCTCAACTGCTTTCCCCACTGAATGCGGTCGTACAGGTCGTAGATTCCGCGATTCGAGAGAGTTTCGATGGGTTCGAAGGAAATCTGCCGGAACGAGCTCCGGATTGCGGTCCGCCAGCTCAGCGATCGCTGCCTCTACTCGGCTTCCAAATGGTATTGCGTCCCAAAACCCTAGCCCCGATTTCGAGTACTTCTGTGTTGTTGAGTAGGACGTAGGAGACGGTAGTGTTGAAAAAACAAACAGGCATAGCTGCCTTTACTTCTGACATTCGTGGGTGCTGTCCACTTTCGTGATTCTTAAGTCTTTGAGCTGTCACAGTCCAATTTCTGGTGTTAGAAGCTTGGGGTGGGTAAAACCCTGTGCCTGTTGCTGCCCAAAGAAACGATCAAAGAGGCACACCATTAATGTTATCTATCGTGATCTGCTTCTAGTAGCTTGATCTCACGGAGGAGAAATGGGATTCGTTCTCTGTTCAATATGTTTCGCCTAAGTTCCAGCTTAGAGGAATTCATGAAGAGTATAATTTTTGTGCAGGGCCGCGGAACAACTAGTGGGAATCGAGCTAGACCCAGTAAAGTTCACGCCTTCAAACACCAGATTTCAGCGTGGGAGCTCCAGTATTCGCAGGAGATTCCGCACCAATGAGATCACATCGACGCCAATCGCTGGGGTGTCGTATGTGAGTACTCCAGTCATGGAGGAAGATGACATAGTTGATGGTGACTTTTACCTTCTGGCCAAGTCTTACTTTGATTGCCGCGAGTATAGGAGGGCCGCTCATGTGCTTCGGGATCAGTCCGGGAAGAAAGCCGTCTTCCTGCGATATTATGCTCTTTATCTGGTTTGTCACTCGAGACTTCTGTTGAGAGCTATCTCACAACATTTTATATCCTTTCATTTCTCTTTTCCCTTTACACGTACGTCACATTGTAGGTTGCATAATTTGATAAAACTCCTGACTGTCCACAGTCCCACTTAAGCATTCTTATAAGTTATACCTATTGTTTGTTTTTCATAGGCTGGAGAAAAGCGGAAAGAAGAAGAGAACATAGAACTTGATGGACCCTTAGGTAAGAGTGATGCTGTTAACAAGGAATTGGTTTCCCTGGAGAGGGAGTTAGCAATGCTGCGTAAGAATGGGTCCATTGATCCCTTTGGGCTGTACTTGTATGGTCTTGTTCTTAAAGAGAAAGGAAGTGAACACCTTGCACGTAGCGTTCTTGTGGAATCTGTGAATAGCTATCCTTGGAACTGGAGTGCATGGTCAGATTTGCAGGCCTTGTGCACTACAATCGACATATTACACAGTCTACCTCTCAATAACCATTGGATGAAGGATTTCTTTCTTGCTTGTGCATATCAAGAACTCAGAATGCACAATGAGTCCTTAGCAAAATATGAGTATCTGCAAGGCACCTTCAGTTTCAGTAATTACATACAGGCACAGATTGCAAAAGCACAGTACAGTCTGAGGGAATTTGAACAAGTAGAAGTGATATTTGAAGAACTCCTGAGAAATGATCCTTACCGAGTGGAGGACATGGATATGTATTCCAATGTACTCTATGCAAAGGAATGCTTTTCTGCCTTGAGTTATCTCGCCCACAGGGTATTTATGACTGATAAGTACAGACCAGAATCTTGTTGTATAATTGGAAATTATTATAGCTTGAAAGGCCAACATGAGAAGTCAGTTATGTATTTTAGGAGGGCCCTTAAATTGAATAAGAATTGTTTATCTGCTTGGACTCTTATGGGTCATGAATACGTTGAGATGAAAAACACTCCAGCAGCTGTTGATGCATATCGGCGGGCTGTAGATATAAATCCGTGTGATTACCGAGCCTGGTACGGATTAGGACAGGCCTATGAGATGATGGGTATGCCTTTCTACGCTCTCCATTATTTCAGAAAATCAGTATTCTTGCAGCCAAGTGATTCTCGCTTATGGATTGCTATGGCTCAGTGTTATGAAACTGAGCAGCTTCACATGCTAGAAGAGGCAATCAAGTGTTACAGGAAGGCAGCAAATTGCAATGACAGGGAAGCAATTGCTCTTCACCAGCTAGCAAAGTTGCATTGTGATCTTGGGCGTCTTGAAGAAGCCGCTTTTTACTACAAAAAGGATCTGGATCGGATGGAAGCTGAAGAGAGGGATGGACCTAATATGGTTGAAGCTTTACTTTTTCTTGCCACACACTGCAAGGACCAGAAGAGATTTGAGGAAGCGGAGGTGTATTGCACCCGTCTTCTTGATTATACTGGCCCAGTAAGTTATTTACTTTGCTCTGGCTGTATATTGGAAGACCATATTGTACACTAGCATTTTGATTGATCTTTTCCATTTATTTTGTTTTTACGAATACAGGAGAAAGAGACTGCAAAGAGTCTACTACGAGGAATGAGAACGGCACAATCTGGTTTTTCTTCAATGAGTGCTGAGCATTTTCGTCCATAAAGTTACTGATAAAAGATGGAGTTGTGAAATTTTTGAAGCGGATGTGGCACTGTGTTGAGGATAAAAAAAAAAAAATGTGGGATATCCTCGAAAAAAATGATAAATCCTTACGGCTGCGCAAGGTGCTTGCTGTAACTTTTTGTGCCAATTGACTGCATACCTTTGGAATAGAGAAAGTAGCCTTTAATTTCTTAGGTATGTGGGAGATTGGTCAATTTTTGACAGTTTGTGTCATGATGTTTCATTTATGAGAAGCCATGTAGAAAACTGGAGATTTCCATAGTTGGCCATTTTACTTTGACACAAGTCAATCTTATAAGAAGCTTCTTGTTGCACCTCTCTCTCTCCCACTCATGTCCCTACTTTTACCCTTTTGCCTCTCTTTTCTACCTTAAGTTCCAGATGGGGTAAAAATCTGGTGGATATATGCTTTTCACTAGAAATTCTTATGTGCGAACCAAGAAGTTGTTTTCGTTGCAAAGGAGGCTTAAAGTGGAGTCCGATCACTCTGTTTGGATGATAAGGAGAATTCTCTTTGCATACCAGTTCTGTGCTCAGTGCGTAGCAACGTTTCTGTTCCTAACGCCGCTCGAAATGTTTTTCTTGTTTGTTTACATTAACTGTTTACGAAGATTTGAGGGTGTTTGATAACGGTTCAAAATTTTTACTCAGAAAGAAACACATTTGGTAAAAATTTCTAATTTTTTGATTTTTTTGATTTTTCTTTTTTCTTTTCTTTTTTTTTTTTTTCTCCCTTATTTTTGTTGGCTGCGGCCTGGCGAGGCTCCAGCGAGCTTGCCGGAGCCTCGCCGGAGCCTCGCAGGGCCACCGGCAAGGCTCGGCCTCGCAGATTTGGGCGAGGCTCGTGCCGCCTGGGCGAGGCTCCGGTGAGCTCGCCGGACCTCGCCCGGCGGCGGCGATGGGGCGGCTGAGGGGTGGGAGGAGGAAGAGGAAGAGGAAGAAGAAGAAGAAAAAGAAAGAAAAAAAAAAAAGAAAGGAAAAAAAAGTGTTTCTTAAAATTGTTTAAACAAAAACAACTTTTTTGTTTCGATTTCTACTCCAAACTGTTGGGAGAACAAATTTATTCCCAGGGAACAAAAATTTACCGAACGCGTTTTTGTTTAGGAACAAAAGAATGTAAACGAGTGTTCTGCAGAAAGGCGTTACTTACGCAGCTCTCAGGCAACTCAACTTCCTTCAAATTGTTTCTCATTAGATTGTTGTAATCTTAGAAACATCAAAAGGTGTTTCTTTAGGGGAGAATTCCTGTTTTGTTGCTTGGCAGTCGATGTAGATAACTTTTAGAGGGAGCAATTTGATCAATTAAAATTATCTGAATGTTGTTTCGAAGGGCCCTCTAGATCCAAGTAGTTATTGCCGGAGCTGAATTTGGTAATAAGAATTCTTCAAGGTTCCTTCTGGTAACTCGTGTGGTAAATGTGAGAAGCCTGTCATGCTGACGATGATAATGCCATGAGTAGAGAGTAAGTAAAAAGATTGGCCTATTTCAACTGCTCACCATGACTTATAATGATGGCAGTAACCAAATCAGATTTGGCTCAGTTATTTCTAGCCACAGGGTAGGTGAAACCCTGCTTGTTCATTGACGATGGGAGTGGTTCTATCGGATGATGTGAATTCAACTAAGCAGGTGGTAAAAACCATCCGATTCCCCCAAGCTCTGTTGCTTAGTTTCTTTTTTCTTATAATCACTAAGCAAGTGAAATGGGGAAAGAAGGAGATCGTATAGTTTTGCGAAAGCTCCTAAGAAAACTTGGGAGGTCTGTCTACGGTGTAGTCACATGCACATGGAAGTTCGGTCGAACCCCAAAGTAAGTCATTACAACGAGCATTCTCAAATTTCTCATAGAATAATCAGTGGGAAATTTCAGGTAAAAACTAAGGTTTCTGGCTGATAAGATTAATGGAAGACTAGGAAATATGAACAAAACAGTCACCCTACTGGCTGATGAGCCAAACTCAAGCCAAAAGCAACTGAGTAAAGCATATGCCATAGTGCTGCGGACATGCAGAAGCCGAAGAGCCAAAAATATGCAGCAAGCCGTGTTGAGAAGAATATAAAAGCCATGTTCCATAAGACAATAGTTCACCCATTCACGATATCACATAAAATCGAACAAAAAGGTCCGCTGAGCTTATTTTTTCGAGCAGTCATATCCATTGTATGAGAAGGTTACAATCACACCACCTCAGTCACGATGAAGTCAATTGAGTTTCACTCCATCGAATAGAAGAATTCAGGTTCCTTAGGTGAATTTAATTTCGATCGGGGCTTGTGAAGAAGCTGTTGATGGAAGGCATGATTTCTGGAGACTTGTTTCGAACGAACTTCCTTAGAGAGTGCTCAGCATACTTTTCACCCTCTTTAAAGTTATCCAGAACTCCTGCAGCCCTGTTCTCCTTGGTCACCCTGAGTCAGCCACCAGAAGGAATTTTAGATGGTTAGCAAACCAAAGACAGATTGAAATCTTCTGTGAGCATTAACGCTCTTTTAATTATCAAGTTACATAAGGCACGTGAACTATTTCAAACCCGATAGAGAAAATAATGCTAAAAGGTAGAAACTAGAATCTTCATTAAGCTGCTAGAATTAGGAAAAATTCCTACATAAGCAGAGAGCCGAGAATAAGAATTAAGCATGTCCTGAGACGGAAATCACCACTCTAGGTAAGTAGCAAAGAAGGCAAGCTTCTTGTCAGATGAAAATGGAAAGTTAATTTTGTTTAGTGCTGACTGCTGAAAGAGAGATCAGGTTATCCCTTCTATGCACTATTCAGGAACAAGAATGAACTTTTAACGGTCCCTCTAAATCTATCCAACCCTCTTCCTCGAGTGATGCAATCAGTGAGTCATTGGGCAATGCACAGAAAATTAAAAGAAGAGGTAATGAAATGAACTTTTACTTAATTAATGTAATGGAAAAGGTCCCGAATCATGGATCATCAGTTTACTAATTGCCTCATTGAGTAAAATTGGGTTGTCACGCAGTTGGCGAGGGGGCTTGAGAGTGGCAGATGCTTGACCTAATACTACAACAGGAATTCTAGTCTGCCGGATCTGCTGGCACTTTAAACCGCGAGAAAACAAGACCCAGAATTCGCCACCGAGTTCGATTTCAGGGATTAGATTTCACATCTGAATGCTTAAATCGGGAAAATCTCTCCCTCAAGCCTTAACCTTACCTCACAAGCGGTATTCTCCCATCCCTAATTTTGGGTAAAACCCCTGAGATGCACGCCCATCATCCCCACTCATGGCGGAACAATTCGAATCATTCTACTCGTCCCCCACAAAAATCGGTTGTTTGTCCGAGTAGATTAGTCAACTCACGGTCTTAATCAAGCCCAGACCCTACCCGATCCCAACAGTCAATATGAAGTCAAATTCAATCGGACTGCTTTTCAAAATATCGGCTGAAAATCACCACACGAACTCCCCACAAAGAAAGAGAAAGAGAGCTACCTGACTTCAGGATTGATGCAGATATGGCGAACCAACGAGAACCCGCAGATCCCGACGGCAACGCCAACGGCCGCAAAGAGCGGATACACCTGCAAGTCCACCAACAGAGAAATCCCACCATTAGATCTTCAAGAATCGTCGCAGTTTCAGCACCGAATCCGGAGGAGAAACCCCCCGAAAAACAAGAACAAGAACAACCTCAAACCCCGCAGAATCCGAAGAATCGATCGCACGGAGAAGACGCGAAAGAGAGAGAGAGCATACCTCGGGCCTGATCCACCGATTCCCGGCCATTGGAGGAGAAGAGAAGCAGCAGCAGCAGATCGCTGGTCGCGCGGGATTTAAGAACTTTCCGGCGAGAGACGCGAGAGGAGAGAGTGGACCTTTAGGTTTATGCGAATATTTATTTACTGGACATAAAAATAGAAATTATTATTAAAAGATAAAAGATGGGAGTCGAAGCTGATTGGCTGGCGGGCTGCCTGCCGAACGAAGCTGATTGGTGCTTTTTTTCGACAAGCAGACGCAACTGGGATTTTTTTTTTTAAATAATCGATTAACTAGCACGCGAAAATCCGATCGATAATTTCATTTCCAATATTTTTCTAAATAAAATAGAAAAGGGAAAATTCCAAAAAGCGCCCAATCTCGGTTCTGGCCAAATAAGGCCGAAGTTGACATTATGCCAAATAAGGCACCAAGTAGCGTAATTGTTTCAAATGAGGCCGATCTCGCCTGGTCACTTGGCTAGGTTAAATTTTCGAACCGATCATGGGCATTTTTGTCATTTGCCACTTTTCTTTTCTTTTTTTTTCTTTCCTTTTTTTTTTTTTTTTCGGTTTTCATCTTCTTCATCATCGTGGCACTGGCGACGCCCACAGGTGGCCGGGCGAGGTCGCCCTCGCCCGATCTGGCAAGGGCCACCCTCGCCGACCCCAGGCGAGGGACGAGCGAGGCCGACCTCGCTAGATCTGGTGAGGTCGGGCCCTTGTCTGCCGCGGGCAAGGGCGGCCCGGACGAGGGCCGACCTCGCCGTGGCTGCGGTGAGGGCGGCCGGACTAGGGTGAGGCCGACCTTGCGGACGACCACGAAGGGCGGCCTCCCCCGTGGCAAGGGTCGCTTCGCCCATGCGAGGCCGTCCCTCGTCGGCAGCGGGTGAGGCCGACCTTGCGGACGACCACGAAGGGCGGCCTCCCCCAGGGCAAGGGTCGCTTCGCCCATGCGAGGCCGTCCCTCGTCGGCAGCGGGTGAGGCCGACCTTGCGGACGACCACGAAGGGCGGCCTCCCCCAAGGCAAGGGTCACTTCACCCATGCAAGGCCATCCCTCGCCAGCCACTGGCGGGCGAGGGTAGCCCTCGCCCAACCCTATGTGCACTTCACTGGTGGCCGGCTGGCCACCGGTGACAGAGAAGAAGATGATCAGAAAAAAGAAAAAATAGTAAATGACGAAAATACCCTTAATCACCAGAAAGTTATGTCCTTATTTGAAATATATATAATCACTTTAAACCCTTATTTCAAAACAAAGATTCACTTCTTGCGCCCCTTATTAAAAAAAAATGATAACACTTCACGCCTTATTCAAACAAAATCAACTTTGGGCCCTTATTTAAGAAATTGGGGGGACTTGAGGTATTCTTTTTTAATTTTCCCGATAGAAAACAAACGAAATTTCGCCGCTCGAGTTCAGCAGAAAGTCTCTTCCCATTCGTCTCCTCTCGCAAAACCCTCGTCTCTCTCTCTCCGTCGGCGTAGCCGCCGGAGGACGACGCGGAGAGACTAGAGCAATGGTGCGGCAGTTCTCCGGCGCCGGCGATTCCCCTGGGAGTGTGCTGTTCCTCTGGTGAGTTCATCGCGCCTTCCGCTACTCTCTCTCATTGCGGTTCCTGCTGTAGAAAGTGTCTCCGTCGATCTGCGAGATTGATCTGGAGTCTGCCTGTTCCGTGTATCTGTTCTGGATCGTTGTTAGTTCTGGAGTTCCTCGCCTGTGGTCGATGTCTTAATCCTAGCACCGATGCCAGAGTGTTGTTCATCTCCACGAGCTTGATTGTGGCAGACTGAGATATGAACGAGTGGCCATTGCAGAAGACTACGTCTCGAAGAGATTCTCACTGTAGTCATAGGCTTTCACGCTTCATGTGATTAATATGGTGCCTTGACGTCATTCGAAGTCCGATCGTCTCCTCTCGAATTGGTTCCGAGTGTTCTTTTACTGCTCTCCAAGTCCTGGATCTCTGCCTTCTTTCTGGCTTTTTCAGTTGGAGGTTATTTAGTTTTTTATTATGATTTGGGATATGATTTGAAATTTTTGCTCTATCTAAGTGGAAGAGGAGCTCCGTTCGAAATAGGTCAATTCTCACTTAAAAACGTTGTCAAGTTGTTCCAATCTATGTGTAATTGCTAGAGTACCTCGCTTGCATCAAGAAGTCAAATTTATTACCTTATATTCAGCACTACGATGTTGTTCCTCTCCATGGCTTCAAGCACTGGTTGCTTTCTAGTGTATTCAGTTACAGGTTAATTGTGGTGCTTTTATAATTTGATGTATAAATATTTGCCATATCGGCCTAAAAGAAGAGAATTCTGTCAGAAGCAGACTGAATGCTAGACTGGTTGACATGTATTATAAATATCTTCCAATTTGGTCTAGAAAAGGAGAATTCTGTCGGAAGCAGACTGAATGCTAGACTGCTTGACATGTATTTCACCGTGGTAAGTTTGTTTTCTATTGAGAAGAACCTTTGCTTGTCCAGTCACACATTAACTCTTTTCGATCGTATAGCATGAGGATTAGAATTGCTTACAGTGTTCATATTCACAATTTTGTTAGGTATGTATGATGGTTTCCTCGATCATATCTCATGTTCCTAAATTTATCTGAACTATATAAAAGGCCAGAGCCAGTGACGATGAATGCTTATTTTTTAGAGAAGTTGGATAGAGTCAATTATCTAAACATTGAAACCTCTTGGCTGCACCTGCAATTTGGTTCTCAGCATAACATTTTGTTTAGTTATCAATTAATAAAAGGTAAAATTCATCTCTTCATTATCTGGGGTTCCAGGCTTTGATATCCTTTTGTTATCTTTTTGTTGGTTTCCTGCAGGTTCAGCCAAAATATGACCATTAATGTGGGTTCTGTTGTAGTATATTCGTCTACACATATAGGTAAACATTTTGCATCCTCTATGAGCCCATATATAGGTCCACCTGGAATGTCAATGGGAACATCGAAGTCAATGAGCAATGTCAGAGAAAGGGAATTATAGATTATTACAGACCCAGTAAATCTTTCTTTAAATTCATCAAGGCAGCCAATCGATGGGTTTCATATCCATGCTCAAGTGAGGAAAATGGGTTCATTGAATGGAACTCTAACCCGCATGGACACTTGGGAATCAAAGAAAGGGAATTATAAATTATTACAGACCCAGCAACTCTTTCTTTAAATTCATCAATGGGCAGCAGATTGATATGGGTTTCTTCTCCATGCTGAAGTGAGGAAAAGGGTATACGTTGAGGGAACTCTATCCCACATGGAAGCTTGGGAGTCCTTTATAAACTTAGAGCTGCTCTCCATTAGTTAACTCAGGTATTGTCATCTTGAACCATGTTTTATGCTTACCTGCTGGGCAAATTATCAACTCCATTTGCAATACATCTTACAATGCACATTATCTATATGCTTTTGGCCCTTTTTAGATTGTGTTCTAACATAATCATTCTTGAGGGGAAAAACCCTGGGTGGGTTAGAGGTTCTTTCTCATTTTTTTTTTTTGGAACTTTCAGGCGTACATATTATGCTTATGTTTTGGTTGTTATAATGATGAGCGAGATATATGCTTTTGACGTAAATGTCTTCAAGATCTTGTTTTGTAGAGTAACGTGCCAATCGATTGCCCGTATACAATTAGTTGTTTCACATGCGTATCTGTCTATATCTCTTCTAAGAGTTTAGAGTATTCCTCTTTGGAATTTTTTTTCTTTGAATTATCTACTCAAAGGCATAGTCTGGCCATTTAAAACTGACTAGAATGTATAAGATGATGTTCCCCTCGTACTCTAAAGTTTGGCAGTGACAATCTGCACATTCTTCAAATTTCTTCAGGCAGAAACAGGTATTCAAGGGAGAGGTTAGAGGTTCTTTCTCATTTTTTTTTTTTGGAACTTTCAGGCGTACATATTATGCTTATGTTTTGGTTGTTATAATGATGAGCGAGATATATGCTTTTGACGTAAATGTCTTCAAGATCTTGTTTTGTAGAGTAACATGCCAATCGATTGCCCATATACAATTAGTTGTTTCACATGCGTATCTGTCTATATCTCTTCTAAGATTTTAGAGTATTCCTCTTTGGAATTTTTTTTCTCTTTGAATTATCTACTCAAAGGCATAGTCTGGCCATTTAAAACTGACTAGAATGTATAAGATGATGTTCCCCTCGTACTCTAAAGTTTGGCAGTGACAATCTGCACATTCTTCAAATTTCTTCAGGCACAAACAGGTATTCAAGGGAGAGTTACTTCCGCCCTGATACAAGCCCTGACATGCAAAGATGTCCTTTAATAACGATTTGGCATGAGAGATTAACAAAGGGAGATGAGATCGTTTTGATGAGGGTAGGGTATTGGTGCAAGGTATTAGTGGATAAATGCATTTTTTGCCATCTTAGGAAGAGGCACATTGTAGAGACACATTCACATAAGTTTCTCATCTTGATTGTCCTTATGTTATCCACTATCCAAGTTACTCATAAATATAAAATATGTGAAAAGGAGCAAGTTGTTAGATTCTTCATGTTTGGGTGAGCGATGACTAATTTAATATTCTCAATGATAGTATTCAGGGATTTCTTGTTGGCTGCGGGAAAAGAAAAGAGAAAAAGAAAAAGAATAAAAAATATATAAAAAAAGGAAAAGGAAAAAGAATAAAATAATAAAAAAAGTAATTAAAATGAGTGCATGGAGGAGAACGTGTTTGTTTTGGGTGAAAAAAAGAGGATGGAAAATGATTTCCTCTTTTCAAAATGAGGGAATCATTTTCCTCACTTTTGAAGGTGTTTTTTTCCATTGAAGTAAAATATTTTCCTTGACTCATTGATTTTTTGTGAACCAAACACTGGAAAATTCAGAAAATATTTTTCTTGGAGGTTGTTCACTGCGAAATGAACGAGACCTTAGTTAGCTCTAATAGACATAAAGTGCTTCAAATTTCATCTTTGCAACTTGGTGGAAAGTCACTGGGTCCATTGCATGACAATGTCATTTGAAGGACTAAAGAAGACAAACTAAGGCTCTATTTATTTTGTGGAAAACAATTTTCAGGAAAATGTTTTTCAGATTTTCTGATGTTCGGTTCACAAAAAAATAAATTAATCAGGGAAAGCATTTTCCTTCAATGGAAAAAATACTTTAGAAGTGAGGAAACTGTCCTCTTTCACCTAAACCAAGCATCCAAGCATGTTCTCTTCTGTGCACTTCTTTTAATTATTTTTTCCTTTTTCTTTCTTTATCGAATTTGAAATTTTTTTTCCTTTTTTTCTTCTTTCCGACAAACAACCACAAATGAGGCTTGAGCTCACCAGGTGAGCTCGTTCTAGTCAGAGGACAACTTGAGGGCTCAACCTCACCTATGGCCAATGGCTTGGCCAAGGAAGAAGAGAAAGAAAAAGAAAAGAAAAGAAAAAGAATGGGAAAAAAGAAAAAAACTAAAACTTTGATGACTTCTTGGAAAACATTTTCCAAAAATGTCACATTTTTAGCAAAACGAACGGAGCCTAAGAAAATAGACATAGGAAACCTATAAGGAAAATGATTCTCCTGTGTCACCCTCTGTCTTTCTTGAGTGGTTCGTTCTCTCAGAGATTTTTCCTTTTCTACTGACTAGTGAATGCAGATGATATCCTATATATCTTATGCAGAATTCAAGGAAAAGCAAAACTTGGCATTTTTACTTGTGTGATGATGTTCTTTTTACTCGAGACGAGTGTGATGGTCAGGGGCAAGCTTGATAAGGTGTTCACTTCACAAACATTTACCAATGTTTAGTGTTGGTTTGTTATCACCAAAGCCATAGATTGTACATGCAACTGCTTTTACTGCTAGGGTGTAAAGCAATTACTAATTAAAAAAGGGAAGATAATCAAAAAGCATCCTCACGCTTTGTCCTCATGTTAATTTGCATTTTGAGTTTGAAAATTTACGATACATCCCAAATTGTGTCTTAACAATTAGCATTTGGTCCTTTTACAAATTTGCCATTTTCTTTCTAATGTTGCCCCTCCCACCATTTCAGATCCACCCACCAATTTAAACCAACTTACTCAATACCCTAAACAATACACTATTCAGCCTCTCTCCTTCTGAGAGATGCACTCGGAAGCCATGCTGCCACATTGATCGAGGTAGTTGTAGCACTCCCGCGACAGAGAGAGTGTTGGGGTGAGAGAGCGGGGGAATGTTTGAGGGTTTGAATGAGTTTTGAGGATAGGCTGGTCTTTTTAAATTTGGGAAGAGATGCAAGATGTAGATTATCGACACTTGGGATGCAAATTGATATGGTAATGAAAAGTGGGATGATTTTTGAAATTTTCTCAGTATAAAAGGCAGAAAAATGGTAAATGCTAGGATTAGAGCCATCAGTGTAGGCTTAGCTATGATTATGTCATGTGATCCGGACTCATCAGTAGGTAACGATGTTCTGTCCATTTTCTGTTGCACATATACAGATTAGCTGTTCCCTGTAATGACAGCACTGTTGGGAAGATCCACGGTTCTCGAACCTTTTAGATATTTGTTGTTGTGTAAGTTGAAGATTCTTGCTTAAGCACTAAGACGTCCAGCAGGTTGTAGCAACATCCCTCTCCTTTACCAAGGTGTATTGAGGGTTTGAAGGTCCTGGTGCAGTCCCTATGTGGCGCTACATTTCACAGCACTCTTCTGGGTACCAGGTGAATCCAGGCGCTTAAAACATAATTAAGATGTCTCTCATTTCCCAGAACTGGAGGTATATATATAGGTTAATTTGTTGCTGTTAATTTTGTTCTGATGTTATCAGAATTTCTTATTCAAATTGAAGAATTTGTTTTTGTCTCAGGGTGATATAGGTTAATCTGTACCTTGATATTTACGCAAGGGAACGGCAAATATTAGGTTGTGCTTCTTCCGCGATGAAAAATGGGACGTCAAATTTCTGACAAGAGTGCCAACTTCCGACTGTACATGTTGCTATGAATTACCAGGCCTGCGCTACATTCATTGAGTCAGATAAATGTTTAGAGATCTTTTACGATAATCTATTTCATGCTTAGCCTCTACTCTCTTTATTCAGTCTCACTTAATATTTGTAGAGGAAACACTTGATGTCCGTTGTAATTGTAAGCCTGCTTCAGGTTCATTTGGTGAACTGATTAGAACAATAGGGGTTTATGAAGCCCCTCTTGGTGAGCTAAATAGGCCCATGGGCTGGTTATTTAGGGCTTAGTTAGGTCGACAAAGGCCAACAAGGCTTTTGCACCGTGGGACTTAATGGGCCGCAAGTTTAGGCCCTTGGGCGGTTATTTGGCCCTTAATCTGTCGCATCACAAAAGTCGGCATACCGGCAGTGGGCTTTAATTGACCACGAGGACCACACCAAAGGGTAAGTGAACGTTCAGTCCAGGCCTATTCTTCAGGGTCCTTCACATTTAGAGTGGGCCAGGTTTGGGGCCTTCATGCGCCCAATTAGGCCTCAGAATGGTATGCCCATTCCTCCAACTGGGCTTAAATGAGATGGGCCCATGGACATAAAAAGGCACCGCATTGGGATAAGATGAAGGATTGGCCTACTTGGCCCAATTTAATAGGCCCATGGGATAAAATGGACTTCGACTTGAGATTAAATGTTACCTTTTCGGCCAAAAGGTAATGGGCTCCGCTGTACTTCGTGGCCCCAATTGTGGCCCATGGGCAGAAAACTTACCTCGAACTAGGATTTGAATGGTGTTAGATTGGCCCAGTTTCGAACTACATTGGCCAGGCCAAAAATGGGCCCAAACGTTGTGGCTGTCGGCCCATAAGGATTGAGCCTTCGCTGGTCCAATTTCGGCCCAAATTTAATGATGGGCCCTAATCTTAAGAGACTGGTTCAGGCCCAAAATAATCGGCTCAGGGCTTTGGAGGTTTCGGCCCATGAAGGATGGGCCCGATTCGAGCTCATAATGGACGTGTACCTGGGCTTAAATTATGTGTCTTTTCGTCCCATTGTGATGGGCCCTGTTTGGGACTTCGTGGGCGCAATTGGGGCCCATGGGCCTAATATCTATTATAACTGGGCTCAATGATTGCCTTTTGCCCATTACGCATGACCCTTGTTTGGGCTCCGTGGGCTTAAATCCGGCCGATGGGTCAGAAATGACTCGGACTGGGCTTAAGATGGGCCCTTAAGGATGGGCCCTTTTACCTTTCGTGGGCTCATTTAAGGGCCATGGGCCTAACATTTATGTCGAACTGGGCTGAATGATTGCTTTTTGGCCCATTACGCTCTGGGCTCCATGGGCCCATATTTTGGCCCATAGTGCTGGGCCCTGTTTCGGACTTCGTGGGATCAGTTAAGGCCCATGGGCCTAATATTTATGTCGAACTGGGCTGAATGATTGCTTTTTGGCCTATTACGCTCCGGGCTCCATGGGCCCATAGTGCTGGGCCCTGTTTTGGACTTCGTGGGCTCAGTTAAGGCCCATGGGCCTAATATTTATGTCGAACTGGGCTGAATGATTGCTTTTGGCCCATTACGCTCTGGGCTCCATGGGCCCATATTTTGGCCCATAGTGCTGGGCCCTGTTTCGGACTTCGTGGGATCAGTTAAGGCCCATGGGCCTAATATTTATGTCGAACTGGGCTGAATGATTGCTTTTTGGCCCATTACGCTCCGGGCTCCATGGGCCCATAGTGCTGGGCCCTGTTTTGGACTTCGTGGGCTCAGTAAGGCCCATGGGCCTTATGTCGAACTGGTCTGAATGATTGCTTTTGGCCCATTACGCTCTGGGCTCCATGGGCCCATAGTGCTGTCCCTGTTTTGGACATCATGGGCTCAGTTAAGGCCCATGGGCCTAATATTTATGTCGAACTGGGCTGAATGATTGCTTTTGGCCCATTACGCTCTGGGCTCCATGGGCCCATATTTTGGCCCATAGTGCTGGGCCCTGTTTCGGACTTCGTGGGATCAGTTAAGGCCCATGGGCCTAATATTTATGTCGAACTGGGCTGAATGATTGCTTTTTGGCCCATTACGCTCCGGGCTTCATGGGCCCATAGTGCTGGGCCCTGTTTTGGACTTCGTGGGCTCAGTAAGGCCCATGGGCCTTATGTCGAACTGGTCTGAATGATTGCTTTTGGCCCATTACGCTCTGGGCTCCATGGGCCCATAGTGCTGTCCCTGTTTTGGACATCATGGGCTCAGTTAAGGCCCATGGGCATAATATTTATGTCGAACTGGGCTGAATGATTGCTTTTTGGCCCATTACGCTCCGGGCTCCATGGGCCCATTGGCTGGAAAGTGCCTCGGACTGGGCTTGAATGATGTTCTGTTTCTGTCCATTACGGATGGGCCTTGTTGGACCCAATTACAGCCGAAATTAAGAGCCTTAAATGACCTCGATCTGGGCTTCGTAGGGCCCAGTACAGGCCGAGCTCATGGGCCAGTTATTGGCCCTCCGCGTGCCAATCTTACGGGATAACAGCCAACTGGGCAGGCCCGCTTTGCTTAATTGCTTGAGGCCCAAAATTCCAAACCCACAGTCTCGCAATACAAGTCTTAATACAGTGCACGTGGGCCCACTAGTTGGTACCGACAATTCGGAACCCAGCCGGACCCATTAAGGCCACTGCTACTTACCCAAAACCCAAAACCCAAAACGTAGCTTTTGGATTTCTTGGGGCCTTGACTGGGCCTATAGCACAACGTCCCGATTTATTGGCCTATCCATGCCAACCGCAGCCCAATCGAAAAAACAAGGCACAGAAAAGAGAAAAGTAAAAACTTGACCAGCTAAACAAAGCACCGAGCAATCACCACCATGACGACCGTAAACCATCCGGGACGGTGATGATGGCTGTCAAAATGTTTAGGAATTGACCAATGTGCTTGGCCGCTGTCCAGGTTTTTCACAAATAGCTCTACATATAGAGCACATACCTGGACACTATTAGCTACAACCTCAACAGAAACATGCTGACACCAATTGGACTTCCTCAAAAATGATCGGTAATAGCCGTCGGCCACCTAAAAAAAAACAAAACACAATGAAGATCGATATCAAAACCATCCCGTCCTTCTGCATAGAGTTCAAAATCCTCAGAAGGTAAGCCACCTTGATCCCCAACCGACCCTGCAAACAAGTAAAACATAAACTCCAGCATTCCCTGGGCCATATAATGTACCCCATCATTCAAAGAGAGGGAGGAGGAGGGAAATGCGGAATCCAGGCTAACCATGCAACCCTATTTTGTTTTGTTTTTTCAGTCTTCAATTTCTTTAGTTTACTATTTCATTTCACTTTGTGAAAACGAACTATTTTGTTTTTGCTTTGATTGGTTTGCTACTCATACATAGGAGGATAACAATATCTAGTCTAAAAGGAAAAAACATAGACAAAGAGATAATGAAAAAATTTATAGAGCGACTGTCATATCTAATTAACCTACATCATGCATTCCATCTAAATCCGATGGCTTCTCCCATGATCTCAACCCCAAAGTACATGTAGAAGATTCCTTCCGACATTGGTTGAAGGGGTCAATGTGTCACTTCTGTTATTTTCACAAGCATGTGACACTACAAAGGGCAAAAAATCACAACCAAGAAAACACAGCATACAAAGAGCAAATGCACCTCAAGGGCAGTATGCATATATCAAAAGGATGCGTCAAGTGAAAAATTATGGCCAATAACCAAGAACCTACCAGTATTCGCGCTGACTCAGGTCGAAGCAGCCTTCCCTCTTCATAGACAAGTCAGAGACAAGCTCCAACACACTTGCATTAGAGAGCATGTTAGGTGATCGTCCATCTCTGACTAATATGCTTTAAGCATGATTGTACAAGTGTCCAAGTGTACAGATGGATAACAGTAAGGTGAAAACCTTCCCTCAATCAGACAGGCATCCCTTGTTTGGGAGAGAAGGGCTCCACCTCACGGGAGAACTCTACCAGAGGACCTTCCTTACTCTCCACCTACAATGTGGCCAAAGAACAAGCCAACGGTCAACCCACATTCTTGGACAACAGTGTATAGAGTACAATTCCCTTTGAAAACAAGATTGTAATAGCCAGCAGGAAAAAGTAGCTTGAGTTTAGTAAAATCATCAATTGATTAGAAGAGCAAGTATCACAGAGTCTAAAATGCTGATCTACCAAATCCAAAAGAGTGATGGCCCATACACAGGTACTGCCACCAGATATACCACCTTAGTTGTCACAAAAGAGTGGGTGCCAAAGCCATACTGAAAAAGGAACAATTTCCAGCTGGAAGATTAATTAAATCCCACTGACAATAACACCTATACTGACACATGCATCATTACATTTTGAGCTCTATCAAAGCAGCCACTGAAGGAACCTCCAAACTATAATATATGAGTGGCCAGCATAGAGTTCAGATAGTTCGCTAGCTACCTCAATTAAGTACCCATTCCATCTCCATATCCGTATAGAATGCATCCCATTGATATTTTGACTTCTCAATGCCCAAAGCCAGTACCACCGCATCAAACAACAATCCATTGTTTCAGTAGTTTCTCGTATTACCTAGGAACTAAGAAACACTAGTGAGAGAATTGATTGAACGAATTGAAAATCTCCAGTTGTATATGCAAGACATTATCAGCCACTTGCAGATATCAATGATATCTCCACTAATCACGCAGCTCCAACTGCTGCAGCAACAGTAAATGCAGAATATCTCCAAGAAGATAAAAAATCCAGCATTTCTTTTTTTCTCATACTTGATAGCTTCATAATACACTCTTCCTTTTGACCAGATGCCAAGACTAAGTGCAGGGCCAAAAAGAGCATAAGAGAGTACTTTCTCTAGACTTTCAGCCTCAGGTATCCCATCATGTGCCCTGTCATAATGTGAAGACAAGCGAGATCATTTGGCATTGTATAACCAAATTAAAATTATTTTCATAAGCTTTTGTACATATTTGAAATATTTTCTGTGATGTTACCATTCGTGTTTCCATGATTATTACGTTGACATAAAATAATTGACAAGCTCGACAGCATCAAACCATTTTGATAAACAGTAGCAGGGATTGAACTTATTCATACCAACAATTCAAATGAAAAACTGCTTGAAGTAACTAAAAGTAAACCAAAGCTGGAACATAATTACAGAATGCATGACCTACTCTTGCCAATCACCCCGAGGTGTTCCCTCCAAGTATTTTAGCCACGCTGCATTTAATACAGCTTGTATCCCACCTCCAACAATTGCTCCAACCTTTTCATGTTTGCATACATTGACTGCAAAACATCCTCCATGGAAATCTCAGACCTGGAAATTGCCTTCTGCAGTATGGTCTCAAGGAATGTCTCCTTCAGAGAACTTCAATTCTATTCTAATCTATACAAACTTCTGTTGATGAAATCCTCCAGATGGTCACATGTCAAGCCTGACCTTAATTCAGTCATTGGCTGTAAACTACATCCTATTGTGGAAAGTCGGCAAAGATTCTGCAAGGCTCGTATTAATAACATTTGCAATCTACAAAATTAGTGAGACATATTAGACAACATGCCAACTTACGCCAGCCATCTTTTGAGCGTTGGAACTACTGGGCACAAGATTGAAGACACCTTCTCAAGACCTCGCGAGATAGAGGCAGATCCTCGAGGTTCTAAGACATCAAAATGCACTAAAAAATCATATGGAAGGACTTTGATGATTATTTAAATTTGAGCAAAGAAAGAAGCGATAACCTCAAGATTAAAGAGGAGTTCAGAACAATTTGACATCTTGATTTCTCTCGAGACGAAAAGTTACTTAGTGAAGTTCTCCCTCCCAGCATTAATCGTCTTTGTCATATTGTATTCCACCTCCTCTTCTATGAGCAAACAGACAGCAGTAAACTATTCAAAAACTCAGTAGATGAATTTAAAATATGTAAATCAAGGGCTTGAGGCCCTTTCAATGCTTGCGCTGGACATGACATTCGATTAACATGTCTAATAAGTAACATGTCTTCAACAAGCTCTTGAATGAATTCTATGCACTGCAATATCTGATCAAGAAATTACAACAATTGTTCCCTCAATGAATTTTTCAAGTCCCTCCAAGCATGTAGTAGAAGTTCCTGTATTTCATCTAAAAAGCCTACACATGATTGTTGCAAAACTACATGACAGCCACGAAGTGGCATAGAATTTAATGCAAACCATTAGGTTTCAATCAAGTACCATTTAATAGTGAATTTCATTGTACCAAAAAACCATTGTCTAAACTAGCTCATAGTTTGACCCCAAAAAAAAAAAAAAAATAAAGAAAAGAAAAGCTCATAATGCCTTGTTTTGCACTATAGAAGCATCAAAGGAGGAGCATCACAGAACATCATCAATTCACCCCCATTTTCTCAGAAAATAACTTAGCATGTATAACTATGGAATATCATTTTAATTAGCTTCACAATGCTTAAATTTCAACAAAGAACAATCACCATGTGCAGCATAAATTTGTGGCTCAATCATCCATGCCAGAGAATTAAGACCATAAAACTCAAATAACCTTTCAAAACTCTCCAACTATAACGTTCACAAATTTCTATACAGATATAAGCTGTAGTCGAAAGGTACATTAGGTTTTTTTTTTCTTTTTACCTCTACAATCTAAAATTCTTTTGCATGCAGATTGAGATGAGTGATGCCTTAATTTTGCAACTTTTTCAGACTTCTCTCTTGATAGTGGCCTTAAAAGAAATAACTACCTAATATAACTAAAAAGATTCCTGATAATTCCGGTACAGCATTCACACTTAGGGCAACAAATTTCTGAGCACAATCATTAATATCGCTAAGCTGCAACTCAAATCACGCTAAACAACTCTATCTCAATTGACGAACTTCCACAACACTAGGAGCTTACAGAAAGTGCATTCAATTGAATGCCTTTTGGCCTCGATGATTTGACTTCCCTCCAAAAACGAAACGAATTTTTTTTTAAACCAGTTGAATTCAATCAACTTTGTGATGATTCGAAAGCATGGACACACGCCTACAAAGTTCCATGCGCAATCATCCACGTCGCAGGGTTCAGCCAAACTACGGCCCCGAAGCTTTCCGACCATCATAACCGAGAAACAGTTCGAGGCATAGAGCAACAAATCCATAGCAAATTCGATCCCGAAAGGAGACGGAATTTTTCGAAACCAGTCAGATTCAATCAGCTTCGTGATGATTCGAAAGCATGAACGCTCGCCTACAAAGTTCCGCGCGCAATCATCCACGTCGCGGAGTTCAACCAACCTACGCTCCGAAGCTCTCCGACTGTCATAATAGAGAAACGGAGAGCAACAAATCCACAGCAAATTCCATTCCGAAACCCCGACGAAGCGATCGGAGCATGCCGACGTGCTCGATCGACGTTCTCGATCAGTGCTTCACCTTCCGAGAGCCTCGTCGACGAAGCTCCGGGAGCCTTTGGGATTCTCCGATTGCCGGAACCCGCGGAGGCCGGCCGGCGGCATCTCGTGACGATGAGTTCGAGATTCGATCTGCGATTGCGTGAGATCGGCTTCGGAAGAGGATCAGAGAGAGAGAGAGAGTTTCGCCGTATCAGGTTCCGATCCGCCATTGGAAGTGATCGGCTTGGGGAGAGAGAGAGAGAGTTTAGCCGTATCAGGTTTCGATCCGCCATTGGAAGTGATCGGCTTGGGAAGAGAGAGATATCATTTTGAAGTTTTGAGGGCGGGCCAAATGGCGACTCAAGGGCAATTTAGTAATTTGATAGTGGCGTCTACGCATAAATAGTAATTTACTGGAATAGGTCTTTAGATATATATTAAATAATCGCACCTTAAACAACTTATTGCGCAGCAAATTCTGATTAAAAAAAAACTGACCCACGTGTGACTAGCAAGAGCGAGAATAATACTCTCTTCGTTATTACTAATGTAAATTGTTCTAAGATATAATATTAAAATTGATTGATGTGAAGTTATGCGTGCCATAAAACTTTTGAATGATTGGTCCCATGGTATCCTATGACTGAAAAGTTCAAATTGACACAATCATGTTATATTTATTTTGAATTAATTTTGCGGCATAAAAACTTATAAAATTGATATTTCCGTTCCATATTTATTATAAATTAATTTTATTGTAAATCCCAAACCGATATACCTATTTTACATTAATCCCGAATTGGTATACGGTGCCATATTTATCCCTAAATTGATAAATTTACAATTTGAGAGGTAAATGTAGTATGTTGTGCTCCAACATGAAGTACATGTAGCATGTGAGTATCAACTTTGGGATTTTAAATGTGGTATGAATGTACGGGTGTATTAATTTTATATTTTTGTAATATTAACCCTACGTATTAAGGTTAATTCATTCAAAATAGTTAAGTATGTAAATTCATCTTCGTGTCGGTTAACATAAGACATAAATTTCACAATGGTGGAAAACATGTTATAGAACTTTTGAAATGCTTCAAAACAACTTGACTTATTACTAGAAATTGTGATATATTCACTTTCACATAAATTATTCAAAATAATGTCAAAGAAAAGAAAACAATGACATAGTCATGATAGATTTACATCGTATACCACATGTATTAAAATTTGGCAAAGTCTCCATGACTAGTGTATAAAGCTTTAGAAAAATAAATTGGGAAAATGGTAAGGCCTTCCTCAATAAAATTAAACGCACTAAATTTCCCGGAACTTCCATTTAGTATTAACATATCAGACGAGGTATAATACAAGTCTGCCTACATAGAAAATGCTTAAAAACGACGAAAGAGCGAGAAAAACCGGACATTATCTCCGTCGTTTTGGCGTGTAGTGTGCCGCCAGTGACACTTGAGCCAAAACAGCACGCGTTTCGAGACGAGCGACAAATCCACCACCCCTCCCTCGCTCGCTCTCTCGCCCTCTCAGGCTCACCCCCACCACCTTCGTCTTCCTCGGTAAGTAGCCCCCGCCGCGGCATCCCAACTTCGTCTGCAGATTTCGCGTTCGTAGATACACGATAGGCATCTGGGTTCTGGAGATTCATCGCCCCTTTTCTGCTTCGTCTGATTTTCTTTCGTTTTCTTTGCCGGGTCTCCTATTCTTGATCCTGTATTTCAGTCGAAGGAGGTGGACATGGCGGCTGGCCCGGATGATAAGCCTCAAGAATCAGGTTCTCGCTCTCTCTTTGACTTCCGATCGGGTTCTTTTTTCTTTTGGGTCAACTGGGTGTCTTTCTTTCTGTGTCGCGACCCGGTTGTTCTCGTCGCGGCTTTTCGAGCCGAGTGCGACATTGTCTTCTTCACGTTAAATCGATGGATGCATCGCCAACTTGATCGCTGCAAATTGATTGTTCCTTGTGCAAATGGGTCCTGGCTGGTTTCGGTCTGGAGATTCGAGTCCATCTCGAGATGAATTGAATCGATTCTTGGTGGTGGGTTGTGTTTTACAGTTGTTGTCGTCCTCTGGAGCTTAATTTAGGCCGTAGCTCAGTGAAGGTTGCAATGGCTTCTAGTGGGCAACTAAGTTCGCTTCTTGTTATTCTTTGATTGCGTGGAAAGACGAATATCGTTAGCAATTAGAGTAGATTAGCGACACCTGGTTTAGACACCAAAGCTGGGGTGTTTACTGCAAATTTTGATAACTCGAACTATAGGAATCTAGAATTTTGGATGGTGGTGCTATGAACAATTTAAATGTCCAGTCAGTGCCTCTGATGTCTCCCTATGGCATCCATGGCCACGTGCTGATACTTTCCCCTACAGAAGTGGTCCCTCTTCTTCTCCTGAGTACTCCTTTGGAGAAGTTTTTCATTTGTTTAGGAACCAAAGAAGGGCATCCTTGCTGTCTTGGTCTAGTCAGTTCGAAAAATTTCATCATTATAATTGCAGTGAAGTTGGACCATTGCTGCCCTTTTATCCTTTTCTTTTTTTCCTAATGTTCGTTAATCCTATCAGTGCGTTTTGTTATATTCTTCATGGCTTTGTATTTTTTTCCTTTGGGGCAAGCATTATATAGGGACGTATAATTGTGTAGTAATGTCAGAAACGTAAACTTTCTCAATTAATGTGAAATAGAGGCTCGTAATAAGAGAGGTTTTATATAGGATCAAAAGAACATATTAAGTTGCAGCTATGGAACTGTATCTGAGTTTCTCAAATTTGGGTGCACTGAAGAGATGGTGTAGCTTTATCAGGTCTCATGTGTAATCAGAAAGAAGTCTGAAAATGGAGGTATAGGAAACTTCCAAATTTGAGGTTCCATGAATGCATTGTAATCGGGATGGTCATTTGTTTTGTCCTGGAGTGTAATTGACAATGATTTGAAGCATAATTAACCTGTGGATTGCGGGCCAAGTTTTGTTGTTTAGCAAATAGTATGAAAAGATTCTCATAGCTAACCTTAATTAGTGGGATTAGAGTTAGCTGTTGTTTTTGTTGTTATATTTATGTGGGAGATAATGAAAGCCTGTAAATGTCTTATATGCAAGACAAACCTGAAGTTAAATGTGTGTAGAATTTATGCATATTGATGTTTAGAGAATTCATGCATTGTCATCTTGGCAATTTTATAATTTAGGTACAGAATCAGTTAAACCAACAAATGAGGCTCCACAAAATGCAGCAGCAGATGATGTCAAATCAAGTTCTACACCTTCTGTGTTCGTGAATTCAGAACCCATACGAGAGGAACAGGTGCAAAATGCTGTCAAATTTCTCTCACACCCAAAAGTTCAAGGTTCTCCTGTCATCTATCGACGATCTTTCCTTGAAAGGAAAGGCCTTACGAAGGAGGAAATAGACGAAGCATTTCGGCGGGTTCCAGTAAGCCAATCTCATGTCCTATTTGTCATGATCTCTAGAAGTTGCTTTGTTCTTGTACAGTGAAGTATTTTGACATTGAGGGTGAGAAAATGAGCTAGGCTCATAAACCTGCGGCATATTCACAATTTCTGTAACTTGGCACTAATTATTATAAAAAATGTAGCAGGTCTCACGTTTTCAAATCCCTGCTGTTGAGGGAAACAGGAAAATAATTGAAAAGAAGAAAAGAAAAGAATCTGATTTTTTTTTCATTTGCACTTTGCAGGACCCAGCCCCAAGTGCACAGCCTGCAAATGTTAATCCAGGTTAGGAATTTGAACACAATTGGCTGCTGAGTCGTTAGCCTCCTTTAATTAAAAAAATTGGATTATTGGCGGTTTGTCATGCTGTGCCATGGTAATTGCAGATCCACAGTTGAAATCTTCAGCAAACATTCAGCCCCAATCCTCAGCACAAGCTCTGCAGCCTGCTGCTACTGCTACTGCTCCTGCCGGTGTTATATCCTCAGTGGTCACCACAACTCGACCAAGATTTCGCTGGATCCATGCTGCTTATGCTGTAGGTTTTCTAGCAGTGTCTGGTGCTGGAACAGCTGTCCTGTTGAAGGTACTAAGAAATAATCTTGTCTTTGTCGCACCTTCTAAAGTTGACGCATTAGTGCCCAAGCTTCATATGTCAACACTTCAGGGTATGCTGTGCATTTAAAACTCTATATAGTATTTAGATGTCAGAGTATTTATAAGCTAAATCTCATCTTCATCTAATAGTTTATGTTTTTGGAATAGTTGATAGTCGTCCTACAAATCTCCGGAATCATTCTTTCCGTGCTTTGGTCCTAGGCCAAAGTTTAGTCTACAAGTGAGGAGAAGTTAAGAGTATTTAGATATTAGATCACAGCTTCCTCTATCAGTTTAAGCCATTAGATTTGTTTTCTGTGATCCCACAATATTCTTCATTTATAGTTTCATTCAGTATTGGTGACACTTTTCCCTGTTTTAGAATACTGTAATTCCTAGGTTCAAGTCTTGGATACGCAAGGTTATATCAGATGAAGAAAGTGATGTTCTCAAGAAAACCAATGCTGGGCCAAGTTTGGAAGAGGAAACTGCTGCTGCAGCAAAAGCAGCCGCAGCTGCAGCTGCAGACGTGGCGAAAGCCAGCCAGGAGATGTTGAACTCTAAAGTTGAAGGTGATACTTAGATGTACTAGTCGTCTTTAATAACAAACATCTGCTTTAATACTTGGTAATGTACTGTCTTCTGTTTCTCCAATGAAGACCATGTGTATTTTTTTTTTTTTTTTGAACTTTTAGAGAGGAGGTACTTTGGGGAATTGGTGAAACTTCTGGACGTCCAACTACAGGAGATGAAGTCAATGAGTACTGCTATCCACAAGTTAGAAGGTGATGACCACTTATTGTGTGATCAAAGTATTTTTCTTGGCCAGTTTGTGATCAAAGTACTTGAGCAGTAATATATTTTTCCAGGTGCAGTGAGCTTCATTATAAACCAGATTACATGTACTTGACCAACTGTCATTTTTCTACTTGGCATATCACAGTTTAAAATGCCTAACAGAAATTGGAGAAACATAGTGGTTGGGGATGTGCATACATGACGAAAGATTAGGATTATTCTCAGTAAAGATGATGGCGACTATTTCTGTTGGAGTTTCTTATTCCCATTTTTTGGACATAATGTTTGTTTGGGTTTGGCTTGGATCCTCTTCCTGTTGCTTGACAGCTAGCCTCATGCTGGAACTAGAATGCTCTCCTCTCTGCCCCAACTACATTGTCAGTCCTTTTTAGATTTTAGGAAAAGCAAGTTTTCCTTTGTGCAATTTGCTTTGCCTTTTAACATGTGACTTTCTATATCTAGATATGTATTACGAAAGCAAGTTTTTTCTCTGTGCCATTTCTATTTCCCCATTTAGGAGACTGATAGTTTTTAATGCTAGTCGGGAAGTGACTCCTTCTAATGTCAATCCTCATCCCTATATGGTCCTAAGTTTCTTTCTCACATCAGACTTGATCTTGATCAAAGAGTTATTACAAATTGTTGTATATCATCATGGAGATAGTGCCCCTCTGTGTTACATGGTAAAATTCTTAGATGTCTTTTTTGTTATATCTCTGTGATTCTCAGGAAATGCAAACATTTCGGGTGCTCTTTCTCAGTTCAACCATGAAGACCATGGAGGATTGCTCACTACTTCGAAGGTGCGTTGGAGTAAAGCACAAAAAGGAAATGCTTTATCATATTGAAGAAGTCTAAACTTACTGCCTGTTTTAGTGTTGGAGCTATCATATGTGAGCTGTTAGTTGACCGTTACTATATTTTGCAGCAGCCATATGCTAACGGGAGGGCAGAATTTGATTCGCATTCAGGTAGTTATATAAAAGAGGAGTGCCTTTACTTTTTATTTTATGAGTACCTTCAATATTATAAGTATTCTATGTTCCACATGTTGACCACTGTTCTTCCACAGTGAGATCTTCTTCACCTCCAAAATCTTCAGAACCCTCTGCGGCGCCTCATCCAAAGTCATATATGGAGGTAAAATCATCTGTTTTTTCCCAGTCATTCATTTTTCGGAGGCCTAAATCTCTCAAACTTAATGGGCATACTGGCCTTCCTGATACCCTTTTGAAGCTGTCAGCTTTATTGAATAAGCTATTAGTAGTTTTGCTGGCTGCATAAGCAAATATGAATTGCGAGGAGGGATGCATTGAGAATGAAACTAGATTTGTTAAGATGCAATTATTATATTGGCAACTTGCTAAACTCATGACATGTTCTAAAGCTTATTAAATGTGACTTCATTGTCTAAGTAGCTTAAGTAGTTTTATTCTGTGTAAACCATCATGTCGCTAAGTTTTAGACGGACATCCTCTGAAATTCTGTATTGCATGACAGATTATGGCCATGGTCCAAAGAGGGGAACGACCTCCAAATGTAAAGGTAAATTGAGTATCTGTCGTGATGTTACTTTGCCAGACAACATCAGGCTCACTTCCTTGTCAACCTAATTTTACAGGACATCAATGATGCACCCCCTAATCCTCATCAGCAGATACCCAATCCTCGCTTAGCACCAAGAGCTAAGGTTTGTTTTCTCAAGTCCACATATCAGAATTTCAGATCCTTCTTTTTTCACTTTGATCATAATTTATTACCAATGGAGACTGTATGATCAATATATATTTGGGCAGAATCTGGACTTTCACCCATATACTCAATGTGTTTGTGTTTATAGCGTGTGTATATTTGTATGTTCTTGTGTTTTGATTGATCACTTGCTGATTCCTTGATGAGCAGCCTTGGGAAGCTGGTCAGACTCAAAACAACTCAAGCAATGTGTATCAGTACCAATCGAGTGCTGAAGCTTGGAATTACAATGCTCAAGACAATGGAATCATTGACCAGTCAAATGGTGATACTTCTGCGCCCTGGTGGCAGAGGAAGAATGTTAGAATTACTGAAATTGACCGTGATGAGGACTTGAAAACTGGTGCTTTTGGTTCCCGAACCAGTGACCAACCAGTTCAGCTTGCATGGGTACCACCCCAGCCACCGCCTATTGCCATGCCTGAAGCAGCAGAAGCCATTCGCCGCCCCAAACTAGCTGCTCAGAAAGAACAATCCTCTGAAGAAACAGCGTCTCGCTCTTCTGATGGAATCGACGAACTGCAGAAGGTCACGCAATTTTCTGAGTCTGGAGGGGCAGAGAATACCAGTGGGATGAGCTCGGGAATGAACTCGAGTGAGATACAGGTGGAACAGGAATAGAGTTACCAAAGGAACTCAATGTTACTGATGTTTTTTGTTTTTCCCAAGTCAATATTGCATGAAAAACTGCTGAGGTGATTGTGGCATCAAGATACTGTATTCACCTCATGGCACTATATTAGCAGAGGATATCATATGATAGTTTATTTGGACAGGGAACTGAAATAAAGAATCTTGCTGCTGGGCTTAATAGTGATGATGAAATTCTTGTACAGAGAAATGTTATTTTGGCATAGTCCTTAGTTATCTTTACCTATGTTCCTAAAATGCAAGATAACTAGGATGATGATCTTCGTAGCCAGCCAATGAGATCACCCTCACTGGGATTGAGACTAAATATGGCCGTCTTTATTTGATTCAGTTGCATTGCTGTGCATCGGGATATAGCTGTGGTTCATGCGACTTTTGCAGTTACTCCTGTCATGGTATTCTTTTGACTTGCATGCTGGGGTGAGTGATAAGGTCGGCGGCCTGCGCAGCCAATTTGTTTTTCAATTGTTGTTTGGATGTATATTCTTGTTCTGGTCCTTGAATCCTATGATGGAACTGTTTTACAATATATGTAGCATCAGATTCTTCTTTATCAACCTTCATGCCCAGCTTCTCTTTCCCATAAGGGTGTTGTTCAAGTGGGTCTTTGCATCAGAGTTGCTTTATATATCAAAATGTAAAGCACGATAGCAAAGAGATACGTGTTGGAAATTTGGCTTCTGGGTCTTGTAGTGCTTTAGTGGATAATGAGCAAATATTCACCGGCCAACTTTACTCTTTCCAATTAGCAACCTCCCCGTATCTAACCCCACTTAACGTTCCATAAACGCTGTTGTAACGTTGACATTTTGCGCTGCTCCGATCGTTTTAACTTGTGCATATCTTTTCTAGTGGATCTCGCTGTGTCTCTCGTGGATGCACAAGTAAGAGGCAAAATAAATCAGGAGCTCATGCAACGTGGGGCACGCTTCAATTCAAAAATCGCACTTTCCTATATGGGGGTGGTGAACGTGTTTTGCCAACAAGATAAGTTCAAGCGGTCGGACAGAGAGGGCGTGAGACACGTTTAATGTTTGTTCGTGCGTTTCAGCTTCCTGCGCTGTCGTGATCAAATTGAAACAAATCCCATTTAATAATACATCAAGTCATATTCAACCGGATTTATCAGCCAGACCCGCTTACCGGACAAAAGAAGGAAAAGGGTTACGGATTTCAGAAGGGAGGAAGCCTTTCTCTATCAGCGAATTACCAACCCACAGACAAAAGAGTTTGGACACATTATGAGGGAATCTACAGGGTTTGAGCACGGTGTCAATTTTGATGCCAACCTTGGCCGAATTATGATGCGTGATAGTATAGATCTAACTCAAAAATATTTTTCTTTTGGGTTATCGCTCGATGAATATGGCGAACATCGAAGTTAAAGACAATAGATTGTGATGTGCATATTTTGTCGCACCTTTAACTTATATCACGTGATATTGTCTATTGATTTTTCTTATAAAAGTCTTTTCAATGAAAGTAATTGTTGAATTCTAGTAACTTGTCCATGTTAAGCACCATACTTAAATGAAAACCCATTTCGTCAAATGTTTGTTATCATAATTCGTCTTTCAATCCCGCTTGGTCTAAACTCTTCTGAATCAAAGCTCTGTAGCCGCCTCAGGCACTACTGATGCTATTGTAGGATTAAAGAAGATTGTGTACCGTACTTTTAATAGCTGCCTCTAGTTACAAGGGCGGGATCAATAGGACCTAAATATCTAATTTCCTGTTGGGTGTCGTAAATCTGAATCGGCTGGATAGGCTGCACCAACAACCACTGATGTACATACATTCGAAGATTTAGCGCAGACTCATGCAACTTTCTCGCCCTTTAAGAAGTGATTTGCATATTTTCATGTCGCGCACGTGTAGACGTGCATAGATGGACCAGTTTTAACTGGGTCGCACTGATGATTGATGGCTTGTAAGTAGGTGCAGTGGAGAAAGTTTCGATTTTTAAGAAACTGAAAACACGAATCACTTGGAAAGAAGGACCCCATTTTTTTTTTGTCTCGGCAAGCGTGCAAAGCGTGCTTGTTCTCTAGAGACGCTCGTGAAATTGAAAACTTCCTTCGTTTTCAAGTCACCATCAACTGAAGCGGTCACTGATCAGCCAAGTACAGGAGAGAGAGAGACTAAAAGGGTAGAAAGATTTCACAGCAGGAAAGAGACTTTCCGCATCGCCAAACTTTTCAAAGCATAAAAAGAAAGAGTTTTGGACTTGAAACAAGTTCTAAAGTAATTCATATGAACCGCAAGACATAAGATTCAAAAGTATTTTCAGATTAAAGTGGAAGAAAAATATTCTTTTATTAATAAAGAATACGAAGTTTGTGGATATTAATACGTTAAAATAAAAAATATAACTTAATTGAGCATTTTGGAGGAGGATAGGCCGGTAAAGAGAGACTTTATGCATCGCCAGATTTTTCGAACCATGAAGGGGAAGAGTTTGGACACACTAGGGAGAGGAATCTATTCGTGGGCGGATGTGGAACAAGGTTGTATAATCTCGTAAACAGTCCCCGGTTGGATCGTGACAAGAACAAGAACAGTGTTGCTCATAAGCATCCATTAACTAAGGATCTAACCAGAGAGCATCGGAAGTTAGTCAAGGCACTTCAGGACCCTCGTTTAAGTTTTGATTCCCTTCACGTCTCTTCCTTCACTTGTCGCTGTGCCCTTCCCACTTTCCGTTTGCCATTTAAAAGAAAAACGCAGTCGACAGAGTGACCCACCACCCCTAAGGACAAAGACCCACCTCCTGGTTTCGTAGCCACACGCGCATGTTCGTTGTTTTTCGGCCTATAAACGTGCCCACCTGCGATTTCTAGACCACCCGTTTCATTGGCTCACTATTTCGCTTCTTGCTTGCTCTGAATTCCCTCCTTTTCTTCGGTTTTGGCAAAAAATTTGTTTCCGATGGCGCTTAATTTGCTGTCTCCGGCCGAAATCAAGGCCATTTCTTTTTTGGATTCTACGAAGTCAAATCATCACCACCTCAATAAGTTGCCAGGTAGAGGTTCTTTCTGCTTCGGCCGCTTGATTTCTCTGAGGCGCAGTGGTGAAATTTGATCCGAAGATGTCCTCTTTCGTCTTTGCTCTTTTGTAATCGGAGTTGTGGAAGTCTTTGCTTTTGATCGTTTGGGAATCTCGGCCTGAGCCTTGGAAACGGCGTTGTTCCTGCTCGTTGAGCTGGAAAAGAGTGTATAGGAGTGTGTCATGCTTTTGCGTCTCTGTTGTCTTTATACCCTGTACGGGGTATAAAAATGTTGGCTTTTCTTGGAAAAGTTACGGTAGTTTTGGTTGTCAATGCGGTTTTTCACTTACATGTTCTCGGATTTTATCCATTCCCATTTTGGGGAAGCTGTCTATAAGGAATAAGCATTCGACTTGATGTAGAAAACAGAAGTATTATATGGTTAAATTTATGGTTTATTTGGAGTTTGTGCAAGTGAAAGCAGTCGATTACTGTGACTCACAGATTAGTAACTTCATGGAACGGTTTAATCTGAGCTTGCGCAATGGACAAGCATTCTGATTCTTCTGCTGTCTGATGTTCAGGTGCATTTACGTTGAAGAGGAAGGATTGTGGAGCGAGAAGAATTCATTGTTCAGCACAGCCTCCACCAGCCTGGCCCGGGCGAGCTGTTCCCGAGACAAATCGTAAATCGTGGGATGGCCCGAAGCCAATTTCTATTGTTGGATCTACTGGTTCCATTGGAACACAGGTTTGAATATCATGATATCTTTTTTTCTTTTTTCTTTTCTTTTCGAGAATTCAAAGCATAATTGTATTAAGATCCTTGTTGATACCCTTATTTGAAACTAAGACAAAGTTCTCCAGGAGCTGCAATAAACTGGATATGTTTTCTGAATTAATTTCAGCTTCTCTAGTCATATTGCATTGTCATTTGTTGCAATCTGAATTGGGTGTTTTACAGACTTTGGACATAGTAGCAGAGAACCCTGATAAATTCAGAGTTGTGGCTCTTGCAGCTGGATCCAATGTTACACTTCTATCTGATCAGGTAAATAATCTGTTGGCCATGTCTTGCTCAATGTGACACTATTTGACCATAAAATCTACTAGATTTAATGACAGTTGTCTCTGCCAATTTTTGAATCTTTTCGACTATTTTAAGTTCTAAAAAATAGGACACAATCTGTTCTTCACCTACCTGATCTGGACTCCCTCAATTATCTTGGGCAATTAAACATCACTCTCCTGTGTGTAAGTGGGTGGAAATAAACTGAAGAATAGCATGGATTTAAATCTTTGTAATCTGATTCAGATTGAAGCTTTAGACTCATTAACTTTCTTTTCTGCATTTTACAGTTAAGACATTCAAGCCTCAATTGGTCGCAGTCAGGAATGAATCATTAGTTGATGAACTCAAAGAGGCTCTATCTGATGTTGAGGAGAAGCCTGAGATCATTCCAGGGGAACAAGGAGTTATTGAGGTGTCTCATCTTTGTGCTATTGCATGGAATTTAAAGTTGAATAACGCTAGGTATACTTGGAATGGCTTATAGAACTTGAATACTTGTGATGTGGCAGATTCTCACTGGGTGTTGAGTATAAATCACTTATTCAAAGGCCTATGTGTAGTGCAGTCTGTCACACCTTTAAGTATACGTATTTTATTGACCAGCCTCAGTTTACCTACATTAATCTTCAAAGGTTTTTCCATGCAAACTATTATTGATGATGGAATTTTTCAGGTGGCTCGCCATCCAGATGCTGTAACTGTAGTTACAGGAATAGTTGGTTGCGCAGGACTAAAGGTAAAGTGTTGCATTTACTGGTGACAATTTTGAGGAAAGCTATTATTGAAATTCTTTCATCTATCTTTGGGAGATTCGAGTGCATTGATATGCCAATGTGCTGTGTTTTCATCTCCTTTTCATTTATGTATTTCCCTAGAACAGCAGCCATTGTGAATATCTCTAGTTGATGAACTTTTATTGGTTAAAATCCTCAGCCCACAGTAGCTGCCATTGAAGCAGGCAAGGACATAGCTTTGGCCAATAAGGAGACCCTCATTGCAGGAGGTCCTTTTGTGCTCCCCCTTGCACACAAGCATAAAGTGAAGATTCTTCCGGCTGATTCTGAACATTCTGCCATATTTCAGGTGTGAGAACTTCCACAAGAATGTATGGAACTCATATGCTTGTTCATCATGGCTCCCTTCTGCAATGCTCAATTAATTTGTTGCAGAAGCTTAAAAGTGTCTATTTTTCTTCAGTGTATTCAGGGTTTACCAGAAGGTGCACTTCGGCGAATTATTTTGACTGCGTCGGGTGGGGCTTTCAGGTGTGAACATGTTTAGAATGTGAAGCTCAAAAGTAAAATTTGTTCTAAGCATAGTATATTTGCTTTAGGAAAAATAATTTGTGTTAATCTGATATAGATGTCAAGTCTGTAACTGGGATATGAATCTGGGTCTCATTTCTCTTGTTTTGAGCAATGGAGCTTTTTTGTTTAAGTAAAAACTACTATTTTTAATTCCTCCTAAACATTTTCCCTTTGGTTAGTACATGCAAATGCAGTTAGAGTAGATTTTTTAGCGTATGAAATAAGTCTGCATTGTTTCATAATCTGTAGTGTCTCTATCTTTTTATCTATTGTGCTATTTGGGTGCTTGGAATTTCCAGATATTAGGTAAAAGGTATCCGGTCATAGCCTTTATCTTCTTGGATGTGCAGTTTCCAGGACTGAGGAATAAATATGTGTCAACTTTGTCATGACAGGGATTGGCCAGTAGATAAATTAAAAGAAGTCAAAGTTGCCGATGCTTTGAAGCATCCTAACTGGAATATGGGGAAAAAGATTACCGTTGACTCTGCTACCCTTTTCAATAAGGTTTGTTGTATTCTTTGTTCGAACTTATCTCAAGCAGTGCACCATGAACAGGGCAGGCTTCCGTCTGTGCTTTTGCATTGTGCTCCATTTAATTTTTACCTGCTTGACCAGGGTCTTGAAGTCATTGAAGCACATTATCTCTTTGGAGCAGAGTATGACAATATTGAGATTGTGATTCATCCCCAATCTATCATTCACTCAATGGTAGAGACACAGGTTTGGTTCTTATCCACTGAACCACGTGGCTATTAATGTTGGTGTTACTATCCTACTGCTGATGACGGTGACAGTCTCCAAGTTTATATCTTAAAATCATCTTAGGAATTTACTAAGTAGGATAACTGGGTATGACTGTTGCTTATCATCTATCATATTCCCTGTTTGCTCCTCTACAGGATTCATCCGTTCTCGCACAATTGGGGTGGCCTGATATGCGATTGCCGATCCTCTACACAATGTCATGGCCAGAGAGGATTTACTGCTCTGAAGTAACATGGCCTCGACTCGACCTTTGCAAGTAATTATCCTTTTCCTGCCAGAGTAGGATTATGAATTTCTCCTCAGATCTCTTTAAGACATATGAATTAACATAAAAATGTTGCTCTACTTCTCGAGATAAGAATTCACATGAAGGGAAACACTGTTACCTTAAAGCACAGCACTGGTGGCCTGGAAAAAGGCATTGGACTGGCTGCGCATTTTGGACATGTAATGGTTGCATATGAACTTTTTCCCCATCTTTTGGGCACATACAACTGGGTGAGGGGGGACATAAAGAAGTTTCATAGAATGTGGTACATAATAAATTGAGCACCTAATGGCTAGGGTGGTGACTGCCCTCGCAACCCCCTTGGGTCCTCCCCTACTCATAGGCATGAAAGTTGGACATCAGGAAAAGTACACCGGAAGTCCTAAACTTTACATGTTGTATGCAGTCATGTTCTAAAAAGTTTGACTGATGCAGTTAAATCCCAAACCATTTAAGAAAAAGCAATCAAGTCCTTCATGTCACCATACTCTCCAATTTCTCTTACGTGGCATCCTCTAGGGCTGCTGGATAGGTGACTTTTGGCTGCTGCCTAAGCAATTTCAAGAGAAGGACCTGATTGCCCTTTTTTTTTTTTTTAAATTAGGGTTATTACTAGATTGCACCAATTGAAAGGGTGAGCACTAATGTTGTTTTGGTACTCATTATGCTGATAAATGAACAATATATCTTTGAACATCATTAGGGTATCCATATCAGTTACAAGTGACATCGCTGAACTTATGTATTTTGGCTGCAAAGGATTACATGCTGAAATCTTCTCAGTATCTCTTTTTTGGGTTTGGTAAGATGCATTTTCTTCATGGCACAGGCTTGGTTCACTAACATTCAAAGCTCCTGACAATGTAAAATATCCATCCATGGATCTTGCCTATGCTGCTGGACGGGCTGGAGGCACAATGACAGGAGTTCTTAGTGCAGCCAATGAGAAGGCAGTTGAAATGTTCATTGATGAAAAGTATGCATTCTGTTTCTTTATTTAGTTTTTCTGTGCAATAGAACTGGACTTTCCCTGGGGAGTCATTAACAACTGCAGAAACCCAGTTCTAAGCATTTAAAGTCAGGGTGGGTCTCATCTAATGACATCTTAATAATTTATGTGAACAGTGAAATATTTCCTAAAACCATTTTGTTTCTTATGGGGATTGGAAGTAAAGTTTTTAAATTCCCTTGTGAAAGGGGCATAAACCTTCTTATTTACTTTACCTACTGATCTGGAAAAAGCTGATGTTGGTTGGATTCTTGTATAAATTATAACTTGTATGTCTGATCTCTCTCTCTCTCTCTCTCTCTCTCTCTCTCTCTCTCTCTCTATATATATATATATATATATTTATATTTATATTTATATTTATATATATGGACATGACTTGCACAATCTCTGCTCAAGTCAGTTTTAATGTATTGTTGTAGGTCTTTTTCTGAATGAATGATTTTCCTATTGTCAGGATAAGCTACTTGGACATCTTCAAGATCGTAGAGCTCACTTGCGATAAGCATAGAGAAGAACTGGTCAAGACACCTTCCCTGGAGGAGATCATACATTACGACTTGTGGGCTCGGGATTATGCAGCAAGTTTGCAGCAATCCACCATGAGGACCCCTGTTCTCACATGAATGAGAGCTCGGCTAGCGAAAATACTCTTGGAAGGGTTTATAGAATGAAATAACCTTGGGGAAGGTTTTCAAATGGGTCAACACATGCAGTTCAGTCGGCAGAAGAGAAAAATGTGATTTAATGACCAATTCCAAGAACATCTTTTACTAGTTCCACAATTCTTAATGGAGGTCCAAGTTCATCTTCCCCATTGTCTGCATTTCTTCACGCTTTGATCTAATCTTTGTGCAACTTGTTATATCATTTTTGGGGTATAAGGTGGTAAAACATTGATATCTTTCACACAGTGAGCAGGTTCTGAACGTGCACATCTCACTGCATGATCAACCTCCACTCCAACGTCCACATATGTTAGAAGTTCGGCTTCAAGTTGCAGGCACCTGATATATCTACATAAATAGATCTTATATCATTTGAAAAACCCAATATCTGCAAGTGGTATTTTTCATTTCATCTGTCGTTGCTACGGCATTTTTAGTCTCGATGCCAAAACCCATCAAACCCAGTTGCCTCCTTTAGCTATGGAACCAGGTGAAACCATGCACATATGCAACCTTTCGTTTGAATGTTCAATGGGGATGAAAAAGGGAGACAATTTTAAAAATAGCTTGCACAAGTTTTCGTTTCAATGAATAGCCTGACGGTCAACGATATTTTGAAGTGATCACCTACCTCTAATCCAGATAATGGACTTCTCTTTGCCGACCCAAAAAGGAAAATTATGTCAAAGGCTCAAATGCATATAAAGAGACAAATGCAGTCGCAACTGTATGGGCTAGCTCCTTGTTAAAGAATCTTATCCTCTCTTCTTTTTCCATGAAAGCTCAATATTGCTAAAAGTGAACGAATTGAGTTCCTTTTCTAGCCTATCCATTGCCATTCTCTCTCTCTCTCTTCTCTGGGGAATGATTATGATGTTATGAGGATTGAGATTGAAGTGAGCCATTACTTGTAAGGGAGAACATGGAGATTGAAAAGAACTTAGGTAAGATCAATCCCTGATGACAGAGAATTGACACTTTCTTTCTAGGTGGGGTTCTTGTGCACATGGCCAGCTAAAGTCCGCAACAAAATCCTCAACAGCAACTGCACATAATGAAAAGGATTTGGAACCAAACCGCACGGCAAATTATACATTCCTAGTCGGCAAAAGCACATTATATATTGCAGACTGTCTTACTATCTTCCAGCACTTTACTTTGCTCTAACATCTCTACCAAGCCGCTTGTCCGAAAGATTGGTGTCCATGCTGAATTTCTGACCTAACTCTACGAAAAGCAAAATAAGTCAAGCAAGGCACTTTTGCGATCTTCCAAGAAATCATTTCTTGGAAGTTGGCATTCTTTGGGTCGTGAAAAATGAACATGAATTGTTCGCCCGGTGTGTACACGTCGCGACTTCTCCAATTAAAACTACGCGTTGGAAAAACCATAGGCAAGCCTTATGCATTTTTCTAGGAAGGTGCAATGTTATGCCCCCATTTGTCTCTTTTATTGAGGACACGTTTGTTTCACTTTTTCTTTATTAAAATAATTAGGTTTCATTTGTTAGGTAATTTAAGGAAAGTGATTTCTCTCTTACTAAAGGAAAAGCTGTTTTCCCTAAATCTAAACTAATTACTTTCAATCCATGGAGAACGTCTTCTGTGGACCATTTATCATAAAATTACACAAGGAGCAAATGGATAGCAGAAGGCTACCGGTTGAACAAGAACGGGGGAATACTGTACCGGGACACATTCTTCCTCGTTAGCCCCGCGGTCATTTCACTTCACTTTCCCTGTCACGCGCACTTGCCCCCAGCCGGGCCAGCCCCTCCCGTTTCTTTCCAAGAAGATTAGACACGCTGGCCCCCCGCTCCTACACCTTCAATTTCCCATCACCTCTCTCCAGAGAAAGACAGGGAGATTGACACAAATTTCAAGGTCATGGCAGTGTGAGCGGGACGGGATTGGCATGGATAACATGGACAAAAGAAAGGCGAGAAAAGAGACCAATTACGTTGCAACGTTTTCAGCAGTGTCCTGATAAAATTCGCAAGCCCTCCACACTTTCCGGTTGATTTCTGCTTTCGGGACGATGAATGTGAAAACATGGAAGTTTCTTTCTTCCTCTTTCCCTCCCCACTTTGTCTCTTTTCCTCCTCTTTTTTTATGTGCGACAGAGGAGGTTGTGGGACACGCGGGAAGTTTACGTAGATGCTGACGAGGGGGTCATCGCGTAAAACGGAATCAATTGGGGGTTCGGAACGCCGTAGACTTGACCTATCCTTAGCGTCCGACGTATCGCATAAGCTAAGCGGACTTCAAAGATGGCGAATGTACTGGCATGAGTTTCGTTCTCATTAGATGCGGCCTCTTGTAATAAAGTTAGAGAAAATGACATGAATGGTCCATTGACTTTAGTATAATGTGTAACATCGTTTCAAAATTTTTAATTTGTTCAATTTGATCTCTAAATTTTGGCTCAATGTGCAATAATTTTAATCTGTTCAATATGATCTATGGATTTTGGTCTAATGTTTAATGTGAATTTTGAACTTTCAAACAATTTTATATAATTTAAAGTCTATATTGAACAAATTAGAAGTATGAGGGTAATATTGCACATTAAACCAATGTTCAAAGACTGCATTGCATGAATTAAAAGTTCATGGATAGTATTGTATAGTGAACTAAAGTTCAAGGATTATTTGTATTATTATCCCTTTGAAGTTATAAGAAGGTAATTTCTTACGAATCTCTCACTTTTGATGTAAACGTTCCGTGTTTGATTAGGTTGGAGAGCTCCATATTTTCCGGCACGCCAAAGTCACTTCAAAGAACTTGGAAAATTCTGATTATAGGGTCTAAGTTTTTTTCATTGATTTCTAGAAAGCGAATGAAAACAAGCTACTCAGCTCAAAGGGAATGTTGTCACGACATCAAGTAATGTGACTGGTGATTGCTAGGTGCATTAGTTACACGGAAGGCAATTTAGACAGTCACATCACTCCAATTAACTTGCGGAGCCAAATGACACATTTGTTCAGCCAAAAATGAAGAATTTTAAAAACATTACTCCATTTTACAAAATATTTCAAAGAGGAAAACATTTTATGATTTTTTTTTTGGGAAAACTAAGGATTCCGAAGACCGCTTTTGAAATTTCCAACCTTACTTTATAGAATGGACTCGCACAGGGCGTCTCTTTCCTTTGTCGTTTATTGCTTGGTTTCTCCCGTCCGAAAAACTTCTAATCTCGGAGCCGGTCAGATTCCGAACAGCTGGCCGCAGGTTTCTTTTGTTTGACAAAAAGCGCAGGATGTCCACGACGGATCTCCCTCGATCGCGCTCTCCCCCCGCCCACCTCACCGTCGCTAACAGCTCGCGTCATGCATTAGGTAAGGACCGGGAAAAATCCCCACGGCAACCGACACAAATCAGGCACCTCGGGACGTCAACTTGCATGATTGTTCCCCAATTATGTCGTCGCTGTTGGAGCGAGCTTGATTGACGATTTCTTTCTCGCCCTTTTTTGTCATTATTAAAACCCTTATTGTGATGTATTCCAGATATTCATTTGAATTAATCTAATTTGGGCTTGATTGCAATTCCGTAACGTCAAGCTCCTGGTTTCCCGCTTGCTTGCAAGGCATCATCATCATCATCGTCATGCCCTCCATAACGTCGACGAATTAGTAAAAATTAATCGGTTGTTTGAGTTCGAAAAATGCTTGAGAAATTTTCTGCTCACGAGAAACGGGACGGAGGAAGAGGAGGAGGTGGAGGTGGAGGGGGATCTTCTTTTTTAGAGGAAAAAGGAAAAGGGAAGGAGGGCAGAGGAGATCTTCCGCACATGATGGCAGGGCTGCTTTTGGCAGCTTTTGATAAAGCGAGGAGGACGATGGACAACCGCATTGAGATTGTACCTTGAATTGCAGTTAATCACTCTGGTCTTAATCCTAATTTATACATATGAACACCACCCCAAAAACCAAAACCCAGAAAACGAAATCGAAAACGAAAACGAAAACCAAACCGTAATCACAGAGCAACCTAGGAAAAAATCTACCAGAGAATGCGACGGCAAAAATCTTCACTCACCAGCCCGAGTCCGAAGATGAAGCGGATCTTCAAAACGGGTTCAGCTTCAAGTTCCTGCTCAGCCCGTTCGCATTGGCGAAGAAGCCGACCAGGTCCGCCCTCTGGGGCAGGAGCGGTTTCCTCTTGTCCTCGTCCTTGCCCGCCGGCTTAGGGTCGGCGGCGGCGGCGCCGTCGTCGTCCTCCGCTACCGCCGCGACCCGCTTCGACTCGCCGACCTTGTCTCTCTTCTTGCCCGGGGTCACGAGCACTAGCGTGTCCTTGCCGTCGCTGTGGCTCCGGTTCAGCAGCAGGTCCTTGAGCCGCCACCGCTTCGAGGATCCAGTCGAGTTGCTCTTCTCGCAGCGCTTCGCCGCAGCCGCCGCGGAGGATTGGTAGCGCGACGACGGCGGCGACGATTGCGGCGGCCTCCACGCGCAGTAGGATCCCGGAACTAGGCCGTCGAGCTCGTCCGATTCCGAGGAAGACGACGAGGACGAGGACGTCGACCACTCCCTCTCCTCGCTCAGGAGCTTCTTCAGCGGCAGCCGGTGCTTCGTCGTCGTCGTCTTCTTCCAGCCGTCGTCGTCCCTCTCTCTGCTCGGGACTCCGTTCAGAAGCAAATCCCTGTTGAAAACCGGGTACACAGGCCTGATTTGGCCGTTGTAGAAGATCTCGTCGGCGAAATCGGAGACGAGCCCGGTCCTCCGGACACAAAAGCGAACTCGAACTCCTCTTCTCCTTCTTCTTCTCCTCCTCCTGCTCCCCGAACGTCCTCGTTACAGAACTGGGCGCTCGCGTTCTCCTCGCCCCCCACTTCTTCGTCCGGCGGCTGCGGCAGCTGGTCGGCGCTGGCTGGACCGAAATCCATGTCGTCGCAGCAGAACGGGTCGGGATCAAGCCCGAGCTCGTCGACGACCCGAGCGGCGATCTCCGCGAGCCTGCTTGCGGAGTAGCTGCTGAGGCTTGGGGACGGAGAGAGCACAGCCGATGCCTTCATCTCTGCATGTACTCTGTTTCTGCTCTGCTTTTGGAGAGAGAGACAAACAGGGGAATTGAAGACGGTGTGGGGTTGGTTCAGGGGAGATATATAGCTGTTAAGTGGTTGTGGAAATTTGGTTTCCGATCTTTAATTTTTAGTAATATAAATTGCAAAATAAAAAAAAGGTGAATTTCCAGGAAAATTAGCGACGGGACTATTGCTATAATTTATTCACTTTTTGCACTTTTTGGTGCATTTCGCGACTTTTCTTTTTGGGTTATAAGAATATGATTAAACGATTTATAATCTCTTTTTTATAAAAAAATTAATTTATGATGTTTGTTTTTTCCGAAATAGTGCCCTGCCCTCTCCAGCAAGCTGTGAGTTTTTCCTTTGCTTTGATTACACGTAACATGCTATTCCCGACGGATCAACTTTTTGTGTCCATATCACCGCAAATGGACGGGTTGTGGTGTTCACACGTGTTAGATTTTTCTTAATCTGTTGACATTTAAAAAAATCAAAACCAAAAAGAAAAAAAATGGAAAGGATAAAAAGCAGGAAAGCCATTCGTTTGGATAGGATGGCGAGGCATGAGATTGTGACCGCTTTCGGGCAGTTGGGTAGAGGTAGATTAGTGGTGGTTTGTATCTCCCATCGTTTAAATGCCAACTCTTTTTTATATAAAGAAAAAAAACCACACAAATATATATTGTGATTTCTAAATTTTAAAGTTTTTCGATCTTGTGGCCTATAATATTTAGCCCAATAAACTTTTGATATTTTTTAATTTAGATGCCAACTATTTTATAGAGAAAGGGAAAATACACAAATGATTCCTAAACTTTAACAAAATGTGCAATAACTTTTGGTACATATTGATTTATTCTCAAAATGTTACATTAATTTAAGTTTAGTGACAGTCTTATATATTTTCATATAAATCAAAGACTACATTCAACATAAATTAAAAGTTTAAAGATCAATTGAAAACATTAAAATTTTGGAAATGACATTGCACATTAGTAAAGTTGAAGGATCACATTAAATAAATTGAAAGTCCATAAATTATGTTATATGTTAGACTAAAATTTATGGATTATTTATTTCAAGTAATCACAAATGACCCTTTTTGTAATTAAAGATAGCGATCTACATGACACCCAAAACTGAATAGACACACACACGTCACCGTATAAAGGAGAAGAGGTTGCTTGCACATCAATCTCATCCTCGTGGAGATGAAAAAAAAAACACATTTTTGAGGATGCCATTGGAAAATTTTCATTTGGTCGTTTTGAAATTTTAGTTTCCTTTATTTATTAAGGGAACGGTTGGGTTTTTAGTACACTCTCACTCTTCTATGGCAAAATCGGGAAGTAAAAGTTGGCTCAACTTCCGTTGCATTTAACTCGAGAGAACTCTCTCCATTGAATGGTTTTGCTATACATCATGTAATTATTCAAAAATCCTTGTTTACACCAAAAAATATAACCCAGCTCTTTTTAATCAACAAAGAGTGGGTTTAGTCGGTTAAATGAATTTTGTTTATTGACATTGACATGGTTATCAATAAATGATACGATGTAGATATTGATTGATTTTATCAATGATCATAATATATAGCTATTAATAAGCGACTAATTGTGGTTGATCTAAGAAGACTAATCAAGGAGAGCACTTCAAGATGTCAAACAATTGATACTTGTGCGGTATGAGTATCGACACCTGCGAAAAGGACCGTCAATAGTTATATAGAATCAGCATTAATGAGGAGAGAAAGGGTGTCCAATGAAGTTTGTTGAGGTAATAAGCAAACACCCTAGCCATTCAAAAATTTGGCTAGGAGTTTGACACGAGAAGACATGAGAACAAGGATATGATTGATGACAAGGACACCGAGTGACGATTTTTTTTTGTCGGTACAAAGTGACAGTTAAGTAACTCACTTATGGATGAGATTTGCGTGCGAATTAAGAGGCTAGAATCTTGAAAATCATTTTTTTTTTGTCAAGTTGGGAGTGCAATTACTTAGCATAATAACAACCGCTAGCAAGGGGTTACAATTAAGGGCTATTCATATGTGGAGGGCATGTAATTATTCGGTGATTGATATCATCAATGTCATGTATTTTCAATGTATTTCTTTAGTCTATTAATGTTAATATCTTTTCAGTTTCCATCATTTACAGTCGTTTACCTTTAGATTCATTATTTGTCTTCATTGTTATGATGAATGAATTCCTATCCAAAATCACCGTAGAATCCATCTCACAAAAAACCATATATAGAATTTTTTAGTGAAAGAACTTTTCACTACTTGGGTCAACTCCCTTTTTTGTGGATTAAAGTATCAAATATCAAACTTAATTTTAAGCCAATAACAAATACGTTATGGTTCATATTAAACTTGGTTCCGCAATATCATCTCTGAGGTACCTATCAAAGCATCAACGACTCAAACAATTCTAGGCGTTTTTTTATTTATTGAGAGGGAAAGATATAAATAGTAACGATAGTGATCGAGAAATCGAATTCAAATCAATTAGTTAGGTGAATAGGGTTACATCCACATGAAAAATAAGGAAAACTATGTTCTCACCCCTTTTCAACTACCCCAAAAAAACTGAATTTTTTAAAAATAATTTAATTCAATTTTTTTTTCTGAAATTAGATGAACGGTCGATGGAATGGTGGTGGCTCAAGGGGGCAAACTTAGATTCGCTCTTCGATAAAACGGGCAAGAGAGAGAGAGAGAGGGAGAGAATTTCATTGACTCTGTTTAGCCAAACGGGAGCCGATTGATTTGATCCTACGGCTCGATGCATGCCCACGTCAGATTATGAAAGTCAATCTTTTTATTTATTAGCAATCCTCATTCGTAGATGAAAAATCAAATTAAAAAGGAAATTTCACAACTAATGTACCCTCATGAAATTCAAAATTTAATTTTAGCAATATACACATAATTTGAGAAGGCGTGGCAACCATCATCACTTCCCGTTAAAAGGCCATGGTAGCCATATGATTGTAAAATTACACGTAGAGTAGCCACAAATTTTTCGAATATCAAACAGACAAAAAGAAAAAAAGGAAAAAAAGGAAAAAAAGAAAATATAAATATATTTATATCTTTTGTTATAATTTACTTTTATTATTTTCATCACCCATCTCATCATTTCACGAGAAGGAGCAAGCAGAGCATGAAAGGAATTGGGCCAGGAAGAAGGGGAGGCGTGCCGCGTGGGAGGTCTCTTGGCCCATTAGGTAGATGACTGGGACTGCCTTTATAATGATTAAGAAAGAATTGCTTTAGCCAAAATAATAAAATAATAAAATAATAAAATAATAATATAAGTTTATTAATAATTATTATTATTGTCGTCATCGTCCTTTCACACCAATATTATAAATACCCGCCGGCCACTGATATTGAGAGATGCATGAATCGCAAGGCCGCAAAAGTGCTTGAAATTCCATCCACAACTTTGCTAGTGGTTTACACTGTTTCTCACTATGGGCACGCTTCCTCACAATTAATTTTGGTGGACAAAAAAGAAAAAGAAAAAAAGGATGTGTTTGGAAAAGAAATGAAAAATGAGAAATATTTTCCAATTACTTAAAAGCATTTCGAACGGGGAGATGACTCCCGCCCTTTGAAGACGATGCTGGCCTAGGATTCGGATACCGCCTTAGGTGCTTTTGACCCAAATAACTCGCTCTATGTATAATGAAATGATTCGGTTGAAAAAGCGTAGGTCATTAGAAGGAAGTATATATGCATGCACAAGACTGGATAAAAATGTCATTTCATTGCATGACATCATGATATTTTGATCATTTATGGATGATTTCCACGATATTCACAACCCTGTGAGAAGTGATGTTCAAATTTTGAAGCAATTGAAGCTCCAAACTTAGAATTGGAAATGGTAATTTGAGATTCAAAGTCAATGGGAGAGGGTGAGCTCATAGATCCATTTCGGTGTTACCTAACCAAGAACCGTATTTGTGGATTTTGGTATACGGCATCTTATCAACACAACCCCTTTTTATTTTTTTATTCATTTTTTAACTTTGGTATTTGAGATTGATGATTTAATTTGATTGAAATAGTCAAGGGAAGGCTACGTTAGAAGAAAACGATGGGATAGGCGGTCTCACTGGTTAGGTCTCGTCAATAAACAAACATACAAACAAACAAATAAATAAACACAGCAGCCAGTTGAACCTCATAAGTTGTGCCATGAATGGTGGTGCTTCCTAAATAAGTCATCACCAGATTCTTTCCTGTATTTTTCCTTCATTTTCTGCTGGAAATTGCTATTTTTCTCGCTGATTGCAAAAATTATATCCAATCATCATTTAATTTCTAAAAAAGAGAAAAAAAGGAAAAAAAGGGAAAACGCGACAGCTGGCTTCGGTTTTGTCTTCATTCTGCGATGCAGCAGACTTTTCTGGGTAAAGCAAAAGGGAGAGATTGCAATCCAGTCCCAGCAAACATATTTCGGTTTAGTATATTGCAATAATCGAATGGTTTATGTAAGGGACAGCCTGTCCTCCTTATCCTCGTAATCTAACCAGACATAGCACTATGAAAATTTCCGATCAATCTTGTTCTTTATTCGTCAAATTCCGCGAGAACGGCTTCCTTTTCTTTCTTTTTTTTGGGTTTCATGCCGTCAACGCGTAATGCTTGAAAACACGATAGCCGAAAAGGAAGAAGAAAAAGGAGGAGGTGGATTGGAGTAAAAATGAAAGCCAAGGATGCAAAAAGTTGGAAAATAACAAAGGTCAGCACCTAACCCAAATCACAATATACCAATTTTTTTTTTTGGCTCATGTTGATCATATGATTGAACTTTAACTACTTAGAGAAGCTAATGGTCCACATTGATTTGGCTCTATGGTGTTATGGAGTAGAAATGAACACATCGAGCAATTTTGATTTGAAATTGTTGCGCTTAAGTTTTTTTATTGGGCTAATCCAAAGAGTATAGACCTGTGTTTTGAATCTTGTGCTCGTCAATATTTACTACATCCAATTTTTTTGAGTTTTTCAAGAGGATTGGATTGAAGGGGATGTTGGGAGAAAATTTTAGGAAAGATGTCAGGTAGGAAATACTTTTTGAGCTTTTCAAGAGAATTGGATTAAAGAGGGTGTTAAGGAGAAAAAAGCTTTCCAAGGTCCATCTTTGAGCTTCCAAAAGGGCCATTTGGAGCTTTTCAAGAGGACTCGACTTAAAGGAAAAATGTTAGGGAGAAAATTTTTTCCTACTTTCCCAGAGGATTGGACTAAAAGGATAACGTTGGGAAGGAAATTTCTTTAAACTTTTTAAGAGTATTGACAATATAACTTGCATCAATGATTCGTTATAAAATTTAATTGACTTTATTACGTCTAGAGAATGCTTTTCCAAAGGTCAAATTGATCTATTCCTTTGAATTTTCTATTCTCTCCTACGCAAATCTATGATAAGAAATCAGGGCAACTCTTGTTAATAGGAAAGATATCATGGAAACTACGTGGCCTAGTTGGATATACTTGAACAAAATCGGACATGCCAATGGAAAGGACTAAGAGATTTCAATTTTGTTCTTCTTTCATCAAATTCGGGGACAAGGCCTTCTTCTTTTTTGTCCTTTTTGTTTCTCGCGGTCATCGTTTTGTGCTAAAAAACCCGAGAGGAAAAAGGAAGAAGAAGAAGGCGGATTAGAGTAAGAATGAAAAGCCAAGGTCACGAAAAGTAGGAACAGAACCAAGGTCAACACCTAACCCAAATCACAATTTGAGGGGAAGGAAGGTCAATAAAGAGAGCAGATTGCATTGTTTAATGAGCAGCATGTACCGTATGTATGACTGAATCATATTAAAGTTCTAAAGTCTCTCTCTCTCTCTCTGTGTTAGCCCTAGGATTTCATGTTTAGTTTCAAGGGAAGCCCATGAGGGCTGTGATTTGAAAGCAATCCAGTCCAATGGGCTGAGAGCCATCCACGCACTGCCGGCCGGCACAACACTTTCCACCCGTTTCCTGATCGCTGAATAAATTGTGAGATTAAAGAGGCTTTCCAAGAATCATTTTCCGGCAACCTGAGACCTGATCCAAGCTTTGCAGGTCGGTTGTTGCTGCATTGAGGACTGTTATCGCTATAAATTGAATTTCAAGCCTCCTAAACCCTACTAGAGCCTCCTGCAACAAATTTACGTGTTTCCCAGGACCATTTTATCAGAAAGCCAAGACTATGGTCATAAATTACCAATATACTTTCCACACCAAAATGACTGCAAATTGCCATTTTCTACTCGGAAAAAAAAGAGTCTCTAGCCTAACTATAAGAAAGCAAGCCATTGGTCGATAAAAAGCGACCCCCATACGCAAGAAAAAAAACAGTCTAAACCGAACATGACAATGTTGTCGGGCGTAAAAATCGCCTTTCACTGTCCAGACTTCCTATTCGAGGATATAAATTGGTGAGCAAGGAAGGACCAGAGACAGGTGAATCTTTCCATGGACGAAAACCGTTCTCAGGTCCAAACCTTTGACCTTTGCTACCGTCGATTACATCATGTATGCTTGAGCCCCAAGGCTGGGTAGAAAGACACGTTCGGGAAGAAAAAGCCAAGTCCAAGTCCAAGTCCAATACCAAAACCCTTTTCCACTGGATCCAGAAAGACGGCGATTGGGCTTGGGCTTCTTCTATACTCTTCTCCGACCCTTATCTTCTTTCTAATTCAATTCAATTTAATTCAGAGGAGGATTCTGACCTCCTTTCATTTAAAAAAGGTGAAAAAGAAAAGTAAGATTTTGCTACTAGACAAAAGGACTTTCGGTACGAATTCCTTTCGAAGGAGGAAAACTCCTAGCTGCAGTTCTCCATCTGAAAAGGTCAAAAAGCCGGCCGTCAATTTGGTGAAAAGTCAACTTGCCAATTGAAAACTCTCACGTGACGCGTCGACCCCTATGACTAAGCTACTTGTCCATAAAGGAAAAATGGGACACGATCAATGGACCACGCATGCCTAAAGATAATGCAATAATTTAATGAGAGAAAAAGCTGGCTAGGGATCGAGGCTTGCCACACAAGTTTCTCAGGATCTTGGCTGCTTTTGCGACGTGCCGTTTGTTGGAAATGCCATCATCGCTTGCATGATCGCGCAGATGGTACGATATTCAAGCAAAGAAAAGGTTTGATTCTCCATTGAAAACAAACGTCAAACGACAAAAGGAACCAAAAAAGACCACGGTTCATGACTACAATCCAGCGCAAAAGAAAACCCGAAAGATCAGCGGACCATACAAATTCCCAATAAAAACAGTCTTTCTCCTATCTAAAGTATCGGCGGTTGTGTCGGTGTCCAATTCGAACGGGGCAGCTCCTGCCGTCAACTCGCCAAGAACGAAAACTGATCTTCTTTACGCGCCTCGCGTCCCGGTCTTTATTCAAGTCTTCAACCCCTTCACGCCCCAAATTGCTGTTGGAACAGAAGAAATTATTCTCACTTGCTGTTGTGGCTTTATGTAAGTATGTGTCCTATGCTATCCAGATGTACTTGATCAAAAAGGAACTTGCAGGCAAAGAAACGATAGCATACAATACAAAGCGAATAAAACAATGATAATCCTGAACCGATAGAAACTATCTTCAAAGGTATTAAGGTGATTTTGAATTACTGTTTGATTAAAGGGATTATAATCCACACCTTAGTTCTGAAACTTTTGATGATTCGAGTCAGCAACCCATCCCCAGCTATTTGCCTGACTTTTCGCACCAGCATATGCCTCGGAATCTTCCCCCCCTGCAGAATGATGATCATGTGTTGAGTTAATTTCAATGTTAAAGGTAAGTACAAAATAAAGCTCGAAATACAAGAACTAAGGGACGGCAATGCTGATGCGGCCCTTACTTTGTGGTCTTTATAATACTTGGAGATCAAGTTGACGTCGGATGGAGGTAAGATCTTCGAGATCTCCAAAATCAAAACCTGAAACGGCATCCAAGGGGAAGTCGGTTTCCGTGACTTCTCCAAGGTACTCAACGACCCTATTGCACATAGATTTTCATGGATCATTAGACCACTTGATAGAATAGATAAATTCATATGCATAAACATGGATCAATGCAAAATTAGGAACAAGAAAGAAAATTCAATTACCTCTTAAGCAACAAGGGGCTCTAAAGCTGATAACGTATTCTGGCAAAACGTGAGTATTCATGTGAGTGCTCCAGATAATGTATCTCTTTGGAGATGATAAGTCATCACACCCGAATCATATTGTTCTGAACTAGGATGAGACTGTTCGAGCCAAAACTGACAAGCTCTGAATTCCCCAATATAACTCGGCAAAGCAACATATGCCTTAAGCCATCTTCATCTATAGGGGCGACCTTAACGCTGCAAAGAATTACAAGATAAAACTATTTAAGGCCAATGTCATCACATTCGCAACATATTAACATGAGTCAATCTACAAAATGCTTGCGAAACATACTTGTTCTATTAGGTTTAACCAATCATAGCTTAAAAGGAAATACAATAACATGCTAAATCAACCTATAGGGGCGGATTTAAAGCTACCAATATCAATACATGTACAATGTACTAATGTGTTTGCGAAATATACTCTTTTTAGTTAGATAAAATAGATCGTAGCCTAAAAGAGAAATATAAATGCGTGCTAAAATTAATGTATCGTCATGATCATACTACTTTCCAAACGGTCTCTTTCGATAATTTATGAAATTAGAAGGGAAAAGAAAGGAATTCCGGTACCTTTCGAGAGGAAGATTATCAGGAGCAAAATAAACTCCACAACCATACAAGCCAGTGTTCTCAGGCTTCCCGCTGTGGCCGAAACCGTAGGAGAAGATGTTAGATACCTCTTCCTTCGAGGCCGCGTACCACGCGTACCTCACGTTGGCGGTGTCCCCGCCGCCTTTCTTCTGCACCGCCCGCGAGTAAACCTGAAACGCTTGGGCCCGTGATTTCGTCGCGACACTGGAGGAGCAACTCCGGTGGATCGCTGCCACGGTGACTTGCGGCCCGAGCGCACCTAGCCGCGAGACGAACATCTCCTCGATGAAGCGGTGGGCCTTGTCTCCCTCCTCGAGTTCCACCAACCCGGCGCCAGCAAATGGCAACTGAGCAGCAGTGCCGGAATGTCCGGCGGAGACAACGCTCTCGCAATCGGAGACCGACGAATCCTGATCCCGATCGTCGATCGGATTGTCGGGATCTGGACGGATTGCCGGATGGTTGAGTTCGGGTGCGCCTGCATCGGGAGAGGCGGGGGGTACAGTCGGTGATCGATGTGCGTAGTCACCCATTTTCGAATAACAGATCGATTCACTAAAAGGGCACGGATCGAATGAAGAGATCAAAAAGCTTTGAGTTCTCGAAGCGACGGTCACAAAACAGATCGATTCACACGGAACGGGAGATGCTCGAGGTCCGGTCGTCGAATGAAGCGAGCGAGGTTTCGTAAACACGAGAAGGAGAGAGTCAGACGGTCTAGTAATCCTCAGCAACGAAAGCATGCATATCGCCGAAAGCTTTACGGAGGACCCGTGCACGGCTCTTCCAGATGCAGAAAGTCAGAGACGGAGACGAATGTGGGGCGCCGAAAAAGCGAGATGGGGTCTGCTGCTGCGAGCAGAGCTCTTGCTGGAGGGAAGACGAAGAGAGATTGGAGAGGGGGAGAGGGATTGGGAGTTTGGGAGGGGGGGTTGGATTTTATAGAGGAAAAACCGGCGGAGCCGCGCCGCTCCACTTGCCCACGTATTGAAATACGATCGACCTTTCCCTTCCTTCCTTCTTGAAGACTCCTTTTTTTTTTTTTATTTTGGTCAGAAAGCGTCGCTTCTCTTTGAGCCGGTCGTTTTTCGCTTTAAATTTTCCTCATGGAAAAAAAAATAAAAAATAAAAAAACTAAGAAGATCATAAAATAAATGAAAAAATCACTAAAAAAATCACAAGTCAAGCATTTATCGTTTGCAAATGACCGTTTTTATTGCGTCATGCATGATCGTGGTTTGGAAATGCAAATATTTCTTTATTAGGTATGATCAATTGAACAATCTAAAATCACTAGTTTTTACAATTTATTTACTGATTGGTACCGAATCTATTGGTGAAGCGTGAAAGGTAAAATATTCATGCATGAGAGCGCGACGGTTCTAACTTGCCGCACAAGATTAATGGAGGCCGTGCGTGGGATTAGTTGAAACCCCTGGATATTCCGTTATAAAATAATATGAGAACGCAATGATAACTTGTTCATAGCTTTAATTGAGCTCATGTAAGGAAGTAATTGAACCTTCGGATATTTTCATGTAAGGGAGTTTGGGAGGGGGGAAGGATTTTATAGAGGAAAAACCGGCGGAGACGCGCCGCTCAGGCCACTTGCCCACGTATTAGAATACGATCGTCTTTTCCCTTCCTTCCTTCTTTATGACTTTTTTTTTTTTTCTGGTCAGAAAGCGTCGCTTCTCTTTGAGCCGGTCGTTTTTCGCTTTAAATTTTCCCCATGGAAATAAAAATAAAATAAAAAAACTAAGAAAATCATAAAAAAAAAATCACTAAAAAAATCATAAGTTAAGCATTTATCGTTTGCAAATGACCGTTTTTATTGCGTTATGCATGATCATGACTTGGAAATGCAAATATTTCTTTATTCGGTATGACTAATTGAACAACCTAAACTCATTGGTTTCCACAATTTATTTACTGATTGGTACTGAATCTATTGATGAAGCGTGGAAAGTAAAATATTGAGAGTGAGATGATTCTAACTTGCCGCACAAGATTAATGGAGGCCGTGCGTGGGATTAGTTGAAACTCCTGAATATTCCGTTATAAAATAGTATGAGAATGCAATAATAGCTTATTCTCTTATAAATAGACATATTGAAATAGGTTATAAACTTATTTTTTAACCCATATTTAATGGATTGAGTTGTTACGTAGATTAATTATATCTAATGAATATGTCATAAATGGGTTTAAAATGATGAAAATATGAGTGTTTAATGAATTCACAACTTACTTTTATAACTTTCTTTCATCCTCATCTGACTTAGGCTTACTCATTTCGTGTTCTTACCTCAATTTAGTTATGAGTTTTCTAAATTGAGTTAAATATAAAAGTGTTTAAATCGTATGAGTTGAGTTAGGTATTAATCACTAAATTTATATTACAATGAATTGGGTCTAAATGGGTTATATAAATTAATTGGATCGGATTGATCTATCTCAAAACCGACTCAATTTACTCGTTTGATGGTCTACCCGTAAATAAAGATTCTACTGGTGTGTGCCGGAGTGAGATGAGCAACAAGACTAGAACATATCCTTTAGTTTTATGAATATTTAGTGCACTTATTGAAAAATCCACAAAATAAGATTATCCAAATGAAATAAAATAGGCTAGCGCAAACATAGAGGCGGTGCCTGCCACAGGGATGAGATGTCATGTCACGAATCACGATCCATGTGAAATGACAAGAGTGCGCTTGGAACCGTCCACGTTGACGTCCAAAACTGGCAACCGACTCTCTGTCATCCGCCCCGTTTTGTTTGTAATTTGGTAAAACCATTAATCACAGACCAAATGGAAAGGATGGGGCACATATCTCCATAATATCTCTCTTGGCATTTTTCAATTATTGGGAAAATTATTAATTACAAACCAGATGGACAGGATAAAGATGGAGCTTTTCCTAATACCATAATTTGGATTATTTTATTTTTCGGTAAATTATTAATTACGGACCGAATGTAGAGGACAGGGAAGAGTTTTTCCTAATACTTTTTTTGGCACCTTTTTTTATTTGTAAAATTATTAATTACGGACCAAATGGATAGGATAAGGAAGAGTTTTTCATAATGTCATTTTTGGCATTTTTATTTATTGGTATTAATTATGGACCAAATAGAGAGGATACGGCAGAGACTTTCGTAATACCCTTCTTGGCATTTCCTGATAATTGGTAAAATTTTAGATTATGGACCATATGAAGAGGATATAGATAAATGCTTTCGTAATACCTTCTTTGGCAATTTTTTAATTGATAAAATTAATAATTTCTGACCAAATGCAGTGGGTAGGGCAGAGATTTCAGAACATCCTTTTTGGCATTTTTAATTTATTTATTTCACGATTTAGTTTTTTTAAGGGGTGTTGAAATTTGGGCTCATGGGGAATGAGGGTACATTTGCAATCCAAGTGTGATCCGGTTCCGGAGTTCGTGAACCCCGATTTTTCTCTTTTTAAAATCGGTAATCGTTTGTATTTATGCTCAAGTGATATTTTTGGTGTACATTGAACATGTGCAATTGGCAGGCATGAATTCTAGGTTCTTGCTTCTGAGATGAGCGAGTGATTGGTAACGGATCTAAATTAAAAGAGGCCGAGACTACCATTTAGCTAATTTAGACAAAAGTTACATCTCAAGTCCTAATGAATACTTTGTGGGTCACATTTTTTGAAATTTCTCCAGCTAAATCACTTTATTTATTATAAAACTAGTTATCTTACATCTCAGGTGGGTCATAATTTTTACCGCTCCGGTCCCGCTTCCAGGAGAACGGTAAAACTAGTATGCCAAGCCATCCTAATAGAACTCCAAAAACATGTTTAAATATGCAAAATACTAAACTCCATTTGTGTGAACATTAATCACAATATCGTTAAAAGTCAAGCTTTATAGACAAGTTTATTTTGTCGATGTGGGACTCTTGGAGATGAATGCCTTATCCCTTACAAATGAGAGAGAGAGAGAGAGTTTGGGTTTTATAGACAAGTTCTCTTATTCTCTTTTGAGTATTTTGTCGATGTGGGACTCTTGGAGATGGATGCCTTATCTATTACAAGCAAGGAGAGTGGGAGAGAGAGAGGGAAGAAGAGGGGGGAGATAGGGGTGGTTGGGTTGGGTTTGGGTCGGGTCAGCCTGTTATAAATGGTAGAACCACCCACCCAGTTTTGGACCCAACCTTATTTTTTCGGTTAACGGGGTTGTTTATGGAACCCATTTAAGTTCAATATTTTATAAAATTTTTTACATTAATTACGAAGAAACCAACCCAACCCATACCCATTATAAGACAAAGCGACCTAAGAATGCATATTGTTAAAACATTTATCTATCTAACTAAACTTAGGAAAATTTATTCTTATAATCTTTTTAAAATATTTTAAACTTATTCAAGTTCATTAACAACCCATGTATTTTAGTCATTTTTAATGAAAAATAACCCAGTTCTTTTTAACAATTTTTAAATATTAAATGGAAAATCTTTCTTTTTAAACATTTCTTCAAAGACAAAGAAACTCAAAAGCATTATACGAGAGACGATTTTTTTTTTTAATTTAAATGGATCATAAATAGGTTATCGGTTCGGGTGGGTCTTTGCTTGGACCCATTTAATATTTAAACCGGTTCATAAATGGTTATCCACCCATTTTGAATCGGGGTGTACTTATCTCTTACAAGTGAGGAGAGTGGGAGATAGAGGGGGGGGGCGCAGCGAGTGTGAGAAATGGAAGCGTGGCTACTGGAGTTTTAGTTCCACGTTGGGCAAGGAGGCTTGCTCTTTAAGTAGCAAATAACAAGAAGAAGATCTTGTGGTCCCTTGGCCACAAAAGTCTTCAATTGAGAGACTTTTCTATTTGATAGAGGTTTTAATTCAAATTAATTTCATATTTATGTGTTTAAAAAATAAAATTATCTATTTTAGAATTTATTAATAATTTTTAAAAATAAAAAATATATATTTATAAAAATCGGTCCGATTCCCCTTAGGAACTAGGAACTGGATTGATGTCTTCAGAAATCAAACCAAATCGGTTGGTTCGATATGGTCTGATCTTGGTTTGGGCGATTCATCATGCTTAGTCCTAGTTATTTGCTAGTTACGCATTGAATTCTTTAGTGCTGTTTGCCCTTCCACTGCGCGTGAACATCTAACTGGCTAGCTATGAGGAGAGAACACGCATTCCTTGTGCGACAAGTAAAAAGAGAAGCAAAATGGGTGGTTGAGAGAGAAAAAGACAAGTCGAGAAATTATTTAAAAAGTTGGTACCTGAAAGAGCGAGTCAGGTAATATGGAACATATTTAAATTAATCTTCTCACGAAGAACTTTGTTACGAACAAATTTAGTTGTTCCATAAATAAGAATAATAAAAGCAATTTCATAGACAAATTTCTCGATTAGTTAACCAGCCTATCATTTCTTCACGATCTATATGAAATCTAAACTAGGGTGTAAATGAATTCACTAATCTAGAAATTGAGTTTGGTACATCATAGACTAGCAAGAGGCTACTGCCTAAATCATGTAAAATTTTTTTTATGAGGAATTACGGTAAAGCATATGCCCGCAGCAGGTTCAATTGCAATTACAGTAATATTCGATTTGCTAATATTATCTTTCGATGCAAGATGCAATAATGAGAAAAAAGAGAGAAATTGCTAGCTCTTTTGGACTCATTTTATACATCAATAACTGGACAAATACATTGCGTGTATATAGCTTTCATTTTCGATTTGGCAAAGCAAAACAATATTTAATAACTGGACATGATACATTCGGGTTCGTCGCGGGGGTAGGTATAGCTTTCATTTTCGATTTGGTTCCTCCAAAGCCAAAAAAAAAAAAAAACAATATTTATGGCATCTTTTTTATTTTCTGGAGATGTCAAAAAGAGTAAAAAGAGAATTCTGTCCAGAAAAAAGTATTTGTTCCGTTGAGTAAGAAAATCAAACTATTTAAAGCTCTATTTATTTCACGAAAAATGAATAATTTGGAAAACACTTTTATAAAAATGATTACTTGTATCGCTTGAAATAATAGTCAATAAAAATGCTTTTATCATTGATAATAATTTATGTCTAAATTTTTTTGTGAATGATGAACATATTTTTTGTTAATTCTTTACGTAATTCGAATGATAATATTTAGGAAAATATTTTCTAAATCATTTATTTTTTGAGAAACAAACGCATTCTAAACGAAGGACAATAATTACTCATTGACCTAGGATAGGTTGATCACATCAGGTAGAGGAGAAATAAATTCAAACATCGCTCATTGCATAGGAGGAACAGAAATAACACATTGGATAAGGTTTATTACTTCAGGTAAATGAGGAATGAAATTAAAACATTCAGTAGCAGCTCTAAGAAATCTTCCTCCATCAGTCCACTTAAATGGATGATGCTCTGTACAAGATTCTCCAAGGGTTTCAACTCAAGGGCGTTGAGCCACTGATGCTTTAAAGAAAAAAAATGTTTCAAACATCCTTTTTAATTTTTTTTATTCTCTTCCTTATAATTCCCCTTTTTCCCATGGATTTACGTACTCCTATAATTGATAAAAAAGATCAATATTCTTTTACATTATGCATTTTTATCTAAGCTTGTCACGGAAATTTCTGGATCTGATAATGTTGTGACGGTCATGAAAAGAAAATGAAATCTTGTCCTGCATAACTACACAGATCATGTACACATTCCCATAGCATGTCAATCAAAGAAGAGTTTTGATACTCCATTGAAAACAAACAAGCCATGTCACATAGGGACCAAGAGAAGACTGCATTTTATGATTATAACCTAATGCAGATGTTCAAAAGAACGGCAGATCATACAAATTCTGAAAAAAAAGAAAGACTTTCTAAGAGTCGGCAGCTATGTTGACGTCAATTCGGATGGTCCTCCTCCTCCACATCTTACGTACCGATAGAAAACCCGACTTATTCAAGTCCATCCATGGTCCCGTAATCAGCTGCTTTACGCCCCAGATTGCTGTAGAATGGAATGAACTATTCACTATCAACTCAAGGGAAATAGAAACAAGCTCTCTCTATCCATGACTCGACATCAAAGGCATGGACATGCTTCTGTATTACTGTTTATCGAGGGATCATAGTCCACACCTTAGTTCCGAAACCTTTGATGATTCCAATCAGCAAGCTATCCCCGGTAATTTGCCTGACTTTTTGTACCAGCACACGCCTCGAAAACTTTCCCCGCTGGAATAATGATGATCGTGTTTTAAAATTATCTCGGCATTAAAGGCGAGCAGATAAGAAAGATTGAAAGAGAAGAACTAAGTGTTGATAATGTTGATGTGGCACTTACCATGTGGTCCTTATAATGCTTAACAATCAACTTCATTTCAGATGGAGGTAAGATCTTCGAGAGTTGCAAAATCAAAATTCGAAATGACACCCGAGGAGAAGTTTGCTCCCGTGACTTCTCCGGAGTTCTCAACAACTCTATTTCATATAGATTTTCACATATCATCAGATTAGTTGATAAAGCAAACAAAGTCAAACACAAAAATGTGGTCAATGCAAAAGCAGGAATGAAAGAGCAATTTGATTACCTCTCAAATAGCAAGGAGCTCTAAAGCTGATAACATATTCTGGCAACACGTGAGTGTTCATGTGGGTGTTCCAAACAATGTATCTTGTTGGAGATGATAAATTGTCCACACCCGAATCGTATTGTTCTGAGCTGGGATGAGATTGTTGAGCCAAAATCGATAAGCTCCGATTTACCCAGTATGACCCGGCAAAGCAACAAATGCCTAAGACCATCTCTATCCATGGGGGCGAACTTTGCACTGCCAAAGCATTACAAAGAGACTATCTAAGGCTATTATCATCACATGCACAACATATTAACATGACTCAAGAAACAACATGCTAGTAAAACATACTCCCTATCATAGATTAAAAGGGAAACATAATAACTTGCTAAATCAAAGTATCTTCATGATTGTATCGCTTTCCTAATAGTATCTCTCGATTATTTGTGCAATTTATAAGGTCGGATTTAACACTGCCAGTTGTAAATTAAAGATGCTCCATTCTACTAGATTTAAACGTTCATGGATTATAAGGGAAATATAATAATGCATTAAATAAACATATCTCTGTGATAATCTCTTGATTTTATGCAATTAATACCGGCGGATTTAATGCTACCATAGCATTGCCAAGAAACAATCTAAGGCTAATATCATTATATGTACAATATATTGAGATAGTTCAAAAACAACATGAAAGTGAAATATACTTGTTCAGATCATTGCTTAAAAGAGACAAATACTAATGTGCTACGTTAACATATCTTCATGATCTTACCACTTTCCCAACATCATTTCTCAATTATTTACGCAATTCAAGGTGAAAAAAGAGAGAAGGAATTCAGTACCTTTCGATGAGATGATTTTCGGGAGCAAAATAGAGTCCATGACCATACAAGCCACTGTTCTGAGGCTTCCCAGTAAAGCCAAAGCCGTAGGAAAAGATCTTAGAGATCTCTTCCCTTGAGACCGCGTACCACGCATACCTGACGTTGGCGGTGTGGCCGCCGCCTTTCTCCTGCGCTGCCTGCGAGCAAACTTGGAACACCTGGGCACGTGCTCTCGCCGAGACACTGGAGAAGCTGTTCTGGTGGATTGCCACCACGGTGACATCCACCCCATGCGCACCTAGCCAAGAAAGGAACCTGTCCTTGATAATGCGGTGGGCCCTGTCTCCCTCGCCGAGTTCTGTCAGCCCGCTGCTGATGAAGGGCATTAGAATAGTGTCAGATCGAGCGGTGGAGACGACGCTCTCGCAGTCAGAGAGGGACGAATCCGGATCCTGATCTTCCATCGGATGGTTCAGATCTGGATGGTTGAGCTCTGCTGCGGGGTGGGTGGATTCAGGAGCAACTGCTTCAGGAGTGACGTTGTGTACAGTCGATGACCGACCTTGATGCATGGAGTCCGACACCTTGGACCGGAGCTGGAGCGTCCCAAAAAAGCGCGTTAAAAAAATAAAATAACGAATCGAGTCAAAATAAAAGGAATGGCAGAACGAATGAAGATCCAAAGCTTTTAGTCAACGAAGTGAATTGCAAAACAGAGACTCGTTAATCACCAACGCAAAACACCAACGAGAGATTGTCGGGGTTGGTTGTTGAATACAGGAAAAAAGGATGTTGAAAACAAAGAGAGTGACTAAACAGGAAATGAGAAAGTTGATAATCTAATGATAAGCGACATAAGCATGCATTTACGTTGGCTTCAAGAAACACTCGGCATATCCACATCAAAGCAAAGATGAAGAAGAATTCGTACACGATTTCTCCAGATAATCAGACAAGGACACGAGCAAGGAACGCAGAGAAGCAGAGGTGGGTCTGCGTCTGAGCGAGACGAGGGTCGACGGAGTGAATGAGTGTGAATGGCAGAGTTGAAGGAGAGAAGGGTTTTTGCTTGAAGAAGGTGTACAAGGGGATTTGAGATGCGAGAAAAGGATTTTATAGAAGAAGGTCGTTTACCCTTTTCATTTCCCTGGAAATAATTCAATAAAAAATCACTGTAATTTTTTTTTACTTGAAGTAAATATTGGGATTACTTGTTTAACATCAAAATATCAAAATTTATCATTTTTAAAATACCGTCTTCCTCATGAGATGCATGATCGGAATGTTCAACATGAAAATATGTCTTTATGGGTTATGGTTAACAAAATACCTGAAAGCGTTAGTTAACAAGATTTGTTTAATGATTGGTGTAGAATCTATCGGTAAGCATGAAAAGAAAAATATTTATGTACGAGAACACAGTGATGGAAGGAGGGGGAAGAATTGATTGAATCTTCAAAATTTGAATATCCCGTAAAAAATGGAGATTCTATTGGCAAAGGGTAGAGTGATGACGGGCGACAAAGTGACAAAAAAATGTTTCGGATTAGTTTATTGTAATTGGAAAATCTACATATTATGTAACCCTTAAGCATGAGAATGCCATGATTTCTCTTCCCAAAATTAATTGAACTTGTGCGTGGAATTAATTTGACCGGTCGAGGTTCAAAGTTCTCTCATAAATAGAATCTATTGGTAAGTGCCGAGGTGATGCGAAGAACAAAACGAGAAAATATTGCTGAATGTCATGGATAATTAGTTCACTATAATTGAAAAAATTTACAATTTAACCACGCTTCAATAAGATTATCCAAATGATTAAAAGTGTAAAAGCGCAAACATAGAGGCAGTAATGACCACGGGGATGAGAATTGAGATGGTTTGAACCGGGTGAAAAGGCAAGTGCCGTCTTTACCCATAAAATTTTCGTCATTATATTCTTTTGGCATTTTTTTATCTATTGGTAAGTTGCAGGCCAAATGAAGAGGATGGGGAAGAGATTTTCGTTATTCCTTTTATGGCGTTGTTTTTGCTTATTTGATAATTCTATATATCACATATCAAATGGAGAGGATAAGGACAAAGACTTTCGTAATACATTTTTTGGAATTTTCTTATTTTGGTAAAATTATTAGTTACAAACTAGATGGAGAGGATATGGACAGAGATTTTCCTTAAATATTTTTCGGCAATTTTCTACTTGTTTGGTAAAATTATTAATTACAGACCAAAAGGGGAAGATGAATAAGAGATTTTGGCAATACCTTTTTTGGCATATTTTATTTATTTAGTTTTTAGTAGAATTGCAGACCAAATGGAGAGGATAACATAGAGATTTTCGTAATACCTTTTTCAGCATTTTTTTCAATCTTCATATTTAATTTGTTTAAGGGGTACGGATGCAATTAGGTTGATTTAGCTGGAGTTTGTGAACCCCTAGTTCAGAGTGGCCGGTGAAAGGATGGATATTAAGACTAGATCAACAACATTTTACTAATTCATTTATTTATTTGAGAGATACGTATATTGAAAGTTCTAAAATTTGTTAAAAAATAAAATTATGTCCTAAAGTAAAATTAATTCCTATAACTTATCAAATTAGTGCAATCAAGCTTTCCTTTGGTACTATTGGCCTCTTTTGGTGTGGATGGTGTTGACACCTAAATTTTGACCAAGTATTTAGATTTAAATTTCCTAGAAAATTAGGGACTAATTTGGCCCTAACAAAAAGGATTTTTGCACCACCTAAGTATTAATATCATTTGTCTTTGCTAAGCTTTATTTTCCCTTATTTTACACTATTTTCAGATAATTATTATTATTATTTTAAAAAAAAGAAAATGAGGAGGGAGGCCCATGCGGGCTGGGCCTTTGCGCCCAGCCCCTTTTCTTTATTTTTTTTTCATGGGTTCAGGCCCATTCGGCCCCCTCACCCTCATGACCCGGCCCGGTCCTCTCCATCTTCTTCTTCTTCTTCCCTGCACGCGTGAAGTAGCAGAGCGGAGCAGCGAGGAAGCCATGGCCGGCGACGGATGGGACGCTTTGCGAGCGCCATTAATGCAACCGAGTAGAGCAGTGCAAGATCCGGCGAAGGATTCGGACGCCATCAATGCAAAGCAAGTGGCGCGGCACGTGGGCAGCTGAGGTCACGCTCCGGTTCGACCGAGGGAGAGCCCGGCTGGGCATCGAGGACCGCCGGTCGGAGCACCTCTGTCGACCGGACTCCTCGCCTATAAATAGAGGGGTCGAGCAAAACAGAAACATAGAAGCAACACAGAGCGAGAAAGAGAGAGGGAAGAGAGATCTAAGAGTGAGCGAGATCAGAGAAAGAAGAGAGATTTGAGGAGGGCAGAGGAGGAGCGAGCTCAGAAGGCTTCACTGGAGAGACATCCGGAGAGGTCTGAGAGGAAGCAACACAGAGCGAGAAAGAGAGAGGGAAGAGAGATCTAAGAGTGAGCGAGATCAGAGAAAGAAGAGAGATCTGAGGAGGGCAGAGGAGGAGCGAGCTCAGAAGGCTTCACCGGAGAGACATCCGGAGAGGTCTGAGAGTGAGCAAATCCGGAGGAGGAGAGAGAGCAAGCAGACGGCGAAAAACCAGATCTGAGGGAGGGTCGAGTGACCAGAGAGAGAGAGCCGCGGAGCCGAACCCCGGCGTCAGGCGGACGACGTGGGTTGCCAGGCTCGACGCACCCCCGACGTCGCCTGCTCACGCTGCTCCGCCGTCGACTGTGCCCAAAGCCGTAGTTGTCTCTTCCGCCAACAGGCCTCTCCCGTCGCCACCCGCGTCCGAAGCCGTCCAGACCCGTAGGACCGAGCCCCGACGCGACGGTGCCGCTCGCCCGCGTTGCGCTCGTCGTTGCCTGTAGCCGTAGCCGTCGTCGCCCGACCGTCGACGCTGCTCGCCGTGGCCACGCCGCCTGGCCCCACCGTTCCCGACATGCCGAGGAGAGAAGGAGGGCAGCGGCTGCCGTGATCCGGGTCGTGAACCGGGTTGGGCGCGAGTTGAATTCGTTTAGGGTTTGGTCGCTGGATTGACTGAAGTGGGCTGGGCCGGGCCTAGATTTTAGTTATTCTGTTTTTTTTGGGATTCAGCCCAAATCGCGGGCTGGGCTTCGTTTTGTGTAGGGAAGCATGGTTGGGCCAAGCCCACTTGGAAGCCAGCCCAGTCGGAGGCCTGGGTAGACCCAAGCCGGTCTCGACCCGGACCGGACCCGGGTATCTGACCCGGGTCCGATCGGTTTTTTAATATTATAATATAATAATAATATTTTAATAATAATAAATAAATATTAAAAAAATGTTTTTTTAGAAAAATCAAAAAATCGGAAACAAGGTTTATAATTTCCAATAAAGAAAAGAAAATCCAAAAATATTGTTTATCTTCCAAAAAATCAGAAAATCCGAAAAATATGTTTTATTTTCCAAAAAATCATAAAAATCCAGAAATAATTCATAATTTTCGAAAAGAACAAAAAATCCAAAAATATTTCATATTTTGCAAAAAGCCAAGAAAAACCCAAAAATGTTTATATTTTCAAAAGAATAAAACAGAAAAAGCCAAAAATACTTTTTCACAAATGCATGAAATTTTTTTAAAAAATTCAAAATTTTCAAATCCGAGGGTTTAAACAAGATTAGGTACCGGAAGGGCATTAGTGATTAACTAGTGTAATCAAGTCCTCGATCCTAATTTCTCTGGTTACGCAGGAGTAAAATATTTCTCCCAATATTTTACTTGGATTTCTAATCGATTCACCCCAAACTGATTAGTGACGACTCCTTTTTAAATGAAATTGAATTGCGGGTTAAAAACTCGAACCCAAGTCGTGAATTGGTGGGCAGGAGAACCCGAGCTAAACCCCGATGAAAGACGTTCGGTCGAGCCATTAGCCTCCGAGACCAAAAGGAGGTCGCGCGCCTTGGCGACTCTGGGGACATTTTTTTGTGGACTTAGGCCATTTGTCTTGTTTAAATGTTTTCCTAACTTGGGTATTTTTTTTTTGCAGGTAAATATTAATTTTGTTGAAAAAATTTCCTATATAAATTATTGTGTATGCTTTAAATGTTTTAGCACTACACTGTGGCACACACAACCTCGCGCGGGACAGGCCGCCATAGGATATTTTAGGATGGCGTTAAGAAAGATACCGCCTTGAACGTGAGACTGCGATGTAGAGGCCGCCTTTCTTTTCCCCGAAATTTTATGTAGAGCCGAGGTTGAGAGAATTTGGCATGAACGCGAGACTGCGTCGGTCATATTACCTCTTAACCTCATTATACCTTTCTAGTTAAAAATCGAACCACACGTATCATCCGCATGTCTATGTGTTTATTGTGATCTTTGAGAGTGAGGTAATTTCTTAACCTTTTTTATTTGGTTATTTATTTACATTCCCGAACCCATGGCAATTGAGGTTAGTCTTTTAAGTCGCTTGTTTTATATGCGATGGGTAGACACGATGTCCAGTTCATTTCTGCTCCCAAGAAAGAGCTCCTCTATTGGTGGGACCAGTTAGATCAACCCGGTCAAAAACATGTTGAATCAGCCATCTCTTCCCATTGCTCCAAATTAGTATCCACTCTAGAGTCATGCAAGTGATCCCCCATTTCTAGTGTCCTAAGACCTCCACTTTCATACTTGGCAAATTCGAGTTTTCCCAACTTTGGACAAATATAGCATTACCATCGGAATGCCTCTAGGAAATGAGCTTGTGTCAACCCGGTAATTTGACTAACTCGATTTTATAAAAAAACGGTGACTCCTTTGGTAAGTAGGATTTTTTTAGGCTAGTTGGGATGCTTGCCCATTATCGTTTTTAGTTGAATTTTTTTTTGAAAAAAAAAAAAAACAACCCATGGCAAAAAAAGAAAAAAGAAAAGCAAAATTTTTCTCCTAGCCTTCTTTGGGTTCATCGTCATTTCACGTCGAAAAAATGCTATAAATCCTTCAATTGCATGGGTTGTCAATCAAATTCGTGTCGGGTTGATTTTTGTAAACATGGTTTTACCAGAAACATTTCTGTCCCTCAATCGTTTCAAAGAAAACACAAAAATCTTGAGGGCTGCCCTGGAAATTTTACAAATGCGATCTTTTCTCATATCAAAGGATTCGGGCATTAAGATTTTCATGCACTCACTGCAAATGTTTCAAATCTTAGAAAAATATGCCCTTAGTAGGATATACTTTTGTTGGTTTAATTTCCTAAGCGAACCTTGTTCCCAAGGCATTCCTATGGTGTGCTAATTTGTTTAGAGAGGAAGAAGCTCGCTTTGTACTGAAATATCACAACCCAATCCCACTACTTGGTCTCACCAAGATCACTTCATATTATCCCTAGGGGTTGGCTTGTCAATGTAGAGCCCTTTTGGAGATCCCTCCACTGCTCAAGCCCGTTTTATTCCCAGTCTGCTTAATCACATGACCCGAGATCACTTAGAGGAAAACCGCATCATCAAGGATGCATGGAGAAAATGCCACGCTGAAGAGATCATCGTGCCCAGGAGACTAAGAGGACAAGAGAAGGCCCATCATGCTTTCATACTCTGCATTCTCAATCACCGGGTCCTCGGTAATCTGCAACCGATAGTCCCAAATGTGATCGACAAGCTGGCCTAACAAGGGCATATCGAGTCTTTTAAGCAGAGTTTGGGAATGAGTTGGGTGCATGTCTCTGGGCTAGTCCTAAAGAGCAAAAAAGCTTTGCATGACCGAGGCTCCTCATCGCATATAAAATGGCGATCATGTCCCCCAATCTTTGTGTTTAGGAAATTTCATTTTTAGTCCCAATGTTTAGGGACTCTTATTTAATATCTAGTATTTCAATTCTATCATTTCAATTTCAATTTTAGATGATTAGGAATGTCTTGTCCTTGGAATCCTCTATTGATAAATAAAAGCGACTCAACCATTGCCATGGGTCAATCTCCATTTATCTCGTGCTCAAGCATGCTATTTTTGTCTCACATGTGATCATGAATCGCCAACCACCAGCCATCCGTGCATGGCCACATGCAATTGTGACCAATCAGGGTGATGGCCTTACTAACATTGAAGATGACGTGGGACAAATCCCCATTGTCTTTCGACAACTCTCGAGGCAAATGGAGTTTTCTCAAACCAGGCCTAATCTCGTGACCGCCCTATCACGAGAGAAAACTCTTTTGACACCTACAGGCATGCCAAAAGGTGACCAACAGAGCAAACATTTTGCAAAGATCATGAGTAAGCTGAGTGAGCTGCGGGATCAATACCCCCTTGATCTATCCAGCTACACTGCTATCAAAATCCCAGAAAAGCTCAAGGTACCTGAATGCGAGGCATTCGCCAACGTTTGTCACCTAGAAAGCTACCTGCAAGCCTACCTGGTCTAAAGGATGATTCGATCATACCAATCAAATTTAACTGGCCCCGCCTTGAGATGGTACATTGTGAGGAAAATCACTCTTCTCAAGACTTGGGATGAATTGATTGACATTTTCCTTAAAGAATATGACATTGATGTCAACATCGCCCCACCTCACAAAGAGCTTGTAAACAAGGAAACGAGGAGGAAAAAGACTGTCATGGCATGTACTACAGTAGAAAGAGACTTGACTGTCCAAGAGGGCCCAGAGCAGAAGAGACCAATGGGAGGAAACTTCGAAGCAGTTCTGTATGACAGAAGGGCCACCAAACATTGCTCCATTAATGGGAAGTTTCCTACCAGCAGAGGTAAAGAACCCGAAAACATGGTTGAAGTTGTAAAACCCGTCCAAAATCGAGGCACTATGACACTGCTTCCCAAGCTTATTGCGAGAGCTAGGGTCCAAAGGGCACCAGCGCCTATCGACCTGGGGAATGAAACTCTACCATCTCTCGGTGCCCTTGACAAGCTCAAGTTGGCAGAACGAAGGGCTTTACTCAAGAGGTCTGGATAAGGTATCAAGAAGGGAAAGCCGGAACAATCTAAGCCATCGCCTGTCACCAGACAAGTGCAAAGTCCAACGGCCATTGAACAGCCACGCCGAGGCTTTGAACACCGTCCGTGGTATAGTCCTATGGAGAGTTGCCAGCACTATATAGATGAAGATGACCATTCACATGGTAACCAGCTCTTGCCCGCATACGGACCTAGAGCTTGCTAGGTGGAGGAACGCTCGGCCTTCATGATTTTCCTTCCAATGGGCTGCTGAATTTGTCACCCAACTATCTGGGTAACATAGATGCCTCATCCTCGGTAGGAAATTTCGACCCCAAAGAAAACAATGAGATGATCTCAGAAGAATCCAGCTTCCCTGAAGGAGCAGAATTTAATGCTGCCATGAAAGGATTGGCAACACAGCAAGAGGAATGGTTCCTTAACCGAGATGCGGCAGGCCCATCTCACATTAACAGAATGGTGATTCCTGAAGGAATGGAACTTGTTGATTTCCATAAATATAACGGTATGACTTGTCCCGTGACCCACTTGCAATATTTTCGAGCCAAAATGAGTCGGTACGCCAACCAGGCACCGTTCATGACTCAGGCTTTCCAAGAAAGTCTTATTGGGTCAGCGTTGCAATGGTTCTTCTTGTCAAAGACCTACCTCGTGCATGATTGGGATGTGCTGTCCTTTACATTCCTACATCAATACCAAGACAAGATAAGATTTGTGTTCCCCCACAAGAATTTGGTTCACGTCAAAAGAGGACCAATGGAGAATTTCCGAGCATATGCAGAAAGGTGGGAGGCTTTTGTGATGCAAACTGTTCCTTAGTTGGCTGATGAGAAAATGATGAAGCTGTTCATAAAAGCTTTGTCTCGTAAGCTTCATTCCTGGTTGCATGGAATGCACTTCTGTAACTTCAACGAAGTGGTCATCTCGTGCGAATACTTCGAGTCTACTGGGGGCAAAGAACTTAAGGGCACTTGATTCAGGGGTCGATGCCAGCGGCTATCAAGATCCTCCCTTTCACATGAGTTTTCATGGGTTTCAGTTGTTTTTATGATTTCCCATCCTATCTAGTGTGTTAATACCACATTTTCCATTCCAGTAATGTAATTTGTTTTTACTAGTGAATGTATAGTTTCAACATTTCATTTTGAGAGCATGAGGGGGTATCCCAAACTGGCCCAGTGATGCTATCCAACCATGAAAAAAATATCATCCAAGGAAAATCCTGAGGGCTGGGCTTTCTCATGCTTCCTCCAAAAACATGCATGTTAAATCAAAAGCATTTCATTGCAAAACAACAACAAAAATTTTCAAAAAAATGTGTTGAATTTAACCCTGTTTATTTTTCTGATTTACTTATCTCGTGTCTCAGAACATCATCCCTTTAAAAAAGGGGCATTTGAAACCAGTACATCAAGTCCCAGGGATATGGACTCAGCAAATTTAAGAGTATCCTTCCAAGAAAATCGGGGCAAATGAAAAAGATTACTCCATTTATAAAAATGTATGTCTCAATTCCTAACGTGATTTTAGGAATGACGCTTTCTTCCTTTTCATTTGCAGGAAATAAAAGACAGGACATAATAGGTATGTGCACACGATCAAACTTGAAGCATATAGATCATAGTAGCTCAAGGAAAGCTTCCTGAGACGTTTCCTCCATGATACTTTTGGCCTTCCCCCATCTCTCAAGTTATCTCGGCAAGCCGTCCCTAAAGCTCTTCACAAGCTATCTCCCATCAGTACAAGCCTAAGAGATCGTCCCTAAAGCTCTTCACAAGCAGTGGTTCTTTCTTGCAACATACTCCAAGAGATCGAGCATTGCAATTTCATAGGCGGGAGGTTCAACTTCGGCAAATTAGAAAGCATGAAAAATGAACTCCTTCACTTCCCCTTTGAATTGGCTACTGTCAACAGGGAGAAAATCCAAACAGTTGAGGCAAATTCTAACCACCTGTTCTAGATGATGACTTTCATTCCAAACACATGCTCTGCGAAGAAGTGATTATCGATAGAAAATTGGAGGTTTTGATCATCCATCTCAGGTTCCATAGAAGCTTGAGGCACATGACTTTGCCCAACGCTGTTGATGTCTAACAACGAGAAAGGAAAAATTTCCACAGAAGAAAGGCGTTGAAGATGGATCGACCATCATCGGCCATTTGTCTAGGGCCATGGGCAAATAGGGCCAACCAAAATGAAGTGCCAAATTGTGGCAGGACCATGGCAATCATCAACATTCAGGATATGACAAGAAGTCATCAAATACTGACTTTGCATAAGGGAAGCATCAGCGAATAGCACAGAAAATGAACTCCTTCACTTCCCCTTCAAATTGGCTACTGTCTACAGGGAGAAAATCCATACAATTCCATAGAAGCTTGAGGTACATGACCTTGCCCAACGCTACTGATGTCTAACAATGAGAGATGAAAAATTTCCACAGAAGAAAGGCGTTAAAGATGGATCAACCATCGTCGGCCATTTGTCTAGGGCCATGGGCAAAGAAGGCCGCCCAAAATGATGCGCCAAACCTTGGCAAGGCCATAGCAATCACCAACATTCAAGATGCCGAGGAGTCATCGAATACAAACTTTGCAAAAGGGGTAACTTGGTATCGTTTCCAATTCCCCCCATCCAACTTTTTTTCCTAACATATTTTCCCTATTTTCGATAGGAAGCATCGGCGTTTTTTTAAAAAGAAGAAGAAGAAGAAAAAAAAATTGACTTGAAAGGTTAATTCGAGCCAACCGATACTGGTCAGCCAAGCACTTGGAGATGACCCATGCTGAATTCACCTGACTTGGTGTAAAAAGACAGGTCATTCTAGCAACATGATCCCTTAAATAAAAAATAATGTGCTTCATGGACACCGCTGGCGCTTTAGCCGAGTGGTATCCGGGATTGGAGCTCCAGGGTCCGAACGGGGGTTCGAATCCCCGAAGCAGTATTAGCCGCATGTGGAAAAAGAAAGAAAAAATAAAAATTTATTTATTTATTTATTTTGCATACCGAGATCGGAAGTTCAGGATCTCATGCTCCCTTTGAGCCTCAGGACCCCAGGTGCATCCTATCATTTGCAAACTAACAAAGGGGTTATCTGTTTGCCAAAAGTGTGGACGACAAATGCAAACTGGCGAAGGGTGATGCTGTATCGTTTGCAGTTTTTCAATTCTGGAAAATACATACACTAACACCTTCCCTCTTATTCTTTATAGGTTCATCTGTCTGCCGAATGTGCGGACAACAGAGCAGGAAGAGATATGTCAAACTTCGATGACGACATTGGATCAACTCTCCTAAGTGAAACGGCGGCCTAAGTATCGTCAAAATGGATAACACGAATTTTTTGGGCCTTAATTCGCATTTGCTTTTGGCTCTACTCAGCAATTGATTTCTGCACTTTCTCCTGTGCAGGGGCAAAAATAAATGTGCCTGTCCAATCAAAGATGGGATTTTCAATCTGGACTGATTATTCATGTGTCATCCCCCTTTGAGTAGGGACAATCCATGAACACTCATTTTTTAAATAATCCCCCTATGTTCAAACACGTCTGCAGGGGCAATTTTGCATCTCATATTCTTAGAAAGTTTTCTTCTTTTGAGTAAATTTAAAGGATGCAAACTCCTCCATGCTTAAAGTGCTCCATGCCTTTTCAAAATGGACTTTTCGCATGATGATTTTGTCTGTCTAAAGTCACCGATTCCACTAAGGATTATCGAATTAAATAGTTCAATAAATGATGTGAGATCAATTGAGCATGCTAAATGAGGTACATCAGGATGAGGAGAGGCAAACCATATCCTACACACAGTCCTCCGATTAAACACTTGTGAGGTGAGCATGGGAAATTCCATGTCCACAGGGTAAATAATTCTCTCGCGGCGACCGGTACGATGACCAAAGTGAAGGGGGCATTTCGTTTCTCCACCCTAAACACTACAAGTTATCCATTGCTTAACCCCTTTGAACCTCATGCCATGGTGAAGTTTCTTTCATATTACCCCTGTCAAGAACCACCCCACATTGGGGCAGATTGGAGGAAAGGACGGCATCACCAGGTGAGAAAATGGATAGAAATTTTCTTGTTTGAACTTGCATCAATCTTTGGGTGTTTTTATTCCATATGAACACTCATGATAATTTAAGTGCCATAGAATGACGAAGAGCATATTTAGTCTATACATTTGTATCCATTGTACAACCCTATTGAGTTTGTAATTTCATTTCAACTCCCCACATTGGGGCAAAGAGAAGGTCACCATCGTTCAAGCAGTATAAGCCAAAGTGGCCGACTGCAGATGAAGACCCAAGAATCTAGAACAGTCCTGAAACAAAAAAAAATGAATGAAAACTAGGGGCATGAAAAAGCAGTGTGCCTGGTAAAAGCAAGGCCAATGCCCTCAAGGAAAAATTATGCTCGAGCAAAAGAGTTCCTACAAAGACGAGCTCCATTAATGAGGAAAAGACCAGTGACAACATCAGGATGATCACCACCTCTTGTATACATTTTTGAGCTTATAAATCCATTTGTTTCTCAACCCGAGAGCCAAGTCTACGTTGTGTCCCTTTGTAAAAGTCTCTTCCGACTAGGGCATTTGAATTAACATAGGAATTCATATGTTTGTAAGCATCGCTCAAAGAAGTTTGAGCAAGATTATTCCTATCTCTTTTCATAGGGTTCTTGACTTGTAAACTCGAAGATGATTGTGCAGCATTTCTATAAGCCTTGACCTTCATGGTCCCCATTGCTAAGCCTTTGACCAAGCTTACATTACGGTCCTAACAAAGACCTCTCAGATTGGTAAAGTTGTACCATTTGCGAGAATATTTGGACCCCTGTCGACACGATGATAGTGAAAGGGTGAGATTCCTATGATCCCGCATTAATGGTCGGGATAAAATAGCATTTTCAATGAGAGTGAGTGGAAAGCCCTTTCAGACTGAAGGCTCCTCATTTGACATGTTCAAGACATCCTCATTCTAAGTATGAATTGTCTTTTTGAAAAATTTTCCCTAGTGGGACTTTGGTGATAAAAACCGACAAAAAATTGTCATGCGTAAACCCCATTTGAATTAAAAAAAAAAATTACAGTATGCACAGATCATTTGCACATATTGCATATTTGTTTGACAGGAGACATACTTCCAGAGCAGAGATATCATCAGGCCTGCAAACTACCAGGAGGGGGAAGACCTTCAGGAGTATTTGAGGTGCGTCCTCAATATTCCAACTTTCTAGGAGGTGGGAGACCTTCAGGGATACTTGAGGCACGCCCTCGATATTCCCAACTTACCAGGAGGTGGGAGACCTTCAGGGATACCCGAGGCGTGCCCTCGATATTCCAACTTACCAGGAGGTGGGAGACCTTCGGGAATATCCGAGGTCCGTCCTCAATATTCCCAACTTACCAGGAGGTGGGAGACCTTCAGGGATACTCGAGATGCGTCCTCAATATTCCAACTTACCAGGAGGTGGGAGACCTTCAGGGATATCTCAAGTGCATCCTCGATATTCCAGCTAATCAAGAGGTAGGACACCTTTTCAAGCATATAAGGTAAGTCCCTCTTCATTGGCACCGCGTGCTTCCATAGCCTAGAATCCCTCTTTACCGACGTGGCGTGCCTCTGTGGCCCAAAGTCAGGTAATGAAAAAACTGGTGTCCTTGAGAAAAATCAAGCACTTAACAAGATTGTGTCCCGAGAAAAGTCGGTACATCCCTGAGAGAGTTCAGGTAAGCAAACTGGTGTGCCTGAAAAAGGTCAGGTACCTAACAACTCATTGCTTCTACAGGCGACTGGAGAATGGTCCGAGTCCTGAAAAGGCAATCCCCTGTCAAGGCGACTGAAAAATGATTCGGATCCTAGACAAACAACTCATTGCTCAGAAAGGCGACCGGAGATAGCTTCGGGTCCTTGGCAACAACTTATTGCTCCAAAAGGCGACCGGAGATAGCTTCGGGTCCTTGAAAAGCAATCCATCATCAAGGCAACCGGAGATAGCTTCGGGTCCTTGGCAACAACTTATTGCTCGGAAAGGCGACCGGAGATAGCTTCGGGTCCTGGAAAAGCAATCTATCGTCGAGGCGATCGAAGATAGCTTTGGGTCCTTGGCAACAGCTTATTGCTCGGAAAGGCGATCGGAGATAGCTTCGGGTCCTGGAAAAGCAATCCATCATCAAGGCGACCGGAGATAGCTTTGGGTCCTGGAAAAGCAATCTATCGTCGAGGCGACCGAAGATAGCTTCGGGTCTTTGGCAACAGCTTATTGGTCGGAAAAGCGACCGGAGATAGCTTCGGGTCCTTGGCAACAACTTATTGCTCGGAAAGGCGACCGAAGATAGCTTCGGGTCCTGGAAAAACAGTTTCCCCATATCATCAATCACAGGTACGTTTTCTATATCAACATTAGATAAGAAAATATCCTGATACTTACCAAAAACTCGGGGTTCGCACCCCATATCACTCTTTCTTGGTAAGTAACTGCAGGTATTTTTCTTATCTATTTTAGTATGTATTATGCATTATTGCCATTTTCTGCTTTGGACACTTAGTCCTAGGTGAACTGTCATCTATTGCATATGCATGGATAAAATTTAGGTATCAGTTCGTCTTTGAAGGCAACCTCTGCGAACTCACCTTCAAAGATAGGCAGCTGTTGACACCTAAATTTTGACCAAGTATTTAGATTTAAATTTCCTAGAAAATTAGGGACTAATTTGGCCCTAACAAAAAGGATTTTTGCACCACCTAAGTATTAATATCATTTGTCACCACCGGCCGTGGTGGCTCCGCTGGTTAAGGCTCCCATGATCCTTGTCTCCAAGGGGAGGGGTTCGAATCTTGGGTTCGACTCTAAGCGGAGTCACTAGGTGACTTAAGTGTGTTGCCGGGGGTGGTGGGTCCTCCCGCTTACGTAGCGCCTGGGGGTTTACGCTTCGGCTGTCGGCTGGGGTGGTTCCTCCAGCACCAAAAAAATAAATATCATTTGTCTTTGCTAAGCTTTATTTTCCCTTATTTTACACTATTTTCGGATAATAATAATTATTATTTAGGAAAAAGAGGAGGGAGGCCCACGCGGGCTAGGCCTTTGCGCCCAGCCCCTTTTCTTTATTTTTTTTTCATGGGTTCGGGCCCATTCGGCCCCCTCACCCTCATGACCCGGCCCGGCCCTCTCCATCTTCTTCTTCTTCTTCCCTTCTTCTTCTTCCTTGCACGCGTGAAGCAGCAGAGCGGAGCAGCGAGGAAGCCATGGCCGGCGACGGATGGGACGCTTTGCGGGCGCCATTAATGCAGCCGAGTGGAGCAGCGCAAGATCCGACGAATGATCCGGACGCCATCAATGCAAAGCAAGTGGCGCGGCACGCGGGCAGCTGAGGTCACGCTTCGGTTCGGCCAAGGGAGAGCCCGGCTGGGCACCGAGGACCGCCGGTCGGAGCACCTCCGTCGACCGGACTCCTCGCCTATAAATAGAGGGGTCGAGCAAAACAGAAACACAGAAGCAACACAGAGCGAGAAAGAGAGAGAGAAGAGAGATCTAAGAGTGAGTGAGATCGAGAAAGAAGAGAGATCCGAGGAGGGCGAGAGGAGGAGCGAGCTCGGAAGGCTTCACCGGAGAGACATCCGGAGAGGTCCGAGAGGAAGCAACACGGAGCGAGAAAGAGAGAGGGAAGAGAGATCTAAGAGTGAGCGAGATCGAGAAAGAAGAGAGATCGAGGAGGGCATAGGAGGAGCGAGCTCGAAGGCTTCACCGGAGAGACATCCAGGAGAGGTCCGAGAGTGAGCAAATCCGGGAGGAGGAGAGAGAGCAAGCGGACGGCGAAAAACCAGATTTGAGGGAGAGTCGAGTGACCCCGAGAGAGAGCCGCGGAGCCGAACCCGGCGTCGGGCGGACGACGTGGGTTGCCGTGCCCGACGCACCCCGACGTCGCCGCTCACGCGCTCCGCCGTCGACCGTGCCCAAAGCCGTAGCTGTCTCTTCCGCCGCCAGCCTCTCCCGTTGCCACCCGTGTCCGAAGCCGCCCTGCACCGTAGGGACCGAGCCCCGACGCCACTGGCCGACGGTGCCGTGCGCCCGCGTCGCGCTCGTGCGTTGCCCGTAGCCGTAGCCGCCACCGGCCAACCGCCGACGCCGCTCGCCGTGGCCACGCCGCCCAGCCCCCACCGTTCCCGACGTGCCGAGGAGAGAAGGAGGGCGACGACGCCGTGATCCGGGTCGTGAACCGGGTCAGGCGCGGGTTGAATTCGGGTAGGGTTTGGTCGCTGGATTGATTGAAGTGGGCTGGGTCGGGCCTAGATTTTAGTTATTCTGTTTTTTTGAGTTTCAGCCCAAATCGCGGGCTGAATTTCGTTTTATGCAGGGAAGCATGGTTGGGCCAAGCCCACTTGGAAGCAGCCAACCGGAGGCTCAGGTAGACCCAAGCGGAGTCTCGAGCCGGGACCGGACCCGGTCGAATACCCGGGTCCGATTGGTTTTTTAATATTATAATATAATAATATTATTTTAATAATAATAAATAAATATTTAAAAATGTTTTTTTAGAAAAATCAAAAAATCGGAAATAAGGTTTATAATTTCCAATAAAGAAAAGAAAATCCAAAAATATTGTTTATCTTCCAAAAATCAGAAAATCCGAAAAATATGTTTTATTTTCCAAAAATCATAAAAATCCAGAAATAATTCATAATTTCCGAAAAGAACAAAAAATCCAAAAATATTTTATATTTTGCAAAAAGCCAAGAAAAACCCAATTTTTTTTATATTTTCAAAAGAATAAAACAGAAAAAGCCAAAAATACTTTTTCACAAATGCATGAAAAATCTTTAAAAAATTCAAAATTTTCAAATCTGGTTTAAACAAGATTAGGTACCGGAAGGGCATTAGTGATTAACTAGTGTAATCAAGTCCCCGATCCTAGTTTCTCTGGTTACGCAAGAGTAAAATATTTCTCCCAATATTTTACTTGGGTTTCTAATCGACCCATCCCAAACTGATTAGTGGCTACTCCTTTTTAAATGAAATTGAAGTGTAGGTTAAAAACTCGAACCTTAAGTAGTGAATTGGTGGGCTTGGGAGAGCCCGGGCTAAACCCTGATGAAAGACGTTCAGCTGAGCCATTAGCCTCCGAGACCAAAAAGGAGGTCGCGACAGATGGACGACTCGCTTCTGCTGGGGACATTTTTTTGTGGACTTAGGCCATTTTGTCTTGTTTAAATGTTTTCCTAACTTCGGTATTTTTGTTTTTTGTAGGTAACATTTTTGGCTGTGCAGCCCTCGCCGCTGCCACCGTCGCCGGGAAGGGTCGGCAACGGTGGGCAAGGGTTGGCCGGGGTCGCCGGGCCCCAGCTAGTGGCCGGTGACCCCAGCCGGCCTGCGGCGAGGGCCTGCAGGCCCTCGCCCAGATCTGGGGCAAGGGTCGCGACCCTCCCCCAAATCCGACGAGGGTTGCCGACCCTCGCCACAGGCCGGGCGACCCTCGCCCACCGTCGCTGGCCCTTCCTGGCAACGGTGGTGGCGGCGAGGGCTGTCCAGCCCTCGCCGATTTCCCCTCTCCCTTTTTTTTTAAATCGATTTTAATTTTTTAAAAATCTGACGTGGAGAAATTTTTTTTTATTAAAATTGCCACGTGAAATTTTTTATTTTGAAAAAAATGCCGCGTCAACAAATGAAGTCGCTAGAAAATGGACACGTGGTAATTTGGCTGGATTTGGCACTTAAGTGATCCATTTTGCTTCGATTTTGGCACTTAAGTGTACTGTTTGTAACTTTTGGTACTTAAGTATCCCTCCGTGCCAAGTTTTGACACTCTTAGGGTCTGTGTGTCGATAATCTTCTAATGGACAATTTCCTTACGAACAAATTGAGTTTTTGATAAATAAGAGTAATGAAAGTAGTTCCATAGATAAATTTCTCAATAATAAGCAGCTTGTCATTTCTTCATAATTTATGTGAACTATATATTTATTTGTAAATAAATTTACTTATCTAAAAATTGAGTTTAGTGCATTTTAGACTAGCAAGTGGATTTTTATTTGAATGTCTCCTTTTCAAGAGACTTGGATACCTTAAGTGCCAAAACTTAGTATGGGAGGACAGTTAAGTGCCCAAAGTTGGGAAATTGATATTTAAATTTCAAAATCGGAGAAAAATAGATCACTTAAGTGCCAACAGCGAGAAATTCCGACCAAAATGTTGACGTGGCATTTTTCCGACGAGCTAAAGTCAAAATAATGTTGTTCTAGGTGCTGACGTGATCAAATCAACCCAAAACAACACCATTTTGGCTTGAATTCAATTTTTATATAAATATTAATTAAATTAAATAAAAAAGGGGACACACAGGTGGGAGGGGGCTTGCCTGCCTGTGACTACTGTCCTATTGCCGGCGGGGCGGCGAGACAGGATAGGGCTGTGACCCTCTCCTAAATCTGGATGAGGGATGCTAGCCCTCGAATAGGCACCATTACCCTCTCTAGCTTTTGGAGAGGGCTTGGGCGGGGGTCGTTGACCCTTACATAGGCATTGGTGGCCCTCGCCTAGCACCCTTGGACTTGGGTGAGGTTTGGGGGTGCTGAGTGAGGGCTGTCGGCACTTGTGCGAGTGCGAACGGCGGTGACCTTCACTTAGGCCCTAGGTTTGAGGGTGCTAGGCGAGGGCGGGCGACTCTCGCCAGATTTGGGGCCGCCTTCTCCTAGCTATTAGCGAGAGTCGGCCCTCATCTTCAATCAACAATGGTCAATGACCCTTACCTATACGTCGGCAATGCCTAAGGCCATAATTGCCACCCTACCGATGATGGCATAACGACCACAGGTGAGAGAGCCCTCTTTTGCCTATGTTGTGCTTTTTATTTTTTAATATTTTTAATTAATATTTATATTAAAACTTGAATTCAGACTAAAATGATATCATTTTGGCTAAGTCTAAGTTGACTAAGCTTTTTGGCAAGTCATGTAGGTGACTTATATTATTAAAAAAAACCATGTTAGATTTCCGGTCACATTCGTCCAATTTTGTACAAAAATGTCCCAATTTTCTAAAAAAATGGCACTTAAACATATCTTTTAGAATTTTTGACACTTAAGTGTCTTTCTATACTAAGTTTTGACATTTATGTTGTTCTTTTGCCCCTTTTTCAAATAGCTCGTGTAAATTATTTCCATTTTTTCAAACTCTAACTATGGTCATTCGTAACTTCATGCAATTACGATGATATTCGATATTCTCTTTTGATGCAATAATGAGAACAAAGAATGTGTTGGTTCGCTTGAACTCACTTTATTCATCAATAATTTGACAAATATATAGCGTGTATACCTTTCATTTTGGATTTGGCAAAGCAAAGCGATTTTTATGGCATATATTTGCCGGAGATGTCAAAAAACAGTAAAAGAATTCTGTCCATAAAACAAAGGAATTTATTCTCTTCAAGAAAATCAAACTACTTAAAACGGAAGGACAGTAACAACTGCCAATTTAAGGTAGGTTTATTGCATACTGTTAAAGTGGAATGTAACCGGAAAAATGGGATAAGGTTGATTACTTCAGCTAAATAAAAAACAAAATTAAATTATGGATAGGTTTAGTGTTGTTCAGGTAGCAGCTCTAGAAATCATCCTCCATTTTTTTTCGTTTTTCTTTTTTCCTTCATCTAGATTTGAAATTTAGTATTGTAACTAAAGCATTTCATATTTTATTTAGTGTATTAAAGAATTTTTTAATGTGTTCTTAGATACTCCTCTGATGATTTGCATGCCCTGTATAAAAGTATCTTAGTAATAATAAGGAAAGATAAATATTTGGGTTAATATCATGAAAAACTCAAATTTGTATACATGTGACAAATTTACCCAAAACTAAATTTTTGACCACTAAAGCTTGAAATTGATTTGCCCGTAACAAATTTATTCTCCGTTAGTTTTTATTAAATTTTATTATCAAATTGCCGAGTTAAATGAGTATATTAGTTTACGAATGTATTAATTTGGAGTTTTACCCTCCATTTGCCATAAGAGTATTAGTTTGTGGTTTCTCACAATGCTAATTCAATTTAACGAAAACTAATGAATAGTAAATTTATCATAAATGTATCAATTTGGGGTTTTTGATAGTCAAAAAATTAGTTTGGTGTAAATTTATTACAAGTGTATCAATTTATGATTTGTTATGGTCAAACAATTAGTTTATGGTAAATTTATGTGTACAAATTTAGCATTTTTTCAATATTAACCCTAAATTTTTTTATAGTAAAAACTTAAAAGTCTATTCTTCATCATTGCTCTTATAATAATGATCAATTCTTTGTTTTTCTTATCTTGATAAAGTTGTCTAAAAATTCCTAAAAAAATGGTCTAATAGGGCACAACTAGTAACATGGATAATTTTTTTTAATTTTTTTCCTTTTCTCTTCTTTCACTTTTTTGCCCTATTTTCTCTTCATCGAGCCTTGTCAATTGCCAATGAAAATTGCCAGCCTCAAGTGAGAGTCGCCCTGGTTGGATTGAGCGAGGGGTAGCCCTCGTTGGATTGATTGAGGGCGACCCTAGCATAGCCTATCGAGGGAGGGAGTCCCACGCTGCCCTTGCGGGGCAACCCTTGCCAAGGGCTAGTGAGGGCAACCCTCACTAGCTCAGGCACTGGCATCCCTTGGCTGAGGCTATCAACCTTTTCCGTTGTTGTTGAGGCTCGATGATGGCCAAAGTAGGGAAAAAGAACAAAGAGAAAAGAAAAAGAAAGCAAAGAAAAAAAAAAAAAATTCATATATTAAAAAAATTCTAAATATTGTCTAGATCGTGTTGATCGGTCATACTACGTAAGATAATTGTGCTAACTAGATTGCCAGGTCAACTATTTTCGATCAAAATTAGTCGAAATGACTATACTAAAAGTTTGTCGATGGCTGGTGGAGGTCGCCATCCAATTTTGATATCCGGGCTATTGACATGGGTTGTTTGAGATGATGAGGGAATGCTTTGAAGCACTAATTCATACTAAACCTAATCATTGGTGTAGAACCTTTTTTAATGAAGAATTCAATTGTAATATTATTGACAACAATTTTTGTAAAGTGTTCAATGGTAGAATTGGAGGCTAGGTACAAATAAATCATCAACATGTTTGAAGATGTATGAGTGATAGTCGTGGTTAGGCTACAAAGACAAAGAGATGAGGTTGGAAAGTGAACTATACAATGTGGTCTTGAAATTGCCTAGAGACTGGATGCTAACCTGGTTGCTAGTAGGTTCTTCTGTCATCCAATTTAAGCTGGGGATGATGGAAATGAGATCATAAGTACTATGATAAGTATGTTGGTCACGTGGAGTAGAGAAATTGTACATGTCTAGCCTGACAAAGTACCTGGAATTCTCTATACACATGTCATTTGTGACACATCCATCTTCTCCAGACGAATCGTCTCGAATCAAATCAGGAGCTTCATCAACTACTATTCCTCCATCTAGGACCATCGGATCATTACCAAGCTCCTTGCCCCTATCACCGCGCGTGAGCTCGTATTTCTATCACCGGCCTCACCGGTAGTCAAAATTGCCTTCCGTCTTGCCACCGGCGTTGCAATTTTCTAAATTGCCAATGATCGCATCATCAACGAGTTGCTAATCCTACCCTTACATAAGCTGCTGGTCCTGCTGGTCCTATAACGCTCACGGCAACATCAACGCCTTCAACGATCTCAATATTTCTACCAGGTCCTTCCACTGGAACCTCCAAATTAAATGCCGAGTCCCTACATTTTTCATCTACAACTTCACGCGAGTTACTTTCCTTCAACACCAAAGGTTACATTGTCATTCCCAACTTCGCACCATTACCATTAACCTTAGACTCAGAAATCGTTACTATGAAATCATTACTATTTTCTTTCAGAGAACAATTAGGCAAGCCTGACCCACCACCCTCTCACAGAGAAAAACTTTCCAAACATCCTTTTTTTTCCCTTATTTTAATTCAACTGATTGAACGGAAGTTTCAGGATCAGGTTACGTTGTGAAAGGCCATGCGATGAAAATGAAATCTTCTCCTGCATAATTGCACAGATCATGTAATATTCCCATGCATGTTAACTAAAGAAGAGTTTTGATACTCCATTGGAAACAAACAAGCCATGCCACCTAGGGACCAAGAGATGACCACGTTTATGATTATAAGTCGCAGATGTTCGAAAGATCAGCAGATCATACAGATTCAGAAAAAATAAACTTTTTCCTATCACGAGTCAGCAGCTACGTCAGTGTCCGATTCGGATGGTCCTCCTCCTCCACATCTTGTCTACCATTTGCTCGTGCCTCTGTCCGGTGTGAACTCATTAAATTAAAACCGGTCTCATTTAAACGCCTCACATCCTGGTCTTATTCAAGTCCATCTATGGTCCCATAATCAGTTGCTTCACGCCCATAGTTGCTGCGGAATGGAATAAATTATTCACTATCAACTCAACGCAAATAGATACAAGCTCTCTCTATCCCTGACTTGATATCAAAGGCATAGACGTGCTTTTGAATCATTGCTTATCAAGGGAGCAGAATCCATACCTGTAATTTGCCTGACTTTTTGTATTAGCACATGCCTCGAAATCTTTCCAGGCTAGAAAATGACGATCATGTTTTAAACAAACTTCAACATAAGGAGAGCTAAAAACAAAGCTTGAAAGATAAGAACAAGTGATAACAATGTTGATATGGCAGTTACTTTACGGTCCTTATAATAATTAAAGATCAAACTGATGTCAGATGGAACTACTTCGAGAATTTCGAAGCCAACATATGAAATGGCATCAAAGGAGAAGTCGGTTTTCGTGACTCCTCCAAATTTCTCAACAACACTATTCCATATAGATTTTCACAAATCATCATACCAGTTAATAGAATAGACAAAGTCCAACACACAAACACGATCAATGCAAAAGAAGGAATGAGAAAGAACAATTGGATTACCTCTCAAGCGATAAGGGGCTATAAAGCTAATAACATACTCCGGCATCACATGAGTGTTCATGTGGGTGCTCCAAATAATATATCTTGTTGGAGATGACAAGTTGTCAACACCTGAATCATATTGTTTGAACTAGGATGAGATTGGTCCGAGCCAAAATTGACAAGCTCTGGTTTCCCTAATATGACTTGGCAAAGCAAAACATGCCGGAGGCCATCTTTATCCACAGGGCCAATCCTAACACTGCCAAGCATTACAAATAGTATATCTCGATTATTTATTCAATTTATAGCGTCGGATTTAATGTTGCCGGTAATAAATTAAACATACTCCTTTCTACTAGATATAATTGATCATAGATTATAAGAGGACTAACACGCTAAATCAACATATCTTTGTGATAATCTCTTGATTATCTATGCAATTAAAAGGGGTGAATTTAACATTGTGAAAGCATTAACAAGAAATTATCTAAGTTCAATATCATCACAAGCACGATATAATGACACGATCTAGAAACAACATGATAACAAAATATACTCGCTCCGTTAGGTATGGTAGATCATAGCATAAAGGGAAAAGTACTAATTTGCTACATCAACATATCTGCATGATCATACCCCTTTTCAAACAGTAGTATCTCTCAATTATTTAAGCAATTCCAAGTGGAAAAAAAGAAAAAAGAAGGAATTTCGTACCTCTCGAGAAGATGAGATTCTGGAGCAAAATAAAGTCCACGACCATACAACCCACTGTTCTCAAGCTCCCCGCTGTAGCCAAAGCCATCGGAGAAGATCTTGGAGGCTCCTTCCCTCGAGGTCGCATACCATGCGTACCTCACGTTGGCATCGTTGCCGTTGCCTTTCTTCTGCACTGCCTGCGTATAATCTCGAAACGCCTGGGCCCGTGCTTTCACAGAGACACTGGAGTAGCAGTTCTGGTGGATCGCCACCACGGTAACTTGCGCCTCGAGCGCACCTAGCCGCCAGATGAATCTCTCCTTGAGAAAGCGGAAGACCATGTCTTCCTCGCTGAGCTTGGTCAACCCGCTGCTGACGAACGGCCCCAGAGCTGAGCCAGATTGATCAACAGAGACGACGCTCTCGCAGTCGGAGTCAGACGAATCCAGATCCTGATCTACCCTCGGATCGATCAGATCTGGATGGTTGAGATCAATTACGGGATGGTCAAATTCGGGCTCGACCGCATCAGGAGCGACGTTGTGTTGATGCATGGAGTTCGACATCTTTGACCGAAGCTGGAACGTCCCAAAAAAGTGCGTTAAAAAAATAACGTATCGATTCAAAATAAATGGAACGGCAGAACGAATGAAGATCCAAAGCTTTTAGTCAATGAAGTTGAAAGTAAACAGAGACTCGTTAATCACCAACACAAAGCACCCACGAGAGATTGTCGAGGTTGGGTCGTCGAATGAAGGAAGGAGGACTTTGAAAACAAAGAGAGCGACAGAACACGAACCGAGAAAGTCGACAATCTAATGTTAAGCAACGAAAGCATACATTTACGGTCGCTTCAAAAGACACACAGATCAAAGCAAAGATGAAGGATTCGTACACGATTTTTCCAGATACAGGAATCAGACAAGGACACGAACAAGGAACGCAGAGAAGCAGAGGTGGGTCTGCGTCTGAGGGAGGTGAGGGTGACTGAGTGAGTGGGCGCGAATGGCAGATTTGAATTAGAGTAGGGTTTTTTTGCTCGAAGAAGGTGTTGAAGGGGATTTTAGGTTCAAGAGGAGGATTTTATAGAAGAAAGCCAAGGGAACCGCTCTCGCTTTCCATTTTCCCTGGAAATAATTAAATAAAATTTCACTACAAAAAATACTATTTGGAATGAATATTGGGATTTTGTCTACAAATGTTGAGGAACGCTTGTTAATCATCAAAATACACGAATTTATCATTGTCAAAATATCTTCTTCCTTTTGAGATGCATGATCGGGACGTTAAATTTGAAAATATGTCTTTATTGAGTATAATTAACGGAATACCCTGAAAACATTAGTTAACAAGATTCAGTTAATGATCAATGTAGAATCTATCGGTGAAATATGAAAGATATAATATTGTCTTCCTTTTGAGCTGCATGATTGGAATGTTAAATATGAAAATGTGTTTTTATTAGGTATAATTAACGGAACACCCTGAAAGCGTTAATTAACAATATTAATGATGGTGTAGAATCTTTCAGTGAAACATGAAAGATAAAATATTTATGAACTAGAACGCGATGGTGGGAGGGGGGAGGGGATTAATTGAACCTTTGAAGCTCGGATCTTTTATCATAAACGTAGATTATATTGGAGGGGTAGAGTGATGACAAGTAGTGGATCCACTGTGATTGAAAAATCTACATATTAAGCATGCCTTAAGAATGAGAACACGATAATTGCTCATTCCTGGAATTTATTGAACTCGTGCGCGGAATTAATTGGACCTCTCGAAGTTCCAAGATTCTCTTATAAACAGAATCTATTGATAGGTGCCAGGGTGATGTGAGGAACAAAATGAGAAAATATTGTTAAATGTTATGGAAATTAGTGAACTAAAATTGTAAAAATTACAAATTAAGTACGTGTTAATAAGATTATCTAAATGAATAAAATAGAAAAGCCCAAACAAAGGCGGTAATGACCACAGGGATGAGATGTTTTAAACCGTGTGAAAAGACAAGAGTGCCTTTGAAACTGTCCTTACCCATAAAATTTTCGTCATTATCTTTTTTGGCCTTTTTTTTTAATCTATTGGTAAGTTACAGGCCAAATGAAAAGGATAGGGAGGAGATTTTCGTAATACCATTTTTGGCAGCGCTTTTATTTATTTGGTAAAACTTTTAATCACATGCCAAATGAAGAGGATAAAGACAGAGATTTTCGTAATATCATTTTCGGAATTTTCTTATTTGTTGGTAAAATTATACGAACTAGATGGAGAGGATACGGATAGAGATTTTCTTAATACCTTTAACGGCATTTTTCTACTTATTTGGTAAAATTATTAATTACAGACCAAAAGGAGAGGATAGATAAGAGATTTTGGTAGTACTTTTTTGGCATTTTATTTATTCATTAGTAGAATTATTAATTACAGACCAAATAGAGAGGATAGGCTAGAGATTTTCGTAACACCTTTTCTGGCATATTTTTTAATCTTCATATTTAATTTGTTTAAGGGGTACTGAAATTTGGGCTCATGGTGAGTGAGGGTACAGATGTAATTAGATCGATTTAGCTAGAGTTCGTGAAACCCTAGTTTAGTGGTCGATGAAATTTGGATAGATGAGATCGAGATCAAGACGAGGTCGCCAAAGGTCGACAAGGCTCTAGTGGCCTTGAGCGAGGTTTGAGCCTTGCTCAGCTTGCTAGATCTAGCGAGGCTGGAGCTCATTGACCTTGGGTGAGCTTGATCTCACTAGATCAAATGAGGTGGAGCCTCATCATAGGCTGGGGAGCCTAACCTCAATGATATATGGTGAGGCTCGAGCTCGCTTGACACTGGTTGTCGACCATGACTGAAAAAAAAAAAAATAAAAAAAAATGGAAAAGAGAAAAAAATATTTGAAATTGATTTTTAAAATAATTAAAAAATATTTTAAAAAATAAAATAACAAAAAAATTATTGAAAAATATTGCATGGAGAAAAAAATTCCCTACCGAATAGTGGAAAAAATTTCTACTTTATTTTTAGGTTTTAGCCGAAAAATAATCGGAAAATATTTTCCAGAAACGTCACATTTTCTACAAAATGAATGGAGACTACGTGTCAAAATCCTTATTATTATTGGCCTTATTGGGCGTGCATGGACATCTAACTAGTTAGCATTGAACATGTACAATTTCCATGTGACAAAATTAAAGAGGGCGAAGTGAAATGGACGGTTGGAGATAATTGACAAAAGAGTTCTAAATTTATTGTATGGATATCAATTGCAACATTGCACAAAATTCCAGCAAATTCACTATACTACAATATGGATCGTGTTTATTCAGAGTGCTCAAACTAGAAACATATTTACCTACCCAAAAAAAAAAATCGAGACATATTTTAAGGGATGTTGTCATCTACAGATTCTGCTTTATGAAAGCGGCGGCACCTCACTAGGCAGAGTGCTTTTCCGGACGGGACGCTTGGAGCGTTGAGATGATGAAGTTGATGCTTCAAAGAGCTGAACCAATGGGGTTGCTCTTCTCCAAGCTCCTAAATGCTTAACCGAAAGCTGTGTTCCTACCTGAGCTATATCAGAATCTCTCAACAGCTGGTTTTCAAATTCCTTCAGAGGCCCAAACCAGGAGAATGCGTCCATCAGAGTATCCTTCTCCAGCCTGCAGGAACGGGACTTGCTGATATAGCTCAGGTGATTCCTCGCTCGGAACAGTAGTCGCTATTTCCTCTCGCCTCTTCTTCTGATAGAGGATCCAGTTTACAGGCACTAACATCTTCAATTGTATCTGCCATGTTCCTAAGCAGGACCCTAGGCCTTATGCTTCTTTATTGGTTTTTAACCCATCTTCACTTGATAAAAATTTACCCTTTGAAGTCCTCAGGATCGTCCTCAGTGTCTGTCGTTTGGCGGAGAAGTTGCATAGGCATGTGGCGATGCCCAACTGAACACTAGTAGGCGGATAAGTAATTCATCGTGACTGCAAGTTCAAGAATGCTAGGCGCAGGAGTCGTAAGGGCAAGGAATTTACACGATGGAGAAATTTCTCAGTATTCAAACAAACAGCTCGAGACATGTTTATTTTCTAGCACAAGGCATTTGCACAAGAGCTTCAGGCCCACAGGGGTGCCGACAACGAAGCCCCCGGCAAAGCTGACACTACTCTTCTAATCTGCCATCCCTATTTGATATTTCAACAGTTTTGAAAATCTGAAAGCCATTTTTTTATTATGGTTTTGTAACATGTGATTAAATCTATTCTTTATTAACACTCTCCCTTCATTTGTCTATAAAAGAATCTTCAAATCGCAATCAAAACATACCAATAACAAGAAATTATTCTTTTCTTTTCATTTATTTGCTGGGTTTTATATATGACGATATAGTTCTTATTCCCTCTTTGTGTGGAGTATGGAAGAAAATCTATTGTATCTCTCACCGCTGGAACAAGTCACACCAAGTTCTGTACTTCGAGGAACGGGAAGTATGCTTAAGAACAATACTTTCGCACATCATATATTTACTCTTATTTTTCATCTTTTCTAACAGATTTTCTAATAATCCCATCCATCGCCTGACATGGCATTCTGTCCTGACATGGCATTTTTTCCTGCTCTTGCATTCCAATTCCAAACCTTTCACATCTATTACTCAAGTACATTACTAATGATTGAACCCCGAGGTTGGATGGACATGTTCACGAACAATCGCACTCTAGTCCAAGTCAAATAGAAATCCTTCCTAAAACGGCGAGAGCGGCTTGGGCTTCTTCCATATCTCTGACCTTTTTTCTTTTTTCAATTGATAGATTGAAACTAGGCTAAAATTTGACCAATGCCAAGATATGACCAAAAATAAATAAATAAATAAATAAAGAAAAAAATGCTAGAAGATAGAAGACCTTTTGGCATGAATCGAACCTCCAAGAAGCAGCACAAGCTCCTTTTCAAAGGAGGAGAACTTTTAGTGGCAGTTTGCATCTATAAAGGCAAAGCCATCACCTTTCGTACTAACAAGAAAACAAAGACGATTTGACAAGACAAAGTGCATCATCCCAATTATGAACACCCTCACGGGACTCATCTACCTCTATAACTAAGCTACCTGCCCATAGAGGAAATTTGAATGGACAAACCAAGGACCACACCTAATGAAGATGCCTAATTCTAGGAAATAAAGGCCGCTAGAGTTACAAGGGCTTTCCCAAAAATTTCTAGCTAAACACTATTCATCTTTTTTTTTTCAAATCTTGCCAGAGAAGTTTAGGGTCCCGTCGTGTCATGACTGATCATTGGATGGAAATGTAATCATCAACTACATTATTGCACAGATCATATAAAATATTCCCAAAACATGTCAACTAAAGAAGAGTTGTCATGCTCCATTGAAAACAAACAGTCATGCGACAAAGGACCAAGAGAAGACCACAGTTTACAATTGTAATAAAGCGCAAATGTTCAAATCATAAAAATTCCGAAAGTCTTTTTCCCAGATATAAGAGTCAGCAGCTGTGTCGGCGTCCGATCCGGATGGGCCTCCTCCTCCTCCACATCTTACATCTTGTGCACCGCTCGCTTGTGCCGCTATATGCTGTCAACTCATCAAAATGGAAATTTGTCTCATTCCATAAGCTTTGCATCCTAATCTTATTCAAGTCCATCCATGGTCCCATAATTAGCCGCTTCACGCCTTAAGATACTGTAGAACGAAATAGATTTTTCACTATAAACTCAACGCAATGGAAATAATCATCGACATTATATTTTAATGCGACCCAAGCTCCCTCTATCCATGACTAGACATCAAGGCATAGAAGTGCTTTCGAATTACTGTCTATCAAAGGGATTATAGTCCCCACCTTAGCTCGGAAACTTTTGAGGATTCCAATCAGCCACCTATCCCCTGTAATTTGCCTGACTTGCTGCACCAATGCCTGCCTGGGAATCTTGCCCCCCTTGGAAAATGAAGATCATGAGATAATTCAACGTTAGGTAAGCAAAAAGCAAAATGCAAGAAAGACAAGAATCAGGTGATGACAATGTTGATGTGGCACTTACTTTGTAAGCCTTATAATACTTAGAGATCAAATTGGCGTCAGCTGAAGGGAAGCTTTTCGAGAATTCCGTAATAAAAAATCGAAACGGGATCCAAGGGGCATTCGGATTCCATGACTTCTTCGGAGTTCTCAAAGGCCCTATTACATATAAATTCCACAAATCAACAGGCCGGTTGATAGAACAGGCAAAGTCAAACACACAAATATGATCAATGCAAAAGCAGGAACAAAGAAAGACAATTTGAATACCTTTTACGCAATAAGTGACTCTAAAGCTGATAACATATTTCGGCAACACATGAGTGTTCACATGGGTGCTCCAAACTATGTATCTCCTTGGAGATAATAAGTGGTCGACACCCGAATCATACTGTTCTGAACTAGGATGAGACTGTTTAGAGCCAACACTAACAAGCTCTGATTTCCCCAATATGACACGGCAAATCAACATATGTTGGAGGCCATCTTCATCTACAGGAGCAGTCATTATGCTGCCAAAGCAATGTAAATAAAATATCTTAGGCCAATATCATCACATACACATGTATTGACATAAGTCAAGAAACAACAGGCTTGCGAAACATGCTCGATCTATGGGATTTAACCAATCATACCTTAAAAGGGAAATACAATAACACGTTAGATAACTTTCCAAATGATATCTCCTCGATTATTTGTGCAATTAATCAAGGCAGATTTTACGCCGCCAAGGCATTACCGAGAAACCATCTAAGGCCAATATCATCATATGCACAACATTCTAACACAAGTCCACAAACAACATGATCACGAAATATACTAGTCCTATTAGATATAACCAATCATATCTAACGAAGGAAATCTACTAACGCGCTGAATTAACATATCTTCTTTATCGTACCACTTTCCGAACAGTATATTAAAAGGGAATTCCAGTACCTTTCGAGAGGATGATTAAGAGGAGCAAAATGAACTCCACAACCGTAAAAGCCATTGCTCTCAGGCTTCTCAATGGAGTTAAACCCATAGGAGAAGATTTTGGGAACTTCTCTTTTTGAGGTCGCATGCCATGCATACCTCACGTTGGCAGTGTCGCTGCCGCCTTTATTCTGCACTGCCTCTGAGTAAAGTTGAAAAGCCTGGGCCCGGGCTTTGGCTGAGAAACTGGAGTCACTATTTTGGTGGATTGCCACCACATTAACCTGCGCCCCAAGCTTAGCGAGTCGTGACACGAACCTTTCCTTGATATAACGGTGGACCTGTTCCCCCTCGTGGAGTTGTGTCAACTCGCTGCTCATGAACAGCAAAGAAGCAGCGTCAGATTGATCAGCAGAGATAATGCTCTCGTGAATGGAGACGGTCGAATCCAGAATCCGGTCGTCCATCGCATCGTTCATCTCTGGACGGTGCACTTCTATTGCCAGCTGGTTGAATTCCGCAGCGAATTCCTCAGCAGTGACAGTGGGGACAGCCTGCGACGAACATGGATGGATGTAGTCCGACATTTTTCACCGAACCTGGCACGTCCCAGTGATGCGCGTTATATAAAAATAACAGAGATCGGCACGGATCGAAGAAAGAAAAACCGAATCGCAGAACGAATGAAGATCAAAAGCTTTTAGATCACGAGGTGACAATCGCAAGACCGGGCCTCGCGAATCACCAACCTAAAACACCAACGAGAGATTCTTAAAAATAAAGACAGCAACGGACACGAAATGAGAAAGTTGATAATCTGATTCTCAGCAACAAAATCATGCGTCTTTGAAAGCTTGCAGAGGCTTTTAGCAAAGTGGGTTTCGTTGGCTTCAAAGAAACACTGCGATGAAAGCAAAGACAGAAGGGATCTCTTACCCGAGATTTCTCCAGACACAGAACAAGAGAAGGACAAGGACAAGGAACGAGAGAAGGAGGAGGTGGGTCTGCTGTGTGCGTAAACGGGTGTGGCGATCCGAGATTTCTCCAGACACAGAACCAGAGAAGGACAGGAACAAGGAACGTGAGGAGCGGGAGGTGGGTCTGCTGTGTGCGTAAACGGGTGTGGAGAGATTGAACGAGAGGAGTAGGGTTTGTGCTTGAAGATGACGAGAAGAGAGGATGGGGTTTGAGGTACGAGAGAAGGGTTTTTATAGAAGAACACCTGCTGCGGAGTTGCTCTCGTGACTCTCACATGCGTATTTTCGAACCTTTCATTTGGCGGCGTCGTTTGTGAAGTGCATGCAGTTCTTCTCATCGAGCCCGCTCTTTTTCGCTTTGCATTTTCCCTGGAATTTAAATAAAAAAAAATCACAGACACAAAAAAAAAAAAAAAAAACTATTTTAACGCGAGGGATTATGTGCTAGTGTCTCTCATCTAATGTAAATAAATTTGGATTTTGTCTACATTCAACATCAAAATATAGAAATTTATCATTTTCAAAATATCATTTTCCTTGCATTTTTGCATGATCAAGGCATCGGAAATGGAATAATTCTTTGTTAGGTATGGTTAACAGAATACTCTAAAAGCGTTAGTTGACAAAGATTGTCTAATCATCAGCATGAAATCTATTGGTGCAATGTGAAAGGTATAATATTTATGCAAGAAGGCACTACGATTCTCTCACTCATTTGGAAAATTAATTGAGACCGTATGTGGAATTAATCGAACTAACCAAAATCTTTGATATTCCGTCATAAACATAAATTCTATAGTTACGTGTGATAGCGGTATCGAGCAACGCAGGGAAATATCTTTGTTATAGATACTAAAATTGAAAAATCAACATATTAAGTATGCCTTAAGCACGAGAATACAATGATGGCTCATTTGCGGAATTAAACGAGCTCGTGAGCTAAATTAGTTGAACATCCTGAAATCTGAATATTCTTTCATAAAATGAGATTCTATTGGTGGGTGTCGGAGTGATGACGAGCAACAATACGAGAACATATTGCTACGTGTTATGTATAATTAGTGAACTAAAATTGAAAAATTCACAAATTAAGTACGGTTCAATAAGATTATCGTCCGACCAAAAAAAAAAGAGATTATCGAAAAAGAATAAAATGGAAAAGCGCAAACATAGAGGAGGTACCCACCACAGCAATAACATGTTTTGGACGGTGTGAAAAGGCAAGATTACCCTTGGATCTGTCCTTGACCACAACGCCAAAACGGGCAGCCTCGCCTGTCTTATTCGCCCACTGTTTTGCTTTTAAAGTGGTAAAATCATTAATTACAGACCAAATCGAGAGGCTAAGACGGAGATATTCATAATCTCTTCTTTGGCTTTTTTTTTTGTTGGTAAAATTATTAATTACATACCAAGTGGAGAGGATAGGGCTGATATTTTATACCTTTTCTGGCTCTTTTCGTATTTATTTGGTAAAAATATTAATTACAGGTTAAATGGAGAGGGTAGGACCGAGATTTTCATAATACCTTTTTTTTTTTTTGGCTCTTTTCTTATTTATTTGGTAAAATCATAAATTACATGCCAAACGGAGAGGATAGGACCTAGATTTTCACAACACCTTTTTTGGGTATTTTCTTATTATTGTGGTAAAATCATTAATTATAGGCCAAATGGAGATGATGGGGAAGAGATTTTCATAATACCTATTTTGGCATTTTTCTTATTTATTTGGTAAAATTATTATTACGACCAAATGGAGAGACACTGCAGATAATACCATTTTTGGCTTTTTTATTTATTTGGTAAAATTGTTAATTACAGAACAAATGGATAGGATACTACATATAATCCATTTTTTTGGCTTTTATTTATTTGGTAGAATTGTTAACTACAGAGCAAATGGAGAGGATAAGATAGTGATTTTCATAACATCTTTTTGGGCATTTTCTTTATCTTCACACTTAATTTGTTATATGGGTATTGATTTTTGGGGTAACGATGAGTGGTGGGTGATAAGTTGGATGGACGAGATTGAGACATGATCAACGGTATTTTATTTAAGGCTAATACTACAAAAAAATCTCAAGTCAGTACACCTTTATCATATTTATCCCAAATTAATTTGTATCACAAAATATTCCAAACCAATATATCTATGACACATTTAGTCCAAATTAATATACTCATGCCACATGTACCCTATATAGTAATAAATTTAGGATTTTGAGGGTAAATGTGGCATGGGTACACCAGTTCAGGATAATTGTGGTACTTGTTTATTAGTTTATAAATTTTTTTTTGACATAGTTTGAATTAAATATGGCACATACGTATTGGCTTAAGGTTTTGCTTCTTTGATATCATTGAGTGCATCGAACAAGTGCAATTGACATGCCTTCATTCTTGCCTATGCTCAATCATAGCAAGCCTATATTAAAGGGAGGCCAAGATTGCCATTTGTTTAAAGTAAACTAAAGTTGCATGTCAAATATTAAATGAATACAATCGACTTTTGCTTTGTCAATAGATATTTCTTTACTGGTTACTACATGACCTAAAAATACCATATAATCCAATTAGAATTCGCACTTGCTAAACTTAGTATACAACTTGTTCTCGTGAAGCATTTTAAGTACGAGCTTTAAATGCTGCTCATGTTTATCCGAACTTTTGAGTATACTAAAATATCATCAATAAACACTATAAAAAAATATTAAAAAAAGGACTTAAGAATCTTGTTCATTAAATCCATGAATGTTGCTAGTGCATTAATCAATCCAATATGCATGACTAAGAATTTAGATTGATCATATTGAGTTCAAAAAGCGTCTTAGAGACGTCCTCCTTTTTTATGTGCAATTGATGAGACCCCAAATTTATATCAATCTTAGAAATACTGACACCTCTTGAAGCTGATCAAATAAAACTGCTATCCTAGGCAATAGTACTTGTTTTTAATCGAAATCAATGCAAAGTCCCATTGATCCATTTTCTTCTTGATAAACAACCTCGGTGTACCTCAAGGTGATGCACTGGGTATGAAAAAAAAAACCTTTGTTAAGTAATTCCTGCTGTTGTACTTTTAACTCCTTCAACTCCATTAAAGCCATTTGATAGGGAGTTTGGAAAGAGGTTCCTTTCCAAGAGCTAGTTCAATAATAAATTCATGTCCAAGCTTTGGCAGTAACATTCCTTTGGGAATACATGAGGAAATTCTTGAAGTACAAGAATTTCCTCAAGCTTTACTTCTTTTTATTGACCTACTACAAACGCCAAATATCCTTGGCAACTGTTATTAAAAAGACAGTGTACTTCAAGTGCATAGATAAGCAGTATTGAAAATTTTGTCCCATTTTCGAAGAATTCAAAACCAAAACAATCAAGTGGATTGAATTGAATTATTTATTAATAGCAATTCACACTGCTCATTGTCTACAAAGCTAATCCATTCTTATTCTAATGTCAAAATTATACATAATCAATACAATTAAATCCCCCATTTTATTTGGTCCCCCGTTGTGACTTTACAATATTTAGACACCATAGTAGACAGACTTGCATTTCATGATGGCGTAGAGACATTAAGAGATACTTCAAGCTACCTAAGATTTACTCCAATTGATTATTGAATAATGCATGACATTCATATCAAACAATACATACGTGCTATTATTACATATAGAGATGATACCTAATATAATGGTCTTGGAAACTTTAGTTTCCTTTTTCGTGACTGCTTAAACTTGGCCTTGAGCTGATGGCCTCTAAAAATTTCCTTACTATGAGGCTCTGTTGTGTTGTGGTTAGTGCAACGATTATGGTGGCATCATATGCTAGTGTTGCACCACCAAAAAAAAAAAAAAAAACTCCTTCATCATGTGGTCTCTTTGGTCATGTCTGTAACCGTTGACACCTAAATTTTGGCTAATCATTTAGGCATTTATTACATAGAAAATTATAGATTGATCTCAACCTATAAGCAAAATATATCATTTAACCATAGATAGCTTTTAGGAGCATTTCATGGAATATAGGTAAACTTGTTGCATTTTAATTGGACTGATGATAGGTGGTTTGGAACTTAATTGAATTATCTAGATTGAGCTCAAGGAAGAGGCAGAATTTGGCCAAGGATTGGAAAGAGTGATCGAAAATCACAAGAATGAACGGAGTGAGTTTTGAGCTTTAATTAAACTGGGTTGAGCCTATGTGAATTGGGATAGAATTTATTAAAGGTTTTGAGCTTAATTGAGCCAATAAAAGAGATTGAGCTTGGCATAGCCCACAGGAACTTCTCTGGTTGAAAATTACGAGGGAAAAGAGGGCTCTGAACTTTGATTAGAGTTAGGTTAAGCCCATGTGAGTTGGAATTAATGTAAAGGCCTTGGTTTTAATGAAATAAGCCTGTTAATCCTTTAATAAGGCTAGAATTAGGTCCGTTTTGAATAGTTAAACCTAGCTCATAACATTATAAATTTATAATTAGATATTTATGCTTCACAAATTGGGGATCCGCAATTTTTAGAATTAGAGCATGTTGTGACCTCCCCTATCAGGAAATCACCTTAGGGGTAGGCTAATGGATTGCTAATTCACAACTTGATTCAAGTTCTTAACATGCAAATAATTTTCATTCAGGAGTCTCCATTAATCAGTTTTTGGTTGGTCGATTAGAAACTTACATAAAGTGTGGGAGAGTATTTTACTTTTAAGAACAAGAAATTAAATGAGTTCAGTGACTTGATTACGCTAGATTATTGTAACGCTCTTTTGGTACCTTTTCATTTATTCTCAGCATTATAGAAATCTAATATAATTTGGTCCTTGTATCCATAATCTTTGGTTGGTTGAAGTGAAATATTCTCCAACACTTTATTTGGGTTACTAATCAATGCATCTAAAGTAGATTAGTAGCAACTCTGTAATAAAATTGATTGGCATGTTAAGAACTTGAACCAAATTGCCAATTGATAAGGGTTTGAGAGAGCTCAAGTTAATCCAGATTAATAATCCATTAGCCAACCCTAGACGGTTTTCCCCTCGAAAGGGTAGGTTGTGACAATAACAAACTCCTGTTAGAGCCTAACATGCTGCATTTCCATGTTGCTTCCCACGAGTACGACAAATATCACTCTAATAATATAACCATACCGCGGGTTGGTTATTTGGTACAAACCCAAACTTTCCTCTAACAATGTTTCTCTTATTCGGAACAAATGGTCACTTTCCAACTGGGATAGGTTTCTTGTCACGGCAAAAAGAAGGTCGGAAGGCTTAATGATTAGGCCTTACCTGAACAGTCATTGTCTCTACCAATTCTAACAAATCTATTTTCACAAGTTGAGCACACTCGTAGAGGTCATTATAATCCTTGATATTCAAGGGCACTAGTCTCCCTAGTCTGCTCCCAATACCTGGCTTTAAAACATTCTGAAACGTTTTACCTTTGTTATCCTTATCCTCAACCAACCTACGGGTGAAACTTGATAATTTTGCATACTTCGCCTCATGGGAATCCACTATAAGGTCATTCTCTTTTAATCCCATAAATTCCATCACTCTCTTATCTCGAGCATAGTCCAAGAAATGCTTTCCGAAAAATTCTTAACAAAGCCAACCCTAATCACGATAGCACAAGCTGGGAATACTACTTCTTTAGATGCCCTTCACCAGCATTTGGCATTTCTTAAAGTTGGTACTTAGTTAAGGTTATCTCGTCGACTTCATTGCAATTTAGTAAGGCAAATATCTTCTACATTTCGTCAATCTATGATTTAGTGTCTTTGGAATATCTTATTCTAACAAAATTTTGTAGTTTCAGCTTAAAAAATTATTCTATCAAACCTACAAATAACGCTCAGCCATTTTTTTGAACTATCGTTAGCTTCTTGTCGTGCCTTAAAGTGTCGACATCTTGCAAGTGTGGGGAGGATTCCGTTCATATGATGGGCTAAAGTACACCTTAAGTATGAAAACTTGGCATGTGTGGACACTTGAGTGCCAAAGTTTTAAAATGAACACTTGAATGCCAAAATTATAGAAGAATGGAATACTTAAATGCTAATGGTGAGAAATTCCTGCTAAAATGCTAACGTGTCATTTTTCGGCAACTTTTTTTTACTGATGTAACAATTTAAAAAAATTATCCACATGGCAATTTTTTTTTTAAAAATTGTCCACATGGTGCTATAATTTCAAAACAATGTCATTTTCCCATATTGATTTTGAAAATAAATATTAATTAAAATAAATTTAAAAACTAAATTTAAAAAAAATGCAAAAGTAGCAAGCATGGGGAGGGCTGTGGCCTTCGTCACCATTGCTCCACCCACCATTGCCGGAAATGGATAATGACAATGGGGCGAGGGTTGACTAGGGTTGTCGGGCCCCTAGGCAATGGCCGGTGACCCTAGCTGACCATTGGTGAGACCTGTAGGTCCTCACTTAGATTTGGGGTGGGGTAGTGGCCCTCCCTAGATCAACGAGGGCCGTTGGCCCTCACCTAGTCGAGCTAAGGGATCTCACTAGCTGGGGCTGGGGCGGCGACGGCGAATGCCACAACCATGAATCTCCATCCATCATTCTTTCTGTCCATCTCTTTCTTTAACCTCTTCTCCTGCTGATTCCAGCTCTTGTCCCGTTCATCTGGACGGGAGACAGTTCTTGGGGGGAAAGTGGAAGGAGGAGTTCAATCTCTCTCCCATCTCTCTAGGTCACTCTGGGGGGGAAGGCGTCGGAGTGAGCGCGCGTCCAGTGTCCGTGCCGCGCATCGGCTTGAAATGCGGATGACCCAAGAATCCTCCCAAGCCCTGTTGTCGATCGGGGAGCCATGGCCGGCTTGATGGGATCGATGACTGCGCTCTTGGAGCTCTCCCGAGCGTTTGACTCCGGCCTTCCATGGAGGTGACGGTTCCACGGAGGAGCTCTCTAGCAGCACCCAGGCTCACCTCAGCTTGTTGCCGATCTCTGATTCGCCGTCATTATTGTTGAGGGGAGCTATAGTAGCGAGATCGATTTGTTGCAAATTTCCAGCGATGGATCTTGCTCTTAATTTCTACCTGAGCTTATCTTAATCTTACAAAGGCCTACATATATTGATTAACTTAAAAGCTAAAATTTATTAACTAAAATTATGTGTACCGCACAAACAATTAAGCGTAAAAACATACTCTAACCTATAAGTATACCTTATCACTTCATAAGTAAACCTGATACAAAACAAGCGATGATGCCCCGTACCATCACGTACAACACTTATACTTTACTTAACTATTTTCTTATTAATATTAACGTACAGCAGCACAACAGAATGTCAATACATTGATGCCTTCTAGATTAACACCATCTGATTTAATATATATAAGCATTTATTTCCTTTCTATTTTAAACATTCTCAAAGGTGATCAACAACTACCAAAGGACACAAAACTTAGTCCTAGGAAAGGCCGTGTTCACCTAACACCTTTAACCCACTTTTTCAACAAAAACTTGCCTATAGAAAAGTCAAGTTATGTGGATCTACAATCTCACATGTTAACATGTCGTCGTCACCATCGAAGCCAGGGAGGGGGGCGGCGGGCATCAAAGCCATTCGGCAATCCAACCGACTCCTACTTTATTCAAATGGAAGCAGGCGGCTTATTATTTTATGATGTGTAAATACCACATAATAGCTCATTGATATACACGGATGAGCTTCTAACTCCTACTTATCAAAGGCTATGATCCATCTCTACTCACAAGATATCTCAACTAATGCCACATCATGTATATCAAAAGTCCATAATACTTTAGGATGTTACACGCGACATTTGTCCTTAACACACTAACATGACTGATCTACCTCTACAACTAAACTACTTGCCCGTAAAGCACATTTGAATGGATAAACCATGGACCACACCTAATGAAGATTGATTATTTAGGAAACGAAAGCGGGTTAGGGAAAAAAGGGTTTCTAAAAAATTTATAGCTAAATCACTATTCTTCCATTTTTATCGAGGCTGGCCAAAAAAATTTAAAAATCAGGTTGTGTTGTGACAGGTCATTGGTGGAAATGTAATTATATCCTATATAATTGCACAAATCAATAAATATTTACAGTACAAGTCAACTAAATAAGAGTTTTGATACTCCATAAAAAATAAATAGTCAGTACATAGGGACCAAGATAAGACCGCAGTTTATGACTATAATTAAGTACAAACGTTCAAATCATACAAATTCCAAAAGAGTCTTTTTCCTATCTAAGAGCCAGCAGCTTTGTTGGTGTCCAATTCAGATGGTCCTCCTGCTCCACATCTCATGTGCCATTTGCTCGCGCAGTTGTGTGTGGTGAACTCATCAAAACTAAAATAGCTCTTATTTATGCCTCGCATCCCAGTCTTATTCAAGTCCATCATGGTCCCATAATCAACCACTTCACTCCCCCAGTTTCTGTAGAATGAAATAAATTATTCACAATTAACTAAACGCAACAGAAACAATCATATGTAGAATGACGTCAAGGCATAGACTTGCTTTCAAATTATTGTTTATCAAAGAGATAATAATCTGCACCTTAGCTCTGAAACTTTTGATGATTTTAATCAGCAACTTATCGCCTGCAATTCGCCTGACTTTGTGCACCAGCATATACCTTGAAATCTTTTCCCTCTGAAAAATGATGATCACGTTTTAAAAAAATTTAAACGTTGTAGGTAAGCAGGAAACAAAGCTTGAAAGACAAGAATTAAGTGAGGACAATATTGACGTGGCACTTACCCTGCGGTCCTTATAATACTTGGAGATCAAACTAATGTCAGATGGATGGAAGATTTTCGAAAGTTCCGAAATCAAATCTGGAAAAGGCATCCAAGGGGAAGTCGGTTTCTGTGACCTCTCCGGAGTTCTCGATGACCACTCTTTTGCATATAGATTTCACAAATCATCAGATCAGTTCACAGAGCAGACTAAGTCAAATGCACAAACATGATCAATGCAAAATCAAGAAGGCAAAAGAAAATTTTATTACCTCTCAAGTAACGAGAGGTTCTAAAGCTGACAACATACTCCGGCAACATGTGGGTGTTCATATGGGTTCTCCAAACAATGTATCTCTTTGGAGATAATAAGTTATCGACACCTGAATCATATTGTTCTGAACTAGGATGAGACTGTTCCGAGCCACGATTAATGAGCTCCGATTTTCCTAATATGACCCGGCAAAGCACCAAATGTTGTAGGCCATCTTCATCTACAGGGGAAGATATAACGCTGCAAAGGGAAATATAATAACAAGTAAATCGACAAATCTTCGTGATCATACCACTTTATAAACAGAATCTCTTGATTATTTATGCTGCCAAGAAGCCATCTAAGGCTAATATCATCACATACACAGCATTCTAATATGAGTCCAGAAACACAATGATCGCAAAGTATAGTCCTTCTGTTAGTTATAATCAATTATATCTTTAAGGAAACTATACTAATGCGCTAAATCAATGTATAATGATCATAAAACTTTCCGAACCATATCTCTAATTATTTACGCAATTAAAAGGGAAAAGAAACAAATTCCAGTACCCTTCAAGAGCATTATAATCAGGAAGAAAATAAAGTCCACAGCCATACAAGCCACTGTTCTCAGGCTTCCCACTGAGGCCAAAGCCATAAGAGAAGACCTCGGGGACTACTTCCTTCGTGGCCTCATACCATGCATACTTCACGTTGGCGGTGTCTTCGCCGCTTTTCCTCTGCACTGCCTCTGCGTAAACTTGAAAGGCTTGGGCCTTTGCTCTCGCCGAGAAACTAGAGTAGGAATTCTGGTGGATTGCCACCACGGTAACTTGCCCCTTATCCGCTCCTAGCTGTGAGATGAATCTCTCCTTGATACGGCGGTAGACCTCGTCTCCCTCGCTGAGTGGCATCAATCCGCTCCGGATGAACGGTGACAGCGCAGTGCCAAATTGATCGGCAGGGAAAATGCTCCCGCTATGGGTGACAGACGAATCCGGGTCCTGACTGTCCGTCGGATTGTTCAGGTCCGGACGGTTGAGCTCGTTTGCCGGGTGGGTGGATCGGGTGTAGTCCGACATGTTTCACAGATGCTGGAACGACCCAAAGAAGTGCTTTCAAAAAAATGACGAATCGATTCACAAAGATTTTACCACTGCCAAAACCAAAAACTATTGCAGAATTGGTACGAAGTCAAGAAAGAAAAATCGAATCGCAGAATGAATGGAGATCAAAAGCTTTTAGTACCTCACGAATCACCAAACTAAAACACCGAGGAGAGATTGTCGAGGCTTGGTTATCCAAGGAAGCAAACAGGGCTTTAAATACAAAAAGTGGTCCATCTCTTTTTTGGTATTCTTTTTATTTATCGGTAAGATCATTAATTACAGGCCAAATTAAAAGGATGGGGTAGAGATTTACCTGACAGATTTTTTAGCATTTTTTTACTTTCATGCTTAAATTTAAGTATTGGAATTTGAGGTAATGTTGAGTGGTCGGTGAAAAGTTGGATGGATGAGATTAAGACACGATGCATCACAATTTTTTTGTAAATATCCTACGGTTAATCGCTCTATAGGTCGTTCGTTTAAGGAAGGTTTATTGCATCTGGAAAAGGGGGAATAGAATTAAAACGTTGGATAAGGCTTATGGCATTAAGAGGAATGGAATTAAAACATGGGATGAGGTTTAGTGCAGCTAAGCAACAGCTCTAGAAATCTTCCCCCATTAAACTTACTTGAAAAGGAGGGACAACAATTACTCGTTCTATCCTGGCTCCAAGAAAGACAGCTTTATTGCATTAGGAAAGTATTAAACAGCTTGGGCTAAGTCTGACTGGCTTTGCCACCTCGGTCATGACAATAAACTAACCCTCTGTTCCGAACAAAAAAAAAAAGATGTTTGTTTTACGAATTTGAAAAATATTTTCTTAAAATAATTGTTTGTATTATTTGAAATAATCAATCAAGATAAAAATTTTCAATATTGACGATAATATATGTCTAAATATTTTCATGAATGATGAAATTTTTTCGTATATACATTTTTGTGAGAAACAAAGGCAATCATTTTTAGGAAAATATTTTTGAAATCACATTTTTTACGAAATAAACGGAGCCTAACTAAGATGCAAGAAGAAGCAAGATAGTTTAAAAAATGGAGATGTTTATTCATTACCCATTTGTGGAGTTCATAAGAAAGAAACTCCACTCCAATTAAAAAAAAAAAAAGGAAACGTAAAACAGTCACAATTCAAATAAAGATAAAAAGATCTTAAGCTTATTGTTTCACCTAAAAATGAATTTCGCTAAAAAATATTTTCAATTTCTTATCTTTAATTGTATTTTGAAAATTTTATGGAAGTCATTTCCTAACAGTTGTTACTTGAGAAATTTTGAAACACGTATTCCCCATGTTCCAAATTCAATCGCCAGGGACCCAAGCTCGGGATTTGACAACTCGGGCGTTGAGGTCCTAGGCATAGCCTTTGGGGACCTAGTCACGGGTGCCAAGGTCGCAAGATTGGTCTCAAGGAACTAGGCTCAAGTACCAAGGTCCTAAGCCAATCCTTAAGAGATCTAGGCACAGGCACCACCAACCTTGGCATAGCATTGGTTCAAGCACAAATCCTAGGGTCTCGGGCTAAGTATAGGGTCCCATGAGGCTAGGACAAGAGCCTCAACACCTAGTTTCGCGGTGACATGTTTAGGACCTCGGAACCCATGCCCAAGTCCTAAGAAAAATAGTGCAAACCCTAGCCCCCAAACTCAAGACCTAGCAATTAGTTCTGAGTCCCTCGAGGATGGGATCGAGTCCCTGAAGCCAAGCCTGAGACCCCAATGCTTGAACCCCAAACTCCAAAGCCTATGCCCAAGTCCTCGATAGTTGGGCCTAGTTTTCTTGAGGAGGGCCTAGGACTAGGTCATGGGCCTTTGTCCATTGAGGCTAAGCTTGAAACCCAAGCATCCATGACCAAGTCCCCATGGCTATGCCTCGGACCTTGGTGCCTGAGGCAAGGCTGATGCTCCAATTCAGGTGCTTGACACTTAAACTTGTAACTTATGATTGTACGCAAGACTTTGCCTCAAATATGTGTTTCAAAATTTGACCATAACAAACAAATATAAGTGACTCCCATATAATTTGCAAAATACAATCAAGAGAAAGAAATTGAGGATAAGTTCTGGCAAAGTTTGGTTTCCATAAATCAATGAGAGGCTCAAGATATTTTTATTACACTGTTTTTAATGGAGTGGGGTTTCATTTCATTCTCATGAAGCCCACACATGGGTGATGGAGGGAGATTTCTTAGGCTGCTGCTCTGCAGCACCATGCCACTCTCATGTTTTAATTCACACACAGTGGGCTAGTGTGTTATTTCTTGAGATTTCATGGGTTTGCCCTCCGCACAATCATCGGATGATGCACTTCCTTTCTAATCGAATTGAACGGAATTGAGAATGGATTGTCACGGGTAAATTCCCCATGGGGATTCCGCTCACAATGGCTGCTACAAGTTTCTTAATGCGATCGGGATTTTTTTACCACGGATTATGTGTGCCAAAGTGTAGTACTGAAGCGATAACAGCATGCATAGTAAATTTAAATTAGTCACCGCTTCTAAATAACCTCATACATTCACATTCATCATTTCTCCCCCTAAAATATAAGGGATTAACGCAAAAGTCTTGCCTTATAATTCTAGCCTACAACAATATTTAACGTGTAGTTAGCGACTAACCTCGTTTTCTTCGCAACTTTGACATGCGCTGCCATTAAGACCACGTCATAAAACAATCAATCAAGTTTAGGTAGGCCTAAGTCCTCTTATGTTTAATCATTTGCTTCGGATTATCTTACCAGTAGACTTGAGAAATGAAGAAGAACCAGCGAACGCACCACATGCATCTATCACGGGCCCGCAATTCTCTAACTGTGGAATAGCCCATGCGGCGCTTGGTGAGTGGATAACACCAACCCAACATTCTTTCCATAGTTGTTTCATAAAACAATACAATGAATAATTTCCTTTTATCAGGTTGTATCACACTCAATTTAGCAAGACAGCAAAGTACTTTAGGCATAATAACTAGTTTTTGCTATTTCCTCCCGCCCCTTCTTCTCATAGAGGATAAAGTTTACCGGCACTAACATCTTCAACCATATCACTGTCATGTTCCTAAGCAGAAACCCACGAGCCTCACGCTTCTTTTTCATTTTTAACCCATCTTCACCTGGGAAAAATTTACCCTTTAAGTCCTCGCTGTTTGTCATTTGACGGAGAAGTTGCATAGGCATGTGGTGATGCCCAATTGAACAGTAGAAGGCAGATAATGAATTCATCACGACTGTAAGTTCAAACATGCTAGGCACAGAAGTAGCAAGGGGAACGCATTTTAGATGATGGAGAAATTTCTGCTTGAAACTTCACCGAGTTCTGCCAAACCAGAGGCCGCTTTGCCCCTATTTCAAGCTTTACACCCCCATCTTCATGCGCTGGTAGAAAGCATGGCGCACAAGAGCTTCAGCCTCACGGGTGCCAAATTCATCCGCAGCCTTTTCTACAGCACTGATGGAGCTTCTGGACTTATTTTGTCAGCATCTTGTCAAAGTTCCCATGGAAAAGAAATCGAGTGAGACGAGGCAACCGAGAAACACGACCACTTCCCAAGTACCCAACAAGTCGGCAATCCCTTTAGTCAATTTCCAATGTTTCAATACCATATTCATCGGCGCATCTAAAGGATCTAGAATCTTTCTCGGACACCATATTTGACTTTTGGTCTTCACCCATACAGCAAAGCCCACAGCAAAGCTGACACTTACCATCTGCCATCCCATCCATCACCTCATACAACATTCCCTTCTTTGCCGGTCCAGGAAATTCCAGAGAGTGAAATACTGGTTCTCCAATCAGATCAGGTGCTTCATCAACTTCCATTCCTCCATCTAGGACAAACGCATCATTACCAAGCTCCTTGAACCTCAACATTGGCCAAAATTTCCTTCGTCTTGCCACCAGCGTTGCAATTTTCTGGATTGCCAACCTTCGCATCTTCGATGGATGCCCTAACCCTGCCCTGCATCTCTGACATCCTGAGCTCCTAGTCCTACAACGCTCACAGCAACATCAATGCTGTCCACAATCTCAATATTTCCACCAGCCCCTTCAACTGGAACCTCCAAATTAAATGCAAAGTCGCTACATATTTCATCGACAGTTCTGTCCAGGCTCTTTCCCTCAACACTACAGTTTTCATTCTCATTCCCAACTTCATCATCCGTTGCCACAGCATCAACAGCTGCACCATTACCCTTAACCTTAGACTGGAAATCATTACTATTTTCTTTCAAGGAACAATTATGCAAGCCTTGACCCACCGCCATCTTCACTAATACTAAACGGGTTCTGCTCTGTAGTAGATCCTCCTAGGGCTTCTAACTCCAGGAGTTGACCACAGATGTTGTTAGGTCTTTCATCAAATGAGAGACTTTCCGAACACCCTCTTCTTTTATTTAATTAGTCCTCTTCTCCCCAGGGATTTGCGCACTCCTACAGCTGATAAGAAAGAACAAGATTCTTAAGAGAACGAAACCCACTATAGAAAAGGCCAGAGTTCCTATTCCAAGAACAAGATACAGGCGAATCTTCCCCTCAATGATACCATTTCAGTTGCAAAAGACTGTTACTTAATTATATTATTAATAATGCGTGAGCTCCAAGGTTGGATGGACATATTCACGAAGAAACGCAGCCAAGTCCAAGTCCGATGGAAACCTTTTCCGCTATTCATAAAACGGCGAGGAGGGGCTTGGGCTGCTTCCATATCCGTGACCTCTTCTTGCCTTTTTCAACTCAATCGATTGGAACCAGGTTGAAATTTGACCCATGCCCACCAAAGAAAAGGTACGAAAAAACAAAAAAAAAGAATAGGACGCTAGAAGACAAAAGAACTTCTGGCATGAACCGAACCTCCAAGAAGCAGCATGAGCTTCCTTTCCAAGGAGGAAAACTCCTAGTTGCAGTTTTGCATCTATGAAGGCAAAGCCAGCCCCTTTCCCAAGCCAAAAGAAAATGAAAAGAAAAGACAATCTTGCCAAAGAAACATTCACCACTTTGATGAGGTCAACCACTAGCACCAGTTGGAAACACTCACATGCCTCGTCTACCTCCATAACTAAGCTACTTGCCAAAAAGGAAATTTGAAATGGACAAGCCATGGGCCACACCGAATAAAGATGCATAATTCAGGAAACGATAGGTTGGCTGAAGATGAGAGGTTTCGCCAACCATGTCCAGCTAAAAGCATTATTCCTTCCAGTTTTATCGAGACTTGCTACAGAAGTTTCAGGATGTAGTTGGTTCGTGCAGGTCATTCGATGGAGATGTCATGATCTCGTACGTAATTGTACAGATCATGCAATATTCTCATAACATGTCAAAGAAAGATGTGCTTTGATTTCACTAGAATTTCTCCGTTCTCCATTGAATACAAACGGCCATTTCATACAGGAAACCAAGAGAACTACAGCCGATGGCCATAACCAAAGCACAAACATTCCAAAAGATCAGCAGATCATACAAATTCCAAAAGTCTTTTTTTCCTATCCTAGGATTAGTAGCCATGTCAACGTCGGATGCCCCGATGGGCCACCTCCTCCACATGTTGTGAACCATTTTCTCGCACCGCTGGGTGCAGTTGAACTCATCACACCAAAAAACAGATCTTACTTACATGCCTCGCGCCCCAATCAAGTCCATGCATGGTCCCACCATCAGCCACTTCACGCCCCAAATTGCTGTAGAACGGGAATGAATTATTGTTCTGTTGTGGCTTTATATAAGTAAAGTATCCTATGCTATTCAGATGTATTTGATAAACAAAAACTTGCCGAAGATCTACTTGATCATAAAGAAACTTGCAGGCAAAGATCGATAGAATATAATACATCTGAAGCAACCCAAGAACAACGAAGAAACCAACCCATTGGACAAATCAGTTAGAAATATGATTATCCTGCACTTATTATCCTCGCTTCAATACCAGTTTTTACTCTCAACTTGATGAAACAGGAACAATCATCATATTCTGATGCAACCCAGGCTCTCTATCCATGACTTGAGATCAAAGGCATAGACATGATTTCGAATTATGTTTTTTTAAAAGAGATTAAGATCCACACCTTAATTCTGAAACTTTTGATGATTCTAGTCAGCAACCCATCCCCTGCTATTTGCCTGACTTTTTGTATAAGCACATGCCTCGAAATCTTTCCCCCCTGGACAATGATGATCATGCTTTAAAATATAATTTCAACATTAAAGGTGAGCAGAAAACAAATCTTGAAAGACAAGAACTAAGTGATGGCAATAATTATGCGGGAGGGCCCTTACCTTGTGGTCCTTATAATACTTGGAGATCAAACTGACGTCAGATGGACATAAGATTTTCGAGAGTTCAGAGATCAAAATCGGAAATGGCATCCAAGGAGAAGTTGGTTTCCGTGACTTTTCTGGAGTTCTCAACAATCCTATTGCATATAGATTTTCACAAATTATCACATGAGTTGATTGAACAAACAAAGTCAAACACATAAACATTAGTCAACGCAAAAGTGGGAATGAGAAAGAAAATTTGAGTACCTCTTCAAGCAACAAGGGGCTCTAAAGCTGACAACATATTCGGGCAATACGTGAGTGTTCATGTGGGTGCTCCAAATGATGTATTTCCTTGGAGATGATAAGTCGTCAACGCCCGAATCGTATTGCTCCGAACTCGGATGAGACTGCTCTGAGCCAGGAGTGACAAGCTCCGATTTCCCCAATATGACCCGACAAAGCAACAGATGCCTTAGGCCGTCTTCATCTATAGGGGCGGACTTAACGCTGCCAAAGCATTACAGAAAAAAAAAAAACTATTGAAGGCCAATATCATCACGTACACAAAATATAAAACACGAGTCAAGAAACAACATGCTTGCGAAACACACTCGTTCTGCTACGACTAACCGATCATAGCTTAAAAGAAATACAATCTCGCGCTATATCAACATATCTTCATGATCGGACTACTTTCCAAACATTATCTCTCAATCGTTTATGCAATTAACAGTGGCGATTTAAAGATGCTCTGCTCTGTTCTATTAGATATAAGCAACCCTAGCTTAAAATGGGAGATACTAACGCGCTAAATTTACATATCATCGTGATCGTACCACTTTCCAAACATTATCTCTCGATTGTTTACGCGATTAAAAGGGAAAAGAAAGGACTTCCGGTACCTTTCGAGCGGATGATTATCAGGAGCGAAATAAACTCCACAGCCATACAAGCCATTGTTCTCAGGCTTCCCGCTGTAGCCAAAGCCATAGGACAAGATCTTCGTCACCTCTTCCTTGAGGTGGCGTACCATGCATACTTCACGTTTGCGGTGTCGCGGCCGCCTTTCTTCTGCACCGCCTCTGAGTAAACTTGAAAGGCTTGGGCCCGTGCTTTCGCCGCGACGCTGGAGTAGCGATTCTGGTGGATCCCCACCACGGTAACTTGCGCCCCAAGCGTGCCGAGCCGCGAGACGAACCTCTCCTTAATGAGGCTGTGGACCTTGTCTCCCTCGCTGAGTTCCGTCAACCCGCTGGCGGCGAACGGCTGCAGAGCAGCGCCGGGTCGATCGGAGGAGGAGACGACGCTCTCGCAGTCGGAAAGGGACGAATCCTGGTCCTGATCATCCATGGGATCGGTCAGATCCGGACGGTTGAGGTCGATCGCTGGATGGTTGAATTCGTGCGCGGCTGCATCAGGAGTGGCGGTGCGTAGAGTCGGCGACCGACATTGATGCGCGTAATCCGCCATCTTTGACCCAAAGCTGGAACACGTCCGGAGAAAGCGCCTGAACAAAAGCATCAACGAGCCGATTCACAAAAAATCCCACAACTGCTAAACAAAAAAGAAAAGAAAAAACTACGGCAAACTCGGTACAACGAACAATGATCGAAAGGCGGCGAATAGCAGAACAGAGCATCGCGCATCGCCGACCCAATGCACCAAACCGAGAGATTCTCGAGGCACGGTCGTCGTCGAATGCAGCGAACGAGATGTAAAACAAAGAGAGAGCCACGACCCAGAATGAGAAAGTGGACAAAATAAATCCTCAGCAAAGACAAAGCATGCATCTTTTAGAAAAAAAAAAAAGCGTTACAGAGGATTCCGTCGCCTCCAAGAAAAGGACTCCGATCAAAAGCAAGAACAAGAAGAATGAAGAAGAATGAAGAAGAAGGGAGAATCTTACTCGACTCGTGGACACAAACCCAGATACAGAAATCACCACAGAGAAGCCCCCACGACGAGGAACGAGAGAAAGAAGAAACAGAGGAGGTGGGTCTGCGTCCGCCACTGCGCGAAACCTCTGCGTGGCGAGGTCGAACGACGTGGAGAGTAGCAGTAGGAGTGTTCTTGCTGCGAGGATGAGGATGAAGATGAAGAAGATGGAGGAGGAGGAGGAGGAGGAGAAGAGCGGATTGGAGAGGGGCAGAGGGGGGAAGCGGAGGAGTTTTAAAGGAGGGAAACCAACGAAACCGCCTTCCCCTCTCTCTCTCTGCCTCTCCTCCACACACCCGACTGGCACACGTATTGTGCCGTAAACCCTCCTTTTCAACTTTCCCTCTGGCGGTGTCCTGGGGAAGCCGCATGCAGTTTTTCTCAAACGGCGCCGGTCGTTTCATCCCACTAAAGCTATAAAAATAAAATAAAAATCACTAAACAAAATTGTTTTTGGTCAAATAATGATAATAATAAGGATAATATGATAATAATTTATTTGAATGCTAGGAATTCCGTGCTCATACTCGTTTAACATCGTAATAAAAAAATTATCTTGTTAAAAATATCATCTTTTTGAAGGTGGAGAATGCAAAAATACCTTTTTCCTTGGATATAATTGATGAAATATCCTGAAAATATTATATGATGAAATTCATTTGACAATCGATATAAAATCTGTAAATATAAAAGATAAAGTAATTGTGCATGAGACAGCTGAAGGTCTCGTGCTAAATTAATTGAGCCTCTCATATGTAGAGATTACATCGGTGGACATTGGAGCGATAAAGTGACAAAACGAAAAAGATCCTATTTCGCATTCTGGATAATTAACTTGCTAATGTCAAGAAAAAAAATCAACATATATTAAGTAAAATAAGTAGGCTTTAAAACGCGAGGACCCGACAACGATTGCCCCGTTCATGAAGTTAATCAGATCCGGTGAGGGTTGTTTCGGTTGTGAATAAAAATTCTATTATCAAGCATCGGAGCAAGTGAGAAATTGCAAAAAATTACCATTTTGGGTTATGGGTAATTAATTAATTAGTGCACTAAAATCGAGAAAAATCTACAAAATTCAGTAGGACTTAATTAAGATTATCCAAAATTTGACCCCAAAAAAAAATAAAAGAATTATCCAAAAGAAGATTAGGGCAGAGAAAGCTCAAACACAGAGGCGGGAACGACCGACCACGGGTTTATGAGATATTTTGGGGTCATGTCAAAAGACAAGACTGCCCCGTCCTTTCCCCGACGACCCAACAACGTCAAAAAAGAAAGGAAGGAAAAGACTGGCAACCGCCTGTTTCTCACCCACTGTTTTTTGCTTCGTAATTGGGTGACATCATTCATTTTCGCGCACCAGATTGAGGGGATAAGGACAAAGGTTTTTCTCTCTCAAAATATCTTCTTCTTTTTCGGCATTTTTCTTATTTATTGGTAAAAATAATTAAATTACAAGCCGAACAAGCAACTTGAAGCTCAAATTTCAATACCCCTTTAAACAAATTAAGTATTAATAATTTCTTTTTTATAAAAAAGTGTTCATCATGCCCAAATCGGGAAACTAAACTGAAATCGAAATTATTGAGAATCGAATCGACTTTTTGTATACTTTTGATTTTTTTCGAACAAAAAAAATAGTTACTTTTTATTTCCGATACAAATTGAACCGAATCAATAATCGTCCATCTTCTTGATATTACAATTCACATAATTTCTCCTTTTTCATTAAACTTTTTTTTAGTGTTTAAAAAAATTGAAAAATTAAAACGAACCGACCAAAATCGAACCTTCGATTTATATCCAGGTTTGGGATTTGGTTTGATTCAAAGTTAATATGCACCAAAAAAGTTCGATTCAGTTTGTGGACACCCCCGAGGTCCAGATTAGTGGTCGGTGAAAATATGGACGGACGAGATCGAGACAGTATCAACCGCGTTTCATTTATTTATTTTACTTGTTTATTAATGCATTTATTTATATATTTATTCTTGCTCAGGTGATATTTTTGGGGGTAAAAATCCGAACCGTTGACAGCCCCTAGATCCAGATCAGTGGTCGGTGAAAATCTGGACGGATGAGATGGAGATAGGAGGGTTAATTCTAAAAAAAACCCCAAACTTTAGGTTTAGTCCCAAATATACCCCGAATTTTTTTTTGTCTCAAGAAAAACCCCAAACTTTAGGTTCAGTCCCAAATCTGCCCCGAACTTTTCTTTGTCTTAGAAAATACCCTAAACTTTAGATTTAGTCCCAAATCTACCCCAAACTTTTAGTCTATTCCCAAATCTATCCCAATTTTTTTTTGTCAAAAAGAAAATCATCAAATTTTACTCTAATCCTAAATTTGTCCTCGTTAGCCTTTGTCCAAAAACTGTATTAGTAATCCCTAATTTTTTATGTCCTAAAATGGTTTTATTTTGAAAATAATCTTCTATGACATCTTGTTTATGTGTATTTATTATCTATGTGGAAACGTCATATTAAGTTGAGATTAGATCATGGGGTATATTTGAGAACAAATAAAAAATTAGTGATTTTTTTAGTACAAACGGAGGGTAAAACCCCAAATTAGTATACCTGTTAATTATGACGTGTTATTTAATTTAGAAATTTGACAGTAAAATTTAACGAAAAATAATATATGGTAATTTGTTTTAGTGGTCAAAAAAATTATTTTGGCTAAAATTGTCATATGTGTACCAATTTGAGATTTTTTTAGACAAAACAAAATTCGGAGTAGATTTGGGACTAAAATTAAAGTTTAGGGTTTTTTTGAGACAAAAGAAAAGTTCGGGGTAGATTTGGGACTAAACCTAAAGTTTGAGGTTTTCTTGAGACAAAAAAAGTTCGGGGTATATTTGGGGAATTTGGAGTTAAAGTTTGGGGTTTTGGAATTGACCCGAGATAGGATCGACCGCGTTTCATTTATTTATTTACGTATTTATTGATATATTTATTTTTGGGGGTGCGCTGAACACGTGGGTGGGCACGGCAGGCATGAATTCTCGGAATATGCACTGTAAAAATGATTTGCTTTTTTCGATACGATGCGTAGTTGCAATTGCAATGATATTCGATTTGCTGAATATTCTATTTAGATGCATTGCGATAATTGAGAATAATGAATATACCGCGGCTCCGCTTATGAGTCACGTATTGCGGGGGCATATATGCCTTTGCGCTTTGATTTGGCAAGGCAAAGCAACCGCGGACGGAGGAGGGCATTTCTATCTGGTTTTACTGTCCTCTCTAAGAATTGTGTCCGCAAGGAGGGAAATTGAATTTGTCCTCTTCTTGGCCAGCAAGATTGCAAGAACAAATTGAATTGCTTATATTGGAGGGACAATAAATTTAATGAAAAAAATTACCAAAAATATCTTTAAATTTATTGCATTGATTTCGATTCAATCATGAACTTTTAATTGAAACAATTTAGTCATAAATCATTTTCATATCGATACTTATTGGGTCCGTCCGGGTTGACATGGACGTTAGCAACATTGAATGACATAGTTGACGCTGATATAGTTGGCGCTGCTGATATGAATATTTTAAATAATTTTTTTTATGTTTTTTTGTTGATGGCCATTGCCTACCACTGGCCATAGCCATGGTCGGCAAGGGCTGGCCTCGCCTATGCAAGGGCAAGCATCGATTGTGCCTTGCCCAAGTGAAGGCGTAGCCTACCGAGCCTCACTGTTGCCCAAGTAGTGTTCATCGGACCTCGCCCTCACATAGATGAGGCCAGCCCTTGCTTAGGTGAGACACGACGAGGCTACCTTGGCTTGGTTGAGGGTTGCCCTTGCGTAGCTCATTTGGGCAAGGCACGAATGGCGCTCTCCCTCACCTAAGTGTAAGGGCGATCTCACATAGGAGAGCCCGGCCCTTATTGACCATGGTTGTGTGGTCGGTGGTTGGCAATGGCCATTGGCAAAAAGAAAAGGGAAATGAAAGAAAAAAATTATTTAAAAATTTAATAAATTCAAAAATTATTAAAATATTATTTAAAAAATCCATGTTAGCACTAACCTGGCCAACTAGCATCCACATCAATAATTTTTTTTATCTAAATTGATCGAATGAACTGAATTAATATTAATGTGAGAAAGTCTAAGACTAAATTGGTTTAATTAAAAAGTTTAGAACTAAATTAATACTAATATAATAGGATTATGACTTTTGTTTAGTACTTTTCCATAAATTTACTCTTTCAATCCTTAGGCTCCAAGAAAGATAGTTTTTTAGCACAAAGAAAGTCTTTGCGTAGCTCAGGGTGACTGGGAACGATTCCATCATCTCTAGTCACGACAATAGATTAAAGTACGGTGTGAGGGTGAATTAAGAGATGCCATGACCCTCTAGAAGTTAAACCCCGATGGATTGCTAGACGGGTGCAAATGATCCTCTCTCAAAACCTGATCATTTCTCTCGTTAGTTCATTATTGTCTTAGAGCCATGCTTTACCGATGGAGCTTGGGCTGAGTCGCAGTGGCTTTGCCATCTTTGGTCGCCACAAAAGGTTATGCTTACCCCCAGAAAGTGAACCCCAACGGACTGTTAGATGGGCACAGATGATCCTCTCCTAAGTCCAATCATTTCCCTCGTTAATTCATTAATGTCTTAGAGTTGTCACTAATCTATTGAGCAGGGATCGAGCTTTACTTATGTGAAATAGATAACTTAGGTATCAAGAGGATTTCATTGTGCTAAGTTGAATTAACGCCTATGAGTTGGTGTTTCTTCTCTTTTAAGGAAAGCTTTTAACATGCGATGTTGGTGGATTTTTATATTCGTAACGTGCATCTATGAGATAATGCGTTTGATTAATGTATTTAAGGCAGTGACAAATTAATTAGTTAAAAAAAAAAAGGAAGAAGGAACGCAGAAGATGATAATCCAAGCCATCTCGGGCAACATTTAAACATGAAGGCTTCTTAAACGAACATGTGAGCCGTAAATGAAAAGTAAAAAAAAAAAATCACTTAATTTTCTAAAATGACATAAAAGGGATTGAATCTTCTTGAAATGAAAGAAAATTATCCAAAAACTCTTAAATATTTTAATTTTATCAATTCAACTATAATTTTTTTAATTTTTATCAATCTTTTATATTTGAAAATTTGTTAATTCAATCATAATATTTTTATGTTTTGTCAATGGAGTTTATTTGGCCAATTTGGCTTGAAATTGTCAATGTAGACATTGATCGTTGTGCATGTTTATAATGCTTAATAATATTTTCAATTTCTTTCTTTTTTTCTTTCTCTCTTTTATGTTCTTCTCTTCTTCTTCTCTTTTTTTTTTTTTTTTTTTTTTCATTTTTCATTTTCCCTTTTTCCTTTTGCTAGCCATCGTTGGGCCTCGTTGATGGCCAATAGAAGTTGGAGGCCTCAGGTGAGGGTTGCCCTCACCGGCCTTGGGTGAGAGATGCCCAAGTTTAGGCTAGTGAGGGCGGCCCTTGACAAGCGAGGTGAGGGCTACCTTCACCAAGAAAATTTCATGTGATTGTCTATGAAAGATGAAATCTAAAGATATTGATATACAAGATTTGATTTTTCTTATCTGACATGCAAATGAGGCTTGTGAATATACATGAAACTTAGACGACCTAAATGAGCACTAAAATACTTATGCATCGGATATTCTAATTTGTCTAACATAACAATTATCATACGTGATTGCAATGCGAAAATCATTCCTATGGCGTTCGATCTAAATGTTACCCTCATAGCATTGCAAACACCATTTGAAAATCGTGCCGTATAACCTTGTAGCAAAGGGAGTTTTATTTTTTTAATGCGGATATGTTATGGGAGTATGACTTGAAATTAAATATGATAATGCCATCCAAAGTCAACAATAGTCGAATCATGTCATATGCACATGTGACACAAATCTAAATTACGTAAGTTTCCAGCAAAGGGAAGTTCTATTTTTTTTTAATGCAAAAATGTTATGGGAGCGTGACATGAAATTAAATATGGTCATGCCATCTAAAGCCAACAATAGTCAAATCATGTCATATGCAAATGTGACCCAAATCTAAATTACGTGAGTTTCCACAACATAACATGAAGGATTGGCCATGGGTATGCTGTAGCCGTGCAACGACGGACCGGCGACGTTGCAATGATGAGATGCACAGTGCAGCTAGCCCGGTGACAGACCGGTTTGATTTGGCGGGGCGGCGAGGATAGCTCAGCCGAAGTCACAATAGTGAACCGAACGGCGGGCATTGGCATTGTGGTACTGGTCCGGTTTCAAGGACACTTCAACCGGCTGACTTAAAAGACGACAGCAAGTAGAAGCGGGACGGTGAGGAGCCGGAGTGGTGAGGACAAACCCAAAGCGACCGCTTTAGCAAAGGTCGGGGTGACGGGCGGCTCCGGTCATGCAGCGATTCAGCAGCACGAAGGCAACCACGGCAACGGCGGCTCGGCGACCACGCATTATCAGATTACAGCGGCCGGCACAGTGCTGACGAGGGAGACAGCAAATGAAACGTTTCGACATTTCTTTCAAAATACATGAAAATGAACTTTTAACGAGCGAAATAAGAATAAAAACATGGAAGAGATTTAGTGCTGTCGAGCGTCATCATCACAAAGAACATCTCCCTCCATCAACATTATTGTGGATTTCACAAGAAAAGAATCTCCACTCAATGAAACTTGACACATTATCCAATTCGAAAAAAAGAAAAAATATAAAGATCTCACGATTATGATCGTTTAGCCGAAAATTGATTTGACTGGAAAACACATATTTGAGGGGAAAAAAAAAATCTCGCATACAAACCTAGATTCCAAGTTCAGGCATCAAGGATTTGAGCTTGAGCGTCGGGAACTTGAGCTTAGGCGTCATGAGCTCGGGCTCAAGGGCCAGGGTCCTGGACACAGTCGTTAGGGGACCCAATCACGAGTGCCAAGGTTTCAAGTTGGCCTTAAGGAACCATGGCTTGAATGTCCAGGTCCCATGCCCGTCCTTAAGAGCCCCAGCCCAGCCATCAAAGATCTAGGCACAAGTACTAGGGTCTCCAGCTGAACATCAAAGACCTGCCTCTGAGTACATGGGTCTCGAGCTTAGCCTCAAAGGAGCCTGAGCATGTCATCGAGGGACTCGACACACTGCTAGGGTCCCTAGCATGGGAGCCAGGTTGTGTATCTGGTTGGCAGGGACTCGAGCATGGGCACCGGCGTGCCGGTCCCGGCCTCCGCATACCCCGGTCTTTGGTGCTGGTTGGGCTATGTTAGAGTTGGGCTTCCTCAACATTTGTTCATGGGATAAACTCACAGGAGTAATTCGAAAGGCGCATGAATGCATGACGTGTGGCGGGCGTAGCCCTAACGCTGCTGTCTAGCTGTAGTTCAACCTTGCCCATCAAACATTGGACTCCAACCAATTACAAGTCCTAATTCACTGTAGTTATTTTACACCATTCATTCATTTATACATCATTTAATGCTATACTAAACATGTACTATGTTATTGAAAGCAAACCCTCTTTTTGCAATATAAATTTTTCCTAGTTTGATAACTAAACAAATGATCTAGAGAAGCTATATAAAAACATCCTTATATACTGACGAACTTACCATCCTAATCATTCATCAGTTGAAGTACCTGAGACCATAAGCCTACAAATTACCCATCCAGACACAAATGCAGATACTTCACTCCAAAATCCATGAACCTTTCATCCCAGGCCTTCCTAGACCGAAAAAAAATTTGTAATCCTCGCTGGGATCTGTCTTCAATTGGTTCTGACTGAAAAACTAAACCAAAGTAGGCAAAACCATGTGGTTCGATGTGGTTGTTTCATGCATGAAGTACTGGCCATTGGCGATGATTAGCAAACCACGTGCTATTCAGTTCGGTTTCTTGAGATCAGAAACAAAGCACAATCTGCTCTAGTGAAATAGTGTTAAGTAAGATAATCATGGATAGCCAGGCTGTAGAGAAGCCATAAACTACAAAAGGTTTCTCATTCCTGAGAAAAGACTATCATGTCACAGTTGATTCAGAAAACGAGGATCCTAGCTACTTTGAGACTAACAAATTGGCATCAACACCTATCAAATTTGTAAACAGCCTAGACGAACATCAGCCGGATGCCTATAACTACTACTTAGAAGAAGAACCGACCATGTTGCTGACCTTGCTCAGAAGGCTTTTGATATCTACCTCCAGCTTCGCTTTGGTCTCGGGGGAGAGATTGTCTCCCGAGTTCTCCAGCATCGACGTCATCATCTCCAAATTCTGCTTTATGAAGTTGAGAGGCGGTGCCTCACCAGGCAGAGTGCTCGATCCAGATGGGACACTTGGAGGGTCGAAGCGATGAACTTGATACTTCATAAGAACTGAACCAAATGGGTTGCTCTTCTCCAAGCTCCTACATGCGTCATTGGCATCTGTGCTCTTAACGAAGACCACTTGAGCTATATTAGAATCTTTCAACAGCTGGGTTTCAAATTCCTTCAGAGGCCCAAAATGGGAGAATGTGTTGATTAAAACATCCCTCGTAGGAACAGGACTTCCTGCAGCAAATGTCAAAATAAGAGCAGCTCCTTGGGCTTCTTGATTTGTCCCTGGGCTGATTCTATCTAGCAGTCTTCCAGCAACGAGCCTGTTAATCTGACGCTGATTGCCCGATCCTTCTTTTGTTCTTCTCCTCCTCTGCTTCATTTTACCTTCTGGCAGGGGTGAGCTTGTTTTCTGAAAATCTTTTCCAGATGAGCCCGGAATAACCTGAGTTCCATTTAAATCAGGTATACTAGAACATGATTCCGCATCTTTCTCCTTTCTCTTTCTCTTCTTTCGTGCACTCTTGCCATCAACAGATGCAGATCCAATATCCAGGTGAGTATCTGTAGCAGCAGCAGGCACAGACTGGTTTGCAATATCATCAGGAACTGTCAGCAAGCCTGCAGTAGTTTTAGTGAGAGACACAGATTGTGAAGAAGCTACTTCATTTTGGTTCCTCCTCCTCCTCCTCCTCTTCTTTGGCTCAGTTCCAGGAGTAACTCCTGTAACCTGAGTGTGTTCACCTCGTGGTCTTGGTATGGCACCATCATTGTTCAAATCCAGTAAGCCATGCAATTGTTTGTTCCCCAAATCCAAAGTAGCCGATGTCCTTTTCTTTCCTGTCTTTTCTCCTTTAAAACTTCCATTTGTCATGAGAGGGGTCATCTCCAGAGAATTCTTCAAGGGTGAGCTGCTAGTCGTAGCAAAGGTAATATTCACATCTGATAAGCCAGAGAGAGACTTTGTTTTGATTCTTCCACCCATTTGCTGTTTGAGGCTAGCTCCAGTATCTGAATTCCCTTTTCCAGCCTTTCCTCTCTTCCTTCTCCCCTTCAGCTCAGATTTACCAGCAGAGGAAGGGCTGGCAGCAAACCCCTCTTTGTGATCAGCAATGTCTTTAACACACTTTTCATATATGGCCTGATCATGATAAGTTGAACTTCTAAATCTATAGGCAAACCACCCAATTGAGTCAAAGTCACTACTTTCATTAGGATGTGTACATCCCAATGCAGCAGAACAAAGCTCGGCCAAGAACTCAGCTGATGAAATGCTTAATGACTCTGGAGTGGAGAAATGACTATCAGAAGCAAACTTTTTAAACCATTTGCTTGGTAATATCTTACCAATAGACTTGACAAATGAAGGAGAACCAGCAAACTCAATACCACATGCATCCACCCCAACCCCCTCATGAGAACCATTCAAGGAGCCATGGTCTCCTACTTCTGGAAAACCTTCTTTGTTTCCCCAGTTTACATAGGGATATGACAAGTACTTGCTCTTCTTTCGTGCTCTCAACTCAAGCCCCTTCTCACTGTCTTCCTTGGATCCGTAGTCACTATTTCCTTCCGCCTCTTCTTCTGATAGAGGATCCAGTTTACCGGCACTAACATCTTCAACTGCATCACCTCCATGTTCCTGAGTAGAACCCCAAGCCTTACGCTTCTTTTTCGTTTTTAACCCACCTTCACCTGAGAAAAATTTACCCTTTAAGTCCTCAGCATCATCCTCAGTGTCCGTTGTTGGACGGAGAAGTTGCATAGGCATGTGTTGATGCCCAACCGAACAGTAGAAGGCAGATAAGTAATTCATCACAACTTTCAGTTCAAGAATGCTAGGCACAGAAGTAGCAAGGGCAATGCATTTTAGATGATGAAGAAATTTCTCAGCTTCAAATAAACCACTCGAAACTTCACCAAGTTCCTCCAAAACAAAGGCCTTTGCCCCTTTTTCAGGCTTTGCACTCCCATCTTCATCTTCTGGTTGAAAGCATCCGCACATGAGCTTCAGCCTCACACGGGTGCCAAATTCATCCACAGCTTTTTCAACAGCACTGATGAAGCTTCTGGACTTATTTGGTCTCAGCATCTGTTCAAAGTTCCTATGAAAAGACTTCAAATGAGACAGGAGGCACCAGGAAACATGACCACTTCCCAAGTACCCAACAAGTAGAAACTCCCTCTCGTCAACTCCCAATGTTTCCATACCATATCTCGGCGCATCTAAAGGATCTAGAATCTTTCCCGGCCACCATGATTGACTTTTAGTTTTCACCCATACAACATCGCCTACAGCAAATCTGATGCTGTTCTCATTTTCTGGCATCCTATCCATCACCTGATGTGGCGTTCTTTCCTGCTCTTCTTTGATGCCCAAATGATGGCCACCTTCAAGAACATGATCCTGAATTGCTCCACTTGCCAGTCCAGGAAATTCCACAAAAAGCGATATACCGTTGCCAGTTAGTTTCATCTCCTCAGGTGAATTGTCTCCAATCAAAGCAGGTGCTTTGTCAGCTTCTATTCCTCCGTCTAGGACCACCGCATCATTACCAAGCTCCTCGCCCCCATTACTGCTTGAGCTCACATTTCTACCGCCAACCTCAACATTTGAGAAAACGTCCTCTGCATTGCCACCAGCATTGCTATTTTCTAGATTGCCAACCGTCACATCTTCAACGATGCACAAACTTACCCCTGCACCAACAGTAATAGTGCTCTCTCTATCGACATCCTGAGCTGAACTTACACCAGCACCCACAGTGATAGTGCTCTCTCTTTCGACATCCTGAGCTGAACTTACCCCTGCACTGACAGTAATAGTGCTCTCTCTTTCGACACCCTGAGCCGCTGGTCCGACAATGCTCACAGCAACATCGACGCCATCAACAATATCAGTAGCATCTCTACCGGCCCCTTGACTGGAACCTCAGAACGAACGGCCAAGTCGCCACATTTTTCATCTACAGTTTCACTTCCTTTAACACCGCAGCTCACATTCGCATTCCCAACTTCAGCATCCGTCGCCACAGAATCAACAGCTGCGCCATTACCGTTAACTTGAGGCTCGAGATCATCACCATTTTCCTTCAGAGAGTCAACACGCAAGCCAGACCCACCACCATCTCCTCTGGAACTGAGCAGCTGACGCTCTGCAGTGGATTCTCCTAGGGTTTCGACACAAGGGCGTTCAGCCACAGATGCTTTTGGGTCTTCCATCAGAAGAAATGCTTTCCAAACACGCTCCTACAGCTGATGAGAAGAACAAAGCCATTATCAGAACGAAACCCATTAAAGGAAAAGGCCGTCTAAGGTAAGCCGCGAAATTACTGGAATGAAAAAAACCAGTCCTTGACAGGTAGAAGACACAAACCCAGAACGCAAAAGTTGGAAACATTAAAGAAAAAACACAAACACACACAAAAAGAAAAGGGAAAGTAAAAGGGAGAGAGGACCAGAACACAAAATACCTGGAAAAACAGGAAGGTGGGGGATACAGACATCGGACGAGGTCGGAGCCGGAGTCGCCACTAATTCCTGCGATCGACCCTCGCTACGGTTCAGAGAAAAGGTGAAATCTTTGGCGAAGAGAGAGCGTCGAAACGAGGAGGAGACGATCGACGAAATGCGAGAGGAGAAAAGGACTGTAAGAAAAGGGAAAGTTGGTGTTTTGCCTAGCCCTCTGTGCGTCGTGGCCTTAACATCGTTCGGGTTTAGAGAGAGAGAGAGAGAGAGATTTAAGTGGAGCTATAAAAGACTGTAGCCGAGGAGCGATGGCATGTGATTTCTGTGAGCCTGACCAGATGACGAAGAGTCCGTAGTATCAAAAGAAGTGTTTAGCTGCTTCTTCTGCTCCCTGCCACATTTTACACACTTGTCACTTTACGATATTGGAGCCGTTTGTTCTTCTCTCTCTCTCTTTTTTTTCATTTTTTCTTTTTGGGGATGAGTAAAAGTTGATGGGAACTCTTTCGTGGTCTATTGATTTTCTAGTATAATATCAAAAAATTTCCCATAAAATATACAAATGCTTTTGTAGTTTCCATCGACTTACGAGTATATATCATTTTCACATGATGGAAAATGCGCGTTTTTGATGCAACCCTTCACAGCCCATTTGCCAATTTTCCAATTTGGGAGAAAGAATACCATCGTACAACAAATCGTCCTGGTGACTAGGGAAGCTTCGGGAAAGCAGGGGGGGGTAGCAGAGCGAAGCTTTTCTTGATTCGCACCGAAAGCATTATCCTTGCAGCCATACGGAAAGGCATGGAATGAATATAATCACATCCAGTTTCGAGTTCAAAATGCCACGCACCGTGGTGTATTATCCTAGATCGCCAAGTTTATTTAGACAGGCCCGAGTGAGAGCCAGTCCAATCCTTGAAGGCCATTGCACCCCGTCGATCACTAGAAGTTACTCGCTTATGAACAGTCTGTTACACCAAAACGACTACCACAGTTTTGAGGTGACTCTTAATCTTGGGCAAAAATACCTTCATTGTACGTTGCAATACCATATGACTCCCGACTCCAGTCTAAATTTCAGAGATCACCATAAAATGAGAGTCCACGACAGGGAATGAGTACAATCCCCCCGTTCACCCACCTCACTAAATGCCACACAGGCCTGTCAGCAATCATGCACCTTTCTCTCACCTTTCTCTCTAGAGATCACTCGTACGATGAGACCTTGGAATTTCAGACAAGCATTGGTACACAGGGCAGCTTAACCTCAAGCCACCTCGGCAAACATAGGGAAGTTGAAATGGAAGATCACTAATCAGAGACCAACACCTCGAAACCTACCTTTCCAATCAACAGATCCGTGAACAATCAGCCGATAAGATAAAACTATAAACAACCACATCCACGACCATCGAGCCAACAACCTGTCATACCTTAGGTATATCAACAACAAAGGCTTCTGCTCTCAGAAAATACTATGAAAAGTATTCTTTACATTTTGCAAGTCCATTATTACCACTTCAAGCCACGAGATACGATTTGTATAGACCGTTATCATTGTCATATAGACTGTTATCATTGTCATTCATGGACAACTTCAGGCATCAGCCGCCTTCTCAGAGGTATCATCATCAGTTTATTGGAGCTTCAGGCATCAGCTGCCTTCTCAAGAGGTACGTCCTTAGCACCATCGCTACTTCCATTCAACGTAGCACGTTTACCTTCATAATCCTTTATGGCTGCCTTTACGGCATCCTCTGCAAGCATGCTGCAGTGCAACTTAACAGGTGGGAGACGAAGGTACTTTGCAATTTCCCTGTGAGAGGCATCGATTATGAACCACAGTCAGGAAAGCCGTAGAAGGAGTACATCAAGAACCACAACATAAGAATAATATGAATTTCACTCCTTCGTGACATTAGAACAGGTCAGCACAAATTTATCAAGGCTGAAAAGTATGTCAGTGAAAAAACCTAGCAAATCCAATGAAATATTTCTTCTTAAGCCAAGTGCCAAAATTGTCCACGCCAAACATGAAAAAATGTCTTCCTAATATTCGAGAAATGCAGAATTTTCAGTCCTGTACATGTGGGCCTCACTCAGCAGTACAATGTTTTAGAATGTTTTTGACAAGCAGTATCAAACTATCACCCATCTTTTATTTTCTGCACCAAAGGAACATCTAAATTGTTACAAATTGTTACAAATGATTGACTGTAAGTGCAAGAACCGTCAGTTGATTCCATGCCTAATAAAATTATCATATAACCACAAGTAGTAGCAGGCTCACAAAATCACTGGATTGAAAATTTACAAATGTATTCACCAATTAAACAGAGCTTACGTGTTTTTGATGGATAAGACTTCCTCCATATGCTTCCCTTTCACCCATTCAGTAGCTGAACAAGCATTTAGAATAAGAAATTAGCAGAAAGAGGAGTGATTTCCTAAATTGACAACACAATGCCCAACTAAAAGGAAGTCCAAAATTCTAAAAGCATAGTAGGGAAAAAGCAAAGGCTCATCGGCAGTTATAAGCGGAATCCACGATTCGATAAAGAACTATAGCAAAATTGGGCCCTGCTTCATTCCTAACATCGCACAAAAATACAGACATAGAGCTTCCACAGAAGTCCCTTGATTAAAGAACTTTGAAAATCATCCTTCAACAACAAATGAAGAAAAAATTCATAATGCCATTAGACAGGGTGACCTCATCATCATCGTCCCAGGAATGGATCAAGAAAACAGAAGAAAACCAAAAGTACGTCCTGCTAACACTCCACATTGGCCACAGGGTACCTTACAGTCTACAGACACATCTGGCAAGTTCAAGAATGTAATACCTTACATTTGGATTCAAATCTTCTAAGATAGATTCAAACAACAAATGCAATCTAAGATTCCCATTAATAATAATTATTTCTGAATGAACGACACAAAGCAGAGACCAAGTGCATCCCTCTGCCCAACCACCAACAGGTCCAAGTGAAGATCTAACTCAAGCAAAGTATACTTCTGCAGTACTTTACTACAACTCCTGCATAAGAGAACAAGCCAACTTGCAAGATTTCTTTAACTGGCCTACCCAAATGATTTCAGAGAGGACCCCGCCTTGCTGCAAGGGACACAGATTCTAAAAAAGAAAAAATCATGACCGATGAAATGAACAAAGTAGTCTGACCCTCTTTGAGGAAACATCTCATATCAGCATCCGACAAAGAAGAATAGATGATAATTGACAAGGAAAGGGAGAAAACCAGAAAACCCGCAATTCAGACCAACATTTCCGGCAGTTGTTGCATTATGATGTCGCCATACACAGTTTGGCATCGGCCTACCGTACACTGGTGCAACCGAATATAAACAGTGCCAACTTTTTATCCCCAGATAGAACAAAAAGTTGATCGCCGAGTAAACGTAGAACTCACGCCAATAGATCATGTTATAAGAAATACATACCATTCCCTACCTAACATGCTAACACAGTCACAATCAACAGGATCGCTGCAAGATACAAAACAGAAATTCATACATCTTCCAGTCCGCAACAGAAAACCTCATACGCAGGGTGGTCTCCAACTTTCGTGGAAACCGCGCACGTCGCAACTCACTCCCAGTTACCTCGCTAAGCTCGAAATTCAACTAAAAGACATTCAATAAGAACCTACGATTTCGCCTTTGTTAGCCTAATCTCCGCAGAACCAATCCACCGATGCACATCACCCTACACAAGGTGAAAACAGACCTCGCCCCTCAAAAAGGCTTTTAATTATCAGTGAATACGCACCGACAGAGGAAGACGCAATGGCGGACCCGCAGCCGAAGGTCTTGAAGCGAGCGTCCACGATCTTCCCAGTCGCCTCATCGACCTTGATCTGCAGCTTCATCACGTCGCCGCACGCCGGCGCGCCGACTAGCCCCGTCCCGACCGTCGGGTCGTTCTTGTCGAACGAGCCGACGTTCCTGGGGTTGTCGTAGTGGTCCACGACCCTCTCGTGGTACAGCCGCGGCAGCACCCCCGCCGGCCCCGACGCCGGGACCCGCGGCGCCAGTCCGGCGAGCTTCTTCGCACCGAGCCTCAGCATCACCGTGAGGGAAACACGAGCTTGGATTCGGGTTTGCGAGATTTGACGAAGATCGCGAGCGTTCGAGAGGTTGAAGAAGAAGATCGGATCGTTAGGGTTTGGGAAGAGATGAAAGGAAGGGCGGTGAGCGGCCTCGGAGGAGGACACGTGGAGGGAAGAGATGAGGGGTAGACGCTTCTCGCGGCTCTTCTTCGGGTTTTGCGAGACTGAATCCACGTGTATGTAGTATCTTCGATCTCCAGCGATGGAGGAGGGCGTCCTTTTCCTGAGGTATCCGCATCCGACGGTCAAGATCGGCGCAAAGTCAACTATTGGGGGTTGACAGGCGGTTGGGCTTGGGCTTAGAGGATGGGCCGGCGCTCGCGCCACTGAGCCCGTAATCGTACGGCCCGGAAGAGGAAAAGAAGACCATACCCGAACTTTCTACAATGGCTACATGGCCCATGAGAGAAACCGTGTCTCGGTAAAAGAGGCGATCGTCGGTCGGGCGGGGCTCGGGGCTCAGATCGGGGCTAAGGTTGGGCGTAACTTGTCGCTCAGGCTCGTTGATCTTAAAAGTTCGCGTCTTTTTCATCGGACCGGCCCGGGTTTCCTTGCCGAATGGCCTTGTCCAGCCAACCCGACATTGCCTTTCAGGCCCATTTGATTCGAGACGGTTTGTTTGGGCCTATTTGATTAGGAGGGCTCGACATTTTCATTGCTATCTTGGACCAAAATTCTCTCCTTAATCAAATAGATTACATCCTAAGCTGCTCCTAATTAGGGGTGTCAATGGTTCGGTTCGGTTCGGTTTTAAAACCGAACCGAACCGAACCGATAAGGATGTGCGAATGAACCGAACCGAACCAAAATTTTTGGTTCGGTTCGGTTCGGTTTTTTTTCGGTTTTTCCGACTTTTTTTTTTTTTTTTTTTAAATATCAATTATGGGAACCCCTCTTTTCTCTATTTGTCCTCATTAATTACAGGAATTTCACATCAATAACAAAATCCGCTCTTTACATGTCCATATTTAAGCTTCGAATCAATCATTACATCCGGAAATCAAAGAAAAGTACTTAGCAGCTTCAAAATATAAACCAACACTGCAAGAAATAGGAGGGTCCTTTTTGCAGGTCCTTCAACTCCTTGTTAATCCGCTTCGAAGCCATCCCAAAATCAAGAGCTCCCGGAGCCTCTAATTCTTGCTTTAAGCTGTTCAAAACCGGTGGATAGAGAGATACAAGCTTTAATCTTACCGATGGTAATGACTTTTAACATAACAAGTTACAAAAATATGTGTTAAAAGCCATAAGTTCGAGATTACTTCAATGGCATTGGAGTCATTATATCTGCACATATTTGAAAGCATGATGGCTAAAAGTACAAGGTCAGTAAGTGACCCCGCTTTATAGAACCCAAGAATCCACCTCAATGAGCTTAGTACTCGACAAGAAAAAACCAGAGGAAAATACTAAAAGAGAAAGAAAGGCTTTCCAGGCGGAAGCAAATTGAAGCTGGATGCTTTTGCTCAAAAACATAAGTAGCTACAGCCGCTTCTATTACAGGAGGTGGAACTATATAGTATGCTCATCGGAGAAATAATCGAACAAGCATCTGCATGTAAAATCAACTTGAGACATCATTGAAGGTTGACAAATGTAAGTTCCAAACATTGACAGAGTGCACAATCCTCGCTAGCTATTTACAATTTTGGACAACAGCTTCCATTTCATGGCGTGTTAATGACCTAAGCTACTTAACATCCCCGATACTCCAATTTAGAGACAAAACAATCATATCGTTTATATCTACGTATAATTTCTCTACTTACTCCCAAAGTGTACATGGAGATGATCACGGTTTCGTGGTAGTGTCCTTATCCTAGGCATCTAGTATATTGGACACATGCTCCGATCCGGAAAAAAGCTAAAATCTCATATTGCAATGACTATTTAATCCACAGAAGCCTATACCCCATCAAATCTTAGACAAGGGAAGGAAAGATCTATGTAAGCTGTCCACGATCAGACATCAAGGTTTATGAGTCTATGACATATCAATAAGTAGCAGCAGACAACATAAATAAAAAGAGAAAGGTAGAAGTTTTGAGCCTTCGTGAAGTCAACTAACTCAGAAAAATCATTAGCCCCAAATTGAGAATAAAAGTTATATATTGACCTGTTACTGTGAGCTGAACTTTGCTTCTCAAACACATCCGTCCAAGCAAAGGCTGAATCTTTCCTAGCATTCTGTGGATTATAACCATCAACACGTCCCATCTGTACATCAAGGTAGGTCAGTTTTTCTTTCACTGTGAAAACATATATGAAAATCAAGATACTTCAATCACCAAGAAGTGAGAAAGAAAGAAGACCCAAAAGTTGAAAGTGAAAATAAAATGTCAAAATAGCATATTATCACTTCAAGCATACTTGAAGTATCAATTGTAATAGCATATTACCACAAAGAGGAAGGAAAACAAAATTATGGCCAGTTTCATTCTTTTTTTGTCAATCATCAAGAGAAATCGCTATTGAGCTCAGCTCCGTCGTCGTAGTTGACAACTCTGCATTAAATTCACAATTAAAATGAGAATTGAAGTATCAATTGTAATATTGAAAGACATAGATATTCCGTGGTTTTTTCCTCACCTGACTCGAAATTTTCAAGTTCTTCTAAGTCCTCTTCGATCGACTGGTTTCAAAACTTGTATTTGAGTTAGGGTTTCAAAGCCAATATAAGTAATCAGCATGTTGCTTTGCAGTTAACATTTGACACAACACAACTATAACAAGAAACCGCAAATCAAGAGCCTTGATAGTGTCTGTATATTCACACAAAAAAAAATCAATACAAACATCTCCAGAATGATCATTCACATTATAGCTTTTAACTTTAAGATTTTTTTTGCTGAAAATATGGTCCGATAGTGTCATTGCTGTTTCTTTTGCGTGGAGAGCAAGGCTATACATGTGCCGCTATCTTATAAAGTTCTAATTTCTTATTCGTTTTGTTAAAATTTTACAGGCTGATTTGGAAGAGACAAAGAACCAATAAAATGCAAAACTTCAGTCTGCTTTAAATGACATACAACTTCAATTCAAGCAAACCAAAGAATTGCTTTTAAGGGAACAGGAAGCCGCAAAGAGAGCGGCGAGAGATAGTCCCCGTTATACAGAGGTTCCGATCGTTGATCATACAATGATAGAGAAGCTTTCAAGTGAGAATGAAAAACACATACAATTCCACAGATTCATGTCTAAGTGATAAAGCCCGGAATATAATTTCTAAAGAAAACAAATGTTCCACCAAAAATAAAATGGAGAAGTGATATGGATTATTTAAGAATCAAAGTCAATTTGCTTAATAAAAAGAAGATATCAATGAACTTCTATGAAATAATTAACATCTATCATTCACTCCAACCCAATTGCTGTGACCCAAGCGAAGTTAAGGAGGAAAGTACCATTAACATGTTCACCGGCGCAGCTTGAAGCTCCACTGTCCAAGCGAAGCATGAAGCTCCAACGCCCTCTCCAACAGTTTAGCTTTGTTCTTTTAAATCGACAAAACCTGAAAACAACCACATTGGTCAGCAAAGAAAAACAAAACACATAATGCAATTACGCGAGCAATGCAAATGTTGAAAACTTTTAGAACAATTGGTAGCATTTCTACAAAACTTCATGGAATTCATACAAGCATCACCCATGCCTTACAGCTAAAAAGGAAAACTTGAACATCATCTTGAAGAATAACAAAATTTGTGGCAAAAGAAACAGAATAGAAAGAGATCTTGATAAACCAAAGAACATATGTGATCTACAACTAGGAAGTCCGAAAAGGACAAATAACTAAATCCACAAAAAGCAAAGGGACCCATTGGACGGATAAAACCAGAATCATTTATCACTAAATCAGTCAAATCAATACTTAAAGCATTGGCTACTGGCACAATTGCTAGTAGTAACACCTGAAAGAATATCATAATAGATCCTAACATGCCTGAATACTTGAAGCAACCAATCTATTCATTTTTTCTATATTCTTCAGAGAATGACTAATAATCCTTCCCTTCAACCAAGAAGACTAGCATCTTTGCAAGCCTTCGCGTAGCCTCAATTCCGTTTAAACCACATAACCTACTAGAATGACATTTTACATATCACAGCATAACAATAAAGGAGACATGATGATAACGGTGCTTCTTCTACCAAGTATAAGAATCAAAGAGTTCATTCTATTTGAATTGCATCCGTTTTGCGAGATCCGCGAAAGATTAGAGTTAGCCGTCAAAGCTGTTTTTGATTCGTGGAACAGTCCAAGGGCTATTAAGTACCGAAGCATCAATCAAATAACGGGATTGAAGGGTACCGCTGTGAGTATTCAGTGCATGGTGTTTGGAAACATGGGTAATACTTCAGGGACAGGAGTGCTGTTCACCAGAAACCCAAGCACGGGTGACATCATAAAAGGCCCAAACGAGCGTATGCATGTAAATGTGGTTCAAACAAATTTGATCATGAGTTGACATAACCTACCGCCGAAGCGGGGGGTACCCACTTCCCCCGCTTTGTGCACGATCTCCTTCATCCTCATCACTTATATATACAAAGCTCCAATCGCAAAATAAACTAATTCATTCGCACAAGAGAAAGCGAGAGAAACTCCAATCGCGACTTGAAACTCCAATCGCGAAACGAAAACAAGAACAAAGCAGCCAAGCACCCAAATTCCCCAAACTCAACCTCATAAACACACGCACGGAATACGAGAGAGGGAGCACCGTACCCGCTAGCGCCTGAGGCGATCGATCGGAGCGTTCTTGGTGCTGGCGATGTCGAACGGATCCAAGGACGGGCCGCCGCCGAAGTCGCCCAAGAACCCACCTCCGGAGACGGAAGAAGAAGAAACAACCCGGAGGCGGAGGTAGAGGCGATCGAGTCGAAGGCGGAGGTGGATTGTGACAGAGGTGGATTGTGCCGGAGACGGAAGTGAGACGGACCGAGCAAGAGCAAGAGCAAGAGAGAGACGGAAGAGAGATTCTGATTTTCGATTTTTTTGGCAATTTTGTTTTGTGCCCTAGAACTTCTCGGCTAGAAGACCGGTTCAATTCGGTTAACCGATTGGTTCGGTTAACCGAATTGGAATAAGGGGAAACATTTTGATGTTTTCGGTTAACCGAACCAAAAACCGAACCGAACCGAAAACACACGAAATTTCGGTTCGGTTCGGTTCGGTTCGGTTCGGTTCGGTTCGGTTTCCGGTTTCCGGTTCGGTTACTGACACCCCTACTCCTCATGATGATGATGATGATGATGATGATGATGATGATGATGATGATGTTGCTTCCTCACGCCCAATACCCCACTAATCTTGACTGAAGAATTCCATACAAAGCAAACTTTTTGGCTGTACGTCAAAATAGGAATTTTTAGTCTTACCATTTCAAATCGAACATAAAAACTTGGTTTTTCCTCATTGATTAGACCTATCAATATCGAGAGTTGTTAATAAAGCAATGTAAGTCAATAAAGTAACCAAAGAAAACAAAAATGTCACTTCTGAATATCTAGTCAAAGTTCGCTTAATGGATAAAAGCTGTTAATTATCTAACTTTATTGTTAAAAAGTTGTTATAATCAAACACTTCAATTTTTTTTTGTTCGCACGTTGATTGTTGGAGATCATGGAAAGATATCAAGACTCTCATATCTTCCTTGATTCCCCATGTCTCTCACAATTGTGCATTTATTTTTCTTGATTGTGCATATTCTTGAGTAAATATAAGTGATATTGTAACATCATATTATCTAACATAGTTATTCTGTAAACTTATAAATGAGCCCTAGTACTCTTCATTAAAATATGTGAAACAATATGTATAAATTACACAATTCTTTCTTTGCCTTTATTACTTGCCTTAGTATTAGAGCTCTGATTGTCTAAAGAAGCGCCAGTCAAGTTTTTAGTCAGTAGTCGTAGCAACATTACGTTAGCTGCACCAACGTTCATTTTCCATCAAATGGCCACCCTTAAGTGTTGTTCTGACACTTTCAGTTGCTTGTTTGGAAAATGAACGCTACCATCAGATTCACCGCCTTCAAATAAGGCAGGTCCCGAAATTTTTATGCGCTACTATCCCTTGGATCGCTTTCCAACCTGTTCTTGGAGATTTTATGCCATATCCTAGGTATTTAGACATGTCTAAGTCTATTTTAGCCTTGTTTTCTACGTATTTGTACTCCAAGGTGTTGGCTCTTCAACTTCGTTATCTATTCTACTCTTTCTCACTAGAAAATACACGTAATGGATAATTTGGAAGTTTCATGACCCATTTAGACCATTTTGAATGGTTCTAGTTATATTTTATCAGCTTAAGAAAAATCAAGTTTTTTAAGAAGACATAGACTTTAGCATTATGCCATTGGTGATACTCATGCACCTACTAAGACTACTAGAGTAATTGGGGATCAACTTTTGGATGAGTTGGAGAGCAAGAATCACCAAATTTTAACGTGGTTTTGAAACATTTTAATTTTATCTATTAGACTTAATATGGTCGCTTCAATATAGCAATGGAAGCGTGGGATATACTTACTAGCCAATATTCAACCTCAAACATTGCTGATCAGTATTAACTGTTAGGGAACTTGCATCTCTTGTATAAGGAAAGTAATCGTTCTTTTAATGATTTTTTTATCATCCACGCATACTATCTAAGATCAGCTAGCCTTATCAGAGCTACAATTTCAAGTGGATTTTGATGCTTGCATATTCGTTGAATATCATGATTGTACAATTTCTAATTGCACTTAATGATGAGCTTGAACTTGTGTGGACTTCTACATTGAGATCCATTACCTTGTCTTGGGATGGTTGTCTTAAAGAAACAATTTAATATATGCATTAATATATGCAAGAGTAGGCTGATGATATCAAGTGCAATGTACTTGTATCAAATATGTTTGGAAATAAATTGAGAGATAGAAAAGTTGGATGCAAATTTTAGTGGTTTGGCATAGACAATGCCTACTTTTACTCTCTCAAACTCATAGCCACAAACAGGCTATATTTCACTAGTAAATCTATGAGAGGTTACAATGTAGCCCATTTTTGCTCTTACCCAAAGTTAATAAATCACCCTAATAGTCCCGAGCACTACTACAACACTCGTGCTTTAATTAAAATCTTAGTAAACTGAACTACTTGCTCAATTAAAAGAATGTATGTACTAGAGAATAAAACTTTCTTAATTTGTAGTTGTTTTTTATTCACATTCTCTTTGGTATATGATGATCTTCTTATATAGTTTTGAAAATCCAAGCTAGGACATCTAGTCATCCATACCATCAAATTTTTCTAGCAATAGTATGGTTTCCACAAATAAAGTAAATTATAATTGGAAATTATCCTTCATGGCAATTTGATTGTCAACTAGTTTGCTTTCATTTTGTATGTCAATTATGGAGTTCTAGGACTATGGATTACTGACAATATACCTTGTGATTTAGATTGAAAGCCAACGGAATTTCTAGGTCTTCAAATCAAATTCATAAGAGTATTATGAACACGTTCTTCTTAGGTGATATAAGAATCGCCACCAACACGTGAGTCTATCAAGATTTCCCACCAGTAGTTAACTTGCATATTGCTTCCCATTTTAACTTCCTAGGTATGACCACAACCACATGAACTGTTGACCTTGTCATGGTACCTATAAGTTTTCATGAACCTCCCATTCTTAGATTTGTTCACCTTCATTAAATTTCTTTTAGTCATCTTCAGTTTTTCACTTCAACTTTAGGTTCTATCGGTGGTAATAAAGCTTTCCTTGTATTTGTTCAACCTGAGATAAACCCTATTAGCATTTAACTAAGATTTGATATAACCAGATGGCTTAACAACTTCAATATATCATGGGGGTTTTTTCAACACTTTGAAGGTGCAATGCACTACTTTGTACACTCCTTCCATTTCTACTCCTTCATCATCGCACAAACATTACTATATGCAATGTTGTTAATATTGTCACCTTGCATCATGTTGTTATTGACCACAACTAAGCAACCCGTGGGATGAATAAACCGATCCCGATATAAAGGTCCGCTTGTACACACACATATTATTATTGCTACCATGGAGAGTTTCCAAATGACTAGTCCATTACTCTATCTTTAGCAAGGATAAGAATACTATAAATGCTATAATTTTTGTGTGGTGCTCACTTTAGGGTTATAACTTGAGTGCCGGAGATTTTCAAAATTAATCTTTTAAATGTCATAGATGATTTTCCTCTCCATAAAATTTGATGTGGCATTAATCAACAATATATCATCTAACGTAGTTTGCCAGCAAGTTGAAGTTGACAATTGAGAAGGCAAATGATGTCATTTAGATAGCTGATTGAATAACCCTAACCTAAGTTAAAGAAATTAGGTTCAAGTTCATTCTTCAAGAACCCTAATGGAACCCTAATTCTTCAAGAGGCAAATCTTCTTATCAAATTCACAATGGGGAGCAGAAACAAGAGAAGCAGCTCACGATTGTATCAACTAGCAATTCTATGGTGGAGGAGGGAGGGGTTTCAAAGATGGTGAGAGGGAGAGGAGAGAGATGAGAGATGACAGAGTTGAGGGAGGAAGAGGCGGACCGACCAAAAAAAAGAAGGGAAAGTAGGCAAAGGAGGCAAAGTGCAGGTGGGATTCAAGAGCGAGGGTCCAAATAAGGAAGAGGTGTAGGTGGTTGTGGAGGAGTAAGGAATGGGCAGAGATGGGATCCATCATAATGGAAAGGCAATTATACTGTGATTGTTAGAGTGCTATTCAAATTAGGGATGATCGGTTACTTTTTTTTTTTGACGTGCGGATCCCAGGAGTGCCATAACTTGGCACGGAGGGACACTTAAGTGCCAAAACTTATAAATGGTATACTTAAGTACCAAAATCGGAACAAAATGAATCATTTAAGTGCCAATAGCAAGAAAATCCGGCCAAATTGCCACATGTCCATTTTCCAGTGAGTTTATTTGCTGAGGAGCATTTTTTTCAAAATAAAAAATACACATGGCAATTTTAATAAAAAAATTGCCCGTCAAATTAACAAAAATTTTAAAATTGATTTAAAAAATGGGGGGGGGAGGGGGAACCGGTGAGGGCTGTGGCTGCTACCGCAGCCCGCCGCCCCACCATCGCCGGAAGGGCCGGGGACGGTGGGCGAGGGCCGGCGACCCTCGCCGCAGGCCGACCGGGGTCGCCGGCCACCGGCCGAGCCCGGTCGACCCCGACCGACCCTCACCCACTGTCCCAACCCTTCCTAACGATGGTGGGGGGCGGACGGTGGTGGTAGCGGCGGCGGCAGAGCCGCCGGCCCTCACCGATTCCCCCTTCCCCCCTTTTTTTAATTAATCAATTTTATAATAATATAATTTTATAATTTTATAATATTATTTAATTAATAATTTTTAAAATCTACATCAATGCAAAACAACGTCATTTTTTGCACTATTTTTTCGTTGATTCAATTTCCGGTGAGCCATATAGGCAAAAAAAATTAATAAAAAATTGCTACATAGAATTTCCGATAGGGTTCTAACAACTTGGCATTGAAGTGATCCATTTTTTTTGAAAAGTGGCACTTAAGTGTACCGTTTGTAAATTTTGGCACTTAAGTATTCCTTTGTGCCAAGTTATGTCACTTCCGCTGTACTTATACCCTTTTTTTTTCACCACTTAATGCTATATGTTATGAAGAAATAATAATAATAATATATATGTAATTCAACTTTAGGAATCAGGAACCGGGACACTCTTGAGAATTGGAGCTAACTAGTTGGTTTGGTTTGATTTGAACAGTTCCCAGTTCGAATGGTCCATTTTGCACACTCTTAGTTCAAATAGCATATAATGATGTTTTTCATAAACACCTCAAGCACATTAGAATAGATTGTCTTTAAATGATATCATGTGCTTGGTGGCACCATTTGTCTCTTTTTCTACTTCATTGAGAGATCAAACTATGAATATCTTCACTAACGCACATCCACCCAGGCAATAATTGGATTTTTCAAACTCTAGTTGACTTCTTCTAAGTTGCCTTAAGTTTGAAGCAATGTTAGAGATTGTTGAAAAATATCGGGAAATTCTTATCTTTCTTGATTCTTCATTAAATTATCTCCATTGATTATATATATGCTTGACTAATCCTGATTGATTATAATTGATATTATATTACATTAGAAAGCCAATAAATAGCTCATGTAATATTTATCAAAATACATAAAAAAAAATACAAAAATGACAACTCTATTTTCCACATAATTTCTTATCTTGGATGATGTTGAAATAAGCAAGACTAAAATCCTCATGGTTTCTTTCCTAATAAAGAGAAGGGAATCGTTAGAGGCACGAAGGACTCATCCAAAAAAGGGCATTATGTATCCGAATCCTTCAACCCCATGGTAGGGACAAGAATCTTTCAACCCTTATCAATTCTCATGTGAAAGTGAAAAAAAACATCATAGGAAAAAGGAGTATCTACACCTCTCCCACTTTGGCTAGGCCTCTTGGCAAACAATGACACTTGACAAGGCCTTCTCTCCATGGATGTTTTACAAAGCATGGATTGCAATGGAAAGGGACAGCTTTTGCATTATTGAACAGCACCATCCGACCTTTAGCTCTTTACATCACACCCTCCATTATACATACAATTGACACTCCCAGGGATCCTTGTCTCGTCAGTGCTTCTCTCCTCTGCTCGGTCGAGAGTGATGCCTGGGGCTTGTTGGTGGACTTTGACAAGACTCGAGTACGACATGATTAGATCTTCTATTATTTCGGGATGATTAGAGCCGTGAGAGTTGTTGCGTATGACATCTACTCGTGATTGATGGAGTCGATGCCATTCGAGTTACGTCTTCCACAGATCTTACAATCCCATTAGACTTCATTTTAGAGAGTTGATTTCAAGTGAATGAAAAATAAAAAAGATAGGACCATTTAATAAGTCAAAGATTGATTTAGACGGACTAGACCGGCCTTACTTCTTTTGTAAACGTCTGTACTATTACAGATCATTGACTACAGAAGCACAATAATACATGGCCAATCAGAATGAATTCGTACGAAAATCACTCCTAAAAATTGAAAATGCATTAGAACGAAAGCTCCCACGCATGTATGGAATGACATAATTGTGGGAATTTATCATGCATTGAATTGAATTGCGCTTGACAAAAAAGGCTGTTGAGCCTTTTGTCATATTAGTCAATGGGTGCAGGACCCTGACTCACCACCAATGTCTCGTGCCCTTTCACTTCAATCATTTCTTTCACTTTGTCGGTTTCCCATTTCGACCAACCTTTCTCATCTTTTGGAAAATCATGTCCCTTGCGGCTTCTCCAAAGAAAAGAGATAGACAAAAGAACCTATATATCAAAAAGTCTAATCAACATACCAAAGAGTATCATGCAATACAGGAAAGTAAATGAGATTTTGCACGAAGAGATGCATAATAAGTTATAACATCTACCTCTGATTTTGAGACTATGCATTTTCATTGTCTCGATGGACATATATTTCTTGATTCTCACAAAATTGAAGTGCTCTGTGATAATCCGATGGGGTTGATTTAGTAATCGAGGAAGGAAAATGCACGTGGAAAAATCTAAATTCTCATTTTATTGAGTGCAAATAATATGAAGAAAATTCATATTGCGGTACTCCTCTCTCCAGCCGGGTTGCCTATTCTGCATGAGCTGTCTACTTGGTGTATTGCGGTACCTCACTTAACTCAGGATCAAGACCGGTTTACCTGGGTTTTGGACCCCTCCGGAAAATTCTCTATTGCGTCGGCGTGGGCCTCAATCCATAGGAAATCTTCTGTGGTGCCTTGGGCTTCACTTATCTGGAATATGGCCATTGTCCCGCGCCACCAATTCATCTTATGGTTGGCTGCCAAGAACTAACTTCCTACACATGTATCTCTTATGTCCTATGGCAGAATCCCCTCTACGGTCTGTGCTTTTTGCAATTCTGTTCCTAATTCTCATGATCACCTGTTTTTTGAGTGTCAAGTCTCGAATATTCTGGTCACTCTTTGGGTTGCAAAATGCAACCTTGCTTGGTGCAACCACTATTGGAAGGACAATCTTCATTGGGCTACGACCGCATTGGCTAGTAGGGATTTCCATGGTGACATCTCCCGGTTCTCTTTTGGTGTACTCTGCTATGCCATTTGGAAATCCAGGAATAACATTTTATTTCGAGCTTGCAACCTATACATCCCAACGATGAAGCAGCACCTGATAAAGGCGGTAAATGATAAAGCATTATCTTACAAAGTTGTCTATGACAATCCTTGTAATCGGTGTCTCCAGCGTTCCTGGGGCTTAGACCCATCTATTTTTGTTGTACAACTGAGGGTCTCCTAGGTTGTACTTGTCCTTCCATGATCAAGTCATGTACTTATGTTTTTCATATGTTTGGTTGTTCATTTTGTGAACGTGGTACCCATCCACTCCAGTGACCTATTGTCTCGTCGAGTGCATGTTCGTGCCATGCTTTCCCCTTGTACAATTGCATTGGTTGAAAGTCTATACTACTTATCTTACCAAAATAATAATAATAATAATAATATGAAGAAAATTGTCCAGAAAGTTTCAATTTATTACATTTGTGTCAATTCAATCCTAAACATTTTAATTATTTTAATTAAGTCACAAACATTTTTATATTTTGTTAATTGACTCAATTCGGCTAATTTTTAGCTAGAAATTGTTGGCATGGACACTAGTTATGGTAAGACTAGCGTTAATATAGACAAATTTTCATATATTTTAATACTTTTCTTGATTTTTTATTAATTATTAATTTCTTTTCTTTTCTTTCTTTTTCCTTCTTTATTTATTTTTTAATTGTTAAGGGTTGGCAAGGGACCATTGACCATCGGCCAAGGCTTGATGACCCCTGCCAACTCCTAGGTGAGAGCTTGCAAGCCTTGCTCATGGTTACGTGAGAATTGAGACCCTCGCCTAGTCGTTGATGAGGGCTTGTGCATTTGCACGCAGCCAACGAGGGCCGCAAACCCTTGCCAACCGTGGCAATGGTTCATGGCCCTCATTCACAGTTAAGTGAGTGTTGAAACCCTACCTAGTCGAGCCTCAACTGATGGCCAATGATCCCTGTTGATCCTTCACAATAAAAAATAAAGAAGGAAAATAAAAGGAAAGAAAAAAAATAGAAATATTAGCATTTATTAAAAATTATCTACATTAATCCCGATCATATCATGTCGAACGGTTAGTATTTACGTTAGCGATTTTCAGTCAAAATTAGTCTGAAGAACTCAACTGGTAAAATAAATATGAAAACACTTAAAGACTCAGTTGGTCCAATTAAAAAATTATGAATTGAGTTAGTAAAAATATAATATATTTATAATTTTTTGAACAAATTTTCTAATGAGATGACATTTGAACTATTATTTATGTTTCTTGCGGCACCATACTTTGAATATGATTTGCCGCCGTGATTACTGATTATGATTTATTCTACGATAATAATATTTTTTATGTCGTCAAAGAAGTTAAAAATTTATAATAAAATAAAATAAAACACAAAGGAAAAGGATAGTCGCATGCATCGAGATAGCATGAAGCTTAACGGAACTAGCAACTTCTTAATGACTTGGAGGACTTGACCTTTTGGAAGATATGAGAAATCAATCGCATGTTTAGCACGTAAAGACAACTTAATCAAATCTGACAAAATTGGGAACAAAAACAGCCTCGAAGGTCAAAACAAATCATTATCAAAACCGAACTTTATCTTTATCAGTGTCAAATTAGAGAATTTTATAACATGGTTAACGATAAAAGACGGTGTTGCTTTCCAACTGGACATGTGGGATCCATCGTTGCCTGTGAAAAACCTTATCCCTGACCTAACATCTGCAGATCATCCTGCACCCACCGTTCAAGACTTGTAAAATACGCATGCGATGTTCTTCTTCTTTGCTTAATTTGATTGGTTTTAGAACCATACCTAAACTTATAATTTTTTTTTTGTTAAGTGTGCGATATAGAAGGACCCTCATCCCCCAAGCTGATCTCAGAAGTGACTCAAGATTTTGGCAACATCCCCGAGATATATTTGTCAATAGATGTATTATGAAGTTTGAAGAGCCCCTTTTAGAGAAATGAATAAAGTACTTTGTTGAACAGCATCCCACGTTCATTTGTCTAGCGGTTCAGATGTGTTTGGTTATCGCTTTAAGTTTTTGAATTAGATTTTCTAACATAATATCATCAAAGCTCACGAGGAATTCAAATCCTGGCACTCACCCTTCAAACTCATTTGCTTGTGGTGGAATCACAACTTTCTCACACAACAGGGCTGAGTACTCATTTGCTTACACGAGGGAGATTGTTAAGTATAAATCTAATGTCGCTTAATTACGTGGTTACAAAATCTCCCTCCACCCATGATTTATTCTTCCGGGGTTTGGGCTTTTTAACATAGTATCGAAGTAACTATAGAGCCACGTGCAAGGAGCTAGTGCAAGGAGCTAGCTTAACATTCATCTATTAGATTAAATTTTTGTGCTATAGTTTTTAATAACATTATTGATTTGTGATCTCAACTATTTAGTGGTACCATTAATAATAATTTTTTTTTCCATTGACAATTGACAAAATAACAAATTTTTTTCCAATGACATTCATGAGAGGAATGCTATTTATTATCCACCAAGGCCCTTTGGCAGGATTCACATGTGCCTTATATTCATGTGATTACTATCTCTTTATTAACTCAAGCTATTGGGTTGAACTTTCTAATTAACATTTCTAATGTAAAATATTGACTATATGCCATCACCACTTATAAGAAAATATTTATTCCACCAAAAAAGTTAACGAATTTTCTTTTCTGAAGTCTCTATGTCCCTGTTGCTGTTCAAACGTTCTGATTAGTGTATATCAGACTCCAAAATGAAGTGGTTGACATCGTGACAACACATAGTTGATGAAGCTTCTTCAATTGGGCACGCATAAAACGTTCTTCTTCCCATCCCTAACTTCGTCTTCTAGGGAGAGACACTAACAAAATTGATGGAGCAACCACCTTGGTTCAACTATAGAATGCCAAACAAGCTGTTTCATTATGTACCCAACTTGGAGAACCCTTTCTATCCACAAGCCCAGAAATGAGTGCCAACCACTAGCTTCACTAGACTAATCGACAAATTACATAATGCAAAATCTTTCCTTACTCTTGTCGATGTAAAATGATGATGTTTTGTAACATAAACAAAGGCCAGCAAGTGGGCAAAAGAAAGTCAGGAATCCCTCTCAAATCAGACCAGCTGCAGCGACATTTTGCATCAAATGAAATAGTCAAACCAACCTTAGCTTCTTGTTGCATGTTTGTCCTCATGCAAGAAAAAAAAAACTATATAGTATAAACATAATTAAAGCACCACCCTCATATCATTTTAGTCTCCAAACAAAATCAAGGATAATATATTCCTCAATGCATGGCTCCTCCACCTAATCTGCAAGAAACAGTAATTTATTCCCGGAACGTACGTGCATCACGTATGAAATGGATTTTAAAAGCTCCATTATTAATCTATCCATCTGATCACTTTTTACGCACCTCTCTCTCTCTCTCTCTCCTTGTCAAACTTTTTGCGTCACTTTATCTTTCGAGGGACATGCCCTTCTGGGGAAAATGTCGGGCACTCGCAGCAGGAAACCTAGGCGCTTGTATTCGTGAATCCGCTCCAATTGCCCTTCCATTATATTTATCAAGTCGAAGTACTGGAGCCATGGATAACTTTGCCGAAAGATGGTGATGATGATAGACTCATCCTCTTCAAGATAATCTTAGATAAACATGTGATTTTTGCAAAAAGTTGATGCATATGATTTGTGTATTTGACATGATTGTAATTTACACTAAACAATTCTTTGTCTGTTACATAAAGATAAAGATTGAATGAAGGAAATGACACCATACGGCATTCATGTTACTGTGAAAACTTTCTAAGCGATTACTTAAGTGCCACATCCGTAAAAAATCAATCACTTAAGTTCTCAATTCAGCAATTCATCTTACATGGCTTGTTAAAATAAATTTTGACTCCGGTGTGACTTTATTAGAAGAAACTTAAGTCCAATGCAGACTATCTCCAAATGACTGACGTGGAAAAAAAGGGCCAAAACTTCCCTAAATTAATTTGAAAATGAAACCCTAATTCCTGATTCTTTCCTAGCTTAATCGGAAAAGAAGATTGATTAAGGAACCATGGCTCAAACATCAAAGAAGAAGAGAGACAGATGGAGGTTTCATCGAGCAACATGTTTGGAAGGTCTTATTTTCAGTCTTTTAGGGCGCGCATGATAATCATTCTATTTTTATTCTAGAACTATTTTTCTATTCCAAAATTGATGTTAGAATAGAAATCTGTTTGGTGAAATAATTTCATTTTTTATTTATTTTTGGAATAGATTTCTACTCTAAAAATGGGTTTAGAATAGAAATCAAAAGTGATTTTTTTTATTTTTCTATTTCTAGAATAGAAATAAAAAATTGTTTCTCTATTTTTAACTTTTCACTCAAATGAGTCTCTTCCTAACCCTTAACCATTCATCCTCCTCTGGTCGCTGCCACCCACCACCATCGCTGCCGCCACCACCCGCCCCCCGTCGGCCACTAGTCATCTCCTCCACCGGCTCTCCCCACCGGCCACCGGCTGCTGCTCACTAGCCTTGTTGGCCATCGATTCCCATTGGCCCCTCCCCCTTGTCACTGTTGATTGTTGGCCACTTGCTGCCACTGCCATCGCCATCACCGCCATCCCCTCCCCCATCGCCGATCGCCACCCATTGCCTACCGCCACCCCCTCCCCTTGTTGCCGATCGTCGGCCGCCCCTTTCCCCCATCACTACCGTTCAAGAGGGATTAATTTTATGTTGTTATCAAACGAGTTTCTATTTCGGAAATAAAAATTTTGCGTTGTTATCAAACACATTTTTTTGCTCAGAAACTCATCCAAGAATATAAATAGAAAAATCTATTTCTGTTCCAAAAATAAATTTCTAGCCAGAAACTTTATTATTTGTACCCTTAGATATTTGGATTTTTCATATTTTCCCTTTTTTTTGGTATTTTTTATTCTTCTTTCTTAACTTTGATTTTGAAAAATAGAGTATATAAAAAAGGAAAAACTTAAAAGAAAAGAAGGTTCTTGTAACAACCTTGATAATACCTCGTGGAGACGAAGATTTCACGGCTATGAGCTTCAGTCTGTGAATAATTTTTATTCTAGCCCTAATTTTTTCTATTCAGAGAGCCAAAACAACATCGTTTATTATGGGTTTTGCTGATTGGATCTTTTGATGAGTCATGTCTATTGATTTGTGATAAATTAATGTCACATTAAATTTTTCGGCTATTCAAATTGCCAATAGCATTAATTTTTTTATAAAAGTGTTACTTAGGTGATGTTCGAAAGATTTTGGCATTGTTATATGAGGATTGTGATATTTTTAGTATCCTTTTCCCAAATTGGATCTATGAGACATAAGGAACCACGTGGTATGTTATGAAATAATATGTGACGTTTCAACAATAATAAAGCTAAATTTGATAGGCCATATGAAACTCCCTTCCTCTTCACCGATTGCATCAGTAGATTTTGACTTGTGTTGGTTCCTCAAATTGTTTTCATGGATCTACCCAAAAACAATTCATCAAGAGCACCGACCTATCTCTTCTTCTTGATTTAATTATCAGATCAAAAAGGATATGCATGCTTTAATCTACGCGGCACCTTCCTATCTTAGGGTGAGCCATTCGACTTTTTGATACTATACTTTAATTATATGAACTATTAAATAAACTGGAGGCCAACCGATTACTAGCTGTGTTCTTCATAAAATTAGGTATATGTCATCGTCATCTATTTTCCTTTTGGAAACATGGCAACGAGTCATGGAGGAAATCGACTAACCCTATCGCGATTGATGTTTGCCCAGCCATATGAAATCATACATTTAATATGCCTTGACTTTGTATATTTTCCATCATTTGATAAGGAAAATTTGATAGAAAAATTATCAAAATATTCATATTTTTTTAATATTTTTTATTTTTATATATCCCTTTCTTTTCTTTTCTTTTCTTTTCTTTTGTGGCCATCGCCGTGGCCGGCAACCAGCCAAGAAGAAGCAAAAAGGAAAGAAAGAAAGAAAGAATATATAAAAAAAATTAAAAATCCACATTTTTAAAACAAAAAATATTGAAATATTTTTTAAAATTTTATAAGAACAAACATTTAATTAACCAAAGACATTAGCTCAAGTGCTGAGGACCCATGTATGGCCTTTGTGGACCTAGGCCTAAGGGTCGGTACTAGAGCTTGAACGTTGAGGACTTGAGCACAGCCTTTAAGAACCTGAGCTCATGTGCTAGAGCATCAAGTACAGGCTAGAGGAGTTCAAGCTTGAGCTTGGGCACTAGGGGCCTAGGCCCAAGCACCATGGTCCCAAGCTCGGCCTCAAAGAACATGGGTTGAACCTCTGGAGACTTAGTCCTAAGCACTAGGACCTGAGAACCATCATTGAGGTTTTATGCTCAAACGTGGAGTTTTGGGTCTAAGCTCCAATACTTATTATATTTATGAAAACATTTTCTGATTCATTCAAAAAGAAAATCATTTTCCTAAATTTAAATTTTGATAGAAATTTTTTTCCGTTGACTAAAATAATATTTTCCACTAATTCATTTTCCTTAGCAAACCAAATACCAGAAAATAAGGAAAATGTTTCTAGCTCTCGTTTGTTTTGCTTAATATAGATGATTTGAATAAAATTAATTGCTTTTATCACTCAAAATAATTAGTTGATAAAACATTATCGTATATGATAGAAGTATTTTTCGTTAATATATTTTTGTAAACAATACAACTGATCGTTCTTGGGAAATTTTTTATCAAATCATCCATTTTCTGTGAAGCAAATGAAGACTAAGAAATATTAATGTACATGACACATTCCCACCAAACAAGTTGAGACTCATGAATAACAAACGACGTGAAACTAATGCAATAATATTGAAAGTATGAATATTTTCAAGCAATCGAGCACGGAGTTGATCATAGATATTTAATTGATAATTAGCTAATATTTGACACCTTACTATAGTGGATTAGGCAAGTATCTGTAGAGGATTTAATTGTTTTTTAGCTCAGGTTGTCAAGCATGTATCTTTTTTCTCTATACTACATTGTGGAAATTGTTGAGTGTAAGAAACAATGTAAGATCTTGGTTCATTATGGTTGGAGGAGGGAACATTCGAAACGCATGCAACTTGGGGGGTTTCAATCAGCACATTAAAGGTTAGGGTTTCTAGGAGGAGGGGACCATTTGGAAAACTGAAAGGCACACTCAATGATAAATTAAATCTCTAATTATCTCACCTAACATAGGGTTGTGACTTAAATAGATCATCGACCTGCCCTTATATGGGTCATTAATTAATTACCAAATTAAAGGGGCCGTACTTAAAGTTGAATAAACTTTAGTTATTTCTGCATATCTTCTTATTAGGGGAAATTATCTGATCAATACCAAACCTATTATACGGATGTCAATCCAATCCTAAACTTTTTGATTTTGCCTATTTAGTCCTAAACGTTTGACTAAAGTTCCAATGTAGTCATTTCGAACAATTTACGTCAAATACGGCGGCGACATGCCATGTAGGACACCTGTCATGACTAGACTATTACTTCAACAAAAGTATAATTGTACAATTTCCTTGAGTTTTATTTGTACACTAATTGAGTCCTATTGGGTTTTACAAGTAACGATTTAGGAAATAAATATGTTACCAGACACTAAGGGTGGTTAGTTCCAAGGTGGACGATTTTCACTCGGAATTAAAAATCACCCATTAAAGACCAGTTTTGAAAAATTAGAATTAGGATTTGCTTTTATTTTTATTTTTATGGACCCACCCCATTTTGGATGAGGTGTGAGACTTGAGAGTGAGCGACAAGGTTAGAAGCCGAAATCAATTGAGAACAATAGTGACTGAGAGAGCGACAAGGCTGGAGGAGATCTAGAGTGAGAGTGAGAGAGGAGGCGAGACCATGGGATGAGTGAGGCCAGATACGAAGAGAGATCTAGAGTTTTGATCCAAAAATTTAAATTTTAAAATTAAAAAAACTTTATATATATAGACACACACACAATTCCGTCCGAGTGGATGATTCTAGGTGTAGAATTGCACCGATACTTATTGATTCTAGTAAATTCCCGTCCGAGTGGACAATTCTAGGTGTAGAATTGCATTGATACTTATCGATTCCAGTAAATTAGAATTGGGAAATAGATCGATTTCCATTAAAACCAACAATTTCAAGCCGGTCCTATTCCATTTCAGGTGGTTTTTGATTTTTTGTACACCTCTACGAGACATAAGTTAATCTATAATCAACTAATGAGATTTGATAAGATATATGACATCATGTTGCATCGGCTTCTTGAAAACTCACTTTTGCTGGCTATTAACGGGGTCCCTTTTTTTCTTCTAATTTTTTATTTTTTGGGGTGGCCAATGGCGAAAGGATAAGTGTCGGATTGGCACAATCACATGTCACTAAATAAACACGATGGGTTAGGACAATACATGATCTCTAGGCAGCTTTCTGGGGATAGGGTAAGTGAAATGTACAATGTCATGGCAAAAGCTAGGAGACAATTAAAAAAAACATGGGTGAATCGTTTGATGTTCATGTCCACCATGGGCGTTCCACTACTTCACACTGAGATTGAGTGCGTGGGATGCACTTTTTTTATCAAATATCAATCTGAAAAGATCTAAGGAAATCTTGTTTGATCAACCAAACTAACCAAGTCCAGTTGATTTTTGCGACATGATTGATAAGGTTTGATTATTTATCAGCATCTAGATGTCCACTTAGATCATGATCTGAATTGAGGAATCATAGTAGGATCTACAACACAACAAAAATGTGGAGTTCAAGAGTAGTGTTAGGAGTTATCCTAGAAAAACTATCCAATTCGTCATAAAACTATTGTATAGATGTTAATTCAATTATAAATTTTCCAAATTTGTCAAATAAGTCTTAAATCATTTATCCAAAATTCTAACATAACCCTTTTGAGTCATTGCTGTCAAAAACCTCTAACATGGCGATCCACAAGTTGCTCACCTCGGCGTGAACAATTTTTTGTGGTTATTTTACCTACAATGACTATAATAGAATTTTGCGTAAAGATTTGGGGCTATATTAGTAGAATTGAAAATTTTAGGACTAAAATAACTCTTGTGTAATAAGTTTCGGACTAACAGGTAATTTTCCAATATTCATTCCCCTTTGATTTGGAAAGGCATGTAACTTGGGACGAAAAAGAAAGGGATAATCAAATTGGGTACTAAATATTACTCAGCACGCAATTTGCATGACTCAGCACGCAATTTGCATGATGCAGCTCATTACCTAAGAGTAATTTCAACATGCCAACGCCATGACTACCTAACATTCCAATCGTACCAAAATGATTACAATACATAAACCCGCATTTTCCATGTATTTCCTTTCGAGCCCTTTCAAAGAAGAAAAGCTCGAGCTATGTTACATACAGGTAACAATAACTTGTTACGAGCTCAAAGAACTTGCTCAAATTAATTTATGCGACGTTTTAGGAGATCAATTTCGAGTGGCAACATTAATTGATAAAAAATGAATATTTTTGATAATCTACTAAATCTCACCCTTAAGTAGACCTATCAAATGGGTGGATCAAGTCGGTTTAAATAAATTTGAAAATGATCCGACGTAAATTTATGCATTTAATATGTTTTAACCTATTTTCATATAATGTAAATCTAATAACCCATATCCGATCTGACTCATAATCGACTTGACCCATATTGTCAAGATACCTTCGTATTTAGCCAATCAAAGAAAATCCATATCCAAACTAAAGTAAGAGCATGGATTGAGTGAACGCAATGAGATCGGGTGAGGGTGAGTTTATAATTTTTAAGTAAGTTATAAGCTTATTTATGACCAAATTAACATACATATTGTTTAAACCAATTTATTAAATATAACTAATCTATTTAACAATTCGGTCCATCAAATATAGATTAATAAATAGGGAATTTTTTCAAGTTCATTGATGATCTCCATACATGTCATTTTCTTACTCCATAATAAGCACCAACCTATTCGAACAAAAAAAAGCACAATTATTTGAGTAGGTGAGGAGGACTAAATATATACATATAAATACCTGAACCGAACGGAACTAAATTGAAAATTTGGGGTTTTTCACTTATTTGTTTTGGATAATAAGTAAAGAAATTTGGGTAGTTTGATGGTCCAATTCTGGCCGAGTTTTAGATTTCTACTCCTCCTCCTTTTTAGGCAAACCTTATCATTTAGTAATTTACGTGGTATAATCTTTTTCTTTTTTTGGCTAAGTATGTAGATAATATGGATGATCGATTACATGATGATGGGTAGGTTCTAGACTTGAAATCTGAAATCCATCTTATCAAATGTTACAATAATTCTTTCCGTTTGAGAAAAATATATCAAATACATTCAATTTCAATAGAAAGTTAAAAACCTTAATAAGGATAAAGGCAAATCGATCTAAAATCTATTCAGTTTCAGGTTCTTCCCTATATCCAAATTCCAAGTTCCCAAGCAAAATTGGCCGGTTTAGAGTTATAAAATCAGAATCGGACCTATCCCCCTATGAGTTGATCTTGAATCGGTCCAATTGCTCACCTCTAACACTTAATAACGTTGTGTTGGGGGCGGCGGCGATACACTCGGGAAAAAATTCTTTAAATTTCCCGTCAGAAGCCTCGCCTCGTTAAAATTAAGCCTGAATGACCGCGTCAGGAGGCGGGGATCTCAGCAGCGTCTCCGAGGCGAAACCTAATTTTCTTCATTTCTTTTCCTTATTTTAATGTTGTCGGAATCAGCAATCGGATCATCCGAATAAACTTTTGTTTCCCCCCCAGTCCGTCCAATAAAAACACCTTTCATCTACCTTTCCTTTTTTCTCTTTAAAAAAAAAAAAATTCCGTGGAACGAACAAGTTCTGGTCACCTTCCGCCGTTAGTTTACCATTGTCGTCTTCCTCGCTCTCTCTCTCTCTTCAGTCGTCCCCACGCATGCAGAGAGCGATGTGAGAGAGAGAGAGAGAGAGAGAGAGAGAGACAGAGGGGTTGCTTTGTATTATTGGGGGTAGTACTGGAGGAGGTGGGAGAGGAGTTATTTAATGTCAAGTCATCGCAAACACTGGTCTCCATCCCACACTCACGCCAGAAATCCTGTCGTATCGCCTGAGCCTCTCTCCCTCTCCCCCTCTCCCTCCTCGCATTTTCGCTTAATTGGGTCGATCCTTTACTGGGTCCTGGTTCTTTAGCCTTCTCGTGGTCACGTGACTGTTTCCTCTCTGTGTGAGTAATGTAACTCGTGTTCCGGCGTTGCTGTGCGGTCTTTGTGCTGGATTGCGAATTCCCATTTCATCTCGAGTCTGTTGACCGGTTGCTGTGGTGTTCTCGGTCATGCAATCTCGTTAGCTCCGCTGTCTTCTGGGTTTTGAGCATTAGCTCGATGTCGCTCTCCGGTCACCGGTAAATTTCGCTGTGGTAATGGCTTTCCGTTAGTTCGAGTGTGTTTCGCTCTTGGGACTCGCGGTCGTTGCGAGCTCTGGCTTTTGATTCCGCGCCATGTAACGGTTCCTTGGCATTTACCCTGCACTTGGTGATCCTTGTGCTCGCTTCCTGGGTGGCTCTCTGATTAATTTGAAGCTCTCTTGAGACGAAGGATGTGATGCTTTTCGAAGTCAATCGCTAAATGTATCTTGTTTGGAGAATGTCCTCTTCTCTTTGCTGATTAGATCTCCTTTTACCCTGTCCTTCATGGTTTCCCTTCGTTAGTTTCGCCATAGCAGAGGAAATGGAACTGAAATAGTTCCATTCCTTCTAATCGATTCTTTCGTTATTCGAAGTTAGCCAATCTTATCGCAAATTCTTATTAACAATCCTCAATCATGTAAAGACATCCCAAATTCGTTCATTCATTCATGAACCCTTTATTGGGTACTAACTGATCAGGAAATATTCTTTGTAGCTCTTTCCCACAGTTAAATTATGACTATGATGTCCTAGTCTATTCTCCTGGAGTTTCTTTCTTTGCTTTTGCTCATATGAAATCTGTAATAGCAGCCTGTACCATAATTCCTAACCCGTTGTATTTGAGTTTCAACCCAACAAAAAAGTAAACTTTAACACTCTTCAAAGTCTCCATTAACCATGGAAGAAACTTTTGTTCCCTTTCGTGGGATCAAGAATGACCTTAGAGCAAGACTTCTGTGCTACAAGCAAGATTGGACAGGCGGTGTCAAAGCTGGTATCAGGTACGTGAGCTTTTTTCAATTATATGGCGGAACAGAAATAGCATCTTAATTCACTTCTGTACAAACTATGGACATGAAGGAATTTGGGCAGCTTACTTGATAAAATATGGCTGAATTAAGTGCAAAGATATGATGAATACTTTCTACGCATTATTATCTTAGTGCTCATTGAAGCTTTCCTGATTGTCCTTTCTTTGCCAATTAGAATCTTGGCGCCAACGACTTACATATTCTTTGCCTCTGCCATTCCAGTCATATCATTTGGGGAGCAGTTGGAAAGAAACACAGGTCCAATATATTTCCATTAATTGTCTATGTCCTTTCTTGCTTCTTGGAATTACTTTCCTAAGTCAGCATATTGAATTCGGTCTTGCAGATGGATCCCTTACTGCAGTTCAAACTCTTTCATCTACTGCACTCTGTGGTATCATTCACTCGCTTGTGGGAGGACAACCACTTCTCATACTGGGGGTTGCTGAACCAACTGTCTTAATGTATACGTTCATGTTTGACTTTGTGAAAGACCGAAAGGATTTGGGCCGGGAGCTCTTCCTTGCCTGGACAGGATGGTAATATACTCTGCCATCTCCAAAATCAAAAGTTTTTAAAAGTGACACTTGCAGTGAGAAACTGAACCATTCTGTTATGGCGTTTTCTTATAGGGTGTGTGTATGGACCGCTCTTTTGCTCTTTTTACTCACCATTCTGGGTGCATGCTCTATAATCAATAGATTTACGAGGCTTGCTGGAGAATTATTTGGTCTGCTAATTGCTATGCTCTTTATGCAGCAGGCTATTCGAGTGAGTATGCTCAATCATCTTTCAATATTGTAAATAGATGTAACTGCTAAAAATTCTTAATTATTTGTGTTTACCAATATGTCCTTGGAGGGCCTTCTGAAGATAGCTTTTCAATTGAACTCATGGTGCTTCTTTACTAACATCTATATGTGGGTCTACTGGTACACTAGTGAGCACCAGATGTCTTTGACAGACTCAAAATGCCTTTAATTCATGAATCCAATGGTGTAGGGAGTTATAGAGGAGTTCGGCATCCCTGAGAGAGAAAATCCCAATCAGGCTGCGCTATTACCATCTTGGCGATTTGGCAATGGAATGTTTGCTCTTGTCTTGTCCTTTGGTCTCCTTCTTACAGCACTCAGGAGCCGCAAAGCTCGTTCTTGGCGCTATGGAACAGGTATATATCCTTCCATAAATTCTTTAAGAATCCACTGAAAGAAGTACATTATTGAAATGTTGAAAATGCTTCCCAAATATGACTGTTTAATATGCTATACATGGTTATGGTAAACATTTGGGATTAGGTTTTTCTATAATTTGGAGTAGCTGCCATGGGAGCAGACACTCTTCTATCTGAGGCAAGTACAATTTTAGATCTAGTGGGTTTTACTAACAATTAGTGATGATCTTTTTAGGATGGTTACGAGGATTCATTGCAGACTATGGTGTCCCACTTATGGTTCTTGTCTGGACAGCTGTGTCATATATTCCGGTTAAAGATGTCCCAAGGGGGATTCCTAGACGACTTTTTAGTCCAAATCCCTGGTCTCCTGGGGCATATTCAAACTGGACAGTTGTCAAGGTGCATTCCAGCATGCATCTATTGCGGTTTTAAACTTTTCATTTTGGCCTGTTGTCCACAAAGAAGGATTTATGAACTGACTCCTATATTGACCAGAAATCATGCTTTCTTGTATACAGGAAATGTTGAATGTGCCACCTCTATATATAGTTGGAGCATTTATCCCAGCAACTATGATAGCCGTGCTTTATTATTTTGATCACAGTGTTGCATCTCAACTTGCCCAACAAAAGGAGTTTAATCTCAAGAAACCATCCTCTTATCATTATGACCTCCTCCTTTTGGGTTTCTTGGTGAGTGATACCTCCTTTCCAGCTTTGTGACAGTTCTGTTTGCTCCTTTTAATCTGTTGGGTTCCCACCAGACTATCCTCTGCGGTCTTATTGGCATTCCTCCTTCCAATGGTGTGATTCCACAATCTCCAATGCATACGAAAAGTTTAGCTACCCTGAAACATCAGGTAATTCTTGGAACTTTGTTAATGAGATGAATAAATACTTGGCAGTTAAGGAATTAAGTAGTTCAAAAAGGAATTTTGTCATCAATATTAAGATTCTCCTGCTTCTCATAACTGGCTAAAGGAAGATTTCCTGGGTATGTTTCTGGTTATACCAAGTAGGATGCTGACCAAACTCAAAGTGGGGCCTGCATCCTGTTTATGGATGGAACTTGAGGATATAAAAACTCGGCCTTCAGCTTGGAAGCCAAGCAAGTCAGCAATGAGCCAGGCATAAATATAAGAGATGTACGGCATAGCAAAGTGTTATGAAACTTACTGCTGAAGCGAAGTCATTCTCTCAGGGCGCTAGACTCACTTATGCTTTGCTTAGAATCACTTGCAATATTTCTTGAACTTGTGGATGTTGTCTCGATTATTGTAGGCTTACAGCTATATTGTGCCTAAGAGAGCTTGATAAGGAGTTGGGCATATTCTACTTTTCTGTCCTTTGCATACTTAATTGTAGAATGTATTGCTTGAGATCAAATGTTGATATTTGATTTATGATAAGTTCTTGTTTCTATTTGGTTATTCCATCTTCTTAGAGACTTATCATGCCACGACTAACACCTGTTCAAAACAGCTTCTGCGGAATAAGCTAACATCAACAGCCCGGAATAGTATGAGGAAAAATTCAAATCTTGTTCAGCTATACAGAAATATGCAAGAAGCCTACAATGAAATGCAGACTCCCTTGGCCTATCAAATGCCTCCTATGCTGGTGAACTCATCTGTCTGATCTTGTGAATGATAATTTCCCCTGCTTTTGGTAAGACTCACTTTGTAACGGGTATAGGGGCTGAAAGAGCTGAAAGACTCGACAATCCAGCTGGCCTCAAGTACTGGTTACATCGATGCCCCCGTTGACGAGACTATTTTTGATGTGGATAAGGATATCGATGATCTTTTACCAGTCGAAGTCAAAGAACAGCGCCTTAGTAATCTGCTGCAGGCACTGATGGTTGCTGGTTGTGTTGCTGCAATGCCTTTGTTAAAGAAAATCCCGACATCTGTTCTTTGGGGCTACTTTGCTTTCATGGCCATTGAAAGCTTGCCTGGTAATCAATTCTGGGAGAGGATCTTGTTACTCTTTACAGCTCCAAGTCGAAGATACAAGTAAGCACCTGATTCTGCCCTATAAATCTTTCAGCAATGGCATCTAGGTCTCAAGTGTTCTCTCTCTCTCTCTCTCTCTCTCTCACATCCAAATGCAGAAGTAGTACAAACTCGTTATCTAGCTTTACATAGAAGAATCAAACATCCATCTATTCACTGATTGTCTAGTTGAGTGCCTTTGTCATCATTAGGTTTTTTCTGCATGTTATTGGTATTGGTATGATTATCATCTCTGTTAGAATCTTGAATGTATATAAGAAGCAATGGTTTATCTTCTAATTTGGCAGGGTTCTGGAGAAGTACCATGCAACATTTATCGAGACCGTGCCCTTCAAAACCATTGCCTTTTTCACTTTGTTCCAGACAACGTACTTGCTCCTGTGCTTTGGTATTACATGGATTCCAATAGCTGGAGTCCTGTTCCCACTTTTAATTATGCTTCTCGTTCCTGTAAGGCAGTATTTTCTGCCTAAGTTTTTTAAAGGAGCTCATCTTCAAGACCTGGATGCCGCGGAATATGAGGAAGCCCCTGCTATACCCTTTAATATGCCATTGGAAGTAAGTTGTCAGGACCTCATTCTTTCTTTTTCTGTTAGTGGATCTAAAATGGACAGCATTAAAATATGCCTTAAACCAGGATTCTTTCCAGTAGGAATGTTGGCCAATAGCTTGTTGAGGCTAATGCTCATCTAGATCCTCTTTAAGCATTAGCATGACGGCATGTTCGCTTTATTGCCGTATGAATCTGTTCTGAATAAATAAAGTGACTATAGCTGTTGATGGGCATGCCTCCATTTGGTCATATGGGACATGCACCTTTCCCCTTTGGGATAAACCACTTTTAAAATCACCTCTTGTTTTTTTAATGACATAAACTGGAGTATTGCTTGGTATATTAAGACTGATATGCTAATTTATATACAAAGTGACATTGCAGGTTAAAATGGATTTTTGAACAAGTGGGTTCAATAATTAAAAAAGAAATCTGTCATATCCCTAGTATAGCATTTGAATAAACCAGCCTTGGTACGTCTAGCATTATCCCCATAAACTGACTGCATGATAGAAATTTTAAAGAGATATAGATGGTCACGCTTCATGCTTTGCTTTTGGTTTATGAAACAGGAACAAGAAATTCCTACAAGAAGTACAGACATTGATAGTGGTGAAATTCTTGATGAAATGATCACCAGAAGCCGTGGTGAGATCCACCGCACTCATAGTCCGAAGATAACTAGTTCAACTCCAAGCTCGACTGATGATATAAAACCTGCTTTCAGCCCACGGATGTCACAGAGGGCATTCAGCCCTAAATTTGCCGGTAAGGGAGTCGTGGAAAAGCAAAGTCACAGTCCTGGACCATCATCTCTTGGAAAGAACGATTACGGTTCGTCTTCAAATTAGAAAGGTATATTGTAGCTCTCATTAAGCCATTAATGGAGCTGGAGGGGTCGGTAGTCACGTATTTAAAAGTTTCTGTAACTGATCATATATGTTTCCAAGTTCTGTTCTGGCACTAACTTGTGAAGGTGATGTATGTCTAGTGTCACCTTTCCCAGTATAATCTAAAACACTACATAAAACTGCAGATCTTCCGCCCAATTTCGAACATTTCATGTTTTCTATTACGTCCTTGTCCAAATCCCCTCGTCTGAAACACGGTTTTCATCCAGCGAAGACTCATATCTCTTTACGCGAAACAACACAACCCTTGCCGTTCTAACATGTATCAAATCCAAAAATGTAGTACCTAATCTGGGGAAATTCTGTAGCAAGATTTGAGTTTTTAAGTGATTCATATTTCGGATCACGTCGTTTGAGTTTTAAGTGATTTTCTCTTGGGTGAAACTATTTTAATCCCATTCGTAGCAAGATTTGCCCAATCATTCAACTGAAGTTTAAAGTGATGAACCCCAAAACTAATCACCTTTCTATATTTTTTTTTGAGCTTGATATAATTTTCATATTATGAATATAACATGTTTTTTTTATTGGAATTTGTTAAGTGGGTATTATCATGCATATTAAACGCATGAATTTTTCTTTTTATATCTTACCGCTATACATATTAGGAGAAAATTACCAAAAAAGTCACAAACCTATTACCATCGTGTCAATTCAATCCTAAACTTTTTTTTGTCCAATTAAGTTTTAAACCTTTTGTGTTTTGGCCAATTTAGTCTAGATGGCCAAAATTGGTTGGTCGACATTAACATTGACGCCGATCGTCCTATGCGGATAATTTTTAATAATATTTTTTTGAATTCTTTTTTATTTTTTGTATTTTCATTTTTTTTCACTTCCTTCTCCTCCAATTGGTCGTTGCTCATGATTGGCTTGAGGCAAGGCCAACGAGGTCTTGCCAGCCTTAGGGAAGCCTAGCCATGGTTGGGTGAGGCACAACCTCACCGGATCTAACGAGGGTCGTGCCTTGCCTAGGTAGTGGTGAGTTCACTCTTGCTAGAGGTCACGACCCTTGATCTTGTGGCCTCTGGCAAGGGCACGACCTTTGCTAGTGGCTTGGCAAGGCTCGACCCTTGTTAAATTAGGCAAGGGCGAGCCTTTTTAGCCAATGGGTGGTTTGGGTAAGGTTGTGGCCTTTGGCAAAGATGAACCTTGCCAATCATCATGTGGCCTAGGCGAGGCTAAACTTGTGGCCTCCGGTGAGGTTGTGCCTCACCTAGCCATGACTAGGCTTCCCGAGGTTGGCAAGACCTCTCGACCTTGCCTTTGGCTAGTTGCTAGCCCTCACTAGAGGAAGAAGGAAGTGAAAAAGGGAAAAAGGAAAACAAAATAAAAAAATAAAAAATCGAAAAAAATTAAAATATTATTAAAATTGTCTACATTAGCATCAGTGGTGCCACATTAGACGGGGGGCATCCATGTTAGTGCCATCTGACTCTTGGTCAAGTAAAATTTGCCAAATAAACTAAATTGGCACAAATGAAAAATGTTTATGGTTCAATTGGTACAAAAAAAAGTTTATGATTGGATTGACGTAACTATAATAGGTTTAAGACATTTTTAGTAATTTTTGGTATGTATTAGCTTTCTTAATAAAATAATTTTCTAGAAAACTTATGTTTTTTCCACATTATCGAAAAATTTTATGGATAAATGTCATGAACAAGAAAAGAAAAAGAACACCAACAAATTATTTTGACAAAATACTTTTGTTTTTACTGTAGCTATCACGGCCAAACTTTGTCTTAGTAATTGTCTTTCATATGCACTTAATGAGATGACCGAATGACATAAAAAAAAATGCTCTCTTAAAAGATTTGTCGGAATAAAATCACTATTTCTTTTCTCAATGTGAAATTTAAAAGATGGAAATGAATCAAATCAAAACTTCGCATAAAATCTAAAAAAATTAAAATAAATGTTAAGTTTAATTCGTTTTGGATCGACAAAAATTAATATGATTGATGAGGTGTTTACACGAAAAAATATAAAGGTGTCTCAATGTTCAAAACTTTTTTTGCGTCATCATTTTTAGTGTGTTTGAAGATACTCTCTTTTAACTCTTACATGTTTTATATAACATTGTGTCGGTTAAAAAAAAAAAACCAATTCTTTGATGTATAAAAAAATTTATTTTTAAAAAAAACTAATCGAATAAAAAATTTACCACAGAAGTAAGCCTAGGAGGTAAAAATGACGAATTAAACCTATTGGTGATAAAAATTGGTTTCTGATTCATCCTTCCTCTTATCGCAAATTATCCATTTCTTCCGAAGGAAAGTAACTAAATTAAAGGAAAATATACAAATATAAAAACCATCAAGAGTAATTCCATATATATATTCAAGAAAATGACGTGCATGAAAAGTTATCTTCTAATTTTTTAATTTTATGATAGAATTGAAAAGGAGGCTGAGTCCTTTGTTAAAATTCGACGAACAATCATAAGAAAATAGAGAATAAAATTGAAAAACAGAAATTAAAACACAGTTTTTATCTCGATTTATCCTTAAATAAGACTACATTTAGCATCGGATTCCTCTATAGTTAGCACCTTCCACCTTTTTGTTATATATTTCAATTACAAGAGAAAAAAACATATACTTAGTAGCTATTAATGTGCTCAAGCTTAAACTACTAATAAAATATGGATTTAAATTATAAAATTTTTTTGGTAGCTCAAGGGTGTTGCCCCCAGCGACCCCTATTGGGGCGACCTCTGTTGGGGTGACCACTTTAAACCCTCGCTTATCACTGGAGAACAGGATTTACATACCATCCTGTCAATTAGAAGTATAAACCACACCTTAACATCCTTAGTATTCTCTCAATTGAATTTAAGTTAATTACTTTTGTTTAGGTTGGTTTGGAGGAAAAAAGTAAATGGTTTTCTTTAGTTAGGTTTGAGAAGGAATGAAAAGATAAATTTTTGAATTAAACTAAGATAGGAAAGTAGAATTCATGGATGAGTAAGTTGCCTAAAAAATGTTAGTCACTAGCGTTTCTGCGATAATAGAATTTCGATATGAGGTCACCTTTATTTTTTATTAGTATGCTTCTATGCAAGTTGCAATTGCTCTTCATCCTCCGATTATAAAATAATGAACGATCATATTAAACTTGAGTATAATTAACGATCAACTTTCGTGTACAATACATATTTTCCTATAGTAATTTCCATTCACATGCAAAGAACGAATTACTCTATCAAAGTGCATGCAATCACTATTAGCCTATCAAAAGATTGCACAGATTATTGTTGGCATTTATACAAGTTTAGCTTACCAACAAAAAAAAAATTATATTAGCTGGCACGGAGGCAATATAAAGTAAATTATAGAAACATGGAGCAAGGGAAAAAGAAAAGAAAAGAAATGATAGTGAAGGAATATTACAAAAGGTCAGATCTATGCATTTAAAACAGTGAAAGCAAAATCAATCATAAATGTATAAATATTATGAAAATAGCGAATTATTTGAGATTACTCTACTCTCTCTAGACAATGAATTTCTTCAACATGTATATCTTACTCTTATCTCAAAACCCAACCTCCGAAAAACAAGCTGCGATTGCCTCCATTTGTTTGCGCCCTTTGATTGAGTCATTTGAAAAGACCCTAGAGATGCCCCAAAAGGGGGGCTTGTCTAACTATCTTATAGATAGAGTATCCACAAGATACTGAATTAACCTAGAAATAGATGCTTGTCTTTGTTATCTCTTGCAATCTTTCGGTCCTCGGTATCCTTGTTAATTTGGAAGGTCACAAATAGCCCTTTACGAGGGCAGCCTATAGTAGTCCCTCCAGTAAGAGTGCCCAGTTAGGCTGTATTTGTTATTTTAACGTGCTAGTACCCGCACGCCTTGCACCCCTTGTTAGAAAAGAGAATACATTTTTTTCCCCTTTAACTTGAGAATACCTTTAAATTTTACGTCTTAGAGTTCGGACAAAATAGTTTAAGGACTTACTCAGGTCTAAGCCATCTACATGTGCAAATGTGAAAGAGAGTTGAAGTAGGGAAGGTGACTATAAAAGATGACTTCTTAGTTGAGACTTATTCAATATCTCTATTTTAATGATATAAATAGTTCCCGAACTTTAACACAATATTCAATGTAGTTTTTGAACTTTACTCCAATGTGCAATGTCATTCTTGAACTTTTATTTTATTCAAAGTAGTCCTTAAACTTTTAGTACATGTTCAAATTAATTTCTAAATAATATAAAAATATTCAATATTGTCATTCCATTAATTCAAGTTGGGGGACAACATTGAACATTTTCATATAATCCAATGATAGATAGGTTAAATGTCGTATATCATATTGAACAAATTAAAAGTTCATGTTACATTGCACATTGGGTCAAATTTCAAAGACATATGTCATTTTCCCTTTTAAATCTTTAAAAGACATCAAAATAACTTCAAACATTTGATCCACAGAGCCACTTGTATACCAAAGTTCTAGTCTTTTTCAATTAGGTTCTCAAATTAATCAAGAAAATTCCAAATACCAAACAATTTAATCCTAAGCTCTGTGGGGAACCTTATAGAAAAAACAAGTTTTGCGCCATTTTGAAACAACTTGTTTCATCAAAGCCAAGGAAGATAACCATTAAAAGAAGTTTATTCTTAAATTAATTAGCTTTGACTCAAAATAGACAACCATTGATGCATGCTGAAAAGATTTTAAATGCTACTAATGTGAGCTTTATTGCTGCATACGTTATGCATAATAAGTATCAGACATTAATAAGAGACATAAAAGAACTAGGTAGCTTGCCATATATATGTTGTTGACGTTATTTGAAGAAGCATATGGCTTTGTCAAGAACGGTCCAAGATCAACTTGAAGTCAAATTTATGCAACCAAAATCCTCTCTAAGGTCAATTCCAAATGAGCCCAGCCTGGTCAACATGCACGTTTTGGTCATGAATCATGATTGATCACCCACAGACATCACCAGCCATTTATCATTTTGGACATCTCATGGATTTTCACACAAAGTTTGATGAAGATCTTGCCTCCCACCAAGCCTACCTGTCTGATAATTGCATCAAACCGTGCATGAGAAATAATGAAACCGCCTTTGGCACTGTTTCATCGACAAAGGGCAATTTTCTGCAAGATTTTAACCATATCGATCAGTTTTATGTTGGCGAGTCTTCCTCCAATCATGCACTCAACAAACAAACTGCATCTTTCGACCCTTTGATGTCTACCCTTCCAAAGTTTTTACAGATCTTGATGTGTATGGGTGCAAGCCATTTGCCGAAAACGGCGGGCACGGCCTTGTCATGGACAATTTTCAAGTTGGAGGGAGCTTGATGGCTGCAACGGCAGCCAATATGATGAATGAATCTGGTCGAAGCCATATGTTGGGAGACTATCATCAAGATGTCAAACCTGTGAGCTTCGTAGTCCCGGACGAGGTCTCCTGCATTAGTGCTGGAAATGGGTATTACAGGAAAAGTCTCATGAACAAGAGTAAGGCGTCCTCATCACGAAGAACTTCTCGTAAAAGACCCCACGTTATCAAGGGACAGTGGACAAATGAAGAGGACAGGTTAGAGTAACATGATCTCCCACGCATTTCTCCATTTTCTTATCGAAAATAAAGTGGGTTTCCTTTCGAGTCTTCTGGTTTGGTTTAATGTTATTATACTGTGTTAGACCGAGTGTTTTCCCACCGCTTTTGATGGACAGATACGAATATGAACATAAACCCAATATGCGTGAATCTTGTTAAACTCATGTCGTTCCATGTAAGTGCAGGCTTCTGGTTCAACTGGTGGAACAATTTGGATTGAGAAAGTGGTCTCACATTGCTCAGATGTTGCCTGGTCGGATAGGAAAGCAGTGCAGAGAGAGATGGCATAACCATCTAAGACCCGATATTAAGGTTTTCTTCCACTGTCATTTTTTTCTTATGTACTTTTGTTTCCCCTCACCAGCCATTACAACTACTTATTCATTCTTTCAGTCAAAAAAAGTTGAGCTTCTAGATAGATCAATGAAGCTCCCAATAACATATATTCGTATATAATTTCAGTGCAGTCTTCTTTATAGATAACTGCGTTGTGCATCTTTGCTGGCACGTCAGTGAAGAGAAATTGTAATTATAATAGGTCTGACATTAAGAACAAATCCATATTTTTCGATCTTCTCATCATGTCAATGCAAGCTCAAATTTTATGGATTTTGTATTTCCTTTTTGAAGATTATGGTGACTTCAATTTGTGATTTTAGATGTTGCGGCATACCATGAGGGAAGGAGTATCATCCATCGAAGTCCATATGCAAACTCTCTTTTGCCATTCTGTCAAATAAATGGAAATTATAAACCAATGACTAATTTCACAAACCTCCCACCTGACAATATAAAAGATCAAATCTTTTTCTTTTTTTTTCAAAGTTGAATGACATAATTTGACATTCGCCGCATTTCTAATTAGAAAGTTCATTTATGCAACCGTGCGTGAGTTATTATGTTCCATTACAGCCAAAAAACTTGTGGTTTTGCAGAAGGACACATGGAGTGAGGAAGAAGACAAGATATTGATTAGAGCACACTCGGAAATCGGCAACAAGTGGGCCGAGATTGCCAAGAGACTCCCCGGAAGGACCGAAAACTCCATCAAGAACCACTGGAATGCCACCAAGAGGAGACAATACTCCAAGAGGAAGTGTAGGGCCAAGTACCCAAGAGCCTCCCTTTTGCAAGACTACATCAAGAGCTTGAACTTGAGTCCGTCTGCAAGAAACCCTAGAAATAATTCTTCTGCCGGCTATGGTGACTGTGACATGGTTGCAAACGACGATGATGTGAGCTCAAGCAACCCAACATCGGATGAACCAAGGATGGAGCTAGTGGACTTTTGTTCAGGCGACCGGTTGGTGCCGAACTTTGAGTTCGACGAAGTCCCAGAGTTGTCCTTCGACGACAAGTTGTTTCAAGAGGGATGCACCATTGATTCTCTCCTTGAGGACTTGCCTTGTCCACCTGATGCTGCTCATGTTAGTGATGAAGGGTATGGCATGGAAATGCTGGATATGGATCCCTTGATGGAGCCAGATGAAGAGCCAAAGAAGGACTTAGACCTTGTGGAAATGATATCTCAGGTCAATAGTTTTTAAATTTCTAATCAGAAACAGAAATTAAATTTCTTCTAATCAAAGATTGATCCCACAAAGAAGATGACAAGAAAATGTTGATAAAAGGGCTCATCTAGCTTTTCAGCTAATGAGGGAGAGATTTTGTGGTTGAAAGAGGAAAGAGAGAAGAATTATGTGGAAGAAACTGCATTTTTTATATTTAATTTAGCTCTATTACAAAGGGGAAAAGTTGAGGGAAAGAAAAGTTGGTGAGAAATAATGAAGGTCAACAGTTGCTCGCCTGCATGTATGGTATTACTTGTATAACTTTAAGTCGGGATTATTGTTGAATGTTGAGTTTTTTTTTTAATTTTATATGATACGTGGTGGACCAATGCCTTATTTTACTTTATTTTATTTGGTTATTATTTTTAGCTGAACTAAACTTGCCTGTATATGGAGGGATCTAAATGGAGCTCCTAAGGTACATGCAATTTCGTGGCCATGACGGAGAAAGACAACTACATATGGGATGTTTGTCAAGTGCATCCATGAATTTAAGCACTGATATATGACCATGCATTATGTGTGATTGATATACATCGAACTATTAAATAGAATCTTGTGTCAGAATATTTGAGTATCAAATCGCACATCTTTATCTAACAATTTAGGCTATTATAGTAGGTTTTAGTGGGAATAGAGATCTAGAGTTTGAATTTTTTTAGGCCTCTTGCCGGTTAATATTTCCATGTTTTAATCTTAGACCAAAATCCAATCAACACCCATAAGAGGGAGTGTTGGATTATAAAAAATGGCTTGCTAGATTCTTGCAAATAGTAGGAGTGTGTTCTTTACTTAAAGTAGGTGTGGGGGCATTTCCTTGAGCCTCAAATTGACAATTTCTTTGGAGGTCAAAATTCTCCATAATTTTAGAGAAAGAGATGTATGTGCAGAATGGCTAGTAAATTGGGTTATCAAACCCAACAATGCAGGTGATAATTATATATTAATTAGGTGACCAATAAGTCTGCTTCCTTTGTTATTGGGAAAATAGATTTGATTAGGTTTTATCATGAGATTAACGAAGTTATTTTCAGGCTCTATCCCTTCTTCTTCTTTTTTTTTAAAGCCTTCATATAATACTTTAAGTTGTCGATGTAGTTGGCAATAATTCAACATAATTACATGATGACCGACCCATACCAAAATATCTGAAAATGACCAAAATGTTCCTAATAAATTATTCATATCGGATAAAACTCAATCCTAACCATCACTCTTCCCTCTCCACCTCCATCGTCATCCTGGGCCGCTTGCGACCACCATTGTGTGTCGCTCCATGCCCTACCACTGTTGATGACAGCTCACAAGGCGTGAAAACCTAAAATTCCAAACCTCCTCTCTCCTTGTTTGGTATGCCAATCACTCGTAAGTAGGAGGTCAAAATATTTAAATATTGATTCATGGAATCATCTAATAATTTAAATTTTTAGAATAGTTTACACTAATTACATTGTATTAGAGCAAAATCCTCAAGTTCAAATTGCTTCTAGCTCCGTTTACCTCATCAATAATATATTTCAACATTTTAGGCTTAGGCTAAAGTTTAACCTATATGTGATATGGAGTATCGGAATATTTCATTATTATATTATGTTTTCACCAGATATCTTAAATTTTTAGAATACACAACGGTGATATTTTGTAGAGTTGACAAAGTTTGCTTGAGCCATGACTTGATGGTCGGTTTGATGATAGGTGAGTGGCGTGGGCGGCTGCGAATAGAAAGTGGAGGAGTCGCCTAAAGAAAGGAGAAAGAAGAAAGGAGATTGGCTAATGAGGGAAAACTGAACAATAAAAAGAGAAGGACAAAAAAGGATAAAAAAGAGGAGAGTACATTTTAGTAGTTGAAACTCTAATGCGTTGATTTGTCCTCCGTCAAAGGGCAAAATTTAAGAGGAGAATTCCCATCCTTATAGATGATTCCAAGAGGAAGTGGTAAACGTAAGTTCAACAATTAAATATAGTTAATGTGAGCTTTTAGTGCTCGTGCGTTAAAGACATATGTCATAACTTGAGGTGATTATGTGTGATGACACTCCTGAGCGAGCATGCTTCAAAATTTAAGGACTCAAATGTCAGTTGTTCCTCAAATGTAGTCTCTCCGATCCCCATCTCTCATGGAGTTTCAGACAGAGCTCGATGAATATCTTGCCTCCCAGCGGCAAGTATCCCTGTCTGATACAGGCAAGTATGCCTCTCTGATAACTGCTTCGAACCCTACATGATAAAATAACGAAACCACCTTTGCCAGGACAGTTTTATTAAAAAAGAGTTTCTTGCAAGATTTTCACCTGGTGGAACAATTTTTCTTCTAGTGTGTCTTCCTCAAATCTTGCATTATGTTTATCTGTTACAGTATTTTGGCGATTCTTGATATGCTGTATCAGTGTAAACAATTTGCAGATGGGCATGGTGTTGTCATGGACAATTTTAAAGTTGGAGGAATTGACATGATAAGCAAATACGATAAAAGTCATACGTTCTTCAATTCTCAGCAAAATGTAGACCTCATGAATTTTGTTGCTCCCAGTGAAGCGTCTCGCACTTGTGATGAATATGGGTATTGCAAGAAAAAATTTTCGAGCTTGAGTAAGGTGGTGTCCTATTTGTCGGTGCAAACGAGTCATGTAGGTTGTGAGAGATCTCAGGCATCTAAGGGACAATGGACAGCTGAAGAGGACTGGTAGAGATTATATTGCGCCTTTTCCAAACGGTTTCTTTTTTCTGATCTCTACTGTTAATTCTCGTTCTTTGGAATTTCGTTTCTGGGCGTAATCCAACATTAGTATTATTAAACTATTCATGTCATAGGCTTCTGACTCAACTGGTGGAACAATTTGGACTGAGAAGGTGGTCTTACGTTGCTCAAATGTTGCCCGGTCGGCTAGGGAAGCAGTGCAGAGAGAGATGGCACAACCATCTGAGACCTAATATTAAGGTTCTTTTACGTCCCTTTCCGTCCCTATCAAGTGCCAATTCATTTGCTAAAAGAAAGTTCCAAGGCTAACAGCAATTTGACTTTTTTGGTACCCAATTGACTTTGCATAAAATAGCGAATTCTCTGTAGGTTATGCTATACGCATTATATGACAGCTTACTCTTCTTGTAATATTTTAAGAAGTGGTGCGGTTTGGATGATTTATATGTGATTTTAGGTCTAGTTACATGAGTATAATGTGCGAAAGTTACTTTCTGGATTATGCTAGAGTTACAGGATGACAAGCAAGACTCTGAAGTAACTGGAATTGATCATGTTGGTTGTGATTTTCCTCAAACCTCTACCCTTTTATATGATTGTAAGAGATGGATCTTTCTGTACTTAGGGTGACACATGAACCTTACTTGCATCCAGAAATGGGTTCGTGTTCATACATATGAAGCATGCAGGGCCTATTTTCATTCCATTATATCAAAAAAAAAAATTTGATTTCACAGAGAGAAACATGGACTGAGGAGGAGGACAAGATCCTAATTCAAGCACATGCGGAGATGGGTAATAAATGGTCCGAAATAGCGAAGAAACTCCCTGGCAGGACCCAGAACTCGATCAAGAATCACTGGAATGCCACCAAAAGAAGGCAATACACCAAGAGAAAGAGGCGTTCCAAGTATCCGAGAGCCTCTCTCTTGCAAGAATACATTCAGAGCTTGAATTTAAGCACATCCGAGAGGTTCCCCCAACAATATTTTGGCGGTGATCTCGCCACGGTCAACAACAATGCAAATGCAAACAAGCCGGCACCAGCAGTTCAGCCACGGCTGGAGTCAGACTCCTGCTCAGGCGATGATCATTTAGTACGGAATATTATCGAGTTCGGGGAGTTACCGGAACTGTTGTTTGACGAGAAGCTGCTTCAAGAGGGATGCACACTCGATTCGCTTCTCGAGGACTTGCCTTCTCCACCCGAAGCTAGTGTCAAAGATCTTGGCGGTGAAGAGTTTGGGATGGAAATGCTCGATATGGATTTATTGCTGGAGTCTGAAGAGCCAAACGAGGATTTAGACCTGGTGGAGATGATCACTCAAATTAATGCTTAATCCCTATGATGAGAAGAACACCGAAAAGGCGTTCATCAAACGAAACTTAATTATCGAGAGGCAGACAAAAGTGATTAAAACGAAAAAAAGAAGAAAAGGGAAAGGGGCAAGGTTAGCTTGTTTTTAATATGACAAAAAGAATGAGAGACTGGTCAAAATAGACATTTTGGAACGCTGGGGAAGGAAGTGAAGATATAGTTATTCGGAAGAAAGAGCAATTTTTGTTCGGTTGAGAAGGAAAAGTTTTGAGGAAGAAGAAATAAGATGATAATCAACTTCAGTTGTGTCTCGACTCCTCAGTGTATGATATCGATATGACTACTCCAATTTTCATTCGGGATTGGACAATAATAAAGTGTTACATTTGTCCGATATGGGAAAGTTGGGTTGCTTCTTCTTTTATATCTGTACCCAACCTCCCCGATTGGGGCGAGCAAGATTATTCGATCAGGTTCGAGGCTGATTTACACGGGAACGAGGTGGGTTTTGAGTTATTAGGGAATCAGCCTTAACAATTTAGTTCTTAAGTAGAATTTGTTTTAAACCGTGAACAATCAATCAATTCTCAAGTAGAACTAGTTTGGAATTGATCTTGACTAATTTGATTAAACCGTGACCAATCAATTAATTCTCGAGTAGAACTAATTTGGAATTGATCTTGACTAATTTGATTCTCGAGCAGGATCAATTTTAAATTATGAACCATCGGCTCAGGTGAAATTAGATTTTATCTTTTATCTTTTTACTTTGTTCAAAAAAATATGTTGGAGATAGGAAAGGTTAGAAGATTAGTCAATGTCTTAATCACTATGTTAGATTATTCACATGATAAGTTTTTCCTAAAATAACAATTATATTACTTGAAGCCTGATTCTCAAGTAAATTTTGGAACTGGCCTAGAACCGACTGTTTTGGTTCCAAGCCGATTCCAAAAACCATTAGCCTACTCTGACATGGTAGATTCTAAGCTCTTGACAATTCCTCATACATGTCTAGTTCGTTCAATAGGCTTATTGACAATTCAAGATTATTTACTACGTAGTTCGAGGGACATGTAACCATGTAGGGAATGTTTAGCAGAATCTTTCAAAAGCAAAAATACATAGTTTAATCCTCAATTAATTAGCTTTGACTCAAATGAAATGTCAAAGTTAATGCATGTTGAAAGATTTTTAATGCTGCATGCGTTAGACTTAAGAGAGCTGGCGACCATGTAGCATGCCATAAATATGCTCAAGACATTATTTGAGTGAGCATGCTTGTAATTGAAGAATACTATTTGGGTTTGTCAAGTAGGGTCCAACATCAACTCGAAGTCAAAACATATGCAACCAAAATCCTTCAACGTTAAATACAAATAGGCACCCTGGTCGACATGCACGTTTTGGCCTTTAATCTCTCATAAAATAAAAGATGTCCAAACTGACGAACAGAAAATCCATGGTGCATGCGGCAGATGAGACTTCTTGTACGGGAAATCCAATCTATTTCCAACAACCAATCATCTAATCACATCCCATACAAATCGATTTAGTTACTGAAATTCAGAATCAAAACAACAGATGAACATCAACAAAAGTCGAGGGCAGCTACATAACTTTTGAGAGGTAACTAATTCCCGGATCAGTCCTGATCATATTATCAGAAGCAGGGAGGGAGAACGATAATGGAATGAGGAAGAGAAGAGAGTGCAGAGGGCAAGCAGAATATCTGGTTCCTGCCTGATCTGCAAGATATTCTTGAATACACTGAGATTGAACGGATTGATCACCTATCCAAGCTAATGACAAAATTTGCATTGGTGGTCCTTCAAGCAGTCTTTGGCTTGGGCTTAATGCGCTTCACGCGTGAGTATAGAAAGACTCCAGCAAGGGCCAATCCAGTACCTAAAATAACATCAACACAATGAAAAAATAACAAAACCATTACTATGAGAACAAAATTATCTAACTAGCAACAACAATAATAGTACTATGGAACCAAGCTAAGCTAGTTGATTCACCAATAAACAGATACCAGATCTTAGTTTCCTTATAAGCAAATGTCATTATATGCTTTCTCACCTAGGTTTGGGGAGGGAAGGGAAGAAACAAAAGCCAAGAAAATAACAAACTTGAAAAAAGGCTGTTCAGATGGTAGCATAAATCACCTAGGGAGTTTATGGGTGAGACTGGAGTTCGGAAAAAGAGAACTGAGCTGACAATGACCACAACTCGCTTCACGCAGTTTCCCACGGAATGGGTCACTGGGGATACCCTCTGTAGTATCATGTAAGAGACCTGCAGAAAATCAGCAATTAAAGTTGGTACTTCCTCATTAAAAAGTGCTATTCAAGACCTGCACAACTGAAATACAATCAGTTCCTTCTCATGCAAGTACTTTATCTTTCCTGCAGACATGAACTCTATGCACATTAGAACAGATATTGTGGTATATCATGGTTAATCCAAAGTAGATGGTTATCCAAGTCTATAGACTTGTGAACAGAACATTACAAAGTTTGCTGATCCTATAAGAAGATCAACAATATTAAGGGATAATTGACCCAATGCAAGATGAGATAAAAATCATCACCCCACAGTGATTTTAACTGATGTCACAATGATGGAAGCACAGCTGTCTAAGTGCGGCTTTGTTTTGCTTTTCAAAAGTTCCAAATTTTTTCACGAGTGATGTCACAAATTGATTCTTTCAATTTTCTGCCATCCTGTAAATATGCTTATCTAAACTTGATATACTATAGAGAAGACTCAAGGGGTTCTGAGTGCTTAAAGTAACAGGTCACTACTGTGCATTTGAAATGAAAGCAAAAAGCAATTACGAATGAGGCACACAACATAGCTAAAAGTTGAGATTGTCAAAGAAATGTGTGGCCCATAACCCTAAAATAATGAAAATCTTGCATTGGAAAGAAAGCCTCACCTGCTGATATGCATGGAAGCACAACGCCGCAATAAGAGACCTGGTCAATACCTGCTGAACATTTAATCCCTGTTGCGCCTGTTGTTAAGATGAGAAAAAAGGCATATCAGAAAAAAATCATTATACAGAACCATGTTGAGCAATTATTAAAGTTCGAAAGGATACTCACTGCGGCTTGTAGGGATGCAGGAGTGAACTTGAGACCTTCCGTAAAAACAGTCACAGGGAATAATAAAACAAATGACATCATGGTTATAATCGAAAAGAGAGTTATATTGTCCAAGGATTCCTGTACATAAGCAAATTCAATTGCCAAAATAAGAGAACAATCGCAATATGTAGCTTCATATACTTAGCAGTCTGTAGATGAAGACAAAATGATTCATAATACCTCCTTCTTGACCATGACTTTCTTGCTGAGCACATTACGAGATTGATTACTCAAATTTGAGGCCATTGCGCTCCAAAACCCAGCCCTTAGTAACCATAAAAGCCAAAGTCATGTGCAACGAACAAAAATAAAAGACCTAAACTATTACTCTTCAACCAATGAGCTAGCTAGAATACATATCTAAAATCAAACATGAAGATTTCATAAAAAGTTAGGCTATTTCCATTCTTCTACTGCTATATCTTTAGCATTTTACTAAAGTTTCTCACCAGTTAAAGGACGCTTCTGTCATTGATGCAAGTGCAACTCCACCAACAATTGGTACGAGAGAAGAGACAACCCAGATTGTAGGCATCTGCAGGGCCCACAAATGACAAAAAAATAAAATGAGAGGCAGATATTAAAAGCTACGCCATGAACATCCTTAATCTTTCGAGATCATCAGAAATTATGAAACATAAACATTACTTCTCAGGTTCAATAAGTAACCATATTAACTTAGCAAAGTAAAGGGTTGCAGAAAATGATAAGCTTTACAACAATTCACAATAATATGGTTCATCATTCGGTAACCAAAAAACTACATCAGAAGTAAATTTGGAAATACAGCAGAAGATTTATGAGTATTTGCACCTCCGCAAGAAACATAGCTGATAGAATAACGGAGAAAAATGGCTCCATGGCTTTGATAGTGTGAGTGAATGAAACAGCCACTTTCCCAAGACTCATATTGGTAAACAGGTTGCCCAGCGTGTGCACCACTGCCAGTGGCAAAATGGCCAACAGCTGCCACGGATCATGAAATAGAAGTAAGAATCCGATCCAGATATGTGAAGAACAAACACAAGTTCTCCAAAATGCGGATGATAACTACCTGAGAACGACTGAGTTTGGGCCTTTTATAGAGATTAAAAGTCCACATTATAATAACAAGCACGGAGCCAACAGCAAATTGAGCCAGGGTGACATTGGTAGGGTAGTGGAACGCCTTCAAGACCTGCAAGCAGCAAGTAGTGTCCAACATCAATCCACCAGACCAGCGCGACTCCAATCGCTCAAGCGAATGCCAGATTGGCATGGCGATCTTCGCGACTTCATTTATTCAAAAGCCAAATCTCTCAGAGAGGAACGCAAAACCGCTCAGATTTTCAAAATTATACTCAGAAAGAACGCCTTTTTTTTCAAGCAACACCAGTAGTAGAAACACAGCTCAGATGCGAGACATCCAGAGGCGTCGCTCCCGAAAGCAAGCAAGATCTTCAGGTTGTAAATTCCAGAGCAGCAATAATCACAATGCTGTCGAGGCCAAATGCAATCGCACTGCTATCACCATCACCACTCACCAAACAACCTACCAAATCTCACGAATCTGAACCAACTCCGCATCCGCGAACGCCTCATTTCGCGCACACTCGCACGAAACCAAAACACGAAGAAGAACCACCACGAGAGCTTGGCGAGAAGGCTCACCTGCTTGTTGTAGATGTTGAAGTAGATATTGAAGAGGTACCAGAGGCCGAACAGCAGCCCGAGCTCCAAGGTCTTCCCCATCCCGCCCGACTTCTCTCCCTCGTCGGCGGCCTCGGGCACCGACGTCGCCCTGGCCTCGAGTCCCCTGGCCTCGCCGCGATCGGAGCCGAGGAGCGGCACCCCGCTCCACGGCCGCGAGGCAGGCGGGCCGAGGCACCACGACCGGCGCGGGAGGAGCGGCGAGGAGGCGGAGAGGCCATGAACGGCGGCGCTCGAGGAGGAGGAAGGAGAGGCGGCGGAGAGGCGGACGGGATCGAATCGGAGGGGGCGAAGGCGGGGCGGCGGGGGCCGGGGATCGGAGGAAGGGAGGCGGAGGGGAGAGGGTGAACGCCGCGCTCTGCATTCTTGCTGGAGATCTGCGGATGCGAATCGCAGAGCGAGGGAGGGAGGAGGGAGGAGGGAGGAGGACCAGCTTCGGCGACTCCGTCAATGAAGGTGGCGCTTCACTCTGCAGTCTGCTAAAAAAAAGGTTTTTCTTTCTTTCTTTCTTTCTTTCTTTTTGCGCTTACCTCGTTTTCGATCGGAAAGTCGAGGAACGAACAGACAACGGGAAAAAAAAAAAAAAAACAAGAGGGAAAAAAAAGAGGTTTTTTCTTTCGGACATTTCGGTGGAAAAACCCCAGAAAAACGAAGAAAAGGTTTTTTTTTTCCGAAAATTGCTTTTTATTAAATTCATTATGTCGGGGGACGATAACAGAGATCGCATGCTCATCCGTGGCGGGTTGGTGGGTAAAAAAAAAAAATTTATGTGTGAATTCTGAAATGAAATTCACATGATCTGATCTGATGATTCAAAAACAAAAGAGTGGTGATTTGAAATTCATATCGTCACGATTAATTGGTATCTTTTGTTAGTGAATTTTTTCCTTATTTGTATAGTTTTGGGTAATTTATCTCTTGCTAGACATTTTCATTTTCATTTTTTCTTTGGGGTCGGGTGATTTATGGTTGGGGGTTGGTAGCCTTTTTTTTTTTTTTCCTATTTTTACAATTACACTATATATATGTATATACATGTTGATTTATTGGTGTGGGGAGGTTTGACGAGGAAAGCAGTTGAGGATGTGACTTCTTGGTAAGAAGGAAGATGGAGGGGAGCTTTTATTACTTAAAAGTCATCTTAGCTCTCAACGACATCATGCGCAGGTGACCATTTTTCCCCTTTCTTTTCTTTAATCTTTTTCAGGAATTTATTAATTCTTGAGCTAATGAGATGCTGAGGAATCTTTCTGGGGGCAGTAGATCCGGTCCGAGTTGGCCTGGTCGGATTGCTAAATCTCTGTTGGGTAGTGAATTGGGCTTGGGCCGGCCCCATGTTGCCGGGCTCGGTAAAATGCGGTCCTGGTTTGATTTAGCTTTAGGGGAAGCTGGATGGATGTCCAAGCTCATGAATCATTGAATCCTTTGGCTGCGTTAAGAATCATTTTACAGAGCCAATGTGAGTGCAGCCATCTTTGCCATCCTCAGAGCCAGCAGATCTCCTCCTCCATACTGGTCGGCACAGGTGTATCACGCATCGCGGCGTGGCGTGATCCCGATTCACACGCCTTGTGCCATCTAATGTTGAAGAGGCCGATGACTAAGATGACGTGAAATGTGTGCGTGACGCCCTTGTCTGAAGAGAACAGTATAGGGACTAGATGACGTCGAATCATAATGCAGTCCTGATCCTGGACCAATTCATGCCTTCGATTGTCATTGCAGACAGGGCAAACAAATGTCCCGACGCCCTTCGCTAATCTATCACATGCATAATGAATGTCTAAATGGCAAGAGAAAGAGATGGAAACTGTATCCACCCTTAATCAATCTGCTGCTCATCCTGATGCTCTTGATGAACCATGAATTTCGGGACTAATCCGTACTTTTGCGTTGTGTTGTTGTTATTGAATTGAACTCCATTGAAAGGAGTTCGCTTTCCATTTATGTCCACTAGTTCATCGTTCTTGCCACTCGTGGTTTTCGGTTAAAAATGAAAGTATTTTATGCCTACGTTGTACTAGAACATGTCCGAGATCATGTGTACGCACGTCACTCAGGGAAGAGACCATTAGAGGTGGCAAAATGGGTTTAGGACTCATATTTTAATCCATTTATGACAAACTTAAGCTATAAGAACAAACTTAATGAGTCATAATCGACTTACCTATACGTTTAATGGTTTTAAATGAGTTGATAATTAACCCAATTCTAATCCACATGAAAAATAGAGAAATAATTCTAGCACAAATTAGGTGGGCTTGGACTTAAGAGATGTGAAGCAATTTTTTATGTTTTTTGTAATTTTTTATTTTATTTTATTTTTTCCTTTTTCCTTTTTCCTTCTTAGTCTGACAAGGGTCACCGACTGACCATCCTCAATCACGAGCGGGGCCAACCGACCACAAGCAAGTGTTATGAGTCGGTAGTTCGTTGGCCACGATGTAGTGCCTAATTAGCTTTCCTTCTATAGTTGTACAAGAGAATAATATGGCGAATAGCTTTCTCGCATTGAATTGTACTATGCTTAGCTTACTTTGGACATCTAGTGTATCGAGCGAGATAGCAAATTATTTGAGGCTTAAGAATTGATTTCAGCTTATCATAACCTCATCAGAAGAGCGACATCAACTTTCAATCAGTTTGTGCACGGGAGGCTAACCTCGTATTCATAGCTCCATAGAGTTATATTCATAATATTTTAGAACTATTGACACTAATCGTCCTAATGTCACTTCCACAAACTAGTTGTATTCATTCCCTCTGTATCACTCACTTTTTATTCAATAACCTCAAGCTCCACTTACAAGAGTTCATGAGTATAGAGAATCACGGAATGTGACATTGTTCTTCACTCAATTCTACAACATCCTTGTTGTAGGGCTGTTTTATCACTTCCCTACATTTCCTTAACCATTGACGTGGCACTTTGCTACATATAAAAATGTTTTGGCAATGTGAGATGAATCGAGTATGAGTCATTAGATTTATACTGCATATAAATATGTCAAAATGGGTTAAATGGGTCAATTTGGGTCGGAACATTTTTTACGCAATTTAACTTACCCGTTTGACAGGACTAGAGACCATGAACATACACAACTTCTCTTGCAACTTCTATCAATCTCCTAGGTTGAAACTCGGAATTAAGAGAAGGCTTCAAAAACTAATGAAATAAAGCCTATAGACCAATTGTATTCATTCTCTTTGCATCACTCACTATTCATTCGATAACTCCAAGCTCCACTCACAAGAGGTCACGAATATGAGAGAATCACGGACCATAACACAATGGTCATAGGTAAGGGTCAAGTCATAGGTGAGGGTCAAGTCCTTGCCCAAATATGCTGGTGAGTGTTGCAAAGCCCTTGTCGACAATGAGCAAAGGTCGTCAGCCCTCACTTGTGGTTGGCGAGGGTCGGTTGGCCCTCTCTTGTGACTAGTGGGGATTGGTTGTCAACCCTTGTAGACTTAGAAGAAAAAAAAACAAAAGAAAAATGAAAATAACAATATAAAAAAATCAAAAAGTTTAAAAAGTTTGTTTTTAAAATTCAATAGAAATTGTCCACAAATTTGTATTGCATGGAAGTGTCTTAGTAATGTGAGACAAGTGGGGTATAAGTCATTAAATTTGTATTGCATGAAAATACATCAAAACATATTAAATGTGTTAATTTGTATTGGAACATTTTCGACGCAGTACGACTCACCCGTTTGACAGGATTAGAGACCATGAACTTTCACGCAACTTCTCTTGCAACTTCTATGAATCTCCCACGTTGAAACTTGGCATCAAGAGAAGGCTTCAAAGACTAATGAAATAATACCAACTAGAAGATGTCAGACTCTTGACTCCAATTATTTTTTAAAAACAAAAACAACTACAGACTGTATATATATATATGGTTAATGGATCAACGAATGTAAACAAATCAAGATACGTATTTTCTATTCACATATCTCCTGAATTCATGAATCTCTCGGATACACGTATCTCTTGAATTTATGAATCTCTCGGATACACGTATCTCCTGAATTTATGAATCTCTTGGATTCACGTATCTCCTGAATTCATGAATCTTTTCTTGAATACATGTATTTATTTAATTCATATATCTCTTCTGTACATGAACTTGAAAGCTTTATACATAGATAAGAGCATAGAGCCTCAAAAGAGGGTTCTTCAGAAAAGAAAAAATTCTACTCTACTCTTCCGATTCTTCTGAGTGTGCTGGTTCAATTGAACGGTTCGATTGAGTCCTGTTTGCATAGTGCTAATCCAAACAGGTTCGAGGTGTTGTGTCTTGGGAGGCATAGTTCGCGTATTTGCGGAGCACCATTGGCAGGAACTAATCGCCTTAAGGAGATTCAGACATCCGTACCTCACCTCCAATTTTGTGTGATTTTTAAGCAATATCTTATTTTTCATCTTCTCCAAAAATTGTAAGTCTATTCAGTTGTCATCGTCTTTTTGCATTGATATTTTGATTACAACAAACAGTTTATACTTTCCATGGATATTTTCTAACAATCTTAAGGCGATTAGCCACTCACTGTTTGTTGTTTTGGTCAGATCATTGAGATGGCTGAAAACAATCAAGTGCCCTTCAATGTCCAGAATATTTCTAGACATGTTCCTATGGTCGATTCGACCGTTGCTATGGGAGATGCTTATCCCTCGGGGCTTGAATTTGTAGTAGCTAATGCTACGGGCCCTTTGGTCAACACCAATTTTGGTGGTGCGGGTAAAAGTCTTATGACTAGTATACCCGGGACTGTTTTTTAAAACAGTACAAGCCAAATGGCTTTTGGCTCCGTTTATGAAGGGATGGTTCAACGAACCTTTGCCTACTGTGCTAGCAACACCTCTAGTTACATCTAATGAGAAATTAGAGAAGTTCACCGGAGTGGGCTTTAAATAGTGGCAGCAGAAGATCTTCTTCTATCTAACCATGCTAAATCTGACGAAGTATTTATCGGAGGTGTGCCCGATAATTAGTCCAGATGAGCACGATGTCATGACGCTCGATGCATTGGAGGCTTGGAAGCATGGAGACTTCTTATGCTGAAATTATATTCTTAACTGTTTAGTAAATTCACTATATAATGTTTATTGTAATATTGAATCGCTAAATGAGTTATGGGAGTCCTTAGAGAGGAAATACAAGACTGAGGATGCTGGTACCAAGAAATTTGTGGTTGCCAAATTCTTGGACTACAATATGATGAATTCTAAATCTGTCATGAGTTAGGTTCAAGAATTGCAATTAATTCTAAGTGACATCTCCGCTGAGGGAATGATACTTAGTGAATCATTCCAAGTGGTGGCCATGATCGAGAAACTACCTCTGGGCTGGTTAGACTTCAAAAATTATTTGAAGCACAAACGGAAGGAGATGAACCTTGAAGATCTCATTTTGCGCCTCAGAATCGAGGAGGACAATAGAAGGAGTGCGAATCCTTCTTCTGAGCCAAAGGCCAACGTGGTGGAATCTTCCAAATCCAAGCAAGATAGAAAAAGGAAGATATCCTTTCAAGGAAAAGCCAAGCAAAAGGAACAATTCCAGAAATTCCAAGGGATGTGCTTTATATGCAACAAGTCTGGCCATCGAGCTAAAGATTGCAAGAAGCGCCCGAAAAAAGGCAAGAATGATGGTGCAACCCAGCAACTGAATTTGACAGAACATGACAATATTGAGAGATTGTCTGCTGTGGTAATATCCAAAGCATCCCTAATATTGAACACTAATGGCTGGTGGCTAGACACAAGTGCCACAAATCACATCTGCGTAGATAAACGCATGTTCTCATCTTATGAGAAGGCTGAAGAAGATGAGAAGCTTCATATGGCTAACTCTACATCAACAAAGATTGCCGGAAGAGGAAAGGTGATTCTGAAGTTTACATTTGGCAAGGAGGTTGCCCTGCTGAATGTGTTGCATGCACCAGAGATTCGGAAAAATCTTATTTCTGGCCCCATACTTGTCAAGAAGGGTTTCAAAGTAGTATTTGAATTTGACAAGTTTGTACTTTCGAAAGGAGGGATGTATGTGGGGAAAGGGCACCTGTGTAATGACTTGTTTAAAGCTAATGTGGCTATCATTAATGTAAACTCAAATTATGTGTACCCAAAGACTATTAATAAAGAAAAGTCTTCAGTTTACACTATTGTGTCTCATCATCTATGGCATGGTAGATTAGGACATGTAAACTATGGTACAATGAAGAGAATAGCAAACTTGGGGTTAATTCCAAGATTTGAGTTGGATGCCCATTACAAGTGTGAGACTTGTGTTGAGGCCAAGATTGCCAAGAAACCTTTCAAATCTGTTGAAAGAACAAGTGAACCTCTACAATTAATCCATAGTGATCTATGTGATTTAAAGTTTGTAGAAAGTAGAGGTGGAAAGAAGTACTTCATCACATTTGTGGATGATTGTACTATATTTTGCTATGTTTATTTACTAACTAGCAAAGATGAGATGATGAGCATGTTTGTCAAATATAAAAATGAAGTTGAAAACCAACTTGACAAACGAATCAAAGTGCTTAGGTCCGATAGAGGAGGAGAATATGGTTCAATAAATTTTAAAGAGTTTTGTGCTCGTTTTGGAATAATTCACCAAACAACTGCACATTATACTCCACAACAAAATGGAGTTGTTGAACGATTGAACAGAACACTAAAGGAGATGGTTAACGCCATACTTCTGAATTCAGGTTTACCTCAAAACTTGTGGGGGGAGGCAGTTTTAACTACAAATTATATTCTTAATAAAATACCCCACAAAAAGATAGGTAAAACTCCATATGAGTTATGGAATGGAAAGTTACCATCCTACAATTTTCTAAAAGTGTGAGGGTGTGGCCAAGGTGGTTTCTCCTCCTAAACAATGTGGGACTTCATTGCATATTCATCTCCTAAACAAAGTAGCGCATATAGATTTTTGGACTTGAAAATGCGGAAATCCATGTCAATACAATCCTAGAATCAAGGGATGCTGAATTTTTTGAGGATATATATCCTGCAAGAAGAAATCAAGGAGAACTTTCTCAGAAAAGGCTTAGAGAATCAGAATCTAAGAATGATGAAGTTTTGACCAAAGAAGTCGAACTTCGAAGGAGTAAAATGTCTCGAATTGAAAAATCTTTCGGACTTGATTTTCTAACATACATGTTAGAAGGTGAGCCCCAAACATTTAAAGAGGCAATGTCATCTCCAAATGCTCCTTTATGGAAAAATGTTGTTGACAATGAAATCCATTCTATCCTAAGTAATCATACTTGGGAATTGGTTGATCTTCCTCCTGGAAATAAATCAATTGGATGTAAATGGATATTCAAGAAAAAGCTAAAAGCTGATGGTTCCATTGATAAGTACAAAGCTCGGCTTGTAGCCAAAGGTTTAGACAAAAAGAGGGTCTTGATTACTTTGATACTTATTCACTGTCACAAGAATAACATCAGTAAGGATGTTAATTGCTATAGCTTCGCTATACAATTTGCAGATACATCAAATGGATGTGAAAACTGCATTCTTAAATGGCAATCTCGACGAGGAGATTTATATGGAACAACCTGAAGGGTTCGAGGTCAAAGGACAAGAACATAAGGTGTGTAGACTTGTCAAATCATTATATGGACTTAAACAATCTCCTAAGCAATGGCATGAAAAATTTGACCGGGTAATGATTCAAAATGGATATAGAATCAATGAGTGTGACAAATGTGTGTACACTAAATCCACAACAGTTGGATATGTACTTATTTGTCTGTATGTCAATGACATACTAATTCTTGGAGATAACACTGAGGTCATTAGAATCACCAAGAACATTCTCAAGAAGAACTTTGAGATGAAAGATTTAGGTGTAGCGGATGTTATACTCAGCATCAAAATTCTAAGGAATTCTGATGACTTAGGTTTAACACAATCCCATTACATTGAAAAAGTAATTGAGAGATTTAAAGGATTTGGCATTAAAGATGCAAACAATCCTTTTCTTCCACACCTAACTTTGAGAAAGAACATTGAAATAGTATCAGACAGCTGGAATACTCTTAAGTAATTGGCAACATCATGTATATCATGAATTGCACTAGACCAGATATTGCGTACTCAGTAAGCAAACTGAGTAGATATACCAGTAACCCTGGGACGAGAGTATTAGGATATTTGAAAAGGACTAAAGACTATGTTCTACAATATGGCAAATATCCAGCTGTTTTGGAAGGTTATTGTGATGCCAATTGCATTTCAGATTCTGATGAATCGAAATCGACTAGCGGATATGTGTTCACGCTAGGAGGTGCAGCAGTGTCATGGAAATTATCTAAACAAACTCTAATAACATGCTCTACGATGAAATCGGAGTTTGTTGCTTTGGATAAAGCTGCTGAAGAAGCAGAATGGCTTCAAAATTTTTTAGATGATATTCCAATATGGCCAAAACCTATGCTTGCAATTTGCATACACTGTGATAATCAAGCGGCAATTGCATAATGTGATTTATAATGGTAAGTCTAGACACATTCGTTGTAGACACAATACCGTAAGCCAGTTGCTCTCAAATGGAGTAATTTCTTTAGATTTTGTAAAGTCAAAGGAAAATATTGCGGATCCGCTGATAAAATATTGCAGATAAACTGCGCATCAAGGGGAATGGGTTTAAGAGCCTTAACCCAATAAAGAGATTCCAGGGTGGAAATCTAACCTATGCGATTGGAGATCCCATGGACCAAATTCTGGAAACTCTAGTGCGAGCACTGTCTCCCATTCTTATGATGCAATGCTTTCTTACAGCGTTATTAAGGGTACGCTATGCATTTAATGATTCATATAACTTGTAATGTAACATTCAAGTAAGTTATGGTAGGATATCTTTAATAGGAATGCACCTATATGCGTGGAGCTAGCCGACCCTATGAAAATCTTTTAAGGCTAGATTTTCTAAAGCACGCATGAATCTCGAGAGGTTTAGGGCCGAAAGAACGAACACAACCAAGAACCAATCTTGAATTGGAAATACTCCGTGTGAGGTTTATTGTCTAGGCTTACACAAACAACTGGCGATTCAAGGCTTAGTCCATCGACTAGTTAAGTAAGTCCGATAGGCTTTCACTAAAGAAGGTTCAAAGCGAAAGCTACCTATCTTGATGTGGTGTATTTCAACAGGTATGCTTAGATTCCTTCGAGTCAAAAATATTTTGTTGATCCATTAATGTTGGGGATTGTTGTATATATATATAGTTAATAGATCAACGGATGTAAACAAATCAAGATACGTATTTTCTGTTCACGTATCTCCTGAATTCATGAATCTCTCGGACATACGTATCTCTTGAATTCATGAATCTCTCGGATACACGTATCTCCTAAATTTATGAATCTCTTGGATTCACGTATCTCATGAATTCATGAATATTTTCTTGGATACATGCATTTATTTTATTCATGTATCTCTTCTGTACATGAACTTGAAAGCTCTATAAATAGATAAGAGCATAGAGCCTCAAAAGAGGATTCTTTATAAAAGAAAAAATTCTACTCTATTCTTCCGATTCTTCTGAGCGTGCTGGTTCAATTGAACGGTTCGACTGAGTCCTATTTGCATAGTGCTAATCCAAACATGTTCGAGGTGTTGTATCTTGGGAGGCATAGTTTGCGTATCTGCGAAGCACCATTGGCAGGAACTAATCGCCTTAAGGAGATTCGGACATCCATACCTCACCTCCAATTATGTGTGATTTTTAAGCAATATCTTATTTTTCATCTTCTCCAAAAATTATAAGTCTATTCAGTTGTCATCGTCTTTTTGCATTGATATTCTGATTACAACAAACAGTTTATACTTTCTGTGGATTATTTTCCAACACTTATCACAAGCACGATGCACCTTGAATGGCATGACATAGGCATAGTAGTAACTGGTGCAAGTAGGACTAAAAACATGACTACATGTTAAATAGAAATCTCGAAAGTTTGTTAATTTTGTGAGAAGGGACAAGTGATCGTGAGTGGCCGAAACGCTGCTGAAGGACGACGGAGAAATGAATCGCACATCTTGAGGTCAATGTCCATTACGGAACCGAGAATGAAATGGCCTATGCTGCAGCAGCAGCAGCAACATGTGGACTGCATGAAAGTGTCGCATGTCTCTTGCTCGTTTGATACCGTGACCCTTAGAGAAACGCGCGAGACAGGGACTACGGAAAGCACACAAGTCGTGAACTCTGCCGTTCGCCCCGTACAATTCGAGCTCCTATATGTGCCACTCTGCGCACATAGCCCTCCACCTTCCTCTCCTGTTACATACATAGGAGATATGTTTTTATGCGGTGCTATCAATTTGTTTGTTCGATCTTGGTGGTATTAAGTTCGAGAACTCGACAGGATTCACCTGAACAGCATTGTAGGTGAACCTCTCTCGCTCTCTCTCTTTAAACTGTGTGTGATGTTAACGTGCAGATTGGCATGCGTAATAGTGAAAGGTCATGATCTTTGTTTGATTCTTATGATCAATAGAATCACGTCACATTCAGAAGGAAGGTGATATCCTCCATCTGAGGCTCATTCAGCACCGCTTATTTTATTCCTTGGTATGTTTGTTTGTTCCTAACCAGTTGAAGAACTGTGGCATACTTACCTGCTATGGCTTTAAGAAGCCCCAAGCAAGAAAATGGTGATCAAATTTTTAAAAGAGATCGACTCTTTAGGCTGACGATTCAGCAACAGTTCATTTCGCAGCGGCAACAAGAGTTGGTATTTATTACGGGTTTATTTCCTAGGGGCTTAATAAGGTTGCAACACATTGCTTGAAACAGTTTTAGGCTTCAAAATCATTTGTATTCGCTTGCATATCGATCATTCTTTTCCTATTTTTTGCCGACTATTTAACCGACTTAAAAGCTTCGAAATATAGAAAACGACGATGAAAGTGAGTGCCCCTATCAATCTTTTTCAGGGTTTTAGTGGGGGATTACAAGCAATTCTTTTGTAGCTTGTACATTATTTGTGGGCTTTTGCTTGGTACCTACGTTTGTCCCCATCTTCGGAAATCAGCCATGGCCTTTTTCCTTCTCACACGCTTTCTTTCAAATCACAACTCGTGGCCAATTCACACAGGGAACAGCCTTGAGGTCCCATAATTCAGAGCACGTACAAGGTCTAGAACTTCCCATCTGAACAAATTGCAAGAATTATTTGGGTTCTGCTACAGGAAATCTGTTAATAACTACTGGGAAGATTCCTAAGTGGGGCCTTCCTTGGGAGTCACGTTCAAGGTTAAAAAGGCGAAAAAAACAGAGAATAAAAAGGAAAACGAGGAAAAAGAAAAGAGTTCTGAGCTCGCTGCGTCGTCTCTGTGGTCAAAGTGAACCGTAATTCTGTCGTGGAGTTCACGGGGACATGATCTGTCACTCTGTTATAAGGACCTACTCTGCTAGTTCTTAAAAGCAGCCCAATTTAATTTACCAAGGAAGAACTCTGTTTAGCACATAATGGTGCCTGAAATTTTGAACGGATTCGTGCACAAACCTGTTTTCCTGCTTTTCTTGAATCCTTTCGGACAAGATATCAAGAACCCACTTTGGGGTGCAGTCTCTAGGCCTATATCACCACTATGGCATCTGGATTTTACAGTTCATGCCTTCTTTTCTATGGAAAAGAAATCATCAAAAGATGGATGCAGGCAATATCTGCATGTAGGAGCACTGGTTGTGAGTGATCTAATCCGGGTGACGAGCGATGGCCCAAAAGGGTTCCTCGTGATGGGTCCTAGCTGATATGAACTCCTAAAATGAAGATGACGAATGCTTTAACTAAAAGCAACCGCGATGAGTATTTGCTCTACACTTTGTCCCTAACAGACCCGTGACGCCTTCAATTAAGCCTGCAAGACTACTCAACACGGAGCTTTTTCCCGGTTTCCTTGATTGATCAATCATGAATTATCAAGCAAATCATGGTGTTCAGGTCAAATGGGTCCTTCCACTTTCCGTAGCCTTTCTAATTTAGTTGTTAAATTCCCATATATTCCTCTCATTGACGATGGCTTAAGACTCACGAGAATCATTCTCATTTGCGTTAAAAAAAGAATCTGCACGCATTCCGATGGGAAAATTTGCATAAAATAGTGACTGGTCCCTCCTGTCCCAGTTTGTAATATCGAGATCTTGAGAGGCTTTAAAAGGACTGAAAATCCATGGAAAAAGGTGACAAGGCATGAATGTCTGTAAAGAATTCTTGTATATATGCATGGGCATACGAGATTGTGAATACAGAGGAGTCTGGTCTGTTTTGCTTGTAAGCTATATAATTGGAATAAACAAGCAGAAAAAAGAAGCTTGTTCTCAAAGCAAAACACCCTTCCTTTATCTCTCTCTCTCTCTCTTCGCTTTACTGGTTTTCCCTCCAGAACAAAGAAGCAAAGCATCTCTGCTTAACATTTAAAGTCCACAAACTCTTTTTTTCTTTTTTATTTAAAAAAAGAGCATCTCCTCTTACACGCCACCACATGCTGTTGCTTTTTCTTGGAAAGATCCTGTTTTTCTCCTTTAGCTACGATATATTTGTGCTTTTGGAAACTGTGACTTGAACACAGCAACCATATTTGGGGTGCAGATCTGTGCAAAAAACCCACCCAAAGTTAAGAATATATCCCAGTCGTGGGTCACCGATGAGGTCAAATAGATCAAGGCAATTCAACTTCTCTCTGAGCTGTTATATCTTCTCGAGGTCTGATCGCATCGGTGTACGTGAACAGGAATTGGTGACATTGCTGTCTTTAGCTTCTTCAACCCCCCGTACCTTCACAAGGTCTAACTGCATTGCTCTGGAGCCAGAGCATGTGATCATTGAACTCTTCTGAGCCTGTAGGAATTTTTGGGTCTTGATGCAATTTTGAGTTATTGCGGTGTGGCTTTGAAGCTCTACATTCCTACACAACTTTATTCCAGAGTCTTATGTTGTGACGACTGATGAGTGCGTTGCACACCAGCTGCTAAATTCTCCATTTTCTGAGAATCATTTTGCTTTTTGGTTTTAAATTTCAGGTTTTTCTTTGAATAAGATTTTCACTCTGGTGGCGTTCTTATTATCCTGCCAAACTCTCGTGGGGTGTTTCTTTTGTTCATTTCTTCCTCTTTTCGATCTTTCAGACCAATTTGTTCGAACCCAGAAATTATTCTTTCAATTTTTTTCCTTTCCGGAATCAGCTCTCAGTCATCCCGAATTGCTATATATATTTGCTTTCTCTGTAATCTAGGAACAAAAACCAACTATTTCTGCAAACTCTTGAGCAAGTGAAGAGTCGTTAGAAGACGAAATTCGGAAGATGAGTTTTGTAACAACATCTCCAGATAACTCTTACAAGCCATACGTTAGTGGCAACACAACCTTGCAAGTTACTGGCTGAACTGGAGGGTCTTGCTCTGTGCTCTTTGGGTCTCTGTTTCTACGGTCTTTTCCCTGGTTCTTATATGGAGATATGAAGATTTCGGCAAAGCAAATTGCCGTGATAGAGATACAGAACGAGAAACTCCAGGAACTTTGTATGATGATGAAACTTGGAGTCCATGTCTTAAAGGAGTCCACCCTGCTTGGCTACTTGCTTTCCGAGTGGTGGCTTTCATTGTGCTCTTGCTAATGCTCGTCGTCACATCTTTTCTCGATGGAGGAAGCATATTTTACTACTATACCCAGTAAGTCATCTTCTTGCCAATCAACCATGTTCGGCTGCAAGCAGCAACATCGGTGTTTATTTATTTATTATGTGATTCATTAGTTTCCCTTGCCAACACTAAATTTCCTTTTATGGAAACACTCAAGTCTGCACAATTTAAGCCATTGCTCGACTTTGAGAGGTCTGTTGATTGGTAAATGTCCACAAAAATAGCTTAAATCAGATTAAACTTTTATGAAGTGGCCCACTAATTGAAGGTTTAGAAACAGCTAAGTGACCTGAGTACTTCTTTATGCAGATTCTCTCACGAACACTGTTTAATACCTAATATTGCAATATGTTCTTGGATCACTTCTTTGTATTTCTGTTTGTGTCTAATAAATTTTACCAATATATGTAAGTTGGAGGTCAATTTACTGAGACTGAGGTCCTGTTTCTGTTGTTTGATCAGGTGGACTTTTACGCTGATCACCATCTATTTTGGGGTATGTTGTCGCTCTCTGCATAGCCATTCTCAGATCACTGTTTTTTAGCACAAGTTTCTTATTGAGTCTCAGCTGACGATATGATATTCATTAGAATTCTTGACATGATTTTCACCTACGATATGTAGCTTGGATCGTTGCTGTCCTTTTACGGATGCTATGAATATCACAATAGAGTTGCTGGCGAGAAGGTTGGCAATGTGGAGGTTGATTCAGAGCAAGGAACCTCTGCTGCTTCAGAACCAAAGGACAATTTGGCCAAGAATTCACTACAGCACGATGCTCGTAAAAGAGCAAATATTTGGGGCTACCTCTTTCAAATAATGTTCCAGGTGAATTCCCTCATGGTTTCATTTTACCAGTAATTGATGTTTAGTTCACCACATTTACAATATTTAATAGTAATTAATGTTTAATTCTTCTGTTATCATTGCCGTCGCTTCTCTGTGACATAGTCCTTGTCTTTTTATGATGCTACGGAATCTACACAAGGCAAAGGAGTTCTTTCGGGCGCAAACTTATTAGTCAAGAACGTGGTCGATGTTCCGAAACGATATACTATGTGGCCATTTCATGGACTAAGTATCTTGGTTAAACTTACACTGCTTCCTTCTCCTTGTCGCAGATGAATGCAGGTGCCGTCGTGCTCACAGATTGCGTCTTCTGGTTCATAATTGTCCCATTTCTTGCAATCAACAATTATACTGTGAGCATTGTGAGTATCAAAAATACTTCCTCCAGTCCACAAGTTGATAGACTTCCTTAATAGCCTTCTTTCTCTTTATGGAACTGGTTTCTGCTTATTGACCCTCGGAGTGATTTTCTGTTTGCAGTTGGACATAAACATGCATTCGATTAATGTCGTTTTACTCATTGGAGACACGGCTTTGAACTGCTTAGTAAGATCTAACATCCCAGCTGTTTCTTGCACCTCTGAACACACGATATACTGACTTCTAACTCTGCGTGGCCTTTTACTTGCAGCGCTTTCCTTTGTTTCGTATTGGATACTTCTTCATGTGGACGATCATTTATGTGATTTTTCAGTGGGTCCTCCATGCCTTCGTCAACATTTGGTAAGTCGTTCTCATTCTTTGCATTGACAGATCAGAAAAATGTTCTAGGTTCATTCTTTTCCTAACCGCAAACTCACACTGTCATTGAACAGGTGGCCGTATCCGTTTCTCGACTTGTCATCTTCATATGCCCCACTATGGTACGTACTCTTGCCCATCCTCTTGTCCCTACGGATTCAGAAGTCATTAGCATGATTTGGTTGAGGGCCCAAATCGCGGTTCAAACCATACTTTCTCAACCTAAAGTGGCAAAAGCGTTCTGCATAGATCATAAGCTGGCAAACAGACTGACTTTTTATCTGGTTTATGTGGAACTTGAAGGTATGTTTCGGTTGCGCTGATGCACTTTCCATGCCACGGCATATTTGCTCTGGTGATAAAGTTAAAGCACTTCCTCTTGTCGAGATGGTTCCCTCAGTCCTATCGGTGTCCAAGGTGAACATCAAAACAAAGGCGTGAATGCTCATGAAGACTACCGAATCCAAGGTTCTAAATTTCCCTCATCGAAGCTTATAACTGTGGAAGGGAACTAAAGACATCCACAGGAGTTGCAGACTGTTTGTTCAAGGTCCTGATAAAGTTTCACAGTACATATATTTATCATACAACATACTGAATTTTTGGAAGTTTTCTAGAGGTGGGTGATAAACAAGAGAAAGCAGAAACTTTATTGCTTTGTTCAATACCGCCACTTCTTAATATGTGGCATACCTGTAAGTATTTGTTGACAGAAAATTCATTACTGAAACGTTGATTTTTCCAGGGCTGGTCAAGTTCAAATGCTTTCATTACTTCTGAGTCATCTGAGATCTGTTTTGTCACTTTTACCATGATTACTCTCTTTTAAAAGATGATGATCTGATAATCACATAATCACCTCAGACATCCATAACTTTGTTCAAGGTGATTGTCCTTCGAAAGGCATAATCCATATCAGCAGAACAAGACCATGGGGCCACATTTTAAACCATCTTTGACAGGTGGGGCGTAACTTGTTAGAAAAGGAAATGGTCAAAGTTGGCAAAGAATCGGGACAGATGCTCACTTTACAACTGCTTTGCTGATTTGGGGCGAGGCAAAGAATCATCAATCATCAAAAGAAAGAAATAATAACACTCCGTCGCTTTAGTACAACTTCTATTGCTTTCGCCAACATCAGCTACTTTAACCCTTTTCCAAAGGTCGGCCAGGACCCCATAAAAGAAAAGAAATCCTCTCCCTTTACATCATATATTATGCAAGCAGATCAATGCACCAATCACGAGAGTGAATCGCAAAATAACCGGGAGGATTCTTAACCATTAAAAAGGAAAAGATAACAGAGAGTCATCCTTGAACGGTACTGGAGTGTTTGCAGTCATTCTTTCTTTGTTACTGATTTTCAAATATAGCCGTAATATGTTTCAACCCAGAGATTTCCTAAGAGGAACACTCCCTCCATCGAGGTAACCTGGAAAGATTGCAAAATTAAGAATGTATCTATCGATACAATTGATACATTGGTAATTACACAGCTGATGATTGTCCGTTTATGTTACAAGTACAATCCAAAAAAAGAATCAAATCTCAAATTCCCCAACCCAATACGTGGACAATGGTTTTCCCCGCTCCAATTATTCAACTCATACCAAGAGCAGCAAAACACGATTTTTAAGTCCATCAGGTAAAAAAGGCAAAAAATAGATCCTGTTTGGTTGCAAAGTAACTACAGGAATTACAGAGAAGTGCTCGGTAGAGAACCCATTAGAATAACATTGCCTCCTCCTCTATGATCTTTCGACTTACCAGATTTGGCCTTGGAGAAAAGTCCAGCAAGTAGTCCAGAAGTATATACAGAACCTGAACTACTTCTTGGCAAAACTAGAGCTCCACTCATCTCATCACTAGCATTGTCACTTCCCGTCTTAAAGGACTCTAGAGACTCATACACATCCAGTTGTGATCGACATGGACATGTCCCAAGCTTTTTGAAGCATTGCTCGTGGTACAATTGTTCACAAGATTTACACTTTTCAACCTCATCTTCCTGTTTTGAAAGAGAGAAAAATCTTCCCATTAAGGTCATGGAGAAGTCAGCAAAATATAGCAATCAATGTATCTCTCATTATATGAGCACATCATAGACGACACGCAGCATCCTATTAACAGTCAATTGTCAAAACTTAGGATTAGCCCAGCTTTTACCAACATATCAGAAAATTCCAAGTAGAACATTAGCTATCTGTTTCACAGTCAAAAAAGCAACTCTGCCTTTTGCTGGGTTAGTATTCTACATGTACAAACTATCAGATCTTGGTGTATGTGTGCTTCACTCAGCCTCATCAAGATCCATTGATGTCTGCTTTGATTGACCACACAGTGACATAAGGCTATGCACATTTTTGGATTTCCAAGGTGAATGTGAAATCAAAGTTTATCATTGCCTACCTGGAAAGGAAAGATGAGTGAGGAAGGGTCATTGCAGGCTTGTCTGGCGCCACAGGGGAGTCCAACATCACAACAAATCAGGCACTGCTCTGTAATATGCTCCAGGATCTTCCTTGAGACAGTTTCCAGCATCACCGGGAGAGCTGCAGTCCGTCAGATTGACATTATTTATACTTGCAGCCACATGCATATAACTAACAGGCCACCAGACATGTTATGCTTACACCTTTCAACAATAATGGACTAGACACAAGTTAAAGCCAGTCAACTGTTAGCATGATCAATTGTATGTGAACTGTGACTACAAGAGATCCAGAACTTTGTAAAGGAACAATCTAATGTGAAGCATGCAATACCCAGCAATACCCAGCAACTGATCCAACATGCGAGATACCACTCCAAGAGCATGAACTTTAACTTAGAATATAGAAGTACATTAACGATCATCTTCAGGCATAAATCTTTGAGAGAAACCCAAATCATATTAGATTAAACCATCTGAAACAAAAGAAGTTACTAATTAGAAGGTAACCTGCAAATGCCCCTTTAGAAAGATCGATAAGATCTCTTAGGGCAAAAAAATCATTGCTCTCAAGAAGATATCTGCGAGACCCAAGTCCTCTATTGATGGACCTCCGAAATGGGCAGCGAACGCAAGGCAGCATAGATCCTATCTTTTTCCTAAGAACCATGACATGGAGAAGGGCTGGAACCTTTGCGAAGAGGAAAGGATTTACAGCACTAACACAAAGCATGGGCTGGAAAACAAAATACAAGATATTAGCCAAAAAAGGAGGCACCTATACAAAAGATGGATGCTATTGAGTCTACTGACCACAGAAAGCATTTCTGTCCTAACACAGAAGAATCTGGTCCATGGAATGAGGTAGATTATTGGCATAATGCAACATAAGATGCTGAAGGCTTTAAAAAAAAGAAAACTTTGATTACTTGGTCATGAATGGAGTCCAGATATGACTTGGCCAATTGACAAACGGGATACTCTGCAAAATCCCAATTGTGCAACACTCTTGCAGGTAAGACCGCAGCCTCATTTGTATGGCAGGTAGAACAGTACAACTGACCCGTGTATTCACATCGTCGAGGCTTACCCCAGCCTAATGACTGCACAAAGTCTGTCATTAGATTCTTGCTGCCATCAAAATGTTTATGGCATCCGGCACAATAATAATGCTGAGCTTCAAGCATCTGCTTCATTGATTTGTGCGGATGAATTTCAAGGATGAGTGAAATTGTCTTCCCTAAGGGTGACAAGATTTCTGTGTTCGTCCCTCCAGAATCAAATGAAGACTGATGAACCGGTCTATTTGATTCAGGAGTTCCTGGATGTGAATCTAAAGGAGACAAAAACCATGTGAGTGCCTTATGGCAGCCAAAGAAATATCTGGAGTGGAGAATAGAGTGCAGACACTCTTGAATTATAACACTTCTCTCTGCAACAACATCAGGAGAGGCACTTCCAAACAAAGTGATAGATTCCTTGTCTATTGAGGACCAGCAAGAAGGAAGAACCCAGCCATGGTCAGCAAATATATCTTTCAAACGGCGGTAGAGGGTTAAAAAATCACGGTATCGCCTTTCAACTTCCCAATAATCCTGGCCGCTCCACACCTTTATTCGGTACACAGTATATTCCTTCACGCCAACCAATCTTTCACTGAGTGAGACATCCCCCTTCTTCTGCCTTGCCCCAATCACTTCTGCCCCATCAATTCTCATCACCTTGAGCTTAAATGTGTCAATATCATCATTGCCAGAGGTTGAAGCAGTCAACCCACCATCTCTTGAGGGAAGAGTCAACTGTGGTGGGGAAGGCTTATTATCTTGAGTGAGAACTGGAAACTTGGAGCGCGGAGACTCGGCAGAGTCGAGTAGAATTTCTTCCATATCGTGAATAACATCATCAATGAATTCATGCAGTTCAACTGTCTCTGTCTGAAATTGCAAAATGACATTAATAGACAAGCAAAGACATATAGTCAGCAGAAGTCACACTACTAAAAACACAGTGCATAAAGAAACACTAAAATGTAGCTCGATTAGCATCAAACCATGCAGTGCAGTCCCCAGACAGGCAAGGCATCAACAATTTCAGGGGCATGTCATAGCTAGTGAAACCATAACTTCAAATACAAAGAAAAGCTTTTCATTATGCATAGTCAAAAGGGGAGCAGATGTTGAAACTTCAGGTGCAGGAGGTCTACCAATATTCTGACGTCATCAAAAAAAGAAAGAAAGGGGATCATGTCACTTGCTTCCCATCAAATTAGGAAGGATAGTTGTACAAGAGCTTCTCTATATCCCATTAAATTAGGAATAATAGTTGTACAAGAGCTTCTCAAGATAGAGAAGCTTCTACTTCAAAGGACAGGTACAACATGCTAAGTTTGGGGAAGCAGAAGCTTCACGACCATTCTGCAACCTCTTGCAATACTCTTTCTTCCTGGCTAAAATTAGTCCCTTCCAGTCAATCCCCTAGATTTTAACAAGTGAAATTCAAATGACTCCGCACCTCGTATCTTCTGTGGTGCCGATTTATTTAGAAAAAGAAAACTTTCTCACCTTAGCAAGTATTCATAGCAAAAGCAAACCAACCAATCAAAAATATATAATAAAAAAATTTAACACATGAACAAATTACCTAAATTAGTTGCAAGTGCTGGATAAACGTAGCAAAATAACTCAACTGACCTTAGCCTGAGAAGTCTGTTCTTGCATTAGATCTTCTGGGTGCATGAAACCCTTCGATTCAAAGATATCTTCAGTTTCCAAAGTCGATGAAGATGGATTCTCACAAAGCTGATCCACATTTGGTTCAGAAAGTGGGTCTCGTTTGTCATAAAAAATCTCAGGCTCTTTCCCCTGCAAATATTGACCATCACTATAGCTAATGAGCTCAGTGCTACTATGCTCTTTGTCCTGGCTAAACTCCATAGATCTGAGACCTCCTTCTAGTTGTATATGAGCTCTCTCTACTATTGGCTCTGGATCCACTTCAAACACGTTGGTGATGGAACAACCATTTAGATACTCTTCTGATTCATCAAATACTGTGACTTGATTGCTGGCAATACCGATGTCCCTGACATTGTTTTGATGTGAATCACAGACACCAACACATGCATCGATTTTGGCCGAGGAAAAACCTTCTATGTTTCCTCTTGACCTATCAAACGCCAGCGCTCCATCAGTGGGCAAGGCAACATCCCTCATTTGGACATGCTCCGAATCCCACAATTTCATAGAGGAAAGTGGAGCCAAAGATTGGTCAAGGGTACTTTTTACACCTTCAGAAGCACCTTGAAGTTCTTCGCTGGTTGTGGACAATTCTGCCACATCTTCTTGAGCCATTTGCCCAACATCTGAAGGGTTGTACCCATTCTTGTGACTTAGCTGTCTCTGCCCATTCATCATATCCAACATCAATGAACCAACTGAAGCCTCACCTGCTTCTTCAACAAAATCATCCCAGTCATCTGAACCAAAGGCAACAGAGGAGTTCATAACCAGTGGATTCACATCCCCATCCTTTGTTTCCCGATTCTGAATATGTCGTGCATTCCTTAAGTAAGAAAGATCCTTCCTGTGCTCATCATCTGAACCACCGTTATACATCGAATCCTCGTCTTCTGAATGGCAACACATGCTTGATCCTTCTTGGTCCTCCCTTCCCCAATCTCCTCCATCCATATGCAAATCACGTCCAGAACTCAACCCGATAGTAAAACCATGATCAGAAGCATTTCCAACTTGACCACCCTCAGAAACACCTTCACCTGAATTGTCAGAAACCATAGTCGACCTCGACCCATGAGGTGTAGTATTCTCAAATGCCTCACTATCACGTGAATCCACCCCAGTTGCGCTGTCGCTGAACTTCATCTCATTTTTAAAGACTCCATCTTTATAAAACCCAAGAACGCTAGACTCAGGTGTCCTATCCCCAAAGTTCCTCTCATGCCTCCCTCCCAAGCTAAAACCCTCCAAACCACCATCATCCCCAAATCCCGAGCTCCTGAAAGACCCGAAATCAGACTCCAAACAATCGGTGTAATTCACCGAGCTACACAAGCTGGGCGTCCCCATGACCGAGTTCGCGCTGCAATAGCGCTCGAACTCAGATTCGCCGCAGGACGAGTACTGGGACAGCGGCGAAGCGCCATCGCCATCGCCGTCGCGGCCGCCCTCCGCCTTCGAGTCCCGAGCATCTAACGGATCGGGAGGGGCGGCTCCGGAGGATTCCTCGCAACCCCCCAACCCATTTATCATTTGACAGATCCAATAAACGAAATCTTGAACCCACCCACCTCCTACGCCCCTTCCCCCCGACAGGAAGAAACAAGAAAAAGACAGGAATTAAAAAAGAAAAAAACCAACCAAACCTGCGAATTCGATCGTCCCGCGTCCGACGTGCGATCACAATTCCATGGACAGTGCCCCACTGGGTACAAGATAATCCCGTCGATTGGGGTCTTCGGGATGCGATTTGGGTAAAGTCGGGATTTTTCTTTCAAGAAACTGAGATTTGCGGCTACGGTTTAATAGACAATGAAGGCAAAAGGGGTCAACGACTCGATCCCTTCGAAAAAAGCTCACGAGGGCTTCCAAGAATCACGACCATCGATACATAAGCGAGGAGAGAACAGGTCAAAATTCCTCATAAATTTCAAGCACTTGCTACAGGTCGATCGCCACGCTCCATCCCTCTCGCTTGCGAATTCGGCAACCTCCTTCCTCTTTTTCTCCATCAACCCTCGACTTTCGTACGGGCAGTGGTGCATATACGGTTCATTGAAGTGCAACTAGCCAACAGTTTTAGCATCGACCAAGGTTTGGACCATGTTTCTTACATTATCTAAAGAAGTCATTTTTTATTTTATTTTTATGTTTTAAGTACCTAATGATAGAATTATTTTATTAGAAAAACTTCTTTTCATTCTTTATTAATCGGAAAGCACGAAAGTTAATCCGAAAATAAATCTGTGCAAAGCGTGGGGATTACAGCTAGAAAATGAACCGTGCCCTTGATCTGATGACACTGCGAGAGTACCAAGAAAATTAACTACATGCTGACTTGTCCACAAGAACAAGTTTGGTAGATACTTGGGAGCCACAAACCACTGCCGAGGCGAGTTTCAACTTGGGCACTCATCTCCTTGGACGGGAACCTCATGCACATCCGTTCAATCACGTTCCTCATGCCGAGTACAGAACTAGGAAACATCCACAACCCATCTCCAAACATCAGTGCAGACCCAACGAAAGGGGCCAGCGCCTCAGCTTCGGCCTTGTTTTTCCTTCTCCAGACGAAGAATATCAGTTACCCGGTGCACACGTCGATGCTGGGATAAGATCCCGCGATGAATGGCACGGCGAACGCCAGTGGCATGGGTATCAGACTCTCCCACTTCTCTGGCGGCGAGTCTCTGAGAAAGTTGACCAGAATGGCCGCGAAAAAGAATGCCAGAGAAAGGCTGAGGCAATGCTTTGGCAGTGTTGAGAACCCGTTCGTTGCATGAACAGCGGTATCTCTATCATCGCTGCCCAGCTGAAAAGATAGAATCAGGTGTTCCAAACCCATTTGGGCGGTGGTTCTTGAAGTACAAGAAGATGTAAGGAGCGACAAAACAGCCTACTAAAGTCCGAATCAGTTGGCTCAAGAATATGGACTTGGGGAAGGAAAGGGTCATGTAGTCTATTTTGAAGGACACCGTCATGTTGTAAGCAATCTCCATGAAATGCAGGAGTATCCCACACGAGGCGAGCGCGACTAGGACGCTGCTGCTGGACTTTCTGGCCCATGAACCAAAGATTAAGACAGCCGATCTTCTCAGAGCTGATGATATTAACATGTCGGTTAAACCAGTCACGTAGGCTCTACAGAATCCTACGGTTTTAAATATAAAAATAGATAAGAGATTTGTGAAATTTTCTATATGATTTAATATATGAGAATAGTACATGGAGAGCCTATTTATAAACTTATCAAAGGAAATCAAATAAGATGTACATAATCAAAATAGATATAGAAAATCAGAAAAAAATATCCTAAATATCTCTAAAAGATATTAATATCCTAAGATTGCTAATATTCTCTCAAACTCAAGTTGAATTGAAACAAAAATATTTCAAACAATGTCACAAAATCTTCTTCAATTAATAAGCTCACATATTCGAGAAGAGACGACGTGTATGATGCCTCCAAGTTTCCATTGAGGAGAATATTTCAATATGTTGCTTGTTTGATTGCAAAATTGGTGATGGTGTCAGATTCTTGAAACGAGAAGTTAAAAGTTGAGAATTAGAGGAATTTGAGCCGAGCAACATGTAGTCGAGTTTGCTATTAGGACAATAACTTAAACACAGCCTATACATGATAAGGTTGGCGTGATTACAGCAATCAAATAAGTTAGGCACTGCTGAGGGAAAGTTACTGTGTGTTTTTGCAACGTCAAAAAAAGAAAAGAAAAGAATACCTCCATGGAAAAGCTCGACTTGGTGACACGTTAGAGTTGTCGTAACACAACACCACACTTAATCAAATGGGAATTGGGGCATTTGGGTGAACTATCTAGGGTGCTGTCAAGGGCGAGATGGATTTATTTTACTAAGGGATAAGTAGAAATAGGGTATAAAACGGAAATAAATTTCTCAGATGCACCAAGTGTGAAGTGCATCTAGCTGCCTTAGGAAAGTTGGCTCTAATACCAAGTTAAATATAAAAATAGAAAAGAAAGTTGTTGAATTTTTTTGTATGATTCAATATATGAAAATAGTACATGGAAAGCCTATTTATAGATTACATAGAGGAAATTAAATAAATCAAATCACATGTGCATAATCAGAATAGATATAAAATTAGAGAAAATTTCTAAATATCTCTAAAAGATATTAATATCCTAATATTGCTAACACTAACAAGGGGTATCAGGTACAGGGTCAACACTTGGTACCATTTGAGACTCGGAAGATGAATGGGAAAACTGCTACGGATATAATAGCTATTGCGACATAGCCGCCGATTGCCACTCTCTTTAATATTTGGTCCTTCAGGAAGGTTTTGGTTCTAACCTCTTCATCATAGGGGACAGAGGTTTTCCCATGGAAGGGGTTCTCGAGCAGGAGAATTGTCGTTGTTCTTATGCTTGATCAACTCAATAACAATGATCTTTATCAGGTTATAGACTCCATCACCAATTATGATGGAGAGGCCAATGAAGATCTGTGGGACATGATCAAAATTTAAACCATCAAATGAGGGAGACAAAATCAGATCTCGCAGATTACTTGATTATTATATTATGCTTTTCACGCAAATGCAAACAAACAAGTAACTAGAAATTGAACTATTGGTCAGGGACATCACCCGATAAGCTCGAGGGCCGCTGAAAGCTGTGGAAACGTCTTCTTCAGGATACCAGTCACCACTCTTGGTCTCTATGTAAGGCGACGATACACCTGATGACAGGAGCGAACCCATACCTCCTTTCAAATGCTTTGAGTCCAAAAGTGGGGAAATTTGTGAACCCATATGAGTCACTTCCATTGTATAACCATTGAAAATATGCTCCAAAGAAAGCTAACTGTAAAGAATCTCCTCAATTTTTGGGCCTGTCTCCTGTTGGCGGATGGAGAAGCGTCGTGTTAGTAGTTATAACTCATGCACTCTTTTGGAAAACCCTTAAGACAAAAAAGATTTTTATGGATGAGGAAAAAAAAAAACAGGAAGAGAGAAAAAACCTGCCATTCATTTTGCCACTCTGGGGAGCGTGGAAGCTATTTATGTAATTAGCTAATGCAGATCCTGTTGGGAATGTCAACTTCTTGTCAAAGATCATAAACTGGGTAACGAAAACTCAAAAAGTAAATAAATTTTCATACTGATAATAAATCAACACGCGATGAGTCTTTTATGAAACTGGGATAATAGTTTCTTTCATTATTAATTCGAAGAAACATCACACACAACCCATGTTCCTGGTTCAAATTAAGAGATTTTGTTTCCCCGACTCACAATTCTTGAACAATAGTCGGATCTTCTCTTTCGAAGAATGGGTTTGAGATGGATTGCATTGTCAGAATTCAAGTTCCAATAAACCCAGTTATGTCCTGAAATGAATTCATGCTAGACTTGGATAACTTGTCTCACAATGATATGAAATCCTAAACGTGTATTAATCCGTTTGCTACTGCTGCTGTATATGCAGGATAATATGTTTCTAACAAATGAATTCTCGAAAAAAAAAAAAAAAATACTAAGATAATCATTTCAGTTTGTGTTGTAACTACAGTGATAATTATATAATTATATTTATACAGGCACGTTCACGCAAGCTTTATCATTCTATTTGCTTTTGATGGTCAACTCAGCAAATCTTTAGTTCTTATGCATATATTGTTAAATGCATGTATAGATTCCCTTTTGCTTTGCAATATCTATATATAATTAGATGAAAAAAAAGTTAATGTCATTATCGCACATACTTTGGTAATAAATGTTTCAAATATCTATATAAGAATACGGCTGCTAGTTATGTTCCATGATTGCCCATATTTTAGCATATGAGCATCAGCGAATTAATAATAAAGTATTCATTAATACGAATACTACTTGAAGAAACCATCAACATATGATGTTAAAGGATCGTGAAAAAAGTAACACGACACGACACCCTCTATTGGGTATATAAATGACTTTAGAGGAAACAAAACTAGACATTCATAGAACTAAATTAATTTAAAACCCATCATTTCAAAAAAAGAAAAAGAAAAAGCTTATTTTATAAATGGTCATATTACATGATTGTCCAGATTTTATGTATAAATATTACTAGAAACATAATTAGTGGTAACTCTTTTGATCAATGAATTCTTAGAGTTAACTCTTATGATTTTGCAATTTAGATACTGGGGAAAGAGTTGAAATATAAATATACTGCTGTGCAATTTAAAAGAAGTTTTCATAGAACAAATGATGTTAATTAGACTATCATAAAAACCACTATATTCAACATGATACGTCATATTTGTGGATAAATTATAGTCGAGGATTATTAAGAAAATCGCACGGCATCTTTGATGACAAATGAACATTCAATGAATAAAATAAACTTTAGCAAATACAAAAGGGAAAATGCCAACAAAAACTCTAAATTTTGCCTAGTATCACAAATTTACCCCAAATTTTTTTTATGACACAAAAAATCCCAAATTTTATCAATTGTGACACATTTACCCTGAAATTTTTTTGAGATACAAAAACTCCAAATTTGTACCCGTGTGTCACATTTACCCCAAATTCTCTTACCAAAGGACATTTTCGTCTTTTTCTTTATGAAATTTTTTTCTTTTTCTTTCATTTTTTTTTCCCTTTCTTTGTCTTCTCTCTCCCCTCTATTGGCCATGGTGGAGGGAAGTTGGACTCAAGTGAGGGCCGCCCTCTCCTATGTCGGGTGAGAGCTACTCTTGCTTGACGCTGACAAGGGTGGCCCTTGCCCGACCAAGCGAGAACGACCCTCGCTTGACGTTGGCGAGGGCGGCCCTCACCTGAGTCTGGCTTCCCTCTACTATGGCCGGCAGAGGGAAGAGAGAAGAAGAAACAAGGCAAAGAAAAAATAAAATAAAAAGAAAAAACATACAAAGGAAAGAAAAAGAAAAAAATTTACAAAATTAAAGACGAAAATGCTCTTCGGTCAGAGAGTATAGGATAAATGTGTCACACTGGTACAAATTTGAGACTTTTGGTGTCACAAAAAAATTGGGCAAATGTGTCATCATTAGTAAAGTTTGAAAATTTTGATATCATAAAAAAATTTGGATAAATGTATTACATGGGTGTAAGTTTGAAATTTTTTGTATCACAAAAAAAGTATGGGGTAGACAAAGTTTGGGATTTTTTGTGGCATTTTCCCACTACAAAAACCATAACCGCATAATGTTTTATAGAGAAAACATGTATTCTTATTATATCACACAATTTCTTATATTTGGCAGGTAAAAATAGTCAAATTTTAATGAAATGCAGTCAATTTTCTACCAAATCCACAAGGACAATAGACCATGTCAAGATGACCATTTCCCATCTCCAATGACAAAAGAGAGTATTTGCTTCAAATCCCTACTCTTCTTGATTGCTAATGCAAATTGTTGCCAATATAGAAAAGAAGTAAATCAAGAATCGCTATTGAGGCAATTCTGAACTTGAGCACTCATCTCCTTGGAGAGAAACATCATGCACATTGGTGCAATCACGTTCCGCATCTTGAGTATAGTACTCGGAAACCACCACAACCCCTCCCCAAACATCAGTGCAGACCCAACGAAAGGAGCCAATGCCTCAGCTCGGGTCTTGTTCATCCTCCTCCAGACGAATAAGATCAGGTATCCGACGCACATGTCGATACTGAGATAGGCTCCAAGGTTGAATGGCACGGCGAACGCCATGGGTATTGGTATCAGCCTCTTCCACTTCTTCGGTGTTGAGTCTCTGAGCAAGCTGACGAGAATGGCCACAAGAAAGAATGCTAGAGAAAGGCTGAGGCTATGCTTTGGCAGTGTAGATAACCCATTCGTTGCATTCATGGCGGTTGCTCTCGAGTCGCTGGCCCAGGCAGCTGGGAACACGGAATCAGGTGTTCCAAACCCATTTGGGTTGTGGTTCTTGATGTACAAGAAGATGTGAGGAGAAACAAAACAGCCCACTAAAGTCCCAATCAGATGGCTCAAGAATAGGGATTTGGGGGAGCAAAGTGTCATATACCCCACTTTGAAGGACTCCATCATACTGGAAGCTGCATCCACGAGATGTGTGAGTAACCCACAAGCAGTAAGCCCGACTAGGACGCTGCCGCTGGACTTTCTGGCCCACGAACTGAAGATTAAGACGGCCGTCCTCGCAAGAACCGATGATACCGACAAGTCGGTTAAAGCAAAGACGTAGGTAAAGCAGAATCCTAGCAGGGGGGATATCAGGTACACGGTCAACACGTAGTACCATTTGAGACTAGGGAAGATGAATGGGAATACTACTACAGATATAATAGCTAGTGCGACAAAGCCGCCCATCGCCACTCTCTTCGGAATATGGTCCTCGAGGAAGGTTTTGGTTCTGACCTTTTCATCATAAGAGACAGGAGTTTTTCCATGGAAGGGGTTCGCAGCAACAGGCAAAGCAGAAAAATTGTCGCTGCTTTTATGCTTGAACAACCCAATAGCAATTATCTTTATCAGCTTGTAGACCCCATCACCAATTATGATGGAGAGGCCAATGAAGACCTGCCTGACAAAATCAAAATTTAAACCGTCAAATGAGGGAGACAAAAATCAAGATATCGCAGATTAAACTATTTTCCAGAGACATCACCTGATAAGCTTCTAGGCCACCTAGAGAACCGGAAGCGATTTCTGTAGGATACCAGTCACCACCCTTAGTCTGAATGTAAGGCCACAATATACCTGATGATAGGATTGCTCCGAGTAATTGTGAATAGATTGTTGCAAACGGACACATCATTCCGGCACCAATATATGCTAAGGAGAAGTCGAAAAAGAAGCTGTTTTGGTCACCAGAAATGGGAAAAAGCTCACAATTAGGAACTTGCTAGCGTTGCAGGCATATATTAATCCTCAGCTATCAAAATCTTTGATATCGAACAAAGCATGTATGGTTCGGCCAATGGATTTATTTATATTCGGTATCAACAGTATAGACTCTTTCATGTCTTTGTTTCTCTGTCCACCTTTAAAGAGAGAGAGAGAGAGAGAGAGAGAGAGAGAGAGAGAGAGAGAGAGAGAGAGTGCTCCTTTTGGCTTTCGGTACGGAGTGTTATTCAAATGACGACGAAATACTTGTGAACCCATACCTCTTTTGAAATGCTTTGAGTCCAAAAGTGGGGAAATAATGAAAGCCGCATGATTCACCTCCACTGTATAACCATTGAAATGTGCTCCAAAGAAAGCTTATTGTGAAGAAACTCCTCAGTTTTTGGATCTGCTTCCTGTCAGTGGATCGAATAACATCATGTTAGTAGTTATTAATCATTCACTTTTTGGAAAATTGCAAGAAAAATAGATTTTCATGATGAGGAAGAAAGAAAAGGAAGATAGAAGGAACCTGCCATTCCATTTGCCATGCCGAGGAGTGTGGAAGCTATTTATAAAATTAGCTGATGCAGATCCGGTTGGGAATGTCAACTTCTTGTCAATGATCATAAGCTGGGTACCAAAAACTCATAAAGTAATCCAAATTTTCATACTGACAATTAATCAACTCACAGCAAGTCTTTGAACTTGAGATAATATTTTCGCACATCATTTTAACGAAGATTGGAGAAACATTACGTGCTAAACTTTTTCTTAATGTGTAATGTCAAACCGTAAAATGTAGTTTGTAAGAGCTTGGACTTTGTATTTGATGAAAATGTTTGAAGCATTTTAATCAGCATTTGAGCTTATTGCTTACTTTTCGAAGAGGCAATAGAGTGAATAGGCCGGCAGAGCTAGAGAGCAAAAGAAACAGCATCATCCACCCGAAGCTGGGATTCTTGATTTCATTAGGATCGACTGGTCCAGGCATTTGCTTCGCGACAATGTCACTCATGGCTAAAAGATCGCTCGCGAAGCCTCCTGTTCACAGGAATAAACAGGAGTAATTATACAACCTTCTCATTTCCCAAGGCAATTAAAAGAGAATCCAGACAGGTTTCCATTGACAGGATTCTTGCTGCAAATAGAGAGCTCACCCGTAAAAGCAATGGTGAGAATTGCATTGACGCATACTTGAATGACAACATTCTCTTGCCTCGTGAACGGCTGGGTCATCAAGCCAGCTGCGCTCAATAACTTTGTCCATGCCGTTATGAAGATAAAACCAAAGAATCCAGCGTAGAGGTTCACTGGAGGGACCATCCCAAACATCAGGTCCATCTTTATGACAAAAATGGCTAAGAAAGCTCCCACTGCACAACTCACAACTAAAGCTCTCAGCGTGAGTTGGCTTTGCCATGGCGGGATCTCCTTATCTTTGAATAAGAACTCTATGGAATGCAACTCGGGGGTTTCTCTTCATTCCCCGCCTCTTCTTTCAGTTTATTATAATTCAGAGGCCTATCGTCATGGTTGAGGTCAATCTTTTCACCATCCGCAGTCACCTTCATTGCAGATCGAGGTGAATAATCACAGAGGCCTTTGTATGTGCCAGGAAAAAAGAAAGTTTTCTGAATAGAACAAGAACAAGGTAATTAAGCAAAGAGGTTGGGTGGTTATCTGATGTTGACTCTCTCATCTTCCTTCAACATTGGAATTGGAAAAAACTGCATGTGGTTGCAATTTGTTAAAAACTGCTTCTTTTGGGTATATGGAGACAGCCTGTGCTGAGAACGTGATGCTTAGCTCCCAAGTTTGCTAAAACATCTGACAGCCCAAAATTACAAGGCAAGAAACAGAATCTTTCACCTTCATACGTTTATCGTTTTCCTGTTGGGATTGCTTCTAGTGAAAAATTCCACCAGAAATAGCAAAATTCAAGCAAGCGCACGGCTATAAAAAGATCTGTACTCAAAATCTGTCGAGCTCAACTGCGGTTTTGCGTCGTCCTGCATTGAATATGCATTTGACACATACAAAACGAATCACCAGCCCATGTTCTTGGCTCAAACGAAGAGATTCTATGTCACTGGCCATAATTCTTTGAACAATAGACAAATCTTCTCTTTTTAACGAAAGGTTTTGAGATGGTTCCCTTTGTACAAACCCGAGTTTGATAAACCCTGTTATATCCCAAAAGGATTCAAGCTCAACTCAGATAACTTTTGTCTCAGAATGATATGAATTCTGAACCTACATCCGTTTGTCCCTACCGTATATGCAGAATTACATGTTTTGAATAAATGAATTCTCAAAAAAAAAAAAAATTTACTACGATAATAATTTTGTACATTCTCAAAAAAAAAAAAAACCGTTTATATTGGCATGCTCACGTGCATGAGCATGCTTTACCCAACGATTTGGTTTTGATAGTCACTTTAGCAAATCTTTTATTTTTATGCATATATTGTTTATGTATGTATAAATTCCCCTTTTTGCAATGATCGCACATATTTTTGTAATAAATGTTCTAGATAATTACTTATGTATATACAAATTCTACTTTAAAGGGTCTTTATGACATGATAGTGCATATGTATGATGTTGAAGGATATAAAAAATTCATCACTAAGGAATGATAACTCATCTCTTATAGATAAATAAATATTGCAAAATCAATAATTTATTATTACAAAAAATTTATAGCATACTTTTAAATGTTCATATTACATGATTTTTCATATTTCATGAACAAATATGACTAAGAACATAATTAGTGGTAACCCTTACGATAAATGAGTAATTAGGGTTAACTCTTGTGATTAATTTATATATTTTCAAAAGAGTTGAATTATATATAATTATACAATTTGAAAAGTATTATTCAATAACAAATCATTTTAATTAGACTATTATGAAAAGAACAAAGTTTACATCTCAGCTCATGTTTAACAAATAAATGAAATTAGAGGATTCTTACAAAAATTGCATGCCATCTCTTTACAAATAATGAATAATAAAAAATTAAACTAAAATTAAACTTAAAATTAAATGCCTCAGTAAAGATGTCTATAGTGATATATTGTTTTTATATATTTAGAAAAAATTACAATTCAAACAAGCACATCAAATTTTTTTAGTGCCTCTTACTTTAAATATTAAATTATCCAAATATGGTGAACATTCTGATTTGAGAATCGGACCAAAAATACCTAGTTCCAAAATTTTGGAAATGGGAACTTGACCAGTTCCCTCCATATAGGGTCTATCCAGGACCGTGCTAGCCCTTTGAGATATTATAAAAAAAAAAAATACCTAACTCTATATGTCAAAATATTCTAGAAGGTTTTAGGTATTTCGCGTGATATAAAAGTCAAAGTATGAGACTCTTGAATGCATCGTGGTTCTGGGATGCCGAATGTTCTTCTTCAAGCTAGGAACGGTTCCAACACAAGCTGCCCACATAAAACATATCTTTAACAGCTTTTAACAACTAAACAATTTTTTTCTTTTCCAATATCAAAGGAACGTGACAGATTCAACATGTCCTATCCATACAGGGCAACCTCAAAGCTTAATTACCCTGTTCTTGTTCTTGTTCACTTCAAAGAATCTTTCTTTTCTTTTTTTCATCTCAACACGAAGAGGCTTTTGCGACCCTCCTTTCTTGAACTATACAGGGATGAGCAGGACCAAGGACGGCAAAAAGATCCCCATGGACCGTCAGGATTGTCCTCTCGACTACAACGCGTTGGCATCTAAGACGTGGGCTAACAATGAAAAGAAGCCGCCCTGCTGCTCGCTGCTGCTGCTGGTTGGAGTTGCTGCTGTCCACCAGAGTTGCTGGCCGCCATCTGGAGCTCAGCCAGCCGCCGCCCAGCCACAGCCCAGCACCGCCAGCTGCTGTTCCCCCCTATCCGACGCAAATCAGCTTCACCGGAAGCTGTTTTGTCGGGTTTCAGCCACCGTTCGTTGTTCATTGTTGCTCTCGAGCTAGCCCCTCACCACCACTGTTGTCCTGGTGTTCGTTGTTGTTCTCGAGTTAGCCCCTCGTCACCATTGTTGTCCCGGTGTCGTCATATTTCATTAACAAGTGAGTTAATTTTGTAAAGACCTAAGACTACCATTATGTAAGATTGTCCGCTCCGGTCTAAAACCCACATAGCTTTAAAATGCGTTACATAGAGTAGAGAACCCAAACCTTATAAACTAGCTCAGGACTCCTCCTAAGCAATATGGGATAGGAGACATGTCCCTCTTCCCTGTACACATCCGAGGACCAAGGCACAGTCACATCGCCATCCTCCTCCCCATGCACCGTCACCTAGGCCATCACGGATGAATACTTGATTGACCAAGGATTCAAGAGGAGTATGAGCAAGCCAACGCTCTACATCAAGACCTAAGGTAAGTCTGACACACTCATTGTCTCTCTGGATGTAGATGATCTCATATATACAAGGAACAAAGAAATGATGATTCAAGAATGCAAATAAGAAATTATGAAGACATTTGAGATGGCAGACTTGGGCTTGATGCACTACTTCCTCAGCATCAAGATTGACCAAAATGAAGGAGTCTTTATCTTGCGGAAGAAATATACTGAGAACCTCCTAAAGAAATTCAAGATGAACTATTGCAAAACAATAGCAACACCGCTTGTGACAAATGAGAAGCTAAGAAAGGAAGATGGAGTAGAAAAAGCTAACGCCTCACTCTATAGATGTCTTATTGGCAATTTGCTATATCTCATGGCTACAAGACCGGACATTATGTACTTGATAAGTCTACTATCATGGTTCATGCAAAATCCGAGTCAAATTCACTTTGCAGCTACCAAAATAATTCTCAGATACTTACAAGGAAGTATAGACTATAGCATTTGGTATCGACCAAGTGTAAGCGCCAAGCTCATTGGCTACACTAACGGTGATTGGGCAAGATAAACTGATGACAAGAGAAGCACTATTGGCCATGCATTCACATTAGGTTTTGGAATATTCTCATGGGCATCCAAAAAACAGGACTTAGTGGCACAATCTACTACAGAAGCTAAATATGCTACGACCACTAGTCAAGCATCATGGCTTCAAATAATTTTAGAAGACATTGGAGAAGCATAGACGGTATTGAATCCGATACTTTGTGACAATAAGTTCACAATTACTATATTGAAGAATCTAGTCTTCCATGGAAGAGCCAAACATATCAATATCAAATATCACTTCATACGAGAGGTGTAGAGTAATGGAAAGATTGAGCTTAGATATTGCAAGACGGAAGATCAAGTAGCTGACATATTCTCTAAAGCACTACCACCAACCAAATTTGAGACATTGCAAAATATGCTTGAAGTATTGTGAAATCGAATCAAGGAGGAGGGTTAAAATGTCAATTCAATTTCTAGATTTTTCTAGTATAAGCATTCATTAGAAAAGTCCAGAAAATTTTTACAAAATATCTACTGTTTGGCGGCAGGGAAGTGTCTTGGGTCCACTACATGAGTGTAGGAAAATCCACAACAATTTTCTCTGCCATTTTGCAGGGATAATTGACTGTGCACGTAGCTCTATATTAGAGCTGGCAAAGGATAAGAGACTGAAAAAATCTGACTAAGTCGGTGATGTCAGTCGGTTATGAAAGCCTACAAATAGGCTTGCGGTCGTCCAATCTAGAGTAGACCAACAAGCTCAGCTCCTTCTCCTTCCCTTCGTAATTCTCAGCATATGATATAAGCCTTCTCTTTTCCCTCTGCTCCCCTTGCCATGTGAAAGTCCACTTTTATTTACACATCCTCTCTTGTTCCCTTGCCAAGTAAAATTTCCTAAAACTATCACTATCCGCGTATGCATACAAACACGCGCTTCCGTAAATACCAATAATTTGACATGGTTCCCATTGTTAGAATCTAAGTTCCGATAAACCTAATTATATTCCGAAATGAATTCAAGCTGGACTTGTATAGATTGTCTCACAATGAAATGAAATTGTAAACTTGCATTAATTAGTTTGCTACCTAACAAATGAGTTCTCGAAAAAATAGAAAATACAATGATAACCATTTTAGCTCGTATTGCAACCACTGTGACAATTATGTTTAGACAAGCATATTCACGTGAGTTTTACCATTCTATTTTCTTTTGATGGTCACTTCGGCAAATCTATAGATCTTATGCATATATTTTTTTAACGCATGTATAGCTTCCCTTAGATTGAAAAAAAGTTATATGTCATTATTGCACATGCGTTGGTAAAAAAAATGTTTCAAATATCTATATAAGAATACGGCTGCAAGTTATATTCCACGATTGCGCATATCTTAGCATGGGAGCATGAGCGAATTAATAATAAATTACTTATTAATATGAATATTAATTGAAGAAACCATCGATATATGATGTTCCAGGATCATTAAAAAAGTAATATAACGCAGACACCCTCTATTGGGTATATAAATGAATTTAGAGGAAACAAACTAGACATTCGTCACCAAAGAATTATAACTAAATTAATTCGTTTAGTAATTTAATGCATAGAAAATTGTGGATTAATTTTTAACCCCTAAACAAAAATATTAGAATTAAGTTGTATAGTATTTAGTAAGATGACGGGTTGGCAATGGATGCTTAGTTTCGCTCTAGTTTGATCCTTAGCATCCTCTAGGACCGCTAAATGTGTTGTTCTCTAACTCATTCATATATTGGTCTGGCCTTACTAGGGAAGCAAAGATGGCGGACCTCTTCTCACCGGTGGGGGCCATTGTTCTTCAACATCTTCGAAGCTGGTCACATCCGACTCCACTCTTCAACAATAGCCCAACCGTGTTCACTTGGAAGCCTCTCTCATCGGGTGAGTTCTCCACGGCCTTGGCTTGGGAATCTACTAGGAATCGGGCTCTGCGATTCCATTGGTCATCCTTAGTGTGGCACAAATCTCTAGTGCCAAGGCATCAATTTTTACTTTGGTTGATTGCTAGAAACCGTTTACCTACCCAAATGTTCCTCCTTTTGATTGGAGGCTTACTGGCGCTATGTGTGCCTTTTGTAATTCTAGTCCGGATACTATTGACCACCTATTTTTTGATTGCCACATAATGCATGCTCTTGTTGTTTTTTGGGTGGGCAAGTGCAATTTGGCTTGGCCGGGAGGATCATGGAGTAATACCATGGTTTGGGCTAGCAATAATTTTTTTGGGAAAGGGTTCCAAGAAATACCCAAGTTCTCCTTTGCTGCTCCATGTTATATTATTTGGAAGTCTCGTAATGACATCTTATTTCGGAGTAAAGTGATCTCCATTCCTTCAATGAAGTATTATATCTTCAAGGCTGTCAAGGACAAGGTGTTGTCTGGACCATTGGTTCAAGACAATATGGTGAATAGACGTCTTCAGAGAGCGTGGGGTCTAAGTGCCTCCATTTTTACTGGTTAAGTCTTTATGTGATATTCTCCTAGATGTTGTTTTGATTATGCATCTTTTAGTTTTTATTGATTGTGGCTTCTTTCCACTCAATAGTCTAAGCTGAGTGCAAATTGGAGCTATCATCCGTTAGTTTATATAGTTGATGGTTGGCATTTATACAAGTTTACCTTACAAAAAAAAACAGATTATATCAAGATGACCATTCCCCATCTCCAATGACAAAAGGAGTATTTGCTTCAAATCCTTACTCTTCTTGATTGAACAGCTAATGCAAATTGTTGCCAATATAGAAAAGAAGTTAATCAAGAACCGTTATTGAGGCAATTCTCAACTTGAGCCCTCATCTCCTTGGAGAGAAACATCATGCACATTGGTGCAATCACGTTCCACATCTTGAGTATGGTACTCGGAAACCACCACAACCCCTCCCCAAACGTCACTGCAGACCCAACAAAAGGAGCCAATGCCTCAGCTTGGTTCTTGTTCTTCCTCCTCCAGACGTAGAAGATCAGGTACCCAACGCACAAGTCAATGCTGATAAAAGGTTTAACGTTAAATGACAAGGCAAACGCCATGGGCATCGGTACCAGGTTCTTCCACTTTTTTGGCGTTGAGTCTCTGAGCAAGCTTACGAGAATGGCTGCGAGAAAGAATGCTAGAGAAAGGCTGAGGCAATGCTTTGGCAGTGTTGAGAACCCATTCGTTGCACGCATGGCAGCGATTCTCTGCCTGCTGGCCCAGGCAGCTGGGAACATGGAATCAGGTGTTCCAAACCCATCTGGGTAGTGGTTCTTGAAGTATAAGAAGACGCAAGGAGAGACAAAACAGCCCACTAAAGTCCCAATCAATTGGCTCAAGAATAGGGATTTGGGGGAGGAAAGTGTCATGTGCCCTAGTTTGAAGGAAGCCATCATATTGGAAGCTGCATCCACGAGATGCATGAGTAACCCACAAGCGGCGAGCCCGCCTAGGACGCTGTCGCTGGACTTTCTGGTCCACGAACTGAAGATTAAGATGGCCGTCCTCCCAAAAACCGATGATACCGACAGGTCGGATATAGCAGTGACGTAGGCTATGCAGAATCCTACCAAGGGGGATATCAAGTACAAGGTCAACACGTGGTACCATCTGAGACCAGGGAAGATGAATGGGAATACTGCTACAGATATAATAGCTATTGCGACATAGCCGCCCATTGCCACTCTCTTCGGAATTTGGTCCTCGAGGAAGGTTTTGTTTCTGACCTCTTCATCATAAGAGACAGGAGTTTTTCCATGAAAGGGGTTCGCAGCAACAATCAAAGCCGAAAAATTGTTGCTGCTTTTATGCTTGAACAACCCAATAACAATAATCTTTATCAGGTTGTAGACTCCATCACCAATTATGATGGAGAGGCTAATGAAGACCTGGTTGACATAATCAAAATTAAACCGTCAAATGAGGGAGACAAAATCAAGATTTTGCAGATTAAACTATTATGCAGAGACATCACCATATAAGCTTGTAGGCCGTCCAGAGATCCAGGAGCGACTTTTGTAGGATACCAGTCACCACTCTTGGTCTGAATGTAAGGCCACAAAATACCTGATGATAGGATTGCTCCGAGTAATTGTGAATAGATTATTGCGAACGGACACATCATTCCGATGCCAATATATGCTAAGGAGAAGTCGAAAAAGAAGCTGTTTTGGTCACCAGAAATGAGCAAAAGCTTGCAATTAGGAACACTTCCTAGCGTTGCAGGCATATATTAATCCTCAGTTATAAAAAAAAAAAAACTTTGATATCGACCAAAGCATGTATGGTTTAGCCAATAGATTTATTTATATTCAGTATCAATAGTGTAGACTCTTTCATGTCTCTTTTTCTCTGTCCCCCTTTACTTTAAAAAGAGAGAGCGCTCCTTTTAGCTTTCGGTACGGAGTGATTATTGGAATGACGACGAATACTTGTGAACCCATACCTCTTTTGAAATGCTTTGAGTCCAAAAGTGGGGAAATAATGAAATCCGCATGAGTCACCTCCACTGTATAACCATTGAAATATGCTCCAAAGAAAGCTAATTGTGAAGAATCTCCTCAGTTGTCGGATGTGCTTCCTGTTGGCAGATCGAATAACATCTTGTTACTAGTTATTAATCGGGCATTCTTTTGGAAAACCACAAGAAAAAAGGATTTTCATGATGAGGAAGAAAGAAAAGGAAGATATAAAGGACCTGCCATTCCATTTGCCATGCCGAGGAGCGTGGAAGCTATTTATAAAATTCGCTGATGCAGATCCGATTGGGAATGTCAACTTCTTGTCAATGATCATAACCTGGGTACCAAAAACTCGTAAAGTAATCCAAATTTTCATACTGACAATGAATCAACTCATAGTGAGTCTTTTTGTGAACTTGGGATAATACTTTTGCACCTTTTTTTAAAGAAGATTGGAGAGACATCACGTGCTAAACTTTTTCTTAATGTGTAGCGTCAAACCGTAAAATGCAATATGTAAGAGCTCAGACATTGAATTCGATGAAAATGTTTGAAGCATTTTAATCAGCATTGGAGCATATTGCTTACTTTTCGAAGAGGCAATAGAGCGAATAGGCCGGCAGAGCTAGAGAGCAAAAGAAACAGTGTCATCCACCCGAAGCTGGGATTCTTGATGTCATTAGGATTGATCGGTCCAGGCACTTGCTTCGCGACAATGTCACTCATGGCAAGAAGATAGCTCGCGAAGCCTCCTGTTTGTAGGAATAAACTGGTGTAACTATACAACCTTCTCATTTCCCAAGGCAATTAAAAGAGAATCCAGAGAGGTTTCCATTGACAGGATTCTTGCTGCTAATAGAGAGCTCACCCTTAAAAGAAATGGTGAAAATGGCATTGACGCACACTTGAATGACGACGTTCTCCTGCCTCGTGAATGGCTGGCCCATCAAGCCAGCTGCGCTCAATAACTTTGTCCATGCCTTTATGAAGAGGAAACCAAAGAATCCAGCGTAGAGGTTCACTGGAGGGATCATCCCGAACATCAGGTCCATCTTTATGACAAAAATGGTTAAGAAAGCTCCCATTGCACAACTCACAACTAAAGCTCTCAATGTGAGTTGGCTTTGCCATGGCGGGATCTCCTTATCTTTGAATAAGAACTCAATGGAATGCAACTCGGGGGGTTTCTCTTCATTCTCCATCTCTTCTCTCAGTTTATTACAATTCAGAGACCTATCGTCACGGTTGAGGTGGGTCTTTTCACCATTCACGGTCACCTTCATTTTCTAAAGTACAGATCAAGGTGAATAATCACAGTGGCCTTTGTGTGTGCCGGGAAAAAAGAAAGTTTTCTGAATAGAACAACAGCAAGGTAATTGCACAAAGAGGTTGTGTGGTTACGTGATGTTCGAGTCTCTCATCTTCCTTGAACATTAGAATTAGAAAAAACTGCATGTTGTTGCAATTTGTTAAAAACTGTTTCGTTTGGATATATATGGACAGCCTGCGCTGAGAACGTGATGTCTGACAGCCGAAAAATTACAGGCAAGAAACAAAATCTTATATCTTCATACGTTTTTTGTTTTACTGTTGGGATTGCTTCTAGTGAAAATTCCACCAGAAATAGCAAAATTCAAGCAAGGGCACATCTATACAAAGATCTGAATTTGAAATCTGTTGAGGTCAACTGCAGTTTTGCATCGTCCTGCATTGAATATGCACTTGACACACACAAAACGAATCACCAGCCCCATGCCCTTGGCTCAAACGAATAGATTTTATTTCCCTGGCCATAATTCTTTGAACAACAGATGGATCTTCTCTTTCAACGAAAGGGTTTGAGACAGCTCCGTAAGAATTTTTCTGATGTAAACTAATATTAATTAAAATTGTAATTTACCATTTTAAGGGATTGGTCTAATAAAATGAGATATAATATCTCCTAATTAGTCTAATATGAGGCTGGTTAGTATGGGCCGAGTTAATTCAGCCTATAATGAGAGGACTTGATTGGAAACTCTATAAATAGTGTTCAAGTCTTTCCTCTAACCCAACAACACAATTATCCTCACATAAGGGGCGGCTACAATATGCCAAAGGTAAGAGGTAGTCTCATTGAGCTAGTAATACAGAGGGCAATAAAGGAGCACTTGAGTTTTGGATCATTGCTCTTCCGCATAAAAAATAATGGATTCTAAATCAATTGCCCAAATCTTTTTACTTAAAAATTTATGTGTTCTTGATTATAGCTATGATGCTTTTGGGTGCGCCTTCGCTGCCTACATGTAGTATCAAAGCTTTTCCATAGACTAGAACTGGAAGGGTTAACTCTTATGATTTTGCAATTTATATATTTTTGAAATAGGTGAATTATATATGATGATACAGTTTGAAAAAAAAATCAGTAACAAATGATGTTAATTAGACTATCATGAAAAAAACAAAGTTTACATGATATCTCATATTTGATGAATAAATGAAATTAGAGGATTATTAGAAAAATTGCATGCCATCTTTAAAAAAAATGAATATTAAAAAAATAAGCAACAAATAAACTTTAGCAAATACAAAAACCATAATTACATAATGTTTATGGAAAATTCATCTCTATATCCTTTACAATTCCTCTAGTTGATAAATAAATACGACTAATTGCATAGTTGAGGATTGGCATCATGATTAAACGCCTAGATAAAAATATCTCTAGTATATGTCTTTTTTATATGTTTAGAAAAAAATTACAATTCAAACAAGCACTTAAAAGAAAATTATGGGCCTCTTACTTTAAATTATAAATTATTCAAAAATTTCAAACTGGAAAGTTGACCGTTTCCCTCGAGAGAGGGTCCATCCGGGACCGTGCTCACCTTTTGAGATATTATTAAAAATATATACCTAACTCCATATGTCAAAATATTCTAGAGGGTTTTACGTATTTCACGTAAAATAGAAGTCAAATTATGATTGTTACATGCACTGTGGTTCTGGGATGCCGAATGTTCTTCAAGCTTGGAGGATAGGAACAGTTTCAACATAGGCTGCCCACAGAAAACATATCTTTAACAGCTTTTAACAACTTAACAAAAAAAAATTCCAATGTCAAAGGAACATGATAGATTCAACATGTCCTAACCATACAGGACAACCTCGAAGCTCAGTTATCCTGTTCTTGTTCTTGTTCACTTCAAAGAATCTTTCTTTTCTTTTTTTTTATCTCGACACAAAACGGCTTCGCAACCCTCCTCCTTGAAATATACTGGGATGAGCAGGACCGAGGATGGCAAAAAGATCTACATGGACCGTCAGGATTGGCCTCTTGACTACAACGAGTTGGCATCAGAGACGTCGGCCAACAAAGAAAAGAAGCCACGCAAATTGCATTCCGTGGAGTCTATACTCGAAGGGAAGGAGATCCCACCATGGCAGAGAGCTCATATTGAGAGCTCTAGTTGTGAGCTGTGCAATGGGAGCTTTCTTGACCATTTATATCCTGAAGATGAACCTGATGCTAAATTTCATCCCTCCCGTGAATCTCTTCGCCAGAGGCTTTGGTTTTGTCTTCATATCGACGTGGACGAAGCTACTGAATGCGACTGGCTTGCTGAGTCAGCCATTCACGAGGCAAGAGAATACCATCATTCATACGTGTGTCGATTCCATCATCAGCATTTCTCTGAGTAGTGAGTTCTCTCTTTGCAGCAGGATAGATCCTATTGTTGATGACATGTCCTGGGTTGCTTTTACAATGATATCGGAAAATTAGACAAGTGTTAGATCCCTTGATTTAACTCTCGTAAACAGGAGGCTTTTCAAGCTATCTTTTGGCCATGAGTGACACTGTCGCAAAGCAAATTTCAAAACCGGTCGATTCATATGATATCTAGAATCCATGCTTGGGGTGGATGATACTGTTTCTCTTTCTCGCAAGTTGCGCAGGTCTATTATCTCTATTGGCTCTACGAAAGGTAAGCATCATATGCCCAAAATTGCTATTAAAATGCTCAAAACATTTTCATCAATTAGAAAAGTTCTGGCACACAATGTATACATACTGCATTTTATGATGCAGAGATTAGTTGTTGGAATAAATTAGTGTGTTGCTTCGTTAATTTTCCTTATGAATAATCCATCGTCGAGTTATTGTTGATATGAACGATTCGGTGACCTCTCGAGCTTCTGGTGCCCAGTTCATGCCCATTGACGAGAAGTTGACATAACCAACTGGATATGCAACAGGTATATAATAAACAGCTTCCTAACTCTTCAGAGAGGCAAATTGAATGGCTGGCACTTCTTCTCTTCCTTCTCATATTCATTCTTCCTCTTGACCACACCTTTTTGGTGCGGTTATTTCCGGACAACTGCACGAGTAACAATCATTAACACTATTTTTTGTCGATCTACTGACAGGATGTTGGGAACGTGAATATACAAAGAGAAATATAGAGAAGAAAAACAAGCAAGAATTTTTACGTAAAAAACCCTTCCAAAAATCAGGAAGGCAAAAACTACGGTACCACACTAGGCAATTTTTTCACTATCAATACTAGTGTTACAAGCTTTAGCCTTACAACTATAAAAGATATTGCCCTATATATAGTATGAGTCTAGAGCATACATAATTGATATAGAATGCCATTACCAGTAATAAAAACTCTATTATCTATTTTAATATATTAGGATAGGTGACTTAATGTGAATGTCTACTCACAATAATATTTTTCTCTATCATGATAAGTAATCTATTGGGAAATGCCTACCGATAATAATATTTTTCTCTATCAGACTTCACAACTCTATCGATCTCCCACTTGAAGGTTGATTTGTAAAAAACAACAATAATCACTTATAATTTTCATTTTTTTGACCCAAATTATCCTTGTGCGGTGGCCCCCCTCATCACTTACCCAACTGAGGCAATGTATAGTCTTAGTTCTTAGTGATGATAACTTTTGTTAACATATTTGCTAGATTTTCTGCACCAAAAATTTTCTTCAATGACAATGTCACATCATCTATCAACTAATTGATTTGATGATATTTTAACTAAATGTGTTTTGTGTGAAATACCAAATTATTTACAAAACAAATAGCATTTTGACTGTCACTAAAAAGAACATTGTTATCTTACTCCTTGCTCTCTCTTACAAAAAAATTTCAACCAAATCATCTTCTTACAAGTTTTAGATATAGTCACATACTCTGCTTCATTGGTTTAGAGAGAAATACAGATCTAAAGTCTAGACATCTAACTGATTGTAGTGCCACTTAAGATAAAAACATAGCCTGAGATGGTCTTTTATTTTATCCAAGTCTCTACCAAGATTTGCATCAATAAAACCTTATAAAGTTGCACTATTTTTTATAAAATATAATGACATACCTAAAGTGTCTCTCAAGTATAACTTCATGTACAATTCTCTATCTCTAACTTCTTTCTTCTTGTTCTTAATAGACTTTTTGTACATCGGTGGATATCATCACTTCACTGTCAATATTTAGACTTAGATTTTTGTGTTATAGTGAAAAACATACTTAGACGCGAATTTGACTTGAGTCTAAAAATTCTCATCTTGACTGTTTTTATTCCCGCATTAAAATGTTTAAGTATTTTTAAAATCAACCTATTCACTCCCATTCTAACAAATTACTGCTAACTATTATTTTTTATTCAATCCGAGTGGATTCAAATTCAATCCTATCCACCAATTTGATGTCCTATCAAGAATATGGTAATTTCATAAAGATATGGATGGATTATTTACCATTTGTCCTGACATCCCAATTTGGCAGAGAAGTAAAGAGGAAAGATGTTTTTGCCCATTTGGGGAACGGAGCTGGTGGCAGGCTGATTCATCGGCCTTCTTGCCTATAATTGCCTTGCACCGTCGCTTCCTCGGCCCACAGCTACAGTTCCCGCAACACCCATCAGATTCTTTCCGTCCCAAATTTTCATCTCCAGTCGGCGGAGCCAGAGGATCTTGGAGCGCCGGTGGCCATGGGGGAGATTCTCGTCCTCCGGCAACCTCCCGTGTCTCTCTCCTCTTTTTCCGGTCGGGGTCCGGCGCGGGTCGCCGGCCTCCGACCTGGGATTTCGGCCGGGCGCGCTTACGCCAATGCTGCTCGCGCGAGGAGTGCAGGGGCTACTGCTGTGCGTACTGATGTCGGCACAAATTCTTCTCCGAAGGTCGGATCATTTAACGAGGTAATCCACAGTCGTCGGTTTTGTTTTCAATAGCTTTTTTGTTGTTTTTGGAGGTTGGGGATTGATGGGTCGGTGGGTTTGTTGCTTTCTTGATTCTGCAGCTGATTGAGTCTTTGATTAGCCGTGAGGATTTATCTGAGGCGGACGCCGAGGCGTCTCTAGACTTTCTTTTGAACGACGCTAGTGAGGCACTGATCAGTGCCTTTCTTGTGCTGTTGAGAGCTAAAGGAGAGACTTTTGAAGAGGTAACAGTTCCTGGATTGCGCTTCTGGGGAAAGTGATGTGTTGTTGCTTATGGGTGGTCTTGAATTCAAACGTATAATGGGTAAAGGGATCCTATAACATGTAGACAGGTTGTAGGCTTGGCAAGGGCAATGATCAAACATGCTAAGAAAGTGGAAGGATTAGTTGATGGGGTAGATATTGTCGGAACAGGGGGCGATGGTGCCAACACGGTCAACATATCAACTGGTGCTTCTATACTTGCTGCAGCTTGCGGTGCCAGAGTTGCGAAGGTGACATTGATCTCTACACAAGTTCTGAGAGTGACACTGATCACAAACCAGCTAGATATAATTGACCTCTTTGTGTGATGCAGCAAGGGAACCGTTCAAGCTCTTCGGCATGTGGGAGTGCTGATGTATTGGAAGCTTTGGGAGTTGCTATCGACTTAGAACCTGAGGTTCATTCATTGTAGTCAAGTTTTTAATGGCTAGATTTATTATTGAATGAGTATGGTTTTCCTAGAATTTACTCAATGTGTTTGTGCATTTGAACTGTTCTTTGAGGTATTTATATCATAGAGAGGATGGAATTCATTGTAACTTAGTGGCTTGAGTTCCATAACTTTAAAAAGTATAGCACAAATTGCCTCGCTAACCTGCTAGCTCCATGTGCATGGTAATCCTCACATGACTCTTTTTGTTGTACTAGGGGGTCAAGAGATGTGTGGAGGAAGCAGGAATTGGTTTTATGATGGCTCCAACATACCATCCGGCCATGAAGATTGTTAGTCCTGTGAGGAAGAAGCTGAAAGTGAAAACAGTATTCAATGTGTTAGGACCTATGTTGAATCCAGCACGGGTACCTTTTGCCGTTGTTGGTGTCTACAAAGATGACCTAGTAAGTGTGGTGTCTTTAGGAAAGTTTGCAGATTGTGCTTGTAATCAAGATTATCTGTATTAACTTGTTCTCCTTAATTTAATCAAAGCACCTGGCATGTCTCCTTGATTTTCTTTTGCACCTTCTCTGTAGTCTATACATAGTCATTGTCTTTCTGCACAGAACCATCATATGCTTAGTGTTAGCTCTGATACTGTAAGCCGGTATTATATATATGTTTATCATTTCATCCTGTTTTGATTGATAATAAGCTGGGGCTTTGAAATGCGGGAAGTATCTTAGTGAAATTTAATCACACTCTTATGTTTCTAAGGTGCTAACAGTTTCTCAGTACTCATTTGACGATATGATGTGTGTAATTATTTTATATTTGAATAAGGGAAAAAATTCTTCACTGTTTTCTCATGCATGTTAGGTTCTTAAAATGGCAAAAGCACTGCAACGATTTGGCATGAAGAGAGCGCTTGTTGTTCATTCAGAGGGTCTAGATGAAATCAGTCCTCTTGGTAAGATGATCCTCACTTTCTTGTTCAGTAGTATGGGCCAATCTAGTTGGTACCTAAAGCTCCAGCAACAAGACCTGCACTCCTTTGCCTTTTCTTTTGAATGTTTGAATTGCCCCTTTTAAATTCTATCTCACAGCTGTCATATTCATGACCAGGGGCTGGGGTAGTACTTGACATCACTCCAGAGAAGATTGACAAATTCTCCTTTGATCCATGTAAGAATCTTCTTATCATATTCTCTCATACTATTGACAAGCGAAAATATGAAATTATAGCTTGGTGGCTGTTGATGGTGAAAATTACCATTAGGTGGCACTATCAAGAATGATGCTTTTCCTGTTTAACAATGCATATGAATATTTGCATGATCTTGACTATTGGTTCCTTTGGATGGAGTTTCTGTTGGCCAGTGGATTTTGGCATTCCTCGGTGTACTTTAGATGACTTGAAGGGTGGAGGCCCTGCTTATAATGCAGAAGCCTTGAAGCGTGTATTATCTGGGGAAAAAGGACCGATTGCAGATGCATTTGTGAGTATACCTAAATCTCGAGGCTTAGTTGCTAGCTTAGTGTATCTTAATTAATCACTTTAGCCCTCATTGGCTCACCATTTTGACTTGGATTGGCTCAATTGTATGTCCCACTAGTTTTACTTGATGATCAGACTAGTTACTAGTTACTTGAAAAAATACCTGTGTTAGAAGCTGTTACTCTTTAAAATTCAGGCATGTAATTTAATAGTCACGGTTCAATCTCTTACAGAAATTAAGGTGATAATTCATGAATAATGAAATACCTATGTTGTTGGCCTCTCTTTGCTTTGAAACTTATGCCTGGCAAAACAATATGCAGATACTAAATGCAGCAGCTGCTCTCTTAGTCATGGGCCAAGTACGTACATTAGCTGATGGAGTAAGTTTGGCTCGTGAAACCCAACAATCTGGAAGAGCTTTGCAGACCCTGAACAAGTGGATAAACATCTCCAATGTGAGTTGCAACTAATATCGAACTTGCCTCACTTTTGATCAAACTTTTGTGAACCTTATTTGCCTATGACTGATTGCAGAAGGCAAAGGGAGAGCTTTAGAGACCCTTAACAAGTGAATAAATCATCTCCATTAGTATACGAGACTTGAGTTGCGCGGATGCTAATGTTAGAGGTTGATCAGAGTAGCTGAAGCTCGAGGGTATAAGTAGGCTAAGCAAGTGCTGGGATTCGATGTTCATTTTGGCATACAACAAACATAGTAAGGATAAGTTCTCTTTCTTTGAAAACAATCTTACCGTTATGTCAATTTTTAAGGAAGAAAAACATTGATTTTTTTTCTCTATAATAAAACTTGCCCTGAGTTATGAGGGGTGTGGTACCATGCACTTGCTTCTGAGATTTATTTTCTCTAAGTAAGCAATTCAGAGAACTGCCGCATCGGATCGCCAGAATTTCAAGGAAACGAAGACTGCCCAATTTGTGTTTTTTTTTTTCCCCTGGTAGAAAGAGTCAGTCGTCAATGCTATAGATCCCCTTGCTCATACGAAATCACAGTAGGCCCTGCCTAGGAACATGCGTAAGGACCACAACTACGATGACATTGATCGTTAAACGATGAGCAAGGGGAAGGATCAGTGGTCAAACACAACACACAATGCACTTCAAAGGGTGAGGAACTTGATGTTGATTATGTGCGCTCATTCTCGTTCAAACATTATCCACAGGATCACGTTCGGAGATGCGCATATTTGGCTTTGAGTGCTAGTAGACTCGCGTAGTGACCACTCTCTAGAATAGACTAAGGGGAAACAGGCGAGCCCCACTAGTTTCTGGTGGCAGCACTTATTGACTCTCTACACGGATGTGGAAGATGCTGGGCCATTTCCCTGTAATTGCACTGCAAATTCTTTGATTCCTCATCGTTTACTTCGAATTCGTGCTCGAGAAGGAAGAGGGACGAGCGAGCAATGGCGCAACAAGGGTGGGTTGAGCCGTGACATTTGTTGGAATAGACAATGTTAGCGCCTTTCGATTCTTTGTTGGCACAGAGGAGTCAGACATGGAGATCATTCAATCAGATTTGTGTGGGAATCCGGTCAAAATATTAATAATTTGTCGAACCAGTTTGGCTTTTCAAAATTTCTCTACTTTAGATTTTGCGCATTTGCTAGGAAATGGTCAAACATGGCAGAGTTTTTCGTCTAGAAGGTATGAAATTCGGACCACTTGGACTCTTAGACCCCTCATCACGAGGTGTATCGAACTCAGTTGACATCAATCAATCTTCCAAAAGAAGCTTATGAATAACACATAGAACATGTGCCATCCATCATTTATGTCGAGAGAATCGGAGAATTGTTGCCGTGGATGGTGCGGCCTGGGCCATTTAAGTAGAAAAGTGGCTATGTTAGGAATTGGTCTTGGTCGAGACCGAGTCTTGAGTTTGATTGAAGGATGTTACGGGGGCAGGAACATCAGTGAGAAAAGCTAGTCATAGAAAGATGCCATTGGATTTCATGATTAGGGATGGTGCGGTGCTGAGAAGAATTTCCTGCAGTGGGGTAGACTCTGTTGATCAAGATTTGACCAATCCATGGCAACTTGCAATTGAGTGCGCACCACTTGTATTTGAGAACTAAGAACAGGTGCGAAATTAAATTGGCTGATTCTAGTATATACTCAGGAAACTACCTATTTTTTCAACTTATATAATAATATGACTAGTTTCTTATTTGTTCAAGTTCCCTTGTTTTGTTTTCCTTGGGAACCTGCCATAGTCCCCATGTCAATAGGACTGGAACCGGTCATACGAGGTTTACTAAATTTGATTTTTGGGTTGAGCTGACACGATTACTTACCCCTTATTCCCAGGAAGGGATAAGGTCGAGACAAGATTGCCATCCTCAAAATTTAAGTAGTTTGATTATTTCGGAGCTATAAACGATTACTTACTTCGACAGCAACGGTACTTTTATCCAAGAACTAACCGAGAAACCATTTCTATGTCAAAGTAACCTAGGTGCTCTCCAAACACGGCATTTTCTCCGTTCGCATTAGGCCCCTCATCACGTGCACTAACACGTTGCTGTTCGATAAGATAGAAAACAGAGATTCGGTGATAAATTCGGAGTGGATAGTCGTCCATTCCTTGCCGCGTTTCTCAGTCAAGTCATCCCCTGCACTAGTAAAATCACCGGTCAGAGTCGCCTCTCTCTCTCTCTGTCAGTCTCTATTTTGGCTCGGGTATCGGACCCGATTGACATGTCTCGACTTGAATATTTAATTTGTCCATCTGCATCCCTCCAGACTGAATCATGAAAGCCGTCTGTCGGACTTTGCGTCACTGCACCGCAAGGCTTGCCCTTTTTTTCCCAGAAGAGGGTGTGGAGAATACTTGAGCACCATTTGTTAGGAGCGTGACAAAAATCAACACCTTTGCCTAAGGAGGTCGTCAAGAGAGATTGATCTCTACCGACATATTCAGTTGAACTTATCTTTATTCAAAAATTTAAGTTAATGAATTAGAAGCCAATTAAAATACATTAACCATTTTATATCTCATCAATTTCTCTGAATTTACTCGTACATCTTAACAAAAATAAATCTAATAATTTCAATTCGATTAATCCTAAGGAATTCATGCAATTTGCAATCTCCACATGCATAGGACACGAGAGCACCTGCCAGGTTGTAAGCATGGCTTTTATCTTGAGTGGGAGATATCGTAACTCCAACACAGATTGTGTGGTTACCTTTCCTTTTTGTCTCACGAGCAAGAAGCATTTCAAAGTCTAGCTCAAACCAAATCATACATGCATGCACATCTTCAACCAAACAATAGATGCATGTGTTGCGGTTCATGCTTTTCCCATACTTATGAACCTTTATGAAAGGAGGTTAGGATTATCAAGTGAAGAGTGAGTAATGTAAATGGTGTTAGGAGTTTTAAGATAGAAGAATTATATCACTTAGAAACTTTGAAAGCGGATTGGCCTCCGATGTACAAATTGGTCATGAACTAATGATGCTATCCTAATAAGGTCATGGCATGCCGAAACTAATTATCGAGCCTAAAATGATTTGTTGTCTTACTCGATAAATTAGATGTTTGAATTAATTTGGGCATGATACGATCTAGCATAAAAAAGTTATTTGTCATATTATTCTCTAAAACAACTGTAAAAAGATGGCTAGCCTAGTGTGTTTCGTTCACCAGATTCTGCAAGGGTTATTTTGCAATAAAAGAATTGCCGGGCCGTGACACATGCACATCTTCTTGTCCATTTTGTGTGGATTAGATTCTTACTCAGGAGCGATACAAATGGTCCTTGAACTATATCACTTTCAACCAAAAAAATTAAAAATAAAACTTCACCGAAAATTGTACTTGTCTTTTTAGAAGATCGTGAATTCGGGACAAGTTGGCGAGCAAACTTCCGAACAAGGCGTCTTGTCTCCACATCCACTATCTCGCGGGGAGAGATTTCCCGGCTTCCGGCATGGGCATGGCCCCATCCGAGCCTTCAAATTGGAATAAATGGTTAGAGTCGAGAAAATCTTTATCTTTATCTTATAATGAAATTAAGATATTAAAAGTGAGTAATTGCTTTGGTCATTCCTCTTTTTTTTTCGCTTATTCTTAAAAATTGAAAAATAAAATAAGAGTCGAACTCACGTATGCATCTCAACAAAAGTAAATTTAACACTTTCAAATTCAATTAATCCTCACCACAACATGTACTAAGAAAAAATTATTCGGAAGGTCCCAATTGAAATAAATAATTACAGACCCAAAATAGAGAAAAAAATGATAGTTATAATTAAGGATAAGTGTATTGAAAGTTTTAAAACTCATCAATAAAGTGTAATTTAATCATAAAATTTTTAAAAAAGTGCAATCAATACCTAAGATTTATTATGAAAGTATAATCGAGTTCTAAAATTTTTAGAAAATGTAATGAAATTTTAAAACATGTCAAATTACTCATATCAAATCATTCTTATTTTTGGACTCGAGTGGACTTTATTGATAAATTTTAAAACTTAATTGCATCTTTCCAAAATTTTAGAACTCAAATGAATTTTCATAATAAATTTTAAGATTTTTAATGTATTTATTCTTAGAATTAAAAAACGTTATCTTCTTTCAATGATGTAGAAAGCAGGTGTCATTCCTCCTCTATTTCGCTGAATTAAAAAAAAACAAATTTAAAAAAATTCAAAGTCAAAAGGTTCACTGCCACCAACTCTCTCTCTGTCTGCTTGTGGCGGAAGCAACCACGGCAGGTCGCCCTCAACTCTCACTTCCGTCCGATCATCAATCATTCATTAGACAAATCGCCCTTTGACCTCCCTTTAATGCCGGCATCCCTCCGCCGCGCCGTCGTCGTCGTCGACCACCACCGAGCCGAAAACCGTAGCGGAGCGGATCCCCTCCGTACGGGTTTTCCAACTTTGTCGGCTCGCCTCCGCTTCTAGAAGTTCGCCGCTCCATGTGCGCATGTGCTCGCGTCGCGTTCATATATAAGAGCGCCAGCGGTAGTGGATGGGCGAATCCGTGGGTTCGACAGTGAAGCGGACGAGAACGCCCTCCCGGCCGCAGCCATTTTGGACTCCGCCACCCTCGAATCTTTTCAGAGGAAGGTGACGGTGGAGCTCGGACGGCTCTTTGACCGGAGAAAGGGAAAGCTCCGGTAGCCGACGCTTCTTGAGAGCGCGAAAGCTCGAACGCAGCTCCCGGAACCATTTCTCCGGCGGATTTCGCACGGGGACGGAGGTTGAAGCTGCGACATGCGGCCTCCGACCCTCGAACCTCTTGCCCTCGTTTGCGTTTCCCTCGTTCTCTTCGGCTCCTCGTTCTCGCCTTCGCTCGGCGACCCTCGGGTCTCCGAGGCGGGCATTCTGTGCCTCAAATCCAACGTCACGCCCACCACGAGCGTCATCACGAACTTCCTCGACGTCATGCGGGAGGTCGCCGCGACAGTCGCCGAGGATCGCTGGGCTAATGACTCCATAACCTCTCCGTTGCCGGAAATCTATGCGCTGGCTCAGTGCCACGGCGACCTGAGCCACGACGATTGCCTCCTCTGTTTTGCGCAGAGCAGGACCATACTTCCTAGGTGCAGTGTCTTGGCTGCTAATTCCGGGCGGTTGTATCTCGACGGGTGCTTCATACGGTCCGACTACTACAATTTCTTTAATGAGACCGTCGATGCGCAGCATGACATGGTCAAGTGCGCCAACCAATCCAGTGTTTCGGCTGACCAGCAGACGAGGCAGCAGTTCGCCGAGAAGGTCGACCGGGTGCTGAGGAATGTGTCGGCAGTCGCGTCAAAGAATAAGGGGTTTGCCGTTTTCAAAGAGGAGAGGACAGGAGGAGTCGCCGGTGTCTATGCGCTGGCACAGTGCTGGAACACTCTCGACGAGAAGGGGTGTAGAGAGTGCTTGGAGAATGCGATGATCAAGGCGAGGAACTGTACTCCTGGGGATGAAGGGAGAGCTATGAATGCTGGATGTTTCATGCGATATTCGACTCAGAGGTTCTATACTGTCCCTGCAGATGGTGGTACGAATCGAATGATCTTGCAAGTTAGTCTGCATGATGTTCTTGTTTTCTTGTTCTGTATTTTCTACCAAATGGCAGTAGCTGTAGATATTTTGCCTCTTCTTTGCTATAGCTTAGTTTTTTTGCCAACAAAGGATGATCTTTGTGTTTTTTTAATAGACTCGTCGAAGCTTGGGATCATCATTGCAATTGCTTCATCCGTTGCTGCTGCAACTTCACTTGTTCTCATCGGTGCTTATGTTGGATACAGAAAATTATCCAAGAAAAGAGAAGGTATATGTGAAAACTTAGGAGAATGTTCTTTTTAGCTTCTCTTTAAACATTCTCTGATGCTATCTTCTTTGCCTATTTTTCAGTCCAGAAGAAACTCTTTGGTGTTCCAGCAATTGTGAGGAGGTCGAATCTTAATTTTAATTACGAATTGCTTGAGAAGGCTACCGACTTCTTTGATGAGTCAAGGAAATTAGGCCAAGGAGGAGCTGGTTCTGTATTCAAGGGGATCCTTCCTGATGGAAGAGTTGTTGCAGTGAAAAGGCTGGTGTTCAACACACGTCCGTGGGTGGATGACTTCTTCAATGAGGTAAATTTGATCAGTGGAATCCAACACAAGAACCTGGTCCGCCTTCTGGGTTGCAGCATTGAAGGCCCAGAAAGCCTTCTAGTTTATGAATATGTTCCCAACAGAAGCCTTGATCAAATCCTCTTTGGTAAGTTCCCCCCACTTTGCTGCTCCATTCTGCATCCAAGATTAGTAGAGTTGGTTCCATAAGTTAGGCCTCTACCAAAATAAAACCCTTCAGTTTTTAGCTTCTCAAAACTTGTCTATGGTGTTAATCTAGTTGCTAGCTTCATCTTGTTCCAAAAAAATACTTTTTCTTGCTAGTTTTTCTAGGGGTTGAAGTACTTAATTGCAATAATGTAACTGATAACAAGACCCGTTGCTGTTGCAGTTAAGAATGCAACCCGTATCCTGAGTTGGCAGGAGCGGCTTAATGTCATCTCCGGAACAGCTGACGGGCTAGCATTTCTTCATGGACCTTGTGGAGTGAAAATAATACACAGAGACATCAAAAGCAGCAATGTCCTTCTTGACGAGGATCTCACAGCAAAGATTGCTGATTTTGGACTTGTCCGATGTCTTGATCCAGAAAAATCTCATGTTAGCACTGGTATTGCAGGGACACTGTAAGATCCTGGTCTTCAAAAAATTTTTCTCTCTTTGTTTCAGTTAAGCCAGTTTAGATTACATCTTCATATAGAGAAGACTGAATTAGCTATTTGAACTGCCACATATTATGAATGAGTTCAGAAGATAAGCATGTGAGATAGGGCTTAGAGTGAGAGCGGCATTGTATCAAATAGGAATCGATCTCTTTTCCCTAACCTTCTCAGGTCTGGTTTAGGAAATTTATTGTGTGGATGAACCCTTCCTTCACCCGTTGGCAATTTCATCTTCAACTTCAGATTCTGTAGAGCAGATTTCTCTCCTTCTGAAAGAATTATTTTGCAGGGGTTACATGGCTCCAGAGTATCTTGTTAAGGGACAACTAACAGAGAAAGCAGATGTTTACTCTTTGGTGTGCTGGTCCTAGAAATTCTAAGTGGTAGGAAGAATAATGTCTTTGGGCAGGGCTCAGGTTCAATTCTGCAATCAGTAAGATTCATAAACCTATCCTCCTGATTTCAAGGTCTAGAATATGCATGTGATGTTTGCAAATTTCTTCTTGTCTATGATATAGAGTTGAAACAAATCCTAACATCTTCTCAAATTTCAAACTGAGAATTTTCCAGCTACTCTTTTCTCTCTATACTGGAAATCTTGTAACCCACACGACCCCTTCATGGCCTTACATATCATGATTCAGTTGTATAAGGGCATTATTTAATTCGTCCCTCCACAATCTGGAGAGAATCCGTCTTTTCTGCTCAACACTGGCAAAGTTTCTTATTACTCAGCTTCGACTTTTTCCGTCCTTTTCAGGTTTGGAATCAATATAAATCAAATAGTCTTGCTGAATGCATCGATCCTGTGTTGGAAGGCAAGTTTCCCATCTCAGAGGCAATTAAGGTGCTTCAGATCGCGCTTCTTTGCACCCAGGCTTCCCCAGATTTACGACCATCCATGTCTGAAGTAGTCGAGATGCTCATTGACCAGGAGTGTATGGTCCCCATGCCAACGCAACCCCCCTTTCTCAACAATAATTTGATTCCAGATTACTCTAGCAGAAGCTCGAATACGAATACTAAGATCTCGAACCAACTGACAACTTCTGAAATTTCCCTCGCTTCCACCATAAGCCTCTGGTGACTCTTTTCAGTGGAATCAACTGAGCCAGCAGGGGCGATGTAATTTTTGGACATGTGAACCGGAGCACTATCAATAACCCAACCGAATGTGATGAGATTGGCATATGGTCCTGCGAGAAGGATTGCAGGGAGTCCAATGGCCAGTAATGCTTGAGGGTTTCTCGAAACTGGATCGGGAAATTGGGATGAGAATATATGGGCAGTGAGACGGGGCAAAGATGGAGCTACTGTGCAAGAGATTGCAGAAGCTCCATGGTGCATTGGTCATGTCTTATGCTAGCCGTTTCCCGCTATCTCAGTCGGAGGAACTCATGTACATATATTCTTATTCACTTATTTCCTTTATCCTCCATTTCTCTTAGTATTGCCAATTCCACTCAATTTATACATCAAGTACAGTGACTCACACGAAACAGAATCACAACTGGGTAGTAGCTCATGCTAGCCTATTTCGTGTCCTGTAATCTTAGGAAAGAAAAGCAGAACCCTTTGTCGGAAATCTTCTAATTAGCATTTTTCGCTTAATTTTTCTCAGAGCGATGGTCTCTTTCGCCATGATGAGGATTGTTGAATTCTTGAAATGATCAGCTAGACAGCTTGATGTACTTCTCAACTTTTTCCTTTGAATTCTTGGTTTGAAGCTGGCATTTGCGGTGAATTGACCAAGAATTTTTAACCGTCTATGAGTACCACCCAGCATGATTCCTGGTTGAAGAAACAGTATGGAAGTTACTCTGTAGTTGTTTTTTTTTTTGCTTTGTCATTTATTATTTGCCATCTGCTTCAGATGGATCCTAAATTTGCAGATGATTAGTTCATCATTGATTAGATATCCAAGGAGAAAATAGTCAACTATTACAGCATTGACCTTTGCAGACATCACATGACCGTACCTCTTACTCCAATAATTCAATCTCTCATCTGCATCTACGTACGGATTCCTCTGGAAAAGAACATGAAAGGTCCAGTGGCTGATGCATCTGATGTTGAACTTCAAAACTCTAGGATGTACTTGGAAAACGATCGGTTATCACTTAAACCTTAAAGTTCATTTCATTAACTTCTGGTGCTGGTGTCAGAGAAGGACGACGGGTGACCACCTGCCAAGGGGGCGCCCGCGAAGTACATCGATGTTTCTTCTTTTAGGTGTCCACAAAGGGAAAACTTATTCATTTGGCCATGCCCTGATCAAGAGGATTTAGGGGCTACTTCATGAACGCGGGCGTGACATCTTTTTCTGCACGCCCCCTTGACAGTCCCGTCAAGGTTGCTTTCCAGTAAAGTGGGAGAGAAGCTCGTGACTGTTCCCTGTGGAATTATTTGCTTCTCCTGGAGATCCTGCTTGCTTTTGGATCATTGCATCCGAATTATCAGAAACGGAAGTAAAGAGATAATCTTTATCTCGACAATGACACTTCTGCATTATAAAACTGCAGATCTCTCAGGAAGTCTAGTTCAATGTCCCGTGAAACTTTATTACTGGACACCGTCAAATTGTTTCTAGTCTCATCAGCAAACACACAAATCTGGGTCTCAGAATTTCTGATAGCCATCCACTTTACATTAAGAATTTTCAGCCACCACTGGCATAATGTAATGTGACGACCAGCCTGCCATACCCAACAATCGACGACAGCCTGTCATTAGAAGAGAGTCCCTACTATTATGGTAGCAACAGCTGACAAGGTATAGTTCATAGCACACACTCCAGATTTGTGCAAGCAGTCAAAAAACAATTCTTTCATTTACATGTGCAGTGAATGGAACACCTCAGTTTATCCACTTCCTTCAGACAAGTCTCTCTCTCTCTTTTGATCTAAGTTATGAAATATGAGCACCACGTTTTATCCAGTCTTCACAGCTCCGGCGCTCTTAAGAAGAGGTTCCAGTTGACCTGCCTCGTGTTTCTTAGTGACCGCTGGAAGGAAAGCCGACATCAAAAGATAAGTCAGTCAAACAACACCAGAGAATTTCTTGAAATCAACAAAGAAAAGAGAGACAGGTGATTAGTCAAGCGATTAAGAACTTACAATCACAGCCACCAATGTGATTTCCCCCTATGAAGACATTAGGTACTGTTCTCAGCCCTGTCCAATCTGCCAAAGCAGATTGAACTGTAGCTCCGTCACCTTCAAAAGGAAATTCAGATTGTCGAACAATGTACTGTTAAGGAGATCATGCTCCACACAAGTTCTTCAACTTGTAGATAGAGCGATCATTTGCACAATCACAGAAATATCAACAAATTACAGTTCAAAACTCGTGATTGAAATAATCAAAAGATGCAGGTCTTTGAGGGCTAATCGAGCAACTGTGGGAGGGAGATTCTTAACCAGCTTTTACACATGAATAGAAGCCTAAACAAGCAAATCCACTTAAAAAGATGGTAGCTTTGCTTTGTCGACGAAATCAGCCTCCAAATAGCCAAGAACAAGATGGTTTATTCTCAGCTTGAGATTATATATGGAGGCAGTTCAAGAGGCTAGGAGACACTCACCTTCCTTGTCCAGCTCAACGACTTTGTAACTCACCCCGAGCTTCGTCAACAGGTGCTTGACCCTCTGGCAGGAGCCACAGTAAGTTTTGCTGCACAGGAAGCACACGGGTGAATAGGGTTGAGACCTCTCTGCTTCTAACCCTATATATAAGCAATCTCAAAACTCTCATTTTGAGCTGCTGCCACTTCGGGCTCTGCAACGAGTCTTAACAGAACACGGCATAGTATCCGGTGACAGTAATCTCTTCGATCCGCTAGCAATTTTCCCATTACACATGGTATTTTAGCATTCATGAATTGCATTATCAATTCAGTAACAACCGACACGAGATCATAGTGAAATCCACTGCCACAAAACATCTAATTCAAAACCCGCTCTAGTTTTGCCAGCAATTTTCTCCTTACACATGGTAGTTTGAGGTTAATGACTTGCAATATCAATTTGGCAACTGGCATATGGATCAATAGAGAAATCCATTTGCCACAAACATCTAATTCAAAACCCTTTTTTCTGTTTCGGTTCAAAATTCAAAACCCTCTAAAAAAGTGCTAGTTTTTCCCCCAATTCCATTCTTCCCGATTTCCCAATTCAGTTTATACATACTCTCCCCAATGCATCAATTTACACATCATTTCTACGATTCCGAGTCATCGGAGAGAGAATCGACACCGATACTAAAATCGATGGGCGAGCATCGAAACATGACTCGGGATAAAACCCGGGTAATCAATAGGACCGTTCCGGAGGAGCAGATCGCCTGATCGACGAGCACCGGGAGGGGGCGAGGAGGGAGAGAGAGAGAGAGAGAGAGAGAGAGAGAGAGAGAGAGAGAGAGAGAGAGAGGAGGGAAGGAGCGACCTGAACACGACGACGGGAGCCGACGAGACGATCTCCTTGGCCTTGTCCGTGGCGGTCGCGAGCTCCTCCTTGCTCGGGCCGCTCGATGAGCTGAGGATCGAACTCATGTCTCTTTCGAATGTCTCTCTATCGAGCAGGGAGAATGTATGCGATGGCGTCCGAAAAAATCTCAAATCAAATTTAGACCAGCGAATCTCACGCTATTCATATCCAAACAAAACCGACCAAAGAAAAATATTAAATAATATCACTAATATCTAATAATATCTCTAACAATTATACTTTATTGGGCCTGAGTCAGTCTTGAAAAATAACTTGAGTCAACTTAATTCCAATCTGTAACTAAAATTAGCTTCAGCAACTATAGGACCCAAATAAAAACACAACCCTAGCGACAAGCTCTTCAATTTGAAACACTAGCTTGCCTCCATACTCTCCATCACTTTACAGGCCATTCCGAACTAAAGTTAGTTCGCGAATCAGACAATTTACCTTGATAAGCTACTACAAGATTCCTCTCTCTATTCTTGAGACGTTGAGCCACTTATCACAGAATGTATAGACTTCTTGGCCCTTTTTAGGAATCCCAAATTGACCCACTGCACTTGAGTATCAAACAGATCGGCAAACTAGGTTATAAAGGCATCGAGATGTAACATGTTATGATGCCCCTTATTTTTGTACTTGGGCTCGGTTTTAATGATGAAGAAAAGGAAAACACAATTGGGCTGGGCCCACTCATACTTAAGCCCATATGGTGCGGATTCTTCTCCAGCTTTTTTGATCCTTGCTCCAAAGTGTTTTTTTTTTCAAATCTTCACATTACTTCTTTAGTTTTGGACTTGAGTAGGTCCTTAAAAGGCTGAAGGGGGTAAGGAGAAGAACTTTGAGGGGTGGGACTCCCCACAAGAATCTCCCATATTCCCTCATTTTTGGAAAGAAAAATATATGTGAGGGAATTGAGGGGTGTTGGGTATGCGGGTACTGACAAGTTAAAAATAAGAGTTGTAGTCCTATCAGCTCACCTGGATTACTAGGCATGGAGGGCAGCCCTAACGTGTGAGGTGAAGTTCATTGTTGCCTGATGACGTTATCGTGTAATTAGATGTCGAGGATCTAGGTAACCCTCCTGGTTACTGGGTTGGGCCCGCTCATACTTAAGCCCTGAGATTGCCGTGCCAACGCAACCCCCATTTCTCAACAATAATCTGATTCCAAATTACTCTAGCAGAAGCTCGAATACGAATACTGGGATCTCAAACCAACCGACAAATTCTGAAATTTCCTTCGCTTCCACCATAAGCCTCCGGTGAAATAGTCCTTTCAGCGGAATCAACTGAGCCAGCCGAGGCGACGTGATTTTTGGACATGTGAACAGGAGCACCATTTATTCCCCAACCGCATGTAGATGGGCATATGGTCCTGTGAGAAGGATTGCAGGGAGTCCAGTGGCCAGTAATGTTCGAGGGGTTCTCAAAGCCCGACCGGGAGATCAGGATGAGAATATCTGGGCAGCGAGACAAGGCAAAGATGTAGCTACTGTGCAAGAGATTGCAGAAGCTCCGTGGTGCATCGGTCATGTCTTATGCTAGCCATTCCCGCTCGGTGGAGTCGAAGGAACTTATGTATTTTTATTCATTTGTTTCCTTTATCCTCCATGTTCTCTCAGTATTGCAAATTCCACTCAATTTATACATGGAGTGCAGTGACTCATATGAAACAGAATCACAACTGTGTAGTAGTTCATCGTAGCCTCTTTCATGTCCTGTACTGTAATCTCAAAAAGGAAAAGCAAAATCCTGAGATTCCACCTCTTCGTTGGAAATCTTCTAATTAGCATTTTTCGCTTGAGTTTTTCTCAGAGCGACGGTCTCTCTTGCCATGATGAGGATAGATGAGTTCTTGAAATGATCATCTAGACAGCTTGATGTACTTTTCAACTTTTTCCTTTGTAATTCTTGGTTTGAAACTAGCATTTTCGGTGAATTGACTAAGAATTTTTAAGCGTCTACCAGTATCACCCAGCACAATCCCGGATCGGAGAAACAGTATAAATAGTACTCGGTATTATTTGTCAATTATTGCTTGCGATTTTCTTCGGATGGATCCTAAATTGGAGGATGATCAGTTTCATTCTTTGATTCGATCCATGTAGACAAGTGTCAACTTTTACAGCACTGACCTTTGCAGGTATCGTATGACCGTAACTCTTACTTCAACAATTCGATCTCTTATCTGCATCCGGAGGCCGGTGAACGTACGGATTCCTCTGGAGAAGAACTTGAAAGGTCCTAATGGCGTGTACATTCATTGTTGAGCCTCAAGACTCAAAAGAGTGTACATGGAAGGCGATCCCTTATCACTAATTCATTTCATTAACTTCTGATGCTGGTGCTACCAGTGGTGCTGCATGCAGGCAGCACCACCTACCGAGGGGCATGACCGTGAAGGCGATGACGATGGGTGCCGCAAGCGGCCAGAACTAACTACCGAGGGGCACAACTGCGCGTGCAAAGTACATCCATGTTTCTCCTTTTTGGGGTCCACGAAGGGAAAACTCCTGGCGAAGACCCCTTTCTCAATCATTGGGCCATGCCCTGATCAAGACGATTTAGGGGTTAATGAACAAGTGTGACATAATTTTTTAGCAAGCCCCCTCGACAGTCCCGTCAAGGTTGCTTTCCAGTAAAGTGGGAGAGAAGCTCGTGACCGTTCCCTGTGGAACTCTTTGCTTCTCCTGGAGATCCTGCTTGCTTTTGGATCATCACATCCGAATTACCAGAATGCTTGCTTTTGGATCATCACATCCGAATTACCAGAAACGTGGATCATCCTGAGATCCTGCTTGCTTTTGGATCATCACATCCGAATTATATAAAACTGCAGATCTCTAAGGAAGTCTAGCTCAATGCCCTGTGCAACTTTATTACCGGACACCGTCAAATCATTTCCTGGTCTCTTCGACAAACAAACTGGGTCTCAGAATTTCTGATAGTCATTCCACTTTCGCATTAAGAATTTTCAGCCGCCACACCCGGCAATCAACGACAGCCTGTCACTAGAAGAGAGTCCCTACTATTATGGCAGCAACTGCCGACAAGGTATAGTTTATAGCGCCCACTTCAAATTTGTGCAAGCAGTCAACAAACAATTCTTTCATTTACATGTGCAGTGAATATTATCACACCTCAGTTTATCCACTTCCATCACACAAGTCTCTATTTTGATCTAAATTATGAACTATGAGCACTGTGTTTTATCCAGTCTTCACAGCTCCGGCGCTCCTAAGAAGAGGTACCAGTTGACCTGCCTGGTGTTTCACAGTGACCACTGAAATCGCAAGGAAAGCCAACATCAAAAGATAAGTCAGTCAAAGAAAACCTGCGTTGCATCTAACCTCTACCAGAGATTTTCTTGAATTCAACAAAAAGAGAGACAAATGATTAAGCAAGCGATTAAGAACTCACAATCGCAGCCACCGATATGATTTCCCCCAATGAACACATTAGGTACTGTTCTCAGCCCTGTCCAATCTGCCAAAGCCGACTGAACCACAGCTCCATCACCTTCAAAAGGAAATTCAGATGGTTGAACAATGTAGTGTTAAGGAGATCATGTTCCATGCGAGTTCTTCAACTTATAGATAAAGCGATCATTTGCACACCAACGGAAATATCAGCAAATTACATCTCAAAACCCATGGTCAAAAGAATCAAATCATACTGGTCTCTGGGGGCTAATTGAACAACTGCGGGGGGAGATTCTTAACCGGCTTGTACACACACTAAACCAGCAAATCCACTTTAAAAATGGCATCTTTGCATTGTCGACAAAATCAGCCCCCAAATAGCCAAGAACAAGATGGTTTATGCTCAGCTCAAGATTATATATGCAGGTGGTTCAAGAGGCTAGGAGACACTCACTTTCCTTGTCCAGCTCGACGACCTTGTAACTCACCCCAAGCTGTGTGAACAGATGCTTGACCCTCTGGCAGTAGTAAGTTTTGCTGCGCAGGAAGCACAAGGTCAGTAAGATTGAGACCTCTCTGCTTCTGAACCCACATAAGCAATCTCAAAATCCCTCATTTTGAGCTGCTGCCACTCTGAATTCTGCAACAATTGAGTCCTAACAGAACACGGCATGGTATCCAGCAACAGTAATCTCTTCGATCCCTAGCAATTTTCCCATCACACAGGATAGTTTAGGGTTCATGACTTGCATTATCAATTCAGCAACCAGCAGGAGATCAATAGAGGAATCCACTGCCACAAACGTCTCATTCAAAACCCTTCTTTTGTTTTGGGTAAAATTCAAAACCCAACTGAAACAGTGCTAGTTTTTCCCCCCAAATCTATTCTTCCCAATTCAATTGATATATACTCTCCCCCATGCATCAATTTGCACATCAATTCTATGATTCTGAGCCATCGGTCAATACAATTTCGCCCGCGATTGAACACGGAGCGAACACAGATACCGAAATCGACGGGCAAGCATTGAAACACGACTCGGAATGCAGCGCGGGTAATCAAAATTCGACCGTTCCCGAGGAGCAGATCGCTCGATCGACGAGCGCCGGGAGGGCGAGCAAGGGAGAGAGAAAGAGAGAGAGAGGAGGGAAGGAGCGACCTGAACACGACGACGGGAGCCGACGAGACGATCTCCTTGGCCTTGTCCATGGTGGTCGCGAGCTCCTCCTTGCTCGCGCCGCTCGATGAGCTGAAGATCGCCCCCATGTCCCCTTCCAAATTTCTCTCTATCGAGGAGAGAGAATGTATCAAAAAACTCTCAATCAAATCTACTGTTTCTTTAAAGTTTAAAGCTTAATGGAGAGCCGCCGCCTTAATTTTAAACTGACAAGCCACGGCGTGCGGGCCCTTCAAAACTTAATAAGAAGGGGTATTAAGTCCCAAAAATTCGAAAAGATAAACTTAAATATCAAAATTGAAGAAAAATGTATCATTTAAATGCTAAAGCAAGGAAATCTGACTAAAATGTTGACATTGCACTTTTTCGGAGTTGATATTGAAACGACGTCATTTTGGACGTTGATATGGCCAAATAAGCCAAAAATAATGCCGTTTTGAGTAATAACGTGATTAGATCAGCCCATAATGACGTCATTTTAGCCTTAATCAAATTTTTATATAAATATTAATTAAGTAATATTAAAAAAGAAGTAGTAGCTACACAGGTTCCCTACTTATCTACTTATGGCCGTTGCCTCATTGCCAGTAGGGTGGCAGTGCTGGCTGTGGGGGTCATTGGCAACTCTCACCAAATGTTGGGAGAAGATGGCGACCCTCTCCTAGATCTAGGTGAGGGTCACTAGCCCTCGTGCAGGTGCTAGAGTCCCTCACACAACGCCGCTAGACTTGAGGTGAGGTCCGACGGCGTTGGGTGAGAGCTATTGGCACCTGCGCAAGAGCAAGTGACCCTCGCCCGGGTTGGGGTGAGGGCGGGCAACTCTCACCATCGTCCTCTCCAAGCATCTAGTGAGAGCCCCTGCTCAAGTCAGGGCAAGGGTCGTTGACCCCCGCCCAGGTGTCAGCAACCCTTGCCATCCATCGTCGTCACCCCATCGGCGATGGGGCAGTGGTTATAAGTAAGGGTGGGCAGTTCCAAGTTCCTTACAAGTTCCACTTAGAACTTAGAATCTACTATCGGGTACAAGTTTATCATTTTTTGGAACTTGGAACCTACCCATCAGAATATGGAACCTGGAACCTACCTAGTTACAGGTTCTAGGATCGGTTACAAATTCCAATAGGTTCTCTTTTTTTTATCGTTAGTTAAGGAACATGAAAATAAACACAACAAAAAAAATGAATAAGGATTTTATTATTGATTGTCTGAGAACAAATGCCTATATACACTTGTCGAATAGTATTAAGGAAATTTTGTGATTTTAATGCAATTTTGTGATTTTATCAATTGTTTGAGAACGATTCTAGGTTCCAACAGGTTACTCTTATATTATATAGAATCATTATTTTAAAAGAAGCAATTGGAGTTTCCATTAGTTTGATAGTCTACGAAAATAAAATTCTCAATTATAAAATGGAAGTTTAGACTAGTAGTTTCAGATTATACACTTATTATCAAACATCATGAAATACCTTAGAATTGCATGAAGACATAGATTAAGAAAAACATCAAAACTTGTACTAGGTTTTAGGTTCCGAGTTACAAGTTACAAGTTCCAAGTTCCACTAATTGAGAACTTAGAACCTACTCTCAGGTACAGGTTCTCCAAATTTTAGAACCTAGAATCTACTCTGCATACCTTAGAACATGGAACCTACAAGTTCCCACTGGTGCGGTTCTCAGGTTCCAGGTTCTACCCTGGAACCATGCTCACCCCTAGTCACGGGCGGGGAACCCCTCCCACCTATGTTGCCGTTTTTTTTTTTTTTTTTTTTTTTTTTTGTTAATTTTAATTTTTAATATTATTCAATTAATACTTACATAAAAAAATTAAACTTAGGCCAAAGTGGCATCATTTTAGGTGAATGTCATCTGATGTGGAATTCCGGCGAGTCACATAAGCATTAGAAATTATTAAAAAATTGCTACATAGGATTTTTAAGAGGGGTCGCCGGAGTTAGCACTGAAGTGATTCAATTTTCCAAAAAAGTGGCACTTAAATGTACATTTCATACCTTTTGGCACTTCAGTATCCCCGTGCCAAGTTTTAGCACTTGGGTTGTTCTTTTGTTGATAAGGGGCGTTAGGCAAGATGACTCCCAATCACCACACCTTTTTATTCTGGTGGCAAAATGTCTTATCTTCCTTAATAAACTATGCAGTGGCAAATGAGAGCATGAAAGGGATTAAGCTGCACAAATCATGTCCAATTTTATCCCACTTGTTATTTGTAGATGATTCCATCTTCTTTTTAGATGGATCAATAGTTGCATGCCAAAATTTTTCAGCAATACTAAACCAGTACTATTTTGCTTTTGGACAAACTATAAACCTAAAAAAATCATATATAAATTTCAGTAACGGGTGTCCTCAATTGTCGAGGGAGATAATATGGCAAGGGAATTGAGAATCCTAGAAATTAGCCACATAGGGAAGTACTGGGTATACCTTCAAATTGGGGAGCCACAAAAAAGCAAATGTTTGCTTGGATTTTGGGGAGAGTGAGTATGAGTTTGGAAGGATAGAAGGAATAGCTGGTCTTAAAAGTGGGAAAAGAAATTTTGTTGAAAACAGTAATTCAAATCTGCCACAATATGCAATGTCAATTTTTATAATCCCCGATTCTTTTTTTTTTTGGTAAAGGTAAGTATTATATATGATTTTCAACAACACAACTATACAAGGGGTGAGGCTCGGCACCAACATACACTCAACGGGACAACAAGTCACTGGAATGGGGGTGTCAAGTTCACAAAAGAAAAACCATCAACATACAACAAGTACATCCCCGACTCTATTTGTAGAGCCAAGCAGAAAATTGCAAAATTTTGGTGGAAAAAAAGCAACTGCAAGATTGGGTTACATTGGAAAAAGTGGGAAATTTTGAAGACTGGAAAAAACAAAGGAGGGATGGGCTCTAGAGACTTAATTGTTGTTAACAGAGCTATGCTTGGTAAACAGGCATTGTGTTTAATCAAATACCCAAAAGCTTTATGGAGCAGGCTTTTCAAAGGCATATATTTCCATGAGAAGGAATTTTGGCATGCAAAGAATGGTACTAGACCATCTTGGGGATAGCCAAGCCGATTCATTGGAAGAGAAGTAATCTTGAACTCTACCAGGTGGTTTGTAGGAAATGGGGAGAAAGTGGACATAAGAACATATAGGTGGTTGAAAAGAGATCTTATTGGTGGTCCTACAAATATAAATTACCCATAAAAGGTTGCTGAATTGATTAACTTGAAAGAGAACTAGTGGAATGAGCAAAAATTGGATGAACTTTTTGAAATAAAACGACAGTGCAAATGTTAAAACTTGACATGGGGGAACACTAAGTTCTAAAGTTCCAAAAATTATTTTTAAGTGCCACTTTTTAAAAAAATCGAGACACTTAAGTGCCAACTTTGGCGAGCATAGCCGAAAATCCAACGTGACTTATTTTACCAATATAAATAGTGAAAAGCTGTTTCAATAGATGACGGTGCAAAACAGCGTTGTTTTGGCTCCAAAATTGAATTTTAATATAAATATTAATTAAAATAAATTAAAAGAACTAATTTAAAAATGGGGGTAGGGAAGAGAGCTTTGGCGAAGGCTATACAAGCCCTCGCTGGCAGTTGGCTAAGGTCACCAGCCACTATCCAGGGCCTAGTGACTTCAGCCGACTCTCACCTTACCATCGCTAGCCCTTCTTGACAATGGTGGGGTGGCAACGTTAGCGAGAGCCTCCACAACCCTCGTCGAAGCTTTCTCACCCTCTACCTTTTTTTTTTTATAATTTTTAAGTGATTCTGGAGACTTATTGATGGCGTGTCAATTTAAAAAAAAGTGCCACGTGGATAATTTTTTTTTAAAGAATTGCCACGTCAGCAAAAAAAAGTTATTGAAAAATGCCAAGTAGGGAATTTGGCCGGAATTTCTTGCAATTGGCATTTAAGTGATCTATTTTTCTCCGATTTTGATACTTAAGGGTGTTGATCTATTTTTCTCCGATTTTGATACCTAAGGGTGTTGAGGCTAGTTCAATCACCTAGAGGGGGTGAATAGGTGATATTGCGGATATAAAAAATTTAACCAATATTGTAATTGAACAACTTATGATGAGTTGTGCTTAGATCTTACAAGTGTGCAAGTGTTCTATCTAATAAATTAAAGAGAGTAGGGATAGAAAATTACACATAAATATTTATAGTGGTTCGGCTTAGACAAGCGCACATCCACTCTCCTGCAATAATAGCCTTTGGTTGGATTCCACTATTTGAACCAATTAAAGGTTACAAGATCTGAAAAACAAAATTCGAGTTTGTGAGATCAACTCCTCACGCACTCTCAATCTCTAAGTAGTTACACACTGTTCTTGTTGCCTTTGCTTTCGCATTCACTACCACTCTTCTCCTTTGAGACCTCCTTTTATACACCTTACTTGTCCAAGTTGACCTTTGGACATAATCTCCGGAGGATTATTAAGCCAATCTACCCATTGACCTGAATCTCCAAGAAGATCTTTTTGCTTTGAGTTGCCAAGAATGAAGCTTCCTTGAATACCATCGCCCACACAATAGTTTGGATTTCTATAAGTCGAGTACTTTGATTTGGAAACAAATCGCATCTATTTTGACGTCCTAAATCCTTAGTCTCAAGAGATTTTAATGAAAAACTTCCCTTCTTAGAACATCTTATATAACATAAGAAATCCAGTCGATATTCATTTGCCGTTGTATGGGATTAACCAATCCTTCCTAGCCATTAATCAAAACAAATATAGGAAATGATTTTGCTCCATCATACTTTGCACTTGAAAACCACTTAACATTAGAAACTTAGTTTGATTTAACAGATAAGTTTCGTCAATCTTCAAAATCTCTTAAGGGAATGTTTTCTCAACACATGATGTGTTTATTAACGCTCCAATTTTTCTGCTCTTTTGTTTTACAGAATAGAAAAAAAAATAGAGATCCGTTTGATAACATTAGCTAGTGTTTATATTCCTTGGAATAAAAGGTTGTTCCAGGAAATATATTTGGAACATAAATAAAAAGTATAAAAAAGTAGCATTTTGTTCCTAGAATCAATTTATGGAATAAGTTATTTTATTTTATTTTCTTCTTCTTCCTCCTCTTCTAATTGGTCGTTGTTGTTTGCTGGCCACCACCACTGCTGCTGCCCCAATCATCGGTCATGGCTACCGCTATTGGAAGAAGAAGGAGAAAGGAAAAAAAAAAAAGAAAAGAAAAAAAGAAAAAAAAAAAATAATTCAAAAATTAAAAGAAATTTTAGGTCATAATATTTTTTTATGGGTCGTACCAATTTTTTTATTCTGAAAATATAAATTTTGTACAGTTATCAAGCATGTTCTTTTACTAAGAAATTGTTTCAAGCAATATAAATAGCAAATAACTATCTTTGAAAGGAAATTGTTCCTGGGACATAAATGTTACCAAATGCACCAAAGTGTATTTTTTGAAATTTTTAACACTTAAGTATTCTCCATGCTAAGTTTTGACACTTGGGATGTCTAGTACTATCTAGTACTCAATTTTTTGACGAACAAACCAAGCATGAGATTCTCACCATTCCAATTAAACCCAACGAGGCACATGATGAATTATTTTGAATGGGAACAAAATCATGATGATGCATGGTGAAAAGTGCCTATAATGTACTCAAACAAGAAGTAGAAGTAAACCAAACACAGAGTAACCCTCATCTTCATTTCAGCCTCCCTAAACACCATGGACATCTATATGGAATTTAAAGGCTTACTCAAAAGTGAAGATCTTTTTATGGAGCGCATGGTATATGGAAGATGAAAGTCATATTAGATCTTGTTTGTGCCATTTGTCGGCGTGAAATGGAGACGGCTGGACATACTCTATCACTTTTCCCTAGATCCAAAAAGTTAGGATAGCCCCTAATCTTCAATTACACACATTGATATAGGGGATAACTCTATTTGATGCATGGTTAATGAAGTTTATCAGGAAATTGTACTAGTTTACCTTCCTTTGAAATAGTGGCATCGATACTATGGTGTATATGGGTAGTTTGAAACAATGCAATTTTCAAAAGCGAAATCTTGGATGTAGAGAATTGTTGCGACCTCACCTCGGGTGCACCACCTAGGTTTTGACTAATGGATTACTAAGCCTAAACTTAGTTTGGGCTCTCCCAAGCCCATACCAATTCGCAACTTAGGGTTTAAGTTTTTTAACATGCCAATGATTTTTACTTAGGAGTCGCCACTAATCTATTTTTGGTGGATAGATTAGAAACCCAAATAAAGTAACGGGAGGATTACTTCACTCCTACGAACCAGAGACTATGGGATCGGGGACTTGATTACGTTAGATTTCTCTAACGCCCTTTCGGGACCTTTTCTCTTTTATTAAAAAAATGTTTTGCAGGCAGTTTGGATTGATTTTAATTTACTCCCTAACATGCAATGTGATCATGCGAGTGCGCAATCTATCTAACACTCAATGAAGCAAAGCAATAAATAAATTGCAAGGAAAAAGAGGAACTTACCTCGAAGCAACGAAAGCATCCGCAATGCTAGCTTAAAAAATCACATCAATGATCCTAGATATGATTTCTAATTAACACACACTCATTCAAATATTTTTTTAAGGTTTTTTAATGAAGCCTAAAACTACGTGTAATGCATGTAATGACGTACAAAAGTATCTAACTATAATAGCATGCAATGTGCAACCTAATATGAAAATTATATGTCACGTGAAATTAATTATTTAATTTAATCTAAAGCTAGAAAATATTTAATGCAACTATCCTAGCATGTCACACATTCGAATGACCCTAAACATGCAATGACTAGATGACACATGGAAGATGACCTAATTCTAGGTGACATGAGCATGTCAATTTTTATGTTTTTATTTTCTTTTTTATAATCAAAATTCGAAATTAAAACTAACCTATAGTTAAACATGCAAACTATCCTAAAAGAAAATATTGTAACAAGAACCACATCTAACTAAACCATATTTTTTTGGGTTTTCAATTCGAGCAGATGCATCAAGAAAAACATGATAACAAATCGAGCAAGATATTTTCCACATCCATTTAATTTTGGAAACAAATAAAATCGACGAATCTTATCTCGAGCATGAGATCGGATTGGCCAATATTTCAGAAAATCGCGAATTGTATCTCGGGCGTGAGATCAGATTGACGATTTTTCCGTGCGATTGCGAGTCATATTTCGGGCATGAAATCGGACTGACAATTATAAGCACGTTGTGAAACAAGGAAAATTTCCTAGTTCACGAGGGGTCATGAAATCTTTTGGATATGGCAATATTGATCAAATATTTAACTATGATTGCAATTCGATGAACTAGGCAATAAAATATGAGAAAATTGCATGAATTAGGATTCTTACCTAGCTTTTGATATCGCACGAATAAAATTTCCAAATTGGGCCTCGTCAGATCAAGGAATGGCTCGGTGCTACAACTCGACTTTTGGCAAACGTCGAACTTGCTTTAACAATATTCTTTGAATATTCAACTTCGACTTTCAAAGCCCCCACAGTCCAACTTGATGGTCCGTGGGTATGTAGAAAAGCTGCACAAAAATCAAGTGAACCGTCCAAAGAAAATTCACGTTATTCGGTCATGCAGGGGCGTTGGAGTTGAACAGCGATCCGTCAACGTCCTGGGCTGATTGGCGGTAGATCGTCGCAACTGGGAGCTCTATGGACAACAATTCGCACAACTCGCCAAGGCAAGGAACTCAGGCTAAGCAGCAGCACGTAATCAGGAGGCTGGGCGCGGCGGTTCGTCAACAAGGCGTGCGGCTCTCCATCGAAGGGGCTGAAGTGCAATGAAGCTTGGGCAATTGGGCGAAGCTCCGCCTCGTACAAGGAATTCGGCGGACGCGATTGAGCTTGAGGAAAGAGAAGCACCTGTCCCTCTTGACTTTTCCCGAGTCAAAGAGAGGAGAAACTTTCTCGACACAACACCATTCTCTCTCTCCCTTTTATGTGTTTTTTCTTGTCTTTCTTTAGTGTGTGTGGCCCCCTTTTTATAGGTGAGAGGACTATATTATTTAAGGAAAGATAATAAATCTGCACGTTGCTTATTTAGCTCTTGTATCCCACGTGCAATCTTTTTCTAATATTTCATCCGACACCTTTCTTAAATATTGAAAGAATAATGCGAATATTCTCGGGAACATTCTCATATTAGGGAATATTCTCATATTCCAATTCATCACCCCTTTACGGGAATATTTCATCCGACACCTTCCCTAAATAGTGAAAGAATAATGCGAATATTTTCAGGAACATTCTCATATTAGGAAATATTCTCATATCCCAACTCGTCACTCCTTAACGGGCCTAGCCAAATTCTTTTCCTGTGGGCTTAGTCCAACTTGTTAAATTAAAGCTTAGAACCATCAATTGAAGCCCATCTGCTACATGTCCCATGCAAATGCAATAATAAATGCTTCTAAAACTATATGACATGCAATTTAATCATAATATTTTTTGTTTAGGGGTTAAAATTAATCCCTAAATTTTTGTGCATTAAATTATGAATGATTAATCAAAATTTAGGTGTCAACAAGAATACAACAAAATTAGCAAGGGTTTTACAAGGAAATTTTGAAAGATGGGGTTCCAAATCATCTCAAAAAGGAACAAAAAAAGATCTAGCAATTTCACAAACTTGGGTTGCGCCAGAGAAGGGGGAATTGAAAATTAATGTCGATGGTTCACTCACCGAGGGATCTACAGATGGTGCCATTGCCTGCATCTGTCAAGACAACAATGGAATTGTTGTCGATAGGTTCACCAAGTTGGTAAAAGCCTCCTTCGTGGTCGTGGTCGGCACATGGCTAGGCTCATTACTTGGCGTATGGCTAGCTCATGGATCGTTGAGCTGATCCGCCATTGATATGTGACCTATCGCAAGCGATCTATCCATAGTCAAGCATAATTGATCATGACCAACCCTTGGTTGTCATGTAGTCGCGTGGGATCGATTAATCCGCAACTAACATGCAATCGCACAAGATCGATTCATGGTCATCCATGGCTGGTACATAACTGAGAGGAATCACTCACGATTGGTGCATGATCGCACAAAAATTGATTGATGGTGGTGCGTAATTGTCCCACGACCAACCTTACAATTGAGTGGCAATCACCCTTAACTCTAGAGGACCATCCTACAAATCTAAAATAAACGCAGCAAGTGAAATCTCTGAATCTAAGGTGGAAGATCAACTTACCATTTAATTTGGTATCAATAAACAACATGAGATTGAAGCAACACAAAAATAATTATGTATAAAAAATGCATAAGGAAATACTATATCCTTACTATCATGATGTGCTAGTGGAAACCATTAACAACATTGCAAATTTATTCACTTAAAAGCAAGTAAATGATATATTATTTTAGGATGGACAAGTATCACTTAGTAGCTCATCACTACACACAAGAATATACATAAACAAGTTCATACTTATCACTAGAGTTCACCATTACACATACAAGTAAATTCATACATATCATAAAATTCATCACCATATACACATAAGTGAATCCATCCATGCTATAAAGTTTATACTTATCATACATTTTATATTTGTCATACATTTCATATTTGTTATTGGTCAAGACCCTTTTGTCTTGTGATGCATCTTGACTTAATGGACATCATCACCATCATCTCATAGGAGACAAAATCATACATACTCTATGCCAAGCCTCAACCCATTCATCACGGATGCCCTCTATATCAATGAGGATCAATGCACCACTGGACATCCGCACAATGATGGTCAACATACCAAGACTATACAAGCCATGTCATACCATGATTACAAAAGCTATGTTATACTTTCACTATACATACAAACTAAGTCATACCATGACCATAGGGGTCATGTCATAATATGATTTTATATCATATCATTCCAACCTTGTAGAGGACTGTCATATACGGTAGAACTGACTCCAGAATCTTGTCCTCATTCTCATATAAGGGAATTTGCCTGGTGACGAATAGGCCATGGCAAAAGTCTTAATCAAATGGCATCAATGACATACACATCATTACATTTAACCATCATAGATTGAATATATCCCATGTCAACATTTATGTATTACATCATTTCACAAAATCATCATCAATGAACTTATTCAACACCATCACTCGTCATTTGCCAAAAATAACAGATATACAATTATTAAATAATGATGCTGAAAAACATGAAAACTTAGATATCTATAGAATAGAAAGCATGAAAAAATAATTTTTTCTTATTATCAGTAACTTTCTAAAATCAATAGCTACCATATTTGGTAACTCACTAAAATTGGTAAACGATAATTGTTTTATTTGGTAACCTAACATAATTGGCACTCAGTACTAACATCTTTGGTAACTTGTTATATTCAGTACTTGGTAACTACTATCTTCAATTAGCTGCTATAATCAATAATTGTTATATTTGGTAACCTACCATAATTGGCACTCAGTACTGCCATCTTCGGTAAACTATTATATTCGACATTCGATAATTGCTATCTTCAATAAGCTATTATAATTGGTAACTTTCTCATTTTGTATCCTTTTTACTCTCTCTTCTCACCAAAGTACTCCCAATCATCAAAGCATTAACTCATAAAATTTATCAATGAACAACCTAACATACCATCACTAAAATTCACATAAGATATAAACCGAACATGCTATTGCTAAATTAATCACACGTTTGTAAAACTCACTTAAAATAAGCACTCATCAAGTAACCAAGTCAAGTACTCATAAGAACCACCTAGCTTAGCGCATGGATTTTTCACTTACCATTAAATTCAAACTAAATTAGTAAACATCAATCAACCAAGTCAAGAGCACTAAGTAGATCAACTCAACCTAGCATCTAGATTTTTCACTTACCTCGAAGATAGCTTGCATAAAATCAAAACTTTACTTTTTATTCAAAGTAATACAAAACCAAACTCAATGATTTTTTTTCTTGAAAACGAAATTAAAGATGAACCGTTATGATTTTTTCGAGACACAAGACTTAATTAAGGATAAATGTAGCTTTGGTTTATCAGCTTGAGATATTTGTTGGTATTAACTGGATGACTAACTCAAATAAGAGTTAGGAATCCAAAACTAGTTGACAACTCACTTGGAAAAAAGTTTGATAAAACACTATTACAGCTGATAATTTCATATGATTAGAAAATTTGAGGTGTTGTACCATGAGCTCTAGCCGAGGGATGGAGGGTTTAAGCTCCTTTTGCTATGGAGGTTAAACTAGAGGTGAATGGCAACTATATTTTGGCTAAATTCAAGAGAGAGATGGATGTGGATTGATGTAGTCGTGTCACCAGCAAACTTTTCTTTGTTTGTTATCTTTCTTTTTCTTTGTTGGTCATAGGCGTTTTTTTATTTTTCATCTTTTCTCTTTTCAAAAGTTGCACCCTGGAATGGGAAAAGTTGACGGAGTCTTCACTTAATCGGCAAGCACGGTCAAAGTCAATGCAAAACCTTTTCTCCTTTATTTTCTTCTTTTTCCTAGTTGGAGGGCTCATATTGATTTTGCCGGTGATTGAATAGTGGTAATAGTCAAAAGTTCTAAAGGTGTCAGTGGTCATGAAATTAGTGAACTCTTCTTCGATGGTAATAGCGAACCTTTTTTCTCATCCCTAGATCCCGCGCACAAGAAAAAAGTATAAAATATATCAAATTATGTCAACTATGACATATTTACTTCATAAATTTTCTTCTATGACACTAAAAATCCCCAAATTTATACTTGTGCGATACATTTATCCTAAGCTTTTTCTTTTTGTGACATTAAAAATCTCAAATTTCTTCTGCAACACCAAAATTTTGGAGTAAATATGTCATATGAATACAAGTTTAAATTTTTTTGTGTCATAAAAAAAGTTTGGGATAAATGTATCGATTTTCAGTGTTACTAAAAATTTTGGAGTAAATATGTTATAATAGACATAGTTTGGGAATTTTTCTTTTCATTTTCCTTTTGAATTTGTTTACCTTTGAGCTTCTAGAGTTTTCACCACCAGGATTTCAAATTCATCAGATTTTTCTATGGGGAAAATGCTTTTGGTTACTTTTTTCTCCACCACCTAGCTATCTATATTATGGCAAAAAATTCGACCACCGCAAATTTTAACCCAAGTGTGGTGCCATAGTAATTCATTTTCTCCTTGATAATAGAATTACTTGATCTTGACGTTTATTTTTCCATTGTCACAACTTTAATTGCATTCTTTTCGTTTTACCAGTTTTTTGTCATTTGACTATATTGGTAAATTTTATTGCTTTTACCTTGAAATATAATAACTTATGGCGTTATGTCAATTTTAGTTTTTTTTGGTCAAATATCAATTTTAGTTTGAATTGGAAGTTTATTAGCTTATTTCTTTTCGGTGCGTGTAGTTTACCCGCCCAGCAAGTGAATTAGGACTTGGTAATATACAAAATTTCGTGAAATAAAATTTTTTAAAAAAGAAATGTATGCTTTATTTTCTTCAAATATTAAATCTTGAATCATAGTTTTAGGCTTTCTTTTTTTGGGATTAAATTATTGTTTATGAAGGCTTAAGCTTTGAAAGTCGGGGCATCTACTTTTTCCATAATCGGTGCTGTGTATGCGTGTGAGGTCGAATCTTGGCGACCGAAATAATTTTGCGGTCGGCTTGAGCGCAATAATGGCCAAACCTCAAACTTTTATTGTGTTGTCTACTTCCTGATCACTTAGGGTGCATTTGTTAACACTCTAATTTTTCTATTGTTTTGTTCTTTTATTTCTTGAAATAAAAAAAGAATAGAAATATGTTTGATAAGGTGTGTTTGTATTCTCTGGAATAGAAAGTTGTTCTAGGGAATATATTTATAAACAATAAATAAAAAAGTAACTTCTTGTTCCCGAGAACAATTATTAGAATAAGTTATTATTATTTTTTTCTTCTTCTTCTTCTTCTTCTTCTTCTTCTTCTTCTTCTTCTTCTTCTAATTGGTCGCCGCTTGCCCCCACTCATTGCTGCTGGCCACCGCCACCGCCGAAAGATGAAGACAGGAAAAAAAGAAAAGAAAAATCTCAAAAAATTATAAAAAAATTAAAAGAAATTTTAGGTCACAAAAAAATTTGTGGGTCGTACCAAATGCATTCATATTCTTTTTCTATTTTGGAAATACAAATTTTATATATTTACCAAACACATTCTTTTACTAAAAAATTGTTCCAGAGAATAGAAATAGAAAAAAACTATTTATGAAAAGAAATTGTTTTCGGAAACAAAATTGTTACCAAACACACTCTTAGGGCTCAATGCATATTATCTATAAAATTACACAAGACTTACAAATGATTTTATGCTTGTCATTCTTTTATTCCATGTGCTTTGGAAGACACCGAAGAGTTATTCAATTGCTTCGTGCTTGTAACTTATTGATAGGAGAACTTAAGCAGTTTTCCTAAGGTTTCCTCACACGAAAGATGTGAATTGAGACGGTCATGTAAGAACTACCACGTTCCTACACATTTTTGATTTAAACTTTATGTAGCGGGTTGATAATCAATGTAGATGAGGTCATACTTAAATTTAAGGAGTAAGTGCATTGGAAGTTTTAAAATTTGTTATGAAGACGCAATCAGGTTATAAAACTTTCAAAGTGCAATTAAGTTGAAAATTTATCACGAAGTACGGTCGAATTCTAAAACTTATCGAATTAGTCCAATTTAAATCCTTCTAATGAATACACTTTTTGAAAGTTTTAAGATTCAATTTGGACTTTGTGACAAATTTTAAGATTTTTGATATACTTTTCCCTAAATTCAAGCTAGAAAATTAGAGAGTGCCGATCATTTGTTTGGCAACTCATTCGAGTAGGTGCATTGCATATAAACTAGCTTGAACACCTTGTGCCCATGGCAATGGGACTAAAAAGTCAAATGTACATATATGAAAATGAAGGGGGAACCTTATCTGAAACACTCAAGGCCAAATTTGATCATCTAAAGTCAAATTATGGCCTGTTTGGTAACCATTATGTTCTCGAGAACAATTTTTGTAGAAATAGTCTTTTTTGATTCTATTTCCAAACAAGTTTATGCACATTTGAACTTGTTTAATAACTGCATAAATTTTATATTCCCATAATAGAAAAAGAATAAAAATATATTTGATATGACCTTCAATTTTTTTTTTATGTAGAATCTCTTTTAATTTTAATAATTTTATGAGATTTTTCATTTTTTTCATTTTTCCTTCTTCTTCTAGCTTGCCACTGGCCTCGAGGGAGCCTTGCTAATGGTCCATGAGGCTTCGGCGAGTTCACCAAATCTCGCCTTTGGCTAGTTGCTGGCCATTGCCGAGCCCGACAACCAACTAAAGGATGAAGAAGAAGAAAAGAAAAAGAAATAAAAGAAAAGAGAAAATAAATAAAATGGCTTGGACTTATTTCTAGAATTGTTTCTAGGAACAAAGAAATAACTTTTTGTTACTTTTTTTTTTATTTTGTTCCAAATCTATTATTGAGAACAAATTTGCTCTTGGAATTAGAAAAATTAGCTGACGTTACCAAATTGATTTTTATTCTTTTTTTGTTCTAAGGAACAGAAGAACAAAAATAGCTAAAAATTGGTCAGTTACCAAATAGGCCTTTAAAGGTCGATGAAATTTGCGTAATTATGTACATGGGTTGGCCCCGAGTTAATACAAAAGAGAATCTTCCAATGATGGACCTTATCTACCAACCCCAATTACAACTGTGCAAATATAAGATTTATAACACCTAAAGGTGAGCAGTTCCAAATTCCATACATGTTTCAGGTTCTGAGACCTATTTGTTGAAACAAGTTTCTTATTTTTAAAACCCGAAACCTACCCTACATACCCTATTACTAATTCTAAGATCGGTTCCAAATTTTACCTATATTATTAATTGAACGATTGTATTAAATCATTACCTTTAATTACCACAAACTTATTGCTATAATTTACTAATCATAACTTATATTTAAATATATGAAGAATATGAACATTAACAAAGAAAAATACAAAAACTTGTTCTAGATTTTAGGTTGCACCTACCAAGAACCTAGATAATACTCATTAAAATAGGTTCCCAAATATTTGGAAATCTACTTGGCATACCTCGTAACAGAATAATCGCTAAAAAAGAAAGAGTTTTCCTAGCATTATAGTTTTTGGAATATGGTAAGAGCACCATTTATTGTAAGTCACAATTTTTGAAGGACTAAACCCTATAATAATTTATAATGGGCTTTGCTAGCATAACGATTTTAGGGTAAGGTGCGTAACGGTATTGAGGTAACGTGACAATAACAATTTGTCGTGATCCATAAATTTTTAAGGAGTGAATCCCACAATAATTTATTATTATTTATTATTTAATATTTTGTGATTCAAATTACATCGTCATTCTCATACTGTCACATAATTATTTTTTATTTGATTTTTTGTGATCACTATTATTCTCATGGTAAATTTAAAACTGTCACTTAATCATTTTTTTAAAAGACAGCAACATCACATTGACATCATCACCCTCGTAAGCTTCTCGGACTCCAAAGGTCTCGGAACCCTGGAGTTCTCGCCGTGTCAAACACTGCATTCCACCTACCACAGAGAGAGAGCGAGAGCGAGAGAAAGAGAGAGAGAGAGAGAGAGAGAGAGAGAGAGAGAGAGAGAGAGAGAGAGAGAGAGATGTCATCGCCATGGCACTTTCCAAAAAGAGTGAGAGAGACCATGTTACCTTCCAAAAACTGTACTGTAGCATAAAGAAAGCAAGGGTGACGTGAAAAACGAGACCCCAGAAGTCAAGCACCAGGAAGTCGCTTCGATTCCACCCTGTGTAGCTAGTTGAAGCTTTATGAGATCATCGATTGAACCGGAGCTCATCTCGCGTTCTTGCTCAACCTTTCCCATTTCTTCTTCTCCTCTCTTCGAAGAGAACTGGGAAGGAATATTGATAGCTGAGCAATTCTCAAGCAGAGCCATGAAGTCAAGTGGAGAGAGCCCATCAATCGCTCTTCCTCTGCTCGCGCTCTCCTCGTTCTTCTTCTCTCTTGCCACCTCCAACCCTCGAATCACCGAAGCGGGCTTCCTCTGCGGTGCGAGCATCGCTGGAAAGGTCGGCCCCAACTTCATCACCGTCATGAGGGAGATCCTCAACAGCGTCAACAACCAACGTTGGGGCAACTACTCCCTCACCTCGCCGCCACCAGCGGTGTACGGCCTCGCCCAGTGCCTTGGCGACTTGATTCAGACCGACTGCCTCCTCTGCTTTGCCGAGAGCCGGAACCGGATCCCCCACTGCCTCCCCAACGTCGGCCGGATCTACCTCGATGGCTGCTTCCTCCGTTACGACGGTTACAACTTCTTCAACGAGACGCTAGATCCAACGCATGACATGCTCAATTGTAGCTCCAATTCAGCAGTCCCAGGGGACCAGAAGGAGAGAGTGGCCAAGTTCTCGGATAGGGTGGACGGGGTGCTGAGGAATGTCTTAAAAAGTGCGGTGCTGAACAAGGGCTTCGCAGTGGCTGGGGAGGACGGAGGTGGAGGAGTCGCCGGAGTATATGCTTTGGCACAGTGTTGGAGCACGCTCGATGCCGGCAGCTGCAGAGTCTGTTTGGAGAATGCGACTTCGAAGGCGAGAAGCTGCGCACCCGGAGAAGAAGCGCGGGCCATGAATGCCGGATGCTTCCTTCGTTACTCGACAACAAAGTTCTACAGCTTCCCCGTCGGCAGAGGTAACAACTAGTCTCCTGATCACTGGTTTTTTGCCATTCGGTATAGATAATCTTTTGAGCACTTCTTTTAATAATACTTTTTCTTTTCATTTTTTTAAAAATCGAATTTTTTTATTTTCTTTCTTTTTATTTTCTCTTCTTTTTTGGCCAATCACCACCCACAATGACAACTTGTGACTAGCCTCGGGCGAGGTCAAGCTCAAATCTCGTTTGATCAACGTGGCCTTAGCATTGCCAAAACAACGAGCTCATCCCTTACCTGTGGTCGATAGCTTGTCATTGCCATTGCTGGTGATTAGTTGAGGTAGAAGAAAAAAAGAATAAGATAGAAACTAAAAAAATGAAAGAGAAAATTAATTGAAAATTCAATTTTTGAATAATTCAAAATTTGACTTTTTCAAAAAAGTAAAAATAATTGAAAATTTTATTAAAAAATATATATAAGAATGAAGTTTCATTAGTCAAGTACCTGAGCCTCGGTGCTAGGGATTAGAGCTTAAGTGTCTAGGCCCAGGCTCGACCTTTATGGATGTTGGCTCAAGTGCTAAGGCATTGGACACGACCACTAGGGGTTCAAGCTCAGCCTTGATGGACTCGGGCATAGGCGCCACAAGCTCGGGCCTAAGAATGAGGTCTTGAGCTTGGCCTCAACTGACCCAAGTCTAATCTCAATGGCCTCGTGCCCATGCATTAGAGACTTGGTCTTGACCTCATGGATCCGAGCCCAACCTTGATGGACCTAGCTGAGCATTGGAGACTTAGGAACTAGCATTGGGGTTCCATCATCAAAGTAGGGCTTCGGATCCAATTGCCAACACCTAATAATATTTTGGAAAATATTTTCCAACATTTTCTAAGAGATCATTTTCTTGAATATAAATATAGTGTTCTATTGACTAGAAAAATATTTTCTGTTAACTTATTTTTTCAAGTGAACTGAACACCAAAAATTGAGAAAAATGTTCTCTTGGAAAATACTTTTCACAAAATAAATAGAACCTAAGGGTGCGCTTGTTTGAGGAAAAGTATTTTCCTGAAATTAGTTTCCAAATTTTCACCATTTGGTTCAACAAAAATATTAATCAATCAAAAACACTTTTCGACCACTTTCAAATATTGATACATAAAATTAGGAAAGTAAATTCCTAAGTCTAAGAAGTCAAAAACACTTTCAAAAATTGCTCATGTGGAATTTTTTAATATTTTATTTAAATAATCAATTTTTTAAAATATTTTTTCTTTCTTTTTTCTTTTCCTTCTTCCTACTCCACCAGTTGTCGGGCCTCAACAACCAGCCACGGGTGTGAAGTGCACACCGACCTTGGGCAAGCTCAAGCCTCGCTAGCCTCGCCACAACAACTCTAGGATCTAGTGAGCTCAACCTTGCCCAAGGTTGGTCACATTAGCCCTCGCTAGGCTTTGGCGATAGTGCCAATGGCTTGTCACAGCATGTCATGGCCATCTCCTAGGCTTGGCGATTGACGGAGGAGGAAGAAGGAAAGAGAAAGAAAATAAAATGAAAAATAAAAATATTTTGATTTTTTTTTTGCATAACAGTGAATCATTTTCCAAATGAGATTTAAGCACCAAAAAATATTTTTAGTCACATATCACCAAATAGCCATTTTCTTGAAAAATGATTTTCCAGAAAACATTTTTTCTTTTTTATGAAATTTTCCTTCAAATAAACGCCCCTAAGTTTGATTTGATCGGTTGATGCTGCCAAAGTTTTGAAATTTCTAATGAACTCGCTCATCTCAACTTGACGTTGTCTTTATCATTTAGCAGGGTCATCTACAGTCCGCATCACCATAGCAATAGCCTTACTAGCTACTGCAACGACTTTGCTTTTTCTCATCGGTGCATACGTTGGATACATAAAGTACTCAAGGAAGAAACAAGGTAAACAATTCGGTTCAAATGTGTAAAATGGTCATCTTGGTGATTCTTGAACACAAGCTTCACAACGCAAATTTCACATCCATCCATTTTCAGTGCATAATAGCCTCATACAGTTACCCACAAGCGTTAGCAAGTCTAGCTTATATTTCAAGTATGAGACGTTGGAAAAGGCCACCAACTTCTTCCATGAATCAAGGAAGCTAGGGCAAGGGGGGGCTGGTTCCGTGTACAAGGGGATTTTACCCAACGGGAAGGTCGTTGCAATTAAGCAACTGGTGTTCAACACGCGCCAATGGGTGGACGGCTTCTTCAATGAGGTGAACTTGATCAACGGGATCCAACACAAGAACCTCGTTAGGCTTTTGGGATATAGCATCGAAGGCCCAGAGAGCCTCCTTGTCTATGAATATCTTCCTAATAGAAGTCTTGATCTAGTTCTTTTTGGTAAGTGGCTGGTTTTTGCATAATTGCATAACACAAACAAAGTCATTGTTTGATGCCAATAAGAGAATGTTTCTTGTGTTGCAACCAATGTTTCCGTCTCATGATTTTCAAGTCGTACATTTCAAAAATTTGCTCCGTTAGGGTCTTACCATTCCACTTCTTTTGTTATCTCTCTTGCACTATGCTCTGCTCGTCTTTCTAAAGTACAAGGCCATGCCAATAAGCAAATAGAATATTTTATTGCAGCTAACAATGCGATCCGTGTCCTAACTTGGGAGGAGAGGTTGCACATCATCATAGGAACAGCCGAGGGCCTCGCGTATCTTCATGGAGGTTGTGGAGTGAAAATCATCCACCGGGACATAAAAGCCAGCAACATCCTCCTCGACGAGAATCTCATGGCAAAAATTGCAGATTTTGGACTTGCCCGATGCATTGCTCCGGATAAGTCTCATCTTAGCACAGGAATTGCTGGCACATTGTAAGAATGCCTTTTCATTACTAACCTGCTTGAAACCATAATCGGCACTTCCTATTTCCTTAATCTGAATCAAGTTTGGCCTATCAAAGTGTTTTTGTGTATCATCCTTCTCTTCACTTCACATCTTCTCTAGGCTAAATTTGGTTTATATTTAAAATATGGTTAACTATGCAGCGGTTACATGGCACCTGAATATCTCGTAAGGGGACAGCTAACAGAGAAAGCCGATGTGTATTCTTTTGGGGTGCTGGCTCTTGAAATCTTGAGTGGTAGGAAGAATAGCGTATACACACAGGAGTCAAGCTCGGTGTTACAGTTGGTAAGAATGCTTGTCCCTATGATCAGGAAGAACTTAGACCGACATTTACTTTACTGGTCACGCCACACCAGGATTATCTAATGTAAATCTTAATTTGCCTGACAACCTCGAATAAATCGTTGCTTTCTGCATTAGTGTTAGCAGATTTATCTTCAGACGTAAGGGAGCCATGGAAATTTCATGACTGCTTTGCAGGTTTGGAAGCATTACAAGTCGAATAATTTAGCTGCGTGCATTGATCCGGCCTTACGAGGTGAATTCCCTGTCCTGGAGGCGTCGAAGGTGATCCAAATCAGTCTTCTGTGCACTCAAGCCTCTGTGGAATTGCGACCATCCATGTCTGGAGTCGTCGAGATGCTCCACGACAAAGACCGTGTAGTCCCCCAACCGAAGCAACCCCCATTCCTCAACGCTAGCGTGTTGTACGACAAATCCAGCAGCAGAAGCAGTACATGCACACATGCCCAGCTCTTGGCATCTGAGGTCTCTTCCAGCTTGACAGGAAGCCCGCAGTCGAATAGTCGGCACATGGTCGCACCATCAGAGCGATGGTCGTAGGTTTTCGTAATGAAATCAAAATAGGGTTTATTCTATAGTATGATATGTCTAGGTTCCAAGTTCAAATGGGTAGGTTTTGTAGGAGTGAGCATGGTCCAGGTGGATAGTTCTCACCTTAGAACCGGGAATCGCCTATTAAGGACTGGTTCTAAAAAATTGGAATTGAGAACCGTTAGTTGATTCCATGGATCCACTCATGAACCGGACCACCCGTCTGGTCTGGTTCTCAGGTGGGTTGATGGAACCGGTCCAGCTAGTTAATCTAAGCTTAATAAGACCTGTCCCTGTGGAAATTGACGATAGAAACTTGTTGTTAGGAGACAAAGTGAAGGAAATGGTTTGCCAGTTTCAAGGTTTCATTGCCATGGAGGTATAAGTGCTTGCCGCGTTATCATGGACTCCATATTGTGGAGCAAATGAAGTTAAAAAATCAAACTACTAGCTGCTTGCAGCACTTAGAATTTCAGGTTAGTAAATGGCCACCACAAACAGATTGAACTTGCACTCAGTAAAGCCGAACGACAACACGAATAATGATAAACTTTCAAACGACCATAAGAATAGAAAAACAGAGCAAAGCAACATATTCGAACTCGAAATGAATCAAAGCAAATCCAACGCGAATCAACCCGAAAAAATAAGTGACTAAGAGACTGAAGATCAATACAGAAACGGAATTTCAAAGAGTTGGAGCTCGGTTCATATTTGAGAATTGAGCAATGCAACGGTTCGACTGAGAGAAGTGAGGTTGACTATGAGGGAGGGAAGGCCGGAGGCGGGGCATTAGAGGAAGAGTGAGATGAGGAGGCTAGGGTTTCAATCTTCCTTTTCATTCTTTTTTTGAGTGGCCCGAACAAAGGGAAAGGGCTTCAGTCTCTATTTGCACTTTGCCGTGAATAAAGTCAAATAATTTTTTTTAAAAAAATCATTATATATATATCGATTTGGTCTAGGTGAATCGGTGGGTGGTTTGACACTTGAAACCGAGAATAGATTGGTACTCACCGGTTCCAGTAAAATAGAACTGGGAACCGGACTAGTTCCCATTGGAACCACCGATTCCGGTCCGGTTCAATCCTATTCCAGGTGGTTCGAGCCGTTACCGATTCCTTTGTATAACCCTAAGTTTCGAGTTCTAGAAAATGAGAAACCTGTGCCCGAATATAGGCTCTAGATTCCAAGCATAACTTATAAGGAACCCTATTTCTCCACGTACTTTATCTCTAATATATGCCCTTTTCCATAATGATGATGCCACCTCGTTCGAGGAAAAAAGCAAACACACCAACTTGGGGAACTGCATATGTTGGGATAATTCTACTATTTCATTAAAAAAAAAGTACAATATATTTTATTGCCAGTACAAATTTGAGATATTTCGTAAGTGTTAAATATTATCGATAAAATAAGTTATCGATTGTCCAATTTCCGGTTAACTTGCTCGTTGTGAAACTACCGAATCTTTTTGATTAATTACAAGTTACCAAGTTTTCTCACCAACTTTTACTTATCATTCTTACTAACGCCTTAAATTTAGTGACTCCCATATAAGTTTGTCGATCTTTCTTTGGATGACTTCCTAGTCTCTCCAATTATCTAGGAGTGAGTATGGTTCGGGTGGACAGTTTCCATCCCAGAACTAAGAATCTCACACTAAAGACTAGCTTCGAAAAATTAGAATTGGGAATTGTCCGTTGGTTCCATGGATTTACCGGGGAATCGGACTGCCGGTCTAGTTTAGTTCCCGGGTGAATCCATGGAACCGGTTTCACCAAACATTGACCAAATATCTCCATTCTTTTGACTGTGAAGTCCATACCATAAACAACCTTACAAAGCATTGAGTATCATAATAATAGCCCTGTCTATTTATCGTAGTATGCATTGCACGAATGCAGACTAGCAGATAATATGGACTGCACGCATAGTTGCACACGGCAACTTGCTTTCATTCCTCATGGGCATGTAAGCATGCATTCTCTATGACTTTTATATTCCATCGAGCATAAGAATCATGCTTTCAGTAATTTTTTTCACGGCTGCAGGGCTGCAGGGGGTGGGGAACTGTAACAAAAACATAAGCTTATACCCTTTACTGACAGGAAGAAAGATGCAAAGAACATCTCACGGACATCTAAACAAGTTAATAAGCAAAATACATCAAGTTGTCCAGATCCTACTGAATTACATGCGTCTATTTCCTTTTTCTAGTGAACTAAAGCTAAAAAATTCTGCATAAGATGGATAAAAAAATTTAGATTTTTTATTTTTTATTAAAAATTAATATATCATTATAATATACAATTATAATACCGATTTGGTCCGAGTGAGCAGGTGGGTAGGTTGGTAGTCCTGACCATAGAACTGGGAACCGGACCGATTCCCTTAGGAACCACTAGTTCCAGGCCAGTTCGATCCGATTGCGGGTGGTCTAGGTGGTTCCTAGTTCTTTTGCACACCCCTACAATTACTAGCTTCTTTTGGGTTACAACTTCTAGCTCGAATTATTTACTAACTTTTACTTGTTTTTTTTTTTTAAATTTATCCACTCTTATAATCATTTCTTAACTTTTTTGAAATGTGAGGGAGCTCTTTGAACAAATTAGCAAGTTTTAGCATATTTCTTAATCTCAATTTATATTCTTCAGATCCGGCTTCGCAAAAACAATGTCGTTCAGGAGACCCATTTATGATGTGAATTTTCAAGGGGATTCAAGCCATACTCAATCGCCTGAGTTGCTTGCCAAATGTGTTTCCACATCAGCAATTATCTAGATCATTGGATAGAGGTTGACGGGTGAAGATTTGTCACGTATGTACAAGTTTGTTACTTTTTATTACACGAAAATTAGTTAAAGATAAATGTAGCATTAGTTTATTGGCTTGAGATATTTTTTGGTATCGACCGGGTAATAATTAAAAAACTAGTTGATAACTTACTCAAATAAAAGTTTGATAAATTACTTGATTCAAGCTGATAATTTTATATAAGAATCGGTAAGTTTGAAGTGTTGTGCGACGAGCTCAAGTACTAAGATGAAGGATCTAAGCTCCTTTCGCCATGAAGGTGTTAAACTAGGGTTGAATGCCAATTATATTTTGGCTAGTTTTTCCCCCTAAATTTTTTCTTCCCGATTCAGTTGATATATACTCTCCGCCATGCATCAATTTGCACATCAATTCTATGATTCTGAGCCATCAGCTCATACAATTTCGCCCGCAATTGAACACAGAAAAACACAGACCGAAATCGACAAGCAAGCAATGAAACACTACTCGGAATGCAAGCCGGGTAATGAAAATTCGACCGTTCCGGAGGAGCAGATCGCCCGACTGACGAGTGCCAGGAGGGCGAGCAGGGGAGAGAGAGGAGGATGAAAGGAGCGACCTGAACCCGATGACGGGAGCCGACGAGACAATCTCCTTGGCCTTGTCCGTGGTCGGCGAGAGCTCCTTCTTGCTCAGACTGTTCGATGAGCTAAGGATTGACCCCATCTCCCTTCCGAATTTCTCTCATCGAGGAGACAGAATGTATCTCTAATAGCGTCGGGAAAAATCTCAAAATCAAATTTAAAAGAGCGAATCTCATTGTAATTAACTCTTAAAATATTCTAACATCTTAGAGAGAGAGGGCGAGAGAATCAATAAAGATTTAGTTTTTACTTAATTAACTTCACTTTACAACGTTATTAGAGAAAAATGAAATATCAAAATATCAAATAATATAACTAATATCTAATAATATCTCTAACAGTATTTTTTAACAGAGAAATTTTTAATCTCCATAAAGAAACTTCATCAAGCTCGAGTTAGCCTTGAAAAATAGCTTGAGCCAACTTCATTCCCATTTGCAACTGAAATAAAATTCATAAACCGTAGGATCCAACTAAAAACACGACCCTACCGAGCTCTTCAACCCGAAACCCTAGCTTGCCTCAATGCTCTCCATCTCTTCACAGGTCATTTGGAACTAAAGTTAGTTCGAGATTCAGACAGCTGTACTTTGATAAGTTATCTATAAGGTTCTTCTCCCTCTTTGTTCTTAGGACATTGAGCCACTTATCATAGAATGGAAAGACCTCATGTCCCTTTTTAACGAATCTTAGTAACTGGTTTCTTGCATTGCAAGCAATGTTTCAGTCTTATGATTTTCGAGTCGTAGGTTTTAAATATTTGCTTCATTAGTGTTTGCCATTCCACTTCTTCTATAATGTCTGTCGCACTACACTCTGCCTTTCTAAAGTACAAGGCCATCCCGATAAGCGAATATAATCTTTTGTTGCAATCAACAATGCGACCCACCTCCTAACTTGGGAGGAGAGGCTGCACATCATCACAAGAATAGCCGAGGGCCTCGCGTATCTTCATGGAGGCTACGGAGTGAAAATCATTCACTAGAACATAAAAGCCAACAACATTCTCCTCAATGAGAATCTTAGGGCAAAAATTGCAGATTTCGGGCTTGCCCGATGCATTGCTCCGGATAAGTCATCTTAGCACAGGAATTGCCAGCACAATGTAAGAATGCATTTTCATTACTACCTTTCTTGAAACCGTAGTCGGCACTTTCCATTTCCTTAATCTGACAAGTTTGCCCTGTCAAAGTGCTTTCGCGTATCATCTTTCTCTTCACTTCACATCTTCTCTAGGCTAGGTTTGACTTATATCTAAAATATGGTTAACTATGCAGAGGTTACATGGTGCCTGAATATCTTGTGAGGGGAAGGCTAACGGAGAAAGCCAATTTTTATGCTTTTGGGGTGATGGTTCTTGAAATCTTGAGTGGTAGGAAGAATAGTGTATACACACCAGGATCGAGCTCAGTATTACAGTTGGTAAGATTGCTTGTCCCTACGATTAGGAAGAACGTAGACCAACATTTACTTTCCTGGCCATGCCACACTAGGATTATCTAATGTAAACCTTAGTTTGCCCAACAACCTCGAATAAATTGTTGCTTTCTGCCTTAGTGTTCTCAGATTTATCTCCGGGCGTAAGGAAGCCGTGGCAATTTCACGATTGCTTTGCAGGTTTGGAAGCATTACAAGTCGAATAATATAGCTGTGTGCATTGATCTGGCCTTACGAGGTGAATTCCCTCTCCTGGAGGCATCGAATGTGCTTCGGTGGAATTGCGACTGCCCATGTCCGGAGTCGTCGAGGTGCTCTACGACAAAGACCGTGTAGTTCCCCAACCGAAGCAACCCCCGTTCCTCAACGCTAGCATGCTGTACAGCAAATCCAGCAACAGAAGCAGTACATGCACACATGGCTGTCCAACCAGCTCACAGCATCCGAGGTCTCTTCCAAGCCCACGGTGGAATATCCGGGACAGGATCGAAGCATCCAAGCGTAGGTAGAAGCGGTACCTATTCTTTGTACAGGCAAATGGTAAAATCACATCTCATAAACAGAAAATCCATCGATAAACTGGAATCACAAAAATTCTTAATTTTACAACCAGGCGACATTGTTGCATTCAATTTATTTTTCAGGAAGCACTTGAATTGTCGAGAGTGTCTTCTGCTTTCTCTGATCGTAGTTGCAGACAGCCTATGCACACACAAACAGATACGAACACTTGCCAACGACTGACGGAGGACCACTTTGCAAACGACTGGCAGTGCAGATTTTAGTGACATCAGGGCATGAGTCGACTTATCCGTACTTGGTTTGCAGCAGCATGTTCAGATGACGAGGAGTCCAATCTTAAATCGATAAATCATGAATGTCCCGTGGATATATGAATCTAAGTGAGATGCGATTCGCTCTGTTTTTTTGTAGTTTTACGTCCCAATTGGAGAATCAAACCATGTTGGGATGTTTCGATTCCAGAGTCGGTCATAGATGATATGATAAATGGAAAAAAAAAAGAAAAAGAAAAAAAGAAACAAATGTCGCTCTGTTTCTTCGTAGTCCTATGTCATTCTTCCTTCTCTTTATTGGTCGAAACAGTTTTATGTCGCTTCAAAATCCGCGACTGTCTTGCTATTTTGTGCTGCCTATCGCTTTGACTCATCGTGGTTCGTTCTCTTCTGCATTGATTTCATGGAAAAACATGACGACAAGAAGGAGAAATTCTGCATTTCCAAAAGTGGTGATGGAAGACCTCGAAGAAAGCTCCTCCTTTGACAATGAAGGTGAAGATGGCACTGAACCAGAAACCTCGGAAGAAGATGAAGACAAAGAAGAACTTCCCGAGAAAAGAGACTTTGATGGATGCTAAGAAGAAAAGCAAAGCACCCATCACCATTAGTCTCGAGAAATGCAGAAACATACTATACTTTGGGCACATACGTCGTTTTGATTCACAATCATATATAGCAAATGCATTCCAAGACAAATCCCTTCATGAACAGCATCACTTCCCGTATAGATCACGCAAGGGGAGGGAGAGGGAGGAAACTGGAACTTGCAAATGTTCAGGTGACGGAGCTGGTGGTGCTGGGACTTGCCAACCGCGTTGAGGGTGCTGGAGTCTAGCCTCTTCAGCAACACTCTCGCCATTTTCGATTGCTTCCGTTGATCAGCAAAGCGATTAAAAACCTTGTCTTGTGGAAAAGATGAAGAATCCCTCCTCTTCTCTTCTTGGGCGTCTCTTGATTTATGAGTAGAGAGGACCGAGAGAAAAAGAAGGTTGATACAGAGTGAGCGAGCTATCCATACCATTGTCAGAGTAGCCCGATCGGAAAATGTGATTGTTAGCAATGCATAGTAGAAGTTTGATACCTTCACCTAGGAAGATCGCCAAGAGAAAGCTAAGTCAGAGCCCGTTAACATATTGAATTGGACCTATCTTTATTTAAAAACTTAAACCAATGAGTTATATGCCAATTAAGATATAATAACCACTCTATGCCACACCACTTATACAACTAGGGGTGAGCATGGTTTAAGGGTGGAACCTGAAACTTGAGAATCGCATTGGTGTGCACCTGTAGGTTCTAGATTCCAAAATATGCATGGTATGTTCTAGATTCCAAAATTTAGAAAACCTATTTCGATGGGTAGTTTTTAAGTTCTAGATTGGTGGAACTTGAAACCTAGAGCCTAAAATTAGTTTTTGTATTTTTCTTAGTTGTCTTCACGCGATCTCGAGGTATTTCATGGCGTTTGATGATGAGTATATAATCTGTAATTACTAATCTAAACTTTTATTTTATGACTAAGAATAATATTTTTGTAGACCATGAGACTAGTGGAAGTTCCAATTGCTTCTTTGATACAGTTATGTTCAGGCAATTGTTTCTTTGAAGATAATGATTCCATATAATATAAGAGCAATCCATGTATCAAAAACCATTAAATTTTCTTAATACTATTTGACATATGCATATGGATACTCGTTCTTAGGAAATTGATGATAAAATCCTTATTTATTTTTATTATTGCGTTTATTTTCATTTTGCTTAACTAAAGATGAAAAAAAAAATCTATTAGAACTTGGAACTGACCTTGGAACCTGTAACGAGGAAGATTCTAGGTTCCAGGTTTCAACAGATAGATTATAGATTCCAAAAGATAAGAAACCTGTACTCAAGAGTAAATTCCAAGTTTTAGGGGAAATCTGTAAAAAACTTGGAATCACTCACCCCAAAACACAACTCACTTGCATGTACATCCTAATAAGTGAGATAGGCAAAGATGCAACTACTATGCAAGAGATAGTAGAAGCTTAGGGGTGCATCAGCCCCATCTTATGCTAGCCTATGGAGATAGGGAAAAGATGCAACTACTATGCAGGGTAAGTAAAGATCACATTTTTTACTTAATTGACTTCGCTTTACGGCGTTATTAGAGAAAGACGAAATATCAAATTATCAAATAATATCTTTAATATCTAATAATATTTAATAATATCTCTAACAATATTTTCTGATGGAGAAATTCCGTAAATAAACTTCATCAAGCTTGAATCAACCTCAAAAAATAGCTTGAGCTAACTTCATTCCCATCTGCAACTGAAATTAAATTTATAAACCATAGGATCCAACTAAAAACGACCCTAGTGAGCTCTTCAACCTGAAACCTTAGCTTGCCTAGATGCACTATGTCTCTTCACAGGTCGTTCGGAACTGAAGTTAGTTCGAAATTCAAACAAGTATACTTTGATAAGTTATTTATAAGGTTCTTCTCTTTCTATGCTCTTAGGACATTGAGCCACTTATCATAGAATGTAAAGACCTCCTGTCCCTTTTTTTACAAATCCTGAGATGGCCCACTACACTCGAGGATCAAATAGACTAGCAAACAAAATTATAATGATCCATCTATGACATGTTTTGATGCCCCTTACTTTTATATTTGGGTTTGGTTTAATAATATGAAAGTCTTTTTTTTTATAAGAAAAAGAAAAATTAAAACACAACTAAGCTGGGTCCACTTATACTTGAGTCCATATGGTGCGGATTCTTCGCCAGCTTCTGTCCCCTCTCGCTCCATAGCGTTTCTTTTCATATCTCCGTATTCTTTTTCAGTTTAATTTTGGGATCGAAAAATTCTACTTGTGAAAGGTAATGGCAATTCATCCCCCCATGGCCATTCCATATGACATATAACATAGTATTAGGGCCTTGAGATTATTGAAAAGATGTATAACATATGATGCTAACCATAGCAAGAAAATGCCTAACATAGGTATGACTCGAATCGAAACTATCATATGAGACCGGTAACATCTTATCGCATTTCCAATGGAATGAAAAGTCATTTGAAAATGGATCCTTCACCTATTCATGATAATATATATACACTCGAGAAGTTAGGTTGCGAGCATAAGGTCAACGTAATATCCCTACCAAACATGTGCCAACATAGGATGGAAAAGGGTTGGGAAAAGCCATTGGATGAAGCAGCTCTTCACTTTAGTCATGAAGGGGAATTGTTCAAAAAGTCATAAACTTATTGCACTTTTGCTAATTCGGTCTAAAGCCTTTCAATTTTGCCAATTTAATTATAAACATTTTCACCTTTTGCCAATTCAATCATAAATATTTTCACTCATCGCCAATTGTGTCCATCCAACCATTGGCTGGAAATTGCTAACTTCGATGGTAGCATTAACGTGACACTTTTTAAATAATATTTTGAATTTTTTTATGGTTTTTATTCTCTTTTTATTTATTTATGGGTTTTTGGATATGGCCAACAAAGGTTGCTAGCCCATCCTCACTAGCCATAAGCAAGGGCCAGCCAACCCTTGCCAGCTTTGGGGGAGGGCATCGCGCCCCTCATCAGCTTTAGGCAAGGGCCTCGTTGGCAAAAGTGAGGGGGTGTGAGCTATCACTATGACCCTTGCCTAAGGCAAGTGACAAGGGCTGCCGAGCCTCGCCTAGCCAGATCTTACAAGGGCATTGCAGCCCCCTCGTCGTTTCTAGGCAAGGGCGTGATGCCCTCACCCAAAGTTAGTGAGGGTTGGTCGTCACGCTTGTGGCTGGCGAGGATCACCAACCCTCGCTTGTGGCTGGTAAAGGTTGGCTAGCAACCCTTGCTAACCATATCCAAAAACCTTACCAAAAACAAAACAAAAAAAGTAAAAAGAAGAAAAGAAGAAAAATCCATAAAAAATTCAAAATATTATTGAAATATTTTTTACAAAGTGCCACATCAATGTCAGTGCCGGTAGGTCAATTTTAGCTAGATGAATTCAATTGACTAGAAGTGAAAAAATTTATGACTAAATTGGTAAAATTGTAATAGATTAAGGATTTTTGGACAATTTTCTCTTAGTCATGACCACAACTCCATCTACTCTATGCCAAAACATCGATCGATGTGACATCCCCAATTCTAACCCTATAAGGAATGGTCATAAGATTCGGAGTGAATTGACCATAGACCGTTGGTCATGGAATCAATCATTTCAATCGGTGAGAAATCAAGAATTGGTTATAGTCGCGCGAAGAGCTTGGACAGAGAGAGAGAGGAGCAGATCGACGGCCATGAACTCCGGCACAAAACCCGGACGGAGGGGACATCTTGGCGGGCTTCAATGCCGAGATGGCCCCGGCGGAGGATCGGTTCCGTAAATCACCGGGCCACCAATCATACAAGTGGGATCGGGTTATTTGTTGATGAAATGATTTCATTGATCATGGAGTGATCATGGACTATCATAAATCGGCAAATGGTCATTGATCGATTCCAATTGATCATGCTTAGTCGTGGGTGATTCCTTTGTTTCAGTTACCATGCCCATTCTGGACAGCCCAGCCGATACAAGGATGATTCGACTTGTTATATTTTCCAAAATATCAGAAAATCCAAAAATAGGGATCGTGTTCCAACAAAAAATGCTCCCTATTTAATTCTTAGTGGTCGGAAGCGAATTATGAATTGGTGATGTTCAATCACGGATCGGTCATAGACCAATGATGACCATAGATCCATGCGATGGATTGGGGACCAATTGAAATGAGTCTTAGGATTGACCTAGTGATTCCATCATTAATTCTAAGATCCATGAATGCCTTGGCTTAGTGCTAGGCCATAGATAGCTTTGAAGCCACCCTTGAATTGACCAACGAACCATGAACCGTGTAGGAGAATTGGTCACATTTAGGCCCTACACCAAACCCAAAGATTGGCCTAAAGGTCAATTGTGGACTCAAATAAGCTAATTGTACTGACTCAAGGGCAAGCCATTGTGCCAACCTTGGTGCTAACCCTTCTAGTCGACCAACCGTCCAAGGGAACGGTTTAGGTGTCCAAGGGGCATGATGGCCTGAACCTCGGGCGCTGGAGATTTGGTTTTTCAAGGCATACCTTGTGATCCCTCTCTCGGTTGTAGAACCAATTTAAATGATGGATTTATTGTGACCACCTCATTCCTAAAGAAAAAGACAAATGAAGGAATTCTCTAGAAACCATCATTTAATGAGGATGATGAGTCATGGTGGTGAGTTGTCCAAGAAACAAATTTGGTCATGATTGCATGAGGATTTGGCTTGATGGCAAGGGCGATGAGTCACCACCCATGTGGACCAATCATAAACAGACACCCAAGGCTCATCATGAGCTGAGGTATAGACACTAATTTGGCACCTTAGGCACCACCTCCTCAACAATGCATTAAATGTCATCAAATGAAAGGGAACTTAGGTGGACCAATGGTGGCAAGACAAATAGAATTCTAGAACCTTCATTGAAGCTCTGGATGGCCACTTAATCATGTTAGATTGCCACCTCAAAGTTCTAGCCAAACCACCTTATGAAAGTAGACGTGCCACCTAAATAAAGTAGGTGTGCCACTTCGAAAAATTTGATTGGATTGTATAGAAGTGCAATGACGAGGATGGAAACCATAAATAGGAGGGACCTCTCCTTATTTCTCACCATTTTGCCAATCCTCTCCTCATCCCTCTCTCTTTTCTCTCTTGCCCCCTTTCCTCTTTCTTTCAGTTGTACGACCGCCGCCCCTCACCAAGAAAAGTCTTTCAAGCCCTTGAGGGTTGTCCAAGTAAGTAGAGCATCATACTTCTCCCTGGTATTGCCATTTTTATTGTCAAGTCTAGACAGTTCTCTCTTGACAAGCCGTGGTTAGTATGGGAGATGATGTATATGTTTGTTTGTATGTGAGTCTAATGCACGTGCTTGAATCCTTCATAATCCGAATGATGTCATGGTTCGTTACTTGTGTTTAACGCAAGTCGAGGTTCGCCCAAAGCCATAAGATTTGATTTGGTGACATGATGATGTTTTGAAGCTCAAGTCTTGTATGGCACAAAGATCACCTAAGGTAGCAAGGTCTTGGACCGGCATTGAAATGTGTCGGATCCTAGTCTCATTTGGTACAGGGATCGCTTAAGGCCACAAGGTCTTGGTTGGCATCGAAATGTACCAAGTCCATGTCTTGGATTAGTACAGGGTCCTTGATACCTGATGATTGAGCTAAACCTTAGGCTTAGTGTCATTCACAGCATCATTAGAATCAGGTTGTAGAAAGCATGGCGCATATGATTATATGTGAGCACGCCCTCGTTAGACCATAAAAGTGTTGGCTATATGAAAATATAAGAATCGGCTTGTATGTTATACATGTGATCATTTAACAAAAGATAAGAACCATCACCACTTGAAGTGGATGACGTTGGCCCCATGTCAACAAAATGCCTCGTTAATGAAAACGAGATGCCCTCACATCAATGGAATGCCTTGTTAATGAAAATGAGATGCCCTCACATCAATAGAATTCCTAGGTTAAGCCCGGAAACCTCAAGAAGCTAGCTCCAAGAAGCCTTGGTTAAGTCGAGGTGCCCTAGTTAAGCCACGAAATCTACCATGAAGCTGGAAGCATTGGTTGAGCCGGGAGGGCTTGGTTGAGCCAAGTCAACGAAATATCTAGTTAATGAAAACGAGATACCCCATGTCAACGGAATGCCTAGATTAAGCAAGGAAGGCTCAGAAAGCTAGCTCCAAGAAGTTTCGGTTAAGTCGAAATGCCCTAGTTGAGCCACGAAGCCCATCATGAAACTAGAAGCCTCAGTTGAGCCGAGAGGGCTTAGTTGAGCCAGGACAATGTTAAGTGAATTACATGATTGCCGGTTGTGCTTAAGCTTGCTTGTATGCATTCTTGCATTAGATGAAGGTTGAGTAATTAAGACTCTTACATGTAGTCGAGGTGTAGCATTAAAAATTGCTATTGATCTGCCATTGACACTATTTAATAAGTTATTCTAGATAGTCGTTAATAAATAAATGTTTTATTAACTAAGAGTTAAAAGTTTTACTTATTGAGTTCTCAAGGCTCATCCCCTATTTTACAGGTGAATAAGTATGGTTGCTGAATGTTTTGACTACCTTGTAAAAATAGCGAATTCTACTATAAATGTGATAAATGTGGATATGGATATTACATACCACAAACTTGAGTTCACCATCTAGATTGATGAAGGGCTTGATGGGTTGGTATCCCTCTGGTGTGGTACACGTGATTCGATGGTGATTGGCTAGGACCTCTTCAAAACTTCGATGGACCATCCAAGGTGTCCAATGAGGCGATATTCAATTGGGACGGCGCCTAGCCCTTAAGATTGACCCGAGTGGAAGGGTTTCCAATTTTAGATAGCTACGGTAGTAGCAAAGCTAAGGAAACTCAGCCTTTTTGTATGTAATAGCTGAGAAAGAAAGATCGAGCTTGTGATGTAAACATGATGTAATATAGATAGGATGTTTGAAGGTTTTCCATCTCACATTCCCCTTTCTATATGGACCGGGTTGATGTATTTATGCTTCCGCATGTACATATAAATAAGATAAAATAAATCATGTAGGCGATAAGATTGGGATATCGCAAAAATAAGCAGCAGCTCGACCCCTAGTCAGGTTTGTGACAGCTGCCCTGCAAGACGATATGATTTCATGTGTTATGTGACTGTAGTTGATCACAAGCTGTGAACTAGGGTTTATAATTCATCTCAACTCGATCGGAGACATGCATGGATCGTGAGCTCTAACTGGGATAGGGGCAAGCTTAGAGAGGAGAGGACATCACTTGGACCGCTCATTGTGTCATGCATGGCTCACATGCTGCAAATACATATTACTGTGTTCATACTAGAGATTTCGCATTTGGAAACAGCGCATGAATCTTGCTATTGATTCTTCTTTTAAGTTTTCATATTCATGGTTCAGTTTTTACATAGAGGGAGAGCGATTTTTCGATAAAATTTTCATTATGAAATTATTAAATCTTTTGACAATTTACAGGTTATCAAGTTTACTTGCTAAATTTTGCTTATCATTCTTACTACCACTTCAAATTTACTAACTCCCATAAGAGTTTATCAATATATTTTTTTTATGACCAACTTTTCTCTGATTATAATTACCAACTTTTTTTGGGGTCACGACTTCTTATTTAAATTACTTACTAATTTATTTGGGTTTTTTTAATTTATCAACTCTTTTAGTCATTTCCCCACTTTTTGAAAGGTGAGGGAGCTCTTAGGACATATTAGTAAATTTAGCAGATTTTTAATCTCAGTTTATTTTCTTCAAATCCGGCTTTCCTAAAAAATTTCATTTAGGAGACCAATCATGGTAAATTTTCATGAGGTATTAAGTCATACATCGATCATTCAAATTATTTGCCAAGTGCGTCTTCATGTTCATAATTATCTAGCATATTGGGCGGAAGTCGACGAAGGAAGGATTGGTCAATATTTTTTATGACACAAAAACTAATTAGAGATGAACTATTATGATTTATTCGAGACTCGAAACTCAATTAAGGATAAATGTAACACTAGTTTATTGACTTGAGATATTTTCCGATATTATCATGGTACTAACTCAAATAAGAGATAGGATTCCAAAAATTAGTTGATAACTCACTCAAAGAAAAATTTGATAAATCACTTGATTAAAGTTAATAATTTCATATAAGAACTAGTAAATTAAGGTGTTGTGCAACGAGCTCGAGTTTTGGGATGGAGGGTTTAAGCTCATTTTGCTATAAGGTTAAACCAGGGGTGAATGGCAAGTTGGCAACTATATTTTGGCCAAGTTTGAGAGAGGGATATGGATTGATGCTGTCATGTCACTAGCAAACTCTTCTTTATTTCTTATTTTTATTTTACTGTTTTTGGTCATACTCGTTTTTTTTTTTTCGTTTCTCTTTCGAGGAGTTGCTACATGGAATGGGAAAAGTTGACCGTGTGGAGTCTTCGCTCAATCTGTCCTCTTTTTTATTTCTTCTTCTTCTTCTCTTTTTTAATTGGGAGGGGGTCATAGTCAAACGTTTTGAAAGGTGTTGCTGATTCGCAAACCTCATTATATATATTATTATAAAAATCTTACCTAATTAACAAAGACACGTGAAAAAATGCGTATTGAAAATTATAGATTTCTGTTAATTACTTGTTTATTAAATGATTAGACAGCACTTTTTGACGTAACGGCATTCTTTAATTATTTTTTCATTTTTCTATCATTCACCTTTTGAATTTATTTGCCTTTGAATTTCTAGAGCTTTCACTGTCAAGATTTCATATTCATCGATTTTTCCTACAAGGAGAATGCTTTTGCTCTGACCCTTCATAGAAGGATATTTTTCTTCCCATATAGCAGGGAATAAGGAGGTAAGCGATGTCTCCCACCCCTGAGTGAAGCTCCCACCTATTGCTCCCTAAGCCTTTAAGGATCTACTTAGATATAATGTAATGGCATAATGATAATAGTCAAAAGTTTTAAAAGGTGTTAGTGATTGGCAAACCTTGTTTAATTTGTATTATTAGATATTACACATAGATGGGTGAAAAAACGTGCATTGAAAATTATAGATTTTCATTATTTGGTTGCTTAATAAGTGGTTAGATAGTACTTTTCGACGGAACCCTCTCTTTTATTGTTTTTTCCTTCATTTTCCTTTTGAATTTGTTTGCCTTTAAATTTCTAGAGCTTTCACCATCAAAATTCCATATTCTTCGGTTTTTCCTACGATGAAAATGGTTTTGATTACTTTTTCTTCCATTACCTGACCATCTATCTCAAGGCAAAAAATTCAAGTGCGGAGAATTTAAACCTAAGCATGCGGCCATAGTAATTCATTTTCTCCTTGATAAAAGAGGTACGTGATCTCGACGTCCAATTTTCCATGGTCACGACTTTAATTACAACCTTTTGTGGATGGTAATAAGCAAACCTTTGGATGTAATAGGCAAACCATTTTTTGGTCCCTGGATTTCGTAGGCCTCGTTTTATTTGTATTATTATAATTCTCTTATCTAATTACACACAACACATGAAAAATCGTGCGTAAAAATTATAGATTTTCGTTATTTGGTTACTTAATAAATTGTTAAATCGATACTTTTCAATCTAATCCCCTTTTTAATTGTTTTTCCTTGTCATTTTCCTTTTGAATTTTTTTACCTTTGAGCTTCTAGAGTTTTCAAGATCAATATCTCAAGATCAAGTAATTCTATACATCGGTTATGGCAAAAAAATTTAAATGCTGCAAATTTTAACCTAAGTGTTGTGCCATAGAAATTCATCTTGATTATAGAATTACTTGATCTTGACATCCATTTTTCCATTATCACAACTTTAATTGCATTCTTTCTGTTTTACCGGTTTTTTGACATTTGACTCTATCGATAAATTTTATTGCTTCTACCTTGAAATATAATTACTTTTGGTGTTATATCAGTTTTAGTTTGAATTGGGAGTTTATTAACTTTTTCCTTTTGGTCTGTGTAGTTTACTCGCTAAGCAAGTGAATTAGAACTTGGTAAAATACAAAATTCGTGAAATAAAATATTTTAAAAAAGAAATGTATGCTAGATTTTCTCGAAATATTAAATCTCGAATCCTAGTTTTAGGCCTTTTTTTTTTTTTTTTGGAAGGGGGGGATCAAATTTCTGTTTATGTGCGCTTAAGCTTTGAAAATCGGGGCATCTACTTTTTCTCATAATTGGTGCTGTGTATGCGTGAGGTCGAATCTTGGCGACCGAAATAATTTCGTGGTCGACTCGGGCATGGTAATGGACCCCGAACTTTTATTGCGTCGTGTTGAAAATATGTCTCGAGTTTGAGCCCAAAGCGAAAGTTTGATTTGTTTCCTAATCCTAGTAGGTATGGGTTTCCTAATCCTAGTAGGTGTGGGCTTCTTAATTTATTCCTACTCCAAGTAGGAGTGGCTTTCAAGAATTGGAAAGTCCTATATATATATAGCTATGCGTGGAGAAGATTTAAGCCGTTGTTGATGCAAGAGGTCTTGAAGCGCCGATTCGTCATCGAGTGCTTGGGAGAAGATTTCTCCGTTGATCTCGTTCGAGCAATTACACCAAGAAGAGTCAAGTGTTTGTAGCCGATTAAATTCTTGTGGTAAGAATTCGTGTATAATTCCTTTGTGAGATTGAGAGATTATTTCACTAGGAATTGTGGGGCTAAACACTGCGTGAGTTACTGGGTGTAATTGGGGCTTGGGAAACACTGAGTGTTTGAATGACTCGAGTGTGTAATCTCCGTTGTATCACTTATTCTATAGTGGAATTCGTCGTTGCTCTTCCGTGGACGTAGGTCTTTACGACCGAACCACGTATATTTGGTATCTGATTTATTTTCTTTATTCTGTCTATTTTATTGTTCAATCACTCGCCCCTTCCGCAACAATTGGTATCGGAGCCAGCTTGGCCGAGGTGAAGCGAATCGATGGCGACGTAAGAAGTAAAAGTGAGAATCGACAGATTTGATGGGAAGGATTTCGGTTTTCGGAAGATGCGGATTGAAGATTATCTTTATCGATGAAACCGCACGTGCCCTTATCGGGCGAGAAACCGAGACGATGAAGAAAGCTGATTGGGATTTGCTGGATAGACGAGCTATGGGTGTTATTCGGCGACGTTGGCTCGTAACGTCGCGTTTAACATCGTGAAGGAGACTACCACTGCGGGTTTGATGAAAGCCCTATCGGATATGTACGAGAAGCCCTCTGCAATCAATAAGGTCTATTTGATGCGACGTCTGTTTAACTTGAAGATGAGCGAAGGTGCGTCGTTGCGAGATCATATCAATGAATTCAATGTGATTGTTAGTCAATTGAGTTCGGTTGATATTGACTTTGAAGATGAGGTATGTGCTTTGATTCTGTTATCCTCATTGCCTGATAGTTGGAATACTACTGTTACTGCTGTTAGTAATTCCTCTGGGTTAACAAGCTTAACGTTTGATGGGGTTCGAGATTTAATTCTAAGTGAAGATATTCGTAGAAGAGAATCTGGTGAATCCATATCTACTGCTTTAGTAGGTGAAAACAGAGGAAGAACTAGAACACGTGGTAGTATGAACATGAATAGACGTAGCCAATCAAGGATTGGTGGTGCTGTCTGTTGGAACTGTGGCAAGAGGGGGCATCTTCGAAGAAATTGCCTTAAGCTGAAGAATGAAAAGGGTAAGGAAATCTTAGTTGATACTGCAGATGATGTTGCAGGTATAGCTGTTGGTAATTCGGATAGTGCCGATTATGTCTTGTCCGTCATTGATTATTCATCGCTTGATGGATGGATTATGGATTCTGGTTGTTCTTTTCATGCTACACCAAATAGAAACTGGTTTACTACTTATCAGTGCACGGATAGTAGTAAAGTGCAGTTGGGGAACAACGCTGAATGCGATGTTGTAGGTGTTGGCAATATTAAAATCAGAATGCATGATGGTATTGTGAGGACATTGACTGGAGTGAGGCACATTCCAGAATTGAAGAAAAACTTAATTTCCTTGAGTGCCATGGATTCACTGGTGTCGTATTTTTCAGAATGTGGAATTTGAAAGTTGTTCGAGGTGCTTTAGTGATAATGAAAGGAATCAAGCACAATGGCCTCGTATGAGCTTCAAGGTGAGACAATGACAGATTTCGCTGCGCAGACGCGATGCATCTGTTCGAGAGTCCGAATTGTGGCATATGCGTTTGGGGCACATTGACAAGAGAAGCCTGAAGGTTTTAAGTGAAAGAAATCTGCTATGTGGTTATGTTGTGATTTAACCGAATGTATGCAGGTGCTGTGATTTAGATCAACAGCGGAAAGTGCAGTTCAGTGCAATAGTCAAAGAAACCACGGAAATTGCAGAGTTACTTCACTTGAATGTTTGCAGGTTGTCGTAGTTTCTTTCTAGGAAGAGTGCCAGATATATGTTAACAGTTGTTGATGACTACTCGATGAAGACGTGGGTGTTTGTACTTAGGTACAACTTCGATGCTATTGTCAGGATCATGCAGTTGAGAGCTTTGATCGAAAAGGAGACTGGTAAGACGATCAAGCAGTGCATCGACGGTAGTATGGAGTTCGCTCGAAGCCTGTTAAACAAATTCTGCATGAAGGAAGGCATAGTGAAACACCGCACTATTGCCAATGAACCACAACATGTTGCGGAATTGTTGAGCAGAACATTATTAGAGATGGCCCATAAAATGATCTCTAGTGCTGGTATGGCTAGGAGATTCCTAGCGGATGCGCTTAGTACGGCGAGCTACCTGATGAATAGATCCCCATCGACTGCAATTAAACATCGGACTCCCGAAGAAGTGTGGTCAGGTAACGTTGCTGATTATTCTATTCTTAGAATATTTGGTTGCCCGTGTTATGTTCGAGCGAGTGATGGTAAGCTCGATGGAAGGGCAAGAAAGTGCATATTCCTAGGCTATGCACAAGGTGAGCGGGGTTATCGGTTGTGGTGCCCGGAGTTAAATTCACCATTTATCGCCAGAAGTTACGTTTGACGAGTCTCCGCATTTCGGCTAGGAGTGGTAATAGCAGTGCTTATACGGATCTGAACGGTGTTCAGCTTGAGGTGGAGTTGCAACTAGAAACTCTTGAGGTAGCGGGTACTAATGTGGTAATCAACACAGATGGTGCTTGTAACGAGGTGGAGTTTGTAAAGCCAACGGTTGCTGTAATTGCTGATATTGACAAGGTCCGTATTCGATCTTCCGACGATATGTATGCAACAATGGTTTTGCTTTATCTCGTGGTTAAGGAGATTGTGTCGAGAAATCCTTGCGTAGCAGTTAAAGGTGCATGTGGAGTTGGTGTTCTTATGAGGTCCTCGTTTATGGCGAAGTTCAAGCCGGACTTGGGCTTGAAAGATATCCGTGGCGGTTGAGTCCATTGGGGCTATGGAAGAGAAGCGGCAGAGTTCGAATTTTGAAGCGATTGTCACTTGGCTCAAATGTCGAGCCAAGGTGGAGATTGTTGAAAATATGTCTCGAGTTTGAGCCCAAAGCGAAAGTTTGATTTGTTTCCTAATCCTAGTAGGTATGGGTTTCCTAATCCTAGTAGGTGTGGGCTTCTTAATTTATTCCTACTCCAAGTAGGAGTGGCTTTCAAGAATTGGAAAGTCCTATATATATATAGCTATGCGTGGAGAAGATTTAAGCCGTTGTTGATGCAAGAGGTCTTGAAGCGCCGATTCGTCATCGAGTGCTTGGGAGAAGATTTCTCCGTTGATCTCGTTCGAGCAATTACACCAAGAAGAGTCAAGTGTTTGTAGCCGATTAAATTCTTGTGGTAAGAATTTGTGTATAATTCCTTTGTGAGATTGAGAGATTATTTCACTAGGAATTGTGGGGCTAAACACTGCGTGAGTTATTGGGTGTAATTGGGGCTTGGGAAACACTGAGAGTGTTTGAGTGACTCGAGTGTGTAATCTCCGTTGTATCGCTTATTCTATAGTGGAATTCGTCGCTGCTCTCCCCGTGGACGTAGGTCTCTACGACCGAACCACGTAAATCTGGTGTCCGATTTATTTTCTTTATTCTGTCTATTTTATTGTTCGATCACTCGCCCTTTTCGCAACAGCGTCGTGTGCTTCCTGACTACTTAAGGACTCGGTGCATATGATATTTGAATCACGCGAGACTTACAAATGATTTTATGCTTGTCATTCTTTTATTCCATGTGCTTTGGAAAGCACGGAAGAGTTGTTCAATCACTTCGCACTTGTAACTTATTGATACAAGAACTTGCTCAGTTTTCCTAAGATTTCCTCTTACTTTAGATGTGAATTGAGACAGACTTGTATGAACTACCACGTTCGGAATGTGTTTTTGATTTCATACGTAAATCTAAAGAATAAGTGTATTGAAAGTCTTAAAACTTGTCATAAAGTACCATTAAGTCTTAAAACTTATTAAATTGGTTCAATATAAGTCCTTCAAGTGATTATAATTTTTGAAAGTTCTAAAAGATAAGTTTAAGACTCAATTATACTTTTTGAAGTTTTAAAATTTAATTTGGACTCAGAATTTTCAATACAATTATCCTTTAATTCAAGCCAAGCAACAAGAGGGTGCCCAACCGTAGTTTGGCAGCTCATTCAAGCAGGCGTGCTACATATAAAGTAGCTCAGACATCTCGTGGCGGCGATGTTGTGGGATTAGAAAAGTCAAACGTACATGTATGAAAAATGAAGGGGTGATCTCGTTGGAAACGTTCGACGCCAAATTTGATCATCTAAGGTCAAATTAAAGGTCAATGATACAAAAGAGAACCTTCCCATAACGGACAAAATCTACTAACCCCAACCACTACCGTGCAAAAAAAAAAGATTTATCGTACCTAAGAGTACGTGGTTTCGCATGCAAGTTCCATCTAGAACTGGAAATTGATTTCTTAATTTTTTCTAACCCAAAACCTACTCTGCATATTTTAAAACCCGAAACCTACCTATCATAGAGGTTCCAATGTCAATTCCAGATCCCGCCTATATTATTATTATTTAAATAATTATAATAAATTATCACATTTAATTATTATCACTTTTTTCTATAATTTACTTATCTTAACTTATATTTAGACACATGAAAAATATGTAACATTAACAAAATAAAAATTTCGGTCATAAAATGAAAGTTTAGATTAGTGATTTCAAATTACATACTCATCATCAAACGCAATAAGAACCGGATAAATTCCTATAACTATGGTTCTTTGGTTCTATGTTATACCCTAAAACCATGCTCACCCTAATAGTAACTTCCCCGAACCTAATGCGATTGAATACTGGATAAAAGAAAGAAAGAAAGAGTCTTTTGATTTTTAGAGCCACAAATTCTTGAAAAAGAGTGAACCTCACGGTAATTATCTCTCTCTCTCTCTCGTCTCAGCCGCCGTCAACCCAAAATCTTCTCGGGCTCGAAATGTCTCGGAACCCCACCATTCCCCGCCGTGTCAAACACTACATTCCACCCTCATTCTGTGAGGGTGAGTGGAGAGAGAGACATGTCATAGCCATCGCACTTTCCAAAAACTCTACTGTAGCATAATGAAAGAAAAGCAAGAGGTGATGCAAGAAACGGAGACCCAAAAAGTCGAGCATCAGTCTGGCACTTCGATCCCGCGTTGTGTAGCTGGTTGAAGCTTCTGAGATCATCAGGTTGAATCGGAGCTCCCCTTGCCTTCTTTGCTCAAATCTTTCCCTTTTTTTCTTCTTCTTCGAAGAGAAGCGAGAAGGAATATCGATAGCAGAGCATTTCTCAAGCAGAGAGCCCATGAAGTCGAACGGAGCGAGCCCATCAATCGCTCTTCCTCTGCTCGCGCTCTCCGCTTACTTCTCTCTCGCTGCCTCCGATCCTCGAATCACCGAAGCGGGCCTCTACTGCGACAACTCCACTGAAGTCGACGTAAGCATCATCCCCAACTACATCGCTGTCTTGAGGGAGATCCCCAAGAGCGTCACCGACCAGCGCTGGGGCAACTACTCCCTCACCTCGCCGCCACCAGCGGTGTACGGTCTCGCCCAGTGCCATGGCGACCTGACTGATAACGACTGCCTCCTCTGCTATGCCAGGAGCCGGAACCGGCTCCCCGCCTGCCCTAATTTCGGGCGGCTCTACCTTGACGGCTGCTTCCTCCGTGTCGACGGTTATGACTTCTACAATGAAACCGTCGATCCAACGCATGACGTGCTCAATTGTAGCTCCAATTTAGCAGTCCCGGCGGACCAGAAGGAGAGAGTGGCCGAGTTCTCAGATAGGGTGGACCGGGTGCTGAGGAATGTCTCAGCAAGCGCGATGCTGAACAAGGGCTTTGCGGTGGCTGGGAAGGACGGAGCCGGAGGAGTCGCCGGGGTATATGCTTTGGCACAGTGTTGGGGCACGCTTGATGCCGGCAGTTGCAGAGTCTGTTTGGAGAATGCAACTTCGAAGGCGAGAAGCTGCGCACCCAGAGAAGAAGCGCGGGCCATGAATGCGGGATGCTTCCTCCGTTACTCGACCACAAAGTTCTACAGCGTCCCCGTTAGCGGAGGTAACGACTAGTCTCCTGATCACTGGTTTACCGACTTGAAAAATGATATTCCGAAAAACATTTTCCTTTTTTATGAAATTTTCCCCCGGACAAACGTACTATAAGTTTGATTTTATCGATCTTACCATTCGATGCTGCTGGATTTTTGGAATTTCTATGAACTCGCTCATCTCAACCCGATGTTGTCTTTATCATTTAGCAGGGTCATTTACTGTCCGTGTCACCATAGCAATAGCTTTATCAGCTGCTGCAGCGACTTCGCTTGTTCTCATTGGTGCATACATTGGATACAGGGAATACTCCAAGAAGAAACAAGGTAAACAATTCTGTTCAAATGCGTAAAATGATCATCTTGGTGATTCTTGAACACAAGCTTGACAACACGAATTTTGCATCCATCCATTTTCAGTGCAGAGTAGCCTCATGCGATTACAGGTGACCATTAGCAAGTCTAGCTTATATTTCAAGTATGAGACGCTGGAGAAGGCCACTGACTTCTTCCATGAATCAAGGAAGCTGGGGCAAGGGGGGGCTGGTTCCGTGTACAAGGGGATTTTACCTGACGGGAAGGTTGTCGCGATTAAGCAACTGGTGTTCAACACGCGCCAATGGGTGGACGACTTCTTCAATGAGGTGAATCTGATCAACGGGATCCAACACAAGAACCTCGTCAGGCTTTTGGGATGCAGCATCGAAGGCCCAGAGAGCCTCCTTGTCTACGAATATCTTCCTAACAGAAGTCTTGATCTAGTTCTTTCTGGTAAGTAGCTGGTTTTTGTGAAACTGCATAACACTAACAAAGTCATCGCTACCCTTTTATGACAAGCATTAGTTCAGCTTGCAATCTTAGTAACTGGTTTCCTGTATTGCAAGCAATGTCTCCATCTCATGATTTTCAAGTTGTAGGTTTCAAAAATCTGCTCCGTTAGGGTCTTGCCATTCCACTTCTGTTATGTCTCTCGCACTCCGCTCTGCTCATCTTTCTAAAGTACGAGGCCATCCCAATAAGCAAATAGAATCTTTTGTTGTAGTCAACAATGCGACCCGTGTCCTAACTTGGGAGGAGAGGCTGCACATCATCACAGGAACAGCGGAGGGCCTCGCGTATCTTCACGGAGGTTGTGGAATGAAAATCATCCACCGGGACATAAAAGCCAGCAACATCCTCCTTGACGAGAATCTCATGGCGAAAATCGCTGATTTCGGGCTTGTCCGATGCATTGCTCCCGATCAGTCTCATCTTAGCACAGGAATTGCCGGCACACTGTAAGAATGCCTTTTCATTACTAGCCTGCTTGAAACCATAGTTGGCACTTTCTATTTCCTTAACTGACAAGTTTGGCCTGTCCAAGTGCTTTCTCGTGTCATCCTTCTCTTCACTTCCATCTTCTCTGGGCTAAGTTTGGTTTATATCTAAAACACGGTTAACTGTGCAGGGGTTACATGGCACCTGAATATCTAGTGAGGGGGCAGTTAACAGAGAAAGCCGATGTGTATGCTTTTGGGGTGCTGGTTCTTGAAATCTTGAGTGGTAGGAAGAATAGCTTATGCGCACAAGGGTCGAGCTCGATATTACAGTCGGTAAGATTGCTTGTCCCTACGGTCAGGATGAACTTAGATCGACATTTACTTTCCTGGCCACACCACACCAGGATTATCTAATGTAAACCTTAATTTGCCCAACAACCTCGAATAAATTGTTGCTTTCTACGTTAGTGTTAGCAGATTTATCTTCAGATGTAAGGGAGCCATGGAAATTTCATGATTGCTTTGCAGGTTTGGAAGCATTACAAGTCGAATAATTTAGCTGCATGCATTGATCCGGCCTTACAAGGTGAATTCCCTGTCCTGGAGGCGTCAAATGTGATCCAAATCAGCCTTCTGTGCACTCAAGCCTCCGCGGAATTGCGACCATCCATGTCTGGAGTCGTTGAGATGCTCCAAGACAAAGACCGTGTAGTCCCCCAACCGAAGCAACCCCCGTTCCTCAACGCTAGCATGCTGTACGACAAATACAGCAGCAGAAGCAGTACATCCACACATGCCCAGCTCACAGCATCCGAGGTCTCTTCCAGCTTGACAGGAAGCCTGCAGTCGAATAGCCAGTACATGATCGAAGCATCTGAACGCAGGTAGAAGCGGGACCTCTTCTTTGTACAAGCAAATGGTAAAATCATATCTCACAAACAGAAAATCGCTTCATAAACTGGGATCACACAGATTCTTAATTATACAACCAAGCAACGTTGTCACATTCAATTTATTTTTCAGGAAGCATTCAAATTGTCGAGAAATGTCTACTGCTTTCTCCGGTTGTAGTTGCAGACAACCTATGCACACAAATAAAATACGAACACTTGCCAACGACTGACGGAGGACCACTTTGCAAACGATTGGCAGTGCAGATTTTAGTGACGTCAGGGCATGAGTCGAACGATCCTTACTTGGTTAGCGGCAGCATGTTCAGATGACGAGGAGTCCAACCTTAAATCGATAAATCATGAATATCCCACAAGTATCTGAATGTAAGTGAGATGCGATTGCTCTGCTTTTTCGTAGTTTGATGTCCCGATTGGATAATCAAACCATGTTGGGATGTTTGGATTCCAGAGTCGGTCGTAGATTATGTGATAAAAGGAAAGAAAAAATAAAAAAGAAAGAAATGTCGCTCTGTTTCTTTATAGTTCTATGTCGTTCTTTCTTCTCTGTTTTGGTCGAAATAGTTTGATGTCGCTTCAAAATCTGCAACCGTCTCGCTTGCACTTTGCTGCCTATCGCTTCGACATATCATCGCACGTCCTCTTCTGCATTGATTTCACAAAAGAAATGACGATAAGGGGAAAGTCTGCATTCCCGAAGGTGGTGATCGAGAGGGACACAGACCCTGAAGAAAGCTCCTCCGACGACGATGAAGGTGAAGATGGCCCTGAACCAGAAACCTTGGAAGAAGAACTTCCGGAGACAAGAGACTTTGATGGATGGATGCTAAGAAGAAACGCAAAGCACCCATCACCATTAGTCTCAAGGAATGCAGAAACATCAAATACTTTGGACACGTTCGCCGTATTAATTCATAATCATATATCCTAAGCCTAAGATCCAACTTTCTCCGGAGACGAATCCCTTCATGAACAACATCACTCCTAGAATAGATCGTGTGAGGGGAGGGAGGGACCTGGTAGTCGTGAATGTTCAGGCGGGGCGGAGCCGGGCACCCCGAGGGTGTTGGAGTCCAACCTCTTCAGCAACGCTCTCTCCATTTCCGATAGCTTTTGTCAATTGGCGGAGCGGTGAAAACCCACAGAGCAAGCGAGAGAGCTTCTCTTGCCTTCCATGAATAGGTGGCTTCTCGTAAATTAATAGCATAGAACATGTAAAAAACACCGAAAAATAATTATTAGCTATCGGAACTTTCTCTTCTATATTGATCCCAAGAGCTCTTGTGCTGTGGAACCCAACTCTTGCTCGAGTAGCACGACTTTGCCGACGACTTGTTTACGGGCTCGATGACATATTACGTAAGGACTCTGGCCTTTACTTGCAACGTAAAATCGTCCGGTCATTCTGGAGGAACTGATATTGAGACTTCAAAAGGTACGTAGCTAAATAATTGTTTTGCATCTCCGCTGCCCATTCTTCAACATTGGCATTGGAGCGAGTTACGGGTTATTTGCATCGCAAATGTTAAAATAATTGTGTTATGTAGTTAAATAATCGTAGTTAAGTGGGAGTACGCTTATAGTTAAGTTGAGACTTATTAGTTTCCTCCTACGATCATTCAAGACACTTGAAGGTACTGTCTTCTATAAAACAACATTTAAGACTATATTTGGTCGTTTGGATTTTTAATTAGGATAAGATTGGATAGAATATGATATAAAATACAAGGATTTTGCTATATTTTACCAATTCTTTTTTTATTGTGATAATAAAATAAGATATATTTATATTATATCATGTACATTATTTGGCATAAATGGTATATCAGTGTAAATGAACCTAAAAATTCACAAACAAAGATGGTAAAAATCTTTCACAACACTTTTGCCTACTTTATTTTTATTTTCTTTTTTATTTTCTTTTTCCTCTCTTTTTTAATTAATTTCTTTTTTTCTCCTTCCATCCTTTTCTAATAAAATTCTTATTAAATAGTAAATTGTACTAATATATCTAAAATAATTTAATATAAATATACATTTATATTTCTATATTGAATTTATATTATAACATAGAATTAAATTTAAATATATAAATAAAAATAAGAGTAAATTAAAAAAAAATTGTTATTTTTAAATTTGAATTTCTTACATTAGAAATCAAATATAATTTATATTGAAAAATAATTTTAATTTTGTTAATGTGAGAATTTTTTTTGAGAAAAATAACTTTTCTATTATGGATATTAAAAATTCTATCCACATTTATCCCACAACTCCCATGAGATAAATTAATCCAACCTATATTCCTCTATATCCAAACTTGTCCTATCTTGAGTAGGCACCAAATGCAGGATATGATAATTTTTATTTTATTTTATCCTAATTGCCAAACACAGCCTAAGGGTGTTGTCTTCTATGCTTCATGGGCTTAAGGCCGCTGGACAAAGCCTAAATCGAATTTGAGGGAGCGGAGAAGGAAATCGTGAATCCAGTCGGAAGCAATTTGAGCTTAGAGCAAGTCCTGGGGCTAGGTTCCAATGGAATTGATGGTGAGCTCGCGTGCAGTGGAATGATCAAATTCCCGTTCGCATCTGCAATTCTCGACGTACTACTCCGATTGGAATTTGTCCCTAATTTCTTTTTTTCCGAACCCTAGGCTTCTCTTCTTCCCCCAATTTCTTTTGCAACTTTTGCATGGCTCAAATCAAATTTAAACAATTGAATCTCACGTAATCATCCCATCAAGCCCAAGTTAGTCTTGAAAAAGAGCTTAAATCGGCTTTATTCCCATCTGCAATCAAAATTAAATTCATAAACCAAATGGTCAGACTGAAAACACAACCCTAGCAACGATCTCTTCAACTTGAAACCCTAGCTTACCTCCATGCTCTCCATCGCTGTACAGGCCAGAACTTGAGAGTTAGACAATTGTACTTTGATCAGCCATCTACAAGATTTCTCTCTCTTTGCCTTTGGGACATTGAGCCACTTATCACAGAATGTAAAGACCTCTTGGCCCTTTTTACAAATCCTGAGTTGGCCCACTGCACTCGAGAATCAAATAGGCATTGAGGGCAAACCGGCGGACTGGGTTATAAAGACATCGAGGAATGTGTTTTGATGTCCCTTACTATTGTATTTGGGCTCAGTTTTAATGAAAAAGAAAACTAAAACACAACCTGGGTCCACTCATACTAAAAGCCCACATGGTGCAAATTCTTGACCAGCTTTTCTGGCCCCTCGCTCTAGAGTATTTCTTTTCAGATCTTCATATTCTTTCTTTAGTTTGATTTTGGGATCAACAACTTTAACTCGTGAAAAGTAATGGCAATTCATCCCCATGGCTATTCCATACAGCTTATAACGAAGTATTAGGGCCTTGAGATTATTGAGTAGATGTATGATGATAACAATGGATTAGCAAAGAAATGCATAACTAAAAATGACTTGAATTGAAACTATTACTAAGACCAGTGACATCTTATTATATTCCCAATGATATGAAAAGTCATTTTAAAATGGGTTCTTCACCTATTCGCGATAAAAATATATATATACATACTCAATGAGTTAGGCTGTGAGATTAATTTCAACTCAATGTCCCTGCCAAACATGTGCAAAAATAAGATTAAAAGGGGTTGGAAAAAGCAATTGGATGAAGCAGCTATCCACTTAAGTCATGACCGCGGTTCAATCTACTCTGTGCTGAAACATCAATTGCCCAGCATAACTGAACCGCATGTGTTAGGTGACTGTAATGATTGTAGTTGATCATAGGCTGTGAACTAGGGTTGTATCGTCCATCTCAACTCGACCGGAGACACACATGGATCATGAGCTATAACTGGGATAGGTGCGAACTTAGAGAGGAGAGGACTTCACTTGGAGCGCTCATTGCGCAGTGCATGGCTAACATGCTGCAAATAGATGTTACTGCATTCATACCAGAGATTTCACATTTGGAAACGCGGCATGCATCTCGCCATTAATTCTTCCTTCAAGGTTTTGCATTCATATTTCAGTTTTCACAGACAGAGATATATATGGTTTTTCCGTAGGTATATTCCTACGCGAGGACGACGCTACCTTGTTTAAGGAAAAAAGAAAACACACTGACTTTCCTTTATCTACTTAGGGAAATACTTATGGTGGGATGATTCCACTATTTCATTAAAATAAAAAAAGATTTTTTCGTGCTGGCAAAAATTTGAAATATCTCGTAAATTTTAAAAAACCGTTGATTAAATAAGTTACTAATCACCTGAGTTTCCAATAACTTATTCATTGTGAAATTAGTAGATCTTTTTGATAATTTACAAGTTATCGGGTTTTCTTATTAACTTTTACTTGTCATCATTGCCCTAGCCTTTAAATTTACTAACTCTCGTATGAGTGTGTCAATCTTTCTTTTGATGATTTACCAACTTTTCTCCGATTATAATTACCAATTTCTTTTGGGTTATCACTTCTCATTTGAATTATTCACTAACTTTTTTTTTTAATATGTCAACTCTTGTCATTATTTCCCCACTTTTTGAAAGGTGAGGGAGCTCTTAGGACAAATTAGTAAATTTTTGCAGATTTTTCAATCTCAATTAATTTTCTTCAAATCCAGTTTCCCAAAAACAATGTCATTTAGAAGATCCATCTATGGTGAATTTTCACGAGGAGTCAAGTCATACACTGATCATCCAAATTGTTTGCCAAGACTAGTCACGTGTGTACCAGTTTGCTATTTTTTATGACACGAAAATTAATTAGAGATGAGCCATTATATTTTTTCAAGACACGAAGCTTAATTTAGGGTAAATGTACCATTGGTTTATTGACTTGAGATATTTTCTGGTATTAACTTGGTGACTAACTCAAATAAGAGTTAGGAATCCAAACTAGTTAATAACTAACTAAGAGAAAAGTTTATAAATCACTTGATTAAAGCTAGTAATGTTATATAAGAACTAATAAACTTAAGGTGTTGTGCGACCAGCTCAAATCTAGGGATGATGAGTTTAAGCTCCTTTTGCTATGAAGGTTAAATTAGGGGTGAATGGCAACTATACTTTGGCTAAGTTCAAGTGAGAGATGGATGTGGATTGATGTTGTCATGTCACCAGCAAACTTTTCATTGTTTTTTCTTCTTCTTTTTCTTTTTTGGTGGTGCTCATTCTTTTTTAAAAAAAAAAAAAGTTATTTAAAGTCTTAAGACTTGTCATAAAAATATAATCGAATTCTGAAAATTTTTTTAAAAATACAATTAAATTTCAAAATTTATTACGAAAATGTAATCAACTCCTAAAACTTTGAAAAGTATAATCAAGCCTAAAACTTGTCATGAAAATACAACTGAATCCTAAAATTTTCAAAAAATACAATCAACGAAAGAAATTAATTAGATCAATTTGATAAGTTTTAAAATTTAATTTCACTTAACTTAATTATACTTTCATAACAAGTTATAAGATTTAATTGAATTTTTTTGAAAGTTTTAGTACTTCTAATATAATTATTCCTTTTTATCTTTCTTTTTTTTTACCATGGATTGGGGAAAATTGACCGTATGGGGTACCATCAAAGTCAACGCAAACCCTTTTCTCCTTTTTTTTTCTCTGTTTTATCCTAATAGTAATAGTCAAAAGTTTTAAAGGTGTAGATGAAAATGAAATCAGTGAACTCTCCTTTGGATGGTGATTGGCAAATCTCGTTTTATTTGTATTATTATAAAAATCTTATCTAATTACACATGACACGTGAAGAACCGTGCATTGAAAATTATAGATTTTCATTATTTAGTTGCTTAATAAATGGTTAGATAGCACTTTTCAACATAGTCCCTTCTTTAATTATTTTTCCTTTTCCTGTTATTTTCCTTTTGAATTTGTTTACCTTTGAATTTCTAGAGCTTTTGCCGTCAGGATTTCTTACTCATCGGTTATGCATGATTTTGATTACTTTTTCTTCCGTTGCCTAACCATCCATCTCATGGCAAATTCAAGTGCGAAGAATTTAAATTTAATTATGGGACAGTAGTGTTGACACCTGATTTTTAGTTGTCGCATCAATAAAAATAAAAATAAAAATAAACTCAACAGTAGAGTTTCTGATCATAAAGGAACACTTTTCTCATCTTTTGACTATTATTTTTAGGCAATTTCCTATCCATTTTTATCAAAAACCCAAAAAATAAAATGATTGACTTTTGGTCAATCTTATGACCAAAAGTCAAAAGTCAACTCTAGGTCAAAAGTTTGCTTTTTACACAAAAAGGTCCTAAATGGTTTTTATTTCACTTTAGCCAACTTAATTTTCAAAAATTTCAAAGATTTGATCATAAAATTAACGTTTTAGCTGAAAGTCAATCAAGGTTTGACTTTTTAGTTAAACCTTTGATAAAAAAAAAAATTGAAAAAAAAAATTAAAAAAATCCTCAAAAACATTTCTTTTAGCTTCAATTTGACTTTGGCATTAAAAATTTTGCAAAAATCGATGAAGAACCTTATTTTCCAAATTTTTTGGTTTTAGGTTCAAAATGACCAATAATAAAATTACTTTTATTATAGTTGCAATTAGGCATAGTTTCTTTTATGACATTCAACCATTTTGAGATCAGGTGTGTCAAGATGCAAATTGACAATTTTGCCCCTAATTAGGGGTTTGAATTTATTCTTCATGATTTAGAACCGACACCCCCATTCCACCCATTTTCCTAATGGGAATTCAAATCTGGGGTTAATTTTGAAAAATTCACTTGGGACATTATAATTTAAAGGATTTAGCTTCCTTGAGCTTAGGAAAATTAGGCTAATTAACTCTAATTGGCAAATTTCAAGTTGGATCCATTTAAGACTAAGGTTTAATTTCAGTATTTGACGCCCAATTTCATTATTGGCCTTCAATTCAATTTTAGTCAAAGATCATGCAACCTTTTTAAGGTCAATTTGAATACCATGGGCCTTAAGGAGTATGAGTAATCTAATTAGTGTCTTGGGACATAAATTAGATTCAACTTTGGTCAATTTGCATTTTAAGATGGGTAATTATATAAATTATCCTTTGAGATGTCCTATTTGAGCACAGATTTCTTTTAGTTAGATCCCTAGGACCTAGTTGCATGAGAAAAGAAAGGGGGCAAACCAGTCAAGACCAGCTCATGTCGTTCGATTGATTCAACTAGTCCCACAGGCCCAATAGAAAGTGACTCAGTCACTTTCCAAATGAGGCTTGGTGACCAGCGGCCACCCTAGGGTGGCCAAACCATGGTTGATGCCCCCATGCCATTTTTTTTAAATTTTATCTTTACTTCAAAGTTTATGAAATTTGTAAATTTGTTCCCAAGTTTTGAAAAATTGTAAAAAATCCCTGATTAGCCTTCTATCTCAAGATTAATTACTACTGTCCATTAAGAGCACCCCATGCATCATGACCATCGAAATTGGCATGTGCCTTATTGATTTGCGAAGGTTTGATCTTAGCCTAACCAAAACCAAAATTCAGTTTGAGGCCCCATTTGTAAAAAAATTCCAGATCTAAAAAATCCCAAAAACCCTCAAATCATTCCCCCCCCCCCAAAAAAATTTCCCGATGGATCTCTCCCTCCTCCCTCTTTGCCTCATGGCCTCTCACCATCTTCACTGACCACCAGCCTCACGCTAGCAAACGTCTAACCGCCGCTCGGCCTCTCGATGGTCCTCAACCTCTGTCCAAGCTGCTGGTGATCAGCCCTTACTTCACCGATCACCAGATTCCTCCGTCCAACCTCCTCTTCCCGCAGTGACAAGACTGGCGTATGAGCCAGTAATAGCCCCGCCGACTTCCCCTCCGGCAATCGGCACCCTTCGGTGACCCCTAGTAGTCCAATCACCACCGATTGCTTCCTCGACATGTCCCTGACACCCCTAGTGGTCAGGGCTTGACCGAACAGCCACCGGAAGAGCTCCGGTGTCCAGCAGCAAATTGGAGCCAATCTGACCCCACTCCTCAAGTGTCCGTCTTCAATCCCTGAGTCGTTGTGGTGATCCAATGCCCTTCAATCGGTGTTCATCGAAGTTTGATCGATCGTGGTTCGAGATAAACACAAAAGGTAATATTTCGAGCTAGAATCCGATGAGGCGAGGTTGAGTTAGTTGACCGGAGCCAGGATTCAAAGTTTAGGATTTCTTTCATGCTTAGAATCCATGATCAAAAATGCTTTAATGATCCTCCAATGCTTTGCCTGTTGATTGAAGAATTGAGACAATTCTGGAAATTCGGATGCCTTGAGTTATTGTTCTGTTATGGCTTATTCGAGGTCCTAAACCTTAAAATCATACTTCGAAGTGTTCTAGACTTTCACTTTTATTGGAATCCTCTACAAAAGTTAATGATCCCTTCTAGAAATTTTACAAAACTGATGTTGATTCTAATTTGTACCCAATGTTAGCATTTTTGTCGATTTTTGTTTATTTTTTTGCTTCGAAATTTAAGTTGGTGCCCATAAAAGTTGCTCGAAATTGTCTTAGTTATGGCATATCTTTTTTCCGGGTTTTTTGAAGTAGGTTCAGTGAAGGAAATCCCTAAAAAATCGGCTTTTAGGCTAATCTACCATGTCTGAAGCCGATTCATGTTTTCTTAGAATTGAACTTGTAAATATGGTTTTTTGACTTAGATGTCTTCATTAAAGTCATAATCGACTTCATTATCTTTCTAGTGATATATGGTACGCTCCAATCGCATGTCATTTAGAATGTCAATTACTTTTCAAAGTCAGTTTTAGAAGCTTTCATGATGTCTCAACATACTCATGTGTTTCATTTGTCATTTTTGTGTAGAATTTTACAATGAGAATTAGACTTGATTTCCTGCATGAGTTAGAACCTCACATTTAGGTCTAATAATATGCAAATTTGTAGATTTTTATTACTTCAACTAGAGGTGCAAATTGATGTATCCACATGACATGTTCTGCTGCAATATTTTCCTAATCTGCTTCTCTATAGATAACTCTTAGTTTGTGCTCCTTATGAGCTAAATCATTGCATGATGTCTTATAGACATACTGAGGGGGCACTTCAAGCTTTGAGATGGTTATTGCATGTCTTATTTGAACCTCTTTTGCTATATGAAATTGCTTGTGAAATTTGTGCATTAATTCTAAAATTTAATGAACCTTGCCATGAATAGAGTTAGTTCACTTACCAATATTCATGAATTTGTATGATTTTTGTATATTAATTTAGGAATGAATGTCTTCACCAAACTTGTTCATTGCATTGAGCTCGACGTCATGCTTAAACATTATAAATTTTATGCATCATATAAGTAGTCTAACTAGCTCACCTTCATGCATCATCATCTGCCATGCATTCTTGTTGCTGAATTACATGCTTCTATAAATGCCATTGTTTGAGCATGTAAATAATCTTAATCGAATTTAATGTCTCTTAGGAAGTCTTAAAACACATCTTAGGCTTTCTAATGACACCAATTTTGCATCATTTGCATATCATCCCACTTTTCATTTTTGTGAAATGTGCCCTGAAATCTGCCTTTATTGAAATTTGAAATACCTATTTCACCCTTACTAAACGAGACCTATTGCCATTTTTGTGTGAATTTTTCCTTAAGGATTTTAAATCTAGCTCCTTAATAGAGTTATCGGCATTCATATGTCTATGTTGTAGCGAATTTTCATAATTTTTAGGTACCGTTTAACATGATAAATTGACATAGATGTATCCTAATGTCTTATTACCCTGCACCATTTCTAATGTGTTGTTCTGTGTTCTTTGACTTTTATAAATTTATGCATGACTTGTCTCAGGATGCTTCCTTCACAAAAATTGTTCTTATCGTGTGCTTGATGTACCATAAAATTTTCAAGACCAATTACTCATGGATCCTATTTCAATTGCTTGCATCTAGAATGTCCTGTTTTGACTTGCCCTGTTTTCCTTTTTATGATATGTTTTTGTTGTAGCATTTTTTAGAAATTTATGCGTGCTGAGCCGATCCTTGGTGTCTGCACGAGTTTAAGTCCTGACATTATGAATTTTATTCACAAAAACCTTTGAAAAATAAGAAAGTCGTTCGATGATTTTACCGAGTCATTCCAAGTGTAGGGCATTATGGAATTTTACTTTTTCTACTTTGATTTGACTTCATTTCCATTCATATAATGCCAAATTGTGTTATTTTCGAATGTTTTGCACTTTGACATTAATCTCATTAAGGTTTGAACCGTATTTAGAGCATCTGCGAAGCCCGATCAGCTTTGCACAAGATGCGCCCAGGTTAACCTTAATGGCTAAATGTATTTCATAGCCTCTATGCACTTATATCTTGTTCTCACTAAACCTTTCCCAAATCCATGTTTCAATTAATTCGAGAATTATTTTTTGGGCACCATGCGAACCTTTTTAACATCTCAATCTTGCTTGCTTAGCATATGTGATTGTGATTAGCGCATGGTAAATGAGTGAAGTGACCCGATGTCGATTTACTACTTGTTGATTGAGTGAGAATCAAGGTCGTCGAGCTTGCATGCATGTTTACTTTCAAGCCATGCATGTGATTGTTAGATGAATGTATAGGTGCAATGCATGCACTCGTGTGATACCTTGGGTAACATATAAAACTCGACTTAGGAACTTATGGTATTAATCACCATGGAAGAACGCCAATAATGGCTAATTACCACAAGTCGTGTCTAAAATGAATGGATAAACATTTTGTGGCACGCTACATGCACAATTTCAAAGACCGACCCCAAGGCCATCTTCAACATTCCTTGATGGTTTTGTCTGATGTTTTTGGATGTTTTACTCGCTATGGTTGTTGTGTTTTCACGAATTGCTTAGGGTTGGAATAGGTTTAAGAAGGCGATCCATTGGAGACGACGATCCCTGTAACATCCTGAATTTCGACCCGTTTCGAGATATGTGAAATGGTTATTTTATCAATGCACTGTTAGTTACGTTTACTCTGAATTGATCCCTCATGAGTTAACTAACTGTTCGGCAAGACAATTAATGATCGATATGCGTACGACTAGTGAATTTAATCAGGGATAGGCCGCTCGACCATAAGGATTCAATCCGGTATCGGGTATCGAATTTTTAAGGATCGAGATAAAAATTGCCTTCCATTTATTCTAAGCATGGAAAAGATTAGGGTTGCCAAATAGGTTTAAGGGGAAAAAGACCAAATTACCCCTCCCCATATGTTTGTTTAGATATTTGTCTTATTTTGTCTTGTCTTCTTTTCTTTTCTTTTCTCTCTCCTTCTCCCTCTAGTTTCGGCAACCCCTTCCCCACGTTTTTCTCTCTCTTCCCCCTCATGTTTCCCCTCTTGGTCGACAGCCACTTGCCCATCCCATCTTTGACTTTGTCAACTTCCTTTTTCTCTCTCTCCATCAATGTGTCTGACACCCATGTGGGTCTCTCTCTCTCTTCGGGCAGCTTCCCCTGCACACCAGCCCCATTCCCAGCAACTTCTTCTTCTTCTCTGCTGGTTGACGCCGGCCTGCTGCTGTTGCCGCCATCACCGACCACCACCGCAGCTCCGCCGTCCCGCCAGCTCGCCGCCGGTCGCCGGTGAGTTGCCGTCCACCGGCCTTGAGCCGAACCAACCCCGCTCAGCTGCACCGTTCTTCCTCCTCCTCTGTCCGAGTCTGCTGCTGTTTCTGCTTGCTGTTTGCTGCTGTCTGCTGCTGTTTCTTGCTGTTTCTGCTGCTGGAAGTTGCTGCCGTTACTGCTGGTTGCTGCTGGCTGCTGTCCAGGACACAGCCAGCCGCTGTCCAGCATCGCCAGCCGCTGTTCGGCTGTTGTTCAGCACAAAACGGCTTCCTCGGAAGCTGTTTTGTTGGAAAACGGCCGCCGGTTATCACCCGTCGTTGTCCTCGAGCAAGCCACTCGTTGTCCTCGCCGCCGCCGTCACGCTCGTGTCGTCGGAATCAACTAACCCGTGAGTTGATTTTCTAAACCTTGTTTAGGGTGCTAAACTCCCTTAGGGTGATTAGTTTAATATTAAGCTTGATTAGTGCTTTTGAATGATGGATGATTAGTGTGTTGATATTATTTGATTAAGCATGTTTAGTGTTAATCGTGGTTAGAATAAATTAATTACGGTTAGAGTAACTATAGTTGGGTTAGATCGGTAACCATGATTAGTATTAATAAATATTATTATTATTTTTGAGACAAAATAATAATTATTTATTAATTTCGGAATTAATTAATTTATTATTAATTTCGAAATTGGATGTTATTATTTTTGGGTAATAATTAATTAATTGTTTTTGAAGAATAATTAATTAATTAGTGGTGGATGATTAATAATTCTTGGATGTTGAATAATTATTGTTGGATAATTATTAATGGAATATTTTTGGAATGAAGTATTATTTTTGGAAAGTATATTATTAATTAATTGTGCTAGTATCGATTAATTTCGATGGATTATTGTTTGTACTTTCTTCACGTTGATTATATATCGGTGGATTACTAGTTGTACTTTCCTCACGTGAATTATATGTTGAATACACGTGTATATGCTGCCTTTGATGATATTGTTTAATATATACTCGGTCGAGTAAATTCATGGACTGCGATTGTGAATTAGGGTTGAGTATATTCAGCATATTCGTGTGACTACATGTGAAAGGCATTTGGATTCGTGTGACCACGTGTGAAATATTATCGCATTATATGTAGAGTTTGCGATGAATTAATGTGCACAAGCACGAATCATGTCTGCATTGGCTGCATTACAAGATAATGAAATGAGCATGATTAATTGGTGTGCTTGCGTGGTCACGTAAGAACTCGTCACCCAGTGGGGGATCTGTGGTGGACGAAGTCCGTATTATCGGAATGCCCGGGCGGGGTCTGGATGTGGGTCGCGGTAGAGGCCGGATCAATGTTCCTTCGGGAATGCCGTCTGGGGGCCAGACAGTGGGACGATGCCCGGTTATGCCGGTAGACTACCAACTTGTGTATTGGAAGGAAATTCCCCCAAAGGTGTTAATAAATGGAAAACGAGAAAGTGCATGGTACATGAGACAATTTGAAAGGTGTTCTAATTGTTTGATATAATTGTTGCATTGATGTGAGCATATGATAAACTGTATCATACAGGTTGCGTGTGGCAAAAGCGAGGTAAGGATGCCTGTGATTGCAACTATTGATTGTTAATAATTGCATACGAGCCTTGGTCTAATCGTGCGTCTGTTAATGGTCGATTGAGTGTTATTCTGTTGTTGAGTTGTGGGCGATAGAGACATTGCACGTCAGGGTGCACTCGAGGCGAGTAGGTCTCCTAACCGAGGCTTAGGATTTTGACTTACTGAGATTTATCTCACTAGTTATTGAATAACCATTTTCAAGTCCATAGGATGGAGGATCAACGCGTGTTACGGCTCGTGGCCGTTTTCGAAGGGAGTAGATTAACCCCGACTTGTTGGTTTCATTGGCTCGATAGGAAGATGCTCGTGGTAAGGGCTTGTACTTGTAAACTTCCTAGGGTTAATCAGTAGATAAATAAAGCAGTACTTTGGAATGTGTTCTTATTGGGTTTTCCTGTTATCCCTGTTTTTGTAATTAACCGGGGATTGTGATTCGCTTCCGTGTGCGTTTAATTAAAAGATAAAAATAACGGTCGGCGATGGATCTTGGAGAGTCGCAAATCAAAGGACTGCAAGAGAACATGGGTTGTCGCGGACTTAAGGTTCGGGTCGTGACAATCCCGAAGATGGCGAATGATCAATGTCATTTTGCAATCGATTTATTTGTAATAATTCATATTCCAACATATGACTCGGGTTCCTTCTTATGTTGTATAAAATTCCAACAAGGTACGGATTTCTTCTTTTCTTTCTCTTTCCTTATCGTTCTTTTTAGAACTTCCCAAGTAAATTTCATTTGCTTTCCTTAAAGTGTTTTGGTGTTTATTTCTCATCTTTTACTTTCAATTCAATCACTTGCTTTTCTTTTTCATTTTAAGTTGGAGTAGAATAGCATGAAACTAACCATCTATGCATAATCATTTCTTTGTAATAAATGGCATGAAAACGTAAAATGACATGCATGATTACCTTAGGTAACATGATGACTATTAAGTATTGAAAAGGCGTTAATAATAATATTAACATAACCCAAATCTACAAATCCTAAAATCTTTGATTACGCAGATATTGAGGGATCATTTCTGACCCTCGATTGGGTTTTTTAACCAACCCTTTAGACTAATGGCGACTCCTAGATGTCATATTAAGTTATCTAAATACAATTTAATAAAAAATGAACCCCTCTTGTTGGGGGTATGAGCTTTGGCTAAAGCTCATGACCATGATTGAGCAAGCTCAAGTTGTTGGATCCAAAAGACAAGGTGATGACGGATTTTGCCCAATGTCCTCATCGAGAGCTCTTTTAATCAAATATCCCTTACACCTTACTTTCACACCCAATCTCTTTTTTGAAGGTATACTGTATTTGTGGAAGAGAGTCATAACACCCTCCTCTATCATGTAGGTAATGGGTTTGGGAGATCTCGTAGTCATGCAGGCCTCAAACTCAATGGGCTGAAGCCGAAAGGCAAGGTGAGATGTCTTTGGTGGACATAACCTCGAGTGTGAGCTCATGATCAAATATCCCTAAACGCCATCCCTTCCGATACCAACCATCGGCCCAAGAGGGGCAGGTTGCAACAAGTAGTAATTTATTTTCTCCTTGATAAAAGAATTATGTGATCTCCATGTCCAATTTTCCATGGTCACAACTTTAATTGCAACCTTTTTTATGGTAATTAGAAAACAAAATTCGTTCTTAAGTTTTGTGCGCCTCGTTTTATTTGAATTATTATAAAAATCTTATCTAACTACACATAGCACGTGACAATTCGTGCAATAATAATTATAGATTTTTATTATTTGGTTGCTTAATAAATGGTTAAATCGACACTTTTCAATGTAATCTCCTTTGTAATTGTTTTTTCTTATCATTTTCCTTTTGAACTTGTTTACCTTTGAGCTTCTAGAGTTTTCACCATCAAGATTTCAAACTCATCGGTTTTTCTACGGGGAAAATGCTTTTGGTTACTTTTTTCTTCATCACCCAACCATCTATATTATGTTAAAAAATTCGAGTGCCATGAATTTTAACCTAAGTGTGGTGCTGCAGTAATTTATTTTCTCCTTGATAATAAAATTACTTGATCTTGACGTCCATTTTTCCGTGGTGGCAACTTTAATTGCATTCTATTTTATTTACCAGTTTTTTCGACATTTGACTATTGGTAAATTTTATTGCTTTTACCTTAAAATATAATAACTTTTGGTGTTATATCAATTTTAGTTTGAATTGGAAGTTTCTTATATTTTTCTTTTGGTGCGTGAAGTTTACCCACTAAGCAAGTGAATTAGAACTTGGTAAAACACAAAATTTCTTGAATAAAATCTTTAAAAAAGAAATGAATGCTTTATTTTCTTGAAATATTAAATCTTGAATTATAGTATTAGGCCTTCTTTTTAGGCCGATTGTGCTTCTCGATCACTTAGGGACTTGGTGCATGTGATATATTAAATCACGCAAGGCTTACAAATGATTTTATGCTTGTCATTCTTTTATTCCATGTGCTTTGGAAAGCACGGAAGAGTTGCTCGATGGTTTCGTGCTTGTTATTATTGATACGATAACTTGCTTAGTTTTTCTATGATTTCCTCCCACTTTAGATGTGGATTGAGACGGTCTTGTACAAACCACCACGTTCCTAAGCATTTTTTATTTCCAGAACTCTATGTAGTGGTTGATAATAATGGCAGAAGAAGTCGTACATAAATCTATGGAATAAGTGTCCTGAAATTTCTAAATTTTGTCATGAAATAAAATTGAGTTCTAAAACTTTCAAAAAGTACAATTAAGTCAAAAACTTATCATACAGTGTAATTGAATTCTAAAACTTATCAAATTAGTCAAATCTAAATCCTTTCAGTGATTATACTTTTTAAAAGTTTTAACACTCAATTTGGACTTTCATGACAAATTTTAAAATTTATGATGCATTTATCCCTAAATTTAAGCTAGAAAATGAGAAAGTGCTCGATCATTCGTTTAGCGACTCATTCGAGCAAGCACACTGCATATAAACTAGCTTAGGCACCTCGTGGCGGCGTTGATGGGACTGACAAAGTCAAATGTACATGTATGAAAAATGAAGGGGAATCTCATCTCAAACGCTTGAGGCTAAATTTGATCATCTAAAGTCAAATTGAAGGTCGATGTATTTTGCATAATTATGTACATGGGTTGGCCCCAATTAATACAAAAGAGAATCTTCCAATGAGAGACCTCATCTATCATTACCAACCACGACCATGCAAATATAGGATATATGGTATAAAGGAGTGAGCAATTTCAAGTTCCATTTGGAATTTAAAATCTGGAATCTACATGTTGAAATAGGTTTCTTATTTTTTGAAACTTAAAACATACCCTACATACTATATCGCAACTTCCAGGTTTCATCTATATTATTAATTGAATAATTGTAGTGAAACATCATATTTAATTATCACTACTTATTGCTTTACTTTACTGATCAATTATTATAGACACGTGAAGAATATGAAACAATTAACAAAAAAAAAAAAACTTGTTCCATTTTTCATGTTTCACCTATATAGAACATAGATAATATTCGTTGAAATAGGTTTTCCAATTTTTGGAACATAGAACCTACTTTGCATATTTTGGAACTTGAAACCCGATAGATTTTCACTGATCTGGTTCTTCAGTTCCAAATTTTACCCTTAAACCATGCTCACCATAATCGTATCTTCCCTAAATTTAATTCAATACTCTTTGGACTATTGTGAGCCACAAATTTTTGAAAAGTGAACTCTACAAAAATTTATAATTATTTGTTATTTGATTTTTTAGGTTTTTTATGTACATTATAACCCAATTATTCTATATAAAAAAAAACAGCGATGTCAACATCAACATCCGTCACCCTCATCACAATCTGAACCCAAAATCGACTCAAAAGGTCTCACAATCGAGCAAATATTAGGGAAAATATCACCAAAAACCCCAAATTATGCCACTTGGGATAATTTTACTTTAAATTTTTTTTATGCCATCATTATTAGCCTGAACTTTTTTTGTGCTACCAAAAACCCTAAATTATGTCACTTGGGATAAATTTACTTTGAACTTTTTCTTGTGCCACAAAAAAAAACCTCAAACTATGCCATTTATGACATATTTACCCAAAACTATTTAGCTAAAGGGCATTTTCGTCTTTTTCTTTTTTTTTTCTCCCTCTTCCCTCTGCCATAGCCAGCAAGCGTCACCCTCGCCGACGGTGAAGTCGGGCGAGGGTGGCTCTCGCCGACGGTGAAGTCGGGCGAGGGTGGCCCCCGCCAGATCCAACGAGAGCCACCCTTACCTGATGCCAAGGAGGGTTGCCCCTGATAGATCCGACGAGGGTGTCCCTTGCCTGGCCTAACTCGGGCGAGGGCCACCTCGCTTGCCCAAGGCGAGGGCCACCCTTGCCCGACTCTGCCACTGGCGAGGGTGGCCTTTGCCGGCTTCCTTATGCTAGCCATGGCAAAGGGAAGAGGGAGAAAAGAAGAAGAAGAAGAAAAAGACAAAAATGCCATTCGGTTAAAAAGTTTAGGGTAAATATGTCCCAAGTGACATAATTTGAGTTTTTTGTGACATAAGAAAAAATTCATGAAAAATTTGTTCCAAAGTGGTATAGTTTAGGTTTTTGATGGAACAAAAAAAATTTAGGGTAAAATTATTCCAAGTGATATAATTTGGGGTTTTTGATAAAAAAAAAAAAAATTAAAGTAAATTTATTCCAAATGGTATAGTTAAGAGTTTTTTATAAAACAAAAATTTCTAATTATTTGTTTTTTGATTTTTTTAGGTTTTTTATGGTTCCTGTTATTCTCACACATTATAACCTAATTATTTAAAAAAAAAATTAGACAACGACGTCGACATCGACATCCATCACGCTCATCACAATCTGAACCCAAAATTCTGTCAAACTTGAAAGGTCTTAGAACCGAGAAAATATTAAGTGAGACAATCCATCAATGACATCTCTGAGACACTCCATCAATTGGCAGACACATGTCCTAGTGGAGCCCATTAATTTCAATTTTTTTTTCTAGACAAGTGTCAAGGTTATTGAACGAAACAGAAGGAGAACCTGCTTCAAGTTACAAGAACCTTCCTCAAAAATCACAAATACCTACACCTTCGACAAACCCTAAGCCTGAGCCTTCCTCTCTCTCACTGTCGTTTCTAAGAACATTAAAGCGAACTTCAGCAGCTCCCTGATCTACGAACTCGATGCCAACCATTAGGGGTGTGCAACAGGAACCGCCCAACCCGGGAACCGTCTAAACCGGACCGGACCGGTTGGTTTTGGGCAGTTCCCGTAATTGACAGTTCGGTTCTCAGTTCCCATTCTTGGAATCGGTAGTCAGTTGGTCCGATTCCTGGTTCCAAGGTGGGAACCAGCCGGGAACCGGATTAACCGGTAGTTTTTATAATATATATTTTAAAATTTCTTAAAAATTTGGAAAAGAAATTCTTTAGAATCTTAGGAAAATACAATTACATGCAAATTAAAAGAACTAATCGATAAAGTAGTATATAAATGAAGTTGATTATCTTTGAGAACATACTGTAATTTTAGTAATTTTTTTCTCGAAAAAGAAAATTACCGGTTCTCGGTTCCAAGACCGGCCGATTCGGTCCAAGGTCTCAGAATTTAGGAACTGATCCTCTCGGTCCGATTCTCAATTCTACCTTGAAATCGAAATCAAAAATTGAATCAGGAACCGATCACTCCAACCGATTGCCACCATCCGGTCTCCAAGAACTTCGTTCGGAAGCTCTACAGCAGCGACTTCGCTTGGCAGCATTTCATCGTGTGCGTGCGAATTTCAAGCGTCGCGTTGAGCTCGTTGAGGCTAAAGCAGCAGAGGTGAGCTGTCCAACTTTGACGTCATGAGTGAGAGAAGAGAGAGAAAAAGTAACGGAAGAGACGGGTCAACAGAGGTGAGAAAAGAAAATGGGAAGGGTTCAATTAATGAAGTGCCTCAGAAATAACGTGGATGGACGGTCCCACCTAATATTTTCTCCTTGGACGTCATTCTCACCGTGTCAAACACTGCGTTCCAACCTCTCTATAGAGAGAGAAACATATTCTCTATTTTCTTCTTTTTCGGACACTCACCGACCACAGGAGAAAATATCACCAAAAATTACAAATTATGTCACTTTAGATAATTTTACCCTGAATTTTTTTTATACCATCAATTTTATCCTAAATTATTTTGTACTACAAAAAATCCCAAATTATGTCACTTCGAACAAATTTACTTGGAACTTTTTCTTGTGCTACAAAAAAAATCAGAACTATGCCATTCGGGACACATTTATCCCAAACTCTTTAATTAAAGCACATTTCCGTCTTCTTTTTTTTCTCCCTCTTCCCTTTGCCATGGCCGACAAAGGGAAGCTAGCAAGGGCCACCCTCGCCAACGGCGAAGTCAAGTGAGGGTGGCCTTCGCCGAGGAGGATGGCCCCTACTAGATCCGATGAGGACCACCCTCACCTGACGTCGGGGAGGGTTGCCCTTACTAGATCCAACGAGGGCGAGGGCCACCTCGCCTGCCCAAGGCAAGGGCTGCCCTCGCTCGATCATGCCACCGGTGAGGGTAGGCTTCCTTCTATCGACCATGCAAAAGGAAGAGGGAGAAAGAAAAAAGACGAAAATGCCATTCAGTTAAAAAGATTATGATAAATGTGTCCCAAGTGACATAGTTTGAGATTTTTTGTGGTAGAAAAAATTCAAGATAAATTTAATTTATGATTTTTATAGAATAAAAAGACTTAAGATAAAATTGTCCCAAGACACAATTAGGAGTTTTCGATAGAAAAAAAAAGTTTAAAGTAAATTTTTTTCAAATAGTATAGTTAGAAAATTTTGATAGAACAAAAATTTAAAATTATTTATTATTTGATTTTTAAGTTTTTTATTTCCTATTATTCTCACACATTATAACCCAATTATTTTAAAAAAAAGACAGCGATGTTGACATCGACATCCGTCACCCTCGTCACAGTCTGAACTCAAAATCCTATAGAACTCGAAAGGTCTCAGAAAATATTAAGAGAGACAATCCACCAAGACACTCCATCAATTGGCAGCCACATGTCCTGGTGGAGCCCATTAATTTCAATTTTTTTTCTGGACAAGTCTCAAGGTTATTTAATGTGAAACAGAAGGAGAACCTGCTTCGAGTTGCAAAAACCTTCATCGAAAATCACAAATTCCTACACCTCAGAGAAACCCTAAGCCTGAGCCTTCCTCTCTCTCGCTGTCGTTCCTAAGAATATGAAAGCGAACTTCAGCAGCTCCCTGATCTGCGAACTCGATGCCGACCACCACCATCCGGTCTCCAAGAACTTCGTTCGGAAGCTCTACAGCAGCGACTTCGCTTGGCAGCATTTCATCGTATGCGTGCGAATTTCAAGCGTTGCGTTGAGCTCGTTGAGGCTAAAGCAGAGGAGAGCTGTCCAACTTTGACGCCATGAGTGAAAGAAGAGAGAAAAAGTAACGGAAGAGACGGGTCAACAGAGGTGAGAAAAGAATTTCAATTAATGGGCCTCACTAGGGAAGGCGGAATCAATTAATGAAGTGCCTCAGAAATAGTCCCACTTGATATTTTCTCCATGGACATCATTCTCACCGTGTTAAACACTGCGTTCCAACCTTTCTCTATAGAGAGAGGGAGAAACGTACTCTCTATTTTCTTCTTTTTCGTACACTCACCGACTACACGGTAAAGAAAGCAAAGGGATGCCTTGACAAAAGAGGACCCCAAAAGTCAAGCGTCACTCTCTCGCTTCCATCCCGCGTTGTGTAGGGTTGAAGCTTCACGAGATCATCAGGTTAAATCGGAGCTCCCCTCTCGTTCTTCGCTCAAATCTTTCCCTCTTCCTCCTCCTCCTCCTCCTCCTCTTCTTCTTCTTCGAAGAGAACTGAGAAGGAATATCGATTGCAGAGCGTTTCTCAAGCAGAGATAGCCCATGAAGTCGAACGGAGAGAGCCCATCAATCGCTCTTCCTTTGCTCGCGCTCTCCTCGTTCTTCTTCTCTCTCGCTGCCTCCGACCCTCGAATCACCGAAGCGGGCCGCTACTGCGACAACCACACTAAGTTCGACGCAAACTTCGTCCCCAACTTCGACGTTGTCTTAAGGAAGATCTCCGAGAGAGTCACCGACCAGCACTGGGGCAACTACTTCCTCACCTCGCCGCCGCCAGCGATATACGGCCTTGCCCAGTGCCACGGTGACCTGATCGATGCCGACTGCAGCCGCTGCTTCGCCGAGAGCCATGACCGGATCAACTCATGCACCACCTTCGGGCGGCTCTACCTCGACGGCTGCTTCCTCCGTGTTGACGGTTACGACTTCTACAACGAGACCGTCGATCCAACGCAGGACATGCTCGAGTGTAGCTCCAATTCGACAGTCCCGGCGGAGAGAGCGGCCGAGTTCTCGGATAGGGTGGACCGGGTGTTGAGGAATGTCTTGGCAAGCGCGGTGCTGAACAAGGGCTTCGCGGTCGCTGGGGAGGACGGAGCCGGAGGAGTCACCGGAGTATATGCTCTGGCACAGTGTTGGAGCACGCTCGATGCCAGCAGCTGCAGAGTCTGTTTGGAGAATGCGACTTCGAAGGCGAGAAGCTGCGCACCCAGAGAAGAAGCGCGGGCCATGAATGCGGGATGCTTTCTCCGTTACTCGACCACAAAGTTCTACAGCGTCCCCGTTAGCGGAGGTAACGACTTAAGTCTCCTGATCACTTGTTTACCCACTTAAATCGCCATTAAAGAAAAACCGAGGCCGTTCTATGTCTATTGCCAGAATTCGATATTTCCCAAGGCTGGTCAGGTTGGCCCTCGCTAGGCGTAGGTCATGGGTCGAGAAAATACTACGTGACTCTCGAAGAAGGGCCACATGCTTAGGACACGTGTCCTGACGGCCCCACATATTAACTTGTTGCAAGCTTGTGGTAGCATGGGTCATGGTGCTAATGGCCTGTCTATTGCCAAAGCCCGGCGAGGAGGAAAGCGAAAGAAAATAAAAATAAAAAATAAAAACATTAGAATGATTTTTTTGCATGATATTGAAATTATTTTCTAAATAAAATTTAAATGCAACGAAACGTTTTCTATCGCATAACACTAAATCAATAAAATTGATCATTTTTTTGAAAAATGATTTTTCCAAAAAATATTTCCCTAATTGATTATTTTTTTAAAAATAAATTCACCCTAAAATTTGATTGATTTTATGATTTGATCCCAGAATTTTTGGAACTTCTAATAAACTCGTTTCAACCTGATGCTATCTTTTATCATTTTGCAGAGTCATCTAGGGTTTGCATCACCATAGCAATAGCCTCATCAGCTATAGCGAGTTCCCTTGTTCTCATTGGTGCATACATTAGATACCAAAAGTACAAGAAGAAACAAGGTAAACAATTCGATTCAAATGCGTAAAATGATCCCTCGGTAATTCTTAAACACAAGCTTGATCAAGCGAATTTCGCTTTCATCCATTTTCAGTGCATAATAGCTTCATGCAATTACTAGCAAGCGAGAGCAAGTTTAGATTATATTTCAAGTACGAGACGTTGGAGAAGGCTACCAACTTCTTCCATGACTCGAGGAAGCTAGGACAAGGGGGGGCAGGCTCTGTGTACAAGGGGATCTTACCCAACGGGAAGGTTGTTGCGGTGAAGCGGCTGGTGTTCAACACACGCCAGTGGGTAGACAACTTCTTCAACGAGGTAATCTTGATCAATGGGATCCAACACAAGAACCTTGTTAGGCTTTTGGGATGCAGCATCGAAGGCCCAGAGAGCCTCCTTGTCTATGAATATATTCCTAACGGAAGTCTTGATAAAGTTCTTTTTGGTAAGTAACTAGTTATTGTATAACAACATAACAATAACAAAGTCATTGTTCGATGCCAATAAGAGAAATACTCTTTTACAACAAGCATTGGTTTAGCTTGCAATCTTAGTAACTGATTTCTTGTATTGCAAGCAATGTTTCTATCTCATGATTTTTGAGTTGTAGGTTTCAAAGATCTGCTCCATTAGGGTCTTACCATTCCACTTCTTCTATTATGTACTATGCTTTGCTTGTCTTTCCAAAGTACGAGGCCATCCCTATAAACAAATAGAATCTTGTGTTGCAGTCAACAATGCGACCCGGGTCCTAACTTGGGAGGAGAGGCTACACATCATCACAGGAACAGCTGAGGGCCTTGCGTATCTTCATGAAGGCTGTGGAGTGAAAATCATTCATCGGGACATAAAAACTAGCAACATCCTCCTTGACAAAAATCTCACAGCAAAAATCGCAGATTTTGGGCTTGTCCGATGCATTGCTCCGGAAAAGTCTCATGTTAGCACAGGAATCGCCGGCACACTGTAAGAATGCATGTTCAATCACTAGCCTGTTAGAAACTATAGTCAGTACTTTCTATTTCCTTAATCTAAAAAGTTTGGCCTGTCTAAGTGCTTTCACATATCATCCTTCTCATCATTTCACATCTTTTCTGAGCTAAGTTTGGTTTATATCTAAAAGACGATTAACTATGCAGCGGTTACATGGCACCTGAATATCTCGTGAGAGGACAGCTAACGGAGAAAGCCGATGTTTATGCTTTTGGGGTGCTGGTTCTTGAAATCTTGAGTGGTAGGAAGAATAGTGTATACACATTGCGGTCAAGCTCGGTATTACAAATGGTAAGATTGCTTGTTCCTACAATCAGGAAGAACTTAGACTGGCATTTACTTTCACGGCCACACCACCCCAGGATTCTCTAATGTAAACCTTAATTTGCCTAACAACCTCGAATAAATCGTTGCTTTTCTGCGTTAGTGTTAGCAGATTTATCTTCAGATTTATGGGAGGCTTGGAAATTTCATGATTGCTTTGCAGGTATGGAAGCATTACAAGTCAAATAATTTGGCTGCGTGCATTGATCCAGCCTTACAAGGTAACTTCCCCATCCTGGAGGCGTCGAATGTGCTCCAAATCAGCCTTCTGTGCACTCAAGCCTCCGTGGAATTGCGACCGCCCATGTCCATGGTCATCGAGATGCTCCACGACAAAGACCATGTAGTCCCCGAACCGAAGCAACCCCCGTTCCTCAACGCTAGCGTGCTGTTCGACAAATCCAGCAGCACAAGCGATCCATGCACACCTGGTTGTCCAACCAGCTCACAGGATTCGAGGTCTCTTCCAGCTTGACAGGAAGCCCGCAGTTGAATATCCGGGACAAGATCGAAGCATCCAAGTGTCGGCAGAAGCGGGACCTCTTCTTTGTAAAAGCAAATAGTAAAATCATATCTCACAAACAAAAAATCCATTCATAAAGTGGAATCACACGGACTCTTAATTATACAACCTGGCAATGTTGTCGCATTCGATTCATTTTCTGCAAAGCACTCTGATTGTCGAGAATGTCTTCTGCTTTCTCCCGTCGTAGTTGCATACAACCCATGAACACACAACCAAATACGAACCCTTGCCAAAGACTTACGGAGGACCACTTTGCAAACGATAGGCAGTGCAGATTTTAGTGACGTCGGGGCATGAGTCGAATTATCCTTACTTGTTTAGCAGCAGCATGTTCAGATGACAAGTAGTCCAATCTTAAATCCATAAATCATGAATATTCCGAAAATGAAAGGTGAGGGAGTTCTTAGACAAAATTAGTAAATTTTAGTAGATTTCTCAATCTCCATTTATATTTTTCAGCTCCAGCTTCTTGAAAATGGGGTTGTTTAGGAGACCCATCTATGGTGAAATTTTATAGGGATTCATGTCATACACTATTCACCTGAGTTTTTTGTGAAGTGTGTTTCCACGTTCGCAATTATCTAGGATATTTTGATGGAAGTTGCTAGAGGAAATATTTGTGAAGTGTCTAGCTAATTATTATGACATGTAAATTAATTATAGATAAAAGTTATGATTTTTTGAGACACGAAAATTAATCAAGGATAAATATAGCACTAGTTATTGGCTTGAGATATTTTGTGGTATTACCTCGGTGATTAACTCAAATAAGAGTCATTAATCCAAAACTACTTGATAACTCATTTGAAAAAAAAAGTTAATAAATCACTTGACTAAAGTTAGTAATTCTATATAAAAATTGGTAAATTTAAGGTGTGGTGTGACAAGCTCGATTCTAGGGATGAAGGGCTTAAGCTCCTCTTGCTATGAAGCTTAAACTAGGGTGAATGCCAACTATATTTTGGATAAGTAAGAGAAGATTATGGATAAGCTAATCTAATGTGAAATCTAAATCACTATTAACTATCACTATATTTTCCATTGTCACTTTCAAGAGAGAGATGGATGTGGATTTCGCCAGCATAATTTTCTTTGTTCTTTTTTGGTCATATTTGATGGAACGAGAAAAGTTGACCGTACGAATTATTCTCTTAATCGGCCCTTATCAAGTCAATGTAAACCCTTTTAAAAAAAAAAACAAGAAGAAGAAATGATGAAATGAGGAACTTTGCTTTGGACGGTAATGGGCAAATCATTTTCTCGTCCTCGGATTCCCGCGCGCCTCGTAGAGCTTGAACTAGCACAGTGTGAATGAAGCACCAAGTCAAAGAGTCTAAATAGAGTTTGAAGACTCCACGTGAAGACAAGCAAAGAGAAGTTAAGAAGTATCCTAAAAAATATTTTGTCTATGGGCAGCGTTGAAAGTGTGTAGAGAGCACTAGAGCTTGTATTAAAATAATCTCTAATACGTAGAATGGCTCAATATATAGAGCATGTACTCATTCATGTAATTGAGGCAGGGAGTTAGAGAATAAACCCCATACCCTTGCACTCCTCCACCATTTAACCCTCTTGGCTAGGTCAACCAATAATATTAGCAAGCGGTTCGGTCCAAAAAACGTCTTGACAATAATATGCATACCTCTATAATGGATTCCCATCATAACAATGTGAGCAAATCAACTAATATTTTTCTCACAACAACTCACAATCAACACTAGAATGTCATTTCATAAACCGTTTCATATAACCTATTACAATTTTATTTATCAAATTACTTCTAGCAAATCCCTCCGCAAAGCATTTAATCAAGACATTAAGATGAAAGTATTTTCAACTAAGGCTTTTCAATGCCTTTCAGCCAACTAAAAAGCAGTAAAAGTCCAATCCAATTTATGCAAGAAACATGCTCTTACTAACTATATTAAAATACTATCATTTTCGAGATATGAGTTTGCAAATTTGTAGAAGAAATAGTACCATTTACTTGAAAATGTCCAAAAACCAACAATACATAGCTAAACGATCCGATGATCTTGTAATCTTGACAATTAAATGAGAATCGACATGAAAACTAAATAAAATACTACCTTAGTTACAAAATGGTTGTACTGAGAATAAACGCAAACAAAGCGACTCATATGCGATGATAGAACTCTCAACCAAAGCGAATGTTCAAAGTTATCTACAATGCCTCAATTGAGTGCAAAACTTGGCTGCACCAAAACTCTTTCCACCAAATCCCGTTCAAGTGAGCTTTTAGTCAAAAGGAAGATCTTTCAAAACACTAGTCCACAGTTTGTTTGACCCCAAATCAACTCGCAACTTGATGAAATTCAGCCCGCAAGTCGTTGGATGTGCATTGTTCCTCACACATAGGAAACTTTGAAAATTTGTTTTGGGATCATAAACTAAAATCAAGTTCCGTAAAATGATATAACTCCACAATTAAATTATCATTCCTCATAATTTTTTAGCTTAATAACTCTTAAATTGAATTTCATGACTCAAATTTCCCAAAATTTCGAATTTGTACCATAATCCTAAAAACTTCTCCGAATAGACAAATGAAATGTGCGATCAATTACTTGATATTGCGAATCGGAGTTTAATTGACTTGGCGAGATTCTGTGACTCAAATTCCTTTTATTTCCCTTTTTCTTCTTTCTTTTCTTGCGCCCTTTTCTTTTCTCCTTTTCCCCTCGTTCTCCCGTTCCCCTTTCTCGCGCGCGTCTCTCGGCCTTCAACGCGAGCGTCCACTTTCCTGACCTTGTTTGACTTTTCAAAGTTTTTATTTTTTTGACTTTCCAACTTTTTGACTTTTTGACTATGAAAAACCCACATTTATATTTTACACTCGTATTCTAAATTTCAACACCTTGCTGGTATTAGACCATATATGAACCCCAAAAAAGAGAAAGTTATTAGACCATCAGGTTGAATCGGAGTTCCCCTCCCGCTATTGCTCAAATATTTTTCTCCTTCTTCAATTACTGAGAAGGAAAATTGATAACCGAGCATTTCTCAAGCAGAGCCCCAATGAAATCAAACGGAGCGAGCCTGTCAAGGCGATCTCCGATTGCGATTTCCACTTACTTCACTCTCCCTCTGCTCGCGCTCTCCTCGTTCTTCTCCTCTCTTGCCCTCTCCGACCTTCGAATCGTCGAAGTGGGCCTCGTCTGCAGGAGCTCCACTGGGACCATTGCTAAAAACGTCTTCCTCAACTTCTACGACATCACGAAGAAGATCAGCAAGAGCGTCATCGACCAGCGCTTGGGTAACTACTCCCTCACCTCGCCGCCGCCAGCGGTGTACGGCCTCACCCAGTGCCTGGCCACCTGATCGAGGTCGACTGCCTCATCTGCTTTGTCGAGAGCCTGTGCCTGATCCGCGTCTGCCTCCCCAACTCTGGCTGGCTCTACATCGATGGCTGCTTCCTCCGTTACGACTTCTACAGCGAGACCGTGGATCCCACACATGACATGCTCAAGTGTAGCTCCAATTCGGTAGTCCCGGGGGACCAGAAGGAGAGAGTGGCCGAGTTCTCAGATAGGGTGGACCGGGTGCTGAGGAATGTCTTGGCAAGCGTGGTGCAGAACAAGGGCTTCGCAGTGGCTGGGGAGGATGGAGTCGGAGGAGCCGCTGGGTTATATGCTTTGGCACAGTGTCAAAGCACGCTTGATGCCAGCAGTTGCAGAGTTTGTTTGGAGAATGCAACTTCAATGGCGCAAAGCTGCACACCTGGAGAAGAAGCGCGGGCCATGAACGCCGGATTGCTCGACAACAAAGTTCTACAGCATCCCCGTTGACGGAGGTAACGATTTTAGTCCCCTGCTCACCGGTTTACCGACTTAAAAGATGGCTTCCTCCGTTCCTCGCCACTAAAGAAATAGTAAGGCTGTTCTATGTCTATGGTCAGATTTCATTCATTAAGGCTCCTTTGTTATCGCGAAAAATATGACTGGTTCTGAAAAACCATTTCCAAACTCCAATATCTCAAAAAAAATGATAATATTTTTCGATATTTGGATGAAATCTGAAAATGAATAGAAATATTTTCTGACATTCAGTATATATTTTCCTTGGAGCACTTCTTTTATTAACATTTTTTTTTTTTTTCATTTTCTAAAATATCTAATTTTTAATTATTTTTATTTTTAATTTAATTTTTATTCTTTTTCGGTCAATCGCCAACCATGGTGATGACCGATGATTGGCCTCAGGCGAGGTGAAGCTCGAGTCTCATCAGATTGGTGAGACTCAAGCCTCATCAAAGGTCGACAAGGCCTCAGCATTGCTAGAACAACAAGCTCATCCCTTGCCTATGGTTGATTGCTAGTCATTGTCATTGTGGTCGGCAGTTAGTTGAGGCAAAAGAAAAATAAAGAAATAGAAAAAAAAAAGAGAAAATTATTTAAAACATTATTTTTTAAAATAATTTTAAAAAATAAAAAATAATCGGGCGAAGGCATGATGCTCTAACCCGAGTTGGCAAGGGTCGATCGAGCTTCACCTGTGGCTGGCGAGGGTCGGCCAGCAACCCTTGCCAGCCATATCTAAAAACCTTTAAAAAAAAAGCAAAAAAAGTAAAAAAAAAAAAAGAAAGAAGAAAAAACCATAAAACAAATTCAATATATTATTAAAATATTATTTACAAAGTGCCACGTTAATGTCAATGCCAGTTAGTCAATTTTAGCTGGATGAACTTAATTAATAAAAAGTGAAAATGTTTAGAACTAAATTGGTAAAAGTACAATAAATTTATGACTTTTCGAACAATTTTTACTTGGTCATAACTGCAGTTCCATCTACTCTATGCCAAAAACATAGGTCACTATGACATTCTCGATTCCAACCTTGTAAGGAACGGCCATAAGATCAGAGTGAATCAATCATGGACCATTGGTCATTGAATCAATTGGTTCGATCAGTGAGAAATCAAGGATTAGTCATGGTTCAATTGACCAATCAACCATGAACTAGCTAAGGGATCAGTCATGAAATGCCATTGACCATACAAGTGGGATCGGATTATCCGTTCATGAAATGACTTCTAGATCATGAGAATTGATAATGGGGTGATCATGGGCCGTCACAGGTCGGCGGATGGTCATGGATTGATTCCAACCGATCATGCCCAGTCGCGGGTGATTTTGCCTGGCCATGCTTCGATACATGGATGATCCAACTTGACTAGATGAGATCATGTTCTGACCAAAAATGTATCATTCCATATTTAATTCTTAGTGATCAAAAGCGAATTATGAATTGGTGATGTACGATCATGGATCGGTTGTAGACTGACCATAGACCCATACGATGGATCGAGGATCGATCGGAATGAGTCTTAGAATTGACCCGGTGATTCCATTGGTAATTCTAAGGTCCATAAATGTCTTGGCTTAGTGCTAGCCATGGATAGCCTTGGAACCACCTTTGAATTGACTGACAAACCATGGACCATGTAGGAGAATCGTTGGCAAGCCTTACACTAAGCTTAAAGATTAGCTTAAGGGCTAGTTATGAAGTCGAGTAAGCTAACCATACCAACTCAACGGCTGACCACTGTGCCGACCTTGGTGTCAACCCTCCTAGCTAACCGACTGCCCAAGAGGACGACTTGGGCGTGCAAGGGGCATGATGGCCCGAACCTCAAGCACTTGAGATTCAATTTTTTTTTGTGTACCTTGTGATCCCTCTCTTGGCCACGAAACCAATTTTAAATGATAGATTTCTTGTGACTATCTCATTCTTGAAGAAAAAGACATATGAAGGTTTTTTTTTTTTTTTTTTTTTCTGAAAACCATCATATATTGAGGATGATGAGTCATGGTGGTGAGTTGTTCAAGAAAGAGATTTGGTCACGATTGCATGAGGATTTGGTTTGATGGCCAAGGCAATGAGTCACCACCCATGTGAACCAAACAAAAATGGACACCCAAGACTCTCATCATGAGCCTAGGAGGAATAGATGCCGATTTGGCACCTTAAGCGCCACCTTCTCAAGAATGCATTAAATGTCATTAAATGAAAGGGAAAATAGGTGGATCAATGGTGGCAAGACAACTAGGATTCTAGAGCCTTCATTGAAGCTCTAGATGAGGACGGAAACTATAAATAGGAGGAGCCTCTCCTCATTTCTCACCATTTTGCCAATCATCTCCTCCTTCCTCTCTCTTTTCTCTCTCACCCCCTTTCCTCTATCCTTCAGCCATGTGACCGCCGCCCTTCACCAAGCAAAGTCTTTTAAGTCTTTGAGGGTTGTCCAAGTAAGTATAACGTCTTACTTCTCCCTAATTTTTCCATTCCTATCATTAAGTCTGGACAATCCTCTCTTGACAAACCATGGTTAGTATGGGAGACAATGTATATGTTTTCTTGTATATGCTTGAGTCTTTCACGATTCTAATGATGCCATGGTTTGTTTCTTGTGTTCAACGTAAGTTGAGGTTCACCCAAAACCATAAGATGTGATTTGGTAACACGATGATGTTTTGGAACTCAAGTCTTGAATGGCATGAGGATCACCCAAGGCCGCAAAGTCTTAGACCAACATTGAGATGTGCCGAATTCTAGTCTCGTTTGGTATAGAAATTGCTCAGGCCCGTAATTTCTTGGTTGGTATTGAAGTATACCGAGTCCATATCTTGGATTGGTGCAGGGTCTTTGATATCTGACGATTGAACTAAACCTTGGGCTTAGGATCATTCATGGCATCATTAGAATTTAGGTCATCGAAAGCATGACACATATAATTATGTGTGAGCACGCCCCCTTTGGGCCATGAAAGTGTTGGCTATATGAAAAGACAAGAACCGGCTTGTATGGTATATATGTGATCACTTAACAAAAGATAAGAATCGTCACCTTTTCAAGTGGATGGCGTTGGCCCTATGTCAACGGGATGCCCCAACATCAATGGAATACCTCGTTAATGAAAAAGAGATGCCCCCACATCAACGGAATGCCCGGTTAAGCCCATAAGTCTGAGAAGCTAGCTCCAAGAAGCATTGATTAAGCCAAGATGCATTGATTGAGCCAAGAAAGAAGCCCACCATGAAGCTAGAATCTTGGGTTGAGCCGAGAGGGCCTATTAAGCCAGGACGATGTTAAGTGAATTACATGATTGCCGCTTGTGCTTAAGCTAGCTTGTATGCATTCTTGCATTAGCTGAAGGCTTAGTAAGTAAGACTCTTACATGTAGTTGAGGCATAGCATATGAAATTGTTATTAATCTACTACTGACGCTATTTGCATGAGTTATTCTGACTAGCCTTTGATGAAGGAAGGTCTTATTAGTCGAGAGTTAAGAGTTTTACTTATTGGGTTTCCAAGACTCATCCCCTTATTTTACAAGTGAATAAGTATGGCTGCTGAACGTTTTGGCTACTCTGTAAAAATAGTGAATTCTGCCATAGATGTGATAAATATGGATATGGATATTACATACCACAAGCTCAATTTCACTGTCTAGATTGATGAAGGGCTTGACAAGTTGGTACCTCTCTGTTGCGAGGTGTGGTATGCGTGGTTTGATGGTGATTGGCTTGGACCTCTCTGAGGCTTCGACGGACCATCCAATGAGGCAGCATCCGATCTCTCCGAGGCTTCGATGGACCATCCAATGAGGCGGCATCCGATGGGACAGCCCCTAGCCCTTAATATCGACCCAAGCAGAAGGGTTTTTGATTTTAGATAGCCACAATTGTAGTGAAGCTAAGGAAACCCGGCCTTTTCGTATGTAATAGCCAAGAAAGAAAGATCGAGCTTGTAATATAAAGATGATGTAATATAGATAGTGTGTTTGAAAGTTTTGCTTCTCATGTTTCCCTTTCTATACGGATCGGGGTTGACATGTTTACGCTTCCGCATGTACATATAAACAAGATAAAATATATCACGTCGGCGACAAACTTGGGATGTCACAAAAATAACTCACACCTCGACCCCGGATTAAGGTTGTGATAGCTACCCAACAGGACGAGATGATTTCATGTGTTAGACGACTATTAGGATTTATAATTCATCTCAACTCGATTGGAGTTACAAGTAAATGCTTAAGACCCAAGTAAGCTTACAAAGTTCATCATAATCAAGTGCTTTTTGGGTCATCTCAGACCTTGCAATTGAACTTTATCGCCAAAATATCTTGAAACTTTTTAAGGATGATCCTTTTGTCAATGGATGCTCCTATTACACTCGTAGTCTCTAAAGGATGAGAACAAACTATGTAGCATCTACATCGAGAATTCAAGTATTGTATACGTCGTTAGTCCGATCCTTTGTAGGAAAAATATGTGGCCATGAAATAGGGATTAAGTGGAACGGAATTGACTGAGTGGTAGAGTCTTGGAAACACCTCTTTCTTCCCTATTTTGGAAAACCATTATTATTGGATGATCATGACCCTTCCCAAAAATCGAAATTATTGATTAATGGAGGAACAATATCACCATTTTTGTTCAATAAGATACCAAAGTGGATGATTGACTCATTCCATACTAGAAATAATCACAGGAAATCTTTTGATAACACGGATTTTGGAAACCCAAAGTCTTTACTTGATCCAGAACGTGTGATGTATATGACATTCCGAAGTGATCTATTAATCTGCTAATAAGTCTTTTAATGGCAGTTCCATCTATTACTTTATTGTGAGACGTGCATGGATCATGAGCTCTCTAACTGGGATAGGGGCTAGCTTAGAGAGGAGAGGACTTCACTTGGACCGCTTATTGTGCCGTGCATGGCTCACATACTACAAATAGATATTTGCGTTCATACTAGAGATTTCGCATTCGGAAACGGCGCATGAATCTTGCCATTGATTTTTCTTTTAAGTTTTCGTATTCATGGTTCAGTTTAGAGAGAGAGAGAGAGAGATTTTGAGATAACTTATTCGTTATGAAATTATTAAATCTTTTGACAATTTACAAGTTACCAAAATTACTCACTAACTTTTACTTATCATTCTTACTACCATTTCAAATTTACTAACTCCTATAAGAGTTTATCAATCTTTCTTTTGATGATTTACCAACTTTTCTCCAATTATAATTACCAACTTCTTTTGGGTCACGACTTCTTATTTAAATTACTTACTAATTTATTTGGTTTTTCTATAATTTATCAACTCTTGTAGTCATTTCCCCACTTTTTGAAAGGTGAGGGAGCTCTCAAGACATATTAGTAAATTTTAGCAGATTTTCAATCTGAGTTTGTTTTCTTCAAATCCGACTTTCCTAAAACAATGTCATTTAGGAGACCCATCTATAGTAAATTTCATGAGATATTAAGTCATACATCGATCATCCAAATTGTTTGCCAAGTGTCTTTCCATGTTCATAATTATTTAGAATATTGCGCTGAAGTTGATGAAGGAAAGATTTGTCGATATTTTTTATGACACGAAAAATGATTAGAGATGAACTATTATGATTTATTCGAGAAAAGCAACTTAATTAAGGAAAGCAGAGGTGAGCTGTCCAACTTTGACGCCACAACAGCGGTAGAAAAAAATTGAAATTAATGGGCCCCACTAGGACGTGTGGAATCAATTAATGAAGTGACTCAGAAATGACATGGATGCACTGTCTCACCTAATATTTTCTCCTCGGACCCCATCATTCTCACGGTGTGAAACACCGCGTTCCAACCTCTCTCTATAGAGAGAGAGAAACATGTCATCGCCCTGGCATTTTCCAAAAACTCTATTTTCCTCTTTTTCGGACAATCACCGATCACATGGTAAATGCTCTGCTATCGATATTCCTTCTCAGTTCTCTTCAAAGAAGAAGAGGAAGAAGAAGAAGAAAAGGAAAGATTTGAGCAAAGAAGGCGAACGGAGCGACCCCATCAATCGCTCTTCCTCTGCTCGCCCTCTCCTCGTACTTCTTCTCTCTCGCTGCCTCCGACCCTCGAATCACCAGAGCGGGCCTCCTCTGCGACGACCCCACTGAGTTCGACGTAAACATTGTCCCCAACTTCGTCGCTGTCTTGAGGGAGATCTCCGACAGCGTCACCGACCAGCAATGGGGCAACTACTCCCTCACCTCGCCGCCGCCAGCGATGTACGGCCTCGCCCAGTGCCACGGCGACCTGATCGATGCCGACTGCCTCCTCTGCTTCGCCGAGAGCCGGAACCGCATCAACGCCTGCACCACCTTTGGGCGGCTGTACCTCGACGGCTGCTTCCTCCGTGTCGACGGTTACGACTTCTACAACGAGACCGTCAATCCAACGCACGACTTGCTTAACTGTAGCTCCAATTCGACGGTCCCGGTGGAGAGAGCGGCTGAGTTCTCGGATAGGGTGGACCGGGTGCTGAGGAATGTCTTTGCAAGTGCGGTGCTGAACAAGGGCTTCGCGGTGGCTGGGGAGGACGGAGCTGGAGGAGTCACCGGGGTATATGCTTTGGCACAGTGTTGGGGCACGCTTGATGCCAGCGGCTGCAGAGTCTGTTTGGAGAATGCGACTTCAAAGGCGAGAAGCTGCGCACCAGGAGAAGAAGCGCGGGCCATGAATGTGGGATGCTTCCTCCGTTACTCGACCACAAAGTTCTACAGCGTCCCCATTAGCGGAGGTAACGACTTTAGTCTCCCGATCACTTGTTTGCCCACTGATTTTTCCCAAATAAAGGCACCCTAAGTTTGATTTGATTGATCTTATGATTTATACCGGGATTTTTGGAACTTCTAATGAGCTCCCTCATCACAACTTGATGCTATCTTTTACCATTTTGCAGGGTCATCTAAGGTCCACATCACCATAGCAATAGCCTCATCAGCCACTGCCGTGACTTTGCTTGTTTCATTGGTGCATACATTGGATACCAAAAGAACAAGAAGAGACGAGGTGAACAATTTCAGTTCAAATGCGTAAAATGATCCTTGGTAATTCTTAAACACAAGCTTGATCACATGAGTTTCGCATTCATCCATTTTCAGTGCATAATAGCCTCATGCAATTACTGCCGAGCAGTAGCAAGTTTAGATTATATTTCAAGTATGAGACACTAGAGAAGGCCACCAACTTCTTCCATGACTCAAGGAAGCTGGGGCAAGGGGGGGCCGGCTCCGTGTACAAGGGGATCTTACCCGATGGGAAGGTTATCGCAGTGAAGTGGCTGGTGTTCAACACACGCCAATGGGTGGATGACTTCTTCAACGAGGTAACCTTGATCAACAAGATCCAACACAAGAACCTCGTTAGGCTTTTGGGTTGCAGCATCAAAGGCTCGGAGAGCCTCCTCGTCTATGAATATATACCTACTAGAAGTCTTGATCAAGTTCTTTTTGGTAAGTAGCTAGTTAACAATAGCAAAGTCGTCATTCGATGCCAATAAGAGAAATGCCCTTTTACGACAAGCATTGGTTCGGCTTGCAATCTTAGTAACTGGTTTCTTGTATTGCAAGCAATGTTTCCGTCTCATGATTTTCGAGTTGTGGGTTTCAAAAACCTACTCCGTTGGGGTCTTGCCATTCCACTTCTTCTGTTATGTCTCTTACACTTAGCTCTGCTTGTCTTTCTAAAGTACAAGGCCATCCCAATAACCGAATAGAATCTTTTGTTGCAGTTAACAATGCGACCTGTGTCCTAACTTGTGAGGAGAGGCTACACATCATCATAGGAACAGCCAAGGGCCTCACATATCTTTATGAAGGTTGTGGAGTGAAAATCATCCACCGGGACATAAAAGCCAGCAACATCCTCCTTGACAAGAATCTCACAACGAAAATCGTAGATTTTGGGCTTGCCCGATGCATAGCTTCAGATAAGTCTCATCTTAGCATAGGAATCGCCAGCACATTGTAAGAATGCCTTTTCACTATTAGCTTGCTTGAAACCATAGTTGGCACTCTCTATTTCCTCAATCTGACAAGTTTGACTTGTCAAAGTGCTTTCGCGTGTCATCCTTCTCTTCACTTCACATCTTCTTTGGGCTAAGTTTGGTCTATATTCTAAAATATGGTTAATTGTGCAGCGGTTACATGGCGCCTGAATATCTCGTAAGGGGACAGCTAATAGAGAAAGCCGATGTGTATGCTTTTGGGGTGCTGGTTCTTGAAATCTTGAGTGGCCGGAAGAATAGCGTATACACACCAGGGTCAAGCTTGGTATTACAATCAGTAAGATTGCTTGTCCCTACATTCGGAAGAACTTAGACCAATATCTACTTTCCTGGCCATGCCACACCAAGATTATCTAATGTAAACCTTAATTTTCCCAACAAGCTCGAATAAATCATTGCTTTCTGCGTTAGTGTTAGCATATTTATCTTCAGATGTAAGGGAGCCGTGAAAATTTATGATTGCTTCTCAGGTTTGGAAGCATTACAAGTCGAATAATTTAGCTGCGTGCATTGATCCGGCCTTACGAGGTGAATTCCCTGTCCTGGAGGCGTCGAATGTGATCCAAATCAGCCTTCTGTGCACTCAAGCCTCCGTGGAATTGCGACCATCCATGTCTGGAGTCGTCGAGATGCTCCAAGACAAGGACCGTGTAGTTCCCCAACCGAAGCAACCCCCGTTCCTCAACGCTAGCGTGCTGAACGACGAATCCAGCAGCAGAAGCAGTCCATGCACACATGCCCAGCTCACAGCATCCGTGGTCTCTTCCAGCTTGACAGGAAGCCCGCAGCCGAATAGCCCGTACATGATCGAAGCATCCGAGCGTATGTAGAAGCGGGACCTATCCTTTGTACAGGCAGATGGTAAAATCTGTTAGAAAATAAGTAAAATTGATTTTTTTTTGAAGAAAATAGCATATCTATTTTTAATTAGTTTTTTAGTTAGAGTGTGAAAGCATCGTGTATGACAGTCCTCAAACCGCCAAAGATAGTGGGGTCTTCAAGAAGCAAGGGTACACGTCGGTCAAAAAGAAAGAGAAGAAAAGTCCAAGATGATCTCCAACCTTTGATTAGCCATCTGTCGACAAATTGAAATTGGCGAAAGAAAGAGAAGAAAAAAGTTGCGGCTGGATCCCTTCACATTGAAGTCGGTTGGGCTTCAAGAGGCGGTGGAAATGATTATAACTATACGTAGGTTCATTAATTACTTAGGAAGGCAGAAAGTGAGAGCTTTAGAAGCGTAGAGATAGAAATAGAGAGAGAATTTAGCTTAGAAAAGTTTGTAATGTTAAGCTTGTAAGAATGGTGTGTGTATTCCGTATAAAAGCATGAATAAGGCATTTTGAATATTGTTATCTTTTTTTATGTATTTGCGTTCTCTCCCACTAAACCGTTCAAAATTACTTCATCTTTTTGGTTTCAATAATTGGTATCAGAGCTAGCAATGACATCCACATGTTCCATTCAATTGCAACTTCCAAAGTTAAATGAAAAGAATTTCAACAATTGGTCCATCTAGATGAAGGTTCTTTTCAAATCTCAAGATTTGTGAAACCTAGTGGACAATGGCTATACCGAAGTGGCCGATGTTGAAGGATTCAATGTTTTGAGGAAGGAGAAAAATATTTGTTTGTGGAATCCCGAAAGAAAGATTAGAAAGCCTTGTATGCAATCTTTCAAGCCATAGATGAACTGATATTTGAAAATATATCGAGTGCAGAGACCATGGAAGCAACGTCAAATATTTTGCAAAAATCCTACAAAGGTGATGATCGTGTTAGGCGGATGCGGCTCCAAACACTTCGAAGAGATTTCAAATCTTTATGCATGAATGACTTGGAAACTATCTTGGCATACTTTGATCGTGTACAAACCATTATTAACCGAGGGTTAATGGTGAAGAAATCCCAGAGGTACAAGTCGTAAAAAAAATCTTAAGGTATTTGACTGAAAGATTTGACTACATTGTTGCGGTGATCGAAGAAGGCCAAGATGTATCAACCATGACATTGGAGCGATTGATGGGTTCATTATGCTCGCATGAGCAAAGAATGAATCAGAAGTTCCATCGGTTCGAATCCTAAGCAAGCATTGCAGAGTCGAGTCACTCACTCAAGTCGAGGAGGCCGTCATGGTGCCCAAGGTAATGGAGGTGCCAAGTGCAGTAATCACATGTGTGCTCCAAAGGACCTATTCTCACAATTAGATGAGACAATTCGTGGTGAAGTCAAGTTTGGGAACAAATCAAAAATTCCCGTGACGGGCAAAGGTAACATTGATATCAAATCAAAATATGGTACTAATGTTACCATTGCAAATGTTTACTTTGTGCTAGCACTTTTTTGGAATTTGCTAAATGTTGGGCAACTTTCCAAAAAATGCCACAAAGTTAACATTGAAATTGGAGTTTGCAACCATCAGAGGTGTAAGCAATAAGTTGATCATGACGGCACAGATGACGAAGAATCATATGTTCCCTCTTTCTCTTTAGACGAAGACTCTATTGAGTTTTCAAGCGATGACGAAAGATAACAAGTGGCTATGGCATCTTCGATTTTGCCAGCTAAATTTTCATGGACTAAAATTACTAGTCCAAAAAAAGATGGTGGCTAGCATGCGTTTGATCGATAGTCCAGACTACCCATGTGAAGGATGTCTTGTTGGAAAACAATGTTGAGAATCCTTTCTAGTTGGAAACACTAGAATAGCCAAGCAACCTTTGGGGCAGAAGAACACTAGGAGTGCCATAACTTTCGTACGGCACTCACTTTAGTGCCAAAACTTTTTTTTGCTCACTTGAGTGCCACAAGTTTAAAACAACGTTCACTTGAGTGCCACTTTTGATTTAGCCACTAGAAATGCTAACGTGGCCATCGGAAAAGCTGACGTGACTACTGGTAGACAATGTTTTAATATATTTTAATATATTTATTAATTTTTTTTTTTTTTTTCTTTAGGGCGGGAGGGTCACCGGTGACCCTCGCCGGCCATGGAACCCTTGCCCTAGGCCATGAAGGCTCGAGGCGAGGTCATTAGAGTTCGGTTGGCCACTAGCGAAGGCGGTCGCGGCCTCGCCCGCAACTGGTGAGGGTCTCGCTGGCCCAGGCGAGACCCTTGCTAGCCACAAGCAAGGCCGCGACGGCCTTTGCCAATGGCTGGCCAAGCTCTAACAGCCTCGCCTCGGGCCTTAGTGGCCTAGGGCGAGGGTTCCGCGGCTAGCAAGGGTCACTAGTGACCCTTGCCGTCCCTAAAGAAAAAAAAAAAAAGAAAAAAGGGCAAAAAGAAGAGAGATGAGATGAGGAGAAACAACATTGTTTTGGACCAATGCATGAAGAGAAGCCACGTCGAAATTGAAAAATCCACATTGGAAATTGAAAATTATTTAAAAAATATGGAAAATCATTAAAAAAATCAACGTATGACTTTTGGCCAAAAGTAGCACTTAACTAAACGATTTCACTCCGATTTGGCACTTAAGTGAGCGAAAAAAAAGTTTTGGCACTAAAGTGAGCACCGTACAAAAATTATGGCACTCTTAGTGTTCTTCCCACCAACCTTTGGATTTGGTACGTACGGATATCTATGGTCCTATTGAGGTGAAATCACTTGAACAAAAAAGGTACACACTAATTTTTTTCGATGATTTTACTAGAAAAACATAGGTATATTTCTTAAGAGAAAAATCGGAAGCTCTTGGCAAATTTTAAAGAATTCAAAGTCTACATTGAGAAACATAGCGGGTTTAATTTAAAAACAATGAGATTGGATAGAGGTGGAGAATTTACTTCCAATAAATTTGACAAATATTTATAAAATTCATGTATTGAAACATCAATTGACTGCTAGCTATACTCCTCAGCAAAATGATATAGCGGAAAGAAAGAATAGAACAATTATTGAAATGGCAAGAAGTATGCTAAAGGCTAAAGGTTTACCAAAAGAGTTTTGGGCAAGAGCTGTAGTTTGTGTTGTAGTTGTACTAAACAAGTGTCCAACAATGAGTGCTTTTGGAGGAATCCTAGAAGAGGCTTGGAGCGGCAACAAACCAGATGTCTCATTCTTACAAGTATTTGGGTGCGTGGCATATCCCCATATACCATATAAATGGAGAAAAAAGTTTGACAACAAAAGCCAAAAGTGCAATTTCATTGGCTACAGTGAGGTGACTAAGGAATATAGGCAGTACAATCCAGTCGCAAAAAAGGTAACGATCAACAAGGATGTTCAATTTCTAGAAAATGAAGCCTAGGATTGGAATCGAAAGGTTGACTAGAAAAGTATCCCTATTGAAGATGAACCATTAGTGGAAGAGCTAGAAAAATCTTCAACTGAAGATCCATCAACTTCGCCCGAAAGTTCATCTTCTTCACCAACAACAGTTTTAGAACCATTGATTTGTCATTCACAATGATCATGACTGACGCAATAAAATTTAAATATTATGTGGTCACAAGAAATAATGATAGTGACAGTGATGAAATCACGAATGAAATAATGGTAAATTTTTGTTTATTTGCAAAATGTGACCCCATATCCTATGATGATGCAGCTATAGATGAGAAGTGGAATTAAGCAATAAATGAAGAAATCCACTCTATTGAAAAGAATGACGCATGCGTACCAACTTCTTTACCACCGGATAAGAAGCTCATTGGTGTCAAGTGGATGTACAAGATGAAGTACAAACTTGATGGTCAGGTGGACCGTTACAAAGCCAAACTGGTTGTGAAAGGCTACGAGCAAAAGCTAGGTATAAATTTCTTAAAGTATTTGCACCGGTGGCTCAAATGGATATCATTCAAATGATCTTAGCACTCGCAGCTCAAAATCATTGGAAGATCCATAATATGGATGTGAAATTAGCATTTCTTAACAATTTCCTTAATGAAGAAGTATATGTGAAGCAACCACAAAGTTATTTGAACAAAGGGCATGAAAATCAAGTGTACAGACTAAAGAAAACATTGTATGGCTAAAACAGGCACCTCAAGCATGGTACACAAGGATTGACACATACTTGTTGGAGCATGGTTTTCAAAAGTGCCTTTATGAGCAAAAACTATATATCAAGTCAAATACTAATGGTGATATCATAATCATATGCCTTTATGTGGATGACTTGATATTTACAAGAAACTGTGAAAAGATGTTTGTTGAATTCAGGGAGGCCATGACTAATCAGCTTGAGATGATAAGATTTGGGATTGATGTCCTATTTTCTTGGCCTTGAAGTGAAACAGACAAATGATGACATATTTCTCTCATAGCAAAAATATGCTAATGATATTTTGAAACAACTCAATATGGAATTGCTCAAATCGATTCAAACTCCTATAGCAGAATGGTTTGAGCTAAAGAAAGAAGGAACTGGTGAATTAGTAAATCCCACTTATTTTAAAAGCATTGTTGGCAGTTTCAAATATTTGACTTCCACAAGGCTAGATCTTATAGCGTGGGAATTATTAGTCGATTCATAGAGAAACCATACTAGTCACATTTGCAAGCAGCAAAAAAAATTCTACAATATATGTCAGTGGAACTTGTGATCATGGAATTTTATATTCTTATATTGACAATTTCAGTTTAGTAAGGTATATAGACAATAATTGAGCAGGTGATATTGAAGTGCAGAAAAGTACTTCCGGATATGCGCTCTTTCTCATATCATGCGTAATTTCTTGGTCCTCAAAAAAACAACAAATTTTTGCACTCTCAACAACTAAAACATAATACATAACAGTAGCTTCATCAGCATGTCAAGTGATATGACTTCGTAGGATGGTTTTTGAACTAATGCATGAATAAAAAGGTCTCATTAAATTGATGTAGGATAACAAGTCGATGATTTCATTAGCCAAGAATCCTGTTTTTCATGATAGGAGCAAACACATTGACATCAAATATCACTATATTCATGAGCTAGTTAAAAAAAAAAATGAAATTGAACTTGACTTCTATATATCCAAAGATCATATTGTAAATATTTTAACAAAATCATTGAAGGTGAATTCGTTCGAGAAATTGAAGACAATGCTTGATGTTGTTGATTTTCAAAATAGATTCTAAGTGAGGTTGTTAGAAAATAAGTAAAATGGATTTTTTTTTTGGAAGAAAATAGCATATCTGTTGTTAATTAGTTCTTTGGCTATAGTGTAAAAGCGTGGTGTACAACGGTCCTCAAGCCAGCAAAGATAATGAAGTCTTCAAGAAGCAGGGCACACGTCGGTCAAAAAGAAAGAGAAGAAAAGTCCAAGATGATCTTCGAGATTGATTAGCCATCTGTGGACAAATTGAAGTTGGCGAAAAAACAGAGAAGAAAAAGTTGCTGCTGGATCCCGTCACATTGGTCGGTTGGGCTCCGAGAGGCCGTGGAAATGCTTACAAACATATGTACGACAAAGAGCATTTCCCGAACCGGCCCGAGAATCGGGGCCACATGCAAACCCTGGCTTGCACGTGAAATGACTCGGAGTGTACCCTTACATTGCACCTCCATCTCCATCCGACGTCGACAGGTGCGTGAATCCCGGCGGCCAAGTGGGAGACTAAGAGCGTACCGTCCGGTGGGAAAGGAGTGGAGGCTTCGATGTCCCCGGGCGACGCCCTCCTGTCGTGCGAAATCACGTCCATCAATAATAATCCGAAGAAGGTGATCCGATGATGCGGATGTCGCGTCGCTCCCACCAGCACCGGCCCTTTGTCACGTGTCTCGCTCAAACTGCTAAATGATGAGGAAAATACTTCGCAGCCCTACACATAAAGAAAATTTACCCAAATTCAATCACACAACACAGTTTTTTTTATCGATTTTATTTTACTCCTATATTAACTTTCACTCTTAAATTTTTACCCTATATCCGTGCAAGATGTAAAAGTCAAAATCTACATTTGAAATTAAATCGTTTTTAACTTTAGGAATTCGAATATTTTATCTCTCCCTTCTCACATAAAAATAATTGTCACCGAGGCAAACTCAGTAATTTACATAACACAATTATTACATCACTTTCATGTGAAACTTTTTTCATCCGATAATGATATGATGTTGGAAATTTTTTTGTCTTTTTGTCAAAATCAGATGTTGTAAATTTTGAAGCCCTTTTCTACTACTACCGAAATTTTTCTGGAATTATTTTTGAAGTACGACTCTTATTTAACTGGTAGATTTACATTTGGTGTAAATATTGAAAATCGAGATATTTCTTTTCTTTAGTTTTCTTGATGGTAGAAATGGCAGAGGAAGGAGAGGCATAAAAGAGCGGTCTCCTCCTGCCTGAGTAACTCCCATTCCCGGCCCTTGAAACATTCCAAAGAGCAAGACGGACCATCCTCCGTCGCTTCGTCCGCTCATCGTCCCTGCACTGGCCGCCATTCGCACGCCCATCTTCCTCCACATTCACGCTCACACTCGGCTTCTTTGATGCCAAACCGTTGATTTCCTCTCCCCTCATCACAATCCAGATAATAATCAGAAGAGCAGAAGCCCTGAATCATAATCAAGACATCCGATCCCAAACTCTAATACCAATTATTATAATATAATACGGGAAAACGATAGGATCTTGTAAATACAAAAATACTAGAGAAATAAACAATGAATAATAATGACACAAGAGATTTACATGGTTCGGTCTGAGTATTAGTACCTACTAGGGCTAGCAACAAATAATCCAAAATAATCGAATAATCGGGATTATAATTGATCGTACGCTCAAGTGTTTATCACATCTAAATTTAAGTCTAAATCCAAAATGTTTATAAATAAAGATGTAAAACTTGCAACATAAAATCACCCCACGTTAAAGCCTTCTATGTCGTCTTTTTCTTGTGTACAGCGGCTTCTTTGCTTCTGCGTTATCGGCTTGTGCGGCGCTCACTAGGTTTTCTAAGACAAGTGAGACAAGGCAAAGATGCCACTACTATGCAAGAGATAGTAGAAGCTACGAGGTGCATTGGTCATGTCTTATGCTAGCCTATGGGGTCAAAAGAACTCGTGTACATATATTCATTTCTTTCCTTTGTCCAACATTTTCTCTTAGCATTTCCATGGACACCCAATTTGTACATGCAAATATAACCTTTTTTGATACCCTTATTCTTGTATTTGGACTTGGTTTAATGAAATGAAAGTCTCTTTTCTAACAAGAAAAAAAAAGACAAATAACACCAATCGGGCTGGGTCCGCTCATACTTAAAGCCCATATGGTGAGGATTCTTCACTAGCTTTTCTGACCCTTGCTCCAAAGTGTTTCTTTTCAAATCTTCATATTCTTTCTTTAGTTTGATTTTGGGATTGACAACTTCTACTCGTGAATGGTAATGACAACGTCCACATGGACATGGCCATTCCATATGGCGTAGAACATGGTATTAGAGCCATGAGATTATTGAGTAGACGTATAACATATGATCCTAACAATGGATTAGCAAGAAATGTGTTAACTTAGGTATGACTAGAATTGAAGCTATTTGGATCTTATTGTATTCCCAATACTATGAAAAGTCATTTGAAAACGGTCTTCACCTATTCATGATATATATATATACACATATATATATATACACTAGACGAGTTAGGTCGCGAGGTCAATGTCAACATGGTCTCCGTGCCAAACATGTGCCAACATAAGATTAAAAAGGGTTTGAAAAAGCCAATGGATGAAGCAGCTCACTCTGTGCCAAAACATCAGCTGCCCTGCAATACATGATGCGCTCATGTGTTAGTTGAACTGAACGACTATAGTTGATCACAGCCTGTGAACTTGGGTTTACAGTTCATCTCAACTCGACTGAAGACGCACATGGATCATGAGCTGTAAGCAGGATAGGGGCATGCTTAGAGACGAGAGGACTCACTCCCACCACTGAGCATCATGCGGTGCATGGCTGCATGCTGCAAATAGACATTACTGCGTTCATACCAGAGATTTCGCATTCGGAAACGCCACAGCCATCTCGCCATTGATTCTTCTTTCAAGATTGCACGTTCATGGTTCAGTTTTCAGAGAGATAGGGATGGTTTTTCTGCAGGTATATTCGGCCATGAGTTTGGTTTCTCTTGGATCTGGAAGACGATTATACGAGTCATAAGGACAGTAAAAAACGATGTGGCGTTACATCAGATTCCCTTTTTGGCGACAAGCGTGTATGTTTGTCGGAAGAGAGGGCTAATATTGCTCTCTTCCCTGTACATTTTATCTCTAATATATGCTCTTTACACGAGGATGATACCGCCTCGTTTGAGGGAAAAAGAAAACGCGCTGACTTGGGGAAATACTTATATGTTGGGATGATCCTACTGATTCATTGAAATAAACAAAATATATTTTCTTGCTAGTAGAAATTTGAAATATTTCGTTAAATGTTAAAAAATAATTTGTAATACAAGTTACTGATAACCTGATTTTCCGTTCTAGTTCGTTATGAAATTACCAAATCCTTTTGGCAATTTACAAGTTACCAAGTTTTCTCACCAACTTTTACTTATCATTCTTACTAATGCCTTAAATATAGTGACTCTTATATGAGTTTGTCAATCTTTATTTGGATGGCTTACTAAATTTTCTCCTATTACTAATGCCTTAAATATAGTGACTCTTTTATTTGTCAATCTTTATTTGGATGGCTTACTAAATTTTCTCCTATTACCGATTTATGTTGGGTTACGACTTCTCGTTTGAATTACTTATAAACTTTTATTTATTTATTTTTTTAATTTATCAACTCCTGTAATCATTTCTTAACTTTTTGAAACTTGAGGGAGCTCTTAGGACAAATTAGTAAGTTTTAGCATATTTCTCATTCTCAGTTTATATTCTTCAGGTCTTGCTTCCTAAAAATGATGCCATTCTATGGCGAATTTTCAAGGGGATTCATGTCATTCTCCAATCACCTGAGTTGTTTGCAAAGTGTGTTTCCACATTAGCAATTATCTAGGATATTAGACGGAAGCTAACACATGAGAGATTTGTCACGTGTGTCTCAGTTTGCTATGTTTTTATGACACGAAAGCTATTTATAGATAAGTAGTTATGATTTTCTTTGAGATACAAAAATAAGTGAATGATAAATGTAGCATTGATTTACCAGCTTGAGATTTTTTTCTAGTATCAACCTAGTGGCTAACTCAAATAAAAGTTAGTAATTCAAAACTAGTTGATATCCCATTCGGAGAAAAGTCAATCAATTCACTTGATTAAAGCTAGTAATTTCATATAAGAATTGATAAATTTAAGGTGTTGTACAACATGAGCGCCCTTCCTACTTAGGAAATGAGAGGTAAAGAGTTCGATTCCCTGCTTTCTTGAGAAGCCAAGTGGGGACATGTGAGTGAAGGAAGTCGAATTTCACAATATGCACACAACACTTAGCTCATACAATGAATTGTAAAATAAATGGCTTGTAACATAGATATATGATAGGACCAGAAAAAAGCAAATGTGTTGAATGTCGTGTAAAATAGATATAAGATAGGATCATATTGAGGAAAAAAAAAGGCATTGTGCGATGAGCTTGAGTTCAAGTTTAAGCTCCTTTTGCCATGAAGGTTAATTTAGGGGTGAATGCCAATTATATTTTGGCTAAGTGAAAAAAGGTTAGGGATAAGATAATCTAATGTCCAACCTAATCCACCTTTTACTATGTTCTCCATTGTCACTTTCAAGAGAGAGATGGATATGGATTGATGTTGCCATGCCACCAGCGTGTTTTTTCTTTGTTTTTTCATTCTTTTTCTTCTTTTTTGGGTCATACTTTATCTTTTCTCTCTTCCGAAGAGTTGCACGATGGAATGGGAAAAGTTGACCGTAGGGGGTGTTGTTCTCTCAGTGGGCGCGCATTGTCAAAGTCAATGCAAACCCTTTTTCTCTCTTCTTTTTTCTTATTCTTCTTTTTTTATTTATTTTTAATTGGGAGGGGGTCATATTGATTTTGTCCGTAATTGCAGAATGGTAATAGTCAAAAGTTTTAAAAGGTGTCGGCGATCAGACGGTAATAGGGAAATCTTTTTCCCCATATCTAAGTCCCGTGCATCTCGTTTTATCTATACAATTATAAAAAATCTAATCTAATTAGATACGACATGTGAAAAAGTGTGCTTTGAAAACTATAAATTTTCTTTATTTGATTGCTTAATAAATTGATAGACAGAACTTTTCAACGCAATTCCCTTTTTAATTGTTTTTCCTTTCTACAGTCATTTCCCTCTAGAATTTGTTTACCTTTGAATTTCTAGGGCTTTCACCATCAAAATTTCAAATTCATCAATTTTTTCCTATAGGGAAAATGCTTTTGGTTACTTTTTCTTCGATCACCTAACCATCTATCTCATGGCCAAAAATTCAAGTTCTCAAATTTTAACCTAAGTATGGTGCCATGGTAATTCATTTTCTCCTTGATAAAAGAATTATGTGATCTCGACGTCCATTTTTCATTGTTGCAACTTTAACTACAACTGTTTTGTTTTACCGGTTTTTTTGTCATTTGATTCTATCGATAAATTTTATTGTTTTTACCTTGAAATATAATAACTGTGGGTGTTATATTAATTTTAGTTTGAATTGGAAGTTTATTAACTTTTCCTTTTGGTGCGTGAAGTTTGCCCACCAAGCAAGTGAATTAAAACTGGGTAAAAGACCAAAAGTTAAATATATCATATGAATTATATGCAAGTTTCCCTGGATTTAGAGCTAAAAGAAAATTTTGCCTCTAATCTAGATTGTATTCATCAAAATTTTAAAAAAAAAAAAACAAAGAGAGTTTTGAGAAGAAATTCTATTAGTTAGTACTAAAAAGAAAAATGAAAAAAATCAAATTGTGTTTCTTTTTTTAATATGAAAAAAAATCGAAACCTAATTTTTTATTTATCGAAGGTCGAAACTTAGTTGAGATTGACATCTCTAACGTGGATGGAATTACATGTATAGAAATTCAAAAAAGACAATCAAACACTTGCAATTTATTTTTCTTCCAAGTAATTTTGCTCTTGGTGACTGAAAAGATTTCGTGTTCGACTCAGGCAAAGTGATGGCTGAACCTTAAACTTGTACCGCATCACATGCTTTTAAACTATTCAGGGACTCAATGCATATGATCCGTTGAGTTAAGTCATGTGAGACTTACATGATTCAATGTTTGTCATTTTTTGTTCCATATGCTTTGGAAAGCATGAAAGAGTTGCTTGTTCACTTCACACTTGTAACTTATTGGCACGAGGATTTGGCTCAATTTTTCCTAAGATTTCCTCCTACTTTAGCTATGAAACAATCTTGTACAAACTATCATTCAAATCAAGGTAGAAGAGGTCATACATAAATAGGGCGGCCCTTGTCGGATCTAGTGGGGGCCACCCTCCCCGGCGAGAGCCACCCTTGCCCGACTCTACCATCGGTGAGGGTGACCCTTGCCGGCTTCCTTCTGCCAGCCATGGCAAAGGGAAGTGGGAGAAAAAAAGAAGAAGAAAAAAAGACAAAAATGTTCATTCAGTTAAAAGTTTAAGGTAAATGTATCACAAGTGATATAGTTTAAGGTTTTTTATGACACAAGAAAAAATTCATGATAAATTTGTCCCAAGTAATATAGTTTAGGTTTTTGAGGAAACAAAAAAAAAAAGTTTAAGGAAAAATTATCCTAAGTGATATAATTTAGGGTTTTTGATAAAACAAAAAAAAATTAAAGTAAATTTGTCCCAAATGGTATAATTGGGAGTTTTTTATAGAACAAAAATTTCTAATTATTTATTTTTTGATATTTTTTAGGTTTTTTATGGTTCCTGTTATTCTCACACATTATAACCCAATTATTTTTTAAAAAAACAAACAACGACATCTACATCGACATCAGTCACCCTCATCACAATCTGAACCCAAAATTCTGTCGAACTCGAAAGGTCTCAAAGCCGAGAAAATATTAAGTGAGACAATCCATCAACGACATCTCCGAGATACTCCATCAATTGGCAGCCACATGACCTAGTGGAGCCCATTAATTTCAATTTTTTTTCTAGACAAGTCTCAAGGTTATTGAATGAAACAGAAGGAGAACCTGCTTCAAGTTACAGGAACCTTCCTCAAAAATCACAAATACCTACACCTCAACGAGAAAATATTCAGTGCTCACCAAGCACCACGTTGATTGCTGACATGGCGTGTATTTTTTCTTTTTACCCAATAACAGATCGATAAGTGGCAGCTGAGATGGAAAAAAAAAATAATGAAAATCTTTTCTTTTTCTTCATCTTCCTCGTACAACCCGTCCGGCCATCTTTTCCGCCCCTTCCAGCGGCACTTGGCAGCATCCAAATCTGGAATCGCAGAACCATGGCCGCAATAGACTTGGCCAAGCCTTCAAATCTTAGTGACCTCTGCGACTCCATCCTCCAATAATCTTGCCCAAGCAAACCCGTCATCGAGCTTCAGAAGAGCCGAGCGCCAAGCCTTCTCCAGATCTCGACTGAGCCATGGCCGAGCAACTCCTCCAAATCTCGGTCAAGTCATCATGGCCGAACCTTCAGAAAAGATGGAACAAGCCTTGGTGAGGCCATCTCTCGCCCAGATCTGGTGAGGGCCGACCTCATTTGTGAAGCCATGGTTGTGACAGATCTAGCTCCAAGCCATGGCACCGGCTATGGCCAAGGATGATGAAGCACCGACCATGGACGAGCAAGGATGACTTTCGGGAGCTCAACTGGGACTCCGATAATATAATACCGGTGAAGACCCATGATGGAGGCTTGATTAAGCAAGAAGCTCAACTAGGCGAACTTTCAAAAATGGGAGCTCATCCGATTATATAAAATAGAAAATTAATTAATTAATGTAAGCCAACACATGACCTTCCATAATCACATATAATAAGCATTATATTTTCATGGATCATGGGCCTAATAGTGTAGTAAAAAGTAGTGCCAACATGTGATCAAAATATACACTATTTCTTATCGGTCCTCAATGCAATTTCTTAACGACATGAAACTGCATTAGCGCAATTTCTAAACAACATGAAATTGCCTTAGTGCGATTTCTAAACAATATGAAATTGCATAACTATGTCACAATCCAACATGAAATCTCATAATTAGTAACATCTAGTCGTCTTTAAACTAAAATTTGTTTAAAGATATTGTTTCATATTTCTATTTCTCAGTCGACAGGAGAAAGGATAACAATAAAATGATGATCATCAAAAGTAAAATCAAAAGTAAATGCTTTAATAAATATTATAAAAGTATTATAAGTTTACATATAACTATAATAGCTAGAAATACAAACTATATAGCTCCCACTAACAAAAGAGATCAAAAGACTCTAAAACACCCATATTTCTTACATAATCTTTAAATAAAATGGGTCGTAAATATTTTGTTAGATGATCAGTTAACATGGACTCAGTTCTGATATTCTCAATCACAATATCTCCATTTTTTACTAAGTCTTTATTAATATAATATCTGATCCAGTTAACATCTTAACCGTGGCATTGTTGTTGTTTACAACAAAAGTAGCTGTTTGACACACATAATGCAATATAATCAATTATGGGCAATAATCAATTCCATAAAATCATTAGTACATTATAACCTCCCCTTTGGGCAGAGCGTATAATGAACTATTATTTTCCACAATTAACAACAATGAGACTTACATATAATTGTCAATGATCCATCCCCTTTGGGCAGACAAATCATTTAAATTATGCATCCACATGATATCAATATATAGAGATAGATAATGAGAATTACATATAATTTTCAAAGATCCATCCCCTTTGGGCAAACAAATCCTTTAAATTATACATCTCCATTATTCCAACATATAGGGGAATTACACATAATTCTCAAAATTTATCCCCTTTAGGCAGATAAACCTTTTGAGTTACACATCCTCATCAATCATCTATAATATATCAATACATAGGAGAATTATACATAACTTCCAAAAATTTATCCCTTTTAGGCAGATAAATCTTTTTGAGTCATACATCACCATTTTTTTTTAATTCTGGAATTTATCTTCATGCAATTTTTAAATTAATATACATAATAACCTCATTTGGGCAGGTGATTGTATATATTAATTTTTATCGACAATGAACTTCAATAATTTACAAACTTTAATCATTTGTAAATAATGTTCCATTTAATCAATGCCCAAAAATTCATCAAACAATATGAAGCACTTTACGACATGTACTTCCCAAGATCATATTGCATTTATCAATCAACAATTTTTGCCACAATTTTATGTGCCTATTTCTATAATTAAGTATATAAGATTATCTAGTTAAACTCAAGCAAGAAAGTATAGATAATCTATGCTAAATTATGGAAAGTGATTATTGTCATCTTATCCCTCATACCTTATAATAAATTTCCATAAATTAAAAAAATTGGAAATATAGGCACAAAATTATTTTTCATTTAATTAAATATGGATAACTATAAATAATTCCAAATAAATATTTAATTATGCCAAGATTAAAATTTACCATACCAAAATTAGGCATATTAAAAAAAAAAATTGGAACAAGATAGGGCATGGAGGACCCTTCACTTCCCCATGCACCATTTTGTACACGTGGATCTAATGGATTGGTTGCACTATATCAATAAACTTTGCCGATATCAAAGCAAACTATTGGAGAACATTATAATTCATTCAAGACCTTACACTTCGCAAATGATGGAGGAAAACACATAGAGGAACGCAATCCTACACTAGCTATAGGCACATGAGCATGACAACTGAAATTTACAGTGTCCAAAGGAGAAGTGAGGACAATTCAAAATCAGTTATCTCAAGTGCTTGTTCAAATTAACTAAATCTCATTAACACCAATCAATATAGAGACTTGAAACCAAACTAATTTGATAGCTTGACAGAGAGATGACGATAACAATAAAAGATAAAGGGAGCTCGTCAATACACATAAATTTATCAATGCATTATAACACTTATTAGCACTACATAACACTATTTTCTCTACGGTATTATGTTATACTAATGTTTTAGGACGTAGCGGGCAATTGACCATTTCTCATATGTGGCTTTATATTAAGCATAGACAAAAGCCAAGTGAAAAATAAGCCCATCCCCACTGATGTAGCCCAAGAAATTAATGAAGTCAATATTTGGTTAAATAGCAAAGATGTTATCAATCCTTCGTGAAGATTATCCTTTTTATCAAATAGTTTATATTTTAATCACAGCAAAATCACAAAGTAGGTCAACAATCCTGCTACAAACTCATCATAGAACATCAACAGTGAGACTAAATGAACAAGTCTCAATAGCAAATCCATAGTTCTAATTAGATTGCAAAATTTCCTCAATCAAATTATAGAAAACAATTTTAGCCAACTCAAGTACCAACAATTTAAAAATCATCACACTAGATTAAGCCAAATTTGCCAAAAATAATACTTGTAAATACCAACTACAACTTGGAGTAGGAAACCATATGATTTGGTCAACAAGTCCAACTTGGACTTTCCCTTTTCTTCTTTATGCATTCATGCTTATTTTACATGTATTTAAGATAATTTTGCACCAAATCAAAATCCAAGACGAATTAGTAGAAGAAAAGAAAAGAAAACAAACAAACTAAATCATCCATATCCAAGTTTCAAGAAATTATTGTTCTTGTCTTGTAGCTTCAATTTACTGCTACTTATCTTCAAAAAACTCAAACAATAATACATAATACTAGAAGCTCTGAACCTCAAAAATCAACAAGATACAATTGAAAAGAAGTGTCTCCAATTTCACTCTATCTAGAGACTCTGCATTTGCATCATCGAGTTCAACAACTAATATTCAAAACAATGATGAACTCAATGTCCTAGCCATGACATTGCAATTAACCACAGGTGAGGAAATCATGAGAAAGAAAAGAAAAACAAGCTAGATTGCCGCATTTTTCTTTTACACGTATATAATCAAATAGAGCATATTATTCAATCCAATAAAATCCATACTACTTTACGATAATCATTACATATAATCAAACGAAAAAAAAGAGAAGCTTTTGATGTAGACCTTATCTTACTAAAGAAAAGGTCAAACAAGTAGAAACTACCCAAAACTCCAGCTAAGGCAAACCATCACAAGATGGAACCAAGAATCAAACTACACATATAGATCAAGAAATACAAGAACCAGACCCAATCAATTGGTATACTCAATCACTCATAGGAAGCAAAGGGATCTGTCATCAACCATAGAGCTTAGCCTCAATTCACTCGAATAGACAATTAAAAATCCATAGATAGGTGGCAATATAGGCACTCGCAAAAGCCAAGAAAACTAACGGATAAAGTCTAAAATCAAACAAAATCGGACTGAAAACAATCTAATCAAGAAATAACATGGGTTTGTGGGCAACAATTGAAAGGGAATATCGAGACCCAAAAAATACAACTTCCGAATCCAAATCACATTGAACCCAAGAATCACAATATAACAATACCCATGTAATAATTGCTTACATACATCATTCAATTTAAAAAAATTCAAAAATTTTTAGAACCCTTTCAAAATTATGAATTAAAAATTTTCGAATTTCTTAATATATACTCAATGAAATTATACAAATTATATATGGTGGGAACAATCTCGACTTGTAGAACAAAAGCCCTAAAATTTCAAAATCGATTGATCTATGCAAAAGGTTTTCATCCATTAATTATGCTCCAAAAAATCCAAAAATATTATATGTCGAAATTAAGACCTATATGAACATTTTTCATGAAGGAGTTGACCTCTAGATCTCAACACAGAAATTGGAAAAAAATCGACAAAAGCAATAGGCGGACAACATGCATAGCAAAACTGAACAGAAGATTTTACAGATTACTAAACTGACTTTGGATAATGATTTTGGATAGCAACTGACACCGGATCGGGGTGTTCTATGGTTTGTTGGAAAGCTCTTCAAATTGACTTCGAATATCATGAAGATGTCAAACACTAAAAAGCTTGTTTACTAGCTCGTTTCCAGACATATGCATAGAGAGGTTTATCATAGATCCGAAATTGCAAAATAACGATCATCCAATAAATCAATCATATTACCATTATCATCACTTATCTCTTCAATTCTAATGCATTATTTTTACCTATTAAATAAGTACTTTAATTTGATTTGACCCACACAAAAAAAAAATTGATTGACTGAAGTCATATAAAAAATTGTAAATCACAAGCTGATATAAGCTCAAACCAAAAGAAACAAACACGATAAACAACATATCGGATTTGTTAAAAAAAAAATTGGGTTCTACAATTATATATAATATGCTTTGATACCACATGTAGAAATTCTCTACATAAACAACTAATTAATTAATGAATAATTAGATCTATATATGAATGTAAAACACCAAAATCGATAGGCACAGCGGAATTAAAACATACATGTTTGAGCCATAACTTACTTTAAGGAAAATATATCAGACTTATGGTAATCAGCGATATATCAGAATGCTAGATCTTCATCTCTATAACATATTTCGGTATAGCAGCTTTTAATAGGACTCAAGCAACTTATAGTATAACCTACCATTTTATAGGTTAGAGAGGGGACTTAGCAAACCCTAATCAATAGCGTATCAACTGTGCCCCTCCCATTACGGGCTTCAGTTAAACACAATTACCTACACTTTGCTGCTCAACTAGGCCCGTAATTAATAGATGCCAAAACCCAATTCAATAAGATCACTTGAAGGTTCAAAATATATTGGAATATCTATTAACCCGATTATATAAAATAGAAAATTAATTAATTAATGTAAATCAATTATAGGAAATTTCCAACACACGAGCCTTAAAGGCGAGGTCCATGGCGACTCTGCCAGTAGCGATGATGGAGAGAGGCACCAGATCTGGATGAGCAACATTGGAGCTAACAACAAGCAACGATGGAGGTGTAATTTGGGCTGATCGGAAGCGGTGGAGATGGTGATTGGAGAGGTGGTGCTCTGTGACGGAGGAGGAAGGACCGCAAGCAACGCTAGAAGGGGTGGAGATGGTGGCCGGAGCAAGGGTGCTCTGTGGTGGAGGAAGAAGAAGATAAAAATCAAATCTTTATTTTTTTATTCCACCTCAACAAGCACGTGTCGACTTGTTATTGGACATGAGTAAAAATGCGCGCCACGTCAGCTGTTGACGTGGTGCTTGCAAACCACTGAATATTTTCTCACCTCAAACAAACCCTAAGCCCGAGCCTTCCTCTCTCTCACTGTCGTTCCTAAGAACATGAAAGCGAACTTCAGCAGCTCCCTGATCTACGAACTCGATGCCGACCACCACCATCCGGTCTCCAAGAACTTCGTTTGGAAGCTCTACAGCAGCGACTTCGCTTGGCAGCATTTCATCGTGTGCGTGCGAATTTCAAGCGTCACGTTGAGCTCGTTGAGGCTAAAGCAACAGGGGTGAGCTGTCCAACTTTGACGCCATGAGTGAGAGAAGAATTCTCACTGTGTCAAACACTGCGTTCCAACCTCTCTCTATAGAGAGAGAGAGAAACGTACTCTCTATTTTCTTCTTTTTCGGACACTCACCGACCACACGGTAAAGAAAGCAAAGGTTGAAACGAGGACCCCAAAAGTCAAGCATCACTCTCTCGCTTCCATCCCGCGTTGTGTAGGGTTGAAGCTTCACGAGATCATCAGGTTAAATCGGAGCTCCCCTCGCCTTCTTTGCTCAAATATTTCCCTCTTCCTCCTCTTCTCCTGCTCCTTCTCCTTCTTCTTCTTCTTCGAAGAGAACTGAGGAGGAATATCGATAGCAGAGCGTTTCTCACTCAGAGAGCCCATGAAGTCGAACGGAGCGAGCCCATCAATCGCTCTTCCTCTGCTCGCGCTCTCCGCGTACTTCTCTCTCGCTGCCTCCGACCCTCGAATTACCGAGGCCGGCATCTACTGCCGCAACTCCACTGAAGTAGACGTAAGCATCATCCCCAACTACGTCACCGTCTTGAGGGAGATCTCCAAGAGCGTCCCCGACCAGCGCTGGGGCAACTACTCCCTCACCTCGCCGCCGCCAGCGGTGTACGGCCTCGCCCAGTGCCACGGCGACCTGATCGATGCCGACTGCAGCCTCTGCTTCGCCAAAAGCCATGACCAGAGCAACTTATGCACCACCTTCGGGCGGCTATACCTCGACGGCTGCTTCCTCCGTGTTGATGGTTACGACTTCTACAACGAGACCGTCGATCCAACGCATGACATGCTCAACTGTAGCTCCAATTTGACAGTCCCGGCGGAGAGAGCGGCCGAGTTCTCAAATAGGGTGGACAGGGTGCTGAGGAATGTCTTGGCAAGCGCGGTGCTGAACAAGGGCTTTGCGGTGGCTGGGGAGGACGGAGCCGGAGGAGTGACCGGAGTATATGCTCTGGCACAGTGTTGGAGCACGCTCGATGCCAGCAGCTGCAGAGTCTGTTTGGAGAATGCGACTTCGAAGGCGAGAAGCTGCGCACCCGGAGAAGAAGCGCGGGCCATGAATGCGGGATGCTTCCTCCGTTACTCGACCACAAAGTTCTACAACGTCCCCGTTAGCGGAGGTAACGACTTTAGTCTCCTGATCACTGGTTTACCCACTTAAATCGCCATTAAAGAAAAACCGAGGCTGTTCTATGTCTATTGCAAGAATTCGATATTTCCCAAGGCTGGTCAGGTTGGCCCTAGCTAGGCCTAGGTCATGGGTCGAGAAAATATTACGTGACTCTCGAAGAAGGACCACATGCTTGAGACACGTGTCTTGAGGGCCCCACATATCAACTTTTCTCTCCTCTCCTCTCCCTCCGCACGCTCTCTCTCTTCTGTCTCCTCTGTAAGCTGTCTCTCTGCTCTCTCTTCCCCTGAACACACTCTTTCTCTCGCCCGACTCTCTTCCTCTTCGCCGCCCCCTCTCTCCGCACTGAGCCCTCGTCCGACCATGGGACTTCACAAGGCGGAGGCGACCTTTGGAGGCAGAAGTGAAGGCCGCGCGGTGGTTCGTCAGACAAGGGCTCGGTCATGACTGGGAGGGAGAGAGAGGTTGACGAACCACCGCGTTGCCTCCGCCGTCCTTCGTCTGTTAAGTGCGGTGGTTTGTCAGTCGGACGAGGATGCGGTGGCTCATCCGACGAACTACTGCGCAGCCTCCGTCTCCGCCTCGACTCCGACGTCACGAAGTTTGCTGGTCCAGTGATTCGTCGGTTGGACGAGTGGATGGCAAAGAGGGAGAGAGTTGTTCGAGAGAGAGAGAGTAGGGGAAGAGGGGAGAGAGGAAGGAGAGCGTGCGGAGAAGGGAGAGAGGAGAGAGGAGAGAAGGCTTGCAGGGGAAACAGAGCGTGCAAAGGGAGGAGAGAGATAGAGAAGAGCCTATATGTGGGGCCATTTAGGACATGTGTCGCAAGCTTATGGTCCTTTTTATTTACTACACTAACGCATGATAGGCATGGGTCATGGTGCTAATGGCCTGTCCATTGCCAAAGCCCGGCGAGGACGAAAGAGAAAGAGAATAAAAATATTAAAACGATTTTTTTGCATGATATTGAAATTATTTTCTAAATAAAATTTAAATGCGAAAAAACGTTTTCTGTCTCATAACACTAAATAAAGAAAATTGATCATTTTTTTGAAAAATGATTTTTCCAAAAACATTTCCCTTTTTTATTAATTTTTGTTAAATAAATGCACCCTATATTTCATTTGATTGATTTTATGATTCGATGCCAGAATTTTTGGAACTTCTAATAAACTTGTCTCAACCTGATGTTATCTTTTATCATTTTGCAAAGTCAGCTAGGGTTTGCATCACCATAGCAATAGCCTCGTCAGCTGCTACTGTAACGACTTCCTTTGTTCTCATTGGTGCATACATTAGATACCAAAAGTACAAGAAGAAACAAGGTAAACAATTGGTTCAAATGCGTAAAATGATCCCTTGGTAATTCTTAAATACAAGCTTGAGCAAATTTCACATTCATCCATTTTCAGTGCATAATAGCCTCATGCAATTACTGCCGAGTGGGAGCAAGTTTAGATTATATTTCAAGTATGAGACGCTAGAGAAGGCTACCAACTTCTTCCATGACTCGAGGAAGCTAGGGCAAGGGGGGGCGGGCTCTGTGTACAAGGGGATCTTACCCAACGGGAAGGTTGTCGCGGTGAAGCGGCTGGTGTTCAACACACGCCAGTGGGTGGACAACTTCTTCAACGAGGTAACCCTGATCAATGGGATCCAACACAAGAACCTCGTTAGGCTTTTGGGATGCAGCATCGAAGGCCCGGAGAGCCTCCTCGTCTATGAATATATTCCTAACAGAAGTCTTGATGAAGTTCTTTTTGGTAAGTAGCTAGTTATTGCATAACAACATAATAATAACAAAGTCATCGTTCGATGCCAATAAGAGAAATACTATTTTATGACAAGCATTGGATTAGCTTGCAATCTTAGTAACTGGTTTCTTGTATTGCAAGAAAAATGTTTCTGTCTCATGATTTTCGAGTTGTGGGTTCCAAAAATCTGCTCCGTTAGGGTCTTGCCATTCCACTTCTTCCGTTATGTACTATGCTCTACTCGTCTTTCTAAAGTACGAGGCCATCCCTATAAACAAATAGAATCTTGTGTTGCAGTCAACAATGCGACCCGCATCCTAACTTGGGAGGAGAGGCTGCAAATCATCACAGGAACAGCCAAGGGCCTCGCGTATCTTCATGAAGGCTGCGGAGTAAAAATCATTCATCGGGACATAAAAACTAGCAACATCCTCCTCGACAAGAATCTCACAGCGAAAATCGCAGATTTCGGGCTTGTCCGATGCATTGCTCCGGAGAAGTCTCATGTTAGCACAGGAATCGCCGGCACACTGTAAGAATGCATGTTCAATCACTAGCTTGCTAGAAACTATAGTCGGTACTTTCTATTTCCTTAATCTAACAAGTTTGGCTTGTCTAAGTGCTTTCACATATCATCCTTCTATTCATTTAACATCTTTTCTGAGCTAAGTTTAGTTTATATCTAAAAGACGATTAACTATACAGCGGTTACATGGCGCCTGAATATCTTGTGAGGGGACAACTAACGGAGAAAGCCGATGTTTATGCTTTTGGGGTGCTGGTTCTTGAAATCTTGAGTGGTAGGAAGAATAGCGTATACACATCACAGTCGAGCTCGGTATTACCGTTGGTAAGATTGCTTGTCCCTACGATCAGGAAGAACTTAGACTAGCATTTACTTTCATGGCCACACCACCGTAAGATTATCTAATGTAAACCTTAATTTTCCTAACAACCTCAGATTTAAGGGAGCCTTGGAAATTTCATGATTGCTTTGCAGGTATGGAAGCATTACAAGTCGAATAATTTGGCTGCGTGCATTGATCCGGCCTTACGAGGTAACTTCCCCGTCCTGGAGGCGTCGAATGTGCTCCAAATCAGCCTTTTGTGCACTCAAGCCTCCGTGGAATTGCGACCGCCCATGTCCAGGGTTGTCGAGATGCTCCATGACAAAGATCATGTAGTCCCCGAACCGAAGCAACCCCCATTCCTCAACTCTAGCGTGCTGTTCGACAAATCCAGCAGCACAAGCGGTCCATGCACACCTGGCTGTCCAACCAGCTCACAGGATTCGAGGTCTCTTCCAGCTTGACAGGAAGCCCGCAGTTGAATATCCGGGACAGGATCGAAGCATCCAGGTGTTGGCAGAAGCGGGACCTCTTCTTTGTAAAAGCAAATGGTAAAATCATATCTCACAAACAAAAAATCTATTCATAAACTGGAATCACACAGACTCTTAATTATACAACCTGGCAACGTTGTCGCATTCAATTCATTTTCTGTGAAGCATTCTGATTGTCGAGAATGTCTTATGCTTTCTCCCGTCATAGTTGCAGACAACCTATGCACACACAACCAAATACAAACCCTTGCCAAAGACTAATGAAGGACCACTTTGCAAACCATTGGCAGTGCAGATTTTAGTAACATCGGGCCATGAGTCGAATTATCCTTACTTGTTTAGCAGTAGCATATTCAGATGACGAGTAGTCCAATCTTAAATCCATAAATCATGAATATTCCGAAAATGAAAGGTGAGGGAGTTCTTAGACAAAATTAGTAAATTTTAGCTGATTTCTCAATCTCCATTTATATTCTTTAGCTCTAGCTTCCTAAAAATGGGGTTGTTTAGGAGACCCATCTATGGTGAAATTTTATAAAGATTCATGTCATACACTAATCACCCGAGTTGTTTGTGTTGAGAAAACTCCTAGTTTTGATGCTAACAAAACATCTTATGAATGATATTTATCAAACTTTTGAAGGAAAAGGACACAGAATGACATAGGCTTTAAAGTCTGCTTGTTGCAAAAGACAAAGCATAAGATGTCTTAGAGTCGACGGGGAAAGACTTATCTAGGCGAGATTTAAGTCGACCGTACCATCGAGATTTAAGTACGACCGTACCCAGGCCCGAGATTTTAAGTTTGAACGAACGAACCGGACGAAAATCTAGGCGGACTCGGATCTTAAGACCATCGAGACTTAAGATGGACCTACACGTTAAGATCACCAACGGTAAAGTATTTTCACTTACCTTATTTATGTTGATTCTATTATACAAATCTGATTCAACAAGATCAATTAGTGAGCAACTTCAAATGGAGAATAGTGAGCACTTCAAATGGAGAATAGGATTGTTGTATGGGCGAATTCAAAGGGGATCTGATCTACTCTCAACGATCAAAAAGACTTACCTTATAAAGTCTGTCCAAGAAAGGGAAGACACAACTCTCAAGGGAAGAGCCAACGGTCGAGTATGGCTTGGAGAGTATTTAAGGGTAAGTTGAGACTTAGGGGTAGATAAGATGAACATAATTCCAAAGCCGATTCAATTCTTCAATTGTTGTTCATAGTGCGCATTTGAGTGATCTCAGTGTTTTACAAAAAGAGAGTGACTTAGTGAGATAGATCATCACTAAGTATAAACACTCGAAAGTGTGTAATCACCGTTGATCATATAGTGAAATACAGCCGATTGGCTGGTCGACCGGAGAGTGGACGTAGGCTTGTCTAAAGCCGAACCACTATAAACAGTGTTTGCAATATTCTCTACTCTCTTCATTTAATTTATGTTAGTAGATTGCAAAAGATTGTTATTGATTGCGCGTAAAATTCCTCTACACCTATTCACCCCCCCTAGGTGTTAATACCGGTTGTAACAATTGGTATCAAAGCCTCATGCTCGAGTTTTTGAAGTGTTTGTTACTTCTGAGTTAAAGATCCTCTAGGGCTAGTATTCTTGCACCAGGTTTAATTGAGGGGCAGAGCAACACTCGTCCACCATACTTCGACGGCAAGGATTACAATATCTGGAAAAATAAAATGAAGGCCTTTCTCAAGTCGAAAGATCCATTGGAATGGGATGTGGTTGAGAGGGGAATTGAGCCCACTGATGACGCCAGAAAGATGCCAAAAAGTACCGATGGGAAAGAAACAAAACCATCTGCCACTCTTTCTCCAGAAGAGATAACCAAGAGACAAACTCTTGATGCTAAGGCCATCTACTCTCTTTACTGTGCTTTATCACCTAATGAATATAATCGAATATCTTCTTGTGATACAGCAAAGGAAGTATGGGATAAATTGCATGTAACCTATGAGGGAAGCGATCGTGTTAAAGAGACCAAATAAATATTTTACTTGGTCAATATGAGTCATTCAAGATGAAGCGGGAGAGTCAATAGGAGATATGTTCGGTCGTTTTACGAAATTGTAAACGGTTTGGCATATCAAGGACAGCCTGTTCTGGACCAATGAAGGTCAACAAACTTCGAGAGGATTGTCAAAAGAATGGAACAATGTGAAGACATCTATCGAGAAACTTGCGGATTTCACCACTAATAGTCGATGAGCTCGTAGGCACTACAATCCTATGAGGCGAGAACAAATGAACGAGGAAGTGGAATCCAGAGGTAAAAAGTCCATTGCTCTTAAGTCTAATACCGATTTCGATGATAGATTTCGAGGAAGAGTTGACGACGAGGAACTAGCACTGCGATCAAAAAGGTAAAGAAACTAAACAGAAAAGGCGGGAAGTTCAACAACGGGAAACAAAACAGGACAACTGACAACGAGATTGATGACGATGATGATTATGCCAAAGAGGTAATTTGTTTTGAGTGTAAGAAAAAGGACATATTAAACAAAATTGTCCCAAACTCAAAAAGAACAAAGGAAATTCGAAAAGTACAAGAAGGCTCTCAAAGCTGAAACATGGAGCGACACAGAAGTTGAGGATAGTGAAGACGAATATGGAAACATTTGTCTTATGGCACATTCAGACTCAGATTCTGAAACAGATTCAGGCTCAAACTCAAACAAAGAAATCGAGGTAAATCATTCTGATATTCCTTTAGAAGTTTCAGATTATATAAATGAGCTTTGTTCTAATCTAAAATCTACTTTGAAAAGGATCTCCATATTAAAAAGGAAAATTACAAGTTGAATAAACATAACGATTTTTGAAAGGAAAATTGGATGATTTCAAAAAGGAATTTTTGGAAATAAAGGAAAATCAAGAGTTTCTTTTAAATGAAAATGAATCTATTAAAAAGGAACTTTTGAAAACAAAGGAAAATCGAGATTCCTTGCAAAAGGAGAATGATTCTTTCAAAAAGGAATTCTTAGATATTACCACAAAGTTTTCTAAAGGATCAAAAACCCTACAGCATATACTTTCCATTCAAATTCCTTATTATGATAAGTCGGGACTTGGTTTTTAAAAGAAAATGATTCCCGATTGATTTTCCTAAAGTCAAGGAAAGAATAAGACAAAGACCTCCTCGACAAGCTTACAAAAATCATTTCAAAAATAATTTTGTTAGACCTATTGGTAGAAATAATCTTAAATGTTCTAAGCGTGGGGAAAAAGAACATTTTGAAAACAAATGTCCTAAAGTCGGAGACATGTTCAAAAGAAATGGATAAAAAAGCTTATACTACTAACTACAATGGACCCAAGAAAATTTGGGTACCAAAGAAAAAATGAGTATATGTAAACATTGCAGGTAAGTTTCAAAAAAAGGAAGAAATGGTATTTGGATAGTGGATGTTCAAGACACATAACAGGAGACTCAAAGATGTTCATTGAATTCGAAAGAATCAAGGGAGGAACAGTTTCGTTTGGAGGAAATACTAAAGGAAATATTATAGGACAGGGAACTGTCAAGATCGGTAGCCTAATCATCAACAATGTTTCTCCAGTCAAAGGATTAAATTACAATCTTCTGAGCATCAGCCAGTTATGTGATGCTGGTTTCAAAATAAACTTCAAAGAGAACCTATGTTCTGGAACAAGCAATGACTCTTCACGGACTTTTACTGGACGAAGACATAGGAACATTTATCTTCTGAACATAAATGAAGACACTGCAAAATGTCTATTATCAGTTCAAGATGAAGCGGATAAGTGGCATCGCAAACTTGGGCATGTCAGCGTGAAACAAATTTCCAAACTTGTTAACAAAAAGCTTATTCGTGGCTTGCCTTCACTAAATTACAAGAAAACAGAGCTTTGCTCCGCATGTACACTGGGAAAACAGGTAAGAAGCTCTTTTAAGTCTATAAAGCAAATTTCTACTAATCGTGTGTTACTGACTTCTTCACATGGACTTATTTGGACCAAACGAGAACCCATAGTATTGGAGGATAAAAGTATTGTCTTGTGATTGTAGATGATTACTCTCGATTTACATGGGTATATTTTCTAGCAAATAAAGGAGATACCTTCTCATATTTCTCAACATTCGCAAAGAAGGTCCAAAATGAAAAATGGTACTCTATTTCAAGTATCAAAACAGATCATGGGGGAGAATTTGAGAATCAAGACTTTTCAAACTTTTGTGACAAAAATGGTATACAGCATACATTTTCATCTCCTTACACTCCATAACAAAATGGAGTTGTGGAAAGAAAGAATAGATCTTTGCGGGAAATGGCGAACATTGCTTATAGAAAGCAAGGTGGGCAACTCGGTTGGGGGGGCGAAGCGGTTTCTACTTCTTGCCATATTATTAATAGAGTATTTCTTAAACCAATTCTTGAGAAAACCCCCTATGATATTTTCAAAGAAAGAAAACCTATTGTTTCCTACTTTCGAATTTTTGGTTGTCTATACTATATCCTTAAAAATGTTAATCATCAACCTAGTAAGTTTGAAGAAATGTCAGATGAAGGCATTTTTCTAGGCTATTCAAACTCTAACAAAGCATATAGAGTGTTCAATAAGAACACTCAAACAGTGGAAGAATCCATGAATGTAAAGTTTCTAGAGAAAGAAGTTTCAAAACAAAGCAATACAGTATATGAAGAATCAGAATCAGATGTAGCTCCTGAAAGATTAGGTTTTAACAAAGCAGAATCTTCCCAGAAACTTGATCAAAGAAGCAATTCATGAAGAACAACCAACTCAGCCTGATATTCCTGCATCAACGGTAGATCCGATAATAATGAAGTTCCAAACGAAACCGGAAGCATAAGTCTAGTCATCCTAAAGAGCTTGTGATTGGAAACATCAACGAAGGGATTCAAACCAGATCAAGAAACAAAAAGGACACGGGTATTGTTGCATTATTTTCTGAAATTGAACCCAAATGAATTAATGAAGCTCTGGAAAATGAAAGCTGGATAGAGGCAATGCAAGAGGAGCTTCAACAGTTCAAGAGAAATGATGTATGGGAATTGGTGCCCAAACCAAAAGGACGAACTATCATTGGTACCAAATGGGTTTTCAGAAACAAAGTCAATGAACTTGGAAAAGTCACTAGAAACAAGGCAAGACTCGTGGCAAAAAGTTATTTTCAATCTGAAGGAATAGACTATGATGAAACCTATGCCCCAGTTGCAAGACTAGAAGCAATCAGACTATTACTTGCCTATGCCTGTTATCAGAACTTCAAACTATTTCAGATGGATGTAAATAACGCCTTTCTAAATGGGTTCATCAAGGAAGAAGTCTATGTGGAACAACCCCCTGGGTTCGAGGAAACAAGAAAGCCAGATCATGTTTACAAACTGAAAAAGGCTCTGTATGGACTGAAACAAGCGCCTCGAGCATGGTATGAACGACTCAATAGGTTCTTATTAGACAACAAATTCAAGAAAGGTATGGTTGATACAACTTTATTTATCAAGAAGGAAGGTAAGGACATTCTTTTAGTACAAATTTATGTAGATGATATTATTTTTGGTTCTTCTAATGAAAGTTTGTGCAAGAACTTCTCAAAGTCTATGCAGGAGGAATTTGAGATGAGTATGATGGGAGAACTCACTTTCTTCCTAGGACTTCGAGATCAACCAATCAAAACGTGGAACATTTATCCATCAAGAGAAATATACCAAAGATTTAGTCAAGAAGTTTGGAATGGAAAACGCAAAAGACCGAAACTCCAATGTCAACTTCCATTAAACTTGATCAGGATGAATCAGGAAAGAAATTTGATCAAAAATCTTATAGAAGTATGATTGGGTCTCTTCTCTATCTTACTTCATCTAGACCAGACATTATATACAGTGTGTGTGTATGTGCTCATTTTCAAGCAGATCCAAGAGAATCTCATCTTACAACAGTAAAGCGTATTATTAAGTACATAGCTACTTATCCATCTCTGGGTCTGTGGTTTCCTAAAGAAACAGACTTTACTCTCATTGGCTACTCAGATGTTGACTTAGCAGGATGTAAAGTAGACAGAAAGAGTACATCTAGAACATGTCAATTACTAGAACAGATGCTGGTATCATGGTCTTCTAAAAAGCAGAATATTGTGGCTCTATCAACTGCAGAAGCAGAATATGTTACTCTTGGAAGTTGCTGCTCATAGATTTTATGGATGAAATAGCAACTATTGGATTATGGAAAGGAAGAAGCCTGCACTGAAATAAGATGTGATAATATGAGTGCTATAAACCTCACCAAGAATCCAATTCTACATTTTAGAGCAAAGCACATTAAAATCAAACATCACTTTATTAGAGACCATTTGCAAAATGGAGATATATATGTGGAATTCATTGATTCTAAGAATCAATTAGCAGATATCTTCACAAAGTCGCTGGACAAAGGTACATTCGATTCAATATGTGGGAAATTAAATATTATTAACCCCTTCCTTTAAAGTTTATGAGAACAGGACAAAGTCTGAAAGAAGCAAGCGTCTGGACATATCACTCTCAGAAGAAGATTGAAAAAGGAAATAATGGTATTTTAGGTTGGCATGTTATTTCCTTATTAAAATATGGTAAATTTTTATTAGAAAGTTTTTTTTGCATGATTGATTTGCATATTTTCTGGCATATGTCTATTATGATTGAATATTCTTGTTAAGTTTAGAATAATTGTCATTTTTAATATATTTTGGGTTGCGACTGTTCACTTGTTCTACTAACAAGGGTATAAAAACATCAAAAGTCGTGTCTTTTCTCACAACTCTTGAACGATTTGTTTACAAACCCTAACAGAGAAAAACGTTTTCTAAATCCATCTTCTCCAAAACCAACTTTCTCCGAACATGGCCTCGAGATCTTCCATATCAAGATCTCTATCTCCTAGAAGAAGATCAAACAGGATTGTTGGAAGAGGAGGAAGAAGAATCGACGGAGGGTAGACACATTTCGATTTAACACAGACTTCCGAAGATACACAAGGACAATCTCCAACAGTTTCTCCTCAAAGAAATCAAGATGATAATGAGGAATCACATAGAGGTACGTCTAGATTAACTCTATCGACACCCATTGAAAGTCCTCATGTAATAATGAGGAGATATGAGAAGTTAGTCCAAAAAAATGTTAGGAAAGATGTCAAACTGTTTTTCTTGAGAGAAAATGAGTATGCGAATGAACTCCGTCTCATTCAAGCAGTACAGGCTGCAGAATCACCATCTACTCGTAGAGAACGAGTTAGTGATACAGGGAGAAGAAGAGATAATGTAAAGGAAGATGATGAGAAGATTTATAGAAATTTTGAAGTGAGAATGGGAATAGCTGCTGTAGCCCGAAACACAACTGGGAAATTATTTCAATCCAGAGAGCATAAGACTTTCTTTAACAGACTAATGGATCGAGGAATCATGAATCATAGAATTGTAGATTTTGATTATTTGGATGCTGCTGAAGTGAATCTACGAGAATGCTTTGAAAAATTGCAGATGGACCAATTTTGCACTGATTCTGCTGTTGTTTATCCTGAATTAACAGCATATTTTTACTCCAATTTGACATTTCTATCTCCAGACAAAATGCAATTCAGTGTGAATGATAAGTTCTATGATGTTAGTTCAGATACTCTAGCTGACATTATAAAAGTTGAGAGAGGAGCATTCAGGCCAATGGAAGTCTCTTATGAAATAGTTTGTAAGTTTCTCACAAAGTCTATAAGGGCCACTATAACTTATCATCTTCTAACTTCTGCAAGAACTATTTTGTACAAAATCATTATCAGCTGCATTTGTCCAAAAGCCTCATCTAAGACTGATGTATCCAAATTTAAGGCCAAACTGATGTGGGCTATTGAAAAGGGAGTAATGTTCTCACTGCCTCACACTATAATATTGCATATGCATCAGACAGTGTCGAAGGACAAAGGACAACTACCCTATGGAGCTTTAGTGACTAGGATCTTTGATCATCTTAAGATAGACATACCTAGTAGATTAAGTACTAAAACTCTTTCCACAATGATCATTGATATGAAAATGATCAATAAGATGAGATCGAAGGATGTTGCGAGAGATGTGGAGAAGAAAAGAAAAAGAATTGGCTAGAGCGAGCTTGACAAAACGAAAAGGCAAAAAATCAGCCGCTGCCGAGCCAAGTTCTAAAAGGAGAAGGCAACTCCTACTGGTAGATGAAGAAGATGAAGAAGAAACTATCTCTGCAATTCTGGCAAATATGCGTCAAAATTCTCAGAGAATGTCTGAACCAGAGGTAGAAACACATGCAGAAAACATTCTCAGCACAGAACATGAGCAGAATGATGAATTTGAACCAATGGATGATCCAGAAGAAGAAACAGAAGCAAAAGAAGAAGAAGAAGAAGAAGAAGAAGAAGATGAGGATAGGGACAAAGAGGGGCAACAAGAACAGCATGAAGTATCAACTCAGGGGGAGCATCATTATGGAAATATTGAAATTCAAGTTCCTGTAGCTTCATCTGGGAATGTTGAATATCAGAAGATCTTAGCACTTTTAACAGAGATCAGGGATCGGCAGAAAGACATGGAAACCTCCTTCAACAACAAACTGGAGACTCTCGAGAAGACTGTTAATTAGTGTATTGACAGGATTGAGAAGTCTACATTAGATATGGAGGATTTCACCCTTGTTCGCACCCCAAACAAGAAAACCTCTTAAAAATATCTTTAAGAAACCTCTCTTTGAACTAACTAACTCTTTTTGAAGTTGACAAAAAGGGGGAGTAGATATGGCTGTGTTTGTGTGGCTTTTATGTTGTGTTTGTGTGATTTTTATTGCATGACAGTTGGCTTTATCATTGTGCATAATACTGTGATATGAAAGTTCTGATTATGCATGGCTAATGATATTTATGAATCATATTATGTTATGTTGCTATTATGCAGGGTTGATATGAGCTATTCTTATGAATTGAGCAGAATAGTTGAAAACAGGTTCTATTTAATCATATTTTGCAGGGACATTAAGCTATATGTATAAAATGTTTTGTCACCATAAAAAAAGGGGGAGATTGTTGAGAAAACTCATAGTTTTGATGCTAACAAAACATCTTATGAATGATATTTATCAAACTCTTGAAGGAAAATGACACAGAATGACATAGGCTTTAAAAATGCGCTTGTTACGAAGACAAAGCATAAGATGTCTTAGAGTCGACAGAAAGACTTTTCCGGCATCGAGATTTTAAGTCTAAACGAACCAGACTGAAAATCTAGGCAGACTCAGATCTTAAGACCATCAGACTTAAGATGGACCTACACGTTAAGATCACCAACGGTAAAGTATTTTCACTTACCTTAGTCATATTGATTCTGTTATACAAATTTGATTGACAAGATCAATTAGTGAGCAACTTCAAATGGAGAATAGAGCACTTATGGAAGCTCGGATTCTAGTTGTATGGGCGAACAGAATCTAAAGAGATCTGATCTACTCTCAACGGTCAAAAAGACTTACCTTATAAAGTCTGTCCAAGAAAGGGAAGACACAACTCTCAAGGGAAGAGCCAATGGTCGAGTATGGCTTGAAAAGTATTTAAGGGTAGGTTGAGACTTAGGGATAGATAAGATGAACATAATTCCAAAGCCGATTCAATTCTTCAATTGTTGTTCATAGTGCGCATTTGAGTGATCTCAGTGTTTTACAAAAAGAGAGTGACTTAGTGAGATAGATCATCACTAAGTCTAAACACTCGAAAGTGTGTAATCACCGTTGATCATATAGTGAAATACAACCGATTGGCTGATCGCCTGGAGAGTGGACGTAGGCTTGTCTAAAGCCGAACCATTATAAACAGTGTTTGCAATCTTCTCTACTCTCTTCATTTTAATTTCTGTTTGTAGATTGAGTTAAAGATTGTTATTGCTTGCGCGTAAGATTCCTCTACACCTATTCACCCCCCCTCTAGGTGTTAATACTAGTTCTAGCAGTTTGCCAAGTGTGTTTCCATGTTCGCAGTTATCTAGGATATTTGATGGAAGTTGCTAGAGGAAATATTTGTGAAGTGTCTAGCTAATTGTTATGACATGAAAATTAATAACAGATAAACAGTTATGATTTTTTGAGACACGAAAATTAATCAAGGAAAAATGTAGCACTAGTTATTGACTTGAGATATTTTGTGGTATTGCCCCAGTGACTAACTCAAATAAGAGTTATTAATCCAAAACTAATTGATAACTCATTCGGAAAAAAAAATTTAATAAATCACTTGACTAAAGTTAGTAATTCTATATAAAAATTGGTAAATTTAAGGTGTGGTGCGACAAGCTCAAGTCTAGGGATGAAGGACTTAAGCTCCTCTTGCTATGAAGCTTAAATTAGGGTGAATGCCAACTATATTTTGGCTAAGTAAAAGAAGATTATGGATAAGCTAATCTAATGTCAAATCTAAATCACTATTAACTATCACTATGTTCTCCATTGTCACTTTCAAGAGAGATGGATGTGGATTGATATTGCTATGCCACCAGCATACTTTTCTTTGTTCTTTTGGTCATATTTGATGGAACGGGAAAAATTGACCGTACGAATTATTCTCTTAATCGGCCCGCATCAAGTCAATGTAAACCCTTTTTAAAAAAGAAAAAAGAAAACAAGAAGAAGAAATGATGAAATGAGGAACTTTGCTTTGGACGATAATGGGCAAACCATTTTCTCGTCCTCGGATTCCCGTGCGCCTCGTAGAGCTTGAACTAGCACAGTGTGAATGAAGCACCAAGTCAAAAGAGTCAAAATAGAGTTTGAAGACTTCACGTGAAGACAAGTAAAGAGAAGTCCAGAAGTATCCTAAAAAATATCTCGTCTATGGGCAGCGTTGAAAGTGTGTAGAGAGAGATTGTATTAAAATAATCTTTAATAGGTAGAAAGGCTCTATATAGAGAGCATGTACTCATTCATGTAATTGAGGCGGGGAGTTAGAGAAATATCCCCATACCTTGCACTCCTCCACCATTTACCCCTCTTGGCTATGTCGACCACTAATATTAGCAAACGGTTCTGTCCAAAAAACCGTCTTGACAATAATATGCATACTCCTATAATGGATTCCCATCATAGCAATGTGAGCAAAATCAACTAATATTTTTCTCACGACAACTCACAATCAATACTAGAATGTCATTTCATAAACCGTTTCATATAACCTATTACAATTTTATTTATCAAATAGCTTTTAGCAAATCCCTCCGCAAACCATTTAATCAAAACATAAAGATCAAACTATTTCAACTAAGGTTTTCCAATGCCTTTCAGCCAACTAAAAAGGTACTAAAGTCCAATCCAATTTACGCAAAAAACGTGCTCTTAATAACTATTACTATATTAAAATACTATCATTTTCAAGACATGAGTTTGTAAATTCGTAGAAGAAATAGTATCACTCGCTTAAAAATGTCCAAAAACCAACAATGCGCAGCTAAACGATCCGATGATCTTGTAATCCTAACTATTAAACGAGAATCGACGTGAAAACTAAATAAAATACTACCTCAGCTACAAAAAGGCTATACAAAGATTAAACGCAAACAAAGCGACTCATATGTGATGATAGAAATCTCAACCAAAGCAAATGTTCAAAGTTATCTACAATGCCTCGTTTGAGTGCAAAACTTGGTTGCACCAAAACTATATCCACCAAATCCCGTTCAAACGAGCTTATAGTCAAAAGGAAGATCTTTCAAAACACTAGAAAGTCCACAATTTGCACGACCCCAAATTGAGCTGAAAATCGATGAAATTCGACTCGGAAGTCATTAGACGTGCATTGTTCCTCACGTGCAGGAAACATCGAAAATCCATTTTGGGACCATAAACTAAAATTAAGTTCCATAAAATGCTATAACTCCACAACTAAATTATCATTCCCCATGATTTCTTTGCTTAACAACTCTTAAATCGAACTTCACAACTCAAATTTCCCAAAATTTCGAATTTGTACCATAATCCTAAAAACTTCTCCCTATAGACAAATGAAAGGTGCAATCACTTATTTGATATTGCGAATCGGAGTTAAATTGGCTTGGCGAGATTCCGTGATGCAAATTCTTCTTTTTTTCCCTTTTTCTTCTTTCTTTTCTTGCTCTCTTTTCTTTTCTCCTTTTCCCCTCGTTTTCCCGTTCCCCTTTCTCGCGCGCGTCTCTCGGCCTTCAACGCAAGCGTCCACTTTCCTGACCTTGTTTGACTTTTCAAAGCTTTTTACTTTTTTGACTTTCCAACTTTTTGACTTTTTGACTATGAAAAATCCATATTTTATATTTTAAACTCGTATTCTAAATTTCTACACTTTGCTGGTATTATACCATATATGACCCCCAGCCCCCCAAATAAAGTAACGGAAGAGAGGGGTTAACAGAGGCAAGAAAGAAAATTGAAATTAATGAGCCCCACTAGGACAGGTGGAATCGATTAATGAAGTGTCCCGGAAATGACGAGGGTGGACTGTCTCACCTCATATTTTCTCCTCGGACCCCATCATTCTCACCGTGTGAAACACCGCGTTCTAACCTCTCTACAGAGAGAGAGAGACGTATCATCGCCGGGGCATTTTCAAAAACTCTCTATTTTCATTTTTTTTGAACGATCACCGACCACACGGCAAAGAAAGCGCTTTGAGAAACGAGGGCCCCAAAAGTCAAGCATCTCTCTCTCGCTTCCATCCCGCGTTGTGTAGGGTTGAAGCTTCACGAGATCATCAGGTTGAATCGGAGCTCCCCTCGCCTTCTTCGCTCAAATCTTTCCCTCTTCCTCCTCTTCTCCTCCTCCTTCTTCTTCGAAGAGAACTGAGAAGGAATATCGATAGCAGAGCGTTTCTCGAGCAGAGAGCCCATGAGGTCGAACGGAGAGAGCCCATCAATCGCTCTTCCTCTGCTCGCCCTCTCCTCGTTCTTCTTCTCTCTCGCCACCTCCGACCCTCGAATCACCAGAGCGGGCCTCTACTGCGACAACCACACTGAGTTCGACGCAAACTTCGTCCCCAACTTCGACGCTGTCCTAAGGGAGATCTCCGAGAGCGTCACCGACCAGCACTGGGGCAACTACTCCCTCACCTCGCTGCCGCCAGCGATATACGGCCTCGCCCAGTGCCACGGCGACCTGATCGATGCCGACTGCAGCCTCTGCTTCGCGGAGAGCCATGACCGGATCAACTTATGCACCACCTTCGGGCGGCTCTACCTCGACGGCTGCTTCCTCCGTGTTGACGGTTACGACTTCTACAACGAGACCGTCGATCCAACGCACGACATGCTTGAGTGTAGCTCCAATTCGACAGTCCCGGCGGAGAGAGCGGCCGAGTTCTCAAATAGGGTGGACCGGGTGCTGAGGAATGTCTTGGCAAGCGCGGTGCTGAACAAGGGCTTTGCGGTGGCTGGGGAGGACGAAGCCGGAGGAGTCACCGGAGTATATGCTCTGGCACAGTGTTGGAGCACGCTCGATGCCAGCAGCTGCAGAGTCTGTTTGGAGAATGCGACTTCGAAGGCGAGAAGCTGCGCACCCGGAGAAGAAGCGCGGGCCATGAATGCGGGATGCTTCCTCCGTTACTCGACCACAAAGTTCTACAACGTCCCCGTTAGAGGAGGTAACGACTTTAGTCTCCTGATCACTGGTTTACCCACTTAAATCGCCATTAAAGAAAAACCGAGGCTGTTCTATGTCTATTGCCAGAATTCGATATTTCCCAAGGCTGGTCAGGTTGGCCCTCGCTAGGCCTAGGTCATGGGTCGAGAAAATATTACGTGACTCTCGAAGAAGGACCACATGCTTGAGACACGTGTCTTGAGTGCCCCACATATCAACTTTTCTCTCCTCTCCTCTCCTCTCCCTCCGCACGCTCTCTCCCTTCTGTCTCCTCTGTAAGCTTTCTCTCTGCTCTCTCTTCCCCTGCACACACTCTTTCTCTCGCCCGACTCTCTTCCTCTTCGCCGCCCCCTCTCTCCGCACTGAGCCCTCGTCCGACCATGGGACTTCACACGGCGGAGGCAACCTTTGGAGGCAGGAGTGAAGGCCGCGCGGTGGCTCGTCAGACAAGGGCTCGGTCATGACTCGGAGGGAGAGAGAGGTTGGTTGGACGAGGGCGCGGTGGTTCGTCGGACGAACCACCGCGTGGCCTCCGCCGTCGCTCGTCTGTTAAGTGCGGTGGTTTGTCAGTCGGACGAGGATGCGGTGGTTCATCCGACGAACTACTGCGCGGCCTCCGCCTCCGCCTCGAGTCGGACGAGGATGCGGTGGCTCATCCGACGAACCACTGCGCGGCCTCCGCCTCCGCCTCGACTCCGACGTCACGAAGTTTGCTGGTCCAGTGATTCGTCGGTTGGACGAGTGGATGGCAAAGAGGGAGAGCGTTGTTCGAGAGAGAGAGAGTAGGGGAAGAGGGGAGAGAGGAAGGAGAGCGTGCAAAGAAGGGAGAGAGGAGAGAGGAGAGAAAGCTTGATAGGCATGTGTCACGGGCCGATCGATCTAGCGTTCCCTTCGCACCCGTGCGGCCTTAGGATTTCTCCCAAGCAGCCTTTCCACTCAACTCACAAGAATTTTAGAGAGAGAAACTCTAGAGAGAGAAGCTCTGGTTTTCTATTGCTTGTGAACAATGAGATGATACAATGAGGGGGAGGAGACCCCTATTTATACAAATACAGGCAAACCGTATCTGTAGATCTCTCCTCGATCTAACGGTAGAGATTACATCTCCCCAACTATCACCTACCCGCATTAATTACATAGGTGTATCCTCCAACTACCACCTATCCTCATTAAATACATCGGTGTACAATTACCGTATCGTCCGCCCCTAGGAATAATCTAGAATACTCAAGAAAACCCTAGAACACGGTGAGGACAGTTGAGGGTCGCTTGTGCCAAGGCTCGGTCACGGCATCGTTCAAGAACCTCTTGGATTGTGCATATCTTCGAGCCGTGACATTCTCCCCCACCTAATCGGGCGACGTCCTCGTCGCGTCTTCGGCATGGTATGCTTCAATTTGCTTCTTGAATTGCCAAAGAGCGTCCGCGGGTTCCCAGCTTGCTTCACTCTCCGGAAGACCCTTCCATCGAACCATGTATTCCCGCTTCGGCGCACAATATCTCTTCCGTATGACTCGGTCGGCTATGATGTGGTCGACCTCTCGATCATAAGAGGTTTTGCTCCCAATGGTGCCCGTTGCGACTCTCCTCGGTTCGGATCTTCCTCATCTACATGGAAAGGTTTAAGCATACTTACGTGGAAAACCGGATGTACCTTTAACTTCGGCGGCAACTCCAGTTTGTATGCAACCTTCCCGACCCGTTGAAGCACACGGAACGGCCCTTCGTAGCGTCGGATCAACCCCTTGTGCACGTCTTTGTATCGAAGGACCACGTGTAATTTGGCTAACACTTGGTCCCCTACTTGGTATTCTACGTGCCGACGCTTTTGATCCGCCCACTTCTTCATGCGCTTCGATGCCTTGTGTAGGCACGCCCTTGCAAGTCCGCTTGTTCTTGCCAATCCTTTGCGAACTTGAAGGCTGGAGGGCTACTCCCTTGTAACCCGACGCAACCGCGCTTGGGGTTTGCGGTTGTTGCCCTGTCACCATCTCGAACGGACTCTGGCCGGTTGACTCGCTCCGTTGCAAGTTGTAGGAGAACTGGGCCACGTCGATCAGCTTGGCCCAGTTCACTTGCGTTGTGCTCACATAATGCCGAAGATAAATCTCCAAGAGTGCATTGGTCCGTTCCGTCGGTCGACCGTCGGTTTGTGGATGCGGACTCGTGGAGAAGTTCAACTCCGACCCCAACGGTTTGAAGAGCTCCGCCCGTAACCGCCCCGTGAATCGGGGATCACGATCGCTACGATCGTTTGTGGTACTCCCCGCACTTGACCACGTGCTTCAAGAAGAGCTTGGCCGCTTCCTCGGCCGGGCGGTCCTTCGTTGCGGGTACAAATGTCGCGTACTTGAGAACCGGTCGACCACCACCATCAGCGTCCGACACCCTTCGGACTTTGGTAGGTTGACGATGAAGTCCATGGAGACACTCTCCCATGGACGAGTGGGGATAGGAAGTGGCTCCAAGAGTCCCGGCGACGATCGTTGCTCTAGCTTGTCTTGTTGGCATACTGCACAAGTCTTCACGTACGCCTCGATGTCGTCACGCATTTGAGGCCAATAGTACTTGTTCCTCGACGAGCGCCAATGTACGGTGGATCCTGGATGACCCGCCCACTTTGAATCGTGGCACTCTCGCAGCACTTCCTTCCTCAACTTCCCGTGAAGCGGCACGTATAGTCGCCGTCCTTTGGTATAAAGGAGCTCGTCTTCACACCGAATTGCCGAGTCTTGCCCTCTTTTGCGTATCGCAGAGCCCCGAGCCCGTTGATCGTGCTTGAGCCCCTCCTTGATGCGGTCGATCCATGGGCAACTCGGCCGACTCACGATGTTGGCCAGCTCCGCTTTTCGACTTAGTGCGTCCGCCACGGAATGGACTTCCCGGGCTTGTACTCCGACGTAGTCGAATTCCGCCAGGAAGTCTTGCCATCGAGCTTGCTTCGGACTCAGCTTCTTTTGCGTTTGGAAGTAGCTCGTGGCCACGTTGTCCGTCTTCACTACGAACTTGGCTCCCGGAGATAGTGCCTCCATGTCCGAAGGCAATGGACCACCGCGGTCATCTCCTTTTCTTGAACGGTATACCGACGCTCGGTATCGTTCAATTTCCGCGACTCGAACGCAACCGGGTGGCCATCCTGCATAAGAACACCACCAATAGCAAAGTCGGAAGCATCGGACTCTACCTCATAAGGTTTAGTGTGATCGGGCAATGCCAGCACCGGCCCCTCGGTCATGGCTTGCTTCGGCCCGATCAAACGCGTCTTGGCATCGGGTGGTCCACTCCCACGGCTTGTCCTTTTTCAGCATGTCCGTAAGTGGCACTGTGATGCTCGAGTAGTTCCGAATGAAGCGCCGATAGTAGTTGGTGAGGCCAAGGAATGACCTCAATTCCGTCACCTTGGTTGGCGGCTCCCATTCGACCACCGCTCGGATCTTTGCTCCGTCCATCCGAACTCGACCACAACCGACAAGGTGTCCCAAGAAGGGAACTTCCTTTTGGGCAAAGGCACACTTCTCGCGCTTCACGTATAACTCATTCTTGCGCAAAACTTGGAAGACTTCCCTCAGGTGCTCGATATGTTCTTCCAACGTCCGGCTATATATGACAATATCATCTAGATAAACCACTACGAACCGATCAAGGAACGGATGGAGTACCTTATTCATCATGGTGCAGAAAGTAGCCGGAGCGTTGGTGAGACCGAAGGGCATGACGAGGAACTCATATGACCCGTATCGCGTCACACATGCGGTCTTCGGCTCGTCCCCCTCAACGATCCGAACTTGATAGTAACCCGATCGGAGATCCAACTTGGTGAACCATCGTGCTCCTCCAAGTTGATCGAATAGATCCGCGATGAGAGGAATCGGGTACTTGTTCTTCACGGTGAGTTTGTTTAGTGCCCGGTAGTCGATGCACATCCGGAGTGACCCATCGTGCTTCTTTTGGAATAGGACCGGCGCACCAAACGGAGATTTGGACGGCCGAATGTACCCCGCATCGAGCAGCTCTTTCAGTTGTCTCCTCAACTCTTCCAATTCTGGGGGTGCCATGCGATATGGTGCCATGGCGGGTGGTCGAGCGTCAGGCACTAACTCGATCCGATGATCCACCTCCCTTCGAGGTGGGAGTTTCTTGGGTAGTTCGGACGGCATCACGTCGTTGAATGTGTCGAGGATTCGAGTCACCTCGATGGGCACATCCTCCATTTCATCCCCATTTTCCTCAACCTTTAACGTCGCCATGAGGGTCACCTCTCCCTTCCGAACTCCTCTCGAGAGTTGCATGGCCGACAACATCTTTCGATCGCGACCCGATGCGCGATGAATTGGAATCATGCATTGACTTTGTTTATCCGGACACAAATGCAATCCGCAAACGGCAAGACTCAAAGCATTGATCCTATCGAAGAATCCTAGACCTAGCACAAAGTCATAATCGTCTAGGGGAATTACCTCGATATCTTCCTTGCTTGACCAAGGACCGAGATGGAGTTCTACGTCCTTAGCCACGCCGATAGTCGGGACCTCCTTGGAGTTCACCGTCTTGAGCCAACCCGCTCCTTTCTCGACCCGAAGACCCAACTTCTTCGCGGCCTCTTGGGATATGAAGAGGTCGGATGCCCCAAATATCCACGAGTGCACTCATCGTGGAATCTCCGATCTTCACATCCACGAACATCATTCCCTTAGACTCTTTTTCTTTCTTCGTCTTGAGGGAACTAAGGATTCGCAACGAACCGGTCGCGACTCCTCCATAGGCTCGTCCTCCTTGCAAAGGGCCGCCAACTTGGCCTTGTTCGGGCAATCTCGTGCCATGTGAGGACCATCACACGAAAAAGCATTTATAGACTCGTACCTTCCTTTGTCCCCCGCCGCTCGACTCCGCCGGAGTCCTATGAGGGCCGACCGGTGGTTTGCCTCCATACGGGCGTGAATCTTCCTCGATCTCCCCCACCATAGGCTTTGTCCTTCGGACGAGAGTCCGGCTTGGATATCGAAGGTGCTTTGTATTCCACAAGCGATTCGGCCACAGTTATGGCCGTTGTGAGGTCTCCCACGTTGCACCGCTTGAGCTCTTGCTTGGTCCATGGCTTTAGACCGCTCATGAATTAGTAGTACGCCTCATTATCACTCATCGAAGGGATTTGGAGTAGAAGCTCCGAAAACCGTTTGATGTAGTCGCGCACCGCTCCCTTTTGCTCGAGTCGTTTCAGCTCATCCCGAGCATCCTCCTCCGCGTACGAAGGATAATACATCCGTCAGAATTCCTCAACGAATCCATCCCAGGTCGTAATAGGATCACCACTCCTATTATCCGACCGACGACGCCACCACAACAATGCATTATCAACTAAATACATAGACGCGGTGTTTACCCGAGTAACGTCGTCGTTGATTCCCATGGCCTGGAAGTAGCGCTCCATGTACCATAGGAAGTTGTCCACATCCTTGGCCACCGCGAGCCCCGAACTTGTCCCGGCTTGGGTGCGTCCGTTCGTGGACCGGCATGCACCGTGACCACCCCGTTCACGCGTCGTCTTCCGATTCGGCGAGCTTCCCCTTAAGCTCCGCTATTTCCGCACGCATGGCCGCCATCAAGGCTTCCAAGGTTTCCTCCCGTTGATCCAGTTCTTGCCTCGGGGTCCCCAAAGAACTCGCCTCGAAGCTCTCCCATACCGGTCTTGAGCTCTTGCACCTCGGCCTCAAGCTCCTCCTTTCCGGCTTCCACTCCTTCGACGGTGCAGGTCGGGTCATCGCCGATCCTTGGATCTCGGTAGCGAACAGTTCTACCTTCGTTATCCGACGATCCAGATCCCTACAAGCATCCTCGAACTAGAACCAGCACGGTTCTTCCTTCCCTTGTTACCCTTCTCGACAGCTCTTCCACGATCCTCGCGATCCGCCTCCAACGCGATCAGCACCTCAGGACGGGAATCAGCCATTGCGCCTTGGAACGAACTTTGCTCTGATACCACTTGTCACGGGCCGATCGATCTAGCGTTCCTTTGCACGAGGCTTTAGGATTTCTCCCAAGCAGCCTTTCTACTCAAACTCACAAGAATTCTAGAGAAAAACTCTAGAGAGAAAAGCTCTGGATTCTATTACTCTTGTAGAATGAGATGATACAATGAGAGGGAGGAGACCCCTATTTATACAAGTATAGGCAAACCGTATCCGTAGATCTCTCCTCGATATAACGGTGGAGATTACATCTCCCCAACTACCACCTACCCGCATTAATTACATAGGTGTATCCCCCAACTACCACCTATCCTCATTAAATACATCGGTGTACAATTACCGTATCGTCCGCCCCTAGGAATAATCTAGAATACTCAAGAAAACCCTAGAACACGGTGAGGACAGTTGAGGGTCGCTTGTCCCAAGGCTCGGTCACGGCATCGTTCAAGAACCTCTTGGATTGTGCATATCTTCGAGCCGTGACACATGGGTCATGGTGCTAATGGCCTGTCCATTGCCAAAGCCCGGCGAGGAGGAAAGAGAAAGAGAATAAAAATATTAAAACAATTTTTTTGCATGATATTGAAATTATTTTCTAAATAAAATTTAAATGCGAAAAACGTTTTCGTCTCACAACACTAAATAAAGAAAATTGATCATTTTTTTGAAAAATGATTTTTCCAAAAGCTATTTCCCTTTTTTATTAATTTTTTGTTAAATAAATGCACCCTAAATTTCATTTCATTGATTTTATGATTCGATGCCAGAATTTTTGGAACTTTTAATAAACTCATCTCAACCCGATGCTATCTTTTATCATTTTGCAGGGTCATCTAGGGTTTGCATCACCATAGCAATAGCCTCGTCAGCTGTTGTAGTGACTTCCCTTGTTCTCATTGGTGCATACATTAGATACCAAAAGTACAAGAAGAAACGAGGTAAACAATTCGGTTCAAATGCGTAAAATGATCCCTTGGTAATTCTTAAACACAAGCTTGATCAAGTGAATTTCGCATTCATCCATTTTCAGTGCATAATAGCTTCATGCAATTACTGGCAAGTGGGAGCAAGTTTAGATTATATTTCAAGTACGAGACGCTAGAGAAGGCTACCAACTTCTTCCATGACTCGAGGAAGCTAGGACAAGGGGGGGCGGGCTCTGTGTACAAGGGGATCTTACCCAACGGGAAGGTTGTCGCGGTGAAGCGGCTGGTGTTCAACACACGCCAGTGGGTGGACAACTTCTTCAACGAGGTAACCCTAATCAATGGGATCCAACACAAGAACCTTGTCAGGCTTTTGGGATGCAGCATCGAAGGCCCGGAGAGCCTCCTCGTCTACGAATATATTCCTAACGGAAGTCTTGATCAAGTTCTTTTTCGTAAGTAGCTAGTTATTGCATAATAGCATAACAATAACACAATCATCATTCGATGCCAATAAGAGAAATACTATTTTATGACAAGTATTGGTTTAGCTGGCAATCTTAGTAACTGGTTTCTTGTATTGCAAGAAATGTTTCTGTCTCATGATTTTGGAGTTGTGGGTTTCAAAAATCTGCTCCATTAGGGTCTTGTCATTCCACTTCTTCTGTTATGTACTATGATATGCTCGTCTTTCTAAAGTACGAGGCCATCCCTATAAAAATAGAATCTTGTGTTGCAGTTAACAATGCGACCCGCGTCCTAACTTGGGAGGAGAGGCTACACATCATCACAGGAGCAGCCGAGGGCCTCGCGTATCTTCACGAAGGCTGCGGAGTAAAAATCATTCATCGGGACATAAAAACTAGCAACATCCTCCTTGACAAGAATCTCACAGCGAAAATCGCGGATTTCGGGCTTGTCCGATGCATTGCTCCGGAGAAGTCTCATGTTAGCACAGGAATCGCCGGCACACTGTAAGAATGCATGTTCAATCACTAGCCTACTAGAAACTATAGTCGGTACTTTCTATTTCCTTAATCTAACAAGTTTGGCTTGTCTAAGTGCTTTCACATATCATCCTTCTATTCATTTGACATCTTTTCTGAGCTAAGTTTAGTTTATATCTAAAAGACGATTAACTATGCAGCGGTTACATGGCGCCTGAATATCTCGTGAGGGGACAATTAACGGAGAAAGCCGATGTTTATGCTTTTGGGGTGCTGGTTCTTGAAATCTTGAGTGGTAGGAAGAATAGCGTATACACATCACAGTCGAGCTCGGTATTACCGTTGGTAAGATTGCTTGTCCCTACGATCAGGAAGAACTTAGACTAGTATTTACTTTCATGGCCACACCACCGTAAGATTATCTAATGTAAACCTTAATTTTCCTAACAACCTCAGATTTAAGGGAGCCTTGGAAATTTCATGATTGCTTTGCAGGTATGGAAGCATTACAAGTCGAATAATTTGGCTGCGTGCATTGATCCGGCCTTACGAGGTAACTTCCCCGTCCTGGAGGCGTCGAATGTGCTCCAAATCAGCCTTTTGTGCACTCAAGCCTCCGTGGAATCGCGACCGCCCATGTCCAGGGTTGTCGAGATGCTCCATGACAAAGACCATGTAGTCCCCGAACCGAAGCAACCCCCATTCCTCAACTCTAGCGTGCTGTTCGACAAATCCAGCAGCACAAGTGATCCATGCACACCTGGCTGTCCAACCAGCTCACAGGATTCGAGGTCTCTTCCAGCTTGACAGGAAGCCCGCAGTTGAATATTCGGGACAGGATCGAAGCATCCAGGTGTCGGCAGAAGCAGGACCTCTTCTTTGTAAAAGCAAATAGTAAAATCATATCTCACAAACAGAAAATCTATTCATAAACTGGAATCACACAGACTCTTAATTATACAACTTGGCAATGTTGCCGCATTCGATTCATTTTCTGCGAAGCACTCTGATTGTCGAGAATGTCTTATGCTTTCTCCCGTCATAGTTACAGACAACCTATGCACACACAACCAAATACAAACCCTTGCCAAAGACTAATGGAGGACCACTTTGCAAACGATTGGTAGTGCAGATTTTAGTGACGTCGGGCCATGAGTCGAATTATCCTTACTTGTTTAGCAGTAGCATATTCAGATGACGAGTAGTCCAATCTTAAATCCATAAATCATGAATATTCCGAAAATGAAAGGTGAGGGAGCTCTTAGACAAAATTAGTAAATTTTACCAAATTTCTCAATCTCCATTTATATTCTTTAGCTCTAGCTTCCTGAAAATGGGGTTGTTTAGGAGACCCATCTATGGTGAAATTTTATAGGGATTCATGTCATACACTAATCACCCGAGTTGTTTGCCAAGTGTGTTTCCATGTTCGCAGTTATCTAGGATATTTGATGGAAGTTGCTAGAGGAAATATTTGTGAAGTGTCTAGCTAATTGTTATGACATGTAAATTAATTACAGATAAACAATTATGATTTTTTGAGACACGAAAATTAATCAAGGAAAAATGTAGCACTAGTTATTGGCTTGAGATATTTTGTGGTATTGCCCCGGTGACTAACTCAAATAAGACTTATTAATCCAAAACTAATTGATAACTCATTCGGGAAAAAAAAATTTAATAAATCACTTGACTAAAGTTAGTAATTCTATATAAAAATTGGTAAATTTAAGGTGTGGTGTGACAAGCTCGAGTCTAGAGACAAAGGACTTAAGCTCCTCTTGCTATGAAGCTTAAATTAGGGTGAATGCCAACTATATTTTGGCTAAGTAAAAGAAGATTATGGATAAGCTAATCTAATGTCAAATCTAAATCACTATTAACTATCACTATGTTCTCCATTGTCACTTTCAAGAGAGAGATGGATGTGGATTGATATTGCTATGTCACCAGCATACTTTTCTTTGTTCTTTTTTTGGTCATATTTGATGGAACGGGAAAAGTTGACCGTACGAATTATTCTCTTAATCGGCCCGCATCAAGTCAATGTAAACCTTTTTTTTTAAAAACAAAAACAAGAAGAAGAAATGAGGAAATGAGGAACTTTGCTTCGGACGGTAATGGGCAAACCATTTTCTCGTCCTCGGATTCCCGTGCGCCTCGTAGAGCTTGAACTAGCACAGTGTGAATGAAGCGCCAAGTCAAAGAGTCTAAATAGAGTTTGAAGACTTCACGTGAAGACAAGTAAAGAGAAGTCCAGAAGTATCCTAAAAAATATCTCGTCTATGGGCAGCGTTGAAAGTGTGTAGAGAGCACTAGAGATTGTATTAAAATAATCTTTAATAGGTAGAATGGCTCTATATAGAGAGCATGTACTCATTCATGTAATTGAGGCGGGGAGCTAGAGAAATATCCCCATACCTTGCACTCCTCCACCATTTACCCCTCTTGGCTAGGTCCACCACTAATATTAGCCAACGGTTCTGTCCAAAAAACCGTCTTGACAATAATATGCATACCCCTATAATGGATTCCCATCGTAGCAATGTGAGCAAAATCAACTAATATTTTTCTCACAACAACTCACAATCAACACTAGAATGTCATTTCATAAACCGTTTCATATAACCTATTACGATTTTATTTATCAAATAGCTTTTAGCAAATCCCTCCGCAAACCATTTAATCAAAACATAAAGATCAAACTATTTCAACTAAGGCTTTCTAATGCCTTTCAGCCAACTAAAAAGGTACTAAAGTCCAATCCAATTTACGAAAAAAACGTGCTCTTAAAAACTAGTACTATATTAAAATACTATCATTTTCAAGACATGAGTTTGTAAATTCATAGAAAAAATAGTATCACTCGCTTAAAAATGTCCAAAAACCAACAATGCGCAGCTAAACGATCCGATGATCTTGTAATCCTAACGATTAAACGAGAATCGACGTGAAAACTAAATAAAATACTACCTCAGCTACAAAAAGGCTATACAAAGATTAAACGCAAACAAAGCAACTCGTATGTGATGTGATGACAGAAATCTCAACCAAAGCGAATGTTCAAAGTTATCTACAATGCCTCGTTTGAGTGCAAAACTTGGTTGCACCAAAACTATATCCACCAAATCCCATTCAAGTGAGTTTATAGTCAAAAGGAAGATCTTCAAAACACTAGAAAGTCCACAATTTGCATGACCACAAATTGAGCTGAAAATCGATGAAATTCAACTCGGAAGTCATTAGACGTGCATTGTTCCTCATGTGTAGGAAACATCGAAAATTCATTTTGGGACTATAAACTAAAATTAAGTTCCATAAAATGCTATAACTGCACAACTAAATTATCATTCCCCATGATTTCTTTGCTTAACAACTCTTAAATCGAACTTCACAACTCAAATTTCCCAAAATTTCGAATTTGTACCATAATCCTAAAAACTTCTCCGTATAGACAAATGAAAGGTGCAATCACTTACTTGATATTGCGAATCGGAGTTAAATTGGCTTGGCGAGATTCCGTGATGCAAATTCTTCTTTTTTCCCTTTTTCTTCTTTCTTTTCTTGCTCTCTTTTCTTTTCTCCTTTTCCCCTCGTTTTCCCGTTCCCCTTTCTCGCGCGCGTCTGTCGGCCTTCAACGCAAGCGTCCACTTTCCTGACCTTGTTTGACTTTTCAAAGCTTTTTACTTTTTTGACTTTCCAACTTTTTGACTTTTGACTATGAAAAACCCATATTTTATATTTTAAACTCGTATTCTAAATTTCTACACTTTGCTGGTATTATACCATATATGACCCCCAGCCCCCCAAATAAAGTAACGGAAGAGAGGGGTTAACAGAGGCAAGAAAGAAAATTGAAATTAATGAGCCCCACTAGGACAGGTGGAATCGATTAATGAAGTGTCCCGGAAATGACGAGGGTGGACTGTCTCACCTCATATTTTCTCCTCGGACCCCATCATTCTCACCGTGTGAAACACCGCGTTCTAACCTCTCTACAGAGAGAGAGAGAGAGACGTGTCATCGCCGGGGCATTTTCCAAAAACTCTCTATTTTCATTTTTTTTGAACGATCACCGACCACACGGCAAAGAAAGCGCTTTGAGAAACGAGGGCCCCAAAAATCAAGCATCACTCTCTCGCTTCCATCCCGCGTTGTGTAGGGTTGAAGCTTCACGAGATCATGAGGTTGAATCGGAGCTCCCCTCGCCTTCTTCGCTCAAATCTTTCCCTCTTCCTCCTCTTCTCCTCCTCCTTCTTCTTCTTCGAAGAGAACTGAGAAGGAATATCGATAGCAGAGAGTTTCTCGAGCAGAGAGCCCATGAGGTCAAACGGAGAGAGCCCATCAATCGCTCTTCCTCTGCTCGCCCTCTCCTCGTTCTTCTTCTCTCTCGCCACCTCCGACCCTCGAATCACCAGAGCGGGCCTCTACTGCGACAACCACACTGAGTTCGACGCAAACTTCGTCCCCAACTTCGACGCTGTCTTAAGGGAGATCTCCGAGAGCGTCACCGACCAGCACTGGGGCAACTACTCCCTCACCTCGCTGCCGCCAGCGATATACGGCCTCGCCCAGTGCCACGGCGACCTGATCGATGCCGACTGCAGCCTCTGCTTCGCCGAGAGCCATGACCGGATCAACTTATGCACCACCTTCGGGCGGCTCTACCTCGACGGCTGCTTCCTCCGTGTTGACGGTTACGACTTCTACAACGAGACCGTCGATCCAACGCACGACATGCTTGAGTGTAGCTCCAATTCGAGAGTCCCGGCGGAGAGAGCGGCCGAGTTCTCAAATAGGGTGGACAGGGTGCTGAGGAATGTCTTGGCAAGCGCGGTGCTGAACAAGGGCTTCGCGGTGGCTGGGGAGGACGGAGCCGGAGGAGTGACCGGAGTATATGCTCTGGCACAGTGTTGGAGCACGCTCGATGCCAGCAGCTGCAGAGTCTGTTTGGAGAATGCGACTTCGAAGGCGAGAAGCTGCGCACCCGGAGAAGAAGCGCGGGCCATGAATGCGGGATGCTTCCTCCGTTACTCGACCACAAAGTTCTACAACGTCCCCGTTAGAGGAGGTAACGACTTTAGTCTCCTGATCACTGGTTTACCCACTTAAATCGCCATTAAAGAAAAACCGAGGCTGTTCTATGTCTATTGCAAGAATTCGATATTTCCCAAGGCTGGTCAGGTTGGCCCTCGCTAGGCCTAGGTCATGGGTCGAGAAAATATTACGTGACTCTCGAAGAAGGACCACATGCTTGAGACACGTGTCTTGAGGGCCCCACATCTCAACTTTTCTCTCCTCTCCTCTCCCTCCGCACGCTCTCTCTTCTGTCTCCTCTGTAAGCTTTCTCTCTGCTCTCTCTTCCCCTGCACACACTCTTTCTCTCGCCCGACTCTCTTCCTCTTCGCCGCCTCCTCTCTCCGCACTGAGCCCTCGTCCGACCATGGGACTTCACACGGCGGAGGCGACCTTTGGAGGCAGAAGTGAAGGCCGCGCGGTGGCTCGTCAGACAAGGACTCGGTCATGACTCGGAGGGAGAGAGGTTGGTTGGACGAGGGCGCGGTGGTTCGTCAGACGAACCACCGCGTGGCCTCCGCCGTCGCTCGTCTGTTAAGTGCGGTGGTTTGTCAGTCGGACGAGGATGCGGTGGTTCATCCGACGAACTACTGCGCGGCCTCCGCCTCCGCCTCGAGTCGGACGAGGATGCGGTGGCTCATCCGACGAACTACTGCGCGGCCTCCGCCTCCGCGTCGACTCCGACGTCACGAAGTTTGCTGGTCCAGTGATTCGTCGGTTGGACGAGTGGATGGCAAAGAGGGAGAGAGTTGTTCGAGAGAGAGAGAGTAGCGGAAGAGGGAGAGAGGAAGGAGAGCGTGCAGAGAAGGGAGAGAAGAGAGAGGAGAGAAGGCTTGCAGGGGAACCAGAGCGTGCAAAGGGAGGAGAGAGAGAGAAGAGCCTATATGTGGGGCTATTTAGGACATGTGTCGCAAGCTTATGGTCCTTTTATTTACTACACTAACGCATGATAGGCATGGGTCATGGTGCTAATGGCCTGTCCAAGTGTCCATTGCCAAAGCCCGGCGAGGAGGAAAGAGAAAGAGAATAAAAATATTAAAACAATTTTTTTGCATGATATTGAAATTATTTTCTAAATAAAATTTAAATGCGAAAAAACGTTTTCTGTCACACAACACTAAATAAAGAAAATTGATCATTTTTTTGAAAAATGATTTTTCCAAAAAACTATTTCCCTTTTTTATTAATTTTTTGTTAAATAAATGCACCCTAAATTTCATTTGATTGATTTTATGATTCGATGTCAAAATTTTTGGAACTTCTAATAAACTCGTCTCAACCTGATGTTATCTTTTATCATTTTGCAGAGTCAGCTAGGGTTTGCATCACCATAGCAATAGCCTCATCAGCTGCTACTGTAACGACTTCTCTTGTTCTCATTGGTGCATACATTAGATACCAAAAGTACAAGAAGAAACAAGGTAAACAATTTGGTTCAAATGCGTAAAATGATCCCTTGGTAATTCTTAAACACAAGCTTGATTAAGTGAATTTCGCATTCATCCATTTTCAGTGCATAATAGCTTCATGCAATTACTGGCAAGTGGGAGCAAGTTTAGATTATATTTCAAGTACGAGACGCTGGAGAAGGCTACCAACTTCTTCCATGACTCGAGGAAGCTAGGGCAAGGGGGGACGGGCTCTGTGTACAAGGGGATCTTACCCAACGGGAAGGTTGTCGCGGTGAAGCGGCTGGTGTTCAACACACGCCAATGGGTGGACAACTTCTTCAACGAGGTAACCCTGATCAATGGGATCCAACACAAGAACCTCGTCAAGCTTTTGGGATGCAGTATCGAAGGCCCGGAGAGCCTCCTCGTCTACGAATATATTCCTAACGGAAGTCTTGATCAAGTTCTTTTTGGTAAGTAGCTAGTTATTGCATAATAGCATAACAATAACACAATCAGCATTCGATGCCAATAAGAGAAATACTATTTTATGACAAGCATTGGTTTAGCTTGCAATCTTAGTAACTGGTTTCTTGTATTGCAAGAAATGTTTCTGTCTCATGATTTTCGAGTTGTGGGTTTCAAAAATCTGCTCCGTTAGGGTCTTGCCATTCCACTTCTTCTGTTATGTCCTATGCTCTGCTCGTCTTTCTAAAGTACGAGGCCATCCCTATAAACAAATAGAATCTTGTGTTGCAGTCAACAATGCGACCCGCGTCCTAACTTGGGAGGAGAGGCTGCAAATCATCACAGGAACAGCCGAGGGCCTTGCGTATCTTCACGAAGGCTGCGGAGTAAAAATCATTCATCGAGACATAAAAACTAGCAACATCCTCCTCGACAAGAATCTCACAGCGAAAATCGCGGATTTCGGGCTTGTCCGATGCATTGCTCCGGAGAAGTCTCATGTTAGCACAGGAATCGCCGGCACACTGTAAGAATGCATGTTCAATCACTAGCCTGCTAGAAACTGTAGTCGGTACTTTCTATTTCCTTAATCTAACAAGTTTGGCTTGTCTAACTGCTTTCACATATCATCCTTCAATTCATTTAACATCTTTTCTGAGCTAAGTTTAGTTTATATCTAAAAGACGATTAACTATACAGCGGTTACATGGCGCCTGAATATCTCGTGAGGGGACAACTAACGGAGAAAGCCGATGTTTATGCTTTTGGGGTGCTGGTTCTTGAAATCTTGAGTGGTAGGAAGAATAGCGTATACACATCACAGTCGAGCTCGGTATTACTGTTGGTAAGATTGCTTGTCCCTACGATCAAGAAGAACTTAGACTAGCATTTACTTTCATGGGCACACCACCGTAAGATTATCTAATGTAAACCTTAATTTTCCTAACAACCTCAGATTTAAGGGAGCCTTGGAAATTTCATGATTGCTTTGCAGGTATGGAAGCATTACAAGTCGAATAATTTGGCTGCGTGCATTGATCCGGCCTTACGAGGTAACTTTCCCGTCCTGGAGGCGTCGAATGTGCTCCAAATCAGCCTTTTGTGCACTCAAGCCTCCGTGGAATTGCGACCGCTCATGTCCAGGGTTGTCGAGATGCTCCATGACAAAGATCATGTAGTCCCCGAACCGAAGCAACCCCCATTCCTCAACTCTAGCGTGCTGTTCGACAAATCCAGCAGCACAAGCGGTCCATGCACACCTGGCTGTCCAACCAGCTCACAGGATTCGAGGTCTCTTCCAGCTTGACAGGAAGCCTGCAGTGGAATATCTGGGACAGGATCGAAGCATCCAGGTGTTGGCAGAAGCGGGACCTCTTCTTTGTAAAAGCAAATGGTAAAATCATATCTCACAAATAAAAAATCTATTCATAAACTGGAATCACACAGACTCTTAATTATACAACCTGGCAACGTTGTCGCATTCAATTCATTTTCTGTGAAGCATTCTGATTGTCGAGAATGTCTTATGCTTTCTCCCGTCATAGTTGTAGACAACCTATGCACACACAACCAAATACAAACCCTTGCCAAAGACTAATGGAGGACCACTTTGCAAACGATTGGCAGTGCAGATTTTAGTGACGTCGGGCCATGAGTCGAATTATCCTTACTTGTTTAGCAGTAGCATATTCAGATGACGAGTAGTCCAATCTTAAATCCATAAATCATGAATATTCCGAAAATGAAAGGTGAGGGAGCTCTTAGACAAAATTAGTAAATTTTAGCTGATTTCTCAATCTCCATTTATATTCTTTAGCTCTAGCTTCCTGAAAATGGGGTTGTTTAGGAGACCCATCTATGGTGAAATTTTATAAAGATTCATGTCATACACTAATCACCCGAGTTGTTTGCCAAGTGTGTTTCCATGTTCGCAATTATCTAGGATATTTGATGGAAGTTGCTAGAGGAAATATTTGTGAAGTGTCTAGCTAATTGTTATGACATGTAAATTAAGTACAGATAAACAGTTATGATTTTTTGAGACACGAAAATTAATCAAGGAAGGTTACCAAAAAAAAAAAATTAATCAAGGAAAAATGTAGCACTAGTTATTGGCTTGAGATATTTTGTGGTATTGCCCTGGTGACTAACTCAAATAAGACTTATTAATCCAAAACTAATTGATAACTCATTCGGGAAAAAAAGTTTAATAAATCACTTGACTAAAGTTAGTAATTCTATATAAAAATTGGTAAATTTAAGGTGTGGTGCAAGAAGCTCGAGTCTAGGGACGAAGGACTTAAGCTCCTCTTGCTATGAAGCTTAAATTAGGGTGAATGCCAACTATATTTTGGCTAAGTAAAAGAAGATTATGGATAAGCTAATCTAATGTCAAATCTAAATCACTATTAACTATCACTATGTTCTCCATTGTCACTTTCAAGAGACTTGAAATGGATGTGGATTGATATTGCTATGTCACCAGCATACTTTTCTTTGTTCTTTTTTGGTCATATTTGATGGAACGGGAAAAGTTGACCGTACGAATTATTCTCTTAATCGGCCCGCATCAAGTCAATGTAAACCTTTTAAAAAAAAAAAAACAAGAAGAAGAAATGATGAAATGAGGAACTTTCCTTCGGACGGTAATGGGCAAACCATTTTCTCGTCCTCGGATTCCCGTGCGCCTCGTAGAGCTGGAACTAGCACAGTGTGAATGAAGCACCAAGTCAAAGAGTCTAAATAGAGTTTGAAGACTTCACGTGAAGACAAGTAAAGAGAAGTCCAGAAGTATCCTAAAAAATATATCGTCTATGGGCAGCGTTGAAAGTGTGTAGAGAGCACTAGAGATTGTATTAAAATAATCTTTAATTGGTAGAATGGCTCTATATAGAGAGCATGTACTCATTCATGTAATTGAGGCGGGGAGCTAGAGAAATATCCCCATACCTTGCACTCCTCCACCATTTACCCCTCTTGGCTAGGTCCACCACTAATATTAGCCAACGGTTCTGTCCAAAAACCGTCTTGATAATAATATGCATACCCCTATAATGGATTCCCATCATAGTAATGTGAGCAAAATCAACTAATATTTTTCTCACAACAACTCACAATCAACACTAGAATGTCATTTCATAAACCGTTTCATATAACCTATTACAATTTTATTTATCAAATAGCTTTTAGCAAATCCCTCCGCAAACCATTTAATCAAAACATAAAGATCAAACTATTTCAACTAAGGCTTTCAAATGCTTTTCAGCCAACTAAAAAAAGGTACTAAAGTCCAATCCAAGTTACGCAAAAAATGTGCTCTTAATAACTATTACTATATTAAAATACTATCATTTTCAAGACATGAGTTTGTAAATTTGTAGAAAAAATAGTATCACTCACTTAAAAATGTCCAAAAACCAACAATGCGCAGCTAAACGATCCAATGATCTTGTAATCCTAACGATTAAATGAGAATCGACCTGAAAACTAAATAAAATACTACCTCAGCTACAAAAAGGCTATACAAAGATTAAACGCAAACAAAGCAACTCATATGTGATGACAGAAATCTCAACCAAAGCGAATGTTCAAAGTTATCTACAATGCCTCGTTTGAGTGCAAAACTTGGTTGCACCAAAACTATATCCACCAAATCCCGTTCAAGCGAGCTTATAGTCAAAAGGAAGATCTTTCAAAACACTAGAAAGTCCACAATTTGCACGACCCCAAATTGAGCTGAAAATCGATGAAATTCAACTCGGAAGTCATTAGACGTGCATTGTTCCTCACGTGCAGGAAACATCCAAAATCCATTTTGGAATCATAAACTAAAATCAAGTTCCGTAAAATGCTATAACTCCATAACTAAATTATCATTCCCTATGATTTCTTAGCTTAACAACTCTTAAATCGAACTTCACAACTCAAATTTTCCAAAATTTCGAATTTGTACCATAATCCTAAAAACTTCTCCGTATAGACAAATGAAAGGTGCAATCACTTACTTGCTATTGCGAATCGAAGTTAAATTGGCTTGGCGAGATTCCGTGATGCAAATTCTTCTTCTTTCCCTTTTTCTTCTTTCTTTTCTTGCTCTCTTTTCTTTTCTCCTTTTCCCCTCGTTTTCCCGTTCCCCTTTCTCGCGCGCGTCTCTCGGCCTTCAACGCAAGCGTCCACTTTCCTGACCTTGTTTGACTTTTCAAAGCTTTTGACTTTTTTGACTTTCGTTGACTTTTTGACTATGAAAAACCCATATTTTATATTTTAAACTCGTATTTTAAATTTCTACACTTTGTTGGTATTAGACCATTTATGGGCCCCAGGCCCCCCAAAAAAAGAAGGTTATTAGACCATCAGGTTGAATCGGAGTTCCCCAACCTTTTTCGCTCAAATCTTTTCCTCCTTCTTCAATCACTGAAGAGGAAAATTGATAACCGAGCATTTCTCAAGCAGAGCTCAAATGAAATCAAACGGAGCGAGCCCGTCAAGGCAATCTCCGATTGCGATTTCCGCTTACTTCACTCTCCCTCTGCTCGCGCTCTCCTCGTTCTTCTCCTCTCTCGACCTCTCCGACCCTCAAATCGTTGAAGCTGGCCTCGTCTGCGGGAGCTCCACTGGGAACATCGCCGAAAACGTCTTCCCCAACTTCTACGACGTCACGAGGGAGATCACCAAGGGCGTCATCAACCAGCGCTTGGGTAACTACTCCCTCACCTCGCCACCGCCGGCGGTGTACGGCCTCACCCAGTGCCTCGGCGACCTGATCGAGGTCGACTGCCTCATCTGCTTTGTCGAGAGCCTGCGCCAGATCCACGCCTGCCTCCCCAACTCCGGCCGGATCTACCTCAACGGCTGCTTCCTCCGTTACGACTTCCACAGCGAGACCATGGATCCAACACATGACATGCTCAAGTGTAGCTCCAATTTGGCAGTCCCGGGGGACCAGAAGGAGAGAGTGACCGAGTTCTCAGATATGGTGAGGAATGTCTTGGCAAGCGCAGTGCAGAACAAGGGCTTTGCGGCCGCTGGGGAGGAAAGAGTCGGAGGAGCCACCGGGGTATATGCTTTGGCACAGTGTTGGAGTACGCTTGATGCCGGCGGTTGCAGAGTTTGTTTGGAGAATGCGACTTCAATGGTGCGAAGCTGTGCACCCGGAGAAGAAGCGCAGGCCATGAACGCCGGATGCTTCCTCCGTTACTCAACAGCAAAGTTCTACAGCGTCCCCGTTGACGGAGGTAATGACTTTAGTCACCTGATCACCGGTATACCGACTTAAAAGATGGCATCCTCCGTTCCTCGCGTTTAAAGAAAAAGCGACACTGTTCTATGTCTATCGTCAGATTTCAACAATTCATCCGTTAAGGCTCCTTTGATTTCACAAAAAATATGAGAATTCTGAAATATCATTTCCAAAATCTAGTATCTCAAAAAAATAATGATAATATTTTTTGATATTTGGATGAAATTTGAAAATGAGCTAGGAAATATTTTCCGCCATTCGATATATATTTTCCTTTGAGCACTTCTTTTAGAAATATTTTTTTTTTTTTCTTTTCATTTTCTAATCTCATTTTTAATTATTTTTTAGAGAAAATGCCACCAAAAACCCCAAACTATGCCCCTTTGGACAATTTTACCCTAAACTTTTTTTTTGTACCATAAAAACTCCAAACTATGCCACTTGGGACAATTTTACATTGAACTTTTTGTGTGCCATCAAAAATCCTAAACTATGCCACTTGGGATAATTTTACATTGAACTTTTTCTTGTGCCACGAAAAACCCTAAACTATGCCACTTGGGACACATTTACCCCAGACTTTTTAAGCGAAGGGCATTTTCATCTTTTCACTTTTTTTCTTTTTCTTTTCCTTTTTCTTTTTCTTTTTCTTTTTTTTTTTCTCTTCCTCTTCGGCAAAGGAAGCCGGTGAGGGGGCCCCTCAGCGGCGCGCCGTCCGGCCAGGGCGGCATTCCCTAGCGCGGGGCGAGGGCGACTCTCCCCGACGTCGGGGGAGGGACGCCCTCACCGGATCGCGCGGGCGGCCCTCGCCCGGCTCAGGCAAGGTGAGGGTCGCCCCTGCCGGATCGGGGAGGGCTGCCCTCACCTTTGGCAAATCTAGCGAGGGCAACCCTCCCCGGCGTCAGGTGAGGGTTGCCCCCGCCTGATTCAACGGAGGCGACCCTCGGGCGAAGGTCACCCCGGCCAAAAGGCGAGGGTCGCCCCCACCCCCAGCGGATTGGGGAGGACCACCCTTGCCCTTGGCAGATCTGGCGGGGGCAACCCTCCCGGCATCGGGCGACAATTGCCCCCGCCTGATTCGGCTGAGGCGACCCTCGGGCGAGGGTCACCCTAGCTAGAAGGCGAGGGTCGCCCCTGCCCCCGGCGAATCGGGGAGGATCACCCTTGCCCTTGGCAGATATGGCGGGAGCAACCCTCCCCGACATTGGGCGACGATTGCCCCCTCCTGATTTGGCTAAGGCAACCCTCGGGCGAGGGTCGCCCCGGCTAGAAGGCGAGGGTCGCCCCCGCCCCCGCCGGATCGAGGAGGACCACCCTCGCCCTTGGCAGATCTGGCAGGGGCAACCCTCCCCGGCGTCAGGCGACGGTTACCCCCGCTTGATTCGGCTAAGGCGACCCTCAGGCGAGGGTTGCCCCGGCCAAAAGGTGAGGGTCACCCCCACCGGATTTGGCGGGGGCAACCCTTGCCTAACCGAGGGTGGCCCTTGCCGGCTTCCCTTTGCCATGGCCAACAGAGGGGAAGAAAGGAAGATAAAAAAAAAAAAAAAAAAAAGTGAAAATACGAAAATGCCCTTCAGTTAAAAAGTCTGGGGTAAATGTGTCATAAGTGGCATAGTTCAGGGTTTTTCGTGGCACAAGAAAAAATTCAAGGTAAAATTGTCCAAGTGGCATAATTTAAGGTTTTTGATGGCACAAAAAAAGTTTAGGTAAAATTGTCCCAAGTGGCATAGTTTGGGGTTTTTTATGGCACAAAAAAAAGTTCAGGGTAAAATTATCCCAAGGGGCATAGTTTAGGGTTTTTAGTGTCCTTTTTCCTTTATTTTTATTTTCTTTCTTCTTTTTTAGCCAATTGCTGACCATGGGGATGACTGGCAACTGGCCTCAAGTGAGGTAAAGGCTCGAGTCTCATTAGATTGGTGAGACTCGAGCTTCATCAAAGGTCGACAAGGCCTCAGCATTGCTAGAACAGTGAGCTCATCCTTTGCCTATGGATGATCGTTGGTCATCATCGTCGTGGTCGACAATCGTTCGAGGCAAAAGAAAAATAAAGAAACAGAAAAAAGAAAAAGAAAAAATTATTTTAAACATTATTTTTAAAATTCGAATTTTAAAAAATAATAAAAATAATTGAAAATTAGATTTTAAAAAAATATATGTTTTTATAAGAATGGAGTTTCATTTATCAAGGACCTAAGCCTAAGTCCTAGGGACAAGTGCTCGAGTGTGGGGCCTAAGCCCGACCTTTATAGATGCTGGCTCAAGTGTTGAGGCATGAGCACCAAGGGTTCAAGCCGACCTCAATGAACTCGAGCATAGGTGCTGCGAGCTTAGGCTTTTGGTTTGGGGTCCTAAGCCCAGCCTTAATTTACTCAGGTCCAATCTTGATGGACTTGTGCCCATATGTTAGAGACCTGATCTTAGCTTTATGGATCTAGGCCTAACTTTGATGGACTCAACCCAAGCATTGGAGACTTAGGAACTAGCATTGGGTTCCTGTGTTCAAACATAAAGTTTTGGGTCCAAGTGTCAATACTTAATAATATTAACATTCCAACTTTTTCAAAGAGTAAATCATCTTCTTGAATATAAGCATAGTTTTCCATTGACTCATTTTCCTAAGCAAACCGAATGCCGAAAAATGAGGAAAATATTTTCTATGAAACAAACAAAACCTAAGAGTGCATTTGTTTGAGGAAAAATGTTTTCTCGAAATAAGTTTTTGAACTTTCGCTTGTTTGGCTCGCCAAAAAAATAATCAATCAATTGAAAACACTTTCCGATCAAGAAAAATATTTATGTATAAAATTAAGAAAGTGAATTTTTAAATCGAAGAAAGTGAAAACACTTTCAAAAATTACTCATCTGAAAATTTTTAATTTTTATTTAAAAAATAAAATTTTTAAATGCTTTTATTTTTCTCTTTTTTTCTTTTCCTTCTTCCTCCTCCACTAGTCGCCCAACCTCAACGACTAGCCATAGGCGCAAGCCGGTGCAAGCCGACCATAGGCAAGCTCAAGCCTCACCAATCTCACCACATCAACCCCAGGATTTGGCAAGCTCAACCTTGCCCGAAGCTAGTCAAGTTAACCCTCACCAAGCCTCTACAACGGCACCAGTGGCCTGTCATGGCCATCACCAAGGCCCAACGACTAGTACTTGAGGAAGAAAGAAAGAGAAAGAAAAATAAATATATTTAAAAACAATTTTTTTACATGAGATTTAAACACTAAAAAACATTTTTAGTCACATATTACCAAACGAAGGAAAATTAATCATTTTCCGGAAAGATTATTTTCCGGAAAATATTTTCCTTTTTTATAAAAATTTTCCCTAAACATATGTACCCTAAATTTGATTTGATTGACCTTATGATTCAATGCCGCTAGATAATTGGAATTTGTAATGAACTCGCTCATCTCAACCAAATGTTTATTTATCGTTTCGCAGGGTCATCTAAGGTCCGCATCACCTTAGCAATAACCTCAACAGCTGCTGCAACGATTTCACTATTCTTATCGGTGCATACATTGGATACAAAAAGTACTCCAAGAAGAAAGAAGGCAAACAATTCAATTCAAATGCGCAAAATGATCTCTCAATAATTCTTAAACACAAGCTTGATCACATAAATTTCGCATTCATCCATTTTCAGTGCATGATAGCCTCATGCAATTAGTGGCAAACGAGACCAAGTTTAGATTATATTTCAAGTATGAGACGTTGGATAAGGACACCAACTTCTTCCATGACTCGAGGAAGCTGGCGCAAGGTAGGGGCAGTTCCGTGTACAAGGGAATTTTACCCAACGGGAAGGTCATCGCAATCAAGTTGTTGGTGTTCAACATCCAACAATGGGCGAACAACCTCTTCAACAAGGTAAACCTGATCAACGGGAACCTCGTCTGGCTTTTGGGATGCAGCATCGAAGGCCTAGAGAGCCTCCTCATCTATGAATATCTTCCTCACGGAAGTTTTGATCAAGTTCTTTTTGCTAAGTAGCTAGTTGTCACATAACTACATAACACTAACAAAGTCATTGCTCGATGCCAATAAGAGAACTACCCTTTCTGACAAGCATCGATTCAATTTGCAGTCTTAATAACTAGTTGCTTGTATTGCAAGCAATGTTTCAGTCTTATGATTTTTGAGTTATAGGTTTCAAACATTTGCTTCATTATTGTCTTGCCATTCCACTTCTTTTGTTATGTCTATCACACTCTACTCTACCTGTCTTTCTAATGCACGAGTCCATCCCAATAAGCGAATGGAATCATTTGTTACAGTCAACAATGTGACTTGTGTCCTAACTTGGGAGGAGAGGCTACACATCATCACAGGAACAGCTAAGGGCCTCACGTATCTTCATGAAGGCTGTGGAGTGAAAATCATTCACGAGAACATAAAACCCAAAACATTCTCTTCGATGAGAATCTCACGACTAAAATTGCAGATTTTGGGCTTGCCCGATGCATTGCTCCAAATAAGTCTCATCTTAGCATAGGAATCGCCAGCATAATGTAAGAATACATGTTTAATCACTAGCCTACTAGAAATGATGGTCAGCACTCTCTATTTCCTTAATCCGACAAGTTTGGCCTATCAATGTGCTTTTGCATATCATCCTTCTCTTCACTTTACTTCATCTCTGTACTAAGTTTGGTTTATATCTAAAACATGGTTAATCATGCAATGGTTACATCGCACTTGAATATCTCGTGAAGGGACAGCTAATAGAGAAAGATGATGTTTATGCTTTTGGGCTGCTAGTTCTTGAAATCTTGAGTGGTATTAAGAATAGCTTATACACACGGGTCGAGCTCGGTATTACAGTTGGTAAGATTGCTTGTCCCTACGATCACGAAGAACTTGGACCAACATTTACTTTTCCTGGCCACGTCACACTAGGATTATCTAATTTTTCCTTTGATTTTTCCAACAAACTCAAATAAATTGTTGCTTTCTGCCTTAGTGTTAGTAGATTTATCTTCAAATGTAAGGGAGCCGTGGAAATCTCCAAGATTGCTTTGCAGGTATGGAAGCATTACAAGTCGAATAATTTAGCTGCGAGCATTGATCCAGCCTTACGAGGTGAATTCCCCGTCCTGGAGGCGTCGAATGTGCTCCAAATCAGCCTTCTGTGCACTCAAGCCTCCGTTGAATTGCGACCGTCCATGTCTTGAGTCGTCAAGATGCTCCACGACAAAGACCGTGTAGTCCCCCAGCCGAAGCAACCTTTGATCCTCAACGCTAGCTTCCTGTACGACAAATCTAGCAGCAAAAGTAGTACATGCACACATGCCTGTCCAACCAGCTCACAGCATCCGAGGTCCCTTCCAGCTTGACAGGAAGCCCGCAGTTGAATTGCCAGTACATGATCGAAGCATCCGAGCGTAGGTAAAAGCGGGACCTATTCTTTGTTATAGGCAAATGGTAAAATCATATCTCACAAACTAAAAATCCATTCATAAATTGGGATCACACAGATTCTTAATTCTATAACCAGCCAACGTTGTCGCGTTTGATTCATTTTCCAGGAAGCACTCAAATTATCGAGAATGTCTTCTGCTTTCTCCGGTCGTAGTTGCAAACAACCTACGCACACACAAACGAATACGAACACTTGCCAACGACTGACGGAGGACTAAAGGGAAGAGCAAATGAATCACCAAATCTCAACTTCCCTATTACCCAATTGAGAACAATGGGCACCTCCTCAAGTTCAAGTCACGAAAGATCACCAGAACTGAAGTCGTAGAAACCATTCGCCGCAACGAAAGCATAACTGCAAGGGTTAAAACCCAAGACTTACGTATGGTTTCTATAGCTGTCCATAGAGAGTAGGGGTGAGCGTATCACACCGCTCAAATCGGGATCGGACTAAACCGGACCAGACCAGCCGGTTTGGTCCAGTTCCCAAGAGCATCAGTTCGGTTCTTGATTCTATAAAAAATGCAACCGGTGATTTCGGTCCAATTCCCGATTTCGGGAGGAACCACCGACTCTTTTTTTTTAATATATCTTTTGATTTCTTAAAAATAACAATAAATCATCAAATAGACTATTTTATTTCTTAAACACATATATATAAACTTAAACATAAGTGGAGTTTGACTTTTTAGCACGTGGGAGTATATGCGATCAGTTTTATTGGAACTGCTCGAGAACCGAATCAGATCGACCAGTCCGAAGCACAGCCAATCTTTAGTGGTAAAAAAAAGTGGCTGGCTCCATTGGACAGAACCGAACACGACCAAAGCCGACAGTTCAATCCAGCTCCCGATCCTAGGAGTAAATGGTCTAGTCCCAGTTTCCAATTCCACTTTGGAACCAGACCGGACTAAGAACCAATCACTCCTAATAGAGAGGTTGTTATCAAGTGGTTCCTAGGTATGCTAGTTTTGGAACAAGTGATACCAAAGCACGAGCCATTAGTCACTTCAGAAATGACATTGCATATTGACTTACATTCAAAGGCAAAACTACCCTAGCAGTCCAAAAAGATCGCAATCATATTGTAACCGATAGCAATGAGCTTGTTCTTGGTGTTTGATAAGGAGAATTCAGCAAGGGTGAGCCTAGGAATGTTGCTTTTAGATGCATCATACCTAAAAGAGTTATAGTAGTCTCAGCCGATTCCCATGACTACTCGCATCTCATGATCCTCGAGAGAGATGTCGAGTATTTTCAAGTCACTACCTTTGTTATCCATGCAAGGCATTGGAGGGTCAGTAGAGTCATCACAATCAACTCTAAAAGAGGAAGGTCTGATGTGGCCATGAGATTCATTATCACTCAATCCAAAGGGGAAAACTACCAAAACAGTCCTAAACCTATTTTAATTTTTCCAATTCAATATTAAACCTTTTTTTTTTAAATTTAGTCCACCTTTCACAATTGTGCAATTCAATCCATTTGACTAATTTTGGCTTGCCGGCACCGACATGAATGCTGGCCAACACTAACATGGCGATTATTTTAATAGTTTTTTTAAATTTTGAATTTTTTTCCTTTTTTTCCTTTCTCTTTCTATCTTTTTTTTTTCTCCTTCTTCCTCCTTCCTCTGGTTGCTAGCGAACAACTAGAAGTAGGGCCCATGAAGGACCTCGCCGACCTCAAGGAAGCCTGGCCATGGCTAGGCAAGGCTCGCCCTCACCGAATCGGGTAAGGCTTGAGCCTCACCAGCCATGAAGCAAGGCTTGACCTCGCTTAGCCTCTAGCAAGGGCTGCCAACAATCGAGCAAGGCTCCCCATCGTCGAATCCGGTGAGAGTCGAGCCTCGTCGGCCATAAGCAACCTAGGCGAGGGCGAGTTGCCTCTAGGTATGAAGAAGAACAAGTGCAGAAGGATGGAGACTCAACTGCATTGCTCGCCCTCAGCCATGGGTGACCTAGCCAAGGGTGAAGGACATTGTCGGCCTCAAGGAAGCCTGGCCATGGCTAGGCAAGCCTTGCCCAACTACTAGCAGCCCTCACTAGAGGCTGTGCGAGGTTGCAACCTCTAGTGAGGTCGAGCCTCGCCCCTATGGCCAGCAAGGTTCGACCCTCCCTCACCGGCCATGCTTCCCTTACCAGCCCTACCTCTGGCCTGTCACCGATGACCAAAGGAAGGAGGAAGAAGGAGAAAAAAAAACAGAGAAGAAAAAAAAAGAAAAAAAAATTAATGAAAATTTTTAAAAATAAAATATTATTAAAATAATCGCCACATTCGGCTAGCACCGGCTGACATCCAAGTTAGTGTCAACCGGCTAAAATTAGCCGGATGGACTGAACTGGTATAATTACAAAAGGTTTAGGATTGAATTGGTAAAAAAAAAAAATTATGATTGAATTGAAAAAATTATAATATGTTTAGGTACTATTTTGGTAATTTTTCCTAATTCAAAGAGATATGAAATTGAGAGGTCTCCATAGACACTTTGGCATCCGGGTTTCGTAATTGAATCATCAGCTTCCGCTTGGTGGATATTGTATGGACTCAATATGATAGTCCCCAGCACCACAACTTTCGAGAGAAGCTCATGGATGAACATTAAGTCTTCAAATATCTTTTGATAAATTAACTTGATAGGATCGAGAGCATACACATAAATAGAAGTAAGATGGCCTTTTTATAAAAAAAAAAAAAAAAGAGTAATTGCAGTTATGGTTATCCAAATAAGAAGTCCAAAGACTTGGTCCCCGTTGCAATAAATGTTGAGTATTGACTACACTCAGAGAGGTGGCTTTCCTTGATAATTTCCAAATGCATGATTTGAGAGTATTTAGACTAAGAAAGGTCATTCTGCCCAACAACAATGGACAGAGATATGCTTAAAAAGAAATTATTAACAAGATATTCCCATCTCAAATTATGACACATTTTCTCATCTTGGAAAGCTAAGGTGATATTATGGACCAATCACATTGCCTGTATGAGATGTATATATCTTGATCGATTTACGTTCGATTTTCGAATTAAACTTTGTCATTTTAGTTTTTTAAATAAAAAAGGTAATTGTGGTTGTGGTTGTCAAATAAAAAGTCCAAACACCTAGTTCACATCGCAATAATTGTTGAGCATTGACTAGACTAAGAGAGATTGTTATAAATATGGTTAATGGATCAACGAAAGCCAACAAATTAAAATACGTATTTTCTATTCATGTATTTATTCATATATTTATTGATTTATAAATCTTTTTGATTTACGTATTTCTTGATTCATGAATTTTCTTGGATACATATTGAATTCACGAATCTCTTAGATTCACATATCTCTTGATTCATGAATTTTCTTAGATACATATTGAATTCATGAATCTCTTGGATTCACGTATCTTTTAATTCATTAATCTCTTGAATACATGCGTGTATTTAATTCATGTATCTCTTCTGTTCATGAACTTAAAAGCTCTATAAATAGATATGAGCATAGAGCTTCATCAGAAAGTTTTTCAAAAAGAAAAATTTGAGAATACGATTCCAAAAGAGATTTGAAATACTACTATACTCTTCTGATTTTTCTGAGTGTGCTCGTTCAATTGAACAGTTCGACTTAGTCCAGTTTGCATAGTGCTAATCCAAACAGGTTTGAGGTGTTGTATCTTGGGAGGCATAATTCGTGAATCTACGAAGCACCATTGGTAAGAACTAATCGCCTTAAGGAGATTCAGACTTCCATACCTCACCTCCAATTTTATGTTATTTTTTCTAGTGATATCTTATTTTCATCTTCTCCAAGATTTGTAAGTTTACATAAAAAGAAGGATATTATAAAGTTGTCATCGTCTTCTTTTCATTGATGTTCTGATTACAACAATAAACAGTTTGCTTTCTCTAGATTATATACCAACAATCTTAAGGCGATTAGCTCACTCACTATTTGTTGTTCTGGTCAGATTATTGAGATGGCCGAAAACAATCAAGTGTCATTCAATGTCCAAAATGTTTCAGGAGACGTTCCTATGGTCGATTTGACTGGTGCTATGGGAGATGTTCAGCCCTCGGGGCCTAAATTTGTAGCAGCCAATGCTACGGGCCCTTGGGCCAACACTAATTTTGGTGGTACAGGTACAAGTCTTACGACTGGTATGCCTAGGACTATTTTTAGAACAGTACAAGCCAAATGGCTTTTGGCTCCATTTCTGGAGGGATGGTTCCACGAACATTGCCTACTGTGATGGTAACACCTCTAGTTACAGCTAATGAGAAACCGGAAAAATTCACTAGAATGGGCTTTAAACAATGGCAGCAGAAGATATTCTTCTATCTGACCATGCTAAATCTAGCGAAGTATTTATCGAAGGTGTGCACGATAATTAGTCCAGATGAGCACGATGTCATGACGCTCAGTGCATTGGAGGCTTAGAAGCATTGAGACTTCTTATGCTGAAATTATATTCTTAACTATTTAGTGAATTCTCTATAAAATGTTTATTTTAATATTGAATCTGCTAAATAGTTATGGGAGTCCTTAGAGAAGAAATACAAGACCGAGGACGCTGGCATCAAGAAATTTGTGGTTGCCAAATTCTTGGACTACAAGATGATAGATTCTAAATCGTCATGAGTCAGGTTCGAGAATTGCAATTAATTCTGAGTGACATCTTTATTGAGGAATGATACTTAGTGAATCATTCTAAGTGGCAGCCATGTTGAGGCGGCTCCAAGCTGGTCAGACTTCAAAAATTATTTGAAGCACAAATGGAAGGAGATGAGCCTTGAAGATCTCATTATGTGCCTCAGAATCGAGGAGGACAATAGAAGAAGTGCGAATCCTTCTTCCGAGCCAAAGGCCAATGTTGTGGAATCTTCCAAATCCAAGCAAGATAATAAAAAGGAAGATGTCATTTCAAGGAAAAGCCAAGCAAAAGGAACAATTCCAAAATTTCCAAGGGACATGTTTTATATGCAACAAGCTTGGCCATCAAGCTAAGGATTACAAGAAGTGCCCAAAAAAAGGCAAGAATGATGGTACAGCCAAGCAACTAAATTTGACAAAACATGACAATATTGAGAGGTTGTCTACTATGGTAATGTCCGAAGCATCTCTAGTGTTGAACACTAATGGTTGGTGGCTAGACATAGGTGCCACAAATCACATTTGTGCAGATAAACACATGTTTTCATCTTATGAGAAGGCTGAAGAAGATGAGAAACTTTATATGGCTAACTCTGCATTAGCAAAGATTGCCGGAAGAGGAATGGTGATCCTAAAGTTTACATCTGGCAAGGAGGTCACCCTACTGAATATGCTGCATGTACCAAAGATTCAGAAAATTTAATTTCTAGCCCCATACTTGTCAAGAATGGTGGATATATATGGGGAAATGGTACTTGTATAATGACTTGTTTAAAGCCAGTGTAGCCGTCATTGATGTAAACTCGAATTATGTGTACCCAAAGACTATTAATAAAAAAAGTCTTCAGTTTACACTATTGTGTCTCCTTATCTATGGCATGGTAAATTAGGATATGTAAACTATGGTACAATGAAGAGAATAGCAAACTTGGGATTAATTCCAAGATTTGAATTGGATGCCCATTACAAGTGTAAGACTTGTGTTGATGCCAAGTTTGTCAAGAAACCTTTCAAATCCGTTGAAAGAACAAGTGAATCTCTACAATTAATCGATAGTGATCTATGTGATTTAAAATTTGTAGAAAGTAGAGGTGGAAAGAAGTACTTCATCACATTTGTGGATGACTGTACTAGTGAGACTATGAGCATGTTTGTCAAGTATAAAAATGAAGTTGAAAACCAACTTAATAAACGAATCAAAGTGCTTAAGTCTGATAGATGAGGAGAATACAAATCAATTTCAAAAAGTTTTGTGCTAGCTTTGAAAATTCTCCAAACGACCACATCTTATACTCCACAACAAAATAGAGTTGTTGAACGATTGAACAGGACACTAAAGGAGATGGCTAACGCCATGCTTTTGAGTTCAGGTTTACCTCAAAACTTGTGGGGGGATGCAATTTTAACTACAAATTATATTCATAATAAAATACCCCACAAAAATATAGGTAAAACTCCATACGAGTTATGGAATGGAAAGTTGCCGTCTTACAATTTTGTAAAAGTGTGGGGGTGCTTGGCCAAGGTGGCAATTCCTCCTCCTAAACAAACTCGGTTGGGACCTAAAACGGTGGATTACATATTCATCGGTTATGCTCAAAATAGTAGCACATATAGATTTTTGGTTTACAAATATGAAAATACAAAAATCCATGTCAATACAATCCTAGAATCAAGGGATACTAAATTTTTTGAGGATATATATCCTGTAAAAAGAAATCAATGAGAACTTTCTCAGAAAATGCTTAAAGAATCAAAATCTAAGAATGATGAAATTATGACCAAAGAAGCCGAACTCCGAAGGAATTAGTAAGCAAACTGAGTAGATATACCAGTAACCTAGGTCACGAGCACTATAATGCTCTGATGAGAGTATTAGGAATATTTGAAAAAGACAAAAAACTATGTTTTACAATATAGCAAATATCCAGCTGTTTTGGAAGGTTATTATAATACCAACTGGATTTCAAATTCTGATGAATCGAAATTGACTAGCGGATATGTGTTCACGCTAGGAGGTGCCACAATGTCATGGAAATCCTCTAAACAAACTCTAATAACATACTTTACGAGGGAATCAGAGTTTGTTGCTTTAGATAAAACTGCTGAAGAAGCATAATGGCTTTGACATTTTTTAGACGATGTTCCAATATGGCCAAAAATATGCTTGCAATTTGCATACACTGTGATAATCAAGCAGCAATTGCAAAGGCGCATAATGTGATTTATAATGTTAATTCTAGACACATTTGTTGTAGACATAATATTGTAAGGCAGTTGCTCTCAAATGGAGTCATTTCTTTAGACTTTGTAAAATCAAAAGAAAATATTGTGGATCCACTAACAAAAGGTTTGTCAAGAGAGCAGATAAACTGCATATCAAGGGGAATGGGTTTAAGAGTCTTAACCCAATAAAGAGATTCCAGGGTGAAAATCTAACCTATGCAATTGGAGATCCCATAATTTAGGTTCAATAGGACAACGCAAATTCTGGAAACTCTAGTGTAAGCACTATCTCCCATTCCTATGATGCAACAGTGCTTTCTTACAGCATTGTTAAGGGTACACTATGCGTTTAATGATTCCTATAACTTGGAATGTAACATCAAAGTAAGATATGGAATGATATCTTTAATAGGAATGTACCTATATGTATAGAGCTGGCTGACTCTATGAAAATCTTTAAAAGCTAGATTTTCTAAAGCACGCATGAATCCCGAGAGGTTTAGGCTCGAAAGAATGAACACAATTGAGAACCAATCTTGAATTGGAAATACTCTATGTGAGGTTTATTGTCTAGGCTTACACAAACAACTGGCAATTCAAGGCTTAGTCCATCGACTAGTTAAGTAAGTCCGATAGACTTTCACTAAAGAAGGTTCAAAGCGAAAGCTACTTATCTTGATGTGGTGTATTTCAACAAGTACATTTAGATTATTTCGAGTCAAAAATGTTTTGTTGATCCATTAATGTGGGGGATTGTTATAAATATGGTTAATGAATCAACGAAAACCAACAAATTAAGATACATCTTTCTGTTCACATATCTATTCATATATTTATTGATTCATAAATCTCTTTGATTCACGTATTTCTTGATTCATGAATTTTCTTGGATACATATTGAATTCATGAATCCCTTAGATTCATGTATCTCTTGATTCATGAATTTTTTTAGATATATATATTGAATTCATGAATCTCTTGGATACATGTGTGTATTTAATTCATGTATCTCTTCTATTCATGAACTTGAAAGTTCTATAAATAGATATGAGCATAAAGTTTTATCAGAAGTTTTTCAAAATGAAAAATTCAAGAATACAATTCCAAAAGATATTTGAAATACTACTCTACTCTTCTAATTTTTCTAAGTGTGCTGGTTCAATTGAATGGTTCGATTGAGTCATGTTTACATAGTGCTAATCCAAACAAATTTGAGGTGTTGTATCTTGGGAAGCATAGTTCGTGAATCTACGGAGCACCATTGACAAGAACTAGTCGCTTTAAGGAGATTCGGACTTCCGCACCTCATCTTCAATTTTATGTTATTTTTTCCAGTGATATCTTATTTTCATCTTCTCCAATATTTGTAAGTTTACATAAAAAGAAGGATATTATAAGTTGTCATCGTCTTCTTTTCATTAATGTTCTGATTACAACAACAAACAGTTTGATTTCTCTGGATTATATTCCAACAAAGGTTGCTTTCCTCGATGATTTCAAAGTACATAGGCTAAGAAAGGTCATTCCGCCCACCATGGATGGAAAAAAATGTGCTTGAAAATTTTATTGACAAGGTGTCTCCCATTCTCAAATCATGCAACCCTTCCTCTCGAAAGAGTCTCTGTCACATGCCTAAGGTGGTGATATGGACAAGCCGGATCGGCCAACCCACCCAAGCATGAAACTGTTGATTCGGGTCAGTTCGGATTTAAATTTGAAAATTGAAACAGCACCAACCAACCAAATATAGAAGAAGAATTAGAACGAACTCGGTGGTGTTTAGATCTGACCATTGCCAAGTCAAATGACTTTGGGAGCCCGGAATTGATTTTGATGATTTTCTCAACTTGCGTATAAAGTTTCAAATAAGTGCCAGGTCAATGCAGTCGATTTCCTTGGCAATTTCTCTTGTAGGATAACACGTGTCATCAGGAGTTATTGCCCACCAACTTTAGGTGCATCATTGATAGAGAGTATAAATGTGACAAGGTCCTTTCATTATCCTGCCACGACTTGAAAAAGTCAAGCAAGTACGTAGCGTATGCAGCAAAAGATCCCAACCCTAAAACTGGAGAGGACCACTTTGTAAACGATTGGCGGTGCAGATTTTAGTGACATCAGGTCATGAGTCGAATTATCCTTACTTGGTTAGCAACGGCATGTTCAGATAACGATGAGGAGTCCATCTTAAATTAATAAATCATGAATATCCCACAAATATATGAATCTAAGTGAGATGAGATTGCTCTATTTTGTCGTAGTTTTGCGTCCCGATTGGAGAATCACACCATGTTGGGATGTTTCGATTCCAAGTCGCTCGTAGGTTATGTGATAAAAGGAAAGAAAAAGAACAATTGTTGCTCTGTTTCTTCACAGTTCTATGTCGCTCTTTCTTCTCTTTTTTGGTCGAAAGAGTTTTTATGTCACTTCAAAATCCGTGACTGTCTCGCTTATGCTTCGCTACCTATCGCTTTGACGCATTGTGGCAGGTTCTCTTCTGCATTGATTTCATGGAAAAAAATGACGTGGAGAAGGAGAAATTCTGCATTTTCAAAGGCGGTGACCTCGGGGCCATCGCCTCTAGCCAACAAAGGTTGGTCAGCAACCCTTGCCGACCAGATAAAAATAAAAAAATTAATAAATAAAAAACGAAAAAAGTAAAAAGAAAAAAATCATAAAAATTTCAAAATATTATTTAAATATTATTTAAAAATGACACGTTAGTGCTGGTTTGTCCATGTTATCATTTTCTGGCTAAAATTGACCGATGGACTTGATTGGCAAAAAATGAAAAGGTTTAAGATTGAATTGGCAAGATTAAAAGGTTTAGAACTAAATTGGCAAAAATGCAAAAAGTTTATGACTTTTTGGATAATTTCCTGCTATATTTGCATTGTGAATGTTAGAATAATTGTGTCACGTAGTTAAATGGTTGTAATAAAGTGGGAGTACGTTTTTAGTTAAGTTGAGATTTATTAATTTCCTCCTACATTTTATTTTTACGCCTATCAAATTACATATCATGATTGAGTACTTGGAAGCAAGAGATGATTAAGAGCATAGCAAATTTTTGATCCTGCGACTTGCATAAATTTTTTATGTAATTTCGATTAATGCAGCAAGATACTAATATGTTGCTAATTATTAATATATCATGCACATTTCTTGAATGTAGCTAAAATTGGCTGCAAAAAATATTGTTGTTGATTTGAACAAGGGTGAAAAATTGCCATAAGAAAGATCGTTCAAGACACCTAAGGGTATTATCTTCTATGAAACAACACCTAAGGCTATGTTTGGTCATTTGGATTTCTAATCAAGATAGGACTATATAGGGTATGATGTGAAATTTAAGGATTTTGTTATATCTTATCCATTTTTTCGTGATAACAGTAATAAAATCGAATATGTTTATATTATATCATATACATTATTTGATATAAATAGTATATTGCTGTAAATGAACCCAAAAATTCACAAACAAAGGTAGTAAATATCTCCCACGATACTTTTGCCTACTTTATTTTTATTTTATTTTATATTTTTTCCTCTCCTTTTTAGTTAATTTCTTTTTGCCCTTCCATCATTCTCTAATAAATTTTTATTAAATAGTAAACTATACTAATATCTAAAATATGTAATATAAATATATATTTATATTTATATATTTGATTTATATTATAAGATAGAATTATATTTTAATATATAAATAAAAATAAGAGTAAACTAAAAAAATTAAATTGTTATTTTTTGTTTGTTATTTTGAATATCTTATATTAGAAATCAAATATTATTTAAATTGAAAGAGGATTTTAATTGTGTTAATAAAAGAAATTTGTTATTTGAAAAAATAACTTTCTTATTATGGATATTAAAAATCCTATCCACATTTATCCCACCACCTCCATAAGATAATTTGATTCGATCTATATCTCTCTTATATCCGACTTTATCCTATATTGAGTAAGTACTCAACGCAAAACATGATAAATTTTATCATATTTTGAATTTATCATGATTGCCAAACACAAGCTAAGGTTGTCATCTTCTATGATTTGTCTTGTAGTCATTTCCCCACCTTTTGAAAGGTGAGGGAGCTCTTAAGACATATCAGTAAATTTTAGCAGATTTTCAATTTGAGTTTGTTTTCTTCAAATTCGGCTTTCCTAAAACAATATCATTTAGGAGACCCATCAATAATAAATTTCACGAGATATTAAGTCATACATCGATCATCTAAATTGTTTGCCAAGTGTGTTTCCATGTTCATAATTATCTAGAATATTGGGCAGAAGTTGACAAATGAAAGATTGGTTGATATTTTTTATGACACGAAAATGATTAGAGATGAACTATTATGATTTATTTGAGACACGAAACTTAATTAAGGATAAATGTAGCACTAGCTTATTGACTTGAGATATTTTCTGATATTATATCGATACTAACTCAAATAAGAGCCAAGATTCCAAAATTTAGTTGATAACTTGAGAAAAATCTGATAAATCACTTGATTAAAGTTAATAATTTCATATAAGAATTAGTAAATTTAAGGTGTTGTGCAATGAGCTCAAGTCTAGGGACGGAGGGTTTAAGCTCATTTTGCTATGAGGGTTGCTTAACCCAGGGGGAAAGCAAGTTGGCAACTATATTTTGGCCAAGTTCGGGAGGGAGATGGATATGGATTGATGCTGTCATGTCACTAGCAAACTTTTCTTTGTTTCTTATTTTTCTTTTATTTTTTTTGTCAAAGTCGTTTTTTTTTTTCTCTTTGGAAGAGTTGCACCTGGGAAAAGTTGACCGTACTGAGTCTTCGCTCAATCGGTCTTCTTTTTTATTTCTTCTTCTTCTCTTTTTCAATTGGGAGGGGGTCATATTGATTTTGCCCGTAATTGCATAATGGTAATAGTCAAAAGTTTGAAAGGCGTTGCTGATTGGCAAACCTCATTTTATTTATAATATTATAAAAATCTTATCTAATTACACAAAGACACGAGAAAAAACGTGCATCAAAAAATTATAAATTTTCATTAGCTAGTTGGTTAATAAATGGTTAGATAGCACTTTTTGGCATAACTCGCTCTTTAATTATTTTTTTCCTTTTTTCTATCATTTTCCTTTTGAATTTGTTTACCTTTGAATTTCTAGAGCTTTCACCATCAAAATTTCATATTCATCAATTTTTCCTTGCAAGGAAAATGCTTTTGCTCTGACCCTTCGCAAGGCGGATATTTTTCTTCCCTACCTACTAGGGAATATGGAGGCAAGTGGGGTCTCCCACCCTTGAGCGAAACTCTCACCCGTTGCTTCTTAAGTCTTTTAAGAACCTACTCGGGTCCAATATAATGACATAATGGTAATAGTCAAAAATTTTAAAAGATGTTGGAGATTGACAGACCTCGTTTAATTTGTACTATTAGATATTACACAAAGACGCGTAAAAAAACGTGCACTAAAAATTATAGATTTTCGTTTTTTAGTTGCTTAATAAATGGTTAGACGGCACTTTTCGATGTAACCCGCTCTTTACTTGTTTTTTTCCTTTTTCTATCATTTTCCTTTTGAATTTGTTTACCTTTGAATTTCTAGAGCTTTCACCATCAAGATTTCATATTCTTCAGTTTTTCCTACAGGGAAAATGCTTTTGATTATTTTTTGTTCCGTCACCTAACCATCTATCTCATGGCAAAAAATTCAAGTGCGGTGAATTTCAACCTAAGTATGTGGCCATGGTAATTCATTTTCTCCATGATAAAAGAGTTACGTTATCTTGACATCAAATTTTCCATGGCCACGAATTTAATTACAACCTTTTTGTGGATTGTAATAAGCAAACCGTTGGATGTAATAGACAAACCCTTTTTTGGTCCCTGGATTTTGTACACCTCGTTTTATTTGTATTATTATAAAAATCTTATCTAATCACACACGACGCATAAAAAACCATGCATTAAAAATTATATATTTTCATTATTTGGTTGCTTAATAAATGGTTAAATCGACACTTTTCAATGTAATCCCCTTTTTAATTGTTTTTCCTTGTCATTTTCCTTTTGAATTTGTTTACCTTTGAGCTTCTAGAGTTTTCAAGATCAAAATTTCAAATACATCGGTTTTTTCTACCGGAAAATGCTTTAATTACTTTTAATCCGTCACCTTACCATCCATATTATGGCAAAAAATTTAAGCGCTGCAAGTTTTAACCTAAGTGTTGTGCCATAGAAATTGATCTTGATTATAGAATTACTTGATCTTGACGTCCATTTTTCCATGATCACAACTTTAATTGCATTCTTTTACCAGTTTTTTTTACATTTGACTCTATTGGTAAATTTTATTGCTATTACCTTGAAATATAATAACTTTTGGTGTCATATCAATTTTAGTTTGAACTGGAAGTGTATTAGCTTTTTTCTTTTGGTTTACCCGCTAAGCAAGTGAATTAGAACTTGGTAAAATACAAAATTTCGTGAAATAAAATCTTTAAAAAAAAAGAAATGTACGATTTATTTTCTTAAAATGTTAAATCTTGAATCCTAGTTTTAGGCCTTCTTTTTTTTTGGGATTAAACTGCTGTTTATGTGGGCTTAAGCTTTGAAAATCGGGGCATATACTTTTTCCCATAATTGGTGCTGTGTACAGGTGAGGTCGAATCTTGGCGACCGAAATAATTTCGCGGTCAACTCGGGCATGGTAATGGACCCTGAACTTTTATCGCGTCGTATTCTTCCCGACAACATAGGGATTCGGTGCATATGATCTGTTGAATCATGCGAGACTTACAAATGTGCTTTGGAAAGCACGGAAGAGTTGTTCAATCGCTTCGCGCTGGTGACTTATTGATACAAGAACTTGATCGGTTTTCTTAAGATTTCCTCTTGCTTTAGATGTGAAATGAGACAGACTTGTATGAACTGCCACATTCGGAATGTGTTTTTGATTTCATACATAAATCTAAAAAATAAGGATATTGAAAGTTTTAAAACTCATCACAAAATATTATCGAGTCCTAAAACTTATCATATTTGTTTAATATAAGTCCTTCATGTGATTACAATTTTTGAAAGTTCTAAGAGATAAGTTTAAGGCTCAATTATACTTTTTGAAATTTTAAAATTCATAACAAATTTCAAAATTTTCAGTACATTTATCCCTAAATTCAAGCCAAAAAACAAGAGGGTGCCCAATCATTCGTTTGGTGGCTCATTCAAGCAAGCATGCTACATATAAACTAGCTCGAACATCTGGTGGCGGCGGTGGCAATGGCATTAGAAATGTCAAATGTACATTTATGAAAAATGAAGGGGTAATCTCATCGGAAATGCTCGAGGCCAAACTTGATCATCTAAAGTCAAATTAAAGGTTGACGATACAAAAGAGAATCTTCAAGTGACAGAAAAAATCTACTAACCCCAACCACAACCGTGCAAAAATAGGATTTATGGTACCTAAGGTTAAGTGGTTTCGCATTTCATACAAGTTCTATCTAAAACCTGAAACTTACTTATGGAAATAGGTTTCTTTTTTTTTTTTTTTTTAGAATCTGAAACCTACCTTGCTTATCATAAAATCCAAAACCCTATTGGGGACACAAATATGCGAAAAAATAAAGTAGGAAGAAAAGAGGGCAAACAAGAATTTTTACGTGGAAAACCCTTCCAAAATCAAGAAAGGAAAAATCACGGTGCCGCACTAGGCAATCTCTTTACTATCAGTATCAGCATTACAAGCTCAAGGTTACAAAGTTTCAGTGTTGCAACTATAAAAGAAATTGTCATATTTATAACAGGAGTCTAGAGCATACATAATTAAAATGAAAATTACATATATGCCATTAACAGTAATATAAACTCTATTATCTGCTTTAATAACTCAAAATGGGTGACCTATTAGGAAGCGTATATCCACAATAATATTTTTCTCTATCAGACTCCACAATTCCATCAATCTCCCACTTGGAGGCCGATCTTAAAAAAAACAGCAATAATCTTTTATAGTCTTCATCTTTTCAACCTAAATTGTCTTAGTGTGGCAGCCCCACTCATCACTTACTATGGAGGCCAACTAAGACAATGCTCAGCCTCAGTTTCTCAGTGATGACGACATTTGTTAACATATCTACTGAATTTTCTACACTAAGAATCTTCTTTAATAACAATGTCCTGACATCTATCAACTAATGAATTTGATGATATTTTAACTCAATGTGTTTTGTCCTTGAGTGAAATACCAGATTCTTTGCAAGACAAATAGCACTTTGACTATCACTGAAAAGAACATTGTTATCTTACTCCTTGCCTATCTCCTTTAGAAAAAATTTTAATCAAATCATCTCCTTACCAACTTCAGATATAGCCACATACTCTACTTCAGTGGTTAAGAGAGATATACAAGTTTAGAGTCTAGACATCCAACTGATTGCAGTGCCACCTAAGGTAAAAACATAACCCGAGGTACTTTTCCTATTATCCAAGTCACCACCAAAATCTGCATCAACAAAGCCTTGTAAAGTTGCATTATTTTTCATAAAACATAATGACATACCGAAATGCCTTTCAAGTATCTTAATAACCATTTTACAACTTTCCAATGTTTTATTTTTGGATTTGCCATGTATCTACTCACAACTCCCACTGCATGAGCTATTTCTAGTCCAGTACACACCATTGCCTACATTAAACTGCCAACAACTTATGCATAAGACACTTTAGCCATATACTTCCACTCTTCATTCGTCTTTGGTGACTGCTTCTTTGAGAGCTTGAAGTAACTTCCTAAATGAGTACTTCTAGGCTTTGCATTCTGAACTCCAAATCTGTTCAGCACTTTTTCAATATACTTTTCTTGAGATAACTTTAAAATTCCTTTAGATCTATCTCGTGTGATCCTCATCCCAAGAATCTGATTCGCTGCACCAAAGCCCTTCATCTCAAACTCTTTTGACAATTGCTATTTTAGTATGCTGATCTCTCATGCCAGATCCTGCAATGAGCATATCATCCACATACAACAATAAAATAATATAGCAGTCATTAATTTTTTTGAAATAACAACAGTGATCCATATCACTTCTAGTGAATCCATTACCACACATAAATGTGTCAAATTTTTTGTACCATTATCGAGGAGCCTGTTTCAAATCATACAAACTTTTCTTCAATTTGCGAACATAATTTTCTCTTCCAGGATCCTGAAAACCTTCCAGTTGTACCATATAAATATCATCCTCCAAATTACCATGGAGAAATGTAGTCTTAACATCTAGCTACTCTAGATGTAAATTCTCTACAACAACAATACTCAATACTAACCTGACAGTAGTCAATTTCACAATTGAAGAAAAAATCTCTATATAGTGAATTCCTTCTTTTTGCTAAAACCCTTTTACTACTAACCTTGCTTTATACCTCTTGTTGCCATCAGGTTCTTCTTTAACCCGATACACCCACCTGTTCTACAATGCATTCTTCCTATTTGGTAAATGAGTTAACACCCAAGTTTTATTTTTCTTGAGTAAATGCAATTCATCATACATTGCTAACTCCCACTTAAAAGAATCTTCAACCTGCACTACTTTCAAAAAAAAAAAATTCGCTAGCATCAGTCGACATGCCTTAAATTTGGAAAGGTTTATCTTGCTCAAAATTAAGGCATCACCATTTTGTGTTCCCTCAAAAGTTACATTCATGGATTTTTCTTCCTCTTGATTTCGATCTCGATATTGAATTTTCTTCTTTGGAGCTCTACAATCTCGTTTCATATGTCCCTTCTTTTCGCAATTCCAACAAATAATTTCACCACGAGGTCTTGATTTGCTTCTCCATCTGGACTTTGATCTACCATGGTACTGGTTTTGCCCCCGTTGATTGCTTCTCCCTCTGCCTTCAATATTTAAGGCAACACCCAAAAATTCACCCGATTCTCTTCTACGAATATCCTTGCTAAGAATCAAATCTCGGATTGCTTGAAACTTCAACTTTTTCTTACCAAACGAACTACTCACTACAGTCACACTTGCACTCCAACTTTTAGGTAGAGAAGATAATAAAATTAAAGCATTTACTTTGTCATCAAATTTGATATCCCCTTAACTCAACTGAGTCGTGATCATGTTGAATTCGTTAATGTGATCTATCACATAAGCACTCTCATCCATCTTCAAATTGAAAAGATGGCACATCAAATATACATTGTTTGATGCAGAAGGCTTCTCGTACATGTCAGATAATGCCGCCATCAAATCCACCATTGTCGCCTCATTGGCAATGTTGAAAGCAACGTTCTATGCCAATGTAAGATGAATCAAACCTAGAGCTTGTCGATCTAACAATCCTCACTCTGCTTGTTTCATAGATTCTAGTTTCTCTTCAGACAGCGGTTGATGCAAGTTCTTCTAATACAACATATCCTCGATCTACATCTTCTAGAAACCAAAATCCTTGCCATCGAACGATCAATCTTCACATTTCCTCCGTCCATATTCGCTCCCACTATCTCGCCAAAACCATGCTCCGATACAAGTTGTTGAGGACACGGATATGCAGAAAAAAAAAGTAGGGAAGAAAATAGGGCAAGCAAGAATTTTTACGTGAAAAACCCTTCCAAAATCAAGAAGGGAAAAACCACGGTGCCGCACTAGGCAATTTCTTCACTATCAGTATCAGCATTACAAGCTCAGGGATACAAAGCTTTAGCGTTGTAACTATAAAAGAAATTGCCCTATTTATAACAGAAGTCTATGGCATACATAATTAAGATAGAAATTACATGTATGTCATTAACAGTAATATAAACTCTATTATCTGCTTTAATATCTCAAGATGAGTGATCTACTGAGAAGCGTCTACCTACAATAATATTTTTCTCTATCAAACTCCACAATTCCATCAAACCCACCTATCACGAATTCCAAGATCGATTACAAATCCCGCCTATATTATTAATTAAATGATTATAGTGAATTATCACATTTAAGTACTACCGCTTATTGCTATAATTTACTTATCATGACTTATATTTAGACACATGAAAAATATGAAACATTAACAAAATAAAAGTCTTGGTCATAAAATGGAAGTTTAGACTAGTGGTTTCAAATTACATATTCATCATCAAACACAATAGAATACCGCAGAATCGGACGAAAATGTAGACCAAGAAAAATACAAAAACTAGTTCCAGATTGCCTAGATAATACCCATTGAAACAAATTTTTCAAATTTTTGAAACTTGAAACCTACCCTACATGCTTTTGAACTTGGAATTAGACAGATTCTTACCAGTCCAGTTATTTGGTTTCATGTTATATCCTAAAATCATGCTCACCTCTAATGGTAACTTCCCCGAATTTAATGTGAATGAATACTTGATAAAAAAATATAGTTTTTAGGTTTTTGTGAGAATAACAGCTTGTGTTAAGAGCCGCAAATTTTTGAAAAAAAAACGGACCTCGGGATAATTATCGAGGGGGAGAGAGAGAGAGAGAGAGAGAGAGAGAGATGGCATTGCCATCCCACTTTCCAAAAACTCTACTGTAGCATATGTTGGAAATAATCGTCTCCGTACTTGGGTAGAACAATGAAGTCTATGTGTATTCGAATCAATAAAGCAATCACATCAGACTTTGAGGCGTGATATCACTTTCTTTAAAGATTTATTTGCCCCACGAAATTGCTAATGGTCACCAGCAAATATCATCCAGGATACAACAAAGTCTCAAATGAGAATACTAAATAGCAATTCTAGTATTTCTCCATGGTCTCTCTAGAAAACAATTGAAAATTTTGCTGCAGTTTTGAAAAGAGGACTTGAAAATTGTAATATGTACATGGTTTTCAAAACTGACATATATATATAATTATAAAAATTAATTATAAACATAGGCAACTCTTCATGAAAAATTACAAAAATTAATTAAAATATCTTTCGAAAAAGTTACAAATGAATCAACATGGTTTTCAAAATACATATATAAACATAGGCAACTCTTCATGAAAAGTTACAAAAAATTAATTAAGATATCTCTTCAAAAGAAGTTACACAACGAACAAATATAACATTTCGAAAGAAGTTGCAAAATGAATCAATGTAACCCTTTGGGAAAAGTTACAAACTAAACTAGTATAATTTCCAAAAATTGTCTTGAAAAGACACATATAGAAAATTCGGAATAAAATAATTTTAATTAATTTTTAATTTTTAAAAAATAAAATTCCGTATTTTTTTAATAAAATAATTTCCAAAATGCTAAAATTAAAGGCAACCTTTCGATTAACAAAATAACGATATAAAATTAAAATTAAAATTAAAAGATAGGGGATTAGCACTAATTAAATCACGGGTGTGCAAAGTGCTAAGTGCGCCTAAATTGCACAATGCATGCAGGTATAGTGAGGTCTAGCCCATACTCCAGCTTTAGCTTTTAACAAATTAAAAATGAGACTTGTTTTTTCCAAACTTTCCTATGTGGGACAAGAAGGAAAAAGCACATTTGATTTGTTTTACAAACAAACATCCAACAGCATAAAAAAAGAAAGCAAGGGGTGATGCGAGAAATGGAGAATCAAAAAGTCGAGCATCGGTCTGTCGCTTCGATTCGATCCGGCGTTGTGTAGCTGGTTGAAGCTTCATGAGATCATCAGGCTGAATCGGAGCTCCCCTCGCCTTCTTTGCTCAAATCTTTCCCTCTTCTTCTTCTTCTTCGAAGAGAACTGAGAAGGAATATCGATAGCTGAGCATTTCTCAAGCAGAGAGCCCATGAAGTCGAACGGAGCGAGCCCATCAATTGCGCTTCCTCTGCTCGTGCTCTCCTCGTACCTCTTCTCTCTCGCTGCCTCCGACCCTCGAATCACCAAAGCGGGCCTTTACTGCGACAACTCCACTGAGATCCTCGCCGGGAACAGGGTTCCCAACCTCATCGCCGTCATGAGGGGGATCTCCGAGAGCGTCATCAACCGGCGCTGGGGCAACTATTTCCTCGCCTCACCACCGCCGGCGGTGTACACCCTCGCCCAGTGCCTCGGCGACTTAATTGAGACCGACTGCCTCCTCTGCTTTGCCAAGAGCAAGACCGAACTCCTCCCTGCCTGCCCAACTTTGGGAGGCTCTACCTCGACGGCTGCTTCCTCCGTAACGACGGTTACGACTTCTACAACGAGACCATCGATCCAACGCACGACATGCTCAAATGTAGCTCCAATTCAACAGGCCCGGCAGAGAGAGCGGCCAAGTTCTCGGATAGGGTGGACCGGGTGCTGAGGAATGTCTCAGCAAGCGCGGTGCTGAACAAGGGCTTCGCGGTAGCTGGGGAGGACGGAACCGGAGGAGTCGCCGGGGTATATGCTTTGGCACAGTGTTGGGGCACGCTTGATGCCGGCGGTTGCAGAGTCTGTTTGGAGAATGCAACTTCGAAGGCGAGAAGCTGCGCACCCAGAGAAGAAGCGCGGGCCATGAATGCCGGATGCTTCCTCCGATACTCGACCACAAAGTTCTACAACGTCCCCGTTAGCGGAGGTAACGACTTTAGTCTCCTGATTACTGGTTTACCTACTTAAAAAGACGGCTTCATCGCCATTAAAGATCAACCGAGGCTGTTCTATGTCTATTGTCAGATTTCAATATTTCCATTTGTGGTTCATATTCAACTATTAAAACTCCACTCATTTTGCAGAAAAATATGATAATTTTGAAAAATGCTTTCCAAAAGGCCATTGGCTCAATTCTATAAAACATGAGTTAGAAAGTATTTTTCACCATTGCGTATAGATTTTCCTTTTGAGCACTTATTTTAATAATTTTTTTTTTTTTTCTTTTTTTCTTTTTTTAAAATATCACATTTTTAATTAATTTTTCATTTCTTTTCTTTCCTTTTGTTTTTTTCTTCTTTTTCGGCCAATCACCAACCATGATGACAATCAACGCTCGGCCTCAGGTGAGGTTGAGCTTGAGTCTTGTTAAATCGTTGAGGCTCGAGCCTTGTTAGAGGTCGACAAGGCCTCAGCATTATCAAGGGAGTGAGCTCGTCCCTTACTTGTGGTTAATCACCGTCCATCACTATAGCCGACCATCAGCAGAGGCAGAAGAAAAAACTTAAAGAAAGAAACAAAAAACAGAAAAGAGAAAATTAATTAAAAATTCAATGTTTTAAAATAATTAAAACTCAATTTTAAAAAATAAAAATAATTGAAAACTCGATTTAAAAAAATTGTTTTTATAAGAACGAAGTTTCATTAATCAAGGACTTGAGCCTGAGTGCTGGGGACTAGAGCTCAACAACCAAGGCCCAAGCCCGACCTTTATGGATGTTGGCTTAAGTGCCGAGGCATAGGGCATATGCACCAGGAGCTCGAGCCCAACCTCAATGAACCTAGGCCTAAGAACAAGGTCCCGAGCCTAGCTTCAATTGACCTAGCTCCAATCTCAATTGACTCATGCCCATGCATTAAAGACCTAGTCCTAGCCTCAATGGATCCAGGCCCAACCTTGAAGGACCCAGCCTAAGCATTAGGTAGCATTGAGGTTCTCGGTTCAAATATAGAATTTCGAATTCAAGTGCCAATGCCTAATAATATTTTGGAAAATGTTCTCTAACTTTTTCAAAGAAGAAATTATTTTCTTGAATATAAGTATAGTTTTCCATTAACCAGAAAAATATTTTCCATTAACTCATTTTCCTAAGCAAATCGAACACCAAAAGAGGAAAATGTTTTCACATAAAATATTTCTAAAATGAACAGAACCTAGGAGTGCGTTTGTTTGAGGAAAAGTGTTTTGCCGAAATTAGTTTCGAACTTTCATTCGTTTAGTTTGCCAAAAATGATTAATCAATCAAAAACACTTTTTGATCAAGGAAAATATTCATACATAAAATAGGAAAACGAATTCCTAAATTTAAGAATGTGAAAACACTTTCAACAATTGCTCATTTAAAAAATTTTAATATTTTATTTTTTAAAAAATATTTTTTTAATATTTTTTCTTTTCCTTCTTCCTCCTTTCATGGTGGCTAGCCGCAGGTGCAATATTTAAACACCAAAAAATATTTTCAATCACATAACACCAAATAAAGGAAAATTAACTATTTTCCTAAAAAATGATTTTTCGGAAAACATTTTCCCTTTTCATGAATTTTTTTCCCAAATAAACGCACCCTAAGTTTGATTTGATTGATCTTATGATTCGATGCCATGATATTTGGAACTTCTAATGAAATTGCTCATCTCAATGTTGTCTTTATCATTTCGCAGGATCATCTAGGGTCCGCATCACCATAGCAATAGCCTCATCAATTGCTGCAGCGACTTTGCTTGTTCTCATTGGCGCATACATTGGATACAAAAAGTACTTTAAGAAGAAACAAGGTAGACAATTTGGTTTGAATGCGCAAAATGATCTCTTGATAATTCTTAAACACAAGCTTGATCACAGAAATTTCACATTCATCCATTTTCAGGGCATGATAAACTCATGCAATTACTGGCAAGCGGGAGCAAGTTTAGATTATATTTCAAGTATGAGACGCTAGAGAAGGCCACCAACTTCTTCCATGACTCAATGAAGCTAGGGCAAGGTGGGGACGGTTCTGTGTACAAGGGGATTTTACTCGACGGGAAGGTCGTCGCAGTTAAGCGGTTAGTGTTCAACATGCAACAATGGGCGGACAACCTCTTCAACGAGAACTAAACCTGATCAACGGGATCCAACACAAGAACCTCGTCCAACTTTTGGGATGCAGCATCGAAGGCCCGGAGAGCCTCCTCATCTACAAATATCTTCCTAACAATAGTCTTGACCAAGTTCTTTTTGGTAAGTAGCTAGTCGTTGCATAACTACATAACAATAACAAAGTCATCGTTCAATGCCAATAAGAGAACTACCCTTTTCCAACAAGCATTGGTTCAATTTGCAATCTTAGTAACTGATTTCTTGGATTGCAAGTGATGTTTCAGTCTTATGATTTTCGAGTAGCAGGTTTTAGAAGTTTGCTCTATTAGCGTCTTGCCATTCCACTTCTTCTGTTTTGTATGTCGCACTCCGCCCTGCCTATCTTTCCAAAGCACAAGGCCATCCCAATAAGCAAATAGAATCTTTTGTTGTAGACAACAATGCGACCCGTGTCCTAACTTGGGAGGAGAGGCTGCGCATCATCACAGGAATAGCTGAGGGCCTCGTTTATCTTCATGAAGGTTGTGGAGTGAAAATCATTCACCGGGATATAAAAGCCAGCAACATTCTCCTTGATGAGAATCTCGCGGCGAAAATTGCGGATTTTGGGCTTGCCCGAAGCATTGCTCCAGATAAATCTCATCTTAGCACAGGAATCGCCGGCACATTGTAAGAATGCATGTTCAATCGCTAAGATGCTAGAAACCATAGTCGGTACTTTCTATTTCCTTAATTTGACAAGTCTGGCCTGTCAAAGTGCATTTGCATATCATCCTTCTTTTCACTTCACATCATCTCTGGGCTAAATTTGGTTTATATCTAAAACGGTTAATATGCAGCGGTTACATGGCACCTGAATATCTCGTGAGGGGACAGCTAACGGAGAGAACCGATGTTTATGCTTTTGGGGTGCTGGTTCTTGAAATCTTGAGTGGCAAGAAGAATAGCATATACACACCAGGATCGAGCTCGGTATTACAGTTGGTAAGATTGCTTATCCCCATAATCAGGAAGAACTTAGACCGACATTTACTTTCCTGGCCACGCCACACCAAGATTATCTAATGTGAACCTTAATTTGCCGAACAACCTTGATTAAATCATTGCTTTCTACGGTAGTGTTAGCAGATTTATCTTCAGATGTAAGGGAGCCATGGAAATTTCATGATTGCTTTGTAGGTTTGGAAGCATTACAAGTCGAATAATTTAGCTGCGTGCATTGATCCGGCCTTACGAGGTGAATTCCCTGTCCTGGAGACATCAAATGTGATCCAAATCGGTCTTCTGTGCACTCAAGCCTCCATGGATTTGCGACCATCTATGTCTGGAGTCGTCGAGATGCTCCACAACAAAGATCGTGTAGTCCCCCAACCGAAGCAACCCCCATTCCTCAACGCTAGCGTTCTGTACGACAAATCCAGCAACAGAAGCAGTACATGCACACATGGCTGTCCAACCAGCTCACAGCATCCGAGTTCTCTTCCAGCTTGATGGAAGCCCGCAGTTGAATATCTGGGACTAGATCGAAGCATCGGAGCGTAGGTAGAAGAGAAGCCTAATCTTTGTACGGGTAAATGGTAAAAGCATATCTCATGAACAGAAAATCCATTCATCAACTAAGATCCCACAGATTCTTAATTATATAGCCAGGCGACGTTGTCGTATTCGATTTAATTTCCAGGAAGCACTCAAATTGTCGAGAATGTCTTCTGCTTTCTCCGGTCGTAGTTGCAGACAACCTATGCACCCACAAACGAATACAAACACTTGCCAACGACTGACGGAGGACCACTTTGCAAATGATTGGTGGTGCAGATTTTAGTGACATCATGCATGAGTCGAATTATCCTTACTTGGTTAGCAACATGCTCAGATGACGAGGAGTCCAATCTTAAATCCATAAATCATGAATATCCCGAATCTAAGTGAGATGCGATCACTATGTTTTTTCGTAGTTTTAGATTGGAGAATCACACCATGTTGGGATGTTTCGATTCCAAAGTCATTCATAAGTTATGTGATAAAAGGAAAGAAAACAAAACAAAACAAACGCCGTTCTATTTCTTTATAATTTTATGTCGTTCTTTCTTCTCTTTTTTGGTCGCAATAGTTTTATGTCAGCTTCAAAATCCGCGACTATCTTACTTACACTTTGCTACCTATCACTTCAACACATCGTTGCACATCCTCTTCTGGACGTGCGGACCCCTGGATTGCCAAAACTTGGCGTAGGGGGACAATTAAGTATCAAAAGTTCAGAAATATACACTTAAGTGCCAAAATCGGAGAAAAAGGATTAGTTAAGTGTCAACAGCGAAAAAATCCGACCAAACTGCCACGTGTCATTTTCTGGCGATTTTATTTGCTGATGAAGCAATTCTTTTCAAAATAAAATATCCACGTGGCAATTTTAAAAAAAAATTATCCAAGTCATACCAGAAAAGAAAAATCGATTTTATTTATTAAAAAAAAGGGCAGCCCTCGCCCGAACCCTCCCCTTCCCCCCTTTTTAAATTAATCAATTTTATAATAATATATATTTTTAAGTTATTTAATATTATTTAATTAATACATTTTTTAAATGCCACGTCAGCACAAAAACGACATTGTTTTGGCTGACTTTTTACTGACTAAACTTCTGCCAAGCCACGTAAGCAAGTTATATTATTAAAAAAAGCCACACCGGATTTCCGGCGGTCTTCACTAGAGTTGGCATTTAAGCGATCCAATTTTCAAAAAAAGTAGCACTCTAGTGTATCTTTCATAACTTTTGGCACTCGGGCTGTACTTTTGCCTCATCTTTTGCATTGATTTCAAACGACAAGAAGGAGAAATTCTGCATTCCTAAAGGAGGCGATCGAGGGGGACACAGACCCTGAAGAAAGCTCCTCCCCACAACGATGAAGGTGAAGATGGCCTTGAACTAGAAACCTCATAAGAAGAAGAACTTCCGGAGAGGAGAGACTTTCATGGATGGATGGATGCTAAGAAGAAAAGCAAAGCACCCTTCACCATTAGTCTCAAGGAATGCAGAAACATTAGATACTTTGGGCACGTACGTTGTGTTAATTCATAATCATATATCGCAATTGCAATCTGAGCCTAAGATCCAACTTTCTCCGGAGACGAATCCCTTCATGAACAACATCACTCCCAGTATAGATTGCGCGAGGGGAGGGAGGAACCTGGTACTCGTGAATGTTCAGGCAGGGCGGAGCTGGTGGTGCTGGGACTTGTCGAGCACCCTGAGGGTGTTGGAGTGCAGCCTCTTCAGCAACGTTCTCACCATTTTCGATCACTTCCGTTGATTGGTAGAGCGATGAAAAACCTTGTCTCGTGGAGAAGATGAATAATCCCTCCTCTTTACTTCTTGGGTGTCTCTTGATTTACGGGCAGAGAGGACCAAGAGAAAAAGAAGAGTTGACACAAAGCGAGCAAGCTATCAATACCATTGTTGGATTAGCCCGATTGGGAAAAGTGATGTTGATAGCATGTGATAGAAACTTGATATCTTCACCTAGGGAGATCGCCAAATTCGAGTCCGTCAACATATCCAATTACACCTACCTTCAGTTAAAAACTTAAACCAATGAATTATTGGTAAATTATAATATAGTAACTGTTTTATATTACACCACTTATCCAATGTGGATTTTTTAATACAACTAACTTGCACGTGTATTGTAACAAATAAGATGGGGCAAAGATGAAACTACTATGCAAGAGATAGTAGAAGCTACAAGGTGCATTGGTCATGTCTTATGCTAGCCTGTGGAGTCAAAAGAACTCATGTACATATTCTCATTCATTTCTTTCCTTTGTCCTACATTTTCTCTTAGCATTTCCATTGGGGTGAATTGCCAAAAAAGTCTTAAACCTATTGGGGTTGTGCCGGATCAGTCCTAAACCTTTTTTTTTTACCAATTCAGTCCTAAACCTTTTGCGATTGTGCCAATTTAGTCCATCCGGCCAAATTTGGCCGGCCGGAGCTGACGTGGACGCCGGCGCCGGCCGGCGACAATATTTTAATATTATTTTTCGAATTTTTTTATTATTTTCTGAATTTTTATTATTTTTTATTAATTTTTAAATTTTTCTGTTTTTTTTTCTTTTCTTTTTTTTCTCTCCCCCCACCCCCGCCGGCGGCAGTGGCCGGCCAGCTCCGACGAGACCGGCCGGCCACCGCACGAGGGCCACGGCCCTTGCCGGCGGCCGCCGAGGCCCCCGTCGGGACCGGCCACCCTCGCCTTGGTCTATGCGAGGCCGCCGGCGAGGGTCACGGCCCCGGCGGCCTCGCCCGGTCCAGCGAGGTCGCCGGCGAGGGTCGCGGCCCCCGGCGGCCTCACCTGCACTGGCGAGGTCGCCGGCGGGGTCACGGCCCCCGGCGGCCTCACCCCGGGTCCGGGCGAGGCCGCCGCGGGCGAGGGTCGCCCCCGACAGCCTCGCCCAGATCGGGCCGGGCGAGGCCGCCGGGGGCCGCGACCTCGCCCAGATCTCGGGGCCGTGGCGAGGCCGCCGAGGGCCGCAACCCTCGCCGGCGGCCTCGCACGTACTAGGGCGAGGCCGCCGGCGAGGGTGGCCTGGCCCGACGGGGCCTCGACCTCGCCGGCCGCCGACGAGGGCTTCGCGGCCCTCGCGCAGCTGGCCGGCCAACCTCGTCGGAGCTGGCCGGCCACTGCCGCCGGCGGGGGGTGGGGGGGAGAGAAAAAAAAAGAAAAGAAAAAAACAGAAAAATTAATAAATTAATAAAAAAATCTGAAAATAATAAAAATTCGAAAAATAATAAAAATTCGAAAAATAATAAAAATAATATTAAAATATTTTTCCGGCGTCCACGTCAGCTCCGGCCGGCCAAATTTGGTCGAATGGACTAAATTGGCACAATCACAAAAGGTTTAGGACTGATCCGGCACAACCCCAATAGGTTTAGGACTTTTTTGGCAATTCTCCCTTTCCATTGCCACCCAATTTGTACATGCAAATATAACGTTTTTTTTATGCCCCTTACTATTGTATTTGGACTCGGTTTTAATAAAATGAAAGTCTCTTTTCTGACGAGAAAAAAAGACAAATAACACAATCGGGTTGGGTCTGCTCATACTTAAAGCCCATATGGTAAGGATTCTTCACCAACTTTTCTGGATGCTCGATCTAAAGTGTTTCTCTTCAAATCTTCATATTCTTTCTTTAGTTTGATTTTGGGATCCACAATTTCTACTCGTGAAAGGTAATGACAACATCCCCATGGACATGGCCACTCTAGATGGCGTATAACATAGTATTAGAGCCTTGAGATTATTGAGTAGACGTATAACATATGATCCTAACAACGGATCAGCAAGAAATGTGTAACTTAGGTATGACTCGAATTGAAGCTATCCGGATCTTATTTTATTCTCAATACTATAAAAAGTCATTTGAAAACGGTTTTCACCTATTCATGATAATATATATACATACACATACACACACTAGACGAGTTAGGTCACGAGGTCAATGTCAACATGGTCTCCGTGCCAAACATGTGCCAACATAAGATTAAGAAGGGTTCAAAAAAGCCAATGGATGAAGCAGCTCACTCTGTGCCAAAACATCAGCTGCCCTGCAATACATGATGCGCTCATGTGTTAGGTGAACGTAACGACTATAGTTGATCACAGCCTGTGAACTTGGGTTTACCGTTCATCTCGACTCGACTGAAGATGCGCATGGATCATGAGCTGTAAGCGGGATAGGGGCATGCTTAGAGACGAGAGGACTCACTCCCACCACTGGGCATGGCGGGGTGGATGGCTGACATGCTGCGAATAGACATTACAGCGTTCATACCAGAGATTTCGCATTCGGAAACACCACATGCATCTCACCATTGATTTTTCTTTCGAGGTTGCACGTTCATGGTTTAGTTTTCAGAGAGATAGGGATGGTTTTTCTGCAGGTATATTCGGCCATGAGTTTGGTTTCCCTTGGATCTGGTAGACGATAATACGAGTCATGAGGACAGTAAGAAACGATGTGGCGTTACTTCAGATTCCCTTTTTGGCGACAAGCGTGTATGTTTGTCGGAAGAGAGGTCTAATATTGCTCTCTTCCCAATACATTTTATCTCTAATATATGCTATTTACACGAGGATGATGCTGCCTCGTTTGAGGGAAAAAGAAAACGCACTGACTTGGGGAAATACTTATATGTTGGGATGATTCTATTGTTTCATTGAAATAAACAAAATATATATTTTCTTGCTAGTAGAAATTTGAAATAAATCGTTAAGTGTTAAAAGATAATTGGTAAAACAAGTTACTGACCGCGCGATTTCCCGTTAACTAGTTCGTTATGAAATTACCAGATCCTTTTGACAATTTACAAGTTATCAAGTTTTCTAAAAAAATAAAAAATAAAAAAAGGTTTTCTCACCAACTTTTACTTATCATTCTTACTGATGCCTTAAATCTAGCGACTCTTATGTGAGTTTGTCAATCTTTCTTTGGATGGCTTGCTAAATTTTCTCCGATTACCAATTTTTATTGGGTCACGGCTTCTCGTTTGAATTATTTAATGACGTTTATTTTCTTTTAAATTTATCAACTCTTGTAATCATTTCTTAACTTTTTGAAATGTGAGGGAATTCTTACAGCAAATTAGTAAGTTCTAGCATATTTCTCAATCTCAATTTATATTCCTCATATCTTGCTTCCCAAAAACGACACCATTCTATGGCGAATTTACAAGGGGATTCACGTCATACTCTAATCACCCAAGTTGTTTGCGAAGCATGTTTCCACATCGACAATTGTCTAGGATATTAGACGGAAGCTAACAAATGGGATATTTGTCATGTGTGTCTCAATTTGCTATGTTTTTATGACACGAAAGTTAGTTATAGATAGATAGTTATGATATTTTTGAGACACAAAAATTAGTTAACAATAAATATAGCATTGGTTTACCAGCATGAGATATTTTCTTGTATCAATCTAGTGGCTAACTTGAATAAGAGTTAGTAATTCAAAACTAGTTGATAAGTCACTTGATTAAAGCTAGTAATTTTATATGAAAATTGGGAAATTCAATGTGTTGTGCAATATGACCACCCTTCCCATTTGGGAAGAGAGAGATAGGAAGGTCGATTCCTTATCTTCTCAAGACGCCAAGTAGGAACGCTTGCGTGATGAAGTCGAGTTTCGCAACATGTACACAACACTTAGCACACACAATAAATTGTAAAATAAATGGCTTGTAACATATATATAGGATCAGATAAAAATAATAAAAAAAGGTGTCATGCGACACGCTCGAGTTCAAGTTGAAGCTCCTTTTGCCATGAAGGTTAAACTAGGTGTAAATGCCAATTATATTTTGGCTAAGTAAAAAAAGTTGGGGATAAGATAATATAATGTCCAACCTAATCCATCTTTTACTATATTCTCCATTGTCACTTTCAAGAGAGAGATGGATGTGGATTGATGTTGACATGTCACCAGCATGCTTTTTCTTTGTTTTTTAATTCTTTTTTTTTTTTGGAAAATGCTACGAAAAATCCTGAATTTTACTTCGTATAACACATTTACCCTAAACTTTTTTTGTGACACAAAAAACCCCAAACTTTACCATGTATGACACATTTATCCTAAACTTTTTTTGTGCCACCAAAAACTCTAAACTATGTCACTTGTGACAATTTTACCTTGAATTATATTACTTATGACAAATTTACCCCGAAGTTTTTTGAGCTAAAGGGCATTTTCGTCATTTTCTATTTTTTCTATTTTTTTCTTTTTTCACTGAATGGAGGAAGTCAACGCCGGGCCTCACTAGTGTCGGAGTCAGGCGAGGGCGGCCTAGGCTTGGGAGACCCTCGCCGGTGTCGGGCGAGGGCCGCGCAAGCCTAAGCGACCCTCGCCGGCTTCGGGCGAGGGCTGCCTTGGCCAGATCCGGCGAAGGGCCGCCCTCGCTGGATCTAGCAAGGGCAACCTTCGCCTGAGTCGAGCAAGGGCGCTCGCCCAGCGAGGCTCGGGCGGCCCTCGCCTGACTCCAGCGCCGGTGAGGCCATCCCCGCCGACACCGGCTTCCTCCATTCAATAAAAAAAAAAAATAGAAAATGATGAAAATGCTCTTCAACCCAAAGAACTTTTGGGTAAATTTGTCATAAGTAATATAATTCAGGATATAATTGTCACAAGTGGCATAGTTTAGGGTTTAGGATAAAAGTGTCACACGGGGTAAAATTTATGGTAAATATGTCACACATGGTAAAGTTTGGGATTTTTTATGTCACACGGGATAAAGTTCAAGGTTTTCTGTGACATTTTCCCTTTTTCTTTTTTGGTCATACTTCATCTTTTCCTTCTTTCTAAGAGATGCACGATCGAAAGGGAAAAGTTGACCGTATGGAGTGTTCTCTCAATCAGCGCGCATAGTCAAAGTCGCAGACCCTTTTCTCTCTTCTTTTCTTCTACTTCTTCTTATCCTTCTTGTTTAATTGGGAGGGGGTCATATTGACCTTGTCCGTAATTGCATACTGGTAATAGTCAAAAGCTTTAAATGGTGTTTGGCAATAATGAAATCAGTGAACTCTTCTTTGAATTTTAATAGGAAAATCTTTTTCCCCGTACCTAAGTCCCGTGCGTCTCGTTTTATCTATACAATTATAAAAAAAATCTTATCAAATTACACACCACGTGAAAAAGTGTGCGTTGAAAACTATAAATTTTCTTTATTTGATTGCTTAATAAAATTGGATAGACGGAACTTTTCAACATAATTCCCTTTTTAATTATTTTTTCCTTTCTACTGTCATTTTCCTCTAGAATTTGTTTACCTTTGATTTTCTAGAACTTCCACCGTCAAGATTTCAAATTCATTGGTTTTTCCTCCGGGAAAATGCTTTTGGTTACTTTTTCTTCAATCGCCTAACCATCTATCTCATGACCAAAAATTCAAGTTCCTCGAATTTTAACCTAAGTATGGTGCCATAATAATTCATTTTCTTCTTGATAAAGGAATTACGTGATCTCAATGTCCATTTTTTATTGTTGCGACTCTAACTACAACCATTTCGCTTTACCAGTTTTTTTGACATTTCATTCTATTGATAAAATTTATTGTTTTTACCTTGAAATATGATAACTTTTGGTGTCATATTAATTTTAGTTTGAATTGGAAGTTTATTAACTTTTCCTTTTGGTGCGTGAAGTTTGCCCACCAAGCAAGTGAATTAAAATTGGGTGAAAGACCAAAAGTTAAATATAACATATGAATTATATGCAAGTTTCCCTGGATTTAGAGCTAGAAAGAAAATTTTTGCCCGTAAATCAAGATTGTATTCATCAAAATTTAAAATAAAAAAATCAAAGAGAGTTTTGAGCAGAAATCCCATTAGTTAGTGAAAGGAAAAAAGAAAAAAAATCAAATTGTGTTTCTTTTTTAATATGGAAAAGGGTCTAAGAAAATTTTGTGAAATAAAATCTTTAAAAAAAAAGAATGCATGCTTTTTTTGTGAAATATTAAATCTTGAATCATAGTTTTAGACCTTCCTTTTTTTGTTGGGAAAGAGGGGGGGAAGGGATTAAACTATTGTTTATGTGGGCTTAAGCGTTGAAAATTATAAATTCTCATTATTTGATTGCTTAATGTATAATTGGACAGCTCTTTTCAACGCAACGGGATTATCTGGACGACAAAGTCAAACCAGATTATCGAGCAAGATTATTTTTGAACAGCGAATAACCAGAGCTATTACTCACTACATCCAAAAATTTCCATTAATGAAAGATGTAAATCCATTGGAAAATCACCCAATTCATTGGGATTTCCCTATTGGGCCAGACGTTGTTAGGATCTCGTATAGGCCTTTATGGCCCTGGCCTGTAAATGGACCTTTATGAGCCTCTAAAATATCTTTTATGCCATGACCAATGCCCCAGTTGGTCTCAGACCTGTTCTAAAAAAGTCGAGGCATTTCGAATTGTCTACAGCACTGCACGGGTCAATACGCACAGCGCCTAGTATCCATCGTTTTCCAGTATTAGTAGATAAAATGATTTCTTTCACTTCTGAATATTTATTCTGAATCAGAGGGAGAAATGCACTGGAGCACCGATGTGTACCATGCACCTGAATTTACATATAGTGGAAGATAGTAATTATCCTTTTTCAATTGGGAGAGATGGATTTATCAGCACTGCTCTTTTTTTCTTGGCAGGAACGAGTTATGATAGAATACGTCTTGTTTATCTTTTGAAGAAAGATCCACAATAATTAGTCTTGGACAGTTTATTTGTGAAAATGGATGTATATCCAAAAACGGACCCCATCTCAAATCGGGTCAAGTTTTGATTGTTCAAGTTGACTCTGCGGAGACCTGTGTTTTTGGTAAACAGTCGCCCAGGCCTGGTCACTGCGACCCCCTTTGTGAGGAGGCACCCCTTCTCCCGAAGCAAAAATATTCTGATAAAGACGTTCCTCAGTAATATCATCATGACTCTCAAAGTCATGCGCGGTCGCAATACCAAACCAAATATGATGAGTAGTGGGGTCCTGAGCTAAGCCTTGGCTAAACCTTGGAAAGAATTTTTTTTTTCATTTCAATTTTATAAAGCCAATTTTCCATCGAATTGTTATTCGATACCCATTCAGGAACAAGAAAATGACATCGTGATTTGGATTAGATCTCGATGAAACAATTTATACCGTCCGATACTTCATATGTCACTACGGGTCGAACTACGGAAACTGTACAACTTGCTAATAGCATTGATTAAATGAAGTAAGGGACTCCGGTATATATAGAGGACCTCTCACTTACCGCTTTAATGGGCGAACAGCCCAACCCTTGGAACATACTACAGCCCCAGGTGGCGAAGAGCCGACATCGAGGTGCCAAACCTTCCCGTCGAAGAGAATGAATGGCAGAACGAGTCAATCTAGTCTTTCACAATAAAGTAATAGATCGCTCAAGACCTTTGGTCTCTACCCGGACCCGATGAAAAAAATGAGATCACTTCTTATGGACTTATTTTAGTTAGGTTTAAGTCTGACGAGAATAATATTCTTTTGACAAATAGGAAATTCCAGATCCAATTTGGATATCATAACAGAAAGATTACCGCCGAAACACATAAGAACTCTTGAATTGGAAATGGAAAAGAGAACCAAGGAGCACGCAGATCCCAAAAACGCATAGTTTCCCCTCCAGGGATGAATCGAAAAAGAAATCTTTATTGGTTCTACCTCCTCTTTTTTATGAAGAGAATGAATCTTTTTATCGAAGGATCAGAAAAAAATGGGTCCGGATCTCCTGCGGGAATGATTTGGAAGATCCAAAACCAAAAATAGTGGTATTTGCTCAATCTCCATTTCAATTGCTTTTCTTTTTCTTTTTTCTTGTCATTTTCCTTTGGAATTTGTTTACCTTTGAGCTTCTAGAGCTTTGCCGTCAAGATTTCAAATTCATCGGTTTTTCCTATAGGGAAAATTGCTTTTTCAACTACCATCCATATTACGGCAAAAAATTCAAGTGCTGCGAATTTTCATCTCAATATGGTGCTGTAGTAATTCATTTTCTCCTTGATAAAAGAATGACGTGACCTCCACGTCCAATTATTCCATGGTCACGACGTTAACAGCATTATTTTCGCTTTACCAGCTTTTTTTCCAACATTTGATTCTATTGGTGAAATTTATTGATTTTACCTTGAAATATAATAACTTTCGGTGTTGTATTAATTTTAGTTTGAATTGGAAGTTTATTAACTTTTTTCTTTTGGTGGGTGAAGTTTACCCACCAAGCAAGTGAATTAAAACTAGGCAAAAGACCAAAAGTTAAATACAAAATTTCGTGAAATAAAATCTCTAAAAAGAAATGCATGTATTTTTTTTTCTTGAAATATTACGCTTTGAAAAATCGGGGCCATCTACTTTTTTCCATAATTGATGCTGTGTATGCATGTGGGGTCGAGTCTTTGGGGAGGGACCGATCTGGCCGTGTTCGAATTGATCAGAGAAAATTGGGGAGAATAAAGTTTCGATAACGTTATCCCATAGTATTTTGAAGCTGACCGGCGTCGCGTAAACGATAATTCCTTTGTGGTCCAGGTCGAAACTTTTTTTTTTTTTTTATCAAAGGTCGAAACCTAATCGAGATTGACATCTCTAACGTGGAGGGAACTACACGCATAGAAATTCAAAAAAGACAATCAAACACTTGCAATTTAATTTTCTTCCTAGTAATTTTGCTCTTGGTGACCAAAAAGATTTCGTGTTCAACTCAGACAAAGTGATGACTGAACCTTAAACTTCTATCGCATCGCATGCTTTTTAAACTATTCAGGGACTCAATGCATATGATCCGTTGAGTTATGTCATGTGAGACTTACATGATCCAATGTTTGTCATTCTTTTTGTTCCATATGCTTTGGAAAGCACGGAAGAGTTGCTTGTTCACTTCACGCTTGTAACTTATTGGTATGAGGATTTGGCTCAATTTTTCCTAAGATTTCCTCCTACTTTAGCTATGAAACAATCTTGTACAAACTATCATTCAAATCAAGGTAGAAGAGGTCATACATAAATCTAAGGGCGGCCCTCGTCAGATCTGGCGGAGGCCACCCTTGCCCGACTCTACCACCGAAGAGGGTGGCCCTTGCTGGCCTCCTTCTGCTCAAAGGGAAGAGGGAAAAAAAAAAAGACAAAAATGCATTTCAGTTAAAAAGTTTAGGGTAAATGTGTCACAAGTAACATAGTTTGAAATTTTTTGTGACACAAGAAAAAGTTCATGATAAATTTGTCCCAAGTGGTATAGTTTAAATTTTTTATGGAATAAAAAATGTTTAGGGTAAAATTATCCCAAGTGATATAATTTAAGATTTTTGATAGAACAAAAAAAAAGTTTAAAGTAAATTTATCTCAAATGATATAATTGAGAGTTTTTTATAGAACAAAAATTTCTAATTATTTGTTTTTTGATTTTTTAGGTTTTTTATGGTTATGTTATTCTCACGCATTATAACCCAATTATTTTTAGAAAAAAGACAACGACGTCAACATGGACATCCGTCACCCTCATCACAATCTGAACCCAAAATTCTGTCAACCTCGAAAGGTCTAGAATCGAGAAAATATTAAGTGAGACAATCCATCAACGACATCTCTGAGACACTCCATCAATTGGCAGACACATGTCCTAGTGGAGCCCATTAATTTCAATTTTTTTTTTCTAGACAAGTGTCAAGGTTATTGAACGAAACAGAAGGAGAACCTGCTTCAAGTTACATGAACCTTCCTCAAAAATCACAAATACCTACACCTTCGACAAACCCTAAGCCTGAGCCTTCCTCTCTCTCACTGTCGTTTCTAAGAACATTAAAGCGAACTTCAGCAGCTCCCTGATCTACGAACTCAATGCCAACCATTAGGGGTGTCAACAGAACCGCCCGTCAACCGAACCGTCTAAACCGGACCGGACCGGTTGGTTTTGGGCAGTTCCCGTAATTGACAATTCAGTTCTCGGTTCCCATTCTTGGAATCGGTAGTCAGTTGGTCCGGTTCCTGGTTCCAAGGTGGGGAGCCAAGAACCGGACCAACCGGTAGTTTTTATAATATATATTTTAAAATTTCTTAAAAATTTGGAAAAGAAATTCTTTAGAATCTTAGGAAAATACAATTACATGCAAATTAAAAGAATTAATCAATAAAGTAGTATATAAACGAAGTTGATTATCTTTGAGGACATACTGTAATTTTAATAATTTTTTTTTCGAAAAAGAAAATTACCGATTCTCGGTTCCAAGACCGGCCGATTCGGTCTAAGGTCTCAGAATTTAGGAACTGATCATCTCGGTCCGATTCTCAATTCTACCTTGAAATCGAAATCAAAAATTGAATCAGGAACCGATCACTCCAACCGATCACCACCATCCGGTCTCCAAGAACTTCGTTCGGAAGCTCTACAGCAGCGTCTTCGCTTGGCAGCATTTCATCGTGTGCGTGCGAATTTCAAGCGTCGCGTTGAGCTCGTTGAGGCTAAAGCAGCAGAGGCGAGCTGTCCAACTTTGACGCCATGAGTGAGAGAAGAGAGAGAAAAAGTAACGGAAGAGACGGGTCAACAGAGGTGAGAAAAGAAGTTCAATTAATGAAGTGCCTCAGAAATAACGTGGATGGACGGTCCCACCTAATATTTTCTCCTTGGACATCATTCTCACCGTGTCAAACACTGCGTTCCAACCTCTCTCTAATAGAGAGAGAGAGGGAGAGAAACATACTCTCTATTTTCTTCTTTTTCGGACACTCACCGACCACACGGTAAAGGGGTCAATTCCAAAAAAAACCCCAAACTTGTGCCTACCAAATATACTTTCCGAACTTTTTTTTGTGCCTCAAAAAACCCTAAACTTTAGATTTAGCCCCAAATCGCCCCAAACTTTTCTTTTTTTTTTGTCTAAAAAAAAACCCTAAACTTTAATTTTAGTCCCAAATCTACCCTGAATTTTGTTTTGTCTAAAAAAATCTCAAATTGGTACACATATGGCAATTTTACCCAAAATTATTTTTTGACCACCAAAACAAATTACCATATATTATTTTCCGTTAAATTTTATTGTCAAATTTCTAAATTAAATAACACGTCGTAATTAACATATATAATAATTTGGGGTTTTACCCTCTATTTGTACTAAAAAAATCACCAATTTTTTATCTGTTCTCAAATATACCTCATGATCTAGTCCCAACTTAACATATCATTTCTACATAGATAATAAATACACATAAACAATATGTCATGAAAATTATTTTCAAAATAAAACCACTTTAGGACATAAAAAATTAGGGATTACTAATATGGCTTTTGGGAGAGGCTAACGAGAGCAAATTTAGGATTATAGTAAAATTTACTGATTTTTTTTTACAAAAAAAAATTGGGATAGATTTGGGAATAGATTAAGAGTTTGGGGTTTTTTCTGAGACAAAAGAAAAGTTTGGGGCAGATTTGGGACTAAATTTAAAGTTTGGGGTTTTTTCTAAGACAAATAAAAGTTCGGGGTAGATTTGAGACTAAACCTAAAGTTTAGGGTTTTTCTTGAGACAAAAAAAAGTTCGGGGTATATTTGGGACTAAACCTAAAGTTTGGGGTTTTTTTTGGAATTGACCCAAGAAAACTAAACTACTCGACTAGCAATGGCAAGTGTAAGATTATTTCATATTGAGGTCAATAAGTAAATTACTACATCATTTTTTCTTAATAAAATCTATACACGAATCTAAAGTTTTGATCGCCATTGAAATTTTGAACATTGATATTTTAGTTTTTAAACTTAAATGTTAATTTGATCCACATTCTTCATTTTTGTTGAAATTACAAATCCTTCCTCATGATCAAGCCAAGTCATAACATAGCTATTTATTTGATCGTTTAAATAGTCTAAAACTAACTCAAGAACTTACTTTTAACTAAGTTCACGCCGATAAACGTATAAAAATTGTGGCAGCAAATTATATGCACGTTAATGTCACTAAGCAAAATTCGGCAAAACAATTTAGGTCATACTCTTGCGTGTGATTGAATTAAATCGCATAGCGCAATTGCATTATTGACATAAAGACACTCGAAGGTAACTAAAAGAGAGTTTTATTATTAGTGAACAATTATCTTTAAGACACTCATTAAACAGACATGATAAGAAATATTTCAATTTTCAATACATTGATTACACATTATGTGAGAGTAGTAGTGAATTGTTTTTTGTATGTGTGATTGTTTAATAATTGTCTCGAGACTCTTATTAACAAGATGTAAATTAAAAATATATTCTTCAAATTTACTTCAATGGTATATATCATAACATCAATTCAATGCTCCCAAAATCACGTCGTGAAACTTTTAAGTACAAAAGTTCCAAGTTTTATTACATATATTTCTTTTTAGAAGTAATTTGAACATATCGAGAAGTTTGACTTTTTTTCCATTGTAACTTGGGTTTCCGAAGTTTTAGTGAGGCCACTTTTGTTGTGATAAAAAGTTAATTTATCGACGAAAAAAAAAAGATTAGTGGGGTCAAATCAACCGATGTTTAAAATATTTATCCCTATAATTAAAATATCTGCAATTTGACTAGGGGCATTACGAAAACATGAAAATCACATTCGCAGGACACATAGAGCGAAAGGAAAAGTAAATAGCTGAGTGTGTCATCTTCATCCTTGGTTTCAAGTATTTAAAGAGATTGAAGCTCCTTCACGTTCTTAGCAGTTGTTTTCTCAACTCCATCTCGATCTTTATTGTCTCTATGCCTTCTTTTTCTTATTCTTTTGGTAAGAACCTTTTTTAAAATGTGGCGATCCGTTAGTTCCCTTGCCCTCCCCAAATAAATTCGGTCTTTTTCTAATGCAGAGTTACATACAACATCATATCAATCAACATCACTTGTACTCAAAAATATTACAAATGAATATATAAGAAGGATACCGAATTCAAGTTTTTTGCCATTTTGTTAAGGTAAATAAATAAAGTTTAGGACTTAAAAAGAACTTCTTCGACCATTGAAGTTAAAGAATTTTAATTTCACAAAATTTGCATGAGCTATTTTCCTCTATGTGCAATCTTCATATTACCATGATTCTAAAATGTACTTTGATTTCAAATAAATTGAGTTTGTTTATATTTCGAGATCAATCATTTGGAACTTACTTTTATTTAGTATTTCGAGGTTGAGTTAGGCTTCCCTCTTACCGTATTCTATACAATGAATAGCAATAGCGAGTGTTTTCGTACGAGCACAGTCTCATCACCGCTTTTTTTCCCCTTTAATCAAGGAAAGTAGGCCTTTTGCTTTGGGCCGAAAGAGAAAAGGAATCTCGTGAGTGTTGAAAAGGAGAGGTCATTGTCTCTATACGCCAATTGTTTATTTATTGGTTTGATTCATTGACAGGGAACAGTAGCCCAAGGTGACACCTGCCGCGGAATCAGAAAATATCTCGGGGAATTGCGATGCAATGAAAAGAAGTAAAACCTAACGCAAAAGACGAAAGTGCTGTTTCGGCGATCTTCGGAAAGTGGCCTAAACAGTCAAATAAAGACTGGCGTCCACACAATTAAAGTGAAAAAGATGATCAATTCCAAAAAAAACTCCAAATTTTAGGTCCAATCCCAAATATATCTCGAACTTTTTTTCTCAAGAAAAACCTTAAACTTTAGGTTTAGTCTCAAACTCGCCTTCAAACTTTTCTTTTGTCTCAAAAAAACCCTAAACTTTAATTTTAATCCCAAATCTACCCTGAATTTTGTTTTGTCTAAAAAAATCTCAAATTGGTACACATATGGCAATTTTACCCAAAATTATTTTTTTGACCACCAAAACAAATTACCATATATTATTTTCCGTTAAATTTTATTGTCAAATTTCTAAATTAAATAACACGTCGTAATTAACAAATATAATAATTTGGGGTTTTACCCTCTATTTGTACTAAAAAAATCACTAATTTTTGATCTACGTTCTCAAATATACCCCATGATTTAGTCCAACTTAACATGTCATTTCTACATAGATAATAAATACACATAAACAATATGTCATGAAAATTATTTTCAAAATAAAACCACTTTAGGACATAAAAAATTAGGGATTACTAATATGGCTTTTGGACAGAGGCTAACGAGAGCAAATTTAGGATTATAGTAAAATTTACTGATTTTTTTTTACAAAAAAAATGGGATAGATTTGGGAATAGATTAAGAGTTTGGGGTTTTTTCTGAGACAAAAGAAAAGTTCGGGGTAGATTTGGGACTAAACCTAAAGTTTAGGATTTTTCTTGAGACAAAAAAAAGTTCAGGGTATATTTAGAACTAAACCTAAAGTTTGGGGTTTTTTTTTTAATTGACCCCACGGTAAAGAAAGCAAAGGGATGCCTTGACAAAATAGGACCCCAAAAGTCAAGCATCACTCTCTCGCTTCCATCCCGCGTTGTGTAGGGTTGAAGCTTCACGAGATCATCAGGTTGAATCGGAGCTCCCCTCGCCTTCTTTGCTCAAATCTTTCCCTCTTCCTCCTCTTCTCCTCCTTCTTCTTCTTCTTCGAAGAGAACTGAGAAGGAATATCGATAGCAGAGCGTTTCTCAAGCAGAGAGCCCATGAAGTCGAACTTAGAAAGCCCATCAATCGCTCTTCCTCTGCTCGCCCTCTCCTCGTACTTCTTCTCTCTCGCTGCCTCAGACCCTCGAATCACCGAAGCCGGCCTCCTCTGCGGTGCGAGCGTCGCTGGAAACGTCAATGGAAGCGTCGTCCCCAACTTCGACGCTGTCTTAAGGGAGATCTCCGAGAGCGTCACCGACCAGCAATGGGGCAACTACTTCCTCACCTCGCCGCTGCCAGCGATATACGGCCTCGCCCAGTGCCACGGCGACCTGATCGATGCCGACTGCAGCCGCTGCTTCGCCGAGAGCCGGACCCGGATCTCTCGGTGCCTCCCCAACTTCGGGCGGCTCTACCTCGACGGCTGCTTCCTCCGTTATGACGGCTACGACTTCTACAACGAGACCGTGGATCCGACGCACGACATGCTCAAGTGTAGCGCCAATTCGATGGCCCCAACGGAGCGAGCGGCCGAGTTCTCGGATAGGGTGGACCGGGTGCTGAGGAATGTCTCGGCCGATGCGGTGCGGAGTGGGGGCTTCGCGGTAGCCGGGGAGGACGGAGTCGGGGGAGCCGCCGGGGTATATGCTTTGGCGCAGTGCTGGAGCACGCTCGACGCCGGCGGCTGCAGGATCTGTTTGGAGAATGCGACTGCGAAGGCGAGAAGCTGCGCACCAGGAGGAGAAGCGCGGGCCATGAATGCGGGTTGCTTTCTCCGTTACTCGACCACAAAGTTCTACAGCGTCCCCGTTAGCGGAGGTAACGACTTTAGTCTCCCGATCACTTGTTTACCCACTTAACTCGCCATTAAAGAAAAACCGAGGCCGTTCTATGTCCATTGTCAGATTTCGATTTTTCTAATTGTGGTTTCCTCCATATTCATCAATTAAGGCTCTTTTCATTTCTCAGAAAATATGACAATTCTAATAAACTCTTTTCATAAAACAGTTGACTCAAATCTAAAAATGAGTTAGAAAAATATTTTTGGCCATTGTGTATGGGTTTTCCTTTTGAGCACTTGTTTTAATAACATTTTTTCTTTTTCCTTTTCCTTTTTAAAATATCATTTTTTAATTTTCTTTATTTTCTTTTTCTTTCTTTTTCGGTCAATCACCGACCATAGTGATGATCAGCGCCCGACCTTAGGCAAGATCGAGCTTGAGTTTTGTTAGATTGGCAAGGCTCGAGCCTCGTCAAAGATAAACGAGGCCTCGACATTGCTAGGGTAGCGAGATCATCTCTTGGCTATGGTTGATCATTGGCCGTCATTGTAATTGACCATCCTCTGAGGCAACAATCATATGAGGCAAAAGCAAAAAACAAAAAGGAAAAAAAAAAAGGAAAGAGAAAATTAATTAGAAATTCAATTTTTTAAAATAATTTAAAATTCAATTTACAAAATTTTAAAAAATTATTTTTATAAGAACGACGTTTCATTAATCAAGGACTTGAGATGGAGTGCTAGGGACTAGAGCTTGGGCATCGGGGCCAAAGCCCATCCTCCATTGACGTAGCTCCAGTCTCGATGGACTCGTGCCCATGTGTTAGAGACTTGGTCTCGGCCTCAATGGATTCAAGCCCAACATTGATGGACCTAGCCAAAGCAATGGATAGCGTTAGGGTTCCTATGTTCACATGTAGAGTTTTGGATTCAAATGTCAATCCCTAATAATATTTTGGATAACGTTTTCCAACTTTTTCAAAGAAGAAATCACTTTCTTGAATATAAGTATAGTTTTCCGTTAACCAGAAAAAAAATTTCTGTTGACTCATTTTCCTAATCGAACTGAACACTGGAAAATGAGTAAAATGTTTTTGCAGAAAATATTTTCTATGAAATGAACATAAGCTAAGAGTGCATTTATTTGAGGAAAAGTGTTTTCCCAAAATTAGTTTCCGAACTTTCATCCGCTTGGTTCGCCAAAAATGATCAATCAATGGAAAACACTTTTCAATCAGAAAATATTCATGCATAAAATTAGGAAAGTGAATTCCTATATTTAACGAGGTAAAAACACTTTCAAAAATTATTCATCTATAATTTTTTAATATTATATTTATAAAATATTCCTTTCTCTTTTTTCTTTTCCTTCTTCCTCTTTCGGTGACCAGCCATAGGCACAAGCTAGTGCAAGCCGACCTCAAGCAAGCTCAAGCCTCACCAACCTCACTGCGACAACCCTAGGGTCTGGTGAGCTTGACCTTGCTCGAGGCTAGTCAGGTTGGCCCTTGTCGGGCCTCGATGATGGCGCTAATGGCCTATCATGGCCATCTCCAGAGCCCGGCAACCGATAGAGGAGGAAGAAGGAAAGAGAAAGAAAATAAAATAAAATATAAAAATTTTAAAATTTTAAAATTTTTTTGCATGATATTAAAATCATTTTCCAAATGAGATTAAAAAACTAAAAAAAAAAAATCAATCACATAACACCAAATAAAGGAAAATTAATCATTTTCTTGAAAAATGATTTTTCGAAAAACAATTGCCCTTCATGATTTTTCGAAAAAAAATCAATCATATAAAATACTTCTTCTCTCTCGCTGCCTCAGGCCCTCGAATCACCGAAGCCGGCCTCCTCTGCGGTGCGAGCGTCGCTGGCAACGTCAATGGAAGCGTCGTCCCCAACTTCGTCGCTGTCTTAAGGGAGATCTCCGAGAGCGTCACCGACCAGCAATGGGGCAACTACTTCCTCACCTCGCCGCTGCCAGCGATATACGGCCTCGCCCAGTGCCACGGCGACCTGATCAATGCCGACTGCAGCCGCTGCTTCGCCGAGAGCCGGACCTGGATCTCTCGGTGCCTCCCCAACTTCGGGCGGCTCTACCTCGACGGCTGCTTCCTCCGTTACGACGGTTACGACTTCTACAACGAGATCGTCGATCCAACGCACGACATGATCGAGTGTAGCTCCAATTCGATGGCCCCAACGGAGCGAGCGGCCGAGTTCTCGGATAGGGTGGACCGGGTGCTGAGGATTGTCTGGGCAAGCGCGGTGCTGAACAAGGGCTTTGCGGTGGCTGGGGAGGACGGAGCCGGAGGAGTCACCGGAGTATATGCTTTGGCACAGTGTTGGAGCACGCTCGGTGTCAGCAACTGCAGCCTCTGTTTGGAGAATGCGATTTCGAAGGCGAGAAGCTGCGCACCCGGAGAAGAAGCGCGGGCCATGAATGCGGGATGCTTTCTCCGTTACTCGACCACAAAGTTCTACAACGTCCCCGTTAGCGGAGGTAACAACTTTAGTCTCCTGATCACTGGTTTACCCACATAAATCGCCATCAAAGAAAAACCGAGGCCGTTCTATGTCTATTGTCAGGTTTCGATTTTTCTAATTGTGGTTTCCTCCGTATTCATCAATTAAGGCTCTTTTCGTTACTCGGAAAATAGGACAATTTTAATAAACTCTTTTCATAAAACAGTTTGCTCAAATCTAAAAATGAGTTAGAAAAATATTTTTGGCCATTGCGTATAGGTTTTCCTTTTGAGCAATTGTTTTAATAACATTTTATCTTTTTCCTTTTCCTTTTTAAAATATCATATTTTTAATTACTTTTCTTTTCTTTTATTTTCTTTTTCTTTCCTTTTTGTTTTTCTTCTTTTTCGGTCAATCACCGACCACAGTGATGATCGACGCCCGGCCTTAGGCAAGATCAAGCTTGAGTTTTGTTAGATTGGCAAGGCTCGAGCCTCGTTAGAGATAAACGAGGCCTCGACATTGCCAGGTAGCAAGATCATTCCTTGGCTATGGTCGATCATTGTCCGTCATTGTGATTGACCATCAGCTAAGGCAAAAGCAAAAAAACAAAAAGAAAAAAAAAAAAAGGAAAGAGAAAATTAATTAGAAATTCAATTTACAAAAAAATTTAAAAAATTATTTTTATAAGAACGACGTTTCGTTAATCAAGGACTTGAGCTGGAGTGCTTTGGGGACTAGAGCTCGGGCATTGGGGCCAAAGCCCATCCTCCATTGACGTAGCTCCAGTCTCGATGGACTCGTGCCCATGTGTTAGAGACCTGGTCTCGGCCTCAATGGATTCATGCCCAACATTGATGGACCTAGCCAAAGTGTTGGATAGCGTTAGGGTTCCTGTGTTCACATGTAGAGTTTTGGATTCAAATGTCAATCCCTAATAATATTTTGGAAAACGTTTTCCAACTTTTTTAAAAAAGAAATTATTTTCTTGAATATAAGTATAGTTTTCCGTTAACCATAATTTTTTTTTCTATTGACTCATTTTCCTAATCGAACCGAACACTGGAAAATGAGTAAAATGTTTTTGCAGAAAATGCTTTCTATGAAATGAACATAACCTAAGAGTGCATTTATTTGAGGAAAAGTGTTTTCCCAAAATTAGTTTCCGAACTTTCATCTGCTTGGTTTGCCAAAAATGATCAATCAATGGAAAACACATTTCAATCAAGGAAAATATTCATGCATAAAATTAGGAAAGTGAATTCCTATATTTAACGAGGTAAAAATTATTCATCCATAATTTTTAATATTATATTTAAAAATAGATTTTTTAAATTTTTTCTTTTTTCTTTTTTCTTTTCCTTCTTCCTCCTCTTTCGGTGACCAGCCACAAGCGTGAGCTAGTGCAAGCCGACCTCGAGCAAGCTCAAGCCTCACCAACCTCGCCGCGACAACCCTAGGGTCTAGTGGGCTTGACCTTGCTTGAGGCTGGTCAGGTTGGCCCTTGCTAGGCCTCGATGATGGCACTAATGGCCTGTCATGGCCATCTCTAGAGCTTGGCAACCGATAGAGGAGGAAGAAGAAAAGAGAAAGAAAATAAAATAAAACGTTAAAAAAAAATTTGCATGATATTAAAATCATTTTTCAAATGAGATTAAAAAACCAAAAACAAATTCAATCACATAACACCAAGTAAAGGAAAATTAATCATTTTCTTGAAAAATGATTTTTTGGAAAACAATTGCCCTTCATGAAATTTTTTCCCAAATAAACACATTCTAAATTTGATTTGATTTATCTTTTGATTCGATGCTGGGATTTTTGGAATTTCTAATGAACTTGCTCATCTCAATGTTGTCTTTATCATTTTGCAGGGTCATCTACTATTTGTGTCACCGTAGCAATAGCCTTATCAGCTGCTGCAGCGACTTTGCTTGTTCTCATTGGTGCATACATTGGATACAGAAAGTACTCCAAGAAGAAACGAGGTAAACAATTCAATTCAAATGCGTAAAATGATCATCCTGGTGATTCTTGAACACAAGCTTGATCATACGAATTTCGCATTCATCCATTTTCAGTGCATAATAGCCTCATGCAATTACTAGCAAGCGAGAGCAAATTTAGATTATATTTCAAGTATGAGAAATTGGAGAAGGCCACCAACTTCTTCCATGACTCAAGGAAGCTAGGGCAAGGTGGGGGCAGTTCCGTGTACAAGGGGATTTTACCCAACAAGAAGGTTGTCGCTGTTAAGCGGTTGGTGTTCAACATGCAACAATGGGCGGACGACCTCTTCAACGAGGTAACCCTGATCAACGGCATCCAACACAAGAACCTCGTCAGGCTTCTGGGATGCAGCATCGAAGGCCCAGAGAGCCTCCTCGTCTATGAATATGTTCCTAACAAAAGTCTTGATCAAGTTCTTTTTGGTAAGAAACTGGTCATTGCATAACTACATAACAATAACAAAGCCATCGTTCGATGCCAATGAGAGAACTACCCTTTTATGACAAGCATTGGTTTAGTGTGCAATCTTAGTAACTAATTTCTTGTATTACAAGCAATGTTTCAGTCTTATGATTTTCGAGTTGTAGGTTTTAGAAATCTGCTCCATTAGCGTCTTGCCATTCCACTTCTTCTATTATGTCTATTGCACTATGCTCTACTTGTCTTTCCAAAGCACGAGGCCATCCCAATAAGCGAATAAAATGTTTTGTTGTAGTCAACAATGCAACCCGCGTCCTAACTTGGGAGGAGAGGCTGCGCATCATCACAGGAATAGCTGAGGGCCTCGTTTATCTTCATGGAGGCTGTGGAGTGAAAATCATTCACCGGGATATAAAAGCCAGCAACATTCTCCTCGATGAGAATCTCGAGGCGAAAATCGCAGATTTCGGGCTTGCCCGAAGCATTGCTCCAGATAAATCTCATCTTAGCACAGGAATCGCCGGCACATTGTAAGAATTCATGTTCAATTGCTAGGCTGCTAGAAACCATAGTCGACACTTTCTATTTCCTTAATCTAACAAGTTTGGCCTGTCAAAGTGCGTTTGCATATCATCCTTCTCTTCACTTCACATCATCTCTGTGCTAAAATTTGGTTTATATCTAAAACGGTTAATATGCAGCGGTTACATTGCACCTGAATATCTCGTGAGGGGACAGCTAACGGAGAAAACCGATGTCTATGCTTTTGGGGTGCTGGTTCTTGAAATCTTGAGTGGCAAGAAGAATAGCGTATACACACCAGGGTCTAGCTCAGTATTACAGTTGGTAAGATTGCTTGTCCCCATGATCAGGAAGAACTTAGACCGACATTTACTTTCCTGGCCATGCCACACCAGGATTGTCTAATGTAAACCTTAATTTGCCGAACAACCTTGAATAAATCGTTGCTTTCTGCGTTAGTGTTAGCAGATTTATCTTCGGACGTAAGGGAGCCATAGAAATTTCATGATTGCTTTGCAGGTTTGGAAGCATTACAAGTCGAATAATTTAGCTGCGTGCATTGATCCGGCCTTACGAGGTGAATTTCCTATCCTGGAGGCATCAAACGTGATCCAAATCGGTCTTCTGTGCACTCAAGCCTCCGTGGATTTGAGACCATCCATGTCTGGAGTCATCGAGATGCTCCACGACAAAGATCGTGTAGTCCCCCAACCGAAGCAACCCCCGTTCCTCAACGCTAGCGTTCTGTACAACAAATCCAGCAACAGAAGCAGTACATGCACACATGGCTATCCAACCAGCTCACAGCAATCGAGTTCTCTTCCATCTTGATGGAAGCCCGCGGTTGAATATCTGGGACAGGATCGAAGCATCGGAGCTTAGGTAGAAGAGAAGCCTAATCTTTGTACGGGTAAATGGTAAAAGCATATCTCATGAACAGAAAATCCATTCATAAACTGGGATCACATAGATTCTTAATTATACAGCCAGGCGATGTTGTCGCATTTGATTTAATTTCCAGGAAGCACTCAAATTGTTGAGAATGTCTTCTGCTTTCTCCGATCGTAGTTGCAGACAACCTATGCACCCACAAACGAATACAAACACTTGCCAATGACTGACGGAGGACCACTTTGCAAATGATAGGCGATGCAGATTTTAGTGACATCAGGGC